>JALAZF010000305.1:3235000-5635000 GCA_022829125.1 Lathyrus tuberosus
TGTCAATCATATAACTGTTTATAGATACAACATCCTTATCCTCCCCTTACATGCACATTCATATGTTCTTTGTACAAAAAATTGTTCATACCAAAGGATAATGATATAGTAAGTTACCAACTTATGGTGTGAACATGGCAGTAGCAAGTTACCATTTTCATGAGGATGTGGAGAGTGATGAGAGCTTGAGATTCTTGTTTATTAGGGTGTGTGGTATTGTTGTGTTGTGAGTATGCTTTGTATTGAGTTTTGGATGGTTGATGAGTATTGAAAACAATGGAGAAGAAATGAAACAATATTGTAACGAAAAAAAAAGAAGTGGAGAGAGGTTATAAAGATGGTTGATGAGTGAAGTTATAATGGTAATAAATCACTCATAAGTATTATTGAATTGAAATTAGTATGAGAATAAATGGATTAGTATGGTAATAAATTGAAATAAATGGATTAGTATAATGAAACTAATTTTTAAAAGAACAATTTGTTTAAAATAGAATTAAAAATAAAAATTAGGTCCAAAAACGAAAAAAAAAAAAAAAATATATATATATATATATATATATATATATATATATAATATATAAATAAAAACGAAAAAAAATAAAAAAAAAAAGAATAAAATTAAAAAAATTATAATAAAAACAAATTAAAAAAATAAAACAAAATAAAACAAAAAATTAAAATAAAATTTAAAAAATTAAAAAAAAAAATTAAAAAAAAAATAAAAAAAATTAAAAAAAAATTAAAAAAAAATTAAAAAAAAATTAAAAAAATTAAAAAAAAAAATTAAAAAAAAAATTAAAAAAATAAAAAAATAAAAAATAAAAAAATAAAAAAATAAATATTAAATATTAAAATATTAATAAAAATGCCACGCGTGTAATTAAATAAATAAAAAATAAATAAAATTCCAACTAAGCAGCGCCATGTCATCAATATGGTTGACCAAATCCACTCAGGGGGCAAAACGAGAGAATCTACAAATGGCAGGGATGGAATCTGTGTTTTTTTTTTTACAGGGTTGTTTTTGGGATTTGGCCTATATGGCAGGGTCCAAAAGGGGTATTTACCCTTAAATATATATGTTTTAAATACAAACATTTTAACTTATTAAATTATATTTAATATATATAAATTATATTAATATATAATTTAAAATATTTTAATATTAAATATACTTTAAATTATATTAATATATCAAATTATATTTAATATATTTTAATTATATTTTAATTTATTTTAAATTATAATTAAAATTATTCAAATAATATATTTAAATATATATGTTTTAAATACAAACATTTTAACTTATTTAAATTATATTTAATATATATAAATTATATTAACATATAATTTAAAATATACTTTAAATTATATTAATATATCAAATTATATTTAATATATTTAAATTTTTTTAAATTATAATTAAAATTATTCAAATAATATATTTAAATATATAGGTTGTGAACTTATTTTATATATTTATGGAGCCAGTCTAAACAATGGATGAGGGCGTAGTACCGCTGGTCAAGGAGGTTTGTGTGTTTGTTTGCCATGCTTTGAGTCTGGGGTTCGAATCCCCCTCGCCCTAGAGTCATTTTTATATTTTTTGTCATTTTCATGTAAACCTTAGACAGCGCTTTCTAAGGACAAAGCGATGTTATAAGGCTTCTAAAAATAGCCTTTAGAGAGCGCTTTAGAAAAGCGCTGTCTAAAGTTTAACCTTAGAAAGCGCTTTAAGAAAAGCGCCCTCTAAGGTCTTTAAGTTTCCTCTCCTTAGAAAGCGTTTTTTAAGTAAAGCGCCCTCTAAGGTCATTATTAATTAAAATATAAAACACATTTCATTTCATTTTCTGAAACTGCTTCTAATCATTTTCTTCTCGTGATGCTTGCTCTCTTTCTTCTCTGCTGAAACCCTTTGCCATTGCCGTCATTTTGCTGCCGTCGTGACGAAGAAGAGGTACATTGCTGTTCTTACTTCTAACATTGTTGTTGCTGTTCTTACTTCTAACATTGTTCGTTGTTGCTGGCCGTAAATTGTTCTTGCATGTTACTGTTGTTCGTTGTTACTGTTGTTCGTTGTTACTGTTGTTCGTTGTTGATGGCCGTAAATCGTTCTTGCATGTTACTATTGTTCGTTGTTACTGTTGTTCGTTGTTTTTGTTGATGTTTTTTGTTTAAAAATTTATTTCTCTTGATTTTTAAACTATTATTGTTGTTCTTGTTTGGTATATATAATAGAATATTAGATAAAGGGTTGAGAATGAAGTGAAAGTAACCTGTTAATGATGTTTGTGTACCAACTTAGCCATGTTTTTATTTAGATACTTATTTTATAGTAATAAACAACTATATATGATAATTAAAATGGAAGGAATATTAGATAAAGGGTTGAGAATGAAGTGAAGGTAACCTGTTAATGATGTTTTCAGCAACTCAGAATCTTGTTAGATGTTTTCAATTACAATTTCAGTGTTTATTAAAATGGAAGGAATATTAGATAAAGGGTTGAGAATGAAGTGAAAGTAACCTGTTAATTAAAAATGGAAGGAGTATCAATTTCTTGTTAGAATTAGAAACTCAGAATCTTATCATTCTTTTATAAGGGTGTTTGTTTATTTACTTGGTACCTGTTACTAACAAGTATCAATTTCAGTGTTTATTAATTATTTTTCTTTTCCTTTTCAATTTTCACTTTAACTTGCTTAGGCTTTGTAAGTTGTAAGTATTCATTAACAGTGAAGTATTAATTATTTATGAGTTTATATTTGTCATTTACTTTTTGTTTTTTTCTTGCTTACAGGTAAAATGTCTAATAACCAGGAAGACATCCACGAGACACAAGATACACAGGAATCTCAGAATGAAGCTTCGAATCTAGAACATGAAATAAAAAGAGGAAAAACCATTATGAAGAGAATCATCCGTGCTAGAGATAAAGGGATGAGATTTGATGTACATTGGAGTGAACAGAACCAGCTAGTTGAGCCTAACGGTTCAATGTTATCTTCATACATTGGTTCACTTGTCCGTCAGCACATTCCAATCACTAGTGATAATTGGAGGAGTAAATCGTTGGATGCCGGTAAAGAAAAGATATGGACTGAGATACAGGTACTTACCAAATATGATTGATGTTATTAGATTTTTGTTGACGATTAAGTCTTTAATTTACTTATACTAAAACACTTTATGTTTATATGTGTATGTTTTTTCGTAGAGGTCCTTTAATATTGAAGAAAGCCGGCAAAAGTATTGTCTTCAATTGGCCGGAAAGAGACACAGAGGGTTTAGAGCCTTATTATCAAACAAATATCTTAGGGACGAGAACAAAAAATTTGTTGAAGCAGAACTTCCACCGTTGTATGCGGATGTGATTACACCGCAAGAATGGGGCATTTTTGTAGACAAACGGAAAACCGAAGAATTCAATGTAATGTTGTCTTGTCATGTCTATTGATTGTATTATATATGTGTTTCATTAGTTTTTTTTATATGACTTAAAATTTTTTATCCAGAAATTGAGTGCCATTAATCGCGAAAAAGCATCAAACCCCGCATATCCATACAGAAAATGGCGTTTGGGATATGCACGATTACAACAAAAATTGGTAAGTATATATTAATGCTATGATTTTATTAATTGTATTATTGTGTTATAATTGATGAACTTATTATTTAACTAAATGTGTAGTTAGAAGAGTCTAAAAGTGAAGAATCATCACTTCCGGACCATGTTTTGTGGAAGGAAGCTCGCGTGGGTAAGGGAGACTGTTCAAAATATTCGTGTGTATTTGTATATCTAATTATTTCTGTGACATTGTTCTTACGTTTTTCTTTTATAGAGCTATACTACTATACCGTGCACAAAGAGAGACTCGAGTAGCACGGGCTAGATCAACCAATATTACATGGGTCAAAGTGGAGGTATATTAATCTTCACAAAATTGCTTATTAGTGATGCTACTTAATAACACAAAACATCTATATATTATTTCTTATTTGTTTGTCTATGTGTAGTGCCCTCGTCAGCGTAATGGCATAGACTGCGGGTACTTCGTTTTGAGGTTCATGAGAGAAATCATTCAAATGGAACAATTGGAGATTCCTATTAGGGTATGCATGGTTTTATAACTTAGGATTTTAATATCGGATATGTCATATAATTTATTATTTTTAACTAAATAATGCGTATTTTGTTTTGTTATGTAGTATTTCGAAGATATGGCGTGTTCTTCTTACACAAAGAAACAATTGGATTATATTACGGAAGAATTGTGCGAATTCTTTCTTCTAAAAAAAATTATTTGAATGTATAGTTTTGTGAATGTAAATTTTAGTTTTGTGAATATAAGAAAATTCTGTTGCAAGAAGAATTCTGTTGTAAATTTTGTGAATTCTGTTAATGTATATATATGAATTCTGTTGTTGCAAGAATTTTGTGAATTTTGGAAATTTTGTGAATTCTGTTGTAAGTCTTGTGAATGTTAATTTTATTGAAATGTATATATGAATTCTGTTGTTGCAAGAATTCTATTTCTTGAAATGTATAAGAATTCTGTTGTTGCAAGAAATTATATAAGAAATGCTGGTTTGAAACTATGCAGGTTTTTGCATAAAAAAAATGGCTAAAATGGGATTTTTTATACGTAGAAAAAACCAATAAAATTATAGGTATACTTTAGAGAGCGCTTTTAAGGAAAAAGCGCTCTCTAAAGTACACTTTAGATAGCGCTTTTAGGGAAAAGCGCTATCTAAAGGTATACAAAAAAATCATTTTCAGTATACATTAGACAGCGCTTCCAAAAGCGCTGTCTTAAAGCTCCTTTAGAGAGCGCTTTTGAATGAAAAAGCGCTTTCTAAAGTTTATAAAAAAAAAAAATTTAATTTTAAAAGTATACTTTAGACAGCGCTTTTATAAGCGCTGTCTAAAGTTCCTTTTTAGAGAGCGTTTTTTCATAAATAAAAAAGCGCCGTCTTTACCTACGACAGCGCAGGCTTAGACAGCGCTTTTAAGCGCTTTTATAGGGCAAAAAAAGCGCCCTCTTTTGCCTCTTTTCCCGTAGTGTTTCATAATATTATTATTGGTATGGTTAGTATTATTTAGTAAAATAAAATCTGATATAATTAAGTAAATAATGGGAAAATAGAATTAATGAGGGCAGTTTAGTAATTAGAGATTAATTAGTGGAAATTGGTAAGGGTCTAGCATAATCAGAATTTTAGAGATAGAAAGAGAAAGGCTAAGGAGAGGAAGAACAAGGGTGAGATAGGGCAAAGATCTTCATCAAGTTTCGTAGAAATTAATCAAGGATTCGAGGTAAGGGGGAGAATTGTTTAATATTTGGTGAATTGATCGTATAAGGGTAGTGGGGAGTCCTTAACCCCGTAGGGATTTGTATGCAAAATGTTGCGTTGATGATTTGTTGTATATGTCTGATATGATGCTGAGATTGTGTATGAATCGATCTGTGTTAATATGATTTTTCTGTTGTTGTTGCTGTTGTATGAACATCTCTATTGCAGATTTGTTTTTTACCAAAATTGGGAGAACAATTGGGAATCTAAGACCTAAAAGCCATGTAGTAATAATAGGTGAAGTGATAAGATGAAATTATGAGTATTAAAACTGATGTAGAATCAATTTTAGGACTGGTTTGGAGTGAAAATTAGCGAAATTCATAGCAAAACATAATCTGGTGTGGAGAAAATAGGTTTGCGTAATAGATCTGGCCGTACGCGTATTGGGAAGGGCGTTACGCGTAAGGCTAGGAAGGATGGGAGGCGTTACGCGTATGGGAAGGGCACAAGGAGGAATTGACACGACCTTCTGCCCATACGCGTAAGGGTACGCGTATGGTGGCAAGGAAATACGCGTATGAGAGTAGCCGTACGCGTAAGCAGATCTGGAAGTTGGATTTTAGAGGAAAATGGGTCTCTGCCCATACGCATATGAAGTTGGTCAGTACGCGTATGGTGGGGAGAGGCAGGACGTCTTACGCGTCTGGTACACACAGGAGGGGCGAGGGAGTTGGTCGTACGCGTATGAACCAAGTCAATACACGTATGGACAGCGTGATTGCATAAATTCCCCGTTTTGCGATTTCTTTCCCGTTTTCGCATCGGAATTGGTTTCTCTTGGATTGATAGGTTGAGGATAGATGCCAGATGTGGAGGGATGTAACAATGGTTATGAAATTAATTAATTTAATAATTTTTGGAGGATTAATTAATAATTAAGTGGATTAGGTGATGTGAAATAATCTTATGGTGTTGAATGACGATAGTGTGTTTAATGGTGTGATCATGAGGATCGTGAGCATGTATCTATGTTATAAATCATGTGTTTTATTATGCATTCTGTGTCATGCATTTCTTGGTGATGGTGGGATGAATCATTGCTCAGGAGGAGTGTATGTGATTCATCCGTACTCCGAAATGGAGAATGGTGGGGATAGATCATTGCCAAGTAGAGGTGTATGTGATCTATCCGGGTTCGATTGAATGAACCATGTTGTTGGTACCACATGCATTGTGTCCGTGTCGTGTCGCATTGCATTTATTATTTGTTGATTGATGGTGATTGAATGTGACAGTAGGTCGTGGTTGCATGTTGTTGATTTATGTGAGATATTACTTCTTATATGTATTATTCACCTTTTTATATTGACTGTGGTTCTCACCCCTCTGTTGTTGTTGTGTCTGTGCTTCTTCGGAAGTACAGATAATCTAGGTACTTAGGATGCATGGATATGCGTGTTGCTTGTTCGAGTCATAGGAGTGCTCTGATACGTAGCACGGGATTTATGGGGATTTCAGTTATTTGTTATTTGTTACTGTTTTTGTTACGTATCTTTATTTTGATGATTATTATGGTGGACCATGATTATGTGGAGTTTTTGGTGTTATAGGCAGATGGCCGTAAATTGAATAATTGAATAAATTTTCCGCTGTTTGATTTTATTAAAGTAAAGGAGATTTGTTTTGTTGGATTTAAAATGTGGTATCCTACTTTATTTTGGTGTAAAAACTCTGATTATTTTCATAGAATTTTATGTATTTTCATAAATGGGAAAGTGGGGTGTTACAATTGGTATCAGAGTAGGTTGGTCCGTCCAGCCAGGTGTTATAGTTGAGTCTGTCCTTAGAATAGGAGTTGATTTGGTGTTCTGACCTTATGTTGATTGTTGAACAGTATGGCAGGAAGGAATGATGTTGCTCTTGCTGCTGCTATGCAAGCCATGGCACAGGTTGTAGAGAACGCCAATCAAGCTGGAGGTGCTCAGTTTCGTGACTTAGCACAGTTCCAGAGCAACAAGCCTCCTACTTATGAGGGAGGTATCTTGGATCCAGAGGCTGCACAGAAATGGCTGAAGGCTGTGGAGAAGATCTTCAGGACCATGGAATGCAGTGATGCTCAAAAGGTACGGTTTGGTACGCATATGCTGGAAGGAGAGACTGAGGCTTGGTGGGACAACAGTCGTCAGAGATTGGAAGCTGCAGGTACTGAGATTACTTGGGCTGTGTTTCAAGCTGAGTTTCTGGAAAAGTATTTTCTGGAAGACATTCGTAGTGCAAAAGAGGTTGAATTTTTGGAGCTGAAACAGGGTGATAAGACTGTTACTGAGTATGCTGCTAAGTTTGAAGAGCTGGTTCAATATTGTGCTCATTACAATACTGAAGAAGCTATAACTTCGAAGTGTTTGAAGTTTGAGAACGGGCTGCGTCCCGAGATCAAATTGGGTATTGCTTATCAGAAGATAAGAAACTATCTAGAGCTGGTAAGCAGAAGCAGAATTTATGATAATGATAACAGGGCTAGAATTGCTCATTACAAGGCTGTGAATGAGAAGAAGGGTAAACAGAGATTTGGAGGTACTCCTTATAGTGCTCCAGCTGATAAGGGGAAACAGAAAACTGATGTGGGAAAGAAACCAAAGGAGAAGGGAGCAGGTGTTGATACTCTCAAATGCTTCAGATGTGGTGGCGCGGGTCACCGTGCTAACAACTGTTAGAATGAGGTGAAGAAGTGTTTCAAGTGTGGCAAAGCAGGGCATGTTATAGCTGATTGCAGAGCCACTATGCCTACTTGTTATAATTGTGGAGAGAAGGGTCACATCAGCACTTACTGTGAGAAGCCGAAGAAGTCTCAGGCGTCTCAAACTGGTGGGAAAGTGTTTACCTTGGTGGGAGCCCAATCCACTGAGGAGGAGCGTTCCGTCAAAGGAACTTGCTTTATTAATGATGTTCCTTTGATTGCTATCATTGACACGGGTGCAACGCACTCGTTTATTTCTGTTGACTATGTGAAGAGATTAGGGATTGTGCCATCTACTCTAGAGCAGAGGATGACGATTGAAACTCCATCTATTGGTTCCGTGGTTACTTCTTTGGTGTGTTTGAAGTGTCCGCTGACCATGTTTGGTAGAGATTTCAGAGTGGACTTGATTTGTTTGCCACTCGGTAATCTTGATGTTATTTTGGGAATGAACTGGTTGGAGTTCAACCGGGTGTATATTGATTGCTTCAGGAAGATGTTACTGTTTCTTACTCTTGAAGAGGAAGCATTAGCAGATTCGCTATCTAGCAAGGAGTTGAGGGCGTTGTTGGAGGACGAGGCGAAGCTATTTGCGGTGTTTGCCTCGTTATTTGTTGAAAGCAAGACTTCAGTTAATGAATTACTAGTAGTGAATGAATTTCCTGAAGTGTTTCCAGATGACATCACAGAATTGCCTCCGACAAGGGAAGTTGAATTCGCTATTGATCTTGTACCGGGTACCAGACCTATCTCTATGGCACCGTAAGGATGTCTGCATCAGAATTTGGAAGAGTTGAAATCTCAGGTCGGGGAATTGCTCGATAAGAAGTTTATCAGACCAAGTGTTTCGTCGTGGGGAGCTCCAGTGTTGTTGGTAAAAAAGAAGGATGGTAGTATGCGTCTGTGCATTGATTATCGTTAGTTGAATAAAGTAACCATTAAGAATAAGTATCCACTTCTAAGGATTGATGACTTAAGGGATCAGCAGGTAGGAGCTCGTGTTTTCAGCAAAATTGATCAGAGGTCGGGTTACCATCAGATTAGAGTAAAGGAAGGTGATATTCAGAAGACTGCTTTTAGAACTCGCTACGGACATTAAGAATATGCAGTGATGCCTTTCGGAGTGTCTAACGCGCCGGGTGTATTTATGGAATATATGAATCGTATTTTCCATTCTTATCTGGATCAGTTTATTGTGGTATTTATTGATGATATACTGATTTATTCTAAGTCTGACGAAGAGCATGCAGGTCACTAGAGAATTGCATTGCAGGTGTTGAAAGATAATAAACTGTTTGCAAAGTTCTCAAAGTGTGAATTTTGGTTGAAGACTGTGAGATTCTTAGGTCATGTGATTTCTGGTGATGGTATAGCGGTGGATCCCTCTAAACTAAGTGCAGTACTTCAGTGGGAAACTCCGAAGACCGCAACGGAGATTAGAAGCTTTTTGGGTTTGGCAGGTTACTATAGAAGATTCATTGAAGGGTTTTCTAAATTGGCGTTGCCATTGACTCAGTTGACCAGGAAGAATCAAGCTTTTGTCTGGGATGCTGCCTGTGAGGAGAGTTTTGAGGAACTGAAGAAGAAATTGACTACAACATCAGTATTAATTTTACGAAGTCCAAATGATTCTTTCATAGTATATTGTGATGCGTCTAAGATGGGATTAGGCGGTGTGTTGATGTAAGGTGGCAAGGTAGTGGCTTATGCTTCAAGACAGTTGAGGGTGCATGAGAGAAACTATCCTACTCATGATCTGGAATTAGCTGCAGTGGTGTTCGTGTTAAAAATCTGGAGGCATTATTTGTATGGATCAAGATTTGAAGTATTCAGTGATCACAAGAGTCTGAAGTATCTATTCGATTAAAAAGAATTGAATATGAGGCAGAGAAGGTGGTTAGAGTTCTTAAAGGATTATGATTTCAATTTGAGTTACCATCCGGGAAAGCCTAATGTTGTGGCAGATGCTCTGAGTCAAAAGACAATCCACATGTCTGCGTTAATGGTGAAAGAAATGGAATTGATTGAACAGTTCAGAGATTTGAGTATGGTTTGTGAAACTACACCGGGAAGTATCAGATTGGGTATGCTGAAGGTGAATAATGACTTTTTGGATGTAATTAAGGAAAATCAAAAATTGGATGTGAAATTAGTGGACTTGATGCCTACAGGAGGAGATGATCCTGATAGTGACTTTAAAGTGGATAATGTTGGTGTGTTGAGATTCCGGGGCAGGATTTGTGTGCCGGATAATGTGGAATTGAAGAAAGCAATCTTGGAGGAAAGTCATCGGAGTAGCTTGAGTATTCATCCGGGAGCTACAAAGATGTACCATGATTTGAAGAAGTTGTTTTGGTGGTCCGGTATGAAGAGGGACATAGCTCAGTTTGTCTACGCTTGTTTGACATGTCAGAAGTCAAAAGTAGAGCACCAGAAGCCTTCGGGATTGATGCAACCGTTAGAGATTCCTGAATGGAAATGGGACAGTATTGTTATGGATTTTGTGACTGGCTTGCCGAATACGGCAAGGGGATTTGATGCTATTTGGGTAGTGGTGGATCGACTTATGAAGTCCGCACATTTTATACCAATTAACATCAGTTTTCCGTTGTCGAAGCTGGCGGAGATTTATATCAGGATAATTGTGAAGTTACATGGTGTTCTGTCGAGCATAGTGTCAGATAGAGATCCGAGGTTTACTTCAGAATTTTGGAGGAGTCTGCAGGAAGCCCTGGGTTCTAAGTTGAAGTTGAGCTCAGCTTACCATCCACAGACCGATGGTCAGTCAGAGAGGACCATTCAGTCGTTGGAGGATTTGCTAAGAGCCTGTGTATTGGAAAAAGGTGGTGCATGGGATACTCATTTGCCATTGATTGAGTTCACGTATAATAACAGTCACCATTCTAGCATTGGAATGGAGCCTTTCGAAGCTTTGTATGGTAGGAGGTGTAGGACACCTCTGTGTTGGTATGAAACAGGTGAGAATGTGGTGCTTGGACCAGAAATTGTGCAACAGACTACTGAGACGATTCAAATGATTCGTGAAAAGATGAAGGCGTCTCAGAGTAGGCAGAAAAGTTATCATGATAATCGGAAGAAAGGTTTGGAATTCAGTGAAGGTGATCATGTGTTCCTGAGCGTTAACCCAGTGACCGGTGTGGGTCGTGCTCTGAAATCTAAGAAGTTGGATCCTAAGTTTATTGGACCGTATCAGATCTTGCAGAGAGTTGGTGCAGTTAGTTACAGAGTGGAGTTGCCACCGGAACTTTCGAACTTGCATGATGTGTTTCACGTGTCGCAACTTCAGTAGTATGTTTCAGATCCGTCTCATGTTATTCAGAGGGATGAAGTGCAAATCAGGGAGAATCTTACAGTGGAGACGATGCCTTTAAGGATCGAGGATTGCAAGATGAAGCAACTCAGAGGAAAGGAGATACCTCTGGTGAGAGTAGCTTGGGGAGGAGCTGCTGGCGGAAGTGTGACCTGGGAAATGGAGAGCAGGATGCGGGAGTCGTATCCAGAACTGTTTTCATCAAGTACATTTTCGAGGACGAAAATAATTTAAGTGGGGGAGAGTTGTAACACCCCATTTTTAATTATTTAATCGTCTGGTTTTATTTTAATTATTGGCCTTGTTTAGGGTGCGTGTCTGAGTGCGTGGGGGGTGATGTTAGTTATATGGAATTATGATTATTATTATTATTTTATTAATAGTATATTTCATAATATTATTATTGGTATGGTTAGTATTATTTAGTAAAATAAAATCTGATATAATTAAGTAAATAATGGGAAAATAGAATTAATGAGGGCAATTTAGTAATTAGAGATAAATTAGTGGAAATTGGTAAGGGTCTAGCATAATCAGAATTTTAGAGATAGAAAGAGAAAGGCTAAGGAGAGGTAGAACAAGGGTGTGCTAGGGCAAAGATCTTCATCAAGTTTCGTAGAAATTAATCAAGGATTCGAGGTAAGGGGGAGAATTGTTTAATATTTGGTGAATTGATCGTATAAGGGTAGTGGGGAGTCCTTAACCCCGTAGGGATTTGTATGCAAAATGTTGCGTTGATAATTTGTTGTATATGTCTGATATGATGCTGAGATTGTGTATGAATCGATCTATGTTAATATGATTTTTCTGTTGTTGTTGCTGTTGTATGAACATCTCTGTTGCAGATTTGTTTTTGACCCAAATTGGGAGAACAATTGGGAATCTAAGACCTAAAAGTCATGTAGTAATAATAGGTGAAGTGCTAAGATGAAATTATGAGTACTAAAACTGATGTAGAATCAATTTTAGGACTGGTTTGGAGTGAAAACTAGCGAAATTCATAGCAGAACATAATCTGGTGTGGAGAAAACAGGTTTGCGTAATAGATCTGGCCGTACGCGTATTGGGGAGGGTGTTACGCATAAGGCTAGGCAGGATGGGAGGCGTTACGCGTACGGGAAGGGCACAAGGAGGAATTGACACGGCCTTCTGCCCATACGCGTAAGGGTATGCGTATGGTGGCAAGGCAATACACGTATGAGAGTAGCCGTACGCGTAAGCAGATCTAGAAGTTGGATTTTAGAGGAAAATGGGTCTCTGCCCATACGCGTATGAAGTTGGTCAGTACGCGTATGGTGGAGCGAGGCAGGACGCCTTACGCGTCTGGTACACGCAGGAGGGGCGAGGGAGTTGGTCGTTGCACGTATGACCCAGGTCAATACGCGTATGGACAGCGTGATTGCATAAATTCCCCGTTTTGCGATTTCTTTCCCGTTTTCGCATCGGAATTGGTTTCTCTTGGATTGATAGGTTAAGGATAGATGCCAGATGTGGAGGGATGTAACAATGGTTATGAAATTAATTAATTTAATAATTTTTGGAGGATTAATTAATGATTAAGTGGATTAGGTGATGTGAAATAATCTTATGGTGTTGAATGATGATAGTGTGTTTGATGGTGTGATCAGGAGGATCGTGAGCATGTATCTATGTTATAATACATGTGTTTTATTATGCATTCTGTGTCATGGATTTCATGGTGATGGTGGGATGAATCATTGCTCAGGAGGAGTGTATGTGATTCATCCGTACTCCGAAATGGAGAATGGTGGGGATAGATCATTGCCAAGTAGAGGTGTATGTGATCTATCCGAGTTCGATTGAATAAACCGTGTTGTTGGTACCACATGCATTATGTTCATGTCGTGTCGCATTGCATTTATTATTTGTTGATTGATGGTGATTGAATGTGCCAGTAGGTCGTGGTTGCATGTTGTTGATTTATGTGAGATACTACTTCTTATATGTATTATTCACTTTTTATATTGAATGTAGTTCTCACCCCTCTGTTGTTGTTGTGTCTGTGCTTCTTCAGAAGTACAGATAATCCAGGTACTTAGGATGGGTGGATATGCGTGTTGCTTGTTCGATTCTTAGGAGTGCTCTGATACGTAACACGTGATTTATAGGGATTTCAGTTATTTGTTATTTGTTACTGTTTTTGTTATGTATCTTTATTTTGATGAATATTATGGTGGACCACGATTATGTGCAGTTTTTGGTGTTATAGGCAGATGGCCGTAAATCGAATAATTGAATAAATTTTCCGCTGTTTGATTTTATTAAAGTAAAGGAGATTTGTTTTGTTGGTTTTAAAATGTGGCATCCTACTTTATTTTGGTGTAAAAACTCTGATTATTTTCATAGAATTTTATGTATTTTCATAAATGGGAAAGTGGGGTGTTACACTAACTGCTGAGGAAAACTCTAAGCAAATATGTATAAGCATATATATATATATATATATATATATATATATATATATATATATATATATATATATATATATATATATATATAGGCAAATATATTGACAGATATATATATATATAAGAAATAAGCACTGAAAAAGATATGGGGACTTACCTTCTGAGAAGAAGCCCAAGCATAATGTGATCTGTTGTATTTACTTCAACTGTACTTCCTCTTTTAGGGTTTCAAGAAATTGAAGAAAGTTTTGAAAGAAACAACATTGATTTTGAATTTGAATTAAAAGAAAGTTGTTAAAAAAAATTTGTTTGGGGCTTATAGCTCAAGGAGAGGCCCAGATGAATTATTTGAAAACATTGATCGCACTGCGATACCGAAAGACGTTGTGAGACTTATACTACAGTAGAGGCCTAAAATTGTTTGTGTACAAAAAGGGTTGGGTCTTACACTCTAATAGCGGCCCAAAAGTGTTTGTGAAAAAAAATAAAAATGGGGCTTATACTCAAGGAGAGGCCCAGATGATTTATTTGAAAAGGCGACGATCGCGCCGTGGTTATGAAAATCACAGAGGGACTTATACAATGAATGAGGCACGAAATTAATTATTTACAAAGACGATGGGACTTATACTCTACAAAGAGGCCCAAAAGTGATTGAAAAAGAAGAAAAATGGGGCTTACAACTTAAGGAGAGGACAAGATGAAAATTGTTTTGAAAATGGCGATCGCGCCGAGATTTTTAAAATCGTATCGGGACTTATACAATGACTGAGGCCCAAAATCAATTATTTACAAAGGGATGGGACTTAAAATCTATAAAGAGTCCCAAAAGTGTTTGAAAAAGAAGAAAAATGGGGCTTACAACTCAAGGAGAGGCCCAGATGAACATTGTTTAAAAGGCGACGATCGCGCCGCGGTTTCGGAAAACACAGTGGGACTTATTCAGTGACTGAAGCCCAAAATTTATTTATGTGACAAGGGATGGGTCTTACACTCTATTAGAGGCCCAAAAGTATTTTTAGTGTAAGATTTATTTAATCATAAACATGATGCATAAGCAAAGATTAAATACAGAGTATACTGGACACCGGTGAATTTTCACGCAAGGAGAGGAGCGTCAGACGAGTCCAATGTATCCGACAAAGCTTTTAAGCATCCAATGATCCTCAAGATATTGATTAAGAATTCCTGTATCAGATGAAAAGCCCCAAACAAACAGAGAAAACCAGAGATCACATATAAATGCCTTTGGTCTCATTAAGTGGTTAGAATTGATTTTGAATCACAAGTGACATGAACACTTATTTAATTTACAAATAATTCTTTGAAAGCAAGCTTAAGAATAAGCCATGTATTTAGCAAAGATAAAATCAAATAATCGAATAATAATCAATTAAACAATTAAATGATCATTCACACAAATTAATTAAATTAATTGAAATATATTTAGTAAAAACAACTAATCAATATTAGTAAAACTAAATAAGTAATTAATTTATTTTACAATTATTTAATAAAACAAATATTAAATAAACATGAGTTTTTATACATGTGTGATAAAATATGAAAAGAAAAGAAAAAAAAATAGAGTGAGTGAGGGAAGTGTAGCGCACCACTCCCTTGTGTGTGTACTACATTTTTTTCTTCCTTTCCTAAACTTTACTAAAACATAGAAGAAATATGTGAGAGAGATGAAAATGAGAAACAAGTGTAGGACCTTTGTTTGGTGTAATTTTTCAAGTGAAGAATGAATCATATTTATAGTAAAACATAGTTTGGAAACAAAGTTTGTGATGTCACAAAAATGAGAATAACTTTGAAAATTTGACTTTAAATAAAAATCAAGATTTTGAATTAGTGATGTAGGCAATATGATGTAATCATAGTGAGGCCATTTTTTGTGAATTTATACATACATATTTGATTTTAATAAATAGGTTATTAGAAAACCTAAATAAGTTAGTAAGAAAAATAAACATTATTATATATTTAGAAAAAGCCAAAATATAAAATAAGTCTAAAATAATAAAATTAATTAATAAAAATAACTATTAATTAAAATTAATATTGAAACCGGTTAAAAATGATAAAATCGTCCAGTATCGAAATGTCCGAAAAAATAAAATGAACATACCAAAATGATCAGCAAAAAATATACGTATTGAAAAAATACAGCGTTTGATCAAATTTTGAAATTGATTTTACCCGGTAAAAAGGCTAAGGCGGGTCAGAAAAGTGATTGAAAAAGATTAAAATGAGCACACCAGGTTAAAGAATGCGGAAAATTAATTAATAATGGGTATCAGCAAGTTTGATAATAAAAAGTCCGGACACCGATTTTTCGCACATTTAACCCTTAGTTTAACCAAAATGCCTGAAAATTTAATACGTATATTCCGGCTGATAACTCAAGCAATATGCATGATAAAATTTACGATATGATATGCAGATGACACGAAGAGAAAACACAGTCAGATAAAGAAAATTTTAACAATGAGTAGTCAAAATTTGGGGTATGACAGATGCCCCTATTCAATCTTCTTGGACCCGAAGGTGTGAGTGGCGAAGATATTCGGACATTCAGGATACAAGAGGATTAAATATCGGAATACCCAAAATTTTGATGGTGGTTGTGAATGGTAGTTGATTTGCTCGTCCATCTTCTTTTGCCATGTAACGATACTTAGAAAAGGGTGAAATCTCCTCTCGATCCTGGTCTTCAGTCATGGAACTGGTCTTAGTTTCTTTTAAAATAAACCTCCCCTCGATCCTGGTCTTCTGCCATGGAACTGGTCTCAGTTTCTTCTTGTCGAGTTCCTTCTTCGACAAGGAACGCTATTTGTAGCGGTCTTCATCAAACTTCTCGCCGAGTTTTACTGGGGAGACGCCATTTGATGGAAAAACGATTTGATGTCAGACTTGCTCGGGAAACCCGTTTGTCTGAACCGTAGAGGTGTCCAAACTTCTCTATGGGAGATGCCATTTGTCAACCTACTGGGGAAAACAAGTCTCTTGAGAGACCGATTTTTTTTGGTGAGGTTACATCAAACTTTCCTTCGATTTTCAGATATATGCCATGTGATGTAATCCAATTTTGAGGCGCTGATGACTTCATTGAAAAAGAAAAAAAAATCAGGGAGAAACCGCCGTATTGCCAAAAGTCTTCTATTGAGAGGCTTTTTTTGGGGATTTTCTTTAATCCGGGGAAAGCAAAAATATCATCTTCAATGGTGAAGAGTGATGTTCCAAAGGTGTCTATCGAATGTCTTCTTGCCTTTTAGAGGTCCAAGTTATCAAAGTAGTCGAGGACAGTCTCCAATCCCAAAATAAACTGGGGAGAGATTGCTCAGACGATATATTTCTGGACGAGGAAAGAATTGACAATTTTATCGGTGAGAGGACATTTATCACTTCGGGATGAAAATGACCAGAGTGATATTAATGCAACATATGTATGAATATGAATCAACCATGCATGATGTATGTATGTTTATGCTGACAAAATAGACGTGACATACAGACTGGTGAATAAACACGACTGGATACTCGGCTACTGCGGGAGATAAAAAGCATCATTGGTTCAAGATAGCAATCCTTTCCTGTTTAGGAGGGGTAGACCCAACTGGGGAAAACAGACCAATTATCGGTTCTCGGAGGTAACACGTCTCCTGGGGATGTCAGATGGGATATTACATTTGAAATAGTTGATCTTTTCTTCAAGGTGTATTGGTTAAAAGGAGTACTTTGATTCTGCATTTTGAGGTTTAATCACTTCCGGAGAAGCCACCGATGTTCCTTCTTGTGTTCAGTAGTCAAAAGGAATTGCCATCTTTATTTTAAAAGTAGAAGAAAATTTGAAAGTTTAGTTTTGAAAACAAAAGTAAGTTCGTTTTTGTTTCAAGAATGTTAATCACATAATCATGTCATTTTGCAAATCAGAATAAATAAGAGTTGCAAACAAAAGCACCAAGACTCAAATTTTATTGATAGAATGGTAATTAGCCAAGCGTGTGATCCCATAAAGCATAACAAAGTTTAGAAAATGGTTATTTAAAGGGAAATGGGCTACATTGAAACATAACGACCGCTATCTTCCCACCAACTTTGAATTCTGGACATTCTGAGCTTCTGTCGAAGGTGACCTTGACCGAAGTTTCCCTAACAGATGATGTTGCCTCAGAGGAGTTAATAATGTCGGATATAGTTACTTGCCATGAATCCCTAACTTTTGCCTGGATTGTCTTTTCAAGTTTCCAATCCATCGGGATGATCATTGTTTATGTATCTAATTTTTGCATGGACCGCCCGTTCAGGTTTTCAATCCACCGAGATGCTTCTTTTTTTATTTAGGAAAAGTATTTCTTGACTACATCAACATATGTGGGGTCGGTAAAATCCTCTCCATCCATGGTTGCGAGTCTCAAGGCACCGCCTGAAAAGGATTTCCTAACAACATAGGGGCCGTCGTAATTCGGAGTCCATTTGCCACGGGAATCAGTGAGGAAAGATTGTATCTTCTTGAGCACGAGGTCCCCTTTCCTAAAGACACGGGGTCGGACTTTTTTGTCGAAGGCTTTCTTTATCCTTTGTTGATACAACTGACCATGGCATAGAGCCGTCATTCTCTTTTCTTCGATTAGGTTCAGTTCATCGTGTTTGCTTTGACACCATTCAGCTTCTGTTAGCTTGGCTTCCATCAATACCCTTATTGATGGTATTTCTACTTCTATGGGGAGCACTACTTCCATGCCATATACTAGAGAGAAAGGGGTTGCCCCTGTTGAAGTGCGGACAAATGTGCGATAACTGTGAAGAGCGAAAGATAACATCTCATGCCAATCCTTGTAGGTTATAACCATCTTCTGAATGATTTTCGTGATATTCTTGTTAGCCGCTTCTACCACTCTGTTCATTTTAGGCCGGTAAGGAGATGAGTTATGGTGTTCAATCTTAAACTCAGCATACAACTCTTTCATCATCTTGTTGTTCAAGTTGGATCCATTATCAGTAATGATCTGGCTTGGAACACCATAACAGCAGATGAGATTGTTCTTGATAAATCGGACCACCACTTGTCGGGTCACATTGGTGTATGACACTGCTTCGACCCACTTAGTGAAGTAGTCAATGACTACTAGGATGAACCGATGTCCGTTCGAGGCTTTGGGTTCAATCATGCCAATCATGTCGATTCCCCATATAGAACAAGGCCATGGAGAAGAAAGAATTTTGAGATGCATTGGCGGTACATGGATTTTGTCAGTGTATATCTGACACTCGTGACACCTCCTCATGTACTGGTAGCAATCGGATTCCATTGTCAGCCAATAATATCCTGCTCTCAGAATTTTTCTTGCCAATGTGTGTCCATTGGCATGAGTGCCAAAGGATCCTTCGTGAATTTCTTTCATCAACATGTTTGCTTCTTGTCTGTCTGCGCATCTGAGCAAAACCATGTTAAAGTTTCTCTTATAGAGTGTATCACCGTTTAAGAAGAAGTTGCCAGCTAATCTTCTGAGAGTCTTCCTATCTTTTCTTGACGTCCCAGGTGGGTACTCTTGTCTTTGAAGGAAGCACTTGATATCATGATACCAGGGTTTGTCATCTATGACTACTTCAATTGTGACAATGTAAGTGGGCCTTTCAAGGCGCATTATGTTAATCTTAGGGACGTCGTTTCATTGGCTTACACTAATCATGGAGGATAGAGTGGCTAATGCATCAGCCATGGGATTTTCTTCACGAGGAATGTGATGAAACTCGATTCTGTTGAAGAATGGTAATAACCTTCTCGCGTAGTCTTTGTAAGGAATCAATCCTGATTGGTATGTGTTCCACTCTCCTTTGATCTGATTTATAACCAGGGTTGAGTCTCCATACACATCCAAATTCTTTATCCTTAAGTCAATTGCTTCTTCGAGACCCATGATACAAGCTTCGTATTCGGCCTCATTGTTTGTGCATCTGAATGTCAATTTGGCAGTGAAAGGAATATGGGTACCCTGAGGTGTTATGATGATTTCCCCAAATCCGTTTCAGTAAGTGTTGACAGCTCCGTCGAAAATTAGTCCCCATTAGGAACCTGGTTCTGGCCCTTCACTGGGTAGCGGTTCATCGCAATCTTTCATTTTCAAGTACATAACATCTTCGGCTAGGAAGTCAAATTCGACTGATTCCTGATCATCAATCGGTTGATGAGACAAATGATCGCCTAAAATACTTCCTTTGACGGCTTTCTAAGTATGGTACTCGATGTCGTATTCAGATAACAACGTCTGCCAACGGGCAATCCTTCCCGTGAGGGCAGGCTTTTCAAAGACATACTTGATCGGATCCATTTCGGAGATTAACCAAGTAATGTGACAAATCATGTACTGGCGAAGACTTTTGGCTGCCCAAGCCAGAGCGCAACAAGTTTTCTCGAGCATAGTGTATCGAGTTTCCCAGTCCGTGAACTTCTTGCTTAAGTAGTAAATGGCAGACTCTTTTCTTTTCTTCTTGTCTCGTTGGCCAAGTACACAACCCATGGAGTCTTCCAAGACTGTTAGGTAGATGATCAGTGGTCTTCCTTCCACTGGAGGAGACAGAATTGGTGGATTCAATAGATATTAGTTGATGTTGTCGAAAGCCTTTTGGCAATCTTCTGTCCATACACAGCTTTAATTCTTTCTGAGTAGTTTGAAGATTAGCTCGCATGTCGCGGTCATAAGGGATATGAACCTTCAGATGTAATTCAGGCATCCCAAAAATCCTCTGTCCTATTTTTCAGTCTTTGGTGAAGGCATTTCTTGAATGGCCTTGACCTTGTCAGGACCAACCTCAATTCGTTTCTGGATGACAATGAATCCTAAGAGTTTAACTGAGCGAACATCGAATGTGCACTTATTAGGATTCAAGCGGAGTTTGTATTTTTTTAGACGCTCGAATAACTTTGATAGATGTGTCACATGCTCTTCTTGTGTTTTAGATTTGGCAATCATGTCATCGACGTACACTTCAATCTCTTTGTGCATCATGTCATGTAACATAGTTGTCTGGCCCTTTGATAGGTTGCCCCTGCGTTCTTCAGACCGAAAGACATTACCTTGTTACAAAAGGTGCCCCATGGGGTGATGAATGAAGTTTTCTCCAATCTTCCAGCGCCATTTTGATTTGATTATAGCTCGAGAACCCATCCATGAAAGAGAAGACTTTGAATTTTGTTGTGTTGTCTACCAGCATGTCTATGTGTGGTAGGGGAAAGTTTCCTTTGGACTTGCCTTGTTTAAATCCCTGTAGTCTACACATATTCTGACCTTTCCGTCCTTTTTCGAAACTGGAACTACGTTGGCCAGCCATTGCGGATATTCTGAGGTGGCGAGGAAACTTACGTCGATCTGCTTCTGCACTTCCTGCTTAATTTTGATGGCCATATCTGGATGAGTCCTTCTTAGTCTTTGTTTTACTGGAGGACATTCTGTTTTCAATGGTAAGTGGTGTTCCACGATGCTGGTATCCAACCCTGGCATGTTTGATAGAACTAAGCAAATACATCTGGAAACTCCTTGAGAAGTTTTATCAAGCCTTCTCTGACATTTGGATGGACTGAGCAGTGCTCTAATCTTAACTTCTTTCCTCTCTTCTTCTGAACCCAAATTAACCGTTTTCAACGGCTCTTTGTGAGGTTTAATGGACGTTTCCTCTTGTCTGAGTAGTCGGGAGACCTCTTTTGGAATTTCTTCGTCCTCTTCTTCTTCAGCTTCAAATATTGGGAATTCAAAGTTGGGAGAAGGCATTGGATCGTATGTTTCAATGGGTTTTAAAACAAGCAATCTGCTTGACGTGATGATTCCTTTTTAGAAAAAACAGAAAGAATGCAAAAGTGTGTGCAGTGAATTTTCTGAAAATGCTTGTTTTTATTTTGGGTTGTTGTTTTTTTTAGGATTACCATTTTCTGAAGAAAAAAAATGAAAAGTGAAAACAACAATAAAATGCGGGAATACAAAATGACATTATTTATTCATGATTTGCCGATTCTTTAAACACAACCCTATAAAACCAAACTCTGTCGCTTTGGACGAAGCGAAGAGGGACATTTACAGAAAAGTGAGCCCTATAAAACATCTATTTCACCCGGGCAAGGTGAAAGGTTAAAACATAGATGGTAATTACTTTGACTTATGGACGACTTTCGGGACATCGACTGCAACCCAATGGCGACGATCTCCTCTGTGAATCACAAAGTCTGGTACTTTCCTTCTTGGTTTGTCTTCAGAAATGACGCTGATTTCTAGTGGAGTAGGATTATTGGAGTCTTCCTCCCATGCAGAGTTATCATAAGAGGACTCTTCGGTCGCATTTTCCATAATATTTTCACTCTTAAGAGGATCTCCCCGTCCAGTTGGCTGGATGTCCACGTACTTGATGCGAAAGCTTTCGGGAGCAGTGTATTTGACTAGAAAGTCGTATTTGCCGCTTGGATGTCCCAAGGTATCCCAGGTTTCTGTGGGCATTCTTGAGTTATCTTCCTCAATGACGTTGACCTCAGGAAATGCATAGTTAATGAATTCTTGTCCTGTAATCTTTGCAAATTCATCACCATGGTGTTGAACATTATCGAAATGTCCTGAGTAATGATTCCATGACTCTGTGGGAACATGGGTATTCTTTTCAAGATTACTCAGCAGATAGGCATTATCTGGCTGACTCTTTTGCCCCGAGTTTTCCGTGTATGGCTTCCAGATAGGTAAGTCATCCAGGGGATCATAATAATCGTAGTCAAGGTTGTCTTTCATCAGATTGTCTTCCTCTAATGAGTTGGGTGGAGCACGACATCCTTCGAGATCATAATCTCTGTTGATTATTCTGACGTTTGATCTTGGTATATATCTTGGGCTCTATTTTGGAAAATAGAACGACATGTGCGTTTCTCCCTGAGACTTATAACCGTCATCATTGAGATAAGACTTCGGCTCTTCATCCGTGTCGGAGGAGTCGTTCCCATCGATGGTGTGTACTTATTGAGATACTGGATGGAGGAAACCTCCGCTGTGGAAGAAATCCTGAATGGGACGGAAACTTTCGTCCTTCTTTGTAGTCTGGGTACAGGCCTGAGAGAAACCAAGACCTTTTCTTGTCTTGTTATTGTAATACCCCAAAATTTGCTCTCCCCTTTTGTCATCATAGCATGGCATTATCATTTATCATATCATATCCACCTCATTAACATTACATTGCATTTAACATAGAAAAATGAAGCATGGCATCCTTCTTACCATCAGGGCATGTGATCAGGTGGGAGATGGACAATCAAGAGATCATTCAAAGCACAAAAAGGTAAATCAAGTTTCCTCAAGGCAAGCCAAGAGGCCTCTCATGTCTCATACTATCCCAATTGATCCTCCACAACCTCAAGAAGGTGAGATTCAATAGGAGATTGAAGCATTACATCTTTCACTATGCAAGAGGTTCAAAAATTGAAGGAAAACCCTCAAAAGAGATAGCTCATTGATTCAAAATCATTCTCAAGTGGCATTTCTCATCATCCTTTAAGAGGATACACAACATACTCTGAGGAATTTGGATTTGGAAGATGTGCAATTTCCTCCTAACCAGAGAGGGTCAAAATTAGGGTTTCTAATAAAATCAGGATATCTCTGATTTTTTGGACAAAGCTTGTTGTCATGGTATTCTACATGTTCTTAAGTGTATGTATGTGGAAAATTGCATCTCAATTGGTTTTAGAAGTGGTTCAATTGGAAGAAAGATCAAGAATCAGAGAAATTGGGGCAAAGTCAAATAATCAGAGGAAAAAGTCAACTCTTGACTTTTTGAGGCCAAATTCATGAAATTCATGTTACATATGTTCAATGTACAAAATTTGGTCAAGAAACTCCAAAGGAATCATAAAAAAATCAAGATGTGGAAAGTTGCCATTTTTGGATGAAGTAGGGTTACTAAAAATAGCAAGTTTTGGCCATTTGGCATCAGAATTTGAACCAAGGCCATTCAAATTTGGAGTACCAAATGAAAATTCCACTCTGCCTCAATGAAAGGCCTTGCTTTAAGCTTCAAATCCATGGGTAGAACATTTCCATTGGATAAAAAATGAGGGAGATATGATTGATCAAAGTTGGAGGAAAGTAGGCCAAAAACCATGTCATGACCAAGTTTGGCCGGGTCTGCGCGCAGTCATTTTCTCAAACAGTTGGTGGGAAAAATGTATGGATCAATTGCTCATGGTTAAAGGCTTCAAATGAAAAATCTTGCAACATAAAAGTTGTTCCCCTATGTGAGATCTTCAAGATTGATGTTCATTATTTTTTCATTTGATCAAAGGTTGAGGAGTTATGATGGCTCAAAGTATGGTCAATACAACTGAGAATTTGACCAAGGCTCAACCAAGTCATGCCACCAGTCTGCACATCTATGTACCAGTCCCTCTTACACCTGTTTATGGTCATTTTTAGATATGTGTGAGACATTATTTCAACCCATTTTTCAAACCAATGTTGTTCCATTACATCTCCTCTTTTCCATGACTCCAAAACCTTGCCAAACCATTCAATGAGTAGAGAGAAAAACCTCCACAAACTACCCTATGTTGGAATGGATGCATTGACAGCATGTTGCACGATTTGGTTCACACACACCACAAACACTTCTTAACCTCAGCTTTCCTCTTTAAACCAAACACACATGACATAAATCTCATACACTAGCACGTGCTTTGCATGGAAATAGAAAAAACAAGCTTGCTGAGCAAGTTTCTAATGCAACAGCCTTTGCCATTCGTTTCTCTTGCTGCTCCACCATAACACACCATAGGTCATCACCATAACATCATAGCCATAGCATAACTCGTCCCCTAACTAACTTGGCTCAG
The DNA here is from genome assembly GCA_022829125.1 of Lathyrus tuberosus. Lineage (NCBI taxonomy): Eukaryota > Viridiplantae > Streptophyta > Magnoliopsida > Fabales > Fabaceae > Lathyrus > Lathyrus tuberosus. The sequence goes on from JALAZF010000305.1 coordinate 3,259,663, forward strand.
TTAGTTAGGATGGACTCAGTTTAACCATTCCAACTCACCCTAACTCACTCAGTTAACCACCACAGTTCCCCTTTAACCACACTTATATAACCAAATCTCCTTCATAATTTCACAGGACACTTCATTCTCACTCTTCCTCTGAAATTCGCAAGCTCTCTCTCTGAAGTTTCTCTTCTTCTCACACGATTTCACCATCATCTACATCTGAATCCACCTTCAAGCTTCAATATCAAGCAGCATTAAAACACATTGAAGCTTGGTAACATTGAAGAGATTGAAGTGTCTTCCACTGCATATTGAATTTCATCAACATTTGCAAGGATTTGTGAGCCTTTATTTGGCCACATTGGAGCTCAAGAACTCAAGGCAACGTCTCTGGTTTTCTTTTGAACAAAGAATCTTCAAGTTTCAGGTTTGGAATTTCTTAACTCTTCTGGTGTGATTCATTGATTTTTAAGCTTGTTTCATGTTGATTATGGCTTATTAGAAGCAATGAAACATTTCTGGCTAGTTGATAGACCTCTCAGAGGTGTAGATCTAAACTTAGGGCAAAGTGTTTGTGATCATTTCTTGCTGTGTGTGCATTGTTTGGTGATTTCAGTGCTAAATTCTTGATGTACGTAAGTTTAGCTTTCATTTGGTATGTGGATTGTGAATTTCTGGAGAAATGTAGGTTGCAGGTGGTGGCTGTTGGCCGGAGAAGGTGACCGGAGGTCCTCTCCGGCCGATGACTGTTATTGACTAGGGTTTATGCACGTTTTAATCTTGTCCATTCATTTTCCATGATCGTGTGGTCCAAAAGTTGACAGCACATTAAAATCCATGTGCTCCTCACGTGCGTTTTTCTGATTTCACTTAAGCATTTTGTGGTGTGGTGCATGGTATGTTGTGTGGTCATTCACATGTGCGCGTTGATTCGTTTTACTTTGACTTTCGCTTGACTATGACTTAATCTGATGGCTTGGATTGTGTTGACTGATGTTGACTGAAGGTGCATTGTTGTTATGGTGTTTTGCGCAGACTTGGACCTATTCAGATTGATAATTACACCCCCATGTATTGAAGCCCAATGATTTTGAACTGTGACTTTGCTATGTTCATACCCCCCTTCATTTTGCATTCATTTTTTATTTTTATTTCTTTCATACATGTTTCATTTCTAATTGTTAAAAATACCAAAACATATTGGAAAATTCTACAAAAATTCATGTGTATTCTTAAAACATTTAGGAAATTTTTCATGATTTTATTTTCTGATTTTATGACCTTTTTACCCCTGGTCCATAATTTTCTTTGAATTTCCATTTAGATGCATTCTAAGCATGATACTTGAATTTGTTTAATTTTGTTCTTGCTCATTACCAACTGTTTTGACATGATTATTTTTGCATTGAGTCATTAATACATTTAAGCATGTTAAATGATTTTTGTTTGGTTTTTTGGACCACTTTATGACATGTCTTGATGCCTATATTTGTACCACTTTGCATGACATTTCAACTTGACCTAATTGCTTTGTTTGAAGTCATTTTGCTTTGAATTTTGATATGCTATTTTGATATGTGATTCATCTCTGATTAGTGAACTCTAATACCATGTTTTCATATTTTTCATGAGGCCATTTGATTTTTGTTTGATGCATTTCATTTAAAGCATTATAACATGTCATATCATTGTAATCTTTGGTGCATGTTTTCTTTGGTGTATACTTGCATGATCATTTGCATATTTGGTGAACCATTCACTTGACATTATAGGTCATTGGTACATATTATATGTCATCCTTGCATGTTGACTTTCATTTAAACCTTGTGCACCTTTAACATGTTGTGTTTGTACTTGTGTTCTCTTTTTGAACTTTCATTTCAATTCTTCTTATATTACTTCTTGAATGCCTTGAAGTTGATTCATAAATACTTTTGAGATGTTTATAAACCATTTTCCATTTAGTTTCAATTCTGGTTGTTGATTTACATGTTCCATTTATGCATGTCCTCTTCATTTCTTTCCATCTTTCATCTACCCCTTCTTCTTGTAACATGTTTAAATGCTAATGGGTGATGATTATTGCTTATTCACTTGCACTTGTATGATGATATTCACTTGGTTTCCATATGATGCCCATTCTGGTTGTGGTTCTAGGATTTGTTTTCTCATTTAATTCTTTTGAGTTTTATGATGCATTACATGTTCTTTTACTTCTTATACTTCTTATACATGTTTACTAACCATGTAGGGGCTTTGGTAAGTTTCATTTGAGTGTGGATAAGGAATCCACATTCAACTTCTATCCTTTCTCTTTTACAATTCCATTTTGTGTTTTGTTAAGCACTTATGTGCTTTCTTTTAATAACTCATTACTTTCCCTTTTTGAATTACAATTCATCTTCTACTTTGGAAGTGAATTGTTTAATTCTTTCTTTCTTTAGACTTTAGGTTGAAACTTCACAAACCTTAGGATCACTCCCTTTAATCTTCAATTAGGATTGAGTCTTAGTCCATATAGGTTTTACCTTTTCTCCTCTCTTGAGTCTCTTTTCTCATCTCCAAGAAAATTCAAAACATATAATAAAGGTAGGCATTTATTGCATTTAGGCCTTTCATATAAAGAAAAGATTATAAGGGGTCTTCTCTTGTAATCTTAGAATGTGTAGCATATAGCCCATCTTGGGTCAATGTGTTAAACATTTGATCTTGTATGAGGGACTTAAATGCAATACTTGTTGAAGGTGCAAATAATAAAAAACACTTCTTCCCTTCATAATTTACAAAAACACTTAATAAACACAAGTATGCTAGTGTGTTTGAACCTTGACAATTGGAGTTAAGTGTGGAGGTCTTCTTCACTCTTAGTGTGCTTTCTTACCCATTCCATCTTGGAATGTTAGAATGTACACATTCCAATGACTAAGATTCAGATACACTGTCATATGCAAACAAATGAAAAGACTTCTAAAAGACAAAAACAAACAATAACGTCTTTCCTTCGGGAATTCTTGTCTCACCTCATTCACTCTCAACGTATGAACGTGCTTCTACTCGTTCTCTTGCAAGATGGTAACGCACTCGGACCAGCGAGCCTGCAACACCTGAGCTAGGACGTAAGCCGTTCTCTAAAAAACACAGGCAATCCATCCCTAGTGAGGGGAACTACGTCGCTCTGATTCTCATGTTCCCGATGAGATACGTAGGCAGTGGGGTAGGGCCCATGCGAGCACTTCTTTTATTTTCCCTACATTTGTTTCTTGTTCCTTATTCCATCCTTTCTCCTTTCTCTTTTCAGTTCCTTTCTCAGTATTCTTTTCTTACACCCTTTGATTGAAGCAGCAAGCGTGGATCCCATCGGGTACGATGGACGCGAGGGGGTGCTAATACCTTCCTCTCGCGTAACCGACTCCCTTACCCTCTTCTCTTGGTCGTAAGACCCTGCTTTTCCTTTCTCTCAGGTTTAAGCGGTGTTTCCTTTCCCTCTCTTGGGATAAATACACATTGCTGGCGACTCTGTTTCGGTGCCACTTTCGCGTTTGTACTAGGATGAAAATCCCGGGAGCGACAGCTGGCGACTCTGCTGGGGACAGACCGGGTTGACCTATTGCTGGTCCATCCTAAGCGAGTCAATCCTAGCGCTTGTTTGCTTTTCTTCATTGGGTGTTTACTGTTGTGCTATATTTACCATTTTATTGTATGGTTATTTACTGCTTTACTGTACATTACTGTATTTACTGCTTTTTAACATTACATGTCATATTATTACTGTTGTGTTGGACTGTGCTATTTTCTGTTTGGCGGGATGGGATTTCTGAGAGATAAGCCCATTACACAGGCTTGAGTATACACTTAGAATTAGAGTGGAGAGTAGTGGGACCTACGTGCCGTTTGGAGTGCGTTGGGTGTTCACGAAATTCACAGCTAGACGAGGCTATCTTGGGACACGTCGTGGCATGCGCATCTTGCGTATTCCAGGATGTAGATCTAGAGAGCTGTCGACTCTAGTGACCGATCATGAGGACCTTAGTGGAAATATCCCTCTTTAGTGGTGACAATGGCAGACCACATTCTGTGGCAAACCCATTCGCACCCGAGGGCCCACTTTGGAACTTGCATAGGATGACTTTTATTTTCTAAGGGGAGTCAGTGGACGACCTCTTTGATTGGCATAGCATTGTATCCTACGGGCTGAATGTGCTATTGCTTCTCAAACCTCCGAAGCTGACAAGCCTTATTTTCTAAGAACCACATGTGAGTATGGGCGGGATGTTTACAGGTTTGCAGGAAACCCGGCCTCCTACCTACCTTATTTGTGATTCTATGATGATTTCAGACATTGCATCCTATGACAGTGATTTAAGTGTTCATCTCGGATATTGCCAGATTCAGTACAGAGACACAGTGCACACAGTTCAATACAGACACCGACACTTGATTACCTGATCACATGCCCTCTTGCATTGCATTATCATATCATAACAGTTATGTTTGTCATTTTCAGGTGCATAATACATTTCTGATTCCAATCCATGGGTTCAACAGAGATCGTTGCCGAGAGAAAGAACAATGTGTCTTACAAGTTTCCAGATCCTGTCTTGGATTCATTGCTCAAAGTTATAGATATGGCTGGTCCGGGTATTCTTGATAGGTTTCAGAAGAGCTACGGGAATTTGGTTGGGATGGTCCGTACAATCACCAAGTATGAACATGATGCCTTGCACACTCTGCTGCAGTTCTACGAGCCTTCGTTGAGGTGCTTTCTTTTTTCAGATTACATTTTGATGCCAACACTGGAAGAATTCTCATTTATTTTGGGAATTCCGATCACGTCGGCAATACCATTCTTCTCTGGTAGTTCTCCCAGCGTAAAAGAAATTGCTGCTGCTTTACAAATGGATCAGGCAGTGATAAAGAGTGGTGTGAGCAGTAAAAATGGAGTTAGCGGATTTCATTTAGAATTTCTGTCTGGACAGGCCCAAGAGGCTGCAAGTGCTAAAAATTGGACGGTTTACAATTCCATTCTGGCTCTCTGCATATATGGCCTAGTTTTCTTTCCCAATCAGCAAGACTTTGTGGATATGCAAGCGACAAGAGTTTTCGTTCTTAAAAATCCAGTCCCTACTTTGTTAGGAGATTTTTATCATTCTGTGCACTATAAGAATGAGAAAAGGAGGGGAGGATCTGTTAGTTGTTGCACTCCACTGCTGAGTCATTGGTTTTTCAAACATTTGCCTCAGACAGGTGCCTTTGTGGAAACCAAAGATGTGGCGAAATGGTCTAAACGATTGATGAGTTTAACTGCTGATAACATTGTATGGTTTGATCACCGGTTATTGAGAATAGAGCTTGTCACAAGATGCGGAAATTTTCCAAATGTGCCTTTGATTGGCAGAAAAGGAGGGGTCAATTATAATCCAGTTTTGGCCATCCGACAGTTTGGGTATGCTTCCAGGGATCCTCCTACAGAGCAAGATGTGGAAGAATCTTTATTCTTTACAGGAACTAAAGATGCGAAGGTGGTAGAAGTAGTGAATGCTTGGAAAGATAAGCACAAAATTGGAAAAGCAGTTTTTGGAAAAGGAGATTGTAGATCTTATCCTGAATATGACAGGTGGATTGAGACAAAAGTAAAGGAATTGCTTTTACCCTTTTCAAGGGGACCTCTTTTATGTTCAGCACAGCCAGAACAACCCACTATGGTGGCTATTGAAGAATGTGAGAAGTGGAAGAAAATGGTCAGAGAGTTGCAGATAGAGAATTCTGGAATGAGCAGATGTCTTCAGAAAGCTCTAGCTGACAACAAAGAGTTAGAAAAGAGAGCCTTGAAAGCGGAAAAAACCTTGGCTGACAAAGAGGAAGATTTTGATGACCGAGCTCGGTACTTTCGGAAACTTACTTTGGGAGCAGATGACACTAGTCAGGCTCACAAGATTACAAAACAGGCTTTAGCCCGAAGCAAGGATTCATTAGCTCAACTTCGTCAAGCTTGGGATGAAGTCAGAATTGAAAATGCCGAGTTAAAGGATCAGTCGAAGACTAAAGACGAGGAGCTTAAAAAGGCACATGAGCAGAGGAGAAAGTATCGGGAAAGTCTCGGTAAAAGTCAAGAACAGTTAGAAGAAGCTAGAAGTCAACTGAGGAATACCAAGAAAGAGCTTGAAGAAGTCATGATAGAAAGAGAGATACTCAAGACGCAAGCCGGCATAAAGAGACACAAAGGAGTGTGTGATGACGAGGCTCTGATGCTGCATATGGGTTCTTTAACTGAAGCTCTTGAGAAAAGGGATGTCTTGATCAAAGAAATGATTGAAAAGCCGAATCACCAGCGTACCCGTATACTTTTTGAGGAGATCAAATACTCAAGTGATAAGCTGAAGGGTGTGGAATTGTCAGACTGATGTTCTTTTCCTTATATTTTGTTGTTAATGGTTACCATCAGGCTTGTTGATGGATCCATTTTTCCTTGTATTGCATTTGCGGATGAGCCTTTCTTAAATGTACTTGAATACTTTGTTGAATGAGTATGAGCAGTTTTATTCAGAATTATTCCTTATCAGATAGCTGCACACAAGCACATGACCACAATACGTCTCTTTATATCACGATTTCTGGTCTTCAGATTTCTGTGGTTTGGATTGGAATCAGGGTATAAAGCACCTCGGAAATGACAAACATAGCATTGCATGGCATTGCATATCATTTTGCATTTTTGTTACTTGCTTTTCAGGTATTCGTTGCAGGGTCTCTAACCTTTATTTGGTTTCAGGCAGTATAGCTGAGAATTATATTCACCGATATTCGACGCGAAGAAATCAAGTAAGAATCATGGATCAAATGCAAAAGGATTTGGCTGGGGTGAGGGCCCAATTGGGGCATTTTATGGGGGACATTCAGGCGCTGTCCCGAGGTCAGGAACTACTGAGGGAGGAAGTCAACCAGATGAAGATTCAAATGGGCTTGGTCATGGAAATCTTGAATAAGGTGTTAAAAAAGGAAAATGATCATGTGCCTGCTTCCACAACAGAAGTCTCTACTCCTCCCATCTCTTTGGGATATGCTCTAGATCATGGATTGCTTCGTGAATCTCCTCTGAAAGCTAAAGGTTCAGAGCTCTCTCATCAGCAGTCACTTCCTAATTTTCAAGAGGATCCTAAGTCAGAGGGGCCTAAGAGGAAGTTCGATCCCATTCCGATTTCGTATGCGCAATTGCTTTCTTACTTGCTCGAGCTCAAGCTGGTTGAGTGTGTTAGTTTGGGACCATTGCCCACGAAGATTCCTCTGGGACCTAATGCTAAGGCTAGATGTGAGTTCCATTCTGGGGCACCTGGTCACAATGTTGAGAATTGTACCAGGTTCAAGCATAAAGTCCAGGAGCTAATTGATTCAGGGACAATCAAGTTTGCATCAGTTGGTACTTGTAAACCAAGTGATGTCACTCCCATTGTTGCAAGGGAACTGAGGACTCTCTCCTTTTCCAAAGGGTCTACCTCGCGTCAGGGATCTCTTCCACAACCCTGTGTTGCAGAAGACCTATGTCAGCAACCCTTATTTGTGCCTCAGCCGAATGCAGAAAGGAAAGTGCAGGGCCAGGTTGGGCGCCCGAACCAGCAGCAGCAAGATTATCAGCAGCGGAGGCTACTCAGACCAAGGAAGCCCAAGAGGACATTTGATCCTATTCCTATTCCGTACAGTCAGTTGTTGGCTCGTTTGCTCAAAAGTTCGCAAATCCAGCTGAGAAGGGCCATGCCCGGGCCATACCCCATTCCTCTGGACTATGACATGAGTGTTAGCTGTGAGTTCCATTCAGGAACGTTTGGGCACACACTTGATAACTGTAATGTGTTCCAGCACAAGGTGCAGGATTTGATTGACTCAAAGGTTATCACCCCAGACGGTACCCCACAAGGTGAAGCTTCTGTACCATGGTGAGTGCTCAAAGTTACAAGAACATCACCAGAAGTGGTCAGTCTAGACGGAGCCAAGCCTCCTCAACAACGACAATCTTCATTTTCCTTGCTGCATTTTCATATGTAGTCTTTATTTGTTCGTTCAGACATTGTTCGCATGTTAAAATTTGTTTGTATTTGGTATGAGGATTTTAATGCAATGAATATGTTTTCTTGAAGAATTTCATTTGTGTTTACTCATTTAATGCTAATGTGTACTGCAATACCATTTTTCTTGCTCAAACTCTATGAGGGAGAATGATGATCTGAAAACGCAAAAATCTCTGATTGTGTGCTTTTGGATAAAACCCTGTTGAGGATGTACAGGCATTGATTCAAATCCCCAAACACTGGAGATATAAGGGAGATAGACCCTCGTTAACCCCTTTGAGCCTTGAAGTAGGAGTTTCTTTCATACGAAAAAACCCTCACATTTAACCCAGGGGCAGGGTAGACGTCAGTTAATTTGACCGAGCGTTCAAATTTCAAAAGGAGTGTGCATCTGAGGATCCGTTACCTTCTATTCCACCGTCAAGAGGTCAAGAGATGTGAAACCACAATGGTTATCCATCAACAATCAAAAAGTGAGGCAGTCACAACCCTTTCAACAAAGTCAAGACAAGCCAGTGTCACACGATTTGTTCAAGAAAAAGGAAAAAGAATAAAAAAATGAAAAATGAAAAAAGCCCGCTAAGTTGAAACTTGAAAACAAGCAACTTAGGCAAAAGTTAGGGCATCCCGCTGGACTCTGAAATTAAAGATTCAAAAGAATCAGTCCAGGCAAAAAATTAGGGATCAAAAAAGCAAAAGAATGTGAAAGCGAAAAACAAAAGGATTACAAAAGAAAATCCTCGAGCAAGAACAAAGTCGTGTGACTATGGACAAAAGACAAAGGGGTGACTGTCAATCCAAAGCCTCATTAGGTGTCAAACCATCAGTATCATGGTTTCCTTAAAGATCACAAAATCTTTTTGAGAGGCGAACGCTTGTGCAAATTAGCTGAACGTAGGACTGGAGAACATCACGAAGAGTGGGTGGGCACCAATAAACTTTGAGCCATAAATCCTTTTTTCTCAAAACCGTGAACCAGGCCCCGTTACAACCCTCAAAAGTCCTAATTGAAACAGGGTTATTTCAAAGGCATACTACCAAGAGATAGCGTTCCTGACTCCTATCAGTTGTGCTAAAAGATCTTTGTTGGTGTTGCATGTGCATTGCATTATTTCTTTCAAAAATTAATGTCGTATCCTAACCCGTGATTCGCTCACAAAAGGGTTGCTACATCTTTTTAGTAAAACTTCGAGATTAACATGTTGTGTTGCATTAGAATTTTCATTCTCAGAATAAAACATTTTCTGCTTGCATACATTTGTTTGACATCAAAAGAAGTTTACATATGGAAATCCAGTCCAGAAGTTTAATCTTGCCGAGTTGAGAATCCTGAAACTCCCGAAGGGCAGCCATATCCAATGGTACTTCCTCAGGAAACTTTGTTGGGCAGGGGCTTTCCCAACAAGTTGTGCTAGGACGTAGTCGATCTGGGGCAATCACGTCGAACCATCTCTTTAAGGTGAAGCTCATTTGAGCCAATCACGTCGAGAAATCTCTTCAAAGTTCAGCCAAACTAGGGCAATTACTGCGAGATTCAAATCCCTACAAATGCAAGCATTTTTGGTTGTCCTTCGAAGATCAGTAGTCAGGGGCAAAACCACTTCAAGGTTCATACTGGGGCAAGCTATACCAAGAGCACGAGAAGTTAGCCCATCCAAACGACTAATCAGCCTATCCAGAGTTCAGAATACTGGGACAGAATATCCCACGGTGGTATGAGATTGTTCATGAATCTTTTCAAGGCGAATTCCTCTGTAGTCCATACGGTCTGGGGAAGTTACGTCGAGATCCAACGAATCTCTACAAGAGTTTGAAGACACTGAAGCATTGAGCTTGCCAAGTCCTCTATAAAATCCTCATGCGATGACTTCTTCTAAGTAATCCATGCGGTCTGGGGCAGTTACGGCGAGATCCAACGAATCTCTACGAGAGTTTGAAGACATTGAAGCGTTTTGGATGTCAAGTCTTCTGTAAAATCCTCTTGGGACAATTTCTTCCGGTGGACCATGTTGGTTTGGGACAAGTGAAGAAAAACAGTTGGTCACGCATATGCAGTCAATCAGCCAAAAGGAGTGAAACTAAGGGGCATTCCAACCCAAGGCATTTTTGGTCCCCGTCTTCAGTAGGCTTCATTAATAATGTTCTCCAGCAAGAGATTGCATGCAAACCTTTCTCCCCAACTAGTGGTGGTTCAGAGTTAGATTTTCTCAGTTGCAGAAGTCATATCTCGCACGGGGTATACGTGCATATCCTTTGCTTGTAGGTAGCAGCCTCATACTAGGCTCAAAGGCAAAATTGAAGCCTTTGCGAGATCACGGGATCATGTCTTCTAGACGAGTAATCACTTACTTCCATGCAGAAGACTGGGGCAATCATGTTCGAGAAAGGTGGTCACCCTTTTGTCACAATGTTCACTGATTAAGTCCATCATTCGGTCGACGGTCGGTCACGACGATTCGATATCAACGAATTAAGTTCAACTGGGTACCGTTGTATCTTATTAAGTCGATTCTCTCATTCAGTACTTCCAACAACTACAAGCTTTTCTGTGTCGATAACGGTCACAGGTTCCCCAAAAGGGTGGTCTCGTCGACACCGAAACTGATGGTCATTGTCCCCAGCGAAGTCACAAGAGTTGGAAGAGGCTAGATCTTCTGTAAAATCCTCTTATGACATCCGCTTCGGGGACAAATTGTTGGTTTTCTTAAGCATGGGGCATGTTGTTTCCCCAGCATGAAGTGTTGATCACCCCCCAGTAGAGTTTGATGGTCATTATCCCCAGCGAAGTCGCAGGAGTTTGAAGAAGCTAAATCTTCTGTAGGATCCTCTTATGACATCCTCTTCGGGGACAAATTGTTTGGTTCCCCATCATGAAGTGTTGATCATCCCCAGTAGAGTTAAGGACAGTTGGTCTTCTGTAAAATCCTCCCAAAAGGCATTCCCCAGCACGAGACGTTTTACAGCAGTTTCCGCCAGCAGAGTTTGTTATAAACTCGTCATCCCTAACGGAATTGTCTAAAGGGAAGCTCGCCTAGCATGGTGCATTGTGGTACTTATCCTAAGCTCGACAGTCATATTCTTCAGCAGACTACTGTGGAATTGCTTTGGTTTCCCCAACATATCTCTAAGGACTTTTTCCCAGCAAGTTGCAGTGGAATGTTCTAACCAGGATTTGTATGTCCCTGACCGAGTAACCCTGATTCCCCAGCAAGATAGTGTCTCTGGTAATGATCCCCCACAGAGGTCAGCATCGAATCTTGTCAGCAATACTCCCCAGCTGAGTTGTTGTTCTCCCCGCAGAGGTTTATAAGATCGGCAGAATCTATTCCTCAACAAGGATGGTACAGCCTTTCCCCAGCCGGGTCAGAAGGTGGATAACCCCTACAAAGGGTCTTGGATTGGATAGATCCCCAAGCAGAGTTTTATGACTTTTCTTCCCTAGCAAGACGCCATGCAAAGAAATTCTCATCCCCAGCGGAATCGCTGTGACCAAAATTCATTCCCCCAGCAGATGAAGTGATTACTGACAAATTTATTATTCTTCAAGTCCAATTTATTTTTGGAAAACTTGACAATTCGAAGCAGACGGATTGTTCAGTTATTCTCCAGCAGAGATACTATCCTCTCAGGAACCTCTAAAGTCAAGTCATTGATCATTGTTCCTCAGCAAAGTCGGCAGAGATGTCTGACACGGATGCAAAGTGTAATCCAGTATTGGAATTTTGCGAAAGTCCACCCGTAGTGTGGCAAGCCAGTAGTCGTCTGGCATTGTTAAAAGACGTTAGCAAAGTCCAACAGTGGATTGGCAAAAGTCCGTCTTCGGGTGGCAAAAGTCCAACAGTGGATTGGCAAAAGTCCGTCTTCGGGTGGCAAAAGTCCAACAGTGGATTGGCAAAAGTCCGTCTTCGGGTGGCAAAAGTCCAACAGTGGATTGGCAAAAGTCCGTCTTCGGGTGGCAAAAGTCCAACAGTGGATTGGCAAAAGTCCGTCTTCGGGTGGCAAAAGTCCAACAGTGGATTGGCAAAAGTCCGTCTTCGGGTGGTAAAAGTCCAACAGTGGATTGGCAAAAGTCCGTCTTCGGGTGGCAAAAGTCCAACAGTGGATTGGCAAAAGTCCATCTTCGGGTGGCAAAGCAGCTAAAAGTCCAACAGTGGATTGGCAAAAGTCCGTCTTCGGGTGGCAAAAGTCCAACAGTGGATTGGCAAAAGTCCGTCTTCGGGTGGCAAAAGTCCAACAGTGGATTGGCAAAAGTCCGTCTTCGGGTGGCAAAAGTCCAACAGTGGATTGGCAAAAGTCCGTCTTCGGGTGGCAAAAGTCCAACAGTGGATTGGCAAAAGTCCGTCTTCGGGTGGCAAAAGTCCAACAGTGGATTGGCAAAAGTCCATCTTCGGGTGGCACGAAGCTGCAAAGTCCACCAGTAGTGTGGCAGGCCAGTAGTCGTCTGGAATTGCATAAAAGACATTATCAAAGTCCACCAGTAGTGTGGCAGGCCAGTAGTCGTCTGGAATTGCATAAAAGACATTATTAAAGTCCACCAGTAGTGTGGCAAGCCAGTAGTCGTCTGGCGTCGTTCAAAAGACGTTATCAAAGTCCACCAGTAGTGTGGCAGGCCAGTAGTCGTCTGGAATTGCATAAAAGACATTATTAAAGTCCACCAGTAGTGTGGCAAGCCAGTAGTCGTCTGGCGTCGTTCAAAAAGACATTTCCAAAGTCCACCAGTAGTGTGGCAGGCCAGTAGTCGTCTGGAATTGCATAAAAGACAGTATTAAAGTCCACTATCAGCGTGGCAAGCCAGTAGTCGTCTGGCATCGTTCAAAAGACAGATCTCTCCGACGTTTCATCGAGGATTCAATCCAGCAGTCTCGTTGGGTTTATATCCTTTTTTTTCTTCACCCAGAGCAAATTTTTGGTTATGTTTGGTATTCAATCACTATATACCTTGAAAGTCCGAAAGCATTTGCTTTCAGGCATTCAGGTCTACAGCGCTTGAATAGGGGCAGCTGTAATACCCCAAAATTTGCTCTCCCCTTTTGTCATCATAGCATGGCATTATCATTTATCATATCATATCCACCTCATTAACATTACATTGCATTTAACATAGAAAAATGAAGCATGGCATCCTTCTTACCATCAGGGCATGTGATCAGGTGGGAGATGGACAATCAAGAGATCATTCAAAGCACAAAAAGGTAAATCAAGTTTCCTCAAGGCAAGCCAAGAGGCCTTTCATGTCTCATACTATCCCAATTGATCCTCCACAACCTCAAGAAGGTGAGATTCAATAGGAGATTGAAGCATTACATCTTTCACTATGCAAGAGGTTCAAAAATTGAAGGAAAACCCTCAAAAGAGATAGCTCATTGATTCAAAATCATTCTCAAGTGGCATTTCTCATCATCCTTTAAGAGGATACACAACATACTCTGAGGAATTTGGATTTGGAAGATGTGCAATTTCCTCCTAACCAGAGAGGGTCAAAATTAGGGTTTCTAATAAAATCAGGATATCTCTGATTTTTTGGACAAAGCTTGTTGTCATGGTATTCTACATGTTCTTAAGTGTATGTATGTGGAAAATTGCATCTCAATTGGTTTTAGAAGTGGTTCAATTGGAAGAAAGATCAAGAATCAGAGAAATTGGGGCAAAGTCAAATAATCAGAGGAAAAAGTCAACTCTTGACTTTTTGAGGCCAAATTCATGAAATTCATGTTACATATGTTCAATGTACAAAATTTGGTCAAGAAACTCCAAAGGAATCATAAAAAAATCAAGATGTGGAAAGTTGCCATTTTTGGATGAAGTAGGGTTACTAAAAATAGCAAGTTTTGGCCATTTGGCATCAGAATTTGAACCAAGGCCATTCAAATTTGGAGTACCAAATGAAAATTCCACTCTGCCTCAATGAAAGGCCTTGCTTTAAGCTTCAAATCCATGGGTAGAACATTTCCATTGGATAAAAAATGAGGGAGATATGATTGATCAAAGTTGGAGGAAAGTAGGCCAAAAACCATGTCATGACCAAGTTTGGCCGGGTCTGCGCGCAGTCATTTTCTCAAACAGTTGGTGGGCAAAATGTATGGATCAATTGCTCATGGTTAAAGGCTTCAAATGAAAAATCTTGCAACATCAAAGTTGTTCCCCTATGTGAGATCTTCAAGATTGATGTTCATTATTTTTTCATTTGATCAAAGGTTGAGGAGTTATGATGGCTCAAAGTATGGTCAATACAACTGAGAATTTGACCAAGGCTCAACCAAGTCATGCCACCAGTCTGCACATCTATGTACCAGTCCCTCTTACACCTGTTTATGGTCATTTTTAGATATGTGTGAGACATTATTTCAACCCATTTTTCAAACCAATGTTGTTCCATTACATCTCCTCTTTTCCATGACTCCAAAACCTTGCCAAACCATTCAATGAGTAGAGAGAAAAACCTCCACAAACTACCCTATGTTGGAATGGATGCATTGACAGCATGTTGCACGATTTGGTTCACACACACCACAAACACTTCTTAACCTCAGCTTTCCTCTTTAAACCAAACACACATGACATAAATCTCATACACTAGCACGTGCTTTGCATGGAAATAGAAAAAACAAGCTTGCTGAGCAAGTTTCTAATGCAACAGCCTTTGCCATTCGTTTCTCTTGCTGCTCCACCATAACACACCATAGGTCATCACCATAACATCATAGCCATAGCATAACTCGTCCCCTAACTAACTTGGCTCAGTTAGTTAGGATGGACTCAGTTTAACCATTCCAACTCACCCTAACTCACTCAGTTAACCACCACAGTTCCCCTTTAACCACACTTATATAACCAAATCTCCTTCATAATTTCACAGGACACTTCATTCTCACTCTTCCTCTGAAATTCGCAAGCTCTCTCTCTGAAGTTTCTCTTCTTCTCACACGATTTCACCATCATCTACATCTGAATCCACCTTCAAGCTTCAATATCAAGCAGCATTAAAACACATTGAAGCTTGGTAACATTGAAGAGATTGAAGTGTCTTCCACTGCATATTGAATTTCATCAACATTTGCAAGGATTTGTGAGCCTTTATTTGGCCACATTGGAGCTCAAGAACTCAAGGCAACGTCTCTGGTTTTCTTTTGAACAAAGAATCTTCAAGTTTCAGGTTTGGAATTTCTTAACTCTTCTGGTGTGATTCATTGATTTTTAAGCTTGTTTCATGTTGATTATGGCTTATTAGAAGCAATGAAACATTTCTGGCTAGTTGATAGACCTCTCAGAGGTGTAGATCTAAACTTAGGGCAAAGTGTTTGTGATCATTTCTTGCTGTGTGTGCATTGTTTGGTGATTTCAGTGCTAAATTCTTGATGTACGTAAGTTTAGCTTTCATTTGGTATGTGGATTGTGAATTTCTGGAGAAATGTAGGTTGCAGGTGGTGGCTGTTGGCCGGAGAAGGTGACCGGAGGTCCTCTCCGGCCGATGACTGTTATTGACTAGGGTTTATGCACGTTTTAATCTTGTCCATTCATTTTCCATGATCGTGTGGTCCAAAAGTTGACAGCACATTAAAATCCATGTGCTCCTCACGTGCGTTTTTCTGATTTCACTTAAGCATTTTGTGGTGTGGTGCATGGTATGTTGTGTGGTCATTCACATGTGCGCGTTGATTCGTTTTACTTTGACTTTCGCTTGACTATGACTTAATCTGATGGCTTGGATTGTGTTGACTGATGTTGACTGAAGGTGCATTGTTGTTATGGTGTTTTGCGCAGACTTGGACCTATTCAGATTGATAATTACACCCCCATGTATTGAAGCCCAATGATTTTGAACTGTGACTTTGCTATGTTCATACCCCCCTTCATTTTGCATTCATTTTTTATTTTTATTTCTTTCATACATGTTTCATTTCTAATTGTTAAAAATACCAAAACATATTGGAAAATTCTACAAAAATTCATGTGTATTCTTAAAACATTTAGGAAATTTTTCATGATTTTATTTTCTGATTTTATGACCTTTTTACCCCTGGTCCATAATTTTCTTTGAATTTCCATTTAGATGCATTCTAAGCATGATACTTGAATTTGTTTAATTTTGTTCTTGCTCATTACCAACTGTTTTGACATGATTATTTTTGCATTGAGTCATTAATACATTTAAGCATGTTAAATGATTTTTGTTTGGTTTTTTGGACCACTTTATGACATGTCTTGATGCCTATATTTGTACCACTTTGCATGACATTTCAACTTGACCTAATTGCTTTGTTTGAAGTCATTTTGCTTTGAATTTTGATATGCTATTTTGATATGTGATTCATCTCTGATTAGTGAACTCTAATACCATGTTTTCATATTTTTCATGAGGCCATTTGATTTTTGTTTGATGCATTTCATTTAAAGCATTATAACATGTCATATCATTGTAATCTTTGGTGCATGTTTTCTTTGGTGTATACTTGCATGATCATTTGCATATTTGGTGAACCATTCACTTGACATTATAGGTCATTGGTACATATTATATGTCATCCTTGCATGTTGACTTTCATTTAAACCTTGTGCACCTTTAACATGTTGTGTTTGTACTTGTGTTCTCTTTTTGAACTTTCATTTCAATTCTTCTTATATTACTTCTTGAATGCCTTGAAGTTGATTCATAAATACTTTTGAGATGTTTATAAACCATTTTCCATTTAGTTTCAATTCTGGTTGTTGATTTACATGTTCCATTTATGCATGTCCTCTTCATTTCTTTCCATCTTTCATCTACCCCTTCTTCTTGTAACATGTTTAAATGCTAATGGGTGATGATTATTGCTTATTCACTTGCACTTGTATGATGATATTCACTTGGTTTCCATATGATGCCCATTCTGGTTGTGGTTCTAGGATTTGTTTTCTCATTTAATTCTTTTGAGTTTTATGATGCATTACATGTTCTTTTACTTCTTATACTTCTTATACATGTTTACTAACCATGTAGGGGCTTTGGTAAGTTTCATTTGAGTGTGGATAAGGAATCCACATTCAACTTCTATCCTTTCTCTTTTACAATTCCATTTTGTGTTTTGTTAAGCACTTATGTGCTTTCTTTTAATAACTCATTACTTTCCCTTTTTGAATTACAATTCATCTTCTACTTTGGAAGTGAATTGTTTAATTCTTTCTTTCTTTAGACTTTAGGTTGAAACTTCACAAACCTTAGGATCACTCCCTTTAATCTTCAATTAGGATTGAGTCTTAGTCCATATAGGTTTTACCTTTTCTCCTCTCTTGAGTCTCTTTTCTCATCTCCAAGAAAATTCAAAACATATAATAAAGGTAGGCATTTATTGCATTTAGGCCTTTCATATAAAGAAAAGATTATAAGGGGTCTTCTCTTGTAATCTTAGAATGTGTAGCATATAGCCCATCTTGGGTCAATGTGTTAAACATTTGATCTTGTATGAGGGACTTAAATGCAATACTTGTTGAAGGTGCAAATAATAAAAAACACTTCTTCCCTTCATAATTTACAAAAACACTTAATAAACACAAGTATGCTAGTGTGTTTGAACCTTGACAATTGGAGTTAAGTGTGGAGGTCTTCTTCACTCTTAGTGTGCTTTCTTACCCATTCCATCTTGGAATGTTAGAATGTACACATTCCAATGACTAAGATTCAGATACACTGTCATATGCAAACAAATGAAAAGACTTCTAAAAGACAAAAACAAACAATAACGTCTTTCCTTCGGGAATTCTTGTCTCACCTCATTCACTCTCAACGTATGAACGTGCTTCTACTCATTCTCTTGCAAGATGGTAACGCACTCGGACCAGCGAGCCTGCAACACCTGAGCTAGGACGTAAGCCGTTCTCTAAAAAACACAGGCAATCCATCCCTAGTGAGGGGAACTACGTCGCTCTGATTCTCATGTTCCCGATGAGATACGTAGGCAGTGGGGTAGGGCCCATGCGAGCACTTCTTTTATTTTCCCTACATTTGTTTCTTGTTCCTTATTCCATCCTTTCTCCTTTCTCTTTTCAGTTCCTTTCTCAGTATTCTTTTCTTACACCCTTTGATTGAAGCAGCAAGCGTGGATCCCATCGGGTACGATGGACGCGAGGGGGTGCTAATACCTTCCTCTCGCGTAACCGACTCCCTTACCCTCTTCTCTTGGTCGTAAGACCCTGCTTTTCCTTTCTCTCAGGTTTACGCGGTGTTTCCTTTCCCTCTCTTGGGATAAATACACATTGCTGGCGACTCTGTTTCGGTGCCACTTTCGCGTTTGTACTAGGATGAAAATCCCGGGAGCGACAGCTATTAGTAGGAATTACAATCTGTCCCCATCCTTTTATGTCATTACTCCCCATTACTTTGAGAGCTTATTTGTATGAGGAAATCGACGTCCCTCTTTCTTGTTGACTTTCATTGCTCACCGAGAGTGCTTGGAACTGGGTTCCAACAACCTCCTCTGGTTCTACACAGGAGAATGATGATAAGTTACTCACGATTAAGGCTTGCTCTCCAAACACTGTGACTAATTTGTCATTCTTGACGAACTTCAGTTTCTGGTGAAGTGTCAAAGTGACTGCCCCAGCTTCGTGTATCCAAGGTCTCCCTAATAAACAGTTGTATGCCGCTCGGATGTCCATGACCTGGAAAGTGACTTGGAAAGTGTGAGGACCGATAGTTATGGGAAGATCGACTTCGCCGATAAGTGTTTTTCTAGACCCGTCATAGGCTTTGACGATGATTTCACTGCCTCTCATATGAGTTCCTTGAAACGAAAGTCGAACCAAAGTTGACCTTGGCATGACATTTAAGGATGAACCTGTGTGTACCAGTACGCTGGCTAAAGCATCTTCTTGGAAGTTGACTGTGATATTGAGTGTCATATTATGGTTCTTGCCTTCCTCTGGAAGTTCTTCATCACTGAATCCCAAGTTTTTGCAGGAAGTGATGTTGGAGATGATGTTGTCAAATTGTCCTACTGTCACATCTTGTTCCACAAAGGCTTGTTCTAAAACCTTCGACAGAGCTTCCCTGTGAGCTTCTGAACTAAGCAGGAGAGATAATACAGAGATTCGAGACGGAGTTTGCAACAATTGGTCCACAATGTTGTACTCGCTTTTCTGGATGAGCTTCAGCATCTCATCGTTGTTCTTTACAGGTTCTATATTACTGGATTGACCCACTTGTTGGTTAGGAACTTTTGCTTGAGGTTCCTTTTTCTTTGGTAGCTTCTCCAACTCCTCTGTTGAAGACCCGACCGCTCCAGGTAACTCGACTGATGTCGGCAATGTTCACAACGAAGGGTAATGGAGTTTCTTTTCCATTTTCTATGGTCGTCGCACCGTACTTGTACGGGATAACTTTATCTGATTTATACGGTATTGAACCTAGAAAGTAGATGACCACAGGGGGTTTTTGGGCCTTTTGGCCGTCATAGGCAACCTCAATCAATTTCTGGTTGGGAACTTTTCTACTATCAAGAGGGATCTTTGATTCATTGAGTAGAGGGATTATGGCACAAACGTCTTTGGTTTTGCCATGATTGGAGATTATGACAAAGTTTTGGTTTCGACTAGGGAGGTAATCTTGTATCATGTTGATCGATTCGGAATTCGAACATGGTTGAATCTTCTTTCGGTCTAACTGGTTCTAGAAGGCAGCTCGCACTAGCTAGCATCCTTGATTATTTTTCGAGCATACTCTACAGCATTCATAATTGTGAGGAGGTACCCGACCGTACCCACTTTGTATGCAGTGCATCCTTACTAAATCTGTTTCTATTGAGCGGACATCACGACTTTGGTGTCTACCTGGATTCCCATAAGTCATGCTAATTTATTATGTGTCTTCATCTAGGTGGATCTGAAGCCACCAGTGGTCTAACAGATGTTGAAGAATTCTTTGCACAAGCGCACACCCTTGGTCGTTTTCGCAGCATTCTTTACAGTCTTGATAATCATGTGAAGCCAGAAAACCAAGTCTGACTTGCTTGGCATGCAATTCCACTAGATTTTTATTCATTAAGCGTATGTCAAAGATTTGGACATTATTAACTTGATGATCACTCGTAGTCTTGGATCCATCCGAGATCCATTTGATGTTGGAGGGCCTATTGTACAAAAGAGCACCCCTGATCGTCTGTTGAGCAGATTGGACAAACGATGTAATCGTGCCGTGGCAAATTGTAATACTGACTTTGTCTTGAATGCAAATCCACTAGATTGACGTTCATTGCACGCATGTTGCGGTTCTTAACAATGTTGGGATGTGCATGGACCGTGTTTACTTCACGAATCCTGTGATCCTGAATCCAGCCTAGATCCATTTGTTCTTGTAGAGCTGCTTGTACTATGGCACACCCTTGATTGTCCTTGGAGCAGATATCACACTGATGATAGTTGTGAGATGGCACATGGCCGTATCTGCTCTGTTTGCAATGCATCTTTACCAGGTAAGTTCCCAGTAAGCGTACATTGTGAATTTGATAACTGTTGATAGGCTCTCCTTCTATCAAATTTACTGTAGTCTTCTCATGTTAAGATAATGGGTTTGTCTGAACATTTGGATTAGTATCTTTGAAAGATAAAACCCCGTTCCTGACAAGTTTTTGTACATCACACTTGAAGCTGAGACAATTCTCAATGTTATGTCCCGATCCTCCTTGATGGTAAGGGCAAGTTTGATCTGCTTTGAACCAAAAAGTTGGATTTTCTGGTACTACGAGAGGAGTCCTGGTTTGAACGTGCCCCTTGGCCAGTAGAAGTGGGAATAACTCTGCGTACAAAATCAGTATAGGGTCAAACCCTGATGGTCGTGTATTACGATTGTTGTTATTGTACTGTGGGCGAGCCTGCTGAAGAGGTTGTTGTAACACCCCAATTTTTAGTAATTAATTATTTATATTAATTATTGATTGATTTTATGAAGTGATTGATTTATGTGATTTATTCACTTTATTTGAATTATTTGATTAAAATGAATTACTTGATTTAATGAATTTATATGAATTGTTTGATTTATATAATTTATTGAGTTTATATAAATTAATTGATTTATTTAATTTATGTGAATTAGTTGATTTAATTGACTAAATTGAAATGTGTGATTTATTTGATTATTTAAAAATAATTGAATTGTTGGATTTATTTAATTATTTATTTTAGTTAGATTATTGTTATTAAGTAAACTGTTTAATTTATTCAATTTAATAGGATTTTATAGAATTATTAGAGTTTGGTTGGGCATAAGGTGAGGTGTTAATATTAAGTGTATTAGGTTGAGTTGAGCCCACTTGGTTTATGACTAGTTAGAGTTTTAGAGAAAGTTAGTAAGGATTGGGAACACAAAAGAAAAGAGAAGAGTAGAAGGGAAGAAGAGAAAGGAAGAAGAGGAGAAGAACTCAAGAACAAATTCATCAAGAAAATTCAAGGTAATTGTGGGTTTCTCTCATTATTTGAATTATTGGGTGTTGATTATTGGGTAAAAATGGGGTTAGTGAAAAATCTTCAAAACTTTTTTAGGAAATTGAAATTAATTAGGTTAATGATTATTTCTGAAATTATTAATTTTTAGATGTTTAGAAATTGATATTTTGTGATATTTTAGATATCCTTTCATTGTTGGAGTAAACCAATTGAAAAGCATATACATTTTTAATGAATAGTAGCGACACACATAGCTATTGAAGTGTGAGTATTTTGATTTCTACTGTAGCTAATTTTAGTTGGAAATTTAGTATACATATGATGTAGCACAAACATTAGGAGAAAAGGAATCTATCGACTGTAGCACATTTTGATTTGGTCCTGTAGCTGCAAATTAATAGAAATAATGCGCAGGAATCCCATGTCTCTTGAAGTAATGCGCAGGGATTTTTGACTAGAAGCTACTATTATTTTATTTAATTGGCAAGCATACAATTTAAGTAGCCACCCTTTTTCATGATTCATGCGCAGGATTTTTACTGCTAGTAATTAATAATTGTTTCATTTAAAGAACTATTTTCATGTAGCTATAAATAATATATCCTACCAAGTTATCAAACATTGTGGCCCCCTCCCTTAATAAATTCATGAGCAGAATTTTATGTTAAATGGATTTATAAGTGGCTCATTAAATAAATTATATAGTGGTAAGAATCAACACTATTAGTAAAGTAAAGTTGGTATTTCATCCGTCTCACAGTGAGTGATTCATTTGAAATAAAATGATGTCCCAAAATATATAATTTATTTCAATTTCTAATTCAACTTTTCTTATTTTACCCTCTAATTAATATTACTTTTATCATTCCCAATACATCATAAGGGTACTTTAGTAAAAATATCATTCTCTCTCCTTCATTTATTCATTTTTTCTTAATCTATGTGAAAATCAACTGGGTCACTTATTATGGAACGGAGAAAGTAGTATATTTTAGTGGCCCTTCTACCATTATTATATACACTCTCCGGTCAATATTATAAGAAACAAAAAATTTTTTAGGTTCATTGAATAAATAATATATCTAGACATTATTATACATCAGATATATCTAATATTCAATGAATCTAAAAAAAATTTTGTTGCTTATAATAGTGACCAGATAGTGTATATTATATATTATTTGGCCATGGTTTGAGTAGCCATTTCCACTTTTCTTCCAAAACGGAGAGAGTAGTATATTTTAGTGGCCCTTCTACCATCTACTATCAACCCATTATAATACAATTGCTTAAACTTTCTAATTTACCCTTTTTTCATTCAAAATTTACACTACTAAAAGGGTTAATTAGTAATCAACAAATGTTTCAATTAAATCACTCTTATCTTTCTCATTGGTTTACACGTGTCAATTCCTTACCGGCAAAAATTTTAAAAAGTTATTTCCCACAAAAAGTTCTCCACTCTCTCTTCATTTCTATCTACACGAGCTCTTCAAACCTCATCTTTCTCCTTTTCTTTTCAACCCTACTCTCTCTTCACACCCTCTCTTCCGATTCTCTTTCTTTTTTGAATCCATTTCCCCTCTCTTTTCTTCTTCCATCTACCGCTTTCTTCTTCTCTTTTCTTTTCTCTCCCCTCCTTTTTCCCATTTTTTTCCTTCAACACTAGAGATAAGCAGATCTCAAAGAAGAAGAAACCATTGTTGTGTGAGATGGTGAAGTTGAAAGGAAGACAGATGTGTTTGTAGATCTAATAATATTTTCCTTTCTTTTGTATTTGGTCTTTCTTCATCTTTTAATGTTTTTGTCATAAACTAATTTTTTGTTATTTTACAATTTGATTTCCATGTGTGATGTTTGCAAAGTTTTGAAGCTTGACAGGTTTTACATATCAATTCATAAGCCGAAGCCTTGACAAGTTTTCCATATTTGCGTAAGTCTGACAAAGTTTTGAAGCTCGACAGGTTTTTCATATTTTAATTAGTTCAAAACCTTGATAAAGACCAAGACTTAAGCCTTCTATCATCATGAAATTATGTTTTGTTTTTTATTTATTTAAGATTTAAGGTTTTTTTTCTTATTTTGATTTTAGGGTTTATTGTAGAAAGTGAGAAGTAGAACAATTACTGAAAATTGGAGAAAAATTCTTACAGAAACTAGATCTAAAAGGTTCAACCAACTCTGACTCAAAGATTTTCTTTAACTAATGTTAATTCTGAGTTTTATTCTTCCATTTTTTTATATTTTATTTTGCTTCAATACTAATGAACCATACTCAATATTGTATTTTTACTTTGCTGAAGATATTTGTTCATAATTTTTATCTCATGGATGTTGAAGTTCAGTTCCAAAACTAGCTGGTAAAATACTATATGTTAAAATTTTATATATTAATTTATATAGTTTCATATTTCAAGAATCAATTTAATTTTCTAACTTTTTCTTATTAATGTAATGTCAAGTTTGCAGAGATACCGTAAGAGTTGTAGATTGTGTTGGATAAATTACCTTAAACCTGATTTGAAGAGAGGAGCATTCTCCCAAGAAGAAGAGAATTCTATAATTGAACTTCATGCACTTCTCGGCAACAAGTATGTCATATATAACCATTGTTGTATTTTTAACGAATTGAAACGACAAGGGGTAAGAACTGAATTGTATATATGTTTATCAGGTGGTCGCAGATTGCGGCTCAGTTACTTGGAAGAACTGATAATGAGATAAAGAATTTATGGAATTCAAATTTGAAGAAGAAACTGAGACAAAAAGGAATTGATCCAAACACACACCAACCAATTTCTGAATTAGTTGAAAACAATGACAAAGAGAAGCAAGTTGAGACTGAGAAAAGCAATAATCAGATTCCGATTCAGAAAAGCAATATTGTATTTCTTTAACTTCAGTCGTAGAGATTATCTAGATTAGAAGAGCAAGCAAAAAGTCACACAGAGACCAGAACAAGAAGATTTTTAGCAGAAATAGTGAATGATGTCAGTGAGTTCCAGTTACAAATCCAAAGTTTATTGAAGAGAAGAAAACAGAGGAATGACGTTGTTCAGGTCCTCTATTTCTTTGATATCTTTAATTTGTTAGAAAACATGTATGTTTATATGGGAAACTAAAATGTACAGTTGCTGGACAACTTTTTTGGCCTATTACAAAGTAATTTTGCAAACTACTCTTACGATAATTAGATATATCGGAAGGAGTGTGTTCAGAGTATGTGCATTCCATGTATAGGATATACAAGAACAAGAACATCATTTATTTTCAAAATATGTTGCTATGGTCCTTTTATGTTACTCAATATTGTATTTTTACTTTGCTGCAGGGTTGGATAGAAACATGAGAAATTGTTTCAGGTATAAGATAAAGCATGAACTTGGTAGGATAGATTTATTTTTAAAAATGTGTTTCATGTTACCACTTTATTTTTGCACACAGCACTACAATGCATTGGAAACCACTATATACATATATGATAGTTGTTTGTATTTTACTTTTTTAAGTTTATTATCCTAATACAAGACAATTCAATCTTAGATTGAAATGTTTGAACTTGAAAAGAATAGTTATTTGTATTTTACTCTTCTAGGCTCATTAATTTATTTTTTTTTGAAGAATGTATTACGGTTCCCACAAGTTCTGATTTTTCTTGAGTTATTAGCAGTGCTTCCGTCGATTTAATAGAGTTTCAGGTGGTCCTATTTAGTGTTTAGCGGCTGCAACAAATATGTAAGAAGTTTAATAAAAGGGCACATCGTTTTTTCTGCGGAATTTGTGCAGGAGAAGCTTTAATTTTTCAGCAGGCTCGATTCTTGTGTACAGGTGCGGAGTATTCGGTAATATGTCCATGTCTTCCTCAATAGAGCTTTGGTCCACTTATTATTGTGTCGTCAGAGGTGCTTGGTAAATGCTTGGCTAATATGCTTTTAACTGGTGTTGCAGCAATTATATAATAACTTAAGTTAGTTTAGTGTGTATGATATTTGATACTTGCTGTATGTTTTTTTATAAGTAAAATTATTATTATTTGGTATACTGATGGCATACCTTGTGCTGTATTTAATAAATCTAACTCCTTTTGTAAGAGTATGATCAAGTACTATACCTTTTATAAAATTTATGATTGTTTAATTATATTAATCCTACCATTTGTTATTCTAGACAGTTTTGCATCACTTTTGATTACATATAGTATATGGTATATATGTGATTGTTTAATTATGATGTTAACTGCCTTTCAAAAACAAAAATTATGATGTTAACCAGCTATAGCTATATTTGAGGCAGGACAAATATGTTGCTTTTAAAGAAAGGGTTGGTATTCAAACTTCAGTTCAAAGATTTAAATTTTTGTTGGTAGAAAGAAGATTGCTAAATAAGTTTTCATTAATATTTAAAAAAATCAAATTAATTTTTAATTATTTTAATAAAATTTTGTTGTAGACTTTTTTAAATTATATAAATGTGAGTTTGAAATTTTTTATTTTTATGATATATTTAATTAATTCTATTTATTTATTATCACCAAAAACAATAATCAATTTATTTTTAAATTTTAATAAAATTAATAATTTATTTTATCTAATTTGATAATATTCAATAGTCGGCAGACAATTAATTTTCAATCTCACAAATAACTTTCAATTTCACAACTAATTTTCTATTTTATGAATCATTATGGACACAATACCTATTTTATTTTAATGAATAATTATTTTTATTATAGAGGACAAATATTTACTTTTAAATGTCAAATTTTATTTATTTTTCTTTTTCCATCTCAAAAGTTTCGTTTTCTTTTTATATAATTATTTAATATAATTAAATTTATATATTAATTGTTCATTTTATGATTAAATAATTTATTTCTAATTTACACGTGCATCTAAATATATTTTATATCCTATCAAGATTAATTTACCCGTGCGGGAGCACGGGTATCTTACTAGTTATTATATATATTATATATTATTTGGCCATGATTTGAGTAGCCATTTCCACTTTTCTTCCAAGTCCATGCGCAGGAAAAATTGGTAATATCATGATATCATGTAAATATTAAAAGTGAATATAATAATGAAGTTGGTTTGACAATTGGGACAATGAAATGATATAGTAGGTTCATTGTTAGTAACAGTAGAAACATATCAGGTTAATGAGTTGATGTTAGTTCCTTTTCCATATCTTCATGCGCAGGGGATAATCCCACCTGGTAATTGAGTGAAACATTTTTCCTCCCTTTTCATGTAGACTGCGCAGAACAACTATATATATATATACTAGTTCTATTTTGATTAATTATTAAAGGTCTTATTGTTTATTAATTATTTAACTACATCATTGATTAATTAATAAACCTTGCTGATTTAATAAATATGGATTATTTATTTAGATAATAACTATTTTTTTTGGATATCGATTGTTATTTGAATATTGATTAGTAGAATATTATTGGATATTGGATTCAATTGTTAGTGATTGATTAATAATTCTATATTTAATAGGTAACTTGTGTTTTGTGAATTGTGATTTGATCGAATCGATCCTTATGTATTAATGGTTGATTGTGGGGATGGTGTTTAAAGTATGAGTACCTTAATTATGGAAATGTGTTTGTGTGTGCAATTGTGTGATAATTCAAGTGTGATGAATTATTGATGATATGCTTTGATATTAAGATTAGGGAATGATCTTAATTGCATATGGTTGTTGATTGCATACGCATCATTTGTGTCAAGAGGCAATGCTTGCTAGTTCCGTGGGAGCTAGTGACTTGTCTCAAATCTTGAGTGGGGTTTGAAAGCCTAGGGGACGGGCTTGTTTGTTATTGGTCTAGGGGACGAACCCGGTTTAAGTGTAAAAACCGAAAAATAATAACAAGTGTTGGTACCACATGGCATGAGTTGCATTGAGTTTGTATCAAGTCGCATTGCATATATGATTGTTATATGGAAGTATGTGTATGTATGTGACTTGTTGAATTGAAAAATTGTGAATTGTGTGGTTACTTGAGTGATACTTTGTTGATGAATATTGAACTGTGAGATTGATTGTATTTATGTTTACATGCTTTACACTAATCATTATCTTATAATTTCAATATTGATGTGAATTATCACCCTTCTGTTGGAATGATGTTTCATACGACATCGCTCAGGTACCGAGGAGTAGAGTTACTCGTAGCGCGAGGTAGCCCGCTGGAGTAGCTGTTTAGTGTCTTTATTTATGTTGGGTCGAGTCGTGCTCTGATCATGTAACACTGGGATCGTTTGATTGATGTTTTAGAGATACATTATGTACTCTACCTTATGCTTTTATGTTTATTCGAATATTATGAAGTTTTGGCTTTTATGCCTAAGTATTGATTATGAATGTGATGAGCAGGAAACTTTCTTTATGTAAATTATGAGTAACTTGAATCTGCTGCTACATGCTAATGTGATAGTTTTTGAAAAGCATGAAATTATTTAAGTGTTAATGAGCATGACAGGTGTTGTATGATGATTTGAAATTATATGTGACACCCTTTTGTAAAATGCATGATATTTACTCTGATTTATTTATATATTTTCCGCGGGGTTTAGAAGGGTGTTACATTAGTGGTATAAGAGCAGGTCGGTCCATCCAGCCAGGTTATCTAATGTTGTTTATTCCTAGTATGCGACATATGTGTAACAACACTGTCGGTACACGTTTGTCTTTCTAACCTTTATCTGCAGGAGTGGGATTGAAACAAGTGGGGGAGAATCTTGTGCTTCTTCAAGATGCTTCAAGTGTGGAGTGATGGCTCAGTGTGTCGTTGAATGCTATAAAAGTTTGGTAAAGATGGTTTATGCCCCCATCATGATTGTCGACTGTCTATTGACAAATTGAGGAATGATCACCCTTAATCTCTTTTTGATAGTAGACGGAATCGTGTTGGATGGAATAGACGTGTCTTGCGAGCTTAGATGGCGTGTGAAGTGAATTATTTGGAGTTGAGCCAAGTGCTTATAGATTGTTGTGATAAAACGGTTATTTTTCTTGAACCTGAGAATGAAGGAGACTTGTTTATATATGCTAAGCAAGTGAATCAGTCGATGCAAGATGGTGCCAAGGTGTTCATGTTGATGGCAACTTTGAGCATTGGTGAAAGTGGAGCAATTGATACTTTACCCATTGTTCGTGACTTTCCGGAAGTTTTTCCTGATGAGATAAGTGATTTACCGCCGAAACGTAAAATGGAGTTTTTGATCAACTTAGTTCCTGGAACTAGTCCGATATCGATAGCTCCATATCATATGTCCGCATTAGAATTGAAAGAGTTGAAGAGTCAACTTGAAGATTTGCTTGAGAAGAGGTTTATTCGTCCGAGTGTGTCATCGTGGGGTGCACCAGTTTTGTTGGTTAAGAAGAAAGAAGGTTCTATGAGACTTTGTGTGGACTATAGACAATTGAACAAGGTGACTATCAAGAATACGTATCCACTTTCGAGGATTGATGATTTGATGGATCAGTTGGTTGGTGCAAGTGTGTTCAGTAAGATAGATTTGAGATCTGGGTATCATCAGATTCGTGTGAAAGCTGAAGATATTAAGAAGAGTGCTTTTAGAACAAGGTATGGACATTATGAGTATTTCGTGATGCCATTTGGTGTGACTAATGCGCCAGGTGTATTTATGGAGGACACGAACAAGATTTTCCATCCGTATTTGGACAAGTTTGTGGTTGAAATTCTGGTACATGTGCAGAGTTCAGATGTCCTATAACATGCCATTCGACATCTGGTCTGACATGAACATAAATGGCAAGGTATATAACAATAGTCATGGTACTGAAAAGATAAAAGCAAGACACACAGAATTGTTAACCCAGTTCGGTTTAACACACCTACTCTGGGGGCTACCAAGCCAGGGATGAAGTCCACTATTAGTAGTATCAATTCAAAGCTAAACTCTCCGTTTACAGCTTATCACTCAATCACTACCCAATGATCCTTTTACCTAGATCCTCTCTAGCTATGAGAAACTCTTCTCACTCCCAATCATCGCAATGATGTCTAGCAATCGACTATCCGCCACTGCATCAACGACTCTTTACCTATACAACAGTTCCACAAGGAAGACACCCTTCCAAGACACAACTTAGAGTTACTTAAAAGCTTCCTCCAAGAACAATACTCCTCTTACTTAACAGCTTCGAGGATCACACTTACAAACTGTCCAACTCACATGCCGAGTGGTACAGGAACCAACCCTAATACTAGTACTTTTACATCTTTGGTTGCATTACAATTCTAGGTTACAATGTATCTATATATAACCTATTCCCAACTGGATTTTGGGCCTACAAAAACACAGCAAATGAGCTGCTACAATTCAGCAGAGACTTCTGCTACATAATAGGCTTCAATCTATAACTTCCTAAAATATCTCCATATTTAGAAAGTGTATATTTTCCAATATCCTTCTCAATTTCAGACTTGAATATTCAGGCCTTTTAATTCAGCGCCACATAGAATTTGCATATTATTTCCTGAATCTTCTGCATCTGTTAAGACATAACAGAATTCCAAATTCTCTTCAGTTCTAGCGCGATGTCGAATGAACCTGCATGGGACATCTTGATACGACATGTTGTTCCAGATGTTGAAACTACTTCAGCTCAACATGTTCCATTGCACACTAGGACTTCTTGCTCAACCTATTCTTCTTTAGCAAGATAAACTATCCTATCTAACATATTGCTGCTATTATTTGTTTTACAAAATTAATGCCAGCCCTTAAAATTAAAGAACTAACATTCTCCTCCTTTGGCAAATTTTGCCTAAAACAAATACATAGACACAAATACATAAACATTACAACTCAGATTACAGCAGCAATCACAACTCTATACTACTGTCAGTAGTCATCAGCAACTACTGAACCTAACAGTAGCCATCAGTAGCTACTGAGAACGGCAATCATGGAGAATCATCTTCTTGGGAATACTTGAATGATGTTAGGACATCATGTTTGACAAATCTTCAAGCATCACCTTCTGGCACCACAACATAATAACTTCAAGCAGCACATTGGGACCTAAGAAGTAGAAAGTCCTGAAGTCATTTGATGCACATGAGGAAGAAGATATCTGGTGTACATGAGGAAGAAGATGTCTGACACTCCCCCTTAATACAACACATTTCTTTTTCCTTTCAACTCAGACCCGGATTAATTGTAGAAGACTCCTCCAGAAAAGAAACGTCTATCTTGACACAAAGGACCAATGGTGGCATAAGAGATTTCTGCACACCTTAGATGATCAGACGCCCCCAGTCGACCTGTGGCATAAGATGAAACTTAAGAAGTATCAATCTATCAACCCAGGTAACTCAGAACACAAGTCACAACTCTGTTCATAACTCAGGACACAAGTCACAAGGAACTCAACACCAGCTCAAGGAAAGGACACCCTCTTTGACATCTCTGCACACAATTGGAAATCCAGACTGCAGGCACAACATCTGCACAACCCATTTCACACACCCTTTCTCCCCCTTTTTAGCCAAAAATTGGCAAAGAAGGCCCTCACAGAACCAGACCCAAGTGATGCTAACCCAAACACGAACAAACGCCATAAGACTTGTGAAACAAGAACACTCACTTGGCTGAAGAAGAAGAGAACAACCCTTATAAATAGTTGATCAGTTACTTTGGAATTAACGAGGTTTGAATATGTCAAGGTTCTTGGTCAAAGAAACACTATGTTAGGTATCAAAAACTCCATTCAATATTCAATGCCTACCTTCCAAAACAGCCTTGACTACCTTTAATGTTTCTCAACGGAATCTTACCATAAATTAGGCCAATAACGCTCCATGCATAGGCAGAGACACGTGTTTCACCTTATCCTTGCACCACCGACCAGAATAATTCCTTGTTTGGCTCAAGAGAAACATGTCCTGTACCATGTTCTGACATCTTACCAAAATAGTTTGTCTGCTTGCTCATAAAATTATCAACCCAAGACTCCACAGAACCTTATACAAACACATCTTCTTATCTAATGGATACTGAGACGACTTCTCACAATCCCTTCTAGATTCCTTCAAAAACAGCAGAGAAAAGTAAAGTCACCCAGATACACCAATTCTGATTTTCAGACCTCTCCTACACAAACACTAACTTCACACAGCTATGATATGTCCCATCATGATGTTTGACATCACACTGGACAAACTTGACCAGCACACATGCTACACAGAAATCATCACACTTGCAGCAATACGCTTATAGACAACAACCTTAACAATCAATGCTCTTTATGTTATCACAACGATATTGCCACAATCTGGTATATGTTGAGCAAGATCTCACCATGTTGATTTTGGATACATGGTCTGCTAATTCCAATAAACAAAAGCCCACTTGATCTGAAATTTCTCACATATTCCATAACAAATGACTTTAGATTACTTGCAACACAAGATAAGGACTGCCACCACCTTTTACCTCCTTATCTTCAGCCATTCAGATCAGATTGCACCACCCGCAACAGCCTTCTGACCTTACATTTGTAGCACCCTAATTGAGTCTTCAACATGAAAGTAGTCATGTATTACCAGAACTACTTACCATCAAGATCAGAATCTGCCCATTCTAATCCACATTATGTCAGAACTGCCACTTCGGACGATAATGCTGCTTCTTCCAACTCCACAAGCATGGTACACAACAACGATGTTGCAACAGTATGTAGGACATCAGCATAAGACAAAAGAACACACCACTTGATCACAACCAGCACCAGCAGCTATACCGAAAGCAAACTAAAGGGAATCACATCAGACAACTAGAGAAGACCTAGGCTCATCCTTTTAGTTACACTAGGACAACCTCTACCAGGGCACCTAACACGAAGTTCTGGTATCCAATGTGCCAAAAAAAACAGGTTCCCAAGAAAAACAGATTCCCACACCAAAGACTACTTTGACTGGTCGGGCGATACAAACAAGATCTCTCTATGTAGTATAAAAACTAAGCTTCCTAACTTCTAACATCGCATCACAGATAGAGTCATGAGTCAGTCTAGCAAGGATGCAAAGAAGAGACACATGCAGGAAGTGTTGAAACCAGATCCACAGAAGTTGAAGGACAAACCACTGTCCACAACTGGGGCAACTTCAGGAGCAACAAGAACAAGAAAGACATCAGAGACAAGGATGAAGACCATCAAGAAAAACCAAGTGTAACTTCAAGCTTCTGATGATGAATGGGATGAAGATTGGAAAACTTTTCTTGATTCGGGGGGTTGGGATAACCTTTAGACCCTTTGTTTGGTGTTTTTACTAATCTTGTATGCTTTCAAAAATGCAATAAATTTCTGTTTTAATCCTGTTCCATTTAAACAAATGAAATAATAATTACAACTGCACAAGACACATCACAACACACTTAATCCTCATGTATGCACAATCCTAATTTGCTTCAAAATAAGGGCCAACACCAAAAGCTGCGGAATTATCAATCTCCCCCATCACACGTCCAGCTGCATAAAATTGTAATATTCTCCCCTATCAAGAATAACATGTCCTTCTTCGTACCTTAAAGAATGGAAAACATAAGACGCATCTTCATGTCTTCAAGAGCTCACTCTTTGTTCAACTCACAAGTTGAACACAATCATCACTTGTACCAATACTCACATGATCCCAATCTGATCAACTTTTCTCTATCCAAGACCACCAGTACTCCTTTGCAAGAGAAATACCTTAAATGAATGGAGAACATGAGACTCATCTTCATGTCTTCAAGAGCGCACCCTCTGTTCAACACACCTGCTGAACACATTCACCTACTGCTAGACCCTCACATCAGTACCTAAATCAGGTAGAGGCTTGTGATCTCAGGAGACAAACACCATAACTTTTTGAACATAATGTTTTGTCAACAGATGTTAAGACATCAGTCTTGACATCATGAACATAGTCCAGCTGCACTAAGAAAAACACCACGTTCCAAAACAGAATCTCTAAACTTCCCCCTTTAAGCCTCGGGACCAGAAACAACCATCATAACCCATCACATCATAGAAGAATGAGAGTAGTATTCTTTCATCCAACTCTCCAATCTGTAACCAATCACCTTTAACAGCAGCACTGGCTATGATTGGATCACACACAGTCAATACTAGTCTAGCTTCACACGATCATTCAGATGATACATCCAGAGAAAAATCATGCCTCTTTGATCTTTGACCTTCATGTTCAAGAAGTCTGCTAGCGAGAATACTTCTTGAAATCTCAGGTTCTCCACTCCTGCAGCAAGAACCAGAAATAAGCTGACCTCAGGAGTAAATAACATGTTGATCACACCTTGACCAACTCACACATCTAAGATAAGTTCCAGGGCCAGAAACTTCTTAGACATACCACCCAGATGCCTCATCTTCCAAATTAGGAGTAGGTTCCAAACTCATGTGATCAAACCACATTAGTTTAGCACCCAGAGCATCTGCTATGCCATTCCTTCAGACAACAGAATTCAGCACAATTCTGACGTGATGTTCTAACACAAGACAGGACATCATTCCAATGAACACATCAAGAGATCAAAGACTGGAGATTAGCCCTTTTAGGAATAGAGGCAAAAGTAAATTACTTCTCTTCCTTACAACTTCACTTATCAATGCCTTTATGAGTGGACTTGAACAATAATCTTCAAGTATCGTTGACAAAGTAATTTGAAGCAGTCTTGCATATATCCCATCCCCATAGTATATACATTTAGAGAAGAACAACCTTCTCAATTGCAACCTCAGGAGTTTTCAGATAGATACGCAGCGGATCAAAACACAAACTCCTCAAAACCTTCAGGTGTCACATATCAGCCCTATCATCATAATCCAGGTGACACCACAATACCACAGGTTTGAAAATAAATCAAACCTAACATAACCACAACACATCAGCTTTTCAACCAAACCTTCAAGCCTTCAGCACATTCCACTGCCTGTCACGAATAGTCCATCCTCCACTTCTAGGGACCATTCTCACACCTATATGAACTTCTCCAAGTTCAAACAACTTTTCAGTAGAAAGCTTCTACCTTGACCATGAACCAGAAAGTATCTTCCCTCGGATCTCGTCCAGATACAGAACAGAATAACCAAGCTCTGATACCAATTGAAATTCTGGTACATGTGCAGAGTTCAGATGTCCTATAACATGCCATTCGACATCTGGTCTGGCATGAACATAAATGGCAAGATATATAGCAATAGTCATGGTACTGAAAAGATAAAAGCAAGACACACAGAATTGTTAACCCAGTTCGATTTAACACACCTACTCTGGGGGCTACCAAGCCAGGGATGAAGTCCACTATTAGTAGTATCAATTCAAAGCTAAACTCTCCGTTTACAGCTTATCACTCAATCACTACCCAATGACCCTTCTACCTAGATCCTCTCTAGCTATGAGAAACTCTTCTCACTCCCAATCATCGCAATGATGTCTAGCAGTTGACTATCCGCCACTGCATCAACGGCTTTTTACCTATACAACAGTTCCACAAGGAAGACACCCTTCCAAGACACAACTTAGAGTTACTTAAAAGCTTCCTCCAAGAACAATACTCCTCTTACTTAACAGATTCGAGGATCACACTTACAAACTGTCCAACTCACATGCCGAGTGGTACAGGAACCAACCCTAATACTAGTACTTTTACATCTTTGGTTGCGTTACAATTCTAGGTTACAATGTATCTATATATAACCTATTTCCAACTGGATTTTGGGCCTACAAAAACACATCAAATAAGCTGCTACAATTCAGCAGAGACTTCTGCTACATAATAGGACTTCAATCTATAACTTCCTAAAATATCTCCATATTTAGAAAGTGTATATTTTCCAATATCCTTCTCAATTTCAGACTTGAATCTTCAGACCTTTTAATTCAGCGCCACATAGAATTTGCATATTATTTCCTGAATCTTCTACATCTGTTAAGACATAACAGAATTCCAAATTCTCTTCAGTTCTGGCGCGATGTCGAATGAACCTGCATGGGACATCTTGATACGACATGTTGCTCTAGATGTTGAAACTACTTCAGCTCAACATGTTCCATTGCACACTAGGACTTCTTGCTCAACCTGTTCTTCTTTAGCAAGATAAATTATCCTATCTAACATATTGTTGCTATTATTTGTTTTACAAAATTAATGCTAACCCATAAAATTAAAGAACTAATAGTGGTCGTATTCATTGATGATATTTTGATATATTCGAAGAGTGAAGAAGATCATGCTGAGCATCTGAAGATTGTGTTATCTGTGTTGGAAGAGAAGCGGTTGTATGCTAAACTTTCTAAGTGCGAGTTTTGGTTGAAGGAAGTGAGTTTTCTTGGACATGTGATTTCAAGTAGAGGTATTGCAGTTGATCTGTCGAAGGTTAAAGCTGTATCGCAATGGGAAGCTCCGAAATCTGTTTTTGAGATTAGAATTTTTCTTGGTTTGGCAGGTTATTATCGAAAATTTATTGAAGGATTTGCTAAGTTATCTTTTCTGTTGACGCAGTTAACTAGGAAGGGTCAAGCATTTGTTTGGGATGCAAAGTGTGAGGAAAGTTTCCAAGAGCTTAAGAGAAGATTGACTACAGCTCCTGTTTTGATTTTACCGAATCTGTCAGAACCATTTGTTGTGTATTGTGATGCTTCTTTGATGGGTTTGGGAGGTGTGTTGATGCAAAATCGGCAAGTTGTAGCTTATGCTTCAAGGCAACTTAAAGTGCATAAGAGGAATTATCCGACGCATGACTTAGAGTTGGCCGCTGTTGTGTTTGTGTTGAAACTTTGGAGGGATTACTTGTTTGGTACGAGATTTGAGGTGTATAGTGATCATAAGAGTTTGAAGTATCTCTTTGACCAGAAGGAATTGAATGTGAGACCGAGGAGATGGTTGGGACTTTTGAAAGATTATGATTTTGGTTTAAATTACCATCCGGGTAAAGCAAACGTGGTAGCTGATGCATTGAGTAGGAAATCTTTGCATATGTCGATGATGATGGTAAAGAGTTGGAAATGATTGAGAAATTTTGAGATATGAGTTTAGTTTGTGAAGAGACTTCTTATGGAGTTAAGCTTGGTATGTTGAAGCTTACAAGTGGCATTCTTGATGAGATTCGAGATGGACAAAAATATGATTTGAGTTTAATTTAGTTGTCCGGTTGACTTTAATCAATACAGGTCAAGGTGGTGATTTTCGGATTGATGAGAACGGCATCATGAGATGTCGAGATAGAGTTTGTGTTCTGGATATTGTGGAGCTGAAGAGGAGTATTCTTGAGGAAGGGCATCGTAGTGGATTAAGTATTCATCCTGGTGCTACTAAGATGTATCAAGATTTAAGGAAAGTATTTTGGTGGCCTCGTATGAAGAAGGATATTGCCAAGTTTGTGTATTCTTGTTTGACTTGCTAGAAGTCGAAGATTGAGCATCAGAAACCGTCGGGTTTGATGCAACCGTTATCTATTCCTGAGTGGAAATGGGATATCATATCTATGGATTTTGTGTCTGGTTTACCTAGAACACCGAGCAATTTTGAGGATATTTGGGTCATTGTGGATAGATTGACGAAATCTGTTCACTTTATTCCTATGCGTATGGATTACCCGTTGGAGAGATTAGCA
This sequence comes from Lathyrus tuberosus, assembly GCA_022829125.1. Taxonomy (NCBI): domain Eukaryota; kingdom Viridiplantae; phylum Streptophyta; class Magnoliopsida; order Fabales; family Fabaceae; genus Lathyrus; species Lathyrus tuberosus. Next base: position 3,296,787 of record JALAZF010000305.1, read on the forward strand.
AAGCTGTACATTGAGAGGATTGTCAGTTTGCATGGTATTCCATCTAGCATCGTGTCGGATAGAGATCCAGGGTTTACTTTGAGATTTTGGGAGAGTTTGCACGGTGCCTTGGGTACGAAGTTACGTTTGAGTTCTCCTTATCATCCGCAGACCGAATGTCAGACTGAGAGGACGATTCAGTCACTTGAGGATCTTTTGAGAGCTTGTGTGTTAGAGAAAGGAGAAGCTTGGGATAGCTACTTGCCTTTGATTGAGTTTATCTACAACAACAACTTTCATACAAGTATTGGTACGACACCATTTAAGGCATTGTATGGTAGGAGGTGTAGGACGCCGTTGTGTAGGTATGAGTCAGGAGAGAATGTCGTGGTTGGACCCGAGATAGTTCAACAGACCACTGATAAGATTAAGATGATTCAGGAGAAGATGAAGATTTCTCAGAGTCGTCAGAAGAGTTATCATGACAAGAGGAGAAAGCACTTGAGTTTCAAGAAGGAGATCATGTGTTTCTTCGAGTTACTCTGATAACTAGTGTTGGTAGGGCATTGAAGTCGCGTAAGTTGACACCGTGTTTCATTGGTCCTTATCAGATCTTGTAGAGGATAGGAGAGGCAGCCTATCGGATTGCCTTACCGTCGTCGCTTGCTAATCTCCTTGACATGTTCCATCTATCTCAGTTGAGGAAATACATTGCGGATCCGTCTCATGCAGTCCAAGTAGATGATGTGCAGGTGAGAGATAACCCGACTGTGGAGACATCACCTATGCGGATTGAGGATCGAGAGTTGAAGCAACTTCGAGGTAAAGAGATCGCTTTGGTGAAGGTCGCTTGGGGAGGACCGGCGGGTGGAAACGTGGCTTGGGAGCTTGAGAGCCAGATGAGGGAGTCATATCCCGAGTTATTCGTTTGAGGTAATTTTTGAGGGCGAAAATCTTTTAAGTGGGGAAGAGTTGTAACACCCCGATTTTTAGTAATTAATTATTTATATTAATTATTGATTGATTTTATGAAGTAATTGATTTATGTGATTTATTCACTTTATTTGAATTATTTGATTTAAATGAATTACTTGATTTAATGAATTTATATGAATTGTTTGATTTATATAATTTATTGAGTTTATATAAATTAATTGATTTATTTAATTTATGTGAATTAGTTGATTTAATTGACTAAATTGAAATGTGTGATTTATTTGATTATTTGAAAATAATTGAATTGTTGGATTTATTTAATTATTTATTTTAATTAGATTATTGTTATTAAGTAAACTGTTTAATTTATTCAATTTAATAGGATTTTATAGAATTATTAGAGTTTGGTTGGGCTTAAGGTGAGGTGTTAATATTAAGTGTATTGGGTTGAGTTGAGCCCACTTGGTTTATGATTAGTTAAGGTTTTGGAAAAAGTTAGTAAGGATTCGGAACACAAGACAAAAGAGAAGAGTAGAAAGGAAGAAGAGAAAGAGAACAAATTCATCAAAAAAATCCAAGGTAAGGGTGGGTTTCTCTCATTATTGGAATTATTGGGTGTTGATTATTGGGTAGAAATGAAGTTAGTGAAAAATCCCCAACACTTTTCTATGAAATTGAAATTAATTAGGTTAATGATTATTTCTGAAATTATTAATTTTTGGATGTTTAAAATTTGATTTTTGGTGATATTTTAGATATCCATTCATTGTTGGAGTAAACCAATTGAAAAGCATATACATTTTTAATGAATAGTAGCAACACACAGCTATTGTAGTGTGAGTATTTTGATTTCTGCTGTAGTTAATTTTAGTTGGAAATTTAGTATACATATGATGTAGCACAATAATTAGGAGAAAAGGAATCTATCGACTGAAGCACATTTTGATTTGTAGCTGCAAATTAATAGAAGTAATGCGCAGGAATCCCATGTCTCTTGAAGTAATGCGCAGGGATTTTTGACTAGAATCTACTATTATTTTATTTAATTGGCAAGCATACAATTTAAGTAGCCTCCCTTTTTCATGATTCATGCGCAGGATTTCTACTTCTAGTAGTTAATAATTGTTTCATTTAAAGAACTATTTTCATGTAGCTATAATATAATATATCCTACCAATTTATCAAACATTGTGGCCCCCTCCCTTAATAAACTCATGAGCAGAATTTTATGTTAAATGGATTTATAAGTGGCTCATTAAATAAATTATATAGTGGTAAGAATCAACACTATTAGTAAAGTAAAGTTGGTAGTATATTTTAGTGGCCCTTCTACCATTATTATATATATTATATATTATTTGGCCATGATTTGAGTAGCCATTTCCACTTTTCTTCCAAGTCCATGTGCAGGAAAAATTGGTAATTTCATGATATCATGTAAATATTAAGTGAATATAATACTGAAGTTGGTTTGATAATTGGGACAATGAAATGATATAGTAGGTTCAATGTTAGTAACAGTAAAAACATATAATGTTAATGACTTGATGTTAGTTCCTTTTCCATATCTTCATGCACAGGGGATAATCCAACCTGGTAATTGAGTGAAACATTTTTCCTCCCTTTTTCATGTAGACTGCGCAGAACAACTATATATATATATATATATATATATATATATAGTTCTATTTTGATTAATTATTAAAGGTCTTATTGTTTATTAATTATTTAACTACATCATTGATTAATTAATAAACATTGGTGATTTAATAAATATGGATTATTTATTTAGATAATAACTATTTATTTGGATATCGATTGTTATTTGAATATTGATTATTATTTATTGATTAGTAGAATATTATTGGATATTGGATTCAATTGTTAGTGATTGATTAATAATTCTATATTTAATCGGTAACTTGTGTTTTGTGAATTGTGATTGGATCGAATCGATCCTTATGTATTAATGGTTGATTGTGGGGATGATGTTTAAAGTATAAGTACCTTAATTATGAAAATGTGTTTGTGTGTGCAATTGTGTGATAATTCAAGTGTGATGAATTATTGATGATATGCTTTGATATTAAGATTAGGGAATGATCTTAATTGCATATGGTTGTTGATTGCATACGCATCATTTGTGTCAAGAGATAATGCTTGCTAGTTCCGTGGGAGCTAGTGACTTGTCCCAAACCTAGAGGGGGTTTGAAAGCCTAGGGGACGGGCTTTTGTTTGTTATTGGTCTAGGGGATGAACCCGGTTAAAGTGTAAAAACCGAAAAATAATAACAAGTGTTGGTACCACATGACATGAGTTGCATTGAGTTTGCATCAAGTCGCATTGCATATATGATTGTTATATGGAAGTATGTGTATGTATGTGACTTGTTGAATTGGAAACTTGTGAATTGTGTGGTTACTTGAGTGATACTTGTTGATGAATATTGAAGTGTGAGATTGATTGTATTTATGTTTACATGCTTTACACTAATCATTATCTTATAATTTCATTATTGATGTGAATTCTCACCCTTCTGTTGGGATGATGTTTTATACGACATCGCTCAGGTACCGAGGAGTAGAGTTGCTCGTAGCGCGAGTTAGTCGCTGGAGTAGCTGTTTAGTGTCTTTATTTATGTTGGGTCGAGTCGTGCTCTGATCATGTAACACTGTGATCATTTGATTTATGTTTTAGAGATACATTATGTATTATACCTTATGCTTTTATGTTTATTCAAATATTATGAAGTTTTGGCTTTTATGCCTAAATATTGATTATGAATGTGATGAGCACGAAACTTTCTTTATGTCAATTATGAGTAACTTGAATCCGCTGTTACATGCTAATGTGATAGTTTTTGAAAAGCATGAAATTATTTAAGTGTTAATGAGCATGACAGGTTTTTTATGATGATTTGAAATTATATGTGACACCCTTTTGTAAAATGCATGATATTTACTCTGATTTATTTATATATTTTCCGCGGGGTTTAGAAGGGTGTTACAGCTGTTGCGACTTTTGCTGATACTATTGTTGATTTAGTTGGCTCTGAGCAACCTGAGGTTGATATGTCGGAGTCGGCGCTGGGTTGATAGTGAGAGTTACCACTGCTACCGGTTGATACCTTCGCCTTTGCTTTCCCAGAGAGATATTACTGATATCTTGCTCTTTCTTCTTTTGGAAAGCACCACCATATCTTTTGGTGCTGCTAGATGGCTCTACATCTTTGACCAATCGTCCTTCTCAGACTGCTTCTTCAAGGTGTACTCCCATGTTCACCATTTCAGTGAAGTCACTGGGTGCACTGGTGACCATTCGATCGTAATAAAACGAGCTCAACATTTTCAGGAAGATCTTTGTCATTTCCTTTTCTTCGAGAGGAGAAAACATCTGGCGGAGATTTCACGCCATCTCTGAGCATATTCTTTGAAAGTTTCTTTCTCCTTTTGTGACATTGCTCTGAGTTGGTCCCTATCTGGTGCCATGTCCAAGTTGTATTTATACTGCTGAATGAAGGCTGCCCCGAGATCTCTGAAAGTACTGATCTTGGTGTGTGTTGTACCCCAAATTTTACCCCTTAGATGTCATAAAATTTTGCATTGACATTTGGATTCAATCATCTATACATTGTTAACTGACCATTTCATTTTGGCAAGCTTGTTTCTTCTGTGAAAAGCCAGGACTTATACCAAGAGGAGGACAAAGTCTCCTAAAGAAGGGAAGGCTCCAAATGCAACTATTGAGCTCATCTACATCCTAAAAGTCCTAATTTCCAAATTCAAGATTCTTTCCAAGTTTCAATTTAAATTCAAATCAAATTCTATCCAAGCTTCAAATCCAACTCTATTCTTTTCAAGTTCCAAGTTTCTTTTTTTATCCAAGTCAAGCTTAATTTCAATTTCCAAAAAATGTCAAAACGCATTCTAAATTTCAAATTCATTTCAAGTATCAATTCCATATCCATTTCAAATTTATTCTAAGTTTTCCAAGTTCAAATTCTATGTTCAAGTTACAACAACTCAAATCCTTTATCAATTTTTAAGTTTTAATCTCATGTCCAAGTTACAATTATAAAAGTATTTCCAATTTTCAATTCATGACCAAGTTTCACCTCAATTTTAATTCAAGTCCATTTTAAGTTTCTAAGTCCATATTTCAAATTTATTCCAAATCCAAAGTCAAAAATTCCCATTTGCACTCAAAATTCAAATCAAATTTCATTTTCTATTCGAAATTTCATTCATAATAAAATCACAATTTGCAATTTACAAGGTGTTTCCAAGCCAACCAGATTTTCATGTTGCTATACTCTCAAAATTCAAAACCATCTAAGATTCAAGGTGCAAGCTTTCCTCAAGAGCCAAATACAATGTCAATACCAAAGTGCCATAAAGTTTCATTTATCCAAGTTTCAATTATAATCCTTCAATACTAAAGTGTCAAATAAAAAGCAGTAAGGTCCCACCAAGTCTCTTTCCTCAATACAACCAAAGCTAAGCCTGCTAAGACTGCACCTCATCAACACAACAGAGCCAACAAACTCTTCATAATCTGATATACTCTCCTCCATAAACCACATCCTTAAAAAACCCTGTAAAAAAAAACACATACACCTTCAGAACAGAGGAACACACACACATTAGAACACCAAACCCGTGCAAGGAAGTTCCCCAAGTACAGTCACTTTTGTGCTTTGCAAATGAACATACAAAAGTCAAGACAACAATTCTTGGTGTAATGCTTCATGTGTCTTTTTCTCTTGGTCCTTGACTCACCTTTTCCTTCTTATCTAAGCCCAAAAACCAGTAACACAAGCAAGTAAGCACTTGGCTCAAGAATATCAGTGGAAAAGATTATGTGTGTAGCAGCCACCTTGCCTCCTTTCTCCCTAAAATAAAATTGTTATCCTCTGTGTTTTCAGTGCTATGGACCAACTTACACCACTATAAAAAGAGGAGCATTCTCATTCATTAGGGACCAACAAAGAGAACGAATAATCAGGGCATCACACAACCCTCCACAACTCTTTCCCACTTGTTCTCCTTAGCTCAACAACCACTCTCACCAATTGGCAGCGAACAAACCACACCAAAAGAGGGAGCTTGTGATTTTTAAAAGGTTCAGGATTGGTACATTACATCAAAAACTTGCGAACTATCTACTGCAGAGGAAGAACCCAGCTGGAAATTAACGGTTTCAGTTTCGACTCATCTCGGTGAGCTGCGATAAAGAGTTTCAGGTTTTGCATTTTCTTTTTATTATACTTTCGTTATTTAATTTATTATGTATAAATTATTTGTTGATATCATGTGTGTGTGAGTTAAGAGCATGTTTTATGATAGTTTGAAAATTTAGTGTTTTGAGTTTTGTTTTAGTGAATCATTAATTGGTTTTTATTGTTTTACTGTTGTGGTTGTTCTAATGAGACGAAGCGGTATGTTTGAGGGAATAACATGAGATCTCTTTTGTTTCTATCATTGTTTTGTTTATAAGAATGAATGAAGAGCCTTTAAACATCTGAACTGAGAAAGTGTAAATTATACCATTGAGTTTTTTTGTTCATTAATGATGAAAAATGTTGTTACTGGTTTCTACGTGTGTGCATGGTTGCATGATATTTGTGTGTAATTACAAGTTACCATGCTCATATATCAAAGCCTGGTTGATCTTAATGTCGTTATCACGCTCATGTATTTGCATCTATGTTGCCAGTATGAATGCTTGTTCGAACCCATGTTGGTATATTGACATTATGAGAATTTGGTTCCAGTTCTGGATGCACCATTTCCAAGTAGTTTTTCTCCATGTTTAGGTCTCTGTTTAGTGTTGTTTAGGTTTTAGTATTGTTCTATGTTCTGAATGCTACAACTTGATGCTTTACCTCATGGATTTTGGTTGAGATTTGAGGGTGATATTGATTGAACAAGGAGGAAGATCCATGCGTATTTTCTTTTCCTTTTCACTAGTTGTTTCAGTTTTGTGCATGATGCATGGGCGGGGAGAGATGCGTGGCCGCGTGTGGTTGGTTGGGCCCGTTTTTTTCGTTTCATGACTTAAAATCAAGTGACCGATTGATGAGTGTTACGTTTTTATGTGTTTTTTTATCTGGTTTTTTTTCCATTCATAAAATATATATTTAACTGGGGGGCGTATACAATGGATGTATCGCCACCCCAGTGGTTCAGACCTTGCCCTTGTAAACAAAGGGACTGGGGTTCGAATCCCCCTCGCCCCAGTCCCCTTTGTTTTATTCTTTCCTTTTTTTTCAGCTTGGTTTTGTGATCCGGGCCTTACGCCCTTTTTGCTAAACGCCCCCCTTTTTTTCTGGCCCAAACGCCACCAACTTTTAACCCTTTCACTTCAAATTTTCTAAAACACCCCCCTTTTGTTTAAATTTAAATAATCTTATTTTCTTTTTCTTCTTCAATTTTAATTAATTTAAAATACTTTCTTTTACATAAAAATTCCCAAAAAAAATCATAAACACATTTTAATACTTAATTTAATTTTCTAATTATTATTTTCACTTTTATTTTATTTTCACTTTATTTTAAAAGTTATTTTAATTTAGTGAACTTAATTCCTTCAAACTTTTTGATAATTCTCTAAGATGTTTTAGGACATTTTTGAAAAGTTATTTTTTAGTGTGCTCATGTTATGAATTATCTCATTACCTTTTGCCATTTCCCTTACATGTATATTCACTTCATACTCTGATATTATACTTGTTTAATGTTATTCTATCTTGATCAATGTATTCCCTTGAGTCCTTGAACTCAAATTGCTTATCACTCCATTTAATCCCACTTCAACTCTTGTTTATAAGAGGTTGTCCTCCCCTCCTTCCAAAGGAAAGTCTCTCTATTGACTTCATGTCATAGATAGCTCAAATACCCTGTTAACCTCAAACCATTTCACAAGAGATAGCCATTAATCTCTTCTCCCTCCTAACCTAGCCTTCCCAAAGAGATAGCCATTAATCTCTTCTCCTTCACCAACTTCTAACCCTTCACAATCCTTTTACAAGAGATAGCCATTAATCTCTTCTCCTAAACAATCAATCCTTACAAGCTTTGCTTTCAAGCTTTTCACCTTGCTTTCCCTTGGAACCTTGACCACAGTCAAGAGTTCTTCACCCCCATTGAGGGGAACTACGGACGCTCTGATTTCTCAAGTTCATCTTGAGAATACGTAGGCATAGGGTTGCGAGATCCTAGCGAGCCACCTTTTTTCTTTTTCCACCTTTTTCTTTTTCCACCTTTTACCTTTACATCCGATGCATTCTCGGGTTCCACCCTTTTTACCTTTACATCTGATGCCTTCTCGGATTCCACTCTTTCTATTTCTCACCCTTTTACCCCTTAGTGAGGGGAACTACGAATGCTCTGATTCCATTCCCGTCAGGATACGTAGGCACGAGATGCGATGTCTTGGCGAGCATACTTAGTGTATATACCCCTAGGTCTTTCTTTACCTTAGCACTTTTTCCTTTAACAAGCAAACTTTAACATAACACAAACAAACAAGAGGTTCCTGTAGAGTACTACAGATACTTAGGGTGCTGATACCTTCCCTTAGTATAACCAACCCCCAAACCTAGATTCTCTTTTTTAGGGTTTTTCTGTCTTTACCCTTTCCTTTGGATAAATCAAAGCTCGGTGGTGAATTTTAAAGTTTTGCGATGCAAGTTAATTAATAGCTTGTTATCCGATTCTCACCGCAACAGAAATGACAACTTCACTAGGGACACTCCCCTAAGAGGGTTAAGCCCACCTTGTTTGTCTTTGTATTATTTATGTGTTTGCTTGCTTGTATACTTGTATATTTTGTATATCTGTATATATATACCTGTTGTGCTTGGCCTTTTTCTATGTGCAGGGTTGTTACTTTGAGTGGTGAGATAAGTCCTATACCCAGACTTGAGCGTACATTTATGATAGGACGATGGTATATTCAAGGAGGCTTTGAGGGAGTCGATTCCCGAAAAAGTTGACTTGAGACACCATCACTCAGTGAGGCCCTCTTGAGAGTCTAGTCATGTTGAACGAGTTTATTCATGAAAACGTGCTACTCTCGACTTAGGTGCCATTGATACTGAGAACCGTAGTTACCTCTAACCTCACTTGGCCTTTTTAGATGTAGTGCGGTAACCATGAGGGAGTCTATTCTTGAAATGGTTGTCACGCGATACTACACTCAGACGAGATTCTCTTGAGAATATTATTGACTACCGAGTCATTCGGGAAATTGATAATATCCGAAGGATGGGTTGTCGACTCTGGGAACTTCTTAGAACCCTATTTTACAGATACAAGAACCCTAGTACACACCCTGTGGTCGGTTCTTTACTCAGACTCCATGCTGTGATCTTGAACCCTTGATCCTGTTGCATGTGTTTCACTTCCTGTTTGCATTGTATTGCATATCATTTGCATCTTTGCATGATTCATTGCATATGTCTGTTTGTCTAGTGGCTCATTTCCAGTGGTCTCCATATTCCAGAGTTTTCCTGTGAGTCGTCAAGCTGATTCCTCGACACCGATACTGGACTAGAGCTAACATCAGACGCAGAATGTCAGAACAACCCTCTGCCAGGGCAAGTGAAGCTTCAGTCGACTTCAGCTCAGCTACTTTTCGAAGACAGGATAACTCATACTTGTAGTTGAATAGTCATTAGACCTTGTTTCTTATTGTTTGCATTTTCCCTTGTTTTGTACTAGCTGTTTGCTTCCAAATTATGTTTGTACTTTCATGTTAATAAAATAAGCATTTGCAACTTTTTGATTCAATTCATTTGTTTTTGCTATTTACTTCTTAATGCTTCCTCTTTCATGAAAAATAAAATAAAAAAATTCTCTTGTCTACTTTCTTTTGATTGTGAAAAGATCGGAGGGAGGATGATGATACTTAATACTCATAACTGCTGTTGATATGCTTTCAAATCAAAACTTTGCTGACGATGTAAGGCATTGTTTCAATCCCCAAACACTGGAGACATAAGGAAGATAGCCCCTTGTTAACCCCTTTGAGCCTGGAAGTAGGAGTTTCTTTTCTTTACAAATAAAAACCCGCAATTTTAACTTGGGGCAGGGTAGTTCTCAGTTAATTGGATTATGCATTCAATTACAAGAGTAGCATTCAAGACGCCTTTCAAATATTCCTTCGCACGCATCAAGCAAGTGTCGAAGATGTCTTTCAAGTCAAACGCCAATGATGGTTCACTGTAATCATTAAGTAAGGCCGTCACTAAAAAAAAAGAGTAAAAAAAAAAATCAAAATAAAAGCCTGCTAAGTCAAAACCTATGAAGGAGACTTAGGCAAAAATTGGGGCATCCCGCTGGCTGTAAGCTCAAATGACACAGTTCAGGCAAAAGTTAGGGATAACAAAAATCATTCAAGAGGTTACCAAAATCCTCAAAGATAAAACGAGTTGACTGAGGTCCACATAAAAAAAAACAACAACAAAATGTTGTGAGAAGCAATGACTGCCATTTCAAAGTCCCTTTACTTCTAAACCATCATCACTACCATCAGTGCAATTCCTAACCTATGGGAGCCTAACTGCATAGGATGAGTTAACTGAGCATAGGACTGGAGAACATCACGTAGATTGGGTGGGCACAAATAAACTTTGAGCCCTTATCCTTTGTTTCTTAAACCGTGAACCAAGTCACGTTATAACCCTCAAAAGACCTAATTGAAGCGAGGTTATTTTGAAAGCATACTACAGCAAGGTTGCGTAAACTGACTCCTAAAGATCTTTGCAGATCATCTGTTTTGGCATCATGCCTTGTGCCTTACCTTTCACTTTTAAATGTCTTGAATCACCGTGTCCTGACTAATGACTCATATACTTCACCTTTTTCAAAAAATGATTTTGATTTCAAAAGTTGCATGAACTTTGCATTTACCATGTTTGTACAAATACTTTTGTCTGCAAACTAGCTTTCTTCTTAAGGAATTTTCAAACATTTGAGAAACTTGGTCGGTGATCCAATCAGGGGCAAGTTCCTTCCATATCCTGTTGAGAATCAGTTCAAGATTTGTGGTTTAATGGCGACTTCTCAGAATTGGTTTATACAGAAAATCTTTCAAGACTCAGACTGGGGCAAGCTTTCCAAGAGAACCATGAAACGGTCATTTCCAGAATCAATCAAGCTGAAGCAATGATCAGCTCATCTACAATAATCAGCTAGTCTGGGGCAGTTTACTTGAAGAAACCTCAAGCAGCTCTCCATCATTCTTTATGAGGATCATCACTAGATACAGTTTATTAGTGTGGCAAAGATGTGTTCAGCAGAAGCATCTCTAGTCCCCAAGCAGAGTGGCAGTGATCTCCGTGTAGAGGAATCAGTCTTCCAGTCTTGTTTTCTGCATAAAAGAGTCGAGCGGTATCGTCAGCATCTGCATTTGCATAGCATATACATATGTATATCATGAGTGTTTCATCCTCATTTGCATTTCTCCCAAGGTCGTGTCGTTATCCACGTCTTACCTTACCAAAATGTTACCTGTCCTTTTCATTCAGTGCCATTCCTGAATGTTGTCATTCTCTTGCGTATCTAATCATGTTAATAGATGTTGGTCTTCTCTCATTCCAATGCTGTTCCTGGATCTTTATATTCTCTCACTCCAGTGCCATTCCTGGATGTCCATCTCTTATGATCTCCAGTACCATTCCTGGATATCTTGTTCCTCTAGTTTCTCCCAGTGCTATTCCTGGATGTTTTGCCTACCTTCTATAACCACAATCAAATTTGCTTGGATATCTTTTACTGCTATTCCTGAAAGTCTTATCTGTTCATTCAGTGCCATTCCTGGATGTCTTTCTCACTATCATTCGATACCATTCCTGAATATAGTGATTTACCTTTACTTTCAGTGCCATTCCTGAAAGTTCACAGTCATTTAATGTTGTCTTGGATATTGTGATTCCTTTTATCCAATGCTTTCTTGGATTTCACCTTTGTTCACATTCATCCAATGCTTTCTTGGATGTTGTGATTCCTTTTATCCAATGCTTTCTTGGGTATCCCCTTGTTCATATTCGTTCAATACTTTCTTGGACGTTGTGGTTTCTTTTTATCCAATGTGTAATACGGTGGAGAACTGACTTTTTAATTTTGTTTTTCGCAAAACATGTTGCGGTTAGCAAGAGTCGCCACCGACTTTTCTTTTATCCAATTTATTTAGGAAAGGTGAAAAGAACAGGAAAGACCTTTTTGAAAAGATTTTGAGTTCGGGGGGTAAGTTATGAAAAGGGAAGGTGTTAGCACCCCTTTTCATCCGTAGTTATCTACGGGCTCTTAATTGCTTGCTCACTTTAACTTACTTTGAAAAATCTTGAGTGTGAGGTGTATTAGAAAATGTTTAGGAAAAGAATTAACTTTGTAATGATCCTCGTTTGGGATGTATACAAAGTATATCTTTGAAATGTTTTTTGAAAAGATAGTTTGAAAAGATTTGAAGTGTAAGTGATTTTTGTTTTTGAAGGTGTGAGCAAGCAATCTAGGAGTTTACCATCCTACCCTACTCAACAGGTCTTAGTCTGTTAGTTTCTTAAGTCCTTGATGATTAGACTATCCCTACTATTAGGCAGTAGGTAGTCACTATCTTGGATGTGAGGGACAATCGTTTTGTTAAGTCTTTAAAGGATAAGACTGTCCTTACTAGTGAAGAGTAAGTAGTCCTTATCTTTTAAGACGTGCTGGGGGGTATCGTCATTGAAGGCAACAAGGGTACCCTTAGCATTTTTTCGGAGGGACATCATCATTTAATCGAAGGGTCATCGAGGGGCAAGATCATTTTATCGAAGGGACTTTCCGTGGGACCATGATCTTTTATCTGAGGGACTATGATGATTTCATTTGATAAGCGTCTTTGCTAAGGGTATCCTATTTATCCGAGGGACTTGACCATTTGATTCCGAAGGCAACTGAGGTGTGTTACCCTAAAGGTGAGGTGTGTGAAAGTGTTTGTATTCATGGTATTTGTCTTTGGATTAGTGGGCTAAGTCTGTTTTTATTCGTATATTCTTTTCACACCCTATTATTACTAACCACACAGTTAATTATTTTTTGCAGAATTTAAAAGCGGAAAATAAAATCCTAAGCTATTACATCATGGGGAGGGGATACATAATTAAAATCGGGGGAGTGCGGAAATTAAAACTAACTATTACAAGAGAATTGACATCCTATACATTGATTCTAGAAATAAAAATAAAATCGGGAATGAAAGGAATAAAAAGTTCGGATGTCGATTAATTGATTAGAAAAGATAAATTATGGTTTAAAGAAATTAATTTGATTAAAAAAAATCTAATATTTTTGATATTTTTATTTTTTCATAAAAAAGATTAATTTGATTAAAAAAGAAAGCTAAATTAAATGTTTATTTACAAAATTATTTTATTTTTATTATGGAAATAAACATATAAGAAAGATATAAATCTAATTTAATTTTAAAAAAATATTTTGGATATTTTGTGATTTTGTGAAAAAAGGTTATTAGTTTTCCCTTTTTTTTATTGGTTAAAACAAATATTGGTTAGGTTAATTAATTAAAGGAAAATAAATTAAAAGAAAATAGATAATAATAATAAAAAAAAAGAGAGAGAAAGGGAAAAAAGGTCTAAAAAAAAATTAAAGAAAGAGGGCTGGGATCGAACCCACACCCCTTTGTTTCCCATGGGCGCTCCTTACCACCAGGCTGCGTTGTTCAGTTGGTCAAGAGATAGAAAACAATAATAATATAATAAAAGCAAAAAACAAAAAAAGGTTGGCACTATTCATCTTCTTCTTCGTCGTTCTGGCTGTAGCTTTTTGCTACGAATCTGCTGCAAATTAGCTACGATTTTGCTACGACTTGGTTCGTAGCAAAAAACCTGCAAAATTACAATTAAAAGAAAACGAAAATTTAAAGAATAAAAAGTGTCCAGATCCCCTAATGTGACCCCTAGGAATCCAAATCTGCCATTAGTTTTTGTTAAAACTCATTGTAGAGGGAGATTCGAAGATAAGTTTCTTTATGCCCTAGCCATGGTGGTTCGTGTATCCTACATGAAAACCTCACATAAAAACATCAAAACAGTTCCAATGATACATATAAACATAGAGATGCATGAGATATGAGTTAAAACTTCATGAAATTAAGAAAATGAAAATTGAAAAGAGTGAGGGGCGGCCATGGTTGATAGTTCATGAATCGTGTGTTTTCAACCTTCAAGGATGAGTGGAATGGCCTCCTGAGATTCTTTTGAGAGGGTATGGTTGTGAAATATGTGTTGAAAACGGCCACAAGGGTGGGAACTCTTATGCCCTAGTTTCACCACTTTTTTTGAAATTTGTTTTTAGGGTTTTGAAGCAAGAAAATTCGTGTCCCTGTTATGTGTAAAATAGCCTGTATTTATAGGTCTAGAAAATTAGGTTAAAAAATTAAAGAAGGAAAATAATAATTAGTCTTAATTCCTATTGATTAAATAATATCTGAATAAAAATAAAATAATATCTGATTTTTACTTGGTCACCAAGTAGACATAAATTGACCAATAGGAAATGAGTACACAAAAAGAAAATATTTTTGTATTTATTATGATTTTTGCACTCCTTTTTGGTAAAAAGTACATAAAATCAAATAAATAATTATTTTTCAAAAATGCTTTAAAATAAAAAACGAAAATTAAAAACAAATAATAAAAAAATACAATTTTTGTGATTTTTGAAAATAATTTAAAATGGAAAGAAAGTTAGTAACAAATAATAGAAACAAATTCAAAATGTAACATGTGAGATTCGAACCCGCGACCTCATACTTGCAAGCCTTATCTCCTTTCCAATTGTGCCAGTTCATTTATTCGAAACAAAAATGCACTTGAAAGCATATGAAGGTTAAACAACTATTTGTATTTAAACAATTTAAAGTAAACTGTTACCTGTTTTTTAAAATGTTAGTAAAATTGAACCAAAAAACTTATAAAATCAAAGTTAAAAAATAATTTAAATGTTAGAAAATAGGGCAGGCAAATTTTGGGGTACAACAGCTGCCCCTGTTCAATCTTCTTAAACCTGAAGAGTTAGATTGGCATGTCTGCCATTCGTGATCTGAAGGTGGAAGAGGATTGAACACTTAAGTACCCCAAAATTTGCACTGACGGATGCACGAAGTAACGCTTGTTGGTTGATTGTATTGCTTGAATGGGCTTAAAGATGCCCTCCAAGATAGCTGCTGATAGGAGTATCAGAATGAGTCTAGGTTTGACTGTATCTGAGGAATATACTAGAATGAGTCTGTGTCTAACTGTATCTAGCAGACGTGCTGGGAAATGCCAGAATGATTCTTATGCCTTGAATGTATCTATATGATGTTCTAGAATGAGTCTACATCTTGACTGTATCTATAAGGAGATCAGAATGAGTCTTTGCCTGACTGTATCCGAGAGCCGTATTAGAATGAGTCTACGTCTGACTGTATCTGAAAAATTAGTATTAGAATGAGTCTTCGACCGACTGTATCTAAAAGATGTACTGGAATAAGTATCAGAATGGATCTGTGTCTTGATTGTATCTGAACTGTGTCTAGAAGATGTACTAGAATGAGTCTACTCCTGACTGTATCCAAAGGAGTATCAGAATGAATCTTCAAATGATTGTATCTGAAAGATGATAAACTGTTGACAATATTTGTCCGTTTGAGAACTAACCTGAAAAAACCAAGTTAGTTTTATGCAATGCCATGATATATGTAATGCATTGCGTAATGATGCTCTTAAACTAAATGAGAATGTTATATGCGTTTTGTATGCGTATGCTATGATGTATTGTAAATGATGTATGGGTATGAAATGTCGCTGAAGGTAGCGGTGGCTTTGAATAGTAAAGTCTGATTGGGGAAAATAAATCCCTGACTGTTGTTGGGGATGGAGAAAATAAATCTTCAGATCCTGTTTGGAATGACTCTACTGGGGATTCATACTTTCCGTTTGGGAATATTCTGCTGGGGATCTTTGACTTCCGCTTGTGGATAGAAGTATTCTGTCAGGAGAGTCGGTAGTCCGTGGTTCTTTTACTGTGGAAATTGATTGTATGCATTCTGACTGGGAATAAAAGAGATGGATAATTCTCCGATGCACTATCTGACCAGGTTTCAGACACGAGTGTCAACTCTTCTGGGGATAGCATCCTTGAATAAATTCTGCTGGGGGAGAGTATTCTATAGTGTTAGAGAAATAAACTCAGCTGGGGAATTGAATTTTGTATACTACATAGAGGGAATAACCTCCGATGGGGATTAGAATTTCATAGGCTGCGTTGAGGAAATTTCTGCTGTATGCTGGGGAAATGATAAACTTCTTTATCTGCTAGGGGATCTATGATCATGCCAAGCTGTCTATCGAAGACATGGAAGTGAATCGCTGGAAGATGCCCTGATTTCTGTCTGAGGGCATACTAATTCTGTAGGGGAATATATCTCTGTTGGGGATGAGCTTGTGAAGATAGCTCAATAGAGATAATTCCATGGAGATTGCTCTGTGGGGATATTTCCATGAACTGGCTCTGTGGGGGTTCATGGATATCTTGAACACTATTCCAACTCCTAGAATCCTTAGTAAATGTTATTCCTGTTTTCATGTATATATATTTTTTGGTAAACATCAATCATATTCAAGTGCATATGTTCATTCAAAGTACCCATTGGACGTTTACGCAAACAAAACAGGGAAAATAAAAGAAATTTTTGAATTTGAAAATAGACTTGTATTGATTTTGAAATTGGCCTATAAACAGGCAGTTTTGTACAAGGAGACAGAAATCCTAGTAAGAGGAAATTGTCGTAAAATTGGAAAAGGTACAAAGTGATAAACAAAGAAAAACAACTATGTGGAAATGATCTCGTTGAGTTTCAACTCTGCTATTGCCACTATATCTTCAAGCATCTCATCCCTTGCTGTCGGAAGGAAGATGACTGGATTGATCTGCACCGTTTGAACTTGATAAAACTAAGCTGGAAGCAGATAAGTGATCCAACGGGACATAGTCGTACGCTTTAATCCCTAACTTTTACCTGGACCGCCTTTTCAGGTTTTTAGTCCACCGGGATACCCTTTTTTGCCCAAGCCGCCTTTTCAGGTTTTCGACTTGCTGGGTGTACAGTTTTTTTGTATATAGATCCCTAATTTTTGCCCGAACCCTTTTGGTTCGTCGGGATGCCCTTATTTTTGCCTAGGCCAGTCAACCTAGCAGGTCTCTTTTTATGCGTAGTATCTTTTGACTATGTCCGCGTTCACAGGGTGCGGGAAATCTTCACCGTCCATAGTAGTAAGCATCATAGCACCGCCAGAAAATATTTTCTTGATTACAAACGGACCTTCATATGTGGGAGTCCATTTGCCCCTGGGATCACCCTGTGGTAGTATGATACGCTTTATTACCAAATCACCGGCCTGGTACAATTGGTGCTTGACTTTCTTGTTAAAGGCCTTGATCATACGCTTCTGATACATCTGGCCATGACAGACAGCCGCAAGCCTCTTCTCATCAATCAAATTTATCTGATCAAGTCGAGTCTGAACCCATTCATCTTCGTCTAAGCCTGCATCTTGCATAATCCTTAGGGAAGGGATCTGAACTTCAATAGGTAAAACTGCCTCCATACCATAGACTAAAGAGAAAGGGGTTGCCCCTGTTGAGGTACGTACTGAGGTGCGATAACCATGAAGAGCAAATGGTAACATCTCATGCCAATCTTTGTATGTCACCGTCATCTTTTGCAAGATCTTCTTAATATTCTTGTTGGCAGCTTCCACTGCGCCATTCATCTTTGGTCGATATGGAGAAGAATTGTGATGCTTAATCTTGAACTGTGTGCAGAGTTCAGTGATCATAGTGTTGTTCAGATTAATACCATTGTCTGTGATAATCCTTTCAGGGATGCCATATCGACAGATAAGGTTATGCTTGATGAACCGAGCTACAACATTCTTGGTAACAGAAGTGAACGAGGCTGCTTCTACCCACTTTGTAAAGTAATCGATAGCAACAAGGATGAAACGATGTCCATTGGAAGCGGTAGGTTTAATCTCTCCTATCATATCAATGCCCCACATTGTAAAAGGCCAAGGAGCAGTCAGAACATTCAATGGAACCGGGGGTACATGTACTTTGTCAGCATAGATCTGACACTTGTGACAAGTTTTGGAGTGATGATGGCAATCAGTTTCCATGGTAGACCAGTAGTAACCTGCTCTCAAAATTTTCTTAGCCATTGTATGCCCACTGGAGTGAGTGCCAAAAATTCCATCATGCATCTCTTCCATAATCTTTTCCGCTTCCTTCTTGTCTACGCAGCGAAGCAAGGTTGAATCGTGGTTGCGTTTGTACAAAATTCCGTTACTCAGAAAGAACTTAGCAGAGAACCTCCTTAGAAACTTCCTGTCATTGGTAGATGCTCCTTCAGGATATTCCTGAGTTTCAAGATATCTTTTCACTTCGTGGAACCAAGGTTTCTCTTCTACCCCATCAGTATCAACTTCATAACAGTATGTCGGCTCATCTAGTCTGTCAATAGTAATCCTAGGAGCCTCGTTGTCCCATCTGACTTTGAACATAGATGACATGGTAGCTAACGCGTCTGCCAACTGATTCTCTTCTCGTGGAATATACTCAAAAGTGATTTCTTCAAAGTATGGAATCAAAGTCAACACATGTTCTCGGTAAGGAATGAGATTTGGATGCTTCGTGTCCCATTCTCCTTTAATCTAACTGATCACTAGGGCTGAGTCCCCATATACATTCAAGAATTTGATCCTCATATCAATGGCAGCTTTGATACCCATGATGCATGCTTCATATTCAGCCATATTGTTGGTACAGTGAAAGCAAAGTCTAGCAGTAAACGGCGTATAGCAACCCTTAGGAGAGATAATTATAGCACCAATACCATTGCCGAGTGCGTTAGAAGCTCCATCAAAAACCATAGTCAATCGGGATCCTAGTTCATGTCCTTCATATGGTCCAGGTTCTTCATAATCAGTAACAAGCATAATATTCTCATATGGGAACTCAAAATTCATAGACTGATAGTCATCCACTGCTTGATAGGCCAAATGATCAGCTAGTATACTTCCTTTGATTGGTTTCTGCGTAGTGTACTGGATGTCGTATTCTGTCAAGACCATTTTCTATCTTGCTATTCGTCCGGAGAGAGCAGGTTTCTCAAATATGTATTTGATAGGATCCATCTTAGAGATCAATAAAGTGGTATGAGTCAACATATACTGTCTTAGTCGGCGAGCAGCCCATGCCAAAGCGCAGCGAGTTTTCTCAAGCAGTGAATATCTTGTTTCACAGTCGGTAAACTTTTTGCTAAGGTAGTATATTGCATGCTCTTTTCGACCAGACTCGTCATGTTGCCCCAACACACACCCCATTGAATTCTCTAGCACTGTTAAGTACATGATTAGAGGTCTTCCTTCAACTGGTGGCGTCAGAATCGGAGGTTCTTGGAGATACTCCTTGATCTTATCAAAGGCTATCTGACATTCTTCGTTCCACTTCACTACTTGATCTTTTCTCAGTAATTTGAAGATTGGCTCACAAGTAGCCGTCAAATGGGAGATAAATTTGGAAATATAGTTCAAACGTCCCAAGAAACCTCTGACTTCTCTCTCAGTACGGGGAGCGGGCATATCTTGTATAGATTTTACTTTTGCAGGGTCGACTTCAATACCTTTACCACTGACGACGAAACCCAAAAGTTTACCGGATCTAACCCCAAAGGTGCATTTGTTTGGATTCAATCTCAACTTGTACTTCTTCAACCTCTCAAACAGCTTGTGTAGGTGGTCAAGGTGCTCTTCTTCATTCTGAGATTTGGCTATCATATCATCAACGTATACCTCTATCTCGTGATGGATCATATCATGGAATAAAGCAACCATAGCGCGCTGGTATGTTGCCCCTGCGTTCTTCAAACCAAATGGAATTACCTTGTAACAAAAGGTGCCTCACTGTGTAACGAACGTAGTCTTCTCCATGTCTTCAGGTGCCATCTTGATTTGATTATAACCCGAGAAACCATCCATGAATGAGAATACATTGTGCTGAGCAGTGTTGTCTACCAGAACATCAATATGTGGGAGAGGAAAGTCATCTTTGGGGCTTGCCCTGTTCAGATCCCTGTAGTCCACACACATACGAACTTTACCATCCTTCTTAGGCACTGGTACCACATTCTCAACCCACTGAGGATATGATGTGACAGCTAGAAAACCTGCATTGAATTGCTTCATAACCTCGGCTTTGATCTTTTCAGACATCTCAGGGCGCATACGACGAACCTTCTGCTTTATCGGAGGACAACCTTCCTTCATCGGTAAATGGTGAACCACGATATCAGTATCAAGTCCTGGCATATCTTCATAAGACCAAGCGAAAATCTCAGCATAATCACGTAGCATCTGAATCAGTCTTTTCTTGACACGGTCTTCTAATCCGGCACCTATCTTGATTTCTTTCTTATCCTCCTCAGTACCTAGATTTACGACCTCGACTGGCTCTTCGTGCGGTTGTATGATCTTTTCTTCTTGCTCTAATAGTCTAGCAAGCTCTCCAGGCACTTCACAATCTTCCTCACCTTCGTCCTCGGCTTGGTAGATCGGATTTTTGAAGTCATAATTGACAATAGCAGAACCGTTATCAATGGGATCCAGAGTGGATGTGGATCTGCAATTTATCGCGTGGGTGTGTGTAAGAACACATAGCTATTTTGATGAATATAAAGTAAAAGAAAAGACAAAGAGCGCAAAATTTGAATGCAAAACGTCCATTGATTTATTGAATGAAAATATGCGATGAAATGACAACCCTAACAAATTGGCCATTGTGCCCCGGGCAAGGCATAAGGCTTAAAAGTTTTATTGTTCAAATTAACAAAACCAAACTTCGAAAATAAGAAAAACAGAAAATATCATTTACTCCTGACTAAAGGAGATAGGAATAATGTCTTCAGTCTTCCAGTTGTTGAGCCCACTGCCAATGGTAGGAAAGATCCAACTGTCTAGATCACAGTCACTATCAGCATCCTCCACAGCATTGACCTGATCTTTATGAACTCCTTTGTTGGTGATACGAATAGCACGAGCACGGCGTACAGCCCTCTGAGCCTTTGAAGTGAAGCCCAAACCAAATTTGTCAGACTTGTAAGGGATGTCAGGAAGCTGACCCCAAATGGTACAACCACCTTCTTCAACCACAGCTCTAGCATCCTTTAGGGAAACCATTGTAGGAGGCACTCTAGTAACCTTGGGAACAGTAGGAACTGGTTTAGCAATAGGAGCAGTCTGAGGAGCCAATTCAAATGTTTGACAAGGAGTCTCGAGGAATTCGCCATTCATCTCAACATACTTGAAGGTATTCAAATGACTAACCATATACTCTTCTTCACCATAGACGGTGACAATCTTGCCTTTCACGGGATACTTCAGCTTCTGATGTAAGGTAGAAGTCACAGCGCCGGCCCCATGTATCCAAGGGTGCCCAAGCAGACAGGAATAGGCAGGACGAATGTCCATTACATAGAAAGTAGAAACAAATACTTGAGAACCCACTCTGATTGGAAGATCAACCTCTCCATGCACTAATCTCTTTGAACCATCAAAAGCTCTCACCACAACATCACTGGGTCTCAGCACAACCCCTTCACAGTCAAGCTTGTCTAGAGAAATCTTCGGCAATACATTCAATGAGGAACCCGTGTCCACCAGTACATGAGATAGAGTAGTGCCCCTACACTCAATGGAGACATGCAGGGCCTTATTGTGGTTCCTTCCGGCAGGAGTTAGATCAGCGTCAGAAAATCCTAGACCATTATCAGTTGTCAGGCTAGCGACACAATTTTTAAACTGGTCAACAGAGATTTCCTACGGCACATGCGCAGATTTCAAAAACTTCACCAAAGCCTTAGCATGGGCCTCGGAGCACAACAACAGAGATAGCATAGAGATCTTGGAGGGGGTGTGCCCCAACTGTTCAACAACATTGCAATCACTCTTACGGATAATTTTTAGCACTTCCTCCATTTCTTTGGAGGGATCTTCGATAATAGTTTCACCCGGGGTCTTCATTTGGGCAGGCTTAACCACCGGTTCTTTGTCTCGAGTCTCAGTAATTGATTTAGAGGCAGAGATACGAACTGGAGTAGTAACAGTCTTCGGAGAGATTTCTGGGGAGAAAACTCTTCCACTTCGGGTAACCTTACTAGTCCCAATGATATTGTCGACATCGGGATTAGTAACTTCAGTAGTTTCATCAGTCAAAGGCTCTTGCTTGACACCATGAATGTAAACATCCGAACCATACTTCCAAGGGATGGCCTTGCTAGAGGAATATGGAATCGGACCGGGCGTAGTAATAATCAGGGGAGCCACTCTAGGCTCGGCAGTAATCTTCATAGGAACTTTAGAGGTGATCCTCACAGGAGTTTTGGAATTAGTAACCACAGATACGTCCTCAAACTTTAGACCTCGGGACAAATTTTCACATAAGCTCTCCATAGAAGGAATCTTCTCAAACAGTATAGTACGGTCGTCCATCAATCGCTGAATGCCCTCTTTTAGCTTCACACAACCATTGGATTAAGATGCACAATAATGACAGTTTTCAACGCAGCCCAGAAATAAACCGGCTTGTAGCAACTTCTTCTTAACAATTGATAGAGGAGTAGTCAAGTCAACCACAGTAGCAGCATAAGAACCATCATCAATAGCACTAACGATGTTGTCATGATTTGGCATAGGAGCGGTAATCACATTAGGAGTCTCAGGGGGATCAAACTCAATCTCCTTAGCATCAATCATGTCTTGAATCTTATTCTTCAGCGCCCAATAACTGTTCGTATCATGTCCAGGACTATTAGAATGGTATGCACACCTTGCATCGGGATTATAGCTAGGAGCGAAAGTATTAGGATTCCTAGGAGGATCCCTCAAAGTAACCAACTCTGCCTTCAACATAAGCTGTAGCGCCTGAGCCAATGACATGTTGATCTTTGTAAACTGTCTCCTGGGTGTATCCTGCTTACGCTGACTAACTTGTTGTTGTTGTGGCGCCGGTGCAGAGATCAGAACTGCCCCAACAGATTGGTTGCGACCTTTCTGGCCGTGTACAGCATTAGATTCCTTCTTCCCATTATGTGGCTTCTTTGTAGTGTTTGCAGATGTAGCCACTTGTATTTTACCACTTCGAATTCCATTTTCAACACGTTCTCCTGTCAATATCAGCTCGGTGAAACCGGATGACGAGCTTCCAAGTAGATGACTATAGAAAGGACCGGTTAATGTGCTCATGAACATGTCAATCAATTCTCTGTCAGCTAAAGGAGGTTGAACTCTGCTTGCGAGATCTCTCCACTTCTGTGCATACTCTTTAAAGCTTTCCTCAGAACCCATTGATATACTCTGTAGTTGCATTCGGGTTGGCGCCAGATCAGAATTGTACTGGTATTGTTTGTAGAAAGCTACAGCCAAATCTTCCCATGTACGAATTTTGGTACTTTTGAGTTGATAGTACCATTCCAACTGTGCTCCAGACAAACTCTCTTGAAAGAAATGCACCCACAATTTCTTGTCAGCAGTGTGTGGTTGAATCTTTCGGACATATGATCTCAAATGCAGCTTCGGACAAGAAACACCATCATACCTAACAAAAGTGGGAATTGTGAACTTAGGAGGAATGACAACCTCTGAGACTAGACCCAAATCCTCAAAATTCATGCCAGGCACCTTATTGATTTCCATAGCTTTCAGACGTTCTTCTAATAGCTTATACTTCTCATCAGTAGGAGGGTATTGTTCATCCAAATAATCTCCTTCCTCTCCATCAGAATATTTGTCAGAACCATAGTTGCTTTTTTCCTCAATTTTAACACTTTTACCATCTTCATCCTGTTCATCATCTTGATCTACTAGGATCCCAATTTCCTTGACCTGTTTAGTGAGACCTCTGAATCTCCTCCCCAAGTTGATGATGCCAGTTGGTTTTCTTGCTTTCTTCTTCTTCTTGGTCAGAAGTGCTTTCAGTTATTCTTGCCCCTTGGACAAGTTCAGGATCAGCTCTTGGAACTGGGCGTTCTGGGCCTGGAGATCTTTGACGGTTTGCTCGAGAGCAATTTCTTCTGTAATAAACAGCGAGAAGATAAGAGACCTATCTTAGAAACCTGCTATGCAATGATTATGAGATGTGGATGCATATGCAATGATTTCAAGGACTTTAGAGTTTATCTTTACAAACAGAAAC
This sequence comes from Lathyrus tuberosus, assembly GCA_022829125.1. Lineage (NCBI taxonomy): Eukaryota > Viridiplantae > Streptophyta > Magnoliopsida > Fabales > Fabaceae > Lathyrus > Lathyrus tuberosus. Next base: position 3,320,996 of record JALAZF010000305.1, read on the forward strand.
AAAAGGAAAACTTTTATTAGTAAACTCGAAATTCATTTTTTTTATGCCTCTTGGGCTACAATGAAAGGAAATTTCAAAAAGCAACTTTAAAAAAATGCCTAAGGCCTAAGACTCAAGACTCAAGTCTCCCACAGGCGCTTCCTCTTTGTGCCGATGTAAGCATTGATGCTCTGCTCCTCATGAAGTAATTTCGTCAACTCCAACACCTTCTTCTCACTAGCATAGAACTGAGTCTCAAAGGTGTCTCTTTCTTCTTTCATCTGAACCCAGGATTTCTGCAGCTCTTCAAGATCGGTAGGCATGTCTGGATGGAGAATGACTTAAGGAACATCTCCCTCAAACTCAGGGTCAACAATCACTGGTCTGACAGCTGGATATGGCATAATAAGATCTCGAGCACGAGTGCACACCCATCTGAGGTAAGGCTCCAAAGGAATAGAGTTCTTCTATCCCAAGGTCCTGCTTTCAATCTTATACATATTATTCCATGCGCGTATAAACCTTTGATGGTAACCTTGAGGATCATCTTCATAATCGAACACAATACCCTGAATAAGCATGTCATGAGGACCATTCCTTCGAGCATAACCAAACTGGCGCAAGGCTAGCGAAGGATTATAGGTGATGCCTCCCCTAATGCCAAGGAGTGGTACATTAGGGAATTCCCCACAATGATCAATAAGAGTGAAGTCTTCAAGAGATCGGGCACACCAATAGATATCTGAATGGGAGAGTGACATTATCCTTTGAGACCACTGCAACCTTTGTTCATTCTTCAATACTGACCGGGGAAGGTGCGAAATAAACCACCTGGATAGTAAGGGTACGCAACATATGAGAGTCCCTCGCTCCTTGATAGTACGAGTGTGAAGCGAGTGCAGAATATCTCCGAGCAAGGTAGGTACCGGGTTATGAGTCAGAAATATTTTGATAGCGTGCACGTCTATGAGTTGGTCTGGATTAGGGAACAGCACCAACCCATAGATCAACAAAGCCAATACCTCTTCAAAAGCATGGTAACTCATATCTCTTAGGAACAATTGAGCCTTCTCAATCAGGAACTTAGCAAGAAACCCCTTGACTCGACTCCTTGTTTCCCAATTAGACACAATGTCTGACCTCTTCAGATGTAAAGCGGCTGCAATGACTTCAGGCTTTGGAACATTTTCTAGACCAGTAAAAGGCATCTGATCGAGGATAGGTATTCCAAGTAACTTAGAGAACTCCTCCAACGTGGGCACCAATTGGTAATCCGGGAAGGTGAAACAGTGGTGCTTAGGATCGAAGAATTGGAATAGGACTCTCATCATGTGTTCTTCAAAACCTGAGGTAACTAAGTCGAGTAGAAAACCATGCCTTTTGGTGAATCGAGAACCATCGGGAACTTTTGAGACCAATTCTTTAAGCTGGGAGGGAACCCTTACAAAGTTGACTCGGGTGAAATTTCTAGGAACGGAAGCCATGACCTGCAATCACGAATAAAGATAAATTCCTTGGTCCTTGAAATGGTTAGTGAAAATGATATGTTATGATGTTATGATGTCATGTACATGTTTAATAGTAAATAAGTAGCACACACAAACAAGTCATACAAGAGCCTTAGGTTTAAAGGCTTGTATGAAGTCCAAAGGTAAGTACCCTTCCCCACTGAGGTTTAGTTGGCTCAACCTGTCCTAGAATAGCAACCGGGTTCTAAAGGACTCATATCACGGATCTTTCTCAAAGGCTTTATTTTAGTGCGACACTCGAGTGGCCGACCAAAAAAACCCGAAAGGCTGATCTCAATGAGCGTAGTCTCGAGTATCAACCAACTTCGGTCTAAATCCAAAGCCGGCCATCTCCTACCTTCTAATGGCCAAAGATGAGTTAACTAGGGTTCTAAAGAGTGTGACCATCATATCAACCATATCGGTACATGCCGTACAGTCTCCATGATCTATTGTCACTTACCTAAGGAATCACTAGGTTCGGGTGTAGGACCTTTCACACAAGTAACCCCAAAACAAGGCCCAATAAAAATAAAGCACATAAGTCAAACAAAATTTAAGCAAGTGGTAAAGTGATCTAACTCTAAGGTAACCCCTCTTTGGAAACTCCCCAGCAGAGTCGCCAGTTCTGTAATACGGTGGAGAACTGACTTTTTAATTTTGTTTTTCGCAAAACATGTTGCGGTTAGCAAGAGTCGCCACTGACTTTTCTTTTATCCAATTTATTTAGGAAAGGTGAAAAGAACAGGAAAGACCTTTTTGAAAATATTTTGAGTTCGGGGGGTAAGTTATGAAAAGGGAAGGTGTTAGCACCCCTTTTCATCAGTAGTTATCTACGGGCTCTTAATTGCTTGCTCACTTTAACTTACTTTGAAAAATCTTGAGTGTGAGGTGTATTAGAAAATGTTTAGGAAAAGAATTAACTTTGTAATGATCCTCGTTTGGGATGTATACAAAGTATATCTTTGAAATGTTTTTTGAAAAGATAGTTTGAAAAGATTTGAAGTGTAAGTGATTTTTGTTTTTGGAGGTGTGAGCAAGCAATCTAGGAGTTTACCATCCTACCCTACTCAACAGGTCTTAGTCTGTTAGTTTCTTAAGTCCTTGATGATTGGACTATCCCTACTATTAGGCAGTAGGTAGTCACTATCTTGGATGTGAGGGACAATCGTTTTGTTAAGTCTTTAAAGGATAAGACTGTCCTTACTAGTGAAGAGTAAGTAGTCCTTATCTTTTAAGACGTGCTGGGGGGTATAGTCATTGAAGGCAACAAGGGTACCCTTAGCATTTTTTCGGAGGGACATCATCATTTAATTGAAAGGTCATCAAGGGGCAAGATCATTTTATCGAAGGGACTTTCCGTGGGACCATGATCTTTTATCTGAGGGACTATGATGATTTCATTTGATAAGCGTCTTTGCTAAGGGTATCCTATTTATCCGAGGGACTTGACCATTTGATTCCGAAGGCAACTGAGGTGTGTTACCCTAAAGGTGAGGTGTGTGAAAGTGTTTGTATTCATGGTATTTGTCTTTGGATTAGTGGGCTAAGTCTGTTTTTATTCGTATATTCTTTTCACACCCTATTATTACTAACCACACAGTTAATTATTTTTTGCAGAATTTAAAAGTGGAAAATAAAATCCTAAGCTATTACATCATGGGGAGGGGATACATAATTAAAATCGGGGGAGTGCGGAAATTAAAACTAACTATTACAAGAGAATTGACATCCTATACATTGATTCTAGAAATAAAAATAAAATCGGGAATGAAAGGAATAAAAAGTTCGGATGTCGATTAATTGATTAGAAAAGATAAATTATGGTTTAAAGAAATTAATTTGATTAAAAAAAAATCTAATATTTTTGATATTTTTATTTTTTCATAAAAAAGATTAATTTGATTAAAAAAGAAAGCTAAATTAAATGTTTATTTACAAAATTATTTTATTTTTATTATGGAAATAAACATATAAGAAAGATATAAATCTAATTTAATTAAAAAAAAATATTTTGGATATTTTGTGATTTTGTGAAAAAAGGTTATTAGTTTTCCGTTTTTTTTATTGGTTAAAACAAATATTGGTTAGGTTAATTAATTAAAGGAAAATAAATTAAAATAAAATAGATAATAATAATAAAAAAAAAGAGAGAAAGGGAAAAAAGGTCTAAAAAAAAATTAAAGAAAGAGGGCTGGGATCGAACCCACACCCCTTTGCTTCCCATGGGCGCTCCTTACCACCAGGCTGCGTTGTTCAGTTGGTCAAGAGATAGAAAACAATAATAATATAATAAAAGCAAAAAACAAAAAAAGGTTGGCACTATTCATCTTCTTCTTCGTCGTTCTGGCTGTAGCTTTTTGCTACGAATCTACTGCAAATTAGCTACGATTTTGCTACGACTTGGTTCGTAGCAAAAAACCTGCAAAATTACAATTAAAAGAAAACGAAAATTTAAAGAATAAAAAGTGTCCAGATCCCTTAATGTGACCCCTAGGAATCCAAATCTGCCATTAGTTTTTGTTAAAACTCATTGTAGAGGGAGATTCGAAGATAAGTTTCTTTATGCCCTAGCCATGGTGGTTCGCGCATCCTACATGAAAACCTCATATAAAAACATCAAAACAGTTCCAATGATACATATAAACATAGAGATGCATGAGATATGAGTTAAAACTTCATGAAATTAAGAAAATGAAAATTGAAAAGAGTGAGGGGCGGCCATGGTTGATAGTTCATGAATCGTGTGTTTTCAACCTTCAAGGATGAGTGGAATGGCCTCCTGAGATTCTTTTGAGAGGGTATGGTCGTGAAATATTTGTTGAAAACGGCCACAAGGGTGGGAACTCTTATGCCCTAGTTTCACCACTTTTTTTGAAATTTGTTTTTAGGGTTTTGAAGCAAGAAAATTCGTGTCCCTGTTATGTGTAAAATAACCTGTATTTATAGGTCTAGAAAATTAGGTTAAAAAATTAAAGAAGGAAAATAATAATTAGTCTTAATTCTTATTGATTAAATAATATCTGAATAAAAATAAAATAATATCTGATTTTTACTTGGTCACCAAGTAGACATAAATTGACCAATAGGAAATGAGTACACAAAAAGAAAATATTTTTGTATTTATTATGATTTTTGCACTTCTTTTTGGTAAAAAGTACATAAAATCAAATAAATAATTATTTTTCAAAAATTCTTTAAAATAAAAAACGAAAATTAAAAACAAATAATAAAAAAATACAATTTTTGTGATTTTTGAAAATAATTTAAAATGGAAAGAAAGTTAGTAACAAATAATAGAAACAAATTCAAAATGTAACATATGAGATTCGAACCCGCGACCTCATACTTGCAAGCCTTATCTCCTTTCCAATTGTGCCAGTTCATTTATTCGAAACAAAAATGCACTTGAAAGCATATGAAGGTTAAACAACTATTTGTATTTAAACAATTTAAAGTAAACTGTTACCTGTTTTTTAAAATGTTAGTAAAATTGAACCAAAAAACTTATAAAATCAAAGTTAAAAAATAATTTAAATGTTAGAAAATAGGGCAGGCAAATTTTGGGGTACAACACAATGCCTTCTTGGATTTCACCTTTTGTCTCATTTACATCTGATGCCTTCTCAGATATTATGAGTTTACCTTTCATTCAAAGTCATTATTGGATGATCAGTTTCTTTGCATCCAATGTTGTCTTAGACCCCGTTTTGTTCACTTTTATCTAAAGCCATTATTAGATATTGTGATTTGTACCTTTCATTCAAAGCCATTATTGAATGTCTGGTGTCCTTTTATCCAATGCTTTCTTGGATCTCTACTTTTCTCACGTTTATCTGATGCCTTCTCAGATATGGTGATTTGTACCTTTCATTCAAAGCCATTATTGGATGACTGGTGTCCTCTTATCCAATGCCTTCTTGGATCCCTGCTTGGTTCACTTTTATCTAAAGCCATTATTAGATATTGCGATTTGTACCTTTCATTCAAAGCCATTATTGGACGATTGATTTATTTTTATCCAATGCCTTCTTGGATTACCCTTGTTTGCTCACTTTCATCTGATGCCTTCTCAGATTTAACATTTTATCTCATTCTTATCTGATGCTTTCTCAGATATTATGATTTGTACCCTTCATTCAAAGCCATTATTGGATGACTAGTTTCCTCTTATCCAATGCCTTCTTGGATCCCTGCTTTGTTCACTTTTATCTAAAGCCATAATTAGATATTATGATTTGTACCTTTTGTTCAAAGCCCTTATTGAACGCCTGGTGTCCTTTTGTCCAATGCTTTCTTGGATCCTTACTTGGTTCACTTTCATCTAAAGCCATTATTAGATATTGTGTTTATACATTTCATTCAAAGCCATTATTGGATGACTGGTTCCTTTGCATTCAATGCCATTCCTGAATGTAGTCTTTGTTCACTTTCATCTGATGCCTTCTCAGATATGTTGAGTTTATCTTTCATTCAAAGCCATTATTGGATGACTGGTTTCTTCGCATCCAATGCTTTCTTGGATCCCTGCATTGTCCATTTTTATCTAAAGCCATTATTAGATATTGTGATTACACCCTTCATTCAAAGCCATTATTGAATGTCTGGTTTATTTTGCCATCTGATGTTTTTCGGGATGTGCATTTCTCTTTCTCTTTTGGTTTTTCTCGAAGATCCCGTTTGAACTCTTCAGTATAAGAAAATCCCAGATGTCTATCCTTTTATTTCAAATTGATCCCCAGTGGAGATCATGTCTTCTTTCTGGTTCCATGCCTAGTAAAGAGTGTACTTTCTTTCCCCCAGTGTCGTCCGGTCACCTATAAACCTGTCGTCCATCTCCTTGGACTTTTCCCTAGTGAAGAACACCTCTCTGGCTCCCATTCCCAGTAAGGACCTATAGGCCTTCCTCTTTATGTTTCTATCCCCGATGCATCCTCAGAGTCTCCCCAGTGAGTCCCTTTTGTTGGTTAGTCTGTATCCCCAGTGAGTTTTACTCATGGATATTAACCTTTATCCTTTCCCAGTAAGCTCTCTGTGGTGGATTGCTCTTTATCTCTGGTGTCTGGTATGTCTGTACCTTTGCATCTATCATGATATCATCATACTATCATATTAGAAGTTCATGGCATGTCAGCATTTGCATGTTTGCTGCTTGTCCTTAGCAACTGCATTCCATCTAAGGGCAAAATTTTTGGTTTGCTATATTTAAATACCTTTCACCTTGATGTCCCAAGGATTTCCATTCCTCATGTCATCCGGTAAAGTTATTTAAATAGGGGCAATTGTTGTACCCTAAATTTAACCCCTTAGATGTCATAAAATTTTGCATTGACATTTGGATTCAATCATATATACATTGTTAACTGACCATTTCATTTTTGCAAGCTTGTTTCTTCTGTGAAAAGCCAGGAGGAGGACAAAGTCTCCTAAACAAGGGAAGGCTCCAAATGCAACTATTGAGCTCATCTACATCCTAAAAGTCCTAATTTCCAAATTCAAGATTCTTTCCAAGTTTTAATTCAAATTCAAATCAAATTCTATCCAAGCTTCAAATCCAACTCTATTCTTTTCAAGTTCCAAGTTTCTTTTTTATCAAAGTCAAGCTTAATTTCAATTTCCAAAAAATGTCAAAACGCGTTCTAAATTTCAAATTCATTTCAAGTATCAATTCCATATCCATTTCAAATTTATTCTAAGTTTTCCAAGTTCAAATTCTATGTTCAAGTTACAACAACTCAAATCCTTTATCAATTTTTAAGTTTTAATCTCATGTCCAAGTTACAATTATAAAACTATTTCCAATTTTCAATTCATGACCAAGTTTCACCTCAATTTTAATTCAAGTCCATTTTAAGTTTCTAAGTCCATATTTCAAATTTATTCCAAATCCGAAGTAAAAAATTCCCACTTGCACTTAAAATTCAAATCAAATTTCATTTTCTATTCGAAATTTCATTCATAATAAAATCACAATTTGCAATTTACAAGGTGTTTCCAAGCCAGCCATATTTTCATGTTGCTATACTCTCAAAATTCAAAACCATCTAAGATTCAAGGTGTAAGCTTCCCCCAAGAGCCAAATACAATGTCAATACCAAAGTGCCATAAAGTTTCATTTATCCAAGTTTCAATTATAATCCTTCAATACTAAAGTGTCAAATAAAAAGCAGTAAGGTCCCACCAAGTCTCTTTCCTCAATACAGCCAAAGCTAAGCCTGCTAAGACTGCACTTCATCAACACAACAGAGCCAACAAACTCTTCATAATCTGATATACTCTCCTCCATAAACCATATCCTTAAACAACCCTGTAAAAAAAACACATACACCTTCAGAACAGAGGAACACACACACATTAGAACACCAAACCCATGCAAGGAAGTTCCCCAAGTACAGTCACTTTTGTGCTTTAAAAATGAACATACAAAAGTCAAGAAAACAATTCTTGGTGTAATGCTTCATGTGTCTTTTTCTCTTGGTCCTTGACTCACCTTTTTCTTCTGATCTAAGCCCGTAAACCAGCAACACAAGCAAGTATGCACTTGGATCAAGAATATCAGTGGAAAAGATTATGTGTGTAGCAGCCACCTTGCCTCCTTTCTCCCTAAAATAAAACTGTTATCCTCTGTGTTTTCAGTGCTATGGACCAGCTTACACCACTATAAAAAGAGGAGCATTCTCATTCATTAGGGACCAACAAAGAGAACGAACAATCAGGGCATCACACAACCCTCCACAACTCTTTCCCACTTGTTCTCCTTAGCTCAACAACCACTCTCACCATTGGCAGCGAATAAACCACACCAAGAGAGGGAGCTTGTGAGTTTTAAAAGGTTCAGGATTGGTACATTACATCAAAAACTTGCGAACTATCTACTGGAGAGGAAGAACCCAACTGGAAATTAACGGTTTCGGTTTCGACTCATCTCGGTGAGCTGCGATAAAGAGTTTTAGGTTTTGCATTTTCTTTTTATTATACTTTCGTTATTTATTTTATTATGTATAAATTATTTGTTGATATCATGTGTGTGTGAGTTAAGAGCATGTTTTATGATAGTTTGAAAATTTAGTGTTTTGAGTTTTGTTTTAGTGAATCATTAATTGGTTTTTATTGTTTTACTGTTGTGGTTGTTCTAATGAGACGAAGCGGTATGTTTGAGGGAATAACATGAGACCTCTTTTGTTTCTATCATTGTTTTGTTTATAAGAATGAATGAAGAGCCTTTAAACATCTGAACTGAGAAAGTGTATATTATACCATTGAGTTTTTTTGTTCATTAATGATGAAAAATGTTGTTACTGGTTTCTACGTGTGTGCATGGTTGCATGATATTTGTGTGTAATTACAAGTTACCATGCTCATATATCAAAGTCTGGTTGATCTTAATGTCGTTATCACGCTCATGTATTTGCATCTATGTTGCCAGTATGAATGCTTGTTCGAACCCATGTTGGTATATTGGCATTATGAGAATTTGGTTCCAGTTCTGGATGCACCATTTCGAAGTAGTTTTTCTCCATGTTTAGGTCTCTGTTTAGTGTTGTTTAGGTTTTAGTATTGTTCTATGTTCTGAATGCTACAACTTGATGCTTTACCTCATGGATTTTGGTTGAGATTTGAGGGTGATATTGATTGAACAAGGAGGAAGATCCATGCGTATTTTCTTTTCCTTTCCACGAGTTGTTTCAGTTTTGTGCATGATGCATGGGAGGGGAGAGATGCGTGGCCGCGTGTGGTCGGCTGGGCCCGTTTTTGTTGTTTCATGACTTAAAACCAAGTGACCGATTGATGAGTGTTACGTTTTTATGTGTTTTTTTATCTGTTTTTTTTCCATTCATAAAATATATATTTAACTGGGGGGCGTATACAATGGATGTATCGCCACCCCAGTGGTTCAGACCTTGCCCTTGTAAACAAAGGGACTGGGGTTCGAATCCCCCTCGCCCCAATCCCCTTTGTTTTATTCTTTCCTTTTTTTTTTCAGCTTGGTTTTGTGATCTGGGCCTTGCGCCCTTTTTGCTAAACGCCCCCTTTTTCTCTGGCCCAAACGCCACCAACTTTTAACCCTTTCACTTCAAATTTTCTAAAACACCCCCCTTTTGTTTAAATTTAAATAATCTTATTTTCTTTTTCTTCTTCAATTTTAATTAATTTAAAATACTTTCTTTTACATAAAAATTCCCAAAAAAATTCATAAACACATTTTAATACTTAATTTAATTTTCTAATTATTATTTTCACTTTTAGTTTATTTTCACTTTATTTTAAAAGTTATTTTAATTTAGTGAACTTAATTCCTTCAAACTTTTTGATAATTCTCTAAGATGTTTTAGGACATTTTTGAAAAGTTGTTTTTTAGTGTGCTCATGTTATGAATTATCTCATTACCTTTTGCCATTTCCCTTACATGTATATTCACTTCATACTCTGATATTATACTTGTTTAATGTTATTCTATCTTGATCAATGTATTCCCTTGAGTCCTTGAACTCACATTGCTTATCACTCCATTTAATCCCACTTCAACTCTTGTTTACAAGAGGTTGTCCTCCCCTCCTTCCAAAGGAAAGTCTCTCTATTAACTTCATGTCATAGATAGCTCAAATACCCTGTTAACCTCAAACCATTTCACAAGAGATAGCCATTAATCTCTTCTCCCTCCTAACCTAGCCTTCCCAAAGAGATAGCCATTAATCTCTTCTCCTTCACCAACTTCTAACCCTTCACAATCCTTTTACAAGAGATAGCCATTAATCTCTTCTCCTAAACAATCAATCCTTACAAGCTTTGCTTTCAAGCTTTTCACCTTGCTTTCCCTTGGAACCTTGACCACAGTCAAGAGTTCTTCACCCCCATTGAGGGGAACTACGGACACTCTGATTTCTCAAGTTCATCTTGAGAATACGTAGGCATAGGATTGCGAGATCCTAGCGAGCCACCTTTCTTCTTTTTCCACCTTTTACCTTTACATCCGATGCCTTCTCGGATTCCACCCTTTTTACCTTTACATCTGATGCCTTCTCGGATTCCACTCTTTCTATTTCTCACCCTTTTACCCCTTAGTGAGGGGAACTACGAATGCTCTGATTCCATTCCCGTCAGGATACGTAGGCACGAGATGCGATGTCTTGGCGAGCATACTTAGTGTATATACCCCTAGGTCTTTCTTTACCTTAGCACTTTTTCCTTTAACAAGCAAACTTTAACATAACACAAACAAATAAGAGGTTCCTGTAGAGTACTACAAATACTTAGGGTGCTGATACCTTCCCTTAGTATAACCAACCCCCGAACCTAGATTCTTTTTTTTAGGGTTTTTTCGGTCTTTACCCTTTCCTTTGGATAAATCAAAGCTCGGTGGTGAATTTCAAAGTTTTGCGATGCAAGTTAATTAATAGCTTGTTATCCGATTCTCACCGCAACAGTGTGGTTTAAACCCTTGTACCATTTGAGTTCGGCACCGGTTAAACTGGCTTGGAAGTAATGGATCAGTAGCTGTTGATTTTCTGTCTGGGTAGACATTTTCCGAGCGTACATCACCAAATGACTTTGAGGGCAAGAGTTGCCTTTGTATTTTTCAAAGTCGAGCACCTTCATTTTGTGCCTTACCGCCGTCGCTTGCTAATCTCCTTGACGTGTTCCATGTATCTCAGTTGAGGAAATACATTGCGGATCCATCTCATATAGTCCAAGTAGATGATGTGCAGGTGAGAGATAACCCGACTGTGGAGACATCACCTATGCGGATTGAGGACCGAGAGTTGAAGCAACTTCGAGGTAAAGAGATCGCTTTGGTGAAGGTCGCTTGGGGAGGACCGGCCGGTGGAAAGATGGCTTGGGAGCTTGAGAGCCAGATGAGGGAGTCATATCCCGAGTTATTCGTTTGAGGTAATTTTTGAGGGCGTCATATATATAGTTCTATTTTGATTAATTATTAAAGGTCTTATTGTTTATTAATTATTTAACTACATCATTGATTAATTAATAAACATTGGTGATTTAATAAACATGGATTATTTATTTAGATAATAACTATTTATTTGGATATCGATTGTTATTTGAATATTGATTATTATTTATTAATTAGTAGAATATTATTGGATATTGGATTCAATTGTTAGTGATTGATTAATAATTCTATATTTAATCGGTAACTTGTGTTTTGTGAATTGTGATTAGATCGAATCGATCCTTATGTATTAATGGTTGATTGTGGGGATGATGTTTAAAGTATGAGTACCTTAATTATGAAAATGTGTTTGTGTGTGCAATTGTGTGATAATTCAAGTGTGATGAATTATTGATGATATGCTTTGATATTAATATTAGGGAATGGTCTTAATTGCATATGGTTGTTGATTGCATACGCATCATTCGTGTCAAGAGACAATGCTTGCTAGTTCCGTGGGAGCTAGTGACTTGTCCCAAACCTAGAGGGGGTTTGAAAGCCTAGGGGACGGGCTTTTGTTTGTTATTGGTCTAGGGGATGGACCCGGTTTAAGTGTAAAAACCGAAAAATAATAACAAGTGTTGGTACCACATGGCATGAGTTGCATTGAGTTTGCATCAAGTCGCATTGCATATATGATTGTTATATGGAAGTATGTGTATGTATGTGACTTGTTGAATTGGAAAATTGTGAATTGTGTGGTTACTTGAGTGATACTTGTTGATGAATATTGAAGTGTGAGATTGATTGTATTTATGTTTACATGCTTTACACTAATCATTATCTTATAATTTCAATATTGATGTGAATTCTCACCCTTCTGTTGGAATGATGTTTTATACGACATCGCTCAGGTACCGAGGAGTAGAGTTGCTCGTAGCGCGAGTTAGTCGCTGGAGTAGTTGTTTAGTGTCTTTATTTATGTTGGGTCGAGTCGTGATCTGATCATGTAACACTGTGATCATTTGATTTATGTTTTAGAGATACATTATGTACTCTACCTTATGCTTTTATGCTTATTCAAATATTATGAAGTTTTGACTTTTATGCCTAAGTATTGATTATGAATGTGATGAGCACGAAACTTTCTTTATGTCAATTATGAGTAACTTGAATCCGCTGCTACATGCTAATGTGATAGTTTTTGAAAAACATGAAATTATTTAAGTGTTAATGAGCATGACAGGTTTTGTATGATAATTTGAAATTATATGTGACACCATTTTGTAAAATGCATGATATTTACTCTGATTTATTTATATATTTTCCGTGGGGTTTAGAAGGGTGTTACAGTTGTTGCGGCTTTTGCTGATACTGTTGTTGATTTAGTTGGCTCTGAGCAACCTGAGGTTGATATGTCGGAGTCGGCGATGGGTTGATAGTGAGAGTTACCGCTGCTACCGGTTGATACCTTCGCCTTTGCTTTCCCAGAGAGATATTACTGATATCTTGCTCTTTCTTCTTTTGGAAAGCACCACCATATCTTTTGGTGCTGCTAGATGGCTCTGCATCTTTGACCAATCGTCCTTCTCAGACTGCTTCTTCAAGGTGTACTCCCATGTTCACCATTTCAGTGAAGTCACTGGGTGCACTGGTGACCATTCAATCGTAATAAAACGAGCTCGACATTTTCAGGAAGATCTTTGTCATTTCCTTTTCTTCGAGAGGGGGAAATATATGGGTGGAGATTTCACGCCATCTCTGAGCATATTCTTTGAAAGTTTCTTTCTCCTTTTGTGACATTGCTCTGAGTTGGTCCCTATCTGGTGCCATGTCCAAGTTGTATTTATACTGCTGAACGAAGGCTGCCCCGAGATCTCTGAAAGTACTGATCTTGGTGTGGTTTAAACCCATGTACCATTTGAGTATGACACCGGTTAAACTGGCTTGGAAGTAATGGATCAGTAGCTGTTGATTTTCTGTCTGGGTAGACGTTTTCCGAGCGTACATCACCAAATGACTTTGAGGGCAAGAGTTGCCTTTGTATTTTTCAAAGTCGAGCACCTTGAATTTGTGTGATATCTTCACATTAGGGACCAAACAGAGGTCGGCGGCGTCTTTTCCAAATAAATCTTGACCGCGAAGAATGCAGTTCCTTCTGCATTTCCAAGAATAGTTCCTGGAATTCATTCATCCTTTCGTATACGTCTTCATTTCCGCCAGAAATTGCTTGCAGAATCTGTCCTTCCGGGACAGTGTGTACCACTGGCTGTGGTATAGTCATGATTGTGGTGACTCTTGGCGCTGCAGTGACCTAAAGTTTGTAACCTTTAAGAGTTTCCATTGTAATCCTTGCGTCTTCATTTCGTTGAAGTTTGTAACCTTCAGGTCTGGCTATTCCTACTACGACTTCCGGGTCTTCAGTGACCGGTGGGATGTATCCTTCAGGTATAAAGTTGTGAGGCATGCCCCAGGTGAAACCTTTAGGCATGTTGTACTGAGGATGACTGCTAGGTGTCTCAAATGCTAATGTAGACGTACCCTCCGAGATTACAGTCCTTTGATGTTGTTGTTCCTGGGCTGCTGCCAGGGATTGCATGTCGTGGTGGAGTTTTTCCAAACTCTCCTTCAGAGCATTGATTTCTTCTCTCAGCTCTCTATTCTCTTCCTCAAGATCGTCCATTTTCTTTTGTCGATTGGCCCGAGTATTGTACGAATAACACAGTTTGACTCTAGAGTGCGACACATATGTGAGACTCAAAGACAAAGAGGTGCTATGTGAGAATGATGAATGATATGCAAAGACTGAAAATGATATATTTTTTTAGTTTTTTTTAAAAGAACTGTTAAGAATTATATTGCAAATATCACACAGTGGGGGGGGGGGGGGGGAGACCCTTTTATTGAACTTGAAAGATTGCAGTATTTTACAAAGAAAAGTACAGTATTTTACAAAGCGCGATAAGGAATATTAGGCCTATGGATCAGTAGTCCTCTCTGAGGAGAGCTCAGATGCTGGTTCCTGAACTTTTCTTTTCTTTGATTGGGCTCCTTCAGCCGTTGTCGGGTCGATGACTCTCTACCAAGTGAAGGGAGTGAGCAAATTCCTTCGGTCTTTCTGACTTTCCATTGCATGCTGCTCTAATATCTCAATCAGAACATCATTCTTCTTTAGCAGTTCCTGAATCTTGGTACATTCCAAATTAAGGATCTGATATTTGTTCTTCCAAGAGTTCTTCTCACGTTGAACTTTGTTGAGAGCGACCTGGAGTTTTTCCGCATTAGACATGAAATAAAGGATAGATTCCTTTAAGGGAAAAACTTCTTGAAGAGGGTAAGGCATCCTTAGTTTGATAGCCCTGGTTTGTACCCAGTGGAGATAAGGTTCTGAAGAGGAACAATTTGGTCTTCCCAGGGATTCTCTCCCTTTCGTGTGAATATGTTTCCAGGCATGCTGTCATACCCCAAATTTTGACCACCAAGATTTCCTATCATTGTGCAAATCATCATCACAATATGAATGTACTTTCATGCCTCATCGGTCTCCTCAAGGAGGATGGAGCATTTACTACAATCAAGAATTAGGGTTTTGAGCCCTCTCAGAGCACTTAGACAAAGGATCAATCAAGAAATGACATGATCTTTAACTTGTCTAGCTTCTCAAACATCCATGAAGGGTCAAGAGGACTCCCACATCAAGAATCAAGCACAAAGTTGCAACATTCCAAGTGGATCAAGCCTCAAGATCGCCAGTGTCACCAAATTAGGGTTTTGGTCGACCGAAGCCTCCAAATGAAAGTTTCCATCTGGACATGAGCCAATGCCTCAATGTATGGTCCAATAAGCTCAAAAGGATCTCAAGAACCCATCCACAATGGCAAAATCACCTTGAAGGTCCATCTATAAAAAAATCATGAATTAGGGTTTTGACCTAATTCAACCCTTGGGTTAACTTGTGAAGTGAGGCATGGCTTGAAGCTTCAAAATGAACTTCAAAGACCTCAAATACATCATAATGTTTACAAGATTTTATTGACTCAAAGAGCTCAAATCATAAACCACAAGAACTCAAAACCATATGATCACAAATTAGGGTTTCTGATGGAAAAAGTCAACCCTATCCTTGACTGTTGGCCTACCCTTGATCTCAAACCTTGGGGAGGGGTCCAAGACATTCCTAAATACCCTTGGAGGCTATCCATGAAGTTTAATTAAGCCCAAGGATTGATTTCACAAAAGGATCACAAAGTCAAAATTTCATCTGATGAAAAAGTCAACTGTACAAAATTCAAAGTTTAACTTTTTAGATTTTTGGTCAACCAAGGTTCCTTAACCCTAAAACAATGTTAATATGTGATTTGAATCATCATTCATCAAGAAAAATCAAAGAAAGTGAGTTAACTTGTTAAAGGGGTAACCATAAAAAACTTAAGATTTTTCTAGGGTACCAACTTTGCAAGGCCATATCTCTCAAACCCTAAGGCCTTTCTCTCCCATTCAAAGCTCATATGGAAGCCCTCATTACATACTTCAAAAGTGTCAACTACAAGGATTTCTAATTCTTCATGGATTCTAAGTTATGGTTGGGTAAAAATGACAAAAACTTGGAATTTACCACTTTTCCAGCACTTAGACAAAATTCTGTCTAAGTCAGAATTTCATGTGAAACACCAAAACTTGGAGGGATGTTTCACATAGTTTTAGGCTGAATCAATTCAAGATGTAAACGTCAAAGTTGTTGTGTGTCATACCCCAAATTTTGACCACTAAGATTCCCCATCATTGTGCAAATCATCATCACAATATGGAGGAACCATTATACCTCATCAGTCTCCCCAAAGATGGGTGAGCATCCACTACAATCAAATTTAGGGTTTCCAGCCCTCTCAGAGCTTTTAGACAAAGGATCAATCAAGAAATGACATGATCTTCAACTTTTCTAGCCTCCCAAACATCTACAGTGGATCAAGAGGACTCCCACTTTAAGGATTAAGCACAAGGTTGCTCCCTTCTAGGTGGATCAAGCCTCAAGATCGCCAGTGTCACTAAATTAGGGTTTGGTCGACCAGGGCCTCTAGATGGAAATTTTCCTCTGGGCATGAGCCAATGCTTCAAAGCATATCCTAAAATACTCCATGCAAACCTCATGGGCCCAAGCATCAAGTCAATTTGACCTCAGGGGATGCATACATAAAAAATTAGGAATTAGGGTTTCTTGACCTAATTCACCCCTAAGTTGACTTTTGGGACAAATCATGAGCCAAGACCTCAAGAGAGGATTTGAGGGTCTCCAACATACCACATTGATCCATTTGTAACAATTGATTGATCTAGGAAGCTTGAGCAACAAGTCTCAATTTCATCAGTACCACAGTTAGAGTTTCGCGAGAAAAGTCAACTGTATCTTTGACTTTTGACCAGGACATGCTCCCAAACCCTAGGACATGGTTCAATATACCCTATAACACCCATGGAACATATCCATCAAGTTTGATTTAGGTCAAGGACATGATTTCCTAAAGGATCGCACAGTTTGGAATTCATTTGATAAAAAGTCAACTGTGCACAAAAGTCAACTTTGACTTTTTGAGATTTTTCACAAAAATGGTTTTTTAACCCTAAAATGATGTTAATGTATGATTTGAATCATCATTAACCAAGAAAAATCAAGAAAATTGGGATAACTTGTAAAAGGAGTAACCATAAAAACTTAGAAAATTTTCTAAGTTATGAACAAAGTGGCAAGGGTACCAACTTTGGAGGATCATAACTCCTAAACCACAAAGCCATTTTCCCCATCCAAAGCTTGATTTGTAGATCTCATTATCCTCTACAAAAGCTTAAAACTGACCTCCCTCCAAATTCCTCATGGATTTTGAGTTATGGAATGATCAAAATCACAAAAAGTGAAAATGTCATTTTTTTCCAACACTTAGTGAAATTTTCACTAAGTCAGAATCTGCCTTCACTTTTTTCCAAATGTAGGGGAATTTTTCACTTGGATCCAAAAGGTATCAAAACCAAATATGATCAAACAGTTGTTGTATCATATGAGGGCTTTCCAAAATGGCCAAGAACATCACCAAATTCCACTTGGGCCAAGAGATATGACAATGGCAATATGCCTTGCTGAAAACTGCCAAGGCTAGGCAGAATTTTGCATTTTTGCTCGATTTTGCAAAATCAGATAATTCCAAGCCTTGTCATCACTTTGGACACATCTGAGGATCAAATCTAAAGGGGACAAACACTGAGCCAAGCCTCCAAAGTCCTTGGAACAAGAAGTAGCATGCCAAACCTAAAATTGCCTAAAAGAGGGACAAGACTCCAATTTTGGATTAGAGCATTCAATGCATATACCAAGGTGGGATGGACTGAGCCATTTGCAGCTGAATTCAGTCAAGACTTATCCAAGACCAAGGGAACCATAGCCCTGTGCCCTAACCTCTAGTCAATGGCTAGAGGAGACTTGGATTCCAAAGTGCAACCATTGGCCAAACCTCTGCTGCAGTTTCCATTCACTATTGATCCCAAAACAAACTCGCTCTACTATAAATAGAGCTCATTTGTGCTCAGTTTGCGTACACCAAAGCCATCAAACAGATGCTTTCCTCAAAATCCATTTCTCTTGGCAAAAATGCCTTCTTTAGCAAGGTAACTCTGAGTTTTTGAGTTAGAGAGCATTTCCATCACAACTCATGATCCTAACACCTCATAAACATCATATGTAGGTGATCCAAACCATCAAAAGTGACATGTAACACCAAAATCACAAAGTCACCTCTCAAAACCTCAAAATAGGCCTTTTGTGCATTTTTCAAGCCATGTCTTGATTCAGTCACTTTCCAAACTAGATAAAACCTCAAACACACTCCAAATAACATCCTTGAACTGTCCCAAATGGTTCCCCCCATCTGGAACACCATTTGAGAGAGTTGCTATTTTGGTCATTTTAACCCCTTTTGCAAGAAAGGGCCAGTTTGTGTTTTTGCAGGTTCCAGCTGATTCCAACCATCCTCAAAGCTTCTAAGGGATCATTTGAGAGTGTCCAAAGCATCAAACCATTTCTGGAACAAGAAGCTTGGCAGATTGCACAGAAAACTCCAAAAGCTCAAAAAGAGGTAAGCATCATGACTTGAACTTTCCAAAATATGCATTGCTTTGAAGTTCACTGATCATACACACCTCATACATGTTATATATATTGTGTTTGAACTAATTCATCATGTAATTCATGCCTGTATCAAAGTGTAGCATAGAAAATGCAATTATAGGCCTTTTTCAAAACCACTATCGGGTTTTGAGGGTGGAGTATGATCTGAAAAAAATACCACCACCATTGGATTCCTTGTGAAATTCTAGGCCAGATGCATATAAATTTTGTCCCTAACCATTAAGAAATAAGAAAGTTATGGACCTCCCCGTTTCTTGGCAAAACTTGCCTTGCCTTGCCTTGACCAGGCCTAGAAAACAAGGCATGCCTTGTATATTTGTGGTTACACTTCAAGCAATGGATGTATCACCACCCCAGTGGTAAGGCGCGCGCCCTATAACCTTGAGGTCGTGGGTTCAAACCCCACCCATGCCATTTTGTGTTTTCTCACATTTTTGCTATTTTTTCCAATATTTTATGTTTTATTAATTAATTGGAAAATTAATAACTCTTTCAATTTTAAGTATTTTTGATTGGTTCTTTTTGCAAAAAATCACAAAAATGTTGAAATATTTTATTCCACAAAAAAATTAAGTTAATATTATTTATTTGATATAATTAGTTTTTTTGTGAATAAATTCCTTTTTAATGTTTTTAAACATTTTAAAAGTGAATATTTACATTGAAAATCAAAACCAAGTGAGTTTTAATTAACCTTGTGATTAATCCCTCATTTCTAAAACCTTAAAAAAAATCACAAATGGTTTATTCAAACTTATTTGGTATTTTATTTGATTTTCTTTAAATATTTACTTTTAAAGAATAACAAATTAGGGTTTCTTTGATTTTCACCCTTATTAAACAATTTCAAATCTTTTGGGCCTCTAATAGAGTGTAAGACCCAATCCTTTGTAAATACAAACCTATTTTTGGGTCTCACTTATTGTATAAGTCCCGTTGTATTTCAAAAAGTTCGACGCGATCATCGTCCGTTGAAAAACAAACCTTGGGCCTCTCCTCGAGCTATAAGACACATTCAAATTCTTTTGGGCCTCTATTAGAGTGTAAGACCCAACCCCCTTTGAAACCCAAACCATTTTGGGCCTTAGTGCATTGTATAAGACCCACCGCGTTTTCAAAAATCTCGGCGCGATCGCCATTTTCAAACAAATGACCTTGGGCCTTTACTTGAGCTGTAAGCCCCACCACTTGTACAAAACTAAATCTTTTGGGCCTCTATTAGAGTGTAAGACCCAATCCCCTTTTAACCAAAACTTTTTGGGCCTTAGACATTGTATAAGTCCCCATGCGTTAAAAGAAAACCTCGGCGCGATTGCCAATAAAAAACCGATCATCTGGGCCTACCCTCGTGTTGTAAGCCCCGTTCTTTTTCTTTAAACACTTGGGCCTCTTGAGAGAGTTTAAGACCCATCCCCTTGTACATAAAACCTTTCTTGGGCCTCAGTCACTTGTATAAGTCCCTCTGTACAAAACGATAGTGCGATCACTGATAAACCTTGGGCCTCCCCTTGAGCTGTAAGCCCTAACATCTTTTCAAAATACTTTCTCCTTTAATTTTGAATATATTGTTGTTTTCAATCTTTCTTTGTTGAACAACTAACCAAACAGCATGGAAGCTCTACAACCGAGTAAGTGTTTATATGCTTTCTTTATCCGCTTTCATATACATATAAACTGTATAGTGGGGTTATTTCACTGTAAGTCTTCTTTCATAAACTCATATCAACTGTGTAATACTAGTATAGATATTTAGAGTTTCCCCGGCAACTACGTATAGCACTAAGCCCTGTTGGTCACTCTTAAATAGACAAAACTAGATCCCCCATAGGATTACCAGACACAGTCTTCCCTCCTCTTGGGGTTAAACAATATGGAGACGTGAAAGGCAGCATTCTCGGTGAACCCTTTCTCAGACTGTCGCTCTTAGAATTTGTCAAAGAAACTCTACTCCCCAGAGATGATCTTTTCTCCGTGAATGGCATCTCTTGAGTTTCTTCCAAATTCTCGGACTTTCCTGGCTTGATCTATTCTCTGTGAATAGCCTATCTTGAATTTCTCGGGGTTTGGGGACCCACAGGCTTCCTAAAAGCATCCCCGCCTCCTCTTGGGCGTCGTACAAGGACCCTACGGCTTCTTAGAAGTATTCACAGCCTCCTCTTAGGCTTCGTATAAGGATTCTTCCTTCGGGAAGAGAGCCTCCTCTTGGGCTTCGTACTAATTGTCCCTCGGCTTCTTAAAAGTTTCCAGCCTCCTCTTGGGCTTCGTATAAATTGTCCAGACGACCTCCTAGAGGTATGTCATACCCCAAAATTTGACCACTAAGATGTCCCATCATTGTGCAAATCATCATCACAATATGGAGGAACCATCATACTTCATCAGTCTCCCCAAAGATGGGTGAGCATCCACTACAATCAAAGTTAGGGTTTCAAGCCCTCTCAGAGCTTTAGACAAAGGATCAAGCAAGGAATGACAGGATATTCAACTTGTCTAACCTCTCAAACATCCACAATGGATCAAAAGGACTCCCACTTCAAGGATCAAGCACAAGGCTGCTCCCTTCTAGGTGGATCAAGTCTCAAGATCGATAGTGTCACCAAATAAGGGTTTTGGTCGACCAGGGCCTCCAGATGGAAAATTTTCATCTGGGCACAAGCCAATGATCCAAAACATAACCTAATATACTTCATGGGTCCTCATGGACCTAATCATCAAGTCAATTTTGCCTCAGGGGATGCATTCATCAAAAATCAGGAATTAGGGTTTCTTGACCTAATTCACCCCTAAGTTGACTTTTAGGGCAAATCATGAGCCAAGACCTCAAGAGAGGGTTTGAGGATCTCTAATGAACTATATTGATCCATTTGGAACAATGGATTAATCCAAGAAGTTTGAGCAACAAGTCTCAATTTCATCTGCACCACAATTAAGGTTTCGCGGGAAAAGTCAACTGTAACTTTGACTTTTGACCTGGACATGCTCCCAAGCCCTAGGACATGAATCAATATACCCTATACCACCCATGGAACATGTCCATCAAGTTTGATTTAGGTCAAAGACATGATTTCCTGAAGAATTGCACTGTTTGGAATTCATCGGATAAAAAGTCAACTGTGCACAAAAGTCAACTTTGACTTTTTGAGATTTTTCACTAAAATGGATTTTTGACCCTAAAATGATGTTTATGTATGATTTGAATCATCATTCATCAAGAAAAATCAAATAAAATGGGATAACTTGTAAAAGGGATAACCATAAAGACTTAGAAAAATTTTCTAAGTTATGAAAAAAGTGACAAAGGTACCAACTTTGGAGGATCATAACTCCTAAACCACAAAGCCATTTTTTTTCCATCCAAAGCTTGATTTGTAGATCTCATTGCCCTATACAAAATCTTCATACTGACCTATGTCTAAATTCCTCATGGATTTTGAGTTATGGAGTGATCAAAATCAAGAAAAGTCACTTTGTTCCAACACTTAGTGAAAATTTCACTAAGTCAGATTTTGCCTTACTTTTTTTCAAAATGTAGGGGCATTTTTCACTTGGATCCAAAAAGTATCAAAACCAAATATGATCAAACAATTGTTGTATCATATAAGAGCTTTCCAAACTGGCCAAGAACATCACCAAATTCAATTTGAGTCATGAGATATGACATTGGCAAGTTGCCTTGCTGAAATCTGCCAAGGCAAGGTAGATTTTTACACTTTTGGTCGATTTGCCAAAATCAGCCAAATCCAAATGCTCCTATCCACTTGGACACATCTGAGGATTGAATCTAAAGGGGACAATCACTGAGCCAAGCCTCCAAAGTCCTTGGAACAAGAAATAGCATGCTAAACCTAGAATTGCCCAAAATAGGGACAAGACGCCAATTTTGGATTGGAGCATTCAATGGAAGCATCAAGGTGGCATGGACTGAGCCATTCTTAACTAAATTTAGTCAAGACTTATCCAAGACCAAGGGAACCAGCAGCCTGTGCCCTAACCTCTAGTCAATGGCTAGAGGAGACTTGGATTTTCATTTGCGAACATTGGCCAAACCTAATCAGCAGTTGCCATTCACTATTCCTTGTAAAACAAACTTGCTCTACTATAAATAGAGTTCAATTGTGATCAGTTTGAGTACACCAAAGCCATCAAACAGATGCTTTCCTCAAAATCTCTTCTTTCACTCTAATTTTGCCTTCTAAGGCAAGTCACTATCGGGTTTTGAGTTTGAGAGCTTTTCCAATCAAACCAATCACACACACACACCTCATATACATCATATAGAAGTGATCCGAACACTCACATAACATTTGGAACACAGATTTCACAAAATCACCAGCCAATTGCTCAAGTTCTTGACAGATTTGCAGTTGGGGTACCATCTCAAGTTCCAGATCATTTCAATTCATTCCAAGCATTCATACACACTCCATGGCACCTAGGGAAGCTATCCAGATCATTGGAACCTAGCTGTAACACCTCCAACACAAATCACGATCACCAGCTGCAAGTGGTAAGCATGAGCTCGTCTAACTCTATGATCCATGCAATTTTTGCTGCACAATAATTTGGCCATATGTTCATAATCATGCATGGAATGTTTCCCCTCAATTAATTGCATTGTTTGAATCGTGTATCAAAAATCCTAGCCTTCATGCAGAAATTAGGGTTCTTGAGGATTTTTCGTGATTTCTTGTTTTATGCTTAATTTAAATGAAATTAATTGTCATAGACATGATCGTGAGGTTGAAACGAGTTGATTGGTATGTGGATTGCATGATATAATCAATTATTCAGTGAGATTGGAGAGAAAATGCAAATCAGCCAAACCCAGAACACGCGCGTGTTCTTCAGCTGTTCTTGGCGCCATTTTTTGAAAATTCAAATATTTGAATTTTGTGATTTTATTTAATTGATTCAAAAATTAATTTCTCTCTGAGTTTTAATGATTTTGAGTTGATTCTTTTTTTAATAATTCACAAAAATGTTAAAATATTTTATTTTCCCAAAAAATCCCAAAAATATTATTTATTTTGTATAATTGATATTTTTGCAAAGAATTAATGTTTTAATTGTTTTTAACATTTAAAATATTTTTTCCACCTTGATTTTTGCAACTTTTAATGCCTTCTAATTGTTTTGTAGGTCAATGCTTAATTTTTGAAGCATTAATCCAAGATCACAAATTGTTTTCCATATGTTAAATAATTTTGATCATTTTAATTGAATTTTTATTCAATTAAAACACATTTTGAAAACAAATTAGAGTTTTGGATTAATTCAACCCTCATAAATCATTTTCAAAACTTTTGGGCCTCTAATAGAGTGTAAGACCCAACCCCCTTGTACAGAAAACTTTTTGGGCCTCATTCGTTGTATAAGTCCCTCTGTACATTTTCAAATAAACGACGCGATCGTCGCCAGTTTAAAATTAACCACCTTGGGCCTCTCCTTGAGCTATAAGACCCATTCAAAACTTTTAGGCCTCTAATAGAGTGTAAGACCCAATCCCCTTTTAACCAAAACATTTTGGGCCTCAGCTATTGTATAAGCCCCTCCGCGTTAAAAGAAAATCTCGGCGCGATCGCCATTTTAAACGAAAAAATCATCTGGGCCTACCCTCGTGTTATAAGCCCCACTCTCTTTCTTTAAACTTTTTGGGCCTCTTAAAAGAGTGTAAGACCCATCCCTTTTATACATAAAACTTTTTGGGCCTCAGTCACTTGTATAAGTCCCTCTGTACAAAACAACAGTGCGCTCACTGATAAAACCCTAGGCCTCTCCTTGAGCTGTAAGCCCCAAATCTTTCTTTTTCAAAGCACTTTCTCCTTTGATTTTGAATATACTGTTGTTTTCAATATTTCTTTGTTGAACAACTAACCAAACAGCATGGAAGCTCTACAATCCAGTAAGTGTTTATATGCTTTCATTTACCGCTTTCATATACATATAACTGTATTGTGGGGCTGTTTCGCTGTAAGTCTTCTTTCATAAACTCATATCAACTGTGTAATAATAATATAGATATTTAGAGTTTCCCCGGCAACTACGTCTAGCATTAAGCCCATTGATCACTCTTAAATAGTCAAAACTAGATCCCCATAGGATTACCAGACACAGTCTTCCCTCTTCTTGGGGTTAAACAATATGAAGATATGAAAGGCAGCATTTTCGGTGAACCCTTTCATAGTCTGTCACCTTTAGAAGTTGTCAAAGAAACTCTACTCCCCAGAGATGATCTCTTCTCCGTGAATTACATCTCTTGAGTTTCTTCCAAATTCTCGGACTTTCCTGGCTTGATCTATTCTTTGTGAATAGCCTGTCTTGAACTTCTCGGGGTTTGGGGACCCACATGCTTCTTAAAAGAACTTGTCAAGAAACTTTATTCCCCAGAGATGATCTTTTCTCCGTGAATGGCATCTCTTGAGTTTCTTCCAAATTCTCAAACTTTCCTGGCTTGATCTATTCTTTGTGAATAGCCTGTCTTGAACTTCTCGGGGTTTGGGGACCCATCGGCTTCTTAAAAGCATCGGCCTCCTCTTGGGCATCATACAAGGACCCACAGGCTTCCTAAAAGCAACCCCGCTTCCTCTTGGGCTTAGTACAAGGACCCGCTGGCTTCTTAG
Source organism: Lathyrus tuberosus (assembly GCA_022829125.1). Lineage (NCBI taxonomy): Eukaryota > Viridiplantae > Streptophyta > Magnoliopsida > Fabales > Fabaceae > Lathyrus > Lathyrus tuberosus. Next base: position 3,346,166 of record JALAZF010000305.1, read on the forward strand.
AAGTATTCACAGCCTCCTCTTAGGCTTCGTATAATGATCTCTTCCTCCAGGAATGATAGCCTCCTCTTGGGCTTCATACAAGGACCGATCGGCTTCTTAAAAGTTTCCAGCCTCCTCTTGGGCTTCGTACAAATTGTCCCGATGACCTCCTAGAGGTATAGGAACATAACTTAATCATCTGCATAGAACAGTCCTTTCAAAGAGTCTACTACTGTTTCTCAAAGCATAGTACAAAAGATGAAACTCTAGACTTGGACAGTCTAATATCCTTGAGTCTCAAAGACATTCTCAAGTGACCCCTTCGTTAAATAGGAAGAAAACCCGTAGACTCGGACAGTCTCAATACCCTTCGGATTTCCCACTTCCTTAAAGAATGGGAACAATCCTGACCCTCGAATCAAAGCCTTGAGTACAACATCACTCAACTGAAACAGTCACCATAGCCTCCTATTGGGCTTTGTACAATGATTCTCCCCAGCGAAGTCAAACAACGTTTAGCCTCTCTCTCAGGCTTTGTACGAGACACATAAGAGACTCCCTCGTTGAGTCAATCACAAACAACAGCCTCCATCTCGGGCTTCGTATGAGATCCAAAAAAAACTCTCTTGTTGAGTAAAATAGCCTTCATCTCGGGCTTTATACGAGATACCAAAAGACTCCATCGTCGAGTCAAAACCTTTTAGCCTCTCTCTCGGGCTTGGTACGAGACACATATTAGCCTCCTCTTAGGCTTTGTAGAAGAAAATCGTTGGTTGATCCAATTAACCTTTTAGCATCAAAGCTGTGCCTCGTTCATAGTACACAAACATCAACAACTCCCTCCCCTTCATCTAATTGCTGTAAGCGGCAAGCCTCTGGATCATCTACATCCATGCCACTGTCCCTCTTTTAGCATGAGAAATTCCTAAGGAAAGATAGCATTGCTCTACACTGAGTTAAAGTCTTCTCCTTCAGGTTAAAATCCCCTTTAAAGGAAATTATGGCATTGCCGGATTCACAAATCCCGGTTAAAGTAATTCTCCTTTATAAACAGTTGTGACATACAGACCCCCTTTAGAGATGACAAGTTCTCTCTAAAGTCAAACATTTCAGCTTCATATCTTGGGCTTTAAACAAGATATAAACCACCTTTTAGCTTCACATCTTGGGCTTTGAACAAGATACCAAAAACACCCATTTCCTCCCATAGAATAGGAGGAACTACGAACACTCTGATTTCCCTATTTCGGTAAACGGGAATACGTAGGTATAAGATTGAAAGAAAAATCTTAGCGAGCACACTAAACAAAAACCCAAAATCTCATACTCTCACATATCTATCAAGAAGCATCCGTCCTAACATCTAAACCTCCCACCACTTTTAAAAAAATAAACCCGATAGAGACCCTGAATCTTTGTAGCATCTGTAACCTAACAGACCGCTATTTAACCTCAGTTTGCAAGCAGGGTTAATTTGAGACATCTATTTCCCTTCCTTCATCAGCTTTAATAGGATAAAAAATGAATCGAGCTGTAGACACCAAAGAGTGATAGCGCTTCGCAACCGCGTCCAAAATCGCTCGCTACAGAAAAATGGCAACTTCACTGGGGACCTGTCATTAGGATCTATCTCACCTTTGTAGCAAGATCTTGTTCTCTTCCCATCTATCAGGTGGAAACTTTAAAAGCGGCGCCCACCGTAGGGGTTCTTCTAACCTTTTTTCTTGTATGAAACCACAGATTGGGGCTTTCGCCGGGGAACCCATTTTCTGTCAGGAACTTAGGATTCATAGCTTTAAAGGTCTAGGATGATTAGGACAAATATATATACTGCTTTTCCTAATTGCTATACGTGTTTATTTTTCTGCTAATGGGAATGCGTGTGATGCCACATGTGGAGAGATTGAGTATACACTTAAGATAAGTGATGGCGACGAGGTCGACAATCAACCTCAGTGGAGGCTGACCAATGCAACCCATTCCCTCTCATAGGAAATGGGCCGATTGTGATGTCTGAGAAGCTGAGGAGCCATCCCTTTTGTAGTGCGGAAACTATCGGAAATAGTTGTCACGCGATACTACCCTCATTTGAGGCTGGTGATCTATTCTTGGTGAATGGCACTTACTCTAAGATTGCTCTACAACTCGTTGGCGATCCGCTTATTGTTTTGGTTTCCTGGGAGGAGCTAATGATAATGAGTACAGGTACAAAAATTACCCTAGTATAAACCTTTGGGGATGGGTAGAGCCTTGACTTCATGACAACGACCCTTTGACCCCATGTTTTTTCTATGTTTTTGTGTGCTGCATTCATGCATTCATTTAAAAAACATTAAAACAAGGAAAAAATCTTCTCTTCTAGTCTTTCTGTTTTTCAAAATAAACTAAGACAATGATTGCAAATGTCAGAAAAAAGGATTGCGCTCATGGATTTCGGTAGAAGGAGAACCCATAGGTATACCTTCAAGGAGAACCCATGTGATTGAGGGAATCATGGATGCACTCATTCAGTTTTACGATCCGGTTTATCACTGTTTCACATTCCCGGATTACCAGCTTGCACCAACGCTGGAGGAGTATTCTCATCTGAATGATCTGCATATTACAGATCAAGCTCCATTTTCTGGACTGGAAGAAATTCCAAAGAATCAGACCATTGCAAGAGCAATTCATTTGGACGAGTCTGAGGTCAGGACTCACATAACCACTAAGGGTGGCATCCAAGGTTTGCCAGCCCAGTTCTTGACAAAGAAAGCCCTGTATTTTGCCAATATAGGAAACGTGACTGCTTTTGAAAGAATCTTTGTCTTGCTCACCTACGGGTTATTTTTGTTTCCCAACATCAATAACTTCGTCGATATCAACTCCATTAAGGTTTTTCTCATTGGAAACCCTGTGCCGACTTTGCTCACAGATGTGTATCATTCTATACACTTGGGAAATTTGTACAGCGGAGGGGAGATCACATGCTGTGTACCTTTGCTTTACAAATGGTTTATTTCCCACTTGCCCAAGTCTGCTGCTTTTTGGGATTGCAAGAGTGCCTTACGTTGGTCGTAGAAGATCATGTCTCTTACCAACTCTGATATAGATTGGTGTAATAGGATCTATGATGGAATCAAAATCATTGATCGTTGTGGAAAATTCCCCAATGTACCCCTTATAGGAACTAAGGGAGGAATAAATTACCATCCAGTTCTCGTTCGTCGTCAATTTGGATACCCGATGAGACACGTCCCACAGGGTGTTCATCTGGAAGGTCTTTTCTTCAAGGAAGGAGAAAATGACAGAGCACTAAAGATGGAAATAGTGCACGCTTGGAAGCATGTTCATAAGAAAGGACGAGAGTCTCTGGGAAAACCAGACTGTGTCTCGGTGGAGCCTTATCTCCATTGGGTACAAACTAGAGCTCTCAAGCTAAAAATGCCTTATCCTCGTTACGAAATTCTTCCGCCGAGGGAATCTGTCATGTACTTCATGACGGAAACTGAAAAGCTTCAAGTTACTCTCAACAAAGTTCAAAAGGAGAGAAGGTCTTGGAAGAACAAGTACCGCACCCTCAACGTAGAGTGCATCAAAATACAGCAACTACTGAAAGAGAAAGATGCTCTGATTGAAATTTTGGAGCAACATGCTGTAGAGAATCAAGATGACCAAAGGAATTTGCTCACTCCTTTCACCTGGCAAAGGAATGATAACCCGACAACGGCTCAAGAGCCCCGGTCAAAGAAGAGGAAAGTACCAGAGTCAGCACCCGATTTCTCTTCAGAGAGGACTCGGGACCCATTAGCTTAGGTTTCTGTTTCTGCACCTTGTAATCTACTGTATTTCCATTTCTGTAATCCTTTGAATTTCAATAAAAAGGGGTTTCCCCACTGTTTGATATTTGCAATCTAATTGTCGAAGTTTATTTTGATTAAACCAAAAAAATAATTAATATAATCATTGCATTCATCATTCTCACATCACGTATTCTTCTTACCTACGAATCTCACGTTTGTGTCTAGATTCTAGAGTCAAACTGTCTCATTCGTACAATACTCGGGCCAATCGTCAGAAAAAGATGGATGATCTTGAGGAAGAAAACAGAGAGTTGAAGGAAGAGATCGACGCTCTGAGAGAGGATATGAGAAAGCTTCATAACGACATGCAAGCCATGGAAGAAACTCAACTACAAAGAACTGTGATCTCAGAGATCACCTCAACGCCCATTGTGGAGAAGTATGATCCTAGGTATCAAATGCCGAAAGATCATCCTTAGGGCATGCCTGTTAACTATATCCCGGAAGGATATGTTTCGCCGATCGCTCAAAATCAGGGAATCACAACAGAAGCCGCTGGGCCTGAAGGTTACAAACTTCGGGAAAGCGAAGATGCCAGGGGTATACTGAAGGCTCCTGAAGGTTACAAACTTCGGGAAACGCCAAGATTCGCTGCCGTAGTCACGGTACCACCCCCTGTGGTGCACACTGTCCCAGAAGGACAGATTCCACCAATACCTTCTGGTAAAAAGGAAACTATGTTCGATAGAATGGATGAATTCCAGGAGAAGTTCCTGGAAATGCAGAAGGAGCTGCAAGCCATTCGCGGTCAGGATTTATTTGGCAAGGACGCCGCAGACCTCTGCTTGGTCCCCAATGTGAAAGTTCCCCACAAATTTCAAGTGCCCGACTTTGAAAAATACAAGGCTAACTCTTGCCCTCAGAGCCATCTGGTGATGTACGCTCGGCGAATGTCAGCTCAGATGGAGAATCAAGACCTACTGATTCACTACTTCCAGGATAGTTTAACCGGTGCCGCATTAAAATGGTGCATGGGTTTAAACCGTACTACGATCAGGACATTCAGAGATCTTGGCACTGCCTTCGTCCAACAATACAAATACAATTTGGACATGGCACTCGACAGAGATCAACTCAGATCGATGTCTCAAAAGGACAAGGAAACCTTTAAGGAGTATGCTCAAAGGTGGCGTGAAATTGTCGCTCAGATTTGTCCACCTCTTGAGGAAAAAGAGATGACAAAGATCTTCTTAAAAACCTTAAGCTCATTTTACTATGACCGAATGGTTGCTAGTGCACCCAGTGACTTCACCGAAATGGTCGGCATGGGCATACGTCTTGAGGAAGCCGTCCGAGAAGGACGTTTGGTAAAAGACACTGGATCGACGAGCGGTACTAAAAAAGACGGTAGTGCTCTCCCTAAGAAAAAAGAGCAAGATATTGGGAATATCTCTCTCGGAAAGCAAAGGCGTCGATATCAACCAGTAGCAGTTGTAACTCCTGCTATCAGCACCACGCCTACGTATCAACCTCAGGTTGCACAAAGCCAACCTGATCAGCAAAGGACACAACAGGCTCTTTAGCAGGCTTGTCCCCAATATAACAACAACCGTACAACACAACCATCAGGGTTTGATCCTATACCCATGTTGTACACAGAACTATTTCCATTACTACTGGCTATGGGGCACATTCAGACTAAGTCCCCTCTTACAGTACCAGAAAATCCGCCTTTCTAGTTTAAGGTGGATCAAACTTGCCCTTATCATCAAGGAGGTCCAGGGCATAACATAGAGAATTGTCTCAATTTCAAATCCGACGTGCAAAGGCTTGTTAGGAGCGGGCTCTTATCTTTCAAAGATATGAATCCCAATGTTCTCACAAACCCGCTGCCTCAACATGAGAAAGCTGCAGTCAACCTGATTGAGAGAGAGTTTAACAACGTCTATCAAATTCATGATGTACTCTTGTTAAAGACCAATCTGGTCAAGATGCATTGTAGACAGAGTGGATATGGCCATGTGCCACCTCATAACTATCACCAGTGTGATATCTGCTCTAAAGATAATCAAGGATGTTCTGTGGTGCAAGATGCTCTACAGGAACAAATGGATCTCGGATGGATCCAAGAGCACCGAGTTCGTGGAGTTAACATGGTCTATACGAATTCTAACGTCATTCAAAACCATGACATTCGTGCGATGAATGCCAATCTGGTGGCGATGCACTCAAGGCAAAGCCAGTATCATAATCTACCGCGGCATGATTACAATTATTGTCAGACTTGCTCGGTAAACAAACAGGGATGCTCTTTCATACAGAAGGCCCTCCAACGTCAAATGGATCTTGGATGGATCCAAGACTACCATGATAGGAATTCCTATCAGATCAACATGGTTCAGATCTTTGATATTCGTGTGATGAATACCAACTTAGTAGAGTTACATGCTGAACAGGTCCGACTCGGATTCCTGATATCACATGACTATCAAAGCTGTAAAGCGGGTTGCGAAAACGATTGAGATTGTACCCTTGTCTAGGAGGCACTTCAGCACTTGTTAAATCACTGGTGGATGCCAATTTATATGGATGAAGATACTCAGCAAATTAGTATCAGTAACAGGAATCCTACTCGGCGTCAGAGTCAGGATGTTCGATTCGTGGAAGTTAACCTAGTGAGGTTACATTGTATTCAAAGTGGGCGTGGCCAGGTGCCACCACACAATTACGACCGTTGTAGCATCTGTTCGGAAAGTAACCAAGGGTGTTACCTTGTGACAGCAGCTCTTCAAGGTCAGGTGGATCGTGGAGAAATTCGTCCATATCTGGGTTCTGGACCCGTCAACTGGACGCCGAACTACCTTGCCGATCAAGTTGAGGATGTTGTCACAATCTCTGGTCATCATAGGACCAGGGATGTTTTTGCAATTATCCCTCTACTTGACGAATCTAAAGTTCCCAACCGGGAACGGATCGAGATTACTTATGATGGTCAGAAAAATCAGAAGGTTCCCATAGTCATCTATCTGCCAGGACCAACACCGTATGAATCAACTAAGGCTATCCCTTACAAATACGGTGCAACAACAATTGAGAATGGAAAGGAAATTCTGTTACCCTCCGTCATAAACATTGCAGACATCAGTCGAGTAACACAGAGTGGTATAATCTTCAACCGAGGGGTTGGGGAACCTAACAAAGAAAAGGAACTTCATACGAAAACTCCTGATCTACCAGTTGGTCAATCCAGTAATCCCGACCTTTCGAAAAATGATGATGAGATGCTGAAGCTCATCCAAAGGAGTGAATACAACATTGTTGATCAACTGTTACAAACTCCTTCAAAGATCTCGGTATTATCACTGTTACTCAGTTCAGAAGCACATAGGGAGGCTCTACAGAAAGTCTTAGAGCAAGCCTTTGTGGAACAAGATGTACAATTAGACAGTTCGATAGCATTGTCTCTAACATCACTTCCTGCAACAATTTGGGATTTAGTGATGAGGAATTACTTGAAGAGGGTCGTCGTCATAACATGGCGCTCAATATCACAGTCAACTGCCAGGACGATGCTTTAGCCAGCGTACTGGTAGACACAGGGTCAACCCTGAATGTTATGCCGAAGTCCACTTTGATGCAATTATCATTCAAAGGCCCTCCGATGAGAATCAGCGAGGTTGTCGTCAAAGCATTCGACGGATCCAGAAAAACGGTTATCATCGAAGTTGATCTTCCCATAACTATTGGTCCTCACACTTTCCAATTCACTTTCCAGGTCATGGACATCCGGGAAACGTACAATTGTTTATTAGGAAGACCTTGGATACATAAGGCTGGGGCGGTTACTTCAACCCTCCACCAAAAGCTAAAGTTCGTCAAGAACGATCAACTTGTCACAGTTTGTGGGGAACAAGCTTTGCTTGTAAGTAACTTGTCATCATCTACTGGTATAGAACCCGAGGAGGTTATTGGAACTTAGTTCCAAGCACTGTCGGTGAGCAAGAATAATCAGTTCAAAGAAGGAACTTCCATTTCTTCATACAACGATGCTATCAAAGCAGTCGAGAGTACCGATACGACAGGATGAGGACAGCTTATCATTCCTATTGACAGTAAAACAAAGAAGGGTCTTGGTTTTTCTGCAACCTGTACCCGGACAGCTGCCAATGATGAAAGTCTTCATCCCCTTCAAAACTTCTTCCACAGTGGAGGTTTCCTTCACCCGGTGTCTCAAGCAGTACATGCTATCAATGAGGAAGATCCCTCTGACACAGATGAAGAATGGAAGTCCTACCTTAACGAGGACGGTTATATGTCTCAGGAAGAGGTGCCTACGCCATTTTGCTATCCCGCACAGAGTTTGAGATTTATACCATGGTCAGATGTCGAAATGATATATGGAGATTGTGATCCGGAAGGATGCCGTGCTCCGCCAAACTCATTAGAGGAGGACACTCTGATGAAAGACAACTTTGACACCAGCTACTATGGCCCAATGGATGGTCTGCCAATGTGGCAACCTTATCCAGGAGATTTGGGGAAAGAAAGTCAGCCGAACAATGAAAATCAGCTGAGTCTCATTGAACAGAATACCTGTGTCCCCACCATGTCATGGGATCAACACTCAGGTCATCCTGAAGCTACTCAACATGAAGATGAATTCGCAAAGTTTGCAGGACTTGAATTCATCAACTATGCTTTTCCTGAGGTTAACGTCATCGAGAGAGATGACTCCTCCAGTTCCAAAGAAGTTTGGGACACTCTGGGAGAACCATGTGGAAGATACGACTTTATGGTCAAGTACACTGCTCCCGAAAGCTCTCGTTTCAGGCTCGAAGACATCCAGCCTACTGGATAGGGAGATACAGCTGAGAGCACAAATACTATGCAAAATACAACTGAGGAATCCTCCTAAGACAATTCTGTCTGGGAGACAGATTCCAATGATCCAGCTCCACCAGAAATTAGCGTTATTTCTGAAGACAAATCAAGGAAGGTACCAGACTTTGTGATTCACCGAGGAGTTCGCCGCCAATGGGTTGCCGTCGAGGTTTCGAAGGTCGTTCATCAGTCAAAGTAATTGCCATCTTTAACCTTTCACCCTGCCCAGGTGAAACGGATGTTTTGATAGGGCTCGCTTTCTGTAAATTTCCCTCTTCGCTTTGCCCAAAGCGACAGAGTGTTGTTTTATAGGGCTGCAGTTTTGAGAATCGACTTGTTCATTAATAAAATAACGTCGTTCTGTAATTTCCGTATTAATCGCTGTTTTCTCTTTTTGCTTTTTCAGAAAATGGTAATCCTAAAAAACAATTTAAAAATAAAAACAAGCAGTAAAATAAAACACTGCACACAGTTGCATTTTCTCTATCTCTTCTAAACACGAATCATCACATCATGCAGATTGCTTGTTTTAAACCCCGTTGAAACATACGATCCGACGCCTTCTCCCGACTTTGAGTTCCCGGTATTTGGGGCTGAAGAAGAAGTTGACAACGAAATTCCAGAAGTGATCTCCCGACTACTTAGACAAGAGGAAAGGTCCATTGAACCTCACAAAGAACTGTTGGAAATGGTAAACTTGGGTTCAGAGCAAGAGAGAAAAGAAATCAGGATTGGGGCACTGCTCAGTCTGACTGCCAAAGAGAGTTTGATAAAGCTTCTAAAAGAATTCCCCGATGTGTTTGCTTGGTCCTATCAGGACATGCCAGGGTTGGATACTAGCATCGTGGAACATCACTTACAGTTAAGATCGGAATGTCCGCCAGTAAAGCAGAGGTTGAGACGGACTCACCCAGACATGGCCATTAAAATCAAAGAGGAGGTACAGAAACAGATTGACGCAGGTTTCCTCGCCACATCAAAATTTCCTCAATGGTTAGCCAATATCGTACCCGTTCTGAAAAAGGACGGAAAAGTCAGAATCTGTGTTGATTACAGGGACCTGAACAAGGCTAGTCCAAAGGACGACTTTCCTTTACCACACATTGACATGCTGGTAGACAGTACAACAAAATTCAAAGTTTTCTCCTTCATGGATGGATTCTCGGGCTATAATAAAATCAAAATGGCGCCGAAAAACATGGAGAAAACTTCATTCATCACCCCATGGGGCACCTTTTGTTACAAGGTAATGTTGTTCGGTTTGAAGAACACCCGGGCAACCTATCAAAGGGCCATGACTACTCTGTTTCATGACATGATACACAAAGAAATCGAGGTATATGTCGATGATATGATTGCAAAATCAAAAACAGAGAGTGAGCACGTTGAACATCTATCAAAACTATTCGAGCGTCTGAGAAAATACAAACTCCGCTTGAATCCCAACAAGTGCACCTTCGGTGTCCGTTTAGGGAAACTCTTAGGGTTCATCGTCAGCCAGAAAGGAATTGAGGTTGATCCTGACAAGGTCAAGGCCATTCAAGAAATGCCTTCTCCGAAAACTGAAAAACAAGTCAGAGGATTCCTGGGACGTTTGAACTACTTCTCCAGATTCATATTCCTTATGACCGCGACCTGTGCGCCGATTTTCAAATTACTCAAAAAGAACCAGGATTGCGATTGGTTAGAAGATTGCCAAACCGCCTTCGACAGTATCAAGGAATATCTGTTGAATCCTCCGATTCTATTACCTCCAGTGGAAGAAAGACCACTGATCATTTACCTCACAGTTCTAGAGGACTCAATGGGATGTGTACTTGGCCAACAAGACGAAACTAAACGGAAAGAGTCTGCCATTTACTATTTGAGCAAGAAATTCACCGACTGCGAAACTCGGTACACGATGCTTGAGAAAACTTGTTGCGCTTTGGCTTGGGCAGCCAAACGTCTTCGCCAATACATGATTCATCATACTACTTGGTTAATCTCAGAAATGGATGCAATCAAGTATGTCTTCGAAAAGCCTGCTCTCACGGGAAGAATTGCCCGTTGGCAGATGCTGTTATCAGAATATGACATAGAGTACCACGCTCAGAAAGCCTTTAAGGGAAGTATTTTAGCCGATCATTTGGCTCATCAACCGATTGACGATCAAGAATCAGTCAGGTTTGACTTCCCAGATGAAGATGTCATGTATCTAAAAATGAAAGACTGCGATGAACCGTTACCCAGTGAAGGGCCAGAACCAGGTTCCCAATGGGGACTTATCTTTGACAGAGTAGTCAATCATTACGGAAACGGAATTGGGGCAATCATTGTTACCCCTCAGGGTACCCACATTCCTTTCACCGCCAGACTTACGTTAAAATTTACGAACAACGAGGCCGAATACGGAGCGTGTATCATGGGTCTCGAAGAAGCGATTGATTTAAGGATCAAAAACTTGGACGTATATGGCGACTCAGCCCTGGTTATCAATTAGATTAAAGAATATTGGAACACATACCAATCAGGACTGATTCCTTACAAGGACTATGCAAGAAGGTTATTACCCTTCTTCAACAGAGTTGAGTTTCATCACATCCCTCGAGAGGAGAATCACATGGCTGATGCATTAGCCACTCTCTCTTCTATGATTAGTGTAGGTCAATGGAACGACCTACCTAAGATCGACATAATGCGCCTTGAACAACCCGCTTACATCTTCACGATTGAAGCAGTCCTAGATGACAGACCTTGGTATCACGATATCAAATGCTTCCTTCAGAAACAAGAGTACCCACCTGGGGCATCCAGGAAAGACAGAAAAACCCTCAGAAGATTGGCTGGAAACTTCTTCCTGAGCGGTGACACTCTCTATAATAGAAATTTTGACATGGTCTTGCTCCGATGCGTAGACAGACCAGAAGCAAACATGCTTATGAAAGAAATTCACGAAGGGTCCTTTGACACTCATGCCAATGGACACGCGATGGCGAGAAAAATTCTAAGAGCAGGGTACTATTGGTTGACAATGGAATCTGACTGCTACAAGTACATGAGGAGGTGTCACAAGTGTTAGATATACTCCGACAAAATTCATGTACCGCCATCATATCTCAAAGTTCTCTCTTCCACATGGCCATTCTCGATATGGGGAATCGACATGATTGGCATGATTGAGCCCAAGGCTTCAAACGGACATCGGTTCATCCTAGTAGCCATTGACTACTTCACCAAGTGGGTCGAAGCAGCGTCATTCGCCAATGTAACCCGACAAGTGGTGGTCCGATTTATCAAAAACAATATCATCTGCCGTTATGGTGTTCCAAGCGAGATCATTACTGATAATGGATCCAACTTGAACAACAAGATGATGAAAGAGTTGTGCGCAGAGTTCAAGATCGAACATCATAACTCATCTCCCTACCGACCAAAGATGAACGGAGCGGTAGAAGCGGCCAATAAGAACATCAAGAAGATCGTTCAAAAGATGGTTGTAACCAACAAAGACTGGCACGAGATGTTACCCTTTTCTCTTCATGGTTATCGAACATCTGTCCGTACTTCAACAGGGGCTACCCCTTTCTCTCTAGTATATGGCATGGAAGCAGTGCTCCCCATAGCAGTAGAGATCCCATCAATCCGAGTATTGATGGAAGCTAAGCTCACCGAAGCTGAATGATGTCAAAGCCGACACGAAGAACTGAATCTGATCGAAGAAAAGAGAATAACGGCACTATGCCATGGTCAATTGTATCAACAGAGAATGAAGAAGGCGTTTGACAAAAAGGTCCGACCTCGCGTCTTCAGGAAATGAGACCTTGTGCTAAAAAAGATACAATCATTTCTCACTGATTCTCGGGGTAAATGGACTCCGAATTATGATGGCCCCTACGTGGTCACGAAAGCTTTCTCAGGCGGTACCTTAAGACTTGCAACCATGGACGGAGAGGAATTTGCCTACCCCACGAATGTTGATGTAGTCAAGAAATACTTCGCCTAAACTAAAAAAAAAAACGTCTCGGTGGATTGAAAATCCAAAAGGGTGGTCCAGGCAATAGTTAGAGACATAAAAAAAAAATCATCCCGATGGATTGGAAACATCATAGTACAATCCAGGCAAAAATTAGTGATAATGGCAAGTAACTATGTTCAACGGAGGCGAGTCCCTCAGCAGCAGCAGTTACATCATCCGTCAGAAAACTCCAGTCAAGGTCATCTTCGACAGAAGCTCAGGATGCCCTGAATTCAAAGTTGGTAGAAGGATAGCGGTCGATATGTTTCAATGTAGCCCTTTTCCCTATAAATTACCATTTTCTAACTTTGTAAATACTCTTTGGAATCACGCGTTTGGCTGATCTCCATCTTATCAATAAAATTTGAGCCCTTGTACTTTTGTTTGTAATTCTTATTTGTTTTAGCTTTACAGAACGACATTTTAACATGATTAACGATTCTTGAAATAAAACAAAAAAATGAATTTACTTGTAAAACTTTTTCTGCTTTAAAATAAAGATGGCAATTTCTTTTGACTGTTGAACATCAAAAGAGCATCAATCGCTTCTCCAGAAGTAATCGAACCTCAAAGTGCAGAATCAAAGTACTCCTTCTACACCAGTACGCCTAAATGAAGGATCAGCTGTATCGGATATGGCTTTCCCATCTGATACCCCTCGGTCGAGTTCTCATCTCCTAAGCCCGATCAACATAGCTCCCAACAGGGACTATCTCTCCTAAGCAAGGTAGAATTACTATTTTGAACCAGTGATACCTTTCATCCCCTGCAGTGGCCGAGTATCCAGTCATGTTCATCTTTTAGTTTGTATGTCGCGTCAGTTTTGTCAGCATATACATACATACATCATGCATTATCAATTTGCATTCACATTTCATATTGCATCACTATCACTCTAGTCGGTCTTGTCCCCTAGTGATAGAAGTTCTCTCAATCTAGTTGTCAGTTCTTGCCTCGTCAGGAAACGCTGCGTTTGAACAACCTCGCCTCCAGTTTATTTCTGGAAGGAAGTTGGCCCTCGGCCACTTTGATAACTTGAACCTCTGAAACATCAGAGAGCCTTCAGTCAACATCACTCTTCGCCATTAAAGATGATATCCTTGATTCCCCGGATTAAGGAAAATCCACAGAGAAAGCCTCTTAATCAGAGATTCGGTGGTACAACAGTTTTTCTCCGAGAAAAAAAAACCACTGATGAAAAGGTCATCGGCACCTCAAAATTGGATCCCATCATATGGCATTTCTCCGGGAAGATCCCGAGAAAAGTATGATGTAAGACCCCCAAGCAAAAGCAGTCTCTCAAGGGACTCGCATTCCCCGAGTAGAGTCAACAAATGGCATCTCCAACAGAGAAGTTTGTACACCTCTACAACTCAGACGACTGGGTCCTCCCAGCAAGTCTGACATCAGAGTTTTTTCGTCAAATGGCATCTCCCCAGGAAAATTCGGCGAGAAGTTTGAGGAAAGCCGCTACGCATAGCGTCCCTTGTCAAGAAAGTTTATTGACAAAAGAAACTAAGACCAGTTCCTTGGTAGGAAACCAGGATCGAGGGGAAGTTTACTTCAGAAACTGAGACCAGTTCCTTGGTAAGAAACTAGGATCGAGGGGAAGTTTACTTCAGAAACTAAGACCAGTTCCTTGGTAGGAAACCAGGATCGAGGGGAAGTTAACAAGAGAAACTAAGACAAGTTCCTTGGTAGGAAACCAGGATCGAGGGGAGATTTATCCCAAAAGGAAACTGAGACCAGCTCCTTGGCTGAAGACCAGGATCGAGGGGAAGTTTACCTTTTCTAAGCATCATCTCTTAGCTAAATAAGATGAATGCGTAAGCTACCATTCATAACCACCATCAAAATTTCGGGTATTCCGATATTTAATCCTCTTGCACCCCGAATGCCCGAATACCTTCGTCATTCGTACCTTCGGGTCCAAGAAGATTAAATAGGGGCATCTGTCATACCCCAAATTTTGACCACTAAGATGTCCCATCATTGTACAAATCATCATCACAATATGGAGGAACCATCATACTTCATCAGTCTCCCCAAAGATGGGTGAGCATCCACTACAATCAAAATTAGGGTTTCAAGCCCTCTCAGAGCTTTAGACAAAGGATCAATCAAGGAATGACATTATCTTCAACTTGTCTAACCTCTCAAACATCCACAATGGATCAAAAGGACTCCCACTTCAAGGATCAAGCACAAGGCTGCTCCCTTATAGGTGGATCAAGTCTCAAGATCGACAGTGTCACCAAATTAGGGTGTTGGTCGACCAGGGCCTCCAGATGGAAATTTTTCATCTGGGTATAAGCCAATGATCCAAAACATAACCTAATATACTTCATGGGACCTCATGGACCCAATCATCAAGTCAATTTTGCCTCAGGGGATGCATTCATCAAAAATCAGGAATTAGGGTTTCTTGACCTAATTCACCCCTAAGTTGACTTTTAGGGCAAATCATGAGCCAAGACCTTAAGAGAGGGTTTGAGGGTCTCTAATGAACTATATTGATCCATTTGGAACAATGGATTAATCCAAGAAGTTTGAGCAACAAGTCTCAATTTCATCTGTACCACAATTAGGGTTTCGCAGGAAAAGTCAACTGTAACTTTGACTTTTGACCTGGACATGCTCCCAAGCCCTAGGACATGAATCAATATACCCTATACCACCCATGGAACATGTCCATCAAGTTTGATTTAGGTCAAAGTGTCGCTCCCGGGATTTTCATCCTAGTACAAACGCGAAAGTGGCACCGAAACAGAGTCGCCAGCAATGTGTATTTATCCCATGAGAGGGAAAGGAAACACCGCATAAACCTGAAGGAAAGGAAAAGCATGGTCTTACGACCAAAAGAACTGGGTTCGGGAGTCGGTTACGCGCGAGGAAGGTATTAGCACCCCCACGCGTCCATCGTACCCGATGGGATCCACGCTTGCTTGTTTCGATCAAAGGGTGATAGAAAAGAATACTGGAAGAGGAACTAGAAAAGGAAGAAAGGAGAAAGAAAAACAAATGTAGGGAAAATAAAAGAAGTGCTCGCATGGGCCCTACCCCACTGCCTACGTATCTCATCGGGAACATGAGAATCAGAGCGACGTAGTTCCCCTCACTAGGGAAAGTTGTTTGTGTTTTTTAGAGAACGGCTTACGTTCTAGCTCAGGTGTTGCAGGCTCGCTGGTCCGAGTGCGTTACCATCTTGCAAGAGAACGAGTAGAAGCGCGTTCGTGCGTTGAGAATGAATGAGATGAGAAAAGAATTCCCGAAGGAAAGACGTTATTGTTTGTTTTTGTCTTTTAAGAGTTTTTTCATTTGTTTGCATATGATAGTGTATCTGAATCTTAGTCATTGGAATGTATACCTTCTCACATTCCAAGATGGAATGGGTAAGAAAGCACACTACGGGTGAAGAAGACCCTCACACTTAGTTCCAATTATCAAGGTTCAAACACACTAGCATACTTGTGTTTATTAAGTGTTTTGTTGATTATGAAGTGAAGAAGTGTTTTTTATTATTTGCACCTTCAACAAGTATTGCATTTAAGTCCCTCATACAAGATCAAATATGTAACACATTGACCTAAGATGGGCCATATGCTACACATCTTAAGATTATAAGAGAAGACCCCTTATAATCTTTTCTTTATATGAAAGGCCTAAATGCAATAAATGCCTACCTTTATTAGATATTTTGAATTTTCTTTGAGATGAGAAAAGAGACTCAAGGGAGGATAAAGGTAAAAATCTATATGGACTAAGACTCAATCCTAATTGATTAGTTAAGGGAGTGATCCTAAGGTTTGTGAGGTTTCAACCTAAAGTCTAAAGAAAGAAAGAATTAAACAATTCACTTCCAAAGTAGAAGATGAATTGTAATTCAAAAAGGGAAAGTAATGAGTTATTAAAAGAAAGCACATAAGTGCTTAGCAAAACACAAAATGGAATTTTAAAAGAGAAAGGATAGAAGTTGAATGTGGATTCCTTATCCACACTCAATTGAAACTTACCGAAGCCCCTACATGGTTAGTAAACATGTATAAGAAGTATGAGAAGTAAAAGAACATGTAACGCATCATAAAACTCAAAAGAATTAAATGAGAAACCAAATCCTAGGGCCACAACCAGAATGTACATCATATGGAAACCAATGGTTATTATCATACAAGTGCAAGTGAATAAGCAACCATCATCACCCATTAGCATTTAAACATGTTACAAGAAGAAGGGGTAGATGAAAGATGGAAAGAAATGAAGAGGACATGCATAAATGGAACATGTAAATCAACAACCAGAATTGAAACTAAATGGAAAAGGGTTTATAAACATCTCAAAAGTATTTATGAGGTAACTTCAAGACATTCAAGAAGTAATATAAGAAGAATTGAAATGAAAGTTCAAAAAGAAAGGGCAAACAATACATGTTAATGATGCACAAAGTTCAAATTGAAATGAACATGTAAAGATGACCTATAATGTGTATCAAAGACCTATAATATCATATGAATGGCTCATAACATATGCAAATGCTCATACAAATGTGCACAAAAGAATTCATGTAAACATGCACTAAAGTTGTAATGACATGCCATGGATTATACATCCAATGTGATGCATCAAACAAAGACCAAATGGATTCATGAAAATTATGCCAGCATATCATTGGAATGCCTAGGTCAGAAATGCATCATACATCAAGATAGCATGTAAAAATTCAGAGCAAAATGACTTCAAACAAAGCAATTAGGTCAAATTGAAACATCATGCAAAGTGGAGCAAATATAGGCATCAAGACATATGATAAAGTGACCTAAAAAATCAAACAAAAATCATCTAACATGCTTCAATGTATTAGTGAATCAATGCAAAAAGAGTCATGTCAAAATAGTTGGTAATGAGCAAGAACAAAATTAAACAAATTCATGTATCATGCTTAGAATGCATCTAAGTGGAAATTCAAAGAAAATTATGGAACAGGGGCAAAAAGGTCATAAAATCAGAAAATAAAATCATGAAAAATTTCCTAAATGTTTTAAGAATACACATGAATTTTTGTAGAATTTTCCAATATGTTTTGGTATTTTTAAAAATTAATTATGAAACGTGTAGCAAAAATGAGAAATAAAATGAAATGGAACTAAAGAAGGGGGTGCATGCATAGCAAATTAACAGTTCAAAATCATTGGGCCTTGAAAACATGGGGTGTGGACATCAATCTGGCTTAGGTCCAGTAAGCACGCAAAACACCATAACTAGCGTGTACCATCAGTCAACCATTTTGACTCACTCACAACCATCAGATTAGGTCAGGTCAATGTAAAAGTCAAGGTAATCAAATCAAGCATCTCACATTGCTAGTACACACTAATAACCATGTACACACGCGCATGCTAATCATCAGATGGAAAAAATGAAGCACGTGACACACACCCTCTCCATTTATTCGCTGGCACCACCACCACCCTTGGATCAAAACAAATCAACGGACACGACTTAATCTGGCATATAAACCCTAATGAAACCTCACCGGCCGGAGAGGGACCTCCGGTCACCTTCTCCGGCCACTCTCCGGCACTGCAATCAATCAAACATTCCAGAAATTTATGCAATACACATCAAAATGTTCAGGAAGTCACATAGATCATGAATCTAGGCTTATTTTTCACAAACAACACACAAACAGAGAGAATCGAAGCAATGAAATTAGCCCTAGGTTTTGGATCTAAGCTTCTAAGAAGCTCTATCAACTAACCGGTTTCATATAGCTTCTAATAAGCTCAAATAACACATCAACCAGTTAAAATAACATCAAATCGTGCAAGCAAAGTTTGAGAACTTTTGGAACCTGAAACTTGAAGATCTTTGGATTTTTGAGAAAACCAGAGATGAGAACTTGTTCTTGAACTTCTAGAACTTCAATTTGAGCAAAATAAATGCTATTTGATCTTGAGAGTAAGAGGAAATCTGAATCTGAAATTGGAGATAACTGTGCTATTCCATGCTTCAGTGATGTCTTCTTGCTTGATCGTGAAGGTTGAAGAAGAACTTGAGGAGTTCGTGCAGGTAGAGAGAAAATTCAGAGAGAAAGTTGAGAGTGCTTTTGGAGTGAGAGTGAAACAATGAGAATCCCCCTTTCCAAATCTGTTAGAATTGTTTATATAGGCGTGGTTATGATTTGACCCTGGTGGTTGATGGTTAGAACTATAGTTAACTGAGTTAGTTAACTGAGTTTGAGTTAACAGAATGAGTCATGACAGTTAGTGACACGAGTTGGAGAGGTTTTGTTTTAGTGTGGAAGAGCTCATGGTCACTTATGGTGAGGATAATGGTGAGGTGGTGTTATACAGCAGTAGCTTGTGGTGGAAGTTTTGCAAGTTTCCCTTCTCATGTAAGAAGTAACAAAGTGGAAGCACGTGCAAGAATGTTTGGGCAAATGAGGAAAAGAAATCAGCTGGTGATGATGAAGTGTTTGTGGTGTGACTGAACCAAAAAAAATGTGTGAACTGCTACACATGGCAGTCAATGCATCAATGCAGATGGTGATGTTTGAACATGGATTTCTTTATGACCAAGGCACGAAAATGAATCATCTTGGTGTCAATGGATTGAGGAAGCATCATAGGACAATTTTGGTGTTGGACTTGAGTTGAAAAGGTACCTCAAACATGTCTAAAAATCATCATAAACAGATGGAAAAACGACTGGTGCATGGGCGAGCAATTTGTGGCATGGCATGGCAAGGTGTGCATGGCATGGATTTTCAGTTGTGTTGACCAATCTTTGAGCTATCATAACTCCTTGTCCTTTGATCAAATGAAAAAATCATGAACATCAATCTTGAAGATCTCACATAGGGGAACAACTTTGATGTTGCAAGATTTTTCATTTGAAGCCTTTAACCATGAGTAAAATGAGTGGACATTTGGCCCACCACATGTTTGTTAAAATGACTGCGCGCGTGCCCTGAAAATCTTGGTCATGACCTAGTTTTGAACCTACTTTGCTCAAACTTTGATCAATCATATCTCCCTCATTTTTTATCCAATGGAGATGTTCCACACATGGATTTGAAGCTTAAAGCAAGGACTTTCATTGAGGCAGAGTGGAATTTTCATTTGGTACTCCAAATTTGAATGGCCTTGGTTCAAATTCTGATGCAAAATGGCCAAAACTTGCTATTTTTAGTAACCCTTCCTCTTCCAAAAATGGCAACTTTCCACATCTTGATTTTTTCATGATTCCTTTGGAGTTTCTTGACCAAATTTTGTACATTGGACATATGTAACATGAATTTCATGAATTTGGCCTCAAAAAGTCAAGAGTTGACTTTTTCCTCTGATTATTTGACTTGGCCCCAAATTCCCTGATTTTTTATCTTTCTTCCAATTGAAACACTTCCAAAACCAATTGAGAGGCAATTTTCCATACACATACACTTAAGAACATGTAGAATATCATGACAACAAGCTTTGTCCAAAAAATCAGAGATATCCTGATTTTATTAGAAACCCTAATTTTGACCCTCTCTGGTTAGGAGGAAATTGCACATCTTCCAAATCCAAATTCCTCAGAGTATGTTGTGTATCCTCTTAAAGGATGATGAGAAATGCCACTTGAGAATGATTTTGAATCAATGAGCTATCTCTTTTGAGGGTTTTCCTTCAATTTTTGAACCTCTTGCATAGTGAAAGATGTAGTGCTTCAATCTCCCATTGAATCTCACTTCCTTGAGGTTTTGGAAGATCAATTGAGATAGTATGAGACATGAGAGACCTCTTGGCTTGCCTAGAGCCAACTTGATTGACCTTTTTGTGCTTTGAATGATTCCTTGATTGTCCACCTTCCACCTGATCACATGCCCTGATGGTAAGAAGGATGCCATGCTTCATTTTTCTATGTTAAATGCAATGTAATGTTAATGAGGTGGATATGATATGATAAATGATAATGCCATGCTATGATGACAAAAGGGGAGAGCAAATTTTGGGGTATTACAGCTGCCCCTATTCAAGCGCTGTAGACCTGAATGCCTGAAAGCAAATGCTTTCGGACTTTCAAGGTATATAGTGATTGAATACCAAAAATAACCAAAAATTTGCTCTGGGTGAAGAAGAAAAGGGATATAAACCCAACGAGACTGCTGGATTGAATCCTCGATTAAACGTCGGAGAGATCTGTCTTTTGAACGATGCCAGACGACTACTGGCTTGCCACGCTGATGGTGGACTTTAATACTGTCTTTTATGCAATTCCAGACGACTACTGGCCTGCCACACTACTGGTGGACTTTGGAAATGTCTTTTGAACGACGCCAGACGACTACTGGCTTGCCACACTACTGGTGGACTTTGCAGCTTCGTGCCACCCGAAGATGGACTTCTGCCAATCCACTGTTGGACTTTTGCCACCCGAAGACGGACTTTTGCCAATCCACTGTTGGACTTTTGCCACCCGAAGACGGACTTTTGCCAATCCACTGTTGGACTTTTGCCACCCGAAGACGGACTTTTGCCAATCCACTGTTGGACTTTTGCCACCCGAAGACGGACTTTTGCCAATCCACTGTTGGACTTTTAGCTGCTTTGCCACCCGAAGATGGACTTTTGCCAATCCACTGTTGGACTTTTGCCACCCGAAGACGGACTTTTGCCAATCCACTGTTGGACTTTTGCCACCCGAAGACGGACTTTTGCCAATCCACTGTTGGACTTTTGCCACCCGAAGACGGACTTTTGCCAATCCACTGTTGGACTTTTAGCTGCTTTGCCACCCGAAGATGGACTTTTGCCAATCCACTGTTGGACTTTTGCCACCCGAAGACGGACTTTTGCCAATCCACTGTTGGACTTTTGCCACCCGAAGACGGACTTTTGCCAATCCACTGTTGGACTTTTGCCACCCGAAGACGGACTTTTGCCAATCCACTGTTGGACTTTTAGAATTTTAAAATCGAATTACTCTCTGCCTCTGCGCCAGACATCTCTGCCGACTCTGCTGAGGAACCACAATCAATGATTTAATCTCGGAGACTCCTAAAAGGATAATATCTCTGCTGGCGAATGGATGAACAATCCGTCTGCTTCGAATTGTCAAGCTTGCCAAAAATAAATTGGACTTTAAGATATGAGGGAATGACGACTCTGCCAGGAATTATTCCATCTGTTTGGGGGAATGAATTCTGGTCACAGCGATTCCGCTGGGGATGAGAATTTTTAAATGACGTCCTGCTGGGGAAATGAGCCATTAAAACTCTGCTTGGGGATTTATTCAACCCAAGATCCTTTATAGGGATTATCAACCTTCTGACCCGGCTGGGGAAAGGTTGTACCATCCTTGTTGAGGAATAGATTCTGTCGATCTGATAAACCTCTGCGGAGAGAACAACAACTCAGCTGGAAGTTGCTGACAAGATTCGATGCTGACCTCTGTGGGGATACCATGACCAGAGATACGATCTTGCTGGGTATCAGGGCTACTCTGCCAGGGATATGCAAATCCTGGTTAGAACATTCCACTGCAACTTGCTAGAAAGAGTCCTTAGAGATCTGTTGGGGAAACCCAAAGCAAATCCACAGTAGTCTGCTGAAGAATGTGACTGTCGAGCTTAGGATAAGTACTACAATGCCCCATGTTAGGCGAGCTTCCCTTTAGACAATTCCGTTAGGGATGACGGGTTTATAACAAACTCTGCTGGAGAAAACTGCTTTAAAGCGTCTCGTGTTGGGGAATGCCTTTTGAGAGGATTTTACAGAAGACCAACTGTCCTCAAACTCTACTGGGGATGATCAACACTTCATGCTGGGGAACCAAACAATTTGTCCCCGAAGAGGATGTCATAAGAGGATCTTACAGAAGATTTAGCTTCTTCAAACTCCTGCGACTTCGCTGGGGATAATGACCATCAAACTCTACTGGGGGGTGATCAACACTTCATGCTGGGGAAACAACATGCCCCATGCTTAAGAAAACCAACAATTTGTCCCCGAAGCGGATGTCATAAGAGGATTTTACAGAAGATCTAGCCTCTTCCAACTCTTGTGACTTCGCTGGGGATAATGACCATCAGTTTCGGTGTCGACGAGACCACCCTTTTGGGGAACCTGTGACCGTTATCGACACAGAAAAGCTTGTAGTTGTTGGAAGTACTGAATGAGAGAATCGACTTAATAAGATACAACGGTACCCAGTTGAACTTAATTCACTGAGATCGACCCGATGAACGCCGATCTCCTTACCCATAATTGCCCCAGTCTTTTGCGTGGGGTGATTTATTGCTAGTCTTGTGCTTAAAATCATCTGCACCTGCTACCTGCAACAAAAGAATATGCCCACATGCCCCGAATATTGCGTGGCTAGAATCCACCATCCGGGAGTATTCAACATTCGAAGTAATTTCAAATATTTTTTCTGCGCATGTTATTGCAAGGCTGCCATGTTTTCAAATGCAATGTTTTATCAACAATTAGGACGTTTTTGCAAACAAAGCAATAAAACAAAAATAGAAAGCTTTTTATTGAAATTCAATTTATTGACTGAGAGCCCAGAATAGGCAATTACATCTGGAAGCAATCCCTGGAAAGAGGTGATCGCTGAAAATTGAGAAAAGAAACTATCCTAATGGCAATGTGAAAACGGAATTCCACTGAGTTTCCATTCTGTTATGACCAGTATGTCTTCAAAACTCCCCGACCTTGCCTTCTGAGGAATGATCAGACCGATTCCTATTCTTCAGAACGTCAGTTGTTCCAACGGTAATGGGTACAGATAACTCAGACTGTAGTCATTCGCTTAAATCCCTCTTTTGTGTGGACCGCCCTTTCAGGTTTTCGATCCACCAGGATACCCTTTTTTGCCTAAGTTGCCCTTTCGGGTTTTCAACTTACCGGGTGTACAATTTTTTTTCAATTATATCCCTAATTTTTGCCCGAACCTTATTCTGTTTTTGATTCGCCGGGATGCCCTTTTTTGCCTGGATTTTTTTATTTTTATTATCCAGCGGGTCTATTCATGCGAAGTATTTTTTGACTACGTCCGAGTTGACAGGGGATGAAAAGTCTTCGCCATCCATGGTTGTAAGCAATAAAGCTCCGCCCGAAAAGACCTTTTTAACCACGAATGGACCTTCATAATTAGGAGTCCATTTGCCCCTGTGATCTGTATTGGGAGGAAGGATCCTTTTGAGTACCACATCTCCGACTTTATAAACCCGAGGACGCACCTTTTGGTCAAATGCCTGCTTCATTCTGCGCTGGTATAGTTGCCCATGACATACAGCCGCCAATCGCTTTTCCTCAATAAGGCTCAACTGATCAAATCTGGCTCGTACCCATTCAGCTTCATCTAGCTTAACATCCATCATGACTCTGAGGGACGGAATCTCTACTTCAACCGGTAGCACTGCCTCCATACCATATACAAGTGAGAATGGGGTTGCCCCAGTGGACGTGCGTACCGACGTTCGATACCCATGCAAAGCAAATGGTAACATCTCATGCCAATCTTTGTACGTGACAACCATCTTCTGTACAATCTTCTTGATATTTTTGTTGGCCGCTTCGACCGCGCCATTCATCTTTGGGCGGTACGGAGAAGAATTGTGGTGTTCGATTTTGAAGTCCCGGCATAACTCAGCCATCATCTTATTGTTCAAATTAGAACCATTATCAGTAATGATTCTTTCGGGAACTCCATATCGGCAAATGATATCCCGTTTTAAGAAACGAGCGACCACTTGTTTTGTAACATTGGCATAGGATGAGGCTTCAACCCATTTGGTGAAGTAATCAATTGCCACCAAGATGAAACGATGACCATTGGAAGCTGTAGGCTCAATCTTTCCGATCATATCAATGCCCCACATGGCAAACGGCCAAGGCGACGACATGATACTCAACGGATTTGGAGGCACATGCACCTTGTCTGCATAGATCTGGCATTTATGGCATTTGCGGGCATATTTGCAACAATCTGACTCCATAGTCAACCAATAATATCCCGACCTTAACAACTTTTTAGCCATTGCCTGCCCTCCGGCATGAGTACCGAAAGAGCCTTCGTGCACTTCAATCATCAACAAGTCTGCTTCATGTCTATCCACACATCTAAGCAGGACCGTGTCAAAATTTCTTTTATACAGCACGCCATCTTTGTTCAGGAAGAAACTACCAGCTAACCTTCTCAACGTCTTCCTGTCTTTGGACGATGCCCCGGACGGGTACTCTTGACTTTTCAAGAAACACTTAATGTCATGAAACCATGGCTTGTCATCAGACGTTGCATCGACCGCAAACACAAATGCTGGTCTGTCAAGGCGGGATACCTCAATCTTAGGTACATGGTTCCATCCTTGCACTTTGATCATGGAAGACAAAGTGGCCAAGGCATCAGCGAACCTATTCTCATCTCGAGGAATGTGGTACAGTTTCACTGTTGTGAAAAATGTCAGCAATCTCCTCGTATAATCTCTATACGGCACTAGATTTGCTTGGTGCGTGTACCAACTCCCTTTCACTTGATTGATTACCAAAGCTGAATCACCAAATATATCAAGGGTCTTAATCCGTAGATTAATCGCCTCCTCGATCCCCATTATACAAGCTTCGTACTCTGCTTCATTGTTGGTGCACCCGAAAGTTATTCGTGCAGTGAAAGGCATATGAACACCTTCCGGCGTGATAAGAACTGCTCCAACTCCGCACCCATTCATATTGACAGCCCCATCAAACATCAGACTCCATTTGGATTCAGGGTCTGGCCCCTCCTCCGGGAGTGGTTCCTCACAGTCTTTAGCTTTGAGAAACATGATGTCCTCATCAGGGAAGTCAAACTTCATGGGTTGGTAATCATCCATTGGCTGTTGCGCAAGATAATCGGACAAGATACTTCCTTTGATGGCCTTTTGTGAAGTGTACTGAATGTCATACTCTGTCAAGACCATTTGCCACCGTGCAACTCTGCCTGTCAATGCTGGTTTCTCGAAAATATACTTGATAGGATCCATTTTTGAAATCAACAAGGTCGTGTGCCTAACCATATATTGCCTCAATCGCTTAGCGGCCCATGCAAGCGCACAGCATGTCTTTTCAAGCATTGAGTATCGGGACTCACAATCATTGAACTTTTTGCTCAGGTAGTAAATAGCATGCTCCTTCCTACCTGTCTCGTCATGTTGACCGAGAACACAACCCATGGCACCTTCAAGCACTGTCAGATACATTATCAGTGGTCTCCCTTCAACTGGAGGTATTAGAATCGGAGGTTCCTGCAAGTATTCTTTTATCTTATCGAATGCCAATTGGCAATCGTCATTCCACCTGACCGTTTGATCTTTCCTTAACAATTTAAATATTGGCTCACACGTGGCTGTTAGGTGAGATATGAACCTTGCAATGTAGTTCAATCTACCCAAGAAACCACGAACCTCTTTTTCTGTTCTCGGTTCAGGCATTTCTTGTATTGCTTTCACCTTGGCAGGATCAACCTCGATTCCTCTTTCGCTCACAATGAAACCCAGTAACTTTCCAGAACGCACCCCAAACGTGCACTTGTTTGGATTTAATCTCAGACGGAACTTTCTCAACCTTTCAAACAGCTTTTTCAGGTTAACCAGATGTTCCTCTTCTGTTCTCGACTTGGCAATCATATCATCTACATAACATTCGATCTCCTTATGAATCAAGTCATGAAACAATGTCACCATCGCCCGTTGGTACGTTGCCCCTGCGTTTTTCAACCCAAAAGGCATTACTTTATAACAATATGTACCCCACGGAGTAATGAACGTGGTCTTCTCCATGTCTTCAGGTGCCATCTTGATCTGGTTGTACCCGGAGAAACCGTCCATAAATGAGAACACTGAAAACTGAGCTGTATTATCGACCAGCACATCAATATGAGGTAGTGGAAAATCATCTTTCGGGCTAGCTTTATTAAGATCTCGATAATCCACACACATTCTCACTTTTCCATCTTTCTTCGGTACTGGCACGATGTTGGCTACCCATGGAGGATACTTTGTCACAGCAAGAAAACCAGCGTCCCACTGCTTCTGGACTTCCTCCTTAATCTTTAAGGCCATGTCGGGGTGAGTCCGACGAAGTTTCTGCTTGACTGGCGGACATTCTTCTCTCAATGGTAGCCTGTGCACGACAATATCCGTATCCAACCCCGGCATGTCTTGATACGACCAGGCGAAGATGTCAACATACTCGCGCAACATTTCCGTCAAAGTTTGCTTCACATCTGCTTGCAAGCTGGCACCAATCCTGATCTCTTTCTTGGCGTCCTTGGTACCAATATTGATGATTTCTACAGTCTCCTGATGAGGCTGGATGACCCTTTCCTCTTGTTTCAACAATCTGGCCAGTTCTTCAGAAAGTTCACAATCTTTCCCATCCCCTTCTTCGGCTTGATAAATCGGATTGTCAAAGTCATACATGGCCATATCAAAATCGTTATCAGTGGTATCCGGAGGATCAAGTCTGCATGAACGGGTTCATGCCTTATTTTAGAATTTATTTTTAAGCAAAACAAAAGAAAATGAAACATTGCCATTTTATATTTTTTGTGCAAAAATAAAAACTGAAAGACAGAGAACAAAATTTGATTGCAAAACGTCCTTTATTAATGATTAAACATTGCAAATGCAACCATGGTGGCCCTACAAATGAATCTATACGCCTTGGGCAGAGCGCAAGATCTTGTCATGCATTATGGTTAGAAAAAACAAAGAAAAATTACTCTGTCTGAAGAGTAACCCGGATGACTTCTTCAACGAACCAGTTTTGCACTTGTTGTCCCGGAACATGAGGGCGTACCCAGTTGTCCAGGTCACAATCACTGTCAACACTATCCTCCGTGGCTGCACAAGACTGGTCCATGTAGATAATTCCCCCACTATTGAAAGTAATGGGTCCCCTGCTCCCCGCATCTGAAGTTGTAGAGGGATGATAACCAATACCAAATTTGTCTTCCTTCATTGGGGTCTCTATCAACCTGCCCCAACCTTGGGCGTTGCCTGCCCTAACGACTTCGACAGCTTGTTTGTAAGATGAAATGGAGGTACCAGCCCCAACTGGTACAGAAGAAGACTCAGGTGCATCGTCAATATTGACTGCTTCAAATGATTGGCACAGCATCTCATGAATTTCCCCATCCATTTCAATGTACTTGAATGTGGACAAGTGACTCACAAAGATGTCTTCTTCCCCACACACTGTCACAACCTGCCCTTCAAACTCATACTTCAGCTTTTGATGTAGAGTAGAAGTAACAGCCCCGGCTCCGTGAATCCAAGGGCGTCCCAATAGGCAGCTATATGCAGGTTGTATGTCCATTACATGGAACGTGGATTTGAATACCTGTGGTCCAATTTGTACGGGCAATTCCACCTCACCAAACACAGATCGTCTGGTCCCATCGAATGCTCTGACCACCAATTCACTAGGCCTTAAGATCAAACCATCAACTTCCAGCTTCATCAATGCCTTCTTGGGCAAGACATTAAGTGATGAACCAGTGTCTACCAGTACATGAGATAACACTGCGCCCTTACACTCCATCGTGATATGCAAAGCCTTATTATGGTTTCTTCCTTCAACAGTCAAATCTCTACTTGTAAAGCCCAAGCCATGGCTGACATTAACATTGGAGATTACGCCCTCGAGCTGATTAACAGTAATTTCTTGTGGCACGTATGCACTCTTCAACACTTTCAACAACGCCTGCCGGTGCGCATCAGAGCACATCAATAGTGACAAGATTGAAATCTTTGAAGGGGTCTGATTCAGTTGGTCCACAATCTTATAATCGCTTTTCTTGATTATCTTCATAAATTCTTCGATTTCCTTATCAAAAATAATCTTTGTCTCTGCTTCAGGTGTAGGCGCACTTTCAACCACCTGTTTACCCTTAGCCTTTGCTGCAGCTTCTACCTCCTTATCACTTCTCAAGGTTTGGGGAGCGACCAACCTTCCACTCCTTGTAAAGCCCCCTACACCCCCTACATTATCAATATTTGGGCTGACTGACGGCTCAACTTCCTGCTTTTTACCTTCGTAATATACATCTGCCCCATAGTGCCATGGGATAGCTTTCGTAGATGTGAACGGAATTGGTCCTGGCACCGTGATAGTGACAGGACTGGGCCCTTCTGGCGCAACACTCGCCACGGGAACTGCATTGACCGGCATTTGAATCTCAGCGGGAGTGTAATAGATGGTCACGGTTGATATCTCATCAGTGTCTTTCACGACTCTGTCGAACTGTAGACATCCTTCATCGATCAGATTCTGTAAACCCATCTTCAACTTATCACAGCCGTTCTCCTGATTCATACACTCAGAGCAATCTTGATTACAGCCCGGGAACACCTGTCCCTTCAATAAACGATCT
Source organism: Lathyrus tuberosus (assembly GCA_022829125.1). NCBI lineage: Eukaryota > Viridiplantae > Streptophyta > Magnoliopsida > Fabales > Fabaceae > Lathyrus > Lathyrus tuberosus. The sequence continues at coordinate 3,375,200 of JALAZF010000305.1, forward strand.
TTTACAACCAACAAAGAAGTTTTCACTTGATGAACGTCTAACACCACATTCAATCTCCTCCCATCTTCAATAGCGTACACATTTGCTGCACTATGATCAGGCATGGGATGCTGAGTAATATTAGGAGCGGGAGAGAAATTGATGGCTTTAGCATCAATCAAATCTTGTACTTTATGATGGAAAACCCAGCATTTTTCAATGGAGTGCCCCTGAGCACCTGAGTGGAACTCACAACGAGCATTAGCATCGAAGTTAGGTGGCAGGTTTCCAGCAACCGGAGCTTTCATAGTACGGAGTTCTACCAACTTTAACTCGAGTAGCCGGGGCAACAGCGCGGCATAAGTCATAGGGATAGGATCCATCTTACGATCCCTCTGTCTAGACCTTTGCTGGAAAAAAGGTTGTTGCTGTTGAACTTGTTGTTGGGGTTGTTGTTTCTGAATAGACGGTGTGGGGATTGTTACAGCATCTACCTGATAATAAGCTCGAGAACGCCCTCTGCCTCGTCCTCTAAACACAGCATTCGTATCACCTTCTCTTCTTTTCTGGTTACTAGCGAACGGTTTCTTCGTCCCCGAAGAGCCAGCCCCACTCACATCCTGGATCTTTCCAAGCTTTAACAGACTTTCTATTCTTTCTCCCGCAATTACAATATCAGCAAATCCAGTCGACGGACAAGCAGCTAATCTGTCAAGATAGGCCCCTTGCAAGGTGCCCATGAACATATCTGCCATTTCTCTGTCTGACAAGGGAGGTTGGACCTGGGCAGCCATTTCCCTCCACCTCTGTGCATATTCTTTGAAACTCTCCTTGGCATTCTAGGACAATCCCTGCAATTGGGTGCGGTTGGGCGCCATGTCAATATTATATTGGTATTGCTTCAGGAACGCTTCTGCCAGATCTTTCCAATTCTTCACAGCAGCTCTATTCAACTTCATGTACCAGGTCAAAGACGCCCCCGCCAGACTGTCCTGAAAATAGTGCATCCATAGCTTCTCGTCATCCGTATGGGCTGAAATCTTCCCAAAGTAAGCTTGAAGATGCGTTTGGGGACACGCATTGCCGTGATACTTATCAAAAGTGGGAGGTTTGAATTTAGGGGGAATTCTGACTCCTGAGACCAGCCCCAAGCTGGTAACATCAATACCCATAGAGTTCTTGCATTCTATGGCCCTGATCTTCTCTGCTAACTCATCATACCTTTGATCCCCTTGATTACCCACATCAGCATCCAGCAGAGTAAATTGGTCTTCCAGAGTATCTTCAAGAGTAACACCAGCCTGCCTACCATTTCCATTACCCCGATTGTTACCACCAGGAGGAGGGTTGGCACCGGGAGGAGGAATGCCATGTCCCTGTGAATTGTCATGATGATCACCTTCGGGCCCATTGTCGGGACGCTCTACCAGAAGCCTCAGTCTCTCCTGATTTTGCGCCATGCCAGTCATGAGGGTCATGAACTGGTCCATACGCGCCCTCATTTCCGCCAAATCACTTTGCACTTGATCCATGATTCTTACTTGATTCCTTCGCGTCGAATATCGGTGAATATGACTCTCCGCTATACTGCCTGAAACCAAATAAAGGTTAGAGACCCCGCAACGAGTACCTGAAAAGCAAGTAACAAAAAAATGCAAAATGATATGCAATGCCATGCAATGCCATGTTTGTCATTTCCGAGGTGCTTTATACCCTGATTCCAATCCAACCACAGAAATCTGAAGACCAGAAATTGTGATATAAAGAGACGTGTCGTGGTCATGTGCTTGTGTGCAGCTATCTGATAAGGAATAATTCTGAATAAAACTGCTCATACTCATTCAACAAAGTATTCAAGTACATTTAAGAAAGGCTCATCCGCAACTGCAATACAAGGAAAAATGGATCCATCAACAAGCCTGATGGTAACCATTAATAACAAAATATAAGGAAAAGAACATCAGTCTGACAATTCCACACCCTTCAGCTTATCACTTGAGTATTTGATCTCCTCAAAAAGTATACGGGTACGCTGGTGATTCGGCTTTTCAATCATTTCTTTGATCAAGACATCCCTTTTCTCAAGAGCTTCAGTTAAAGAACCCATATGCAGCATCAGAGCCTCGTCATCACACACTCCTTTGTGTCTCTTTATGCCGGCTTGCGTCTTGAGTATCTCCTTTTCTATCATGACTTCTTCAAGCTCTTTCTTGGTATTCCTCAGCTCACCTCTAGCTTCTTCTAGCTGTTCTTGACTCTTACCGAGGCTTTCCCGATACTTTCTCCTCTGCTCATGCGCCTTTTCAAGCTCTTCGTCCTTAATCTGCAACTGTTCCTGTAATTCAGCATTCTCTATCCTAACTTCGTCCCAAGCGTGCTGAAACTTTGTTAACTTTTCTTTGGTCTGTGCTAACGCCTGTTTGGTTTGCTTGTGGGCTTGAGTAGCATCATCAGCACCTTTACTAATCTTCCGGAAATGTTGGGCTCTTCCAGCAAAGTCTTTTCCTTTTGCAGTTAGGATTTGTTCAGCATCTTGGGCTTTCCGCTCCAGCTCTTTGTTGGCATGTAGAGCATTCTGAAGACGGCTACTCAACTCGGAATTCTCTCCTTGGAGCTTTTTCACCAAGGCTTGCAACTTGTCAACTTCTTCCACAGTAGCAGTGCTTCTTGCTTTCTCATTCTCCGGATACAAAAGGGGTGCCTTACCAAAAGGCAAGAGAAAATCTTCAACTCTTTTCTTCACCCACTCTTCATATGCTGGATAAACCCGGTTGTTAGGCTTTCCTAGAGTAACTTTCCCCTTTTTCAGTATGCTACCCCAGCTTTCAGAAGCTTTCTGTGCTGCTTCCCATCCTTCTGATGTATGAAAATAGAGGGACTCCTCCACATCTCTCTTAATAGGCGGACCTGTCAGGGCATACCCAAATTGTCGAATGGCCAAAGAAGGATTGTAGTTAATCCCACCCAGTCTTCCTATCAGTGGAACGTTAGGGAACTTACCACAGCTGTGGATAATATTCTTACCAATCAGCCCATGATCTACCCATACGATGTCCTTGGCCACCAATCCCATTAAACGCTGTTTCCACTCTAGAGAATCTTTGGAATCCACAAAAGCCCCTGATTGTGGTAAACGGCTCGCAAACCACTTATAGAACAAGGGTGCACAACAACGAATTATCCCTCCTCTTTTCTTTTCATTTCGGTTGTACAATGAGTAGTGAAGATCTCCCAGTAGCGTTGGCACCGGGTTGTTCATCATGAATATTCGTATAGCGTCCGTATCAATAAAATCCGGCTCGTTGGGAAACAACACTATGCCGTATATACAAAGGGCTAGCAAAGCATTAAAAACAAGCCAATTCTCGCCTTTAGCTGCTTCCTGGGCCTTCTTAATCAGATATTCCAGCTTGTAACCACGAATCTTTCCTTTGTTGGAGACATTGTCACTTAGCTCTGATTTGCTCAAATATAGAGCACCAGCCAACTTCCCAAAGTCAAGATCCCCCACTGATCCAAAGAAAGGGGGCTCCTCCTTGATAGCAATCCCCAACATGTTGGAATACTCCTCCAGGGTAGGAACCAACACATAGTCTGGAAATACAAAACATCTTAGAGGCGGATCATAGAACTGCATCAACGTATGGAGACCTCTGGCTTCATAATCACTGACATTACGAACCATAGATAAAATCCACCCATATTTCTCTTCAAAAGCTTCTCGTGCTGCCGGGCTCGCCATTCCCTTCAGCACAACAATAGGGCCCAAAGTAGGCGTAAGGAACTTATAGCTGATGATATTCTTCCTCTCTTTAGTGTTCATCTTTGCAGGGACCTGATGACTGGAATCAAGGGTAATATATGCACCTGGAAATGAATAAACATGTATGTTAGGATATGATAATGCAATGCAAAGGGCAATGTGATCAGGTAATCAGGTGTCTGTGCTGAACTGTGAACGGTGTCAGTGTAGCTCTGAGACTAATATAGAACCATAGATAAGAACCATCTGAATACAATAGGATGAAACTTCCTTTTTGTGCAATGATGATAGAAAACCGGGTATGTAGGAGGTCATGGTTACCTGCAAACCTGTAAACAACCCGCCCTTCTCACATGTGGGTACTAGGATGTTCAATATCCCGGGCTCTCAGGTCGAGAAATGATGATACGTTCACCATTTCTGGTTTGGCATCATCATCAATCGAGGAGGCCTCAACTGATTCTCCAAAACAAAAAGGTCCTCAGCTTCTGGCACTGAGGTCGAGAAGCAATAGTACATTCATCCCTCAGGGTACAGTACTACCGCCAATCGAGGAGTGCCTCCGCTGATTCTCTTTCAAAAAGGGATGTCCTATAGCAAGTTCCCAGCATTGGGTCCTCGGATCGAGAATGTGCAATGGGTTTGCCACGGAATGTGGTCTGCCACTGTCACAACTCGGGAGGAGTGCCGCAACTGAGTCCTCGGGAATGGTCACCAGAGTCGACGGTTCCTCAAGAGAATAACCACTGGCCTGCATAACATGCAGTAGCAGAAAGCTCCTGATAGAACCTCGTCTGGTTGTGGGTCTCATGAACAACAATACGTGGTCACCACCACGCAAGCGTCATGACTATCCACTCTAATACCTATGTATGTACTCAAGCCTTGGTAGTGGGCTTATCTCTCAGAACACCCATCCCGCCAAACAGACAAAACAGTGCAACACAATATAATATATGATATGTAATGCTAAAATGCGGTAAATACAGTAATGTACAGTAAAACAGTAAATAACCATACAATAAAACAGTAAATACAGCACAACAGTAAACACCCAATGAAAGAAAAGCAGACAAGCGCTAGGATTGACTCGCTAAGGAAACCAGAGATTCTGGGTTCGGTCCCCAGCAGAGTCGCCAGCTGTCGCTCCCGGGATTTTCATCCTAGTACAAACGCGAAAGTGGCACCGAAACAGAGTCGCCAGCAATGTGTATTTATCCCATGAGAGGGAAAGGAAACACCGCATAAACCCGAAGGAAAGGAAAAGCATGGTCTTACGACCAAAAGAACTGGGTTCGGGAGTCGGTTACGCGCGAGGAAGGTATTAGCACCCCCACGCGTCCATCGTACCCGATGGGATCCACGCTTGCTTGTTTCGATCAAAGGGTGATAGAAAAGAATACTGGAAGAGGAACTAGAAAAGGAAGAAAGGAGAAAGAAAAACAAATGTAGGGAAAATAAAAGAAGTGCTCGCATGGGCCCTACCCCACTGCCTACGTATCTCATCGGGAACATGAGAATCAGAGCGACGTAGTTCCCCTCACTAGGGAAAGTTGTTTGTGTTTTTTAGAGAACGACTTACGTTCTAGCTCAGGTGTTGCAGGCTCGCTGGTCCGAGTGCGTTACCATCTTGCAAGAGAACGAGTAGAAGCGCGTTCGTGCGTTGAGAAAGAATGAGATGAGAAAAGAATTCCCGAAGGAAAGACGTTATTGTTTGTTTTTGTCTTTTAAGAGTTTTTTCATTTGTTTGCATATGATAGTGTATCTGAATCTTAGTCATTGGAATGTATACCTTCTCACATTCCAAGATGGAATGGGTAAGAAAGCACACTACGGGTGAAGAAGACCCTCACACTTAGTTCCAATTATCAAGGTTCAAACACACTAGCATACTTGTGTTTATTAAGTGTTTTGTTGATTATGAAGTGAAGAAGTGTTTTTTATTATTTGCACCTTCAACAAGTATTGCATTTAAGTCCCTCATACAAGATCAAATATGTAACACATTGACCTAAGATGGGCCATATGCTACACATCTAAATGCAATAAATGCCTACCTTTATTAGATATTTTGAATTTTCTTTGAGATGAGAAAAGAGACTCAAGGGAGGATAAAGGTAAAAATCTATATGGACTAAGACTCAATCCTAATTGATTAGTTAAGGGAGTGATCCTAAGGTTTGTGAGGTTTCAACCTAAAGTCTAAAGAAAGAAAGAATTAAACAATTCACTTCCAAAGTAGAAGATGAATTGTAATTCAAAAAGGGAAAGTAATGAGTTATTAAAAGAAAGCACATAAGTGCTTAGCAAAACACAAAATGGAATTTTAAAAGAGAAAGGATAGAAGTTGAATGTGGATTCCTTATCCACACTCAATTGAAACTTACCGAAGCCCCTACATGGTTAGTAAACATGTATAAGAAGTATGAGAAGTAAAAGAACATGTAACGCATCATAAAACTCAAAAGAATTAAATGAGAAACCAAATCCTAGGGCCACAACCAGAATGTACATCATATGGAAACCAATGGTTATTATCATACAAGTGCAAGTGAATAAGCAACCATCATCACCCATTAGCATTTAAACATGTTACAAGAAGAAGGGGTAGATGAAAGATGGAAAGAAATGAAGAGGACATGCATAAATGGAACATGTAAATCAACAACCAGAATTGAAACTAAATGGAAAAGGGTTTATAAACATCTCAAAAGTATTTATGAGGTAACTTCAAGACATTCAAGAAGTAATATAAGAAGAATTGAAATGAAAGTTCAAAAAGAAAGGGCAAACAATACATGTTAATGATGCACAAAGTTCAAATTGAAATGAACATGTAAAGATGACCTATAATGTGTATCAAAGACCTATAATATCATATGAATGGCTCATAACATATGCAAATGCTCATACAAATGTGCACAAAAGAATTCATGTAAACATGCACTAAAGTTGTAATGACATGCCATGGATTATACATCCAATGTGATGCATCAAACAAAGACCAAATGGATTCATGAAAATTATGCCAGCATATCATTGGAATGCCTAGGTCAGAAATGCATCATACATCAAGATAGCATGTAAAAATTCAGAGCAAAATGACTTCAAACAAAGCAATTAGGTCAAATTGAAACATCATGCAAAGTGGAGCAAATATAGGCATCAAGACATATGATAAAGTGACCTAAAAAATCAAACAAAAATCATCTAACATGCTTCAATGTATTAGTGAATCAATGCAAAAAGAGTCATGTCAAAATAGTTGGTAATGAGCAAGAACAAAATTAAACAAATTCATGTATCATGCTTAGAATGCATCTAAGTGGAAATTCAAAGAAAATTATGGAACAGGGGCAAAAAGGTCATAAAATCAGAAAATAAAATCATGAAAAATTTCCTAAATGTTTTAAGAATACACATGAATTTTTGTAGAATTTTCCAATATGTTTTGGTATTTTTAAAAATTAATTATGAAACGTGTAGCAAAAATGAGAAATAAAATGAAATGGAACTAAAGAAGGGGGTGCATGCATAGCAAATTAACAGTTCAAAATCATTGGGCCTTGAAAACATGGGGTGTGGACATCAATCTGGCTTAGGTCCAGTAAGCACGCAAAACACCATAACTAGCGTGTACCATCAGTCAACCATTTTGACTCACTCACAACCATCAGATTAGGTCAGGTCAATGTAAAAGTCAAGGTAATCAAATCAAGCATCTCACATTGCTAGTACACACTAATAACCATGTACACACGCGCATGCTAATCATCAGATGGAAAAAATGAAGCACGTGACACACACCCTCTCCATTTATTCGCTGGCACCACCACCACCCTTGGATCAAAACAAATCAACGGACACGACTTAATCTGGCATATAAACCCTAATGAAACCTCACCGGCCGGAGAGGGACCTCCGGTCACCTTTTCCGGCCACTCTCCGGCACTGAAATCAATCAAACATTCCAGAAATTTATGCAATACACATCAAAATGTTCAGGAAGTCACATAGATCATGAATCTAGGCTTATTTTTCACAAACAACACACAAACAGAGAGAATCGAAGCAATGAAATTAGCCCTAGGTTTTGGATCTAAGCTTCTAAGAAGCTCTATCAACTAACCGGTTTCATATAGCTTCTAATAAGCTCAAATAACACATCAACCAGTTAAAATAACATCAAATCGTGCAAGCAAAGTTTGAGAACTTTTGGAACCTGAAACTTGAAGATCTTTGGATTTTTGAGAAAACCAGAGATGAGAACTTGTTCTTGAACTTCTAGAACTTCAATTTGAGCAAAATAAATGCTATTTGATCTTGAGAGTAAGAGGAAATCTGAATCTGAAATTGGAGATAACTGTGCTATTCCATGCTTCAGTGATGTCTTCTTGCTTGATCGTGAAGGTTGAAGAAGAACTTGAGGAGTTCGTGCAGGTAGAGAGAAAATTCAGAGAGAAAGTTGAGAGTGCTTTTGGAGTGAGAGTGAAACAATGAGAATCCCCCTTTCCAAATCTGTTAGAATTGTTTATATAGGCGTGGTTATGATTTGACCCTGGTGGTTGATGGTTAGAACTATAGTTAACTGAGTTAGTTAACTGAGTTTGAGTTAACAGAATGAGTCATGACAGTTAGTGACACGAGTTGGAGAGGTTTTGTTTTAGTGTGGAAGAGCTCATGGTCACTTATGGTGAGGATAATGGTGAGGTGGTGTTATACAGCAGTAGCTTGTGGTGGAAGTTTTGCAAGTTTCCCTTCTCATGTAAGAAGTAACAAAGTGGAAGCACGTGCAAGAATGTTTGGGCAAATGAGGAAAAGAAATCAGCTGGTGATGATGAAGTGTTTGTGGTGTGACTGAACCAAAAAAAAAGTGTGAACTGCTACACATGGCAGTCAATGCATCAATGCAGATGGTGATGTTTGAACATGGATTTCTTTATGACCAAGGCACGAAAATGAATCATCTTGGTGTCAATGGATTGAGGAAGCATCATAGGACAATTTTGGTGTTGGACTTGAGTTGAAAAGGTACCTCAAACATGTCTAAAAATCATCATAAACAGATGGAAAAACGACTGGTGCATGGGCGAGCAATTTGTGGCATGGCATGGCAAGGTGTGCATGGCATGGATTTTCAGTTGTGTTGACCAATCTTTGAGCTATCATAACTCCTTGTCCTTTGATCAAATGAAAAAATCATGAACATCAATCTTGAAGATCTCACATAGGGGAACAACTTTGATGTTGCAAGATTTTTCATTTGAAGCCTTTAACCATGAGTAAAATGAGTGGACATTTGGCCCACCACATGTTTGTTAAAATGACTGCGCGCGTGCCCTGAAAATCTTGGTCATGACCTAGTTTTGAACCTACTTTGCTCAAACTTTGATCAATCATATCTCCCTCATTTTTTATCCAATGGAGATGTTCCACACATGGATTTGAAGCTTAAAGCAAGGCCTTTCATTGAGGCAGAGTGGAATTTTCATTTGGTACTCCAAATTTGAATGGCCTTGGTTCAAATTCTGATGCAAAATGGCCAAAACTTGCTATTTTTAGTAACCCTTCCTCTTCCAAAAATGGCAACTTTCCACATCTTGATTTTTTCATGATTCCTTTGGAGTTTCTTGACCAAATTTTGTACATTGGACATATGTAACATGAATTTCATGAATTTGGCCTCAAAAAGTCAAGAGTTGACTTTTTCCTCTGATTATTTGACTTGGCCCCAAATTCCCTGATTTTTTATCTTTCTTCCAATTGAAACACTTCCAAAACCAATTGAGAGGCAATTTTCCATACACATACACTTAAGAACATGTAGAATATCATGACAACAAGCTTTGTCCAAAAAATCAGAGATATCCTGATTTTATTAGAAACCCTAATTTTGACCCTCTCTGGTTAGGAGGAAATTGCACATCTTCCAAATCCAAATTCCTCAGAGTATGTTGTGTATCCTCTTAAAGGATGATGAGAAATGCCACTTGAGAATGATTTTGAATCAATGAGCTATCTCTTTTGAGGGTTTTCCTTCAATTTTTGAACCTCTTGCATAGTGAAAGATGTAGTGCTTCAATCTCCCATTGAATCTCACTTCCTTGAGGTTTTGGAAGATCAATTGAGATAGTATGAGACATGAGAGACCTCTTGGCTTGCCTAGAGCCAACTTGATTGACCTTTTTGTGCTTTGAATGATTCCTTGATTGTCCACCTTCCACCTGATCACATGCCCTGATGGTAAGAAGGATGCCATGCTTCATTTTTCTATGTTAAATGCAATGTAATGTTAATGAGGTGGATATGATATGATAAATGATAATGCCATGCTATGATGACAAAAGGGGAGAGCAAATTTTGGGGTATTACACAAAGACATGATTTCCTGAAGAATTGCACTGTTTGGAATTCATCGGATAAAAAGTCAACTGTGCACAAAAGTCAACTTTGACTTTTTGAGATTTTTCACTAAAATGGATTTTTAACCCTAAAATGATGTTTATGTATAATTTGAATCATCATTCATCAAGAAAAATCAAAGAAAATGGGATAACTTGTAAAAGGGATAACCATAAAGACTTAGAAAAATTTTCTAAGTTATGAAAAAAGTGACAAAGGTACCAACTTTGGAGGATCATAACTCCTAAACCACAAAGCCATTTTTTTCCATCCAAAGCTTGATTTGTAGATCTCATTGCCCTCTACAAAAGCTTCATACTGACCTATGTCCAAATTCCTCATGGATTTTGAGTTATGGAGTGATCAAAATCAAGAAAAGTCACTTTGTTCCAACACTTAGTGAAAATTTCACTAAGTCAGATTTTGCCTTAATTTTTTCCAAATGTAGGGGCATTTTTCACTTGTATCCAAAAAGTATCAAAACCAAATATGATCAAACAGTTGTTGTATCATATAAGAGCTTTCCAAAATGGCCAAGAACATCACCAAATTCAATTTGAGTCATGAGATTTGACATTAGCAAGTTGGCTTGCTAAAATCTACCAAGGCAAGGCAGATTTTTACACTTTTTGTCGATTTGCCAAAATCAGTCAAATCCAAATGCTCCTATCCACTTGGACACATCTAAGGATTGAATCTAAAGGGGACAATCACTGAGCCAAGCCTCTAAAGTCCTTGGAACAAGAAATAACATGCTAAACCTAGAATTGCACAAAATAGGGACAAGACTCTAATTTTGGATTGGAGCATTCAATGGAAGCATCAAGCTGGCATGGACTGAGCCATTCTCAACTAAATTCAGTTAAGACTTATCCAAGACCAAGGGAACCAGCAGCCTGTGCCCTAACCTCTAGTCAATGGCTAGAGAAGACTTGGATTTTCATTTGCCAACATTGGCCAAACCTACTCAGCAGTTGCCATTCACTATTCCTTGCAAAAAAAACTTGCTCTACTATAAATAGAGCTCAATTGTGATCAGTTTGAGTACACCAAAGCCACCAAACAGACGCTTTCCTCAAAATCTCTTCTTTCACTCCAATTTTGCCTTCTAAGGCAAGTCACTATCGGGTTTTGAGTTTGAGAGCTTTTCCAATCAAACCAATCACACACACACCTCATATACATCATATAGAAGTGATCCAAACACTCACATAACATCTGGAACACAGATTTCACAAAATCACCAGCCAATTGCTTAAGTTCTTGACAGATTTGCAGTTGGGGTACCATCTCAAGTTCCAGATCATTTCAATCCATTCCAAGCATTCATCACACTCCATGGCACCTAGGGAAGCTATCCAGATCATTGGAACCTAGCTGTAACACCTCCAACACAAATCACGATCACCAGCTGCAAGTGGTAAGCATGAGCTCTTCTAACTCTATGATCCATACAATTTTTGCTGCACAATAATTTGGCCATATGTTCATAATCATGCATGGAATGTTTCCCCTCAATTAATTGCATTGTTTGAATCATGTATCAAAAATCCTAGCCTTCATGCAGAAATTAGGGTTCTTGAGGATTTTTCGTGATTTCTTGTTTTATGCTTAATTTAAATGAAATTAATTGTCATAGACATGATCGTGAGGTTGAAACGAGTTGATTGGTATGTGGATTGCATGATATAATCAAGTATTCAGTGAGATTGGAGAGAAAATGCAAATCAGCCAAACCCAGAACACGCGCGTGTTCTTCAGCTGTTCTTGGCGCCATTTTTTGAAAATTCAAATATTTGAATTTTGTGATTTTATTTAATTGATTCAAAAATTAATTTCTCTCTGAGTTTTAATGATTTTGAGTTGATTGTTTTTTTAATTATTCACAAAAATGTTAAAATATTTTATTTTCCCAAAAAATCCCAAAAATATTATTTATTTTGTATAATTGATATTTTTGCAAAGAATTAATGTTTTAATTGTTTTTAACATTTAAAATATTTTTTCCACCTTGATTTTTGCAACTTTTAATGCCTTCTAATTATTTTGTAGGTCAATACTTAATATTTGAAGCATTAATCCAAGATCACAATTTGTTTTCCATATGTTAAACAATTTTGATCATTTTAATTGAATTTTTATTCAATTAAAACACATTTTGAAAACAAATTAGAGTTTTGGATTAATTCAACCCTCTGTACAAAACAACAATGCGCTCACTGATAAAACCCTAGGGCTCTCCTTGAGCTGTAAGCCCCAAATCTTTCTTTTTCAAAGCACTTTCTCCTTTGATTTTGAATATACTGTTGTTTTCAATATTTCTTTGTTGAACAACTAACCAAACAGCATGGAAGCTCTACAACCGAGTAACTGTTTATATGCTTTCATTTACCGCTTTCATATACATATAATTGTATTGTGGGGCTGTTTCACTCTAAGTCTTCTTTCATAAACTCATATCAACTGTGTAATAATAGTATAGATATTTAGAGTTTCCCCGGCAACTACGTCTAGCATTAAGCCCGTTGATCACTCTTAAATAGTCAAAACTAGATCCCCATAGGATTACCAGACACAGTCTTCCCTCCTCTTGGGGTTAAACAATATGGAGATATGGAAGGCAGCATTCTCGGTGAACCCTTTCATAGACGGTCACCTTTAGAAGTTGTCAAAGAAACTCTACTCCATAGAGATGATCTCTTCTCCGTGAATTGCATCTCTTGAGTTTCTTCCAAATTCTCGGACTTTCCTGGCTTGATCTATTCTTTATGAATAACCTGTCTTGAACTTCTCGGGGTTTGGGGACCCACTGGCTTCTTAAAAGCACTTGTCAAGAAACTCTATTCCCCAGAGATGATCTTTTCTCCGTGAATGGCATCTCTTGAGTTTCTTCCAAATTCTCGAACTTTCCTGGCTTGATCTATTCTTTGTGAATAGTCTGTCTTGAACTTCTCGGGGTTTGGGGACCCATCGGCTTCTTAAAAGCATCGGCCTTCTCTTGGGCATCATACAAGGAACCACAGGCTTCCTAAAAGCAACCCCACTTCCTCTTGGGCTTAGTACAAGGACCCGCCGGCTTCTTAGAAGTATTCACATCCTCCTCTTAGGCTTCGTATAATGAGCTCTTCCTCTGGGAATGATAGCCTCATCTTGGGCTTCATACAAGGACCGATTGGCTTCTTAAAAGCTTCTAGCCTCCTCTTGGGCTTCGTACAAATTGTCCCGATGACCTCCTAGAGGTATAGGAACAGAACTTAATCATCTGCATAAAACAATCCATTCAAAGAGTCTACTACTGTTTCTCAAAGCATAGTACAAAAGATGAAACTCTAGACTTGGACAGTCTAATCTCCTTGAGTCTCAAAGACATTCTCAAGTGACCCCTTCGTTAAATAGGAAGAAAACCCGTAGACTCGGACAGTCACAATACCCTTCGGATTTCCCACTTCCTTAAAGAATGGGAACAATCCTGACCCTCGAATCAAAGCCTTGAGTATAGCATTACTCATATAAGAACTGGTTTTCTCTTTAAAATCAGTATACTGAAACAGTCACCATAGCCTCCTATTGGGCTTTGTACAATGATTCTCCCCAGCGGAGTCAAACAACGTTTAGCCTCTCTCTCATGCTTTGTACGAGACACATAAGAGACTCCCTCGTTGAGTCAATCACAAACAACAACCTCCATCTCGGGCTTCGTACGAGATCCAAAATAAACCCTCTCTTGTTGAGTCAAATAGCCTTCATCTCGGGCTTTATACGAGATACCAAAAGACTCCATCGTCGAGTCAAAACCTTTTAGCCTATCTCTCGGGCTTTGTATGAGACACATATTAGCCTCCTCTTAGGCTTTGTAGAAGAAAATCACTGGTTGATCCAATTAACCTTTTAGCATCAAAGTTGTACCTCGTTCACAGTACACAAACATCAACAACTCATTCCCCTTCATCTAATTGCTGTAAGCGGCAAGCCTCTGGATCATCTACATCCATGCCACTGTCCCTCTTTTAGCATGAGAAATTCCTAAGGAAAGATAGCATTGCTCTACACTGAGTTAAAGTCTTCTCCTTCAGGTTAAAATCCCCTTTAAAGGAAATTATGGCATTGCCGGATTCACAAATCCCGGTTAAAGTAATTCTCCTTTATAAACAGTTGTGACATACAGACCCCTTTTAGAGATGACAAGTTCTCTCTAAAGTCAAACCTTTCAGCTTCATATCTTGGGCTTTGAACAAGATATAAACCACCTTTTAGCTTCACGTCTTGGGCTTTGAACAAGATACCAAAAACACCCATTTCCTCCCATAGAATAGGAGGAACTACGAAAGCTCTGATTTCCCTGTTTCGATAAACGGGAATACGTAGGCATAAGATTGAAAGAAAAATCTTAGCGAGCACACTAAACAAAAACCCAAAATCCCATACTCTCACATATCTATCAAGAAGCATCCGTCCTAACATCTAAACCTCCCACCACTTTTAAAAAAATAAACCCGATAGAGACCCCGAATCTTTGTAGCATCTGTAACCTAACAGACCGCTGTTTAACCTTAGTTTGCAAGCAGGGTTAATTTGAGACATCTATTTCCCTTCCTTCATCAGCTTTAATAGGATAAAAAATGAATCGAGCTGTAGACACCAAAGAGTGACAGCGCTTCACAACCGCGTCCAAAATTGCTCGCTACAAGGTATAGGAACATAAATTAGTCATATTAATAGAATAGTCTTTCAAAGAGTCTAGATCTTTCTACCGTGAACGTACTACTACTGTTTCTTTAAGCATGGTACAAAAGATAAAACTCTAGACTTGGACAGTCTAATCTCCTTGAGTCTCGAAGGCATTCTCAAGTAGGGAAAAAACACCAGTAGACTCGGACAGTCTCCAATACCCTCTGGATTCCCCGTTTCCTTGAAGAATAGGAAATAACCCTGTTCCTCTGATCAATCCCAAAGCATAGCCTTACCTTTAATCAGTCTCTTTATAAGAACTCATTTTCTCTTTTAACCAACCTACTGGACCTGTCACTTAACTGAAACAGCAATCCTTTTAGCCTCTATCTCGGGCTTCGTACGAGATACAAAAAGACTCTCTTGTTGAGTCAATAATCCTTTTAGCCCCCCTCTCGGGCTTTGTACGAGATACAAAAACACTCTCTTGTTGATTATAAAAGACTCTCTTGTTGAGTCAACCTTTAGCCTCCGTCTAGGGCTTCGTACAAGACACATCTAAAAGCACTATCTTGTTGAGTCAAACCCTTTTAGCCTCTC
This sequence comes from Lathyrus tuberosus, assembly GCA_022829125.1. Classification (NCBI taxonomy): domain Eukaryota; kingdom Viridiplantae; phylum Streptophyta; class Magnoliopsida; order Fabales; family Fabaceae; genus Lathyrus; species Lathyrus tuberosus. The sequence goes on from JALAZF010000305.1 coordinate 3,390,612, forward strand.
TCTCGGGCTTCGTACGAGACACATAAAAACACCCTCTTGTTGGGCCAATAGCCTTCTCTTAGGCTTTGTATAAGAAAAAACCCCGTTTGAGTCAATCAACCTTTTAGCATCAAAACTGTGCCTCGTTCACAGGATACAATAATCAACAACTCCTTTCATCTAATCGCTGTAAGCGGCAAGCCTCTGGATTATTTACATCCACGCCACTGTCCTTCTTTTAGCATGAGAAATTCCTAAGGAAAGATAGCATTGCTCTACACTGAGTTAAAGTCTTCTCCTTCAGGTGAAAACCCCCTATAAAGGAAATTATGGCATTTCTAGGATTCGCATATCCAGGTTAAAGTAATCCTCCTTTATAGTCAGTCACCCAACAGTCGTGACAAACAGACCCCCTTTAGAGATGACAAATTCTCTCTAAAGTCAACACCCTTTTAGCTTCACATCTTAGGCTTCGAACAAGATACAAATAGACCCTTCTGCTTCACATCTTGGGCTTTGAACAAGATATAAACCACCTTTTCAACTTCACGTCTTGGGCTTTGAACAAGACACCAAAACACCATTTCCTCCCATAGAATAGGAGGAACTATGATCCCTCTGATTTCCCTGTTTTGGTAAACGGGAATACGTAGGCATAAGATTGAAAGAAAAATCTTAGCGAGCACACTAATCCAAAGTCCCAAATCCCATACCTCCACATATCAATCAAAAAGCATCAGTCTTAAACTCCCACCAATTGCCCAGGCACTATTTTAACAAAATAACTTAAGAGAGACCCACAATCTCAATAGCATCTGTAAACCAACATTCATCTGTTTAAACTCAGTATGCAAGCAGGGTTAATTGGAGACATCTATTTCCCTTCCTTCATCAGCTTCAATAGGATAAAAAATGAATCGAGCTGTAGTACCCCAAAAGCGATAGTGCTTCGCAACCATGTCCAAAAATTCACGCTACAGAAAAATGGCGACTTCACTGGGGACCACGAGATCTTGTTCTCTTCCCATCTCTTAAGAAGAAACCTTAAAAAGTACCACAGAAAAGTAACGCCCACCGTGGGGCTCTTTTCTTTTCTTTCCTTCTTTGGGGATTTCACTGGGATAGGATTTTTGTTGACTTCACTAGGATCTTAGGTCAAAAACCTGTAAAGTTGGGAAGATACCATAGAATGGCGACTCCGCCGGGGAGCCATTTTTGTCAGGAACATAGGATTTATAGCTCTTTAAAGTCTAGGACTTTAGGACAAATATATATACTGCTTTTCCTAATTGATATCTGTGTTTATTTTTCTGCTAATGGGAATGCGTGTGATGCCGCATGTGGAAAGATTGAGTATACACCTAGGAAAAACCTCCTTTAGTAGTGCGGAAACTATTGGAAATGGTTGTTACACGATACTACCCTCTTCTGATGGTTCTTCGAAAAACATCACCTAGCACGGTTCCCGACCCGCTGGTGTTTTCTCGACAAGAACTGATGATTTTGAGAGACAGGTACAAAAATCACTAATATAAACCTTTGGGGGGGGGGGGGGGTAGAGCCTTGACTTCATGACACCGACCCTTTGACCCCATGTTTTTTCTATGTTTTTGTGTACTGCATTCATGCATTCATCTAAAAAACATTACATCAAAGAAAAATTTTCTCTTCTAGTCTCTCTTTTTCAAATTAAACTAAGATAATGATTGTAAATGTCAGAGAAAAAGATTGAGCTCATGGATTTCGGTAGAAGGAGAACTCATAAGTATACCTTCAGGGTTCCAAAACTAGAAGATTTGAGAGGATTAGCGAGGATGATCACTAACCCTGAAGCTTTCAGAGCCAAGTACGGAGGTCTGCTACCTCTGTTAAGAGTCCATGTGATTGAAGGAATCATGGAGGCACTCATTCAATTTTATGATCCGGTCTATCACTGTTTCACATTCCCGGATTACTAGCTCGCACCAACGCTGGAGGAGTATTCTCACCTAACCGATCTACACATTACTGATCGAGCTCCATTTTCTGGACTGGAAGAAATTCCAAAGGATCAGACCATTGCAAGAGCAATCTGTTTGGATGAGTCAGAAATCAAGACTCACATGATCACCAAGGGTGGGCTCTAAGGTTTTCCAGCCCAGTCCCTGACAAAGAAGGCTTTGTACTTTGCTAGTATAGGGAACATGACTTCTTTTTAAAGCATCTTTGTCTTACTCACTTACGGGTTATTTCTGTTTCCCAACATTAATAGCTTCGTCGATATCAACGCCATTAAGGTTTTTCTCATTGGAAACCTTGTGCCAACTTTGCTCACGGACGCATATCATTCTGTACACTTAGGAAATTTGTACAGCGGAGGGATGATCACATGCTGTGTACCCCTGTTATACAAATGGTTTATCTCCCATTTACCCAAGTCCGATGCGTTTTGGGATTATAAGAGTGCCTTGCGTTGGTCGCAGAAAAGTATGTCTCTTACCAACTCTGATATAGATTGGTGCAATAGGATTTATGACGGGATCAGGATCATTGATCGTTGTGGAAACTTCCCCAACGTACCCCTCATAGGAACTAAGGGAGGAATCAACTACCATCCAATATTGGTTCGTCGTCAATTTGGATACCCGATGAGGCATGTCCAGCATAATGCTCATCTCGAGGGTCTTTTCTTCAAAGAAGGAGAAAATGACAGGGCACTAAAGATGGAAATAGTGCACGCTTGGAAACATGTTTATAAGAAAGGACGAGAGTCTCTAGGAAAACTAGGCTGTGTCTCGGTGGAGCCTTATCTCCACTGGGTACAAACTAGAGCTCTCAAGCTAAAGATGCCTTATCCTCGTCACAGAGTTCTCCCGCTAAGGGAATCTGTCATGTACTTCATGACTAAAATGGAAAAACTTCAGGTTACTCTCAACAAAGTTCAACAGGAAAGGAGGTCTTGGAAGAACAAGTACCACACCCTCAATGTAGAGTGTACCAAAATGCAGCGAATGCTAAAAGATAAGGATGCTCTGATTGAGATTTTGGAGCAACATGCTGTGGATAATCAGGATGACCAAATGAATTTGCTCGTTCCTTTCACTTGGCAAAGGAATGACAACCCGACAACGGCCCAAGAGCCCCGGTCCAAGAAAAGGAAAGTACCAGAATCAGCACCCGGTTTCTCCCCAGAGAGGACTCGGGGCCCCTTAGCTTAGGTTTCTGTTTCCGCGTCTTGTAATCTACTGTATTTATATTTTCGCAATCCTTTGAATTCAATAAAACGGGGTTTCCCTACTGTTTGATATTTGCAATCTAATTGTCGAAGTTTATTTTGATTAAACAAAAAAAACAATTAATATAATCATTCCATTCATCATTCTCACGTCACGTATTCTTCTTACCTACGAATCTCACGTTTGTGTCTCGGTTCTAGAGTCAAACTATTTCATTCGTACAATACTCAGGCCAATCGTTAGAAAAAGATGGATGATCTCGAGGAAGAGAACAGAGAGTTGACAGAAGAGATCGACGCTCTGAGAAAGGATATGAGAAAGCTTCATAACGACATGCAAGCCATGGAAGAAGCTCAGCTACAAAGGACTGTGATCTCGGAGATCACCTCAACGCCCATAGTGGAGAAGTCCGATCCTAGGTACAAAATGCCAAAATATCGTCCTTGGGGCATGCCACTTAACTATATCCCAAAAGGATATGTCCCGCCGATCAATGAGGATCAGGGAACCGCACCGGGAACCGCTGGACCTGAAGGTTACAAACTTCGGGAAAGCGAAGATGCCAGGGGCATGACAGCAACTCCTAAAGGTTACAAACTTCGGGAGGCACCGAGGGTCTCGGCGATAATGACTATACCACCGCCCATGGTGCACACTGTCCCGGAAGGACAGATTCCACAAATACCTTCTGGTGGAAACGATAATATGTTCGAAAGAATGAATGAGTTCCAGGAACAGTTCCTGGGAATGCAGAAAGAACTGCAGGCCCTTTGCGGTCAGGATTTATTTGGAAAGGACGCCGCGGACCTCTGTTTGGTCCCTAATGTGAAAGTCCCGCACAAACTCTAGGTGCCCAACTTTGGAAAGTACAAGGGTAACTCTTGCCCTCAGAGTCACTTGGTGATATACGCTCGGCGAATGTCTGCTCAGACAAAGAATCAGGATTTACTGATTCACTACTTTCAGGATAGTTTAAGCGGTGCCGCCCTAAAATGGTACATGGGTTTAAACCGTGCTACGATTAGCACTTTCAGAGATCTTGGCACTGCCTTCGTCCAACAATATAAATACAATCTGGACATGGCACCAGACAGAGATCAACTCCGATCAATGTCACAAAAGGACAAGGAAACCTTTAAGGAATACGCTCTGAGATGGCGTGAAATTGCCGCTTAAATTTGTCCACCTCTTGAGGAAAAAGAGATGACAAAGATCTTCTTAAAGACCTTGAGCTCATTTTACTATGACAGAATGGTTGCCAGCGCTCCCAGTGACTTCACCGAGATGGTGGGCATGTGAGTTCGTCTTGAGGAAGCCGTCCGAGAAGGATGTTTAGTGAAAGACGCTGGATCATCAAGTAGTGCAAAACGATACGGTAGTCCTCTCCCTAAGAAAAAAGAGCAGGATATTGGGGATATCTCTCTCGGAAAGCAAAGGCGACGTTATCAACCAGTAGCAGCTGTAACTCCTGCTATCAATCCTGCGCCTATTCCTACGTATCAACCTCAGGTTGCACAGAGCCAACCTAATCAATAAAGGACTCAACAACCTCTTCAGCAGGATCGTCCTCCATACAATAACAACCATACAACGCGGCCACCAGGATTTGATCCTATACCAGTATTGTAGGACGAACTATTTCCGTTACTACTGGCCAAGGGGCATGTCCAGACTAAGTCCCCTATTACAGTACCGGAAAATCTGCCTTTTTGGTTTAAGGTGGATCAGACTTGCCCTTACCATCAAGGAGGACCAGGGCATAACATAGAAAACTGTCTCAGTTTCAAATCCGACGTACAAAAGCTTGTTAGGAGCGGGGTCTTATATTTCAAGGATACAAATCCTAACGTTCTCACAAACGCTCTGCCTCAACACGAGAAAGCTACAGTCAATTTGATAGAGGGAGAGACTAACAACGTCTATCAAGTTCATGATGTACTCTTGTTAAGGACCAATCTGGTCAAGATGCATCACAGACAGAGTGGATATGGCCATGTGCCACCTCATAAATATCACTAGTGTGATATCTGCTCTAAAAGCAATCGAGGATGTTCTGTGGTGCAATCAGCTCTACAGGAATAGATGGATCTCGGATGGATCCAAGAGCACCGAGTTCATGGATTTAACATGGTTTACACGAATTCTAACATCATTCAGAACCACGACGTCCGTGCAATCAATGTTAACTTGGTGGCAATGCACTCAAGGCAAAGCCAGTATCATAATTTGCCGCGGCACGATTACAGTTCCTATCTGACTTGCTCGGTAAACAAACAGGGATGCTCTTTGGTACAAGAGGCCCTCCAGCGTCAGATGGATCTTGGATGGATCCAGGACTACCATGATAGGAATCCCTATCAGGTCAACATGATTCAAATCTTCGATATTCACTTGATGAATACCAGCCTGGTGGAGTTACATGCTAAACAGGTCTGACTCGGGTTCCTGGTATCACATGATTATCAGAGCTGTAGGGCGGGTTGCGAAAACGATCAAGGTTGTGCCCTTGTCCAGGAAACCCTTTAGCACTTGTTGAACCACTGGTGGCTTCCAATCTATATGGATGAAGACACCCAGCAAATTAGTATTACCAACGGGAACCCTACTCGGCATCAAAGTCGGGACGTTCGATCTGTGGAAACTGACCTAGTGAGGTTACATTGTATTCAAAGCGGGCATGGCCAGGTGCCACCACACAACTATGAATGTTGTAGAGTCTGTTCGGAAAGTAACCAATGATGTTACCTTGTGCGAGCAGCTCTTCAGGGTCAGGTGGATCGTAGAGAGATTCGCCCATATCCGGGTTTCGGACCAACTAACTGGGCGCTGAACTACCTTACTGATCAAATTGAGGATGTTGTCGGAATCTCTGATCATCAGAAGGCTAGGGATGTTTGTACCATCATCCCTCTACTTGACGAATCGAGAGTTCCCAACCAGAAGCGGATCGAATTGCTTACGATGGTCGGAAAAATCAGAAGGCTCCCATAATCATCTATCTACCAGGACCATTACCGTATGAATCAACTAAGGCTATCCCTTACAAATACGGTGCAACAACAGTCGGGAATGGAAAGGAAATTCCATTACCCTCCGTCGTGAATATCGCAGACATCAGTCGAGTAACACGGAGTGGTCGAATCTTCAACCGAGGAGTTAGAGAATTTAACAAAGAAAAGGAACCTCAGACAGAAGTTCCCAATCCACCAGTCGGTCAATCGAGTAATCCCGGCCTTTCGAAAAACAACGATGAGATGCTGAAGTGCATCCAAAGGAGTGAATACAACATTGTTGATCAGTTATTACAAACTCCTTCAAAGATCTCTGTGCTGTCACTTTTACTCAGTTCAGAAGCGCACAGGGAGGCTTTACAGAAAGTCTTGGAGCAAGCCTTTGTAGAACAGGATGTAACAATCAGACAGTTCGATAGCATTGTCTCTAACATCACTTCCTGCAATAACTTGGGATTTAGTTATGAGGAATTACCTGAAGAGGGTCGCCGTCATAACATGGCGCTCAATATCACAGTCAGCTGCCAGGTCGATGCTTTAGCCAGCGTACCGGTAGACACAGGGTCAGCCCTGAATGTTATGCCGAAGTCCACTTTGATGTAATTATCCTTCAAAGGACCCCCGATGAGAACCAGTGAGGTCGTCGTCAAAGCATTTGACGGGTCCAGAAAAACGATTATCGGCGAAGTCGGCCTTCCCATAACTATTGGTCCTCACACTTTCCAAGTCGCTTTCCAGCTCATGGACATCCGGGCAACATACAGTTGTTTATTAGGAAGACCCTGGATACATCAGGCTGGGGCGGTCATCTCGACCCTCCGCCAAAAGTTAAAGTTCGTCCAGAACAACCAGCTCGTCACGGTCTGTGGAGAACAAGCCTTGCTCGTGAGTAACTTATCATCATCTACTTGTGTAGAACCCGAGGAGGTTGTTGGGACTCAATTCCAAGCACTTTCGGTGAGCAAGGACAATCAATCCGAAGAGGGAACTTCCATTTCCTCATACAAAGATGCTATCAAAGCGGTCGAGAGTACCAATACAACAGGATGGAGACAGCTAGTCATTCCCACTGACAATAAAATAAAGAAGGGTCTTGGTTTTTCTGCAACCTGTACCCAGACAGCTACGACCAGCAATGAATGTCTTCATCCCATTCAAGACTTCTTCCATAGTGGAGGTTTCCTTCACCCAGTGCCTCAAGAAGTGCATACCATCAATAAAGATGATTCCTCTGATATGGAGGAAGAATGGGAGTCCTATCTTAACAAGGACGGTTATATGTCTCAGGATGAAACACAGACTCCCTTTTGCTTTCCTACACAGAGTCCAAGATTTATACCCAGGTCAGATGTCGAAATGATATACGGAGATTGTAATCCTGAAGGATGCCGTGCTCTGCCAAATTAATTGGAGGAAGATACTCTGATGAAGGACAACTTTGACCACAACTATTATGGCCCGATGGATGGCTTGCCAATGTGGCAGCCGTATCCAAGAGACTTGGGGCAAGGAAATCAGCCGAACAATAAAAATCGGCTGAGCATCATTGAAATGAATACCTGTGTCCCCACCATGTCATGGGATCAACCATCAGGTCATTCAGAAAATGTCCAGTACGATGATGAATTTGCAACGTTTGCAGGACTTGAGTTCATCAACTACTCTTTTCCTGAGGTCAACGCATCAAAAGGGATGACTCCTCTAGTTCCAAAGAAGTGTGGGACACCTTGGGACAACCAAGTGGGAAATACGACTATATGGTCAAGTACACTGCTCCCGAAAGCTCTCGTATCAGGCTCAAAGACATCCAGCCAACTGGATGGGGAGATCTACCTGAGAGCACAAATGTTATGCAAAATGCAACAGAGGAATCCTCCTACGACAACTCTGCCTGGGAGACAGATTCCAATGATCCTGCTCCACCAGAAATCAGTATTATTTCTGAAGACAAATCAAGGAAGGTACCAGACTTTGTGATTCACCAAGGAGTTCGCCGCCAATGGTTTACTGTCGATGTTCCGAAGATTGTTCATAAGTCCGAGTAATTGCCGTCTTTAACCTTTCACCCTGCCCAGGTGAAACGGATGTTTTGATAGGGCTCACTTTCTGTAAAGTTCCCTCTTCGCTTTGCCCAAAGTGACAGAGTTTTGTTTTATAGGGCTGTAATTTCAAGAATCGAGTTGTTCATTAATAAAATAACGTCGTTCCGTAATGTCTGCATTAATCGCTGTTTTCTGTTGTTGTTTTTTCAGAAAATGGTAATCCTAAAAGACAACTCAATAATAAAAACAAGCAGTAAAAGAAATACACTGCACACACTCTTGCATTTCCTCTATCTCTTCTAAACACAAATCATACCGTCATGCAGATTGCTTGTTTTAAACCTAGTTGAAACATACGATATAATGCCTTCTCCCAACTTTGAGTTCCCGGTATTTGGGGCTAAAGAAGGAAATAACGACGAAATTCCAGAGGAGATCTCCCGACTACTCAAACAAGAGGAAAGGTCCATCGAACCTCATAAAGAGCCATTAGAAATGGTAAACTTAGGTTCGGAAAAAGAGAGAAAAGAAATCAGGATTGGGGCACTGCTCAGTCCAACTGCCAGAGGGGGTTTAGCAAAGCTTCTCAAGAATTCCCCGATGTATTCGCTTGGTCCTATCAGGATATGCCAGGGTTGGATACCAGCATCGTGGAACATCATTTACCTTTAAGGTCGGAATGTCCGCCAGTAAAACAGAGGTTGAGACGGACTCACCCGGACATGGCCATCGAAATTAAAGAGGAAGTACAGAAACAAATTGACGCGGGTTTCCTCGCTATGTTTGAATATCCTCAATGGTTAGCCAACATCGTACCTGTTCCAAAAAAGGACGGAAAAGTCAGAATGTGTGTCGATTACAGAGATATAAACAAGGCTAGTCTGAAGGACGACTTTCCTTTACCACTCATTGACATGCTGGTAGACAGTACAGCAAAGTTCAAAGTTTTCTCCTTCATGGATGGATTCTCGGGCTATAATCAAATCAAAATGGCGCCGAAAGACATGGAGAAAACTTTTTTCATCACCCCATGGGGTACCTTTTGTTACAAGGTAATGTCGTTCTGTTTGAAGAATGTCGGGGTGTAACACCCCCAATCTATACCCCCAGTTAAATAAAGCAGTAAAAGAAAATTCAAAATTTCATCAGAGTATATTTAAATTATCATGGCATAGACGTGGGGAATCACATTATATTGAAACAAACATACAACACCTGCTCATAAAGATATGCAACAGTGTGGTAGCAATCAACAGAGGAACTCAGTTCCTTACACCCACCTTTCAGATTTTAGAATAAAAGCGGAACATCTAAAACTGAATATCATATATATGTATATATCACATGAAAAGTTTGTCATACATCAAGTTATACATGCACAAGCCAAAAGTTATATATACATAATACACAATGATAAGATAATCGAGTTTCGCACCCTTACCCGATTAAATCGTGTTTTAGAAAGTCGGTTGATCGATTCTCTTGATTCCCCAAGATTTTCTCTCTTTTTCTCCTTTTTCCTCTTCTCTTCTTTTCTTTCTTTTTCTTACTATTTTCTCTCTTCCTCTCCTATTTATATTCTAACTCAACCAAAATAAATCAAAATGCCCAAAATACTCCTACACTCAAATATCCCGCAAACGCTCCCAAAATGCGATAAAATATATTCACGATGAAAAATAACATATTTTCACATAAAAGTCAGAAATAAAATAAAATAATAATAAAATAATCAAAACGACTCAATTAAATAAAAATACTAAAACTGACAAAAACTGGGTCGTTACAACTCTCCCCCACTTAGAAATTTTCGTCCTCGAAAATATACCTGAGACGAACAACTCTGGATACGACTCCCGCATCCGACTCTCCAACTCCCAAGTCAAATTGCCCTCAGCAGCGCCTCCCCACGCCACTTTCACAAGTGCAATATCCTTGCTCCTCAGCTGCTTCACCTCGCGATCCAAAACCCTAACTGGTAATGCCTCAACCGTAAGGTTCTCCCTTACCTCAAACTCATCCATCAGAATCACATGCGACGGATCCGGAACATACTTCCGAAGCTGTGAAACATGGAACACATTGTGCAAATTCAACATATTCGGTGGCAACGCCACCCTATAAGCCACAACACCCACTCTCGCGGATATCTGGTAAGGACCAATAAACCGAGAAGTAAGTTTCTTCGATTTCAATGCATGACCCACACCCATTACTGGCGTAACTCTCAAAAATACATGATCACCTTCTTGGAACTCAAGATCTTTCCGCCTCCGATCATGATAACTCTTTTTTCTACTCTGAGAAGCCCTTATTCTCTCACGAATAAACTCCATCTTGTCTGTAGTCTGCTGCACCAACTCTGGTCCAACTACCAAACTCTCACCAGATTCGTGCCAACACAACGATGTCCGACATCTTCGTCCATACAATGCTTTAAACGGTGCCATTCCAATACTTGAATGAAAACTGTTATTATACGTGAATTCAATCAATGCAAGATAATTATCCCACGCATCACCTTGTTCCAAAACACACGCCCTCAACAAATCTTCCAACGACTGAATCGTTCTCTCCGTCTGTCCATCCATCTGCGGATGATAAGCCGAACTCAATCTCAATTTAGAACCCAAAGCCTTCTGTAAACTTTCCCAAAATCTCGAGGTAAACCTAGGATCTCGATCCGAAACAATACTTAACAGAACCCCATGCAGCTTCACAATCACACTTATATAAATCTCTGCCAACGTCTCCAAGAAAAATTGATGTCAATCGGAATGAAATGAGCCGATTTAGTCAGTCTATCCACAACCACCCAAATATAATTATGCCCTCGCTGTGTATTCGACAACCCTGTTACAAAATCCATCGAAATGCTATCCCACTTCCACTCAGGAATATCCAACAGTTGCAACAACCCACTCGGCCTCAGATGTTCCACCTTCGATTTCTGACAAGTCAAACATGCATAAACAAACTGAGCCACATCTCTCTTCAATCCAGACCACCAGAAAATCTTCTTCAAATCTTGGTACATCTTATTCGCTCCCGGATGTATACTCAAATTACTCCGGTGTCCTTCCTCCAAAATCATCTTTTTCAACTCCGAATCATCAGGAATACAAATCCGGCCTCGGAATCTCAAAACACCATTAATATCTACTTTAAAATCAGTATTCGCATCTTTTTCTCCCAACAACATCAAATCCACAAATTTCACATCCAGTTTCTGTTTCTCACTAACCGTCATCAGAAAATCATTAGTAATCGTCAGCATACCCAGCCTCACGCTATCCGACGTCACTTCACATACCAAACTCAAGTCTCTGAACGATTCCAAAAGCTCCCACTCCTTAACCATTAAAGTGGACATATGTAACGATTTCCAACTCAATGCATTGGCTACCACATTAGCTTTACCAGGATGGTAATTCAAGCCAAAGTCGTAGTCCTTCAAAAATTCCAACCATCTACGTTGCCTCATATTTAGCTCTTTCTGATCAAACAAATATTTCAAACTCTTGTGATCACTAAAGACTTCAAACCTTGCACCGTAGAGATAATGCCTCCAAATCTTCAACACAAAGACCACAGCCGCTAATTCAAGATCATGAGTAGGATAATTTTACTCATGATTTCTCAACTGCCTCGAAGCATACGCCACAACCTTACCTTCTTGCATCAAAACACCACCTAGACCAATAAAAGACGCATCACAATAAACCACAAATGGTTCATTAGGATTCGGCAAAGTCAAAATCGGAGCTGTCGTCAATCTTCTCTTCAGCTTATTAAAACTTTCCTCGCACCGAATATCCCAAATGAGCGCTTGCCCTTTACAAGTCAACTGGGTCAAAGGAAGTGCTAGCTTAGAAAAACCTTCAATAAACCTTCGATAATATCCGGCCAAACCCAAAAAGCTTTGAATTTCAGTAATAGATCTCAGAGCCTCCCATTATAGAACTTCTTCTACTTTAGATGGATCCACAGAAATACCATTACCTGAAATCACGTGCCCAAGAAAACTCACCTCCGACAACCAGAATTCACACTTGGACAATTTGGCAAAAAGCTTCCTTTCCTTCAAAACCTGCAAAACAATACGCAAATGCTCCGCGTGCTCCTCCCGAGACTTAGAATAAATCAATATGTCATCAATAAACACAACAACAACTCGATCAAGATGCTCGTGGAAAATACGATTCATGTACTCCATAAACACACCTGGCGCATTAGAAACCCCGAACGACATCACAGAATATTCATAATGACCGTAACGTGTCCTAAAAGTCGTCTTCTGAATATCTTCCTCTTTCACCCTTATCTGATGATACCCTGACCTCAAGTCAATCTTACTAAACACACAAGCACCAACTAACTGATCCATCAGATCATCAATCCTTGGAAGAGGATACCTATTCTTAATCGTCACCTTATTTAACTGGCGATAATCAATACACAACCGCATACTTCCGTCTTTCTTTTTCAGCAATAAAACTGGAGCACCCCAAGGAGAAACGCTTGGTCTCACAAACCTCTTCTCCAACAAATCATTCAACTGTTTCTTTAACTCAACCAACTCAGATGCCGACATACGATAAGGTGCCATAGAAACAGGTCTAGTACCAGGAACTAGATCTATAGAAAACTCCACCTCTCTCTCTCTGGCGGCAAGTCTGAAATATCCTCGGGAAACACTTCCTGAAATTCACACACAACAGGAAACACATCAAGTGAAACTTGAATATCCACAGTCAAAGATGTAAACAACCCAAACAACTGAGCTTCATCCGCCAAAAGTCTCTTCAACTCTTTGGTAGATAAGAAACTCGAGTCTTCGTCTTCCTCAAGAGAAGGAAACCTTACCAACTTATGATAACAATCAATATGAACCCGATTGAATTGCAACCAATTCATTCCCATAACCACATCTAAACCCTCCAATGGTAAACACACCAAATCCATCTCAAAGTCTTTACCATAAATGGTCAAAGGACAACTTAGACAAACCAAAGAAGTAGTTACTGACCCCATTGCTGGAGTATCAATAACCATTTCACCACCCATCGAAGACAACACAAGATTCAAACGCTTCACGCACTCAGACGAAATAAACGAATGAGTCGCTCCAGTATCAATAATAGCAACTAAAGGAGTACTATTAATAAAACAAGTACCTCTGATCAAACGATCTGCACTTGAAGTCTGAGTTCCTGCCAAGGCAAACACCTTCCCACCAGCTGGAGCTTGCTTCGGTTTCGGACACTTCGTACTAATATGACCAGGTTCACCACAGTTGAAACATTTCACCACATTTTTCCTGGCACACTCCGCCGTAACATGTCCTACACCTCCACAATTAGTACACTTCCTCATATCTTTCCTGCACTCAAACGGACGATGCCCCAACTCCCCACATTTATAACATCTCAGAGGACCAGACATTCCTCCTCCACTTGACCTTTTCTCAAAATTTCCCCTTTGCTTACCCTTATTAGCTGGTCTTATATACGGGCCACCACAGAACTGTTGCTTCCGTTTCCTCTCGCTCACACTCCTATATTGAGTAGAACGAGCCTTACTATCCTCCTCATAAATCCTACAACAATCCACCAAATCAGAAAACCTCCGAATCCTTTGATAACCAATTGCCTGCTTTATCTCAGGACGCAATCCGTTCTCAAACTTTACACACTTAGAAAACTCCGCAGTCGCTTCAGCATAATGAGGATAAAACTGCACCAGCTCCACAAACTTAGCAATATAATCAACAACAGACATATTACCTCGTTTCAGTTCCAAGAACTCAATTTCCTTCTTTCCTCTTACATCTTCAGGAAAATACCTCCTCAGAAACTCCATGCTAAACACATCCCAAGTAATCTCCTCCTCTGCAGCTTCCAACACATGACGAGTACTGACCCACCAATCATCAGCTTCTTCCAATAACATGTGAGTACCCAGTCTCACCTTCTGATCCTCAGCACAATCCATCACTCAGAAAATCCTTTCAATCTCTTTCAACCATATCTGAGCACCATCAGGATCATATCTTCCTTTGAAGACATGCGGTTTGTTCTTCCTGAACTCATCATTACCAGCAGCATTAGGTGCACCCTGCACAACACGAGCCATAGCTTGTATAGCAGCAGCTAAAGCAGCGTCATTCCTACCAGCCATATTCTGTTCATTTCTAATAACAGAAAGTATGGTTAAACAAACAGCTCCTCCAAACACCAAGAGCAACAAGGACTGACACAACTGACACGGACTGGCTCTGATACCACTTAATGTAACACCCCCAATCTATACCCCCAGTTAAATAAAGCAGTAAAAGAAAATTCAAAATTTCATCAGAGTATATTTAAATTATCATGGCATAGACGCGGGGAATCACATTATATTGAAACAAACATACAACACCTGCTCATAAAGATATGCAACAGTGTGGTAGCAATCAACAGAGGAACTCAGTTCCTTACACCCACCTTTTAGATTTTAGAATAAAAGCGGAACATCTAAAACTGAATATCATATATATGTATATATCACATGAAAAGTTTGTCATACATCAAGTTATACATGCACAAGCCAAAAGTTATATATACATAATACACAATGATAAGATAATCGAGTTTCGCACCCTTACCCGATTAAATCGTGTTTTAGAAAGTCGGTTGATCGATTCTCTTGATTCCCCAAGATTTTCTCTCTTTTTCTCCTTTTTCCTCTTCTCTTCTTTTCTTTCTTTTTCTTACAATTTTCTCTCTTCCTCTCCTATTTATATTCTAACTCAACCAAAATAAATCAAAATGCCCAAAATACCCCTACACTCAAATATCCCGCAAACGCTCCCAAAACGCGATAAAATATATTCACGATGAAAAATAACATATTTTCACATAAAAATCATAAATAAAATAATATAATAATAAAATAATAAAAAAGACTCAATTAAATAAAAATACAAAAACTGACAAAAACTGGGTCGTTACACGGGGCAACCTATCAAAGGGCCATGACTACTCTGTTTCATGACATGATACACAAGGAAATCGAGGTATATGTCGATGATATGATTGCCAAATCTAAGATAGAAGAGGAGCATGTGACCCATCTGTCAAAGCTATTCGAGCGGTTGAGAAAGTACAAACTCCGCTTGAATCCCAACAAATGCACCTTCGGTGTCCGTTCGGGAAAACTTTTAGGGTTCATCGTTAGCCAAAAAGGAATTGAGGTTGATCTTGACAAGGTCAAATCCATTCAAGAAATGCCTTATCCGAAAACTGAAAAACAAGTCAGAGGATTCCTGGGACGTTTGAACTACATCTCCAGATTCATATTCCTCATGACCGTGACATGTGCGCCGATTTTCAAATTACTTAAAAAGAATCAGGACTGAGTTTGGACAGAAAACTGTCAAATCGCCTTCGACAGTATTAAGGAATACCTGTTGAACCCTCCGATTTTATCACCTCCAGTGGAAGAAAGGCCGCTGATTATCTACCTCACCGTCCTGGAAGACTCCATGGGCTGTGTACTTGGCCAACAAGACGAAACCAAACGGAAAGAGTCTGCCATCTACTATTTCAGCAAGAAATTCACCGATTGCGAGACTCGGTATACTATGCTTGAGAGAACTTGCTGCGCTTTAGCTTAGGCAGCCAAACGTCTGCGCCAGTACATGATTCGTCACACTACTTGGTTGGTCTCCGAGATGGATGCGATCAAGTATGTCTTCGAAAAGCCTACTCTCACGGGAAGGATTGCCCGTTGGCAGATGTTGCTATCAGAATATGACATAGAGTACCATGCTCAAAAAGCCATTAAGGGGAGTATTTTAGCCGACCATTTGGCTCATCAACCGATTGACAATCAAGAATCAATCGGGTTTGACTTCCTAGACGAAGATGTCAAGTATTTGAAAATGAAAGATTGCGATGAACCGCTACCCAGTGAAGGGCCAGAACCAGGTTCCCAATGAGGGCTTATCTTTGACGGAGCTGTCAATCGTTACAGAAACAGAATTGGGGCAATCATTGTCACCCCTCAGGGTACCCACATTCCTTTCATCGCCAGACTAACATTCAAGTGTACGAACAACGGGGCCGAATACGAAGCTTGTATCATGGGTCTCGAAGAAGGGATCGATTTGAGGATCAGGAACTTGGATGTATATGGCGATTTAGCCTTGGTTATCAATCAAATCAAAGGAGATTGGAACACATACCAATCAGGATTGATTTCGTACAAAGACTACGCGAGAAGGTTACTACCCTTCTTCAACAGAATTGAGTTTCATCACATCCCTCGGGAAGAAAATCACATGGCTGATGCATTAGCCACCCTCTCTTCCATGATTAGTGTAGGTCAATGGACTGACATACCTAAGATCGACAATATGCGCCTTGAACGGCCCGCTTACATCTTCACGATTGAAGCAGTCATAGACGACAAACCTTAGTATCACGATATCAAATGCTTCCTTCAGAAACAAGAGTACCCACCTGGGGCACTAAGGAAGGATAGGAAAACCCTCAGAAGGCTGGCAGGCAGTTTCTTCCTGAGCGGTGATACACTCTATAAGAGAAATTTTGACATGGTCTTGCTCCGATGTGTAGACAGGCCAGAAGCAGACATGCTGATAAAAGAAATTCACGAAGGGTCCTTTGGCACTCATGCCAACGGACACACAATGGCGAGAAAAATTCTGAGAGCAGGGTACTATTGGTTGACAATGGAATCCGACTGCTACAAGTACATGAGGAAGTGTCACAAGTGTCAGATATACTCCGACAAAATTCATGTACCGCCAACGCATCTCAAAGTTCTTTCTTCCCCATGGCCTTTTTCCATATGGGGAATCGACATGATTGGCTTGATTGAGCCCAAAGCTACAAACGGACATCAGTTCATTCTGGTAGCCATTGATTACTTCACTAAGTAGGTCGAAGCAGCGTCGTATGCCAATGTAACCCGACAAGTGATGGTCCGATTTATCAAAAACAATATCATCTGCCGTTATGGTGTTTCGAGCTAGATCATTACAGATAATGGATCTAACTTGAACAATAAGGTGATGAAAGAGTTGTGCGCAGAGTTCAAGATCGAACACCATAACTCATCTCCCTACCGACCAAAGATGAATGGAGCAGTAGAAGCAGCTAACAAGAACATTAAGAAGATTGTTCAAAAGATGGTTGTAACCAACAAAGATTGGCACGAGATGCTACCCTTTGCTCTTCACGGTTATCGAACATCTGTCCGCACTTCAACAGGGGTAACCCCTTTCTCTCTAGTATATGCCATGAAAGCAGTGCTTCCCATAGAAGTAGAGATCCCATCAATCCGGGTATTGATGGAAGCTAAGCTTACAGAAGCTGAATGGTGTCTAAGTCGACACGACGAACTCAACCTGATCGAAGAGAAACGAATAACGACACTATGCCACGGTCAGTTGTATCAACAAAGAATGAAGAGGGCGTTTGAAAAAAAGGTTCGACCTCGCATCTTCGGGAAAGGAGACCTTGTGCTAAAAAAGATACAATCATTTCTCACTGATTCTCGGGGCAAATGGACCCCGAGCTATGACGGCCCCTATATGGTCAAGAAATTTGCCCACCCCTCAAATGTTGATGTAGTCAAGAAATACTTCGCCTAAACTAAAAAAAAAACGTCTCGGTGGATTAAAAACCCGAAAGGGCGGTCCAGGAAAAAATAAGAGACATGATCAAAAATCATCCCGGTGGATTGGAAATCTCAAAGTACAATCCAGGAAAAAGTTAGGGATAATGGCAAGTAACTACGTCTGATCAGTTCAACTCCTCAGCAGTTATGTCATCCATCAGAGAAACTCCAGTCAAGGTCATCTTCGACAGAAGCTCAGGATGCCCAGAATTCAAAGTTGGTAGAAGGGTAGTGGTGGTTATGTTTCAATGTAGCCCTTTTCCCTGTAAATTACCATTTTTCAAACTTTGTAAATGCTCTATGGAATCACGCGTTTGGCTGATTTCCATCCTATCAATAAAATTTGAGCCCTTGTGCTTTTATTTGCAATTCATATTTGTTTTAGCTTTAAAGAATGATGTTTTTAACTTGATCAACGGCTCTTGAAATAAAACAAAAATGAATTTACTTGTCAATTTTTTTTTGCTTTTAAAATAAAGATGGCAATTTCTTTTGACTATTGAACATCGAAAGAACCTCGATTGCTTCTCCAGAAGTAATCAAACCTCAAAGTGCATAATCAAAGTATTCCTTCTAAACCAGTGCGCCTGAATGAAGGATCAGCTATGTCAGATGAAAATGCTCCATCTGACCTCTTCGGCAGAGTTCCCATCTCCTAAGCCCGACCAACAGTTGTCCCCCGCAGGGACTATCTCTCCTAAGCAAGGAAGAATTGCTATCTTGAACCAGCGATACTTCTTCGTCCCCCGCAGTGGCCGGGTATCCAGTCGTGTTCATCTATTAGTCTGTATGGCGCGTCAGTTTTGTCAGCATGTACATACATACATCATGCATTATTGATTTGCATTCACATTCATATTGCATCACTATCACTCCCATCTATCTTGTCCCCTAGTGATAACAGTCCTCTCAATCGAGTTGTCAGTTCTTTCCTCGTCAGGAAAGGTTGCGTCTGAACAATCTCTCTCCTCCAGTTTAGTTCTGGATCAAAATTGGCCCTTGACCACTTTGATAACTTAAACCTCTGAAAGACCAGAGAACCTTCAACCGATGTCACTCTTCGCCATTGAAGATGATATTTTTGCTTTCCCGGATTAAGGAAAATCCCTAGAGAAAACCTCTTAAGCAGAGATTCGGCAATACAACAGTTTTTCTCCAAAAAAAACCCGCTGATGAAAAGGTCATCAGCACCTCAAAATTGGATCACATCATATGGTGTTTCTCCGGGAAGATCCCGAGAAAAGTATGATGCAATATCCCCAAGCGTGAAAGCAGTCTCTCAAGAGACTCGTTTTCCCAATAGAGTCGACAAATGGCGTCTCCAACAAAGAAGTTTGTGTACTTCTACAACTCAGACGACTGAGTTCCCCAGTAAGTCTGACATCAAAACTTTTTCTATCAAATGGCATCTCCCCAGAAAAATTCGGTGAGAAGTTTGAGGAAAACCGCTACGCATAGCGTCCCTTGTCAATAAAGTTTATTGACAAAAGAAACTAAGACCAGTTCCTTAGTAGGAAACCAGGATCGAGGGGAAGTTTACATTAGAAACTAATACCAGTTCCTTGGTGGGAAACCAGGATCGAGGGGAAGTTTATTTCAGAAACTAAGACCAGTTCCTTGGTAGGAAACCAGGATCGAGGGGAAGTTTTTTACCTTTTCTAAGCATCATTGCTTAGCAAAAAAAGAAGGATGCGCAAGCTACCATTCTTGACTACCATTAAAATTTCGGGTTTTTCGATATTTAATCCTCTTGTACCCCGAATGCCCGAATACCTTCGCCATTCACACCTTCGGGTCCAAGAAGATTAAATAGGGGCATCTGTCATACCCTAAATTTTGACCACTAAGATTCCCCATCATTGTGCAAATCATCATCACAATATGGAGGAACCATCATACCTCATCAGTCTCCCCAAAAGATGGGTGAGCATCCACTACAATCAAATTTTGGGTTTCCAGCCTTCTCAGAGCTTTTAGACAAAGGATCAATCAAGAAATGACATGATCTTCAACTTGTCTAGCCTCCCAAACATCTACATTGGATCAAGAGGTCTCCCACTGTAAGGATTAAGCACAAGGCTGCTCCCTTCCAGGTGGATCAAGCCTCAAGATCGCCAGTGTCACTAAATTAGGGTTTGGTCGACCAGGGCCTCCAGATGGAAATTTTCCTCTGGGCATGAGCCAATGCTTCAAACCATATCCTAAAATGCTCCATGGAACCTCATGGGCCTAAGCATCAAGTCAATTTGAGGGGATGCATACATCAAAAATCAGGAATTAGGGTTTCTTGACCTAATTCACCCCTAAGTTAACTTTTGGGACAAATCATGAGCCAAAACCTCAAGAGAGGATTTGAGGGTCTCCAACATACCACATTGATCCATTTGTAACAATGGATTGATCCAGGAAGCTTGAGCAGCAAGTCTCAATTTCATCAGTACCACAGTTAGGGTTTCGCGAGAAAAGTCAACTGTATCTTTGACTTTTGACCAGGACATGCTCCCAAACCCTAGGACATGGTTCAATATACCCTATAACACCCATGGAACATGTCCATCAAGTTTGATTTAGGTCAAGGACATGATTTCCTAAAGGATCGCACAGTTTGGAATTCATCTGATAAAACGTCTACTGTGCACAAAAGTCAACTTTGACTTTTTGAGATTTTTCACAAAAATGGTTTTTTAACCCTAAAATAATGTTAATGTATGATTTGAATCATAATTCACCAAGAAAAATCAAGAAAAGTGGGATAACTTGTAAAAGGGATAACCATAAAAACTTAGAAAATTTTCTAAGTTATGAACAAAGTGGCTAGGGTACCAACTTTGGAGGATCATAACTCCTAAACCACAAAGCCATTTTTCCCCATCCAAAGCTTGATTTGTAGATCTCATTACCCTCTACAAAATTTTAAAACTGACCTCCCTCCAAATTCCTCATGGATTTGAGTTATGGAATGATCAAAATCACAAAAAGTGAAAACGTCACTTTTTTCCAACACTTAGTGAAATTTTCACTATGTCAGAATCTGCTTTCACTTTTTTCCAAATGTAGGGAAATTTTTCACTTGGATCCAAAAGGTATCAAAACCAAATATGATCAAAAAGTTGTTGTATCATATGAGGGCTTTCCAAAATGGCCAAGAACATCACCAAATTCCACTTGGGCCAAGAGATATGACAATGGCAATATGCCTTGCTGAAAACTGCCAAGGCTAGGTAGAATTTTGCATTTTTGCTCGATTTGGCAAAATTAGATAATTCCAAGCCTTGTCATCACTTTGGACACATCTGAGGATCAAATCTAAAGGGGACAAACACTGAGCCAAGCCTCCAAAGTCCTTGGAACAAGAAGTATCATGCCAAACCTAGAATTGCCTAAAAGAGGGACAAGACTCCAATTTTGGATTGGAGCATTCAATGCATACACCAAGGTGGCATGGACTGAGCCATTTGCAACTAAATTCAGTCAAGACTTATCCAAGACCAAGGGAACCACGACCCTGTGCCCTAACTAAATTCAGTCAATGGCTAGAGGAGACTTGGATTCCAAAGTGCAACCATTGGCCAAACCTCTGCTGCAGTTGCCATTCACTATTGATCCCAAAACAAACTTGCTCTACTATAAATAGAGCTCATTTGTGCTCAGTTTGAGTACACCAAAGCCATCAAACATATGCTTTCCTCAAAATCCCTTTCTCTTGGCAAAAATGACTTCTTTAGCAAGGTAACTCTGAGTTTTTGAGTTAGAGAGCATTTCCATCACAACTCATGATCCTAATACCTCATAAACATCATATGTAGGTGATCCAAACTATCAAAAGTGACCTGTAACACCAAAATCACAAAGTCACCTCTCAAAACCTCAAAATAGGCCTTTTGTGCATTTTTCAAGCCATGTCTTGATTCAGTCACTTTCCAAACTAGATAAAACCTCAAACACACTCCAAATAACATCCTTGAACTGTCCCAAATGGTTCCCCCCATCTGGAACACCATTTGAAAGAGTTGCTATTTTGGTCATTTTAACCCCTTTTGCAAGAAAGGGCCAGTTTGTGTTTTTTGCAGGTTCCAGCTGATTCCAACCATCCTCAAAGCTTCTAAGGGATCATTTGAGAGTGTACAAGGCATCAAACTATTTCTGGAACAAGAAGCTTGGCAGATTGCACAGAAAACTCCAAAAGCTCAAAAAGAGGTAAGCATCATGACTTGAACTTTCCAAAATATGCATTGCTTTGAAGTTCACTGATCATACACACCTCATACATGTTATATATGTTGTGTTTGAACCAATTCATCATGTAATTCATGCCTGTATCAAAGTGTAGCATAGAAAATGCAATTATAGGCCTTTTTCAAAACCACTATCGGGTTTTGATGAGGGAGTATGATCTGAAAAAAATACCACCACCATTGGATTCCTTGTGAAATTCTAGGCCAGATGCATATAAATTTTGTCCCCAACCATTAAGAAATAAGAAAGTTATGGACCTTCCCGTTTCTTGGAAAAACTTGTCTTGCCTTGCCTTGACCAGGCCTAGAAAACAAGGCATGCCTTGTATATTTGTGGTTTCACTTCAAGTAATGGATGTATCACCATCCTAGTGGTAAGGCGCGCGCCCTATAACCTTGAGGTCGTGGGTTCAAACCCCACCCATGCCATTTTGTGTTTTCTCACATTTTTGCTATTTTTCCCAATATTTTATGTTTTATTAATTAATTGGAAAATTAATAACTCTTTCAATTTTAATTATTTTTTATTGGTTCTTTTTGCAAAAAATCACAAAAATGTAGAAATATTTTATTCCACAAAAAAAAATTAAGTTTATATTATTTATTTGATATAATTAGTATTTTTGTGAATAAATTCCTTTTTAATGTTTTTAAACATTTTAAAAGTGAATATTTACTTTGAAAATCAAAACCAAGTGAGTTTTAATTAACCTTGTGATTAATCCCTCATTTCTCAAACCTTAAACAAAAATCACAAATGGTTTATTCAAACTTATTTGGTATTTTATTTGATTTTCTTTAAATATTTACTTGGCTTAATTGCAATTTTGGTCCCCCTATTTTGGTTTTTTCGCGGTTTTAGTTCCCCTATTTTGTTTTTAAGTAGTTTTGGTCCCCATCCCAATTTTGATCCAACTGTTCATGTACGGTCGTGTACTGTTCATTTTGTCAGTACATGAACAGTGCATGATCGTACATGAACAGTACACGACCGTACATAAACAGTTGGGTCAAAATTGAGATGGAGGACCAAAACTGCTTAAAAACAAAATAGGGGGACTAAAACCGTGAAAAAACCAAAATAGGAGGACCAAAATTGCAATTAAGCCTATTTACTTTTAAAGAATAACAAATTAGGGTTTCTTTGATTTTCACCTTTATCAAACAATTTTAAATCTTTTGGGCCTCTAATAGAGTGTAAGACTCAATCCTTTGTAAATACAAACCTATTTTTGGGCCTCACTTATTGTATAAGTCCCGTTGTATGTCAAAAAGTTCGACGCGATCATCGTCCATTGAAAAACAAACCTTGGGCCTCTCCTCGAGCTATAAGACCCATTCAAAATCTTTTGGGCCTCTATTAGAGTGTAAGACCCAACCCCCTTTGAAAACCAAACCATTTTGGGCCTTAATACATTGTATAAGACCCACCGCCTTTTCAAAAATCTCGGCGCGATCGCCATTTTCAAACAAATGACCTTGGGCTTCTCCTTGAGCTGTAAGCCCCACCACTTGTACAAAACTAAATCTTTTGGGCCTCTATTAGAGTGTAAGACCCAATCCCCTTTTAACCAAAACTTTTTGGGCCTCAGACATTGTATAAGTCCCCCTGCGTTTAAAGAAAACCTCGGCACGATCGCCAATAAAAAAACCGATCATCTGGGCTTACCCTCGTGTTGTAAGCCCCATTCTTTTTCTTTAAACACTTGGGCCTCTTGAGAGAGTGTAAGACCTATACCCTTGTACAGAAAACCTTTCTTGGGCCTCAGTCACTTGTATAAGTCCCTCGGTACAAAACGACAGTGCGATCACTGATAAACCTTGGGCCTCCCCTTGAGCTGTAAGCCCCAACATCTTTTCAAAATACTTTCCCTTTAATTTTGAATATACTGTTGTTTGCAATCTTTCTTTGTTGAACAACTAACCAAACAACATGGAAGCTCTACAACCGAGTAAGTGTTTATATGCTTTCTTTATCCGCTTTCATATACATATAAACTGTATTGTGGGGCTGTTTCACTGTAAGTCTTCTTTCATAAACTCATATCAACTGTGTAATACTAGTATATATATTTAGAGTTTCCCCGGCAACTACGTCTAGCACTAAGCCCTGTTGGTCACTCTTAAATAGACAAAACTAGATCCCCCATAGGATTACCAGACACAGTCTTCCCTCCTCTTGGGATTAAACAATATGGAAACGTGAAAGGCAACATTCTATGTGAACCCTTTCTCGGACTGTCACTCTTATAAATTGTCAAAGAAACTCTACTCCCCAGAGATGATCTTTTCTCCGTGAATGGCATCTCTTGAGTTTCTTCCAAATTCTCGAACTTTCCTGGCTTGATCTATTCTCTGTGAATAACCTGTCTTGAATTTCTCGGGGTTTGGGGACCCACAGGCTTCCTAAAAGCATCCCTGCCTCCTCTTGGGCGTCGTACAAGGACCCTACGACTTCTTAGAAGTATTCACAGCCTCCTCTTAGGCTTCGTATAAGGATTCTTCCTTCGAGAAGAGAGCCTCCTCTTGGGCTTCGTAAAAATTGTCCCTCGGCTTCTTAAAAGTTTCCAGCCTCCTCTTGGGCTTTGTACAAATTGTCCCGACGACCTCATAGAGGTATAGGAACAGAAATTAGTCATCTTAATAGAACAGTCTTTCAAAGAGTCTAGATCTTTCTATCGTGAACGTACTACTACTGTTTCTTTAAGCATAGTACAAAATATAAAAATCTAGACTTGGACAGTCTAATCTCCTTGAGTCTCGAAGGCATTCTCAAGTAGGGAAAAAACACCAGTAGACTTGGACAGTCTCCAATACCCTCTGGATTCTCCATTTCCTTAAAGAACAGGAAATAACCCTGATCCTCTGATCAATCCCAAAGCATAGCCTTACCTTTAATCAGTCTTTTTATAAGAACTTATTTTCTCTTTTAACCAACCTACTGAACCTGTCACTCAACTGAAACAGCAATCCTTTTATCCTCTATCTCGGACTTCGTACGAGATACAAAAAGACTCTCTTGTTGAGTCAATAATCCTTTTAGCCTCCCTCTCGGGCTTTGTACGAGATACAAAAACACTCTCTTGTTGAGTATAAAAGACTCTCTTGTTGAGTCAACCTTTAGCCTCCGTCTTGGGCTTCGTACAAGACATATCTAAAAGCACTATCTTGTTGAGTCAAACCCTTTTAGCCTCTGTCTCGGGCTTCGTACGAGACACATAAAAACACCCTCTTGTTGGGCTAATAGCCTCCTCTTAGGCTTTGTATAAGAAAAAACCCCGGTTGAGTCAATCAACCTTTTAGCATCAAAATTATGCCTCGTTCACAGGAAATAAACATCATAAAGTTCTTTCATCTAATCGCTGTAAGCGACAAGCCTCTGGATTATTTACATCCACGCCACTGTCCTTCTTTTAGCATGAGAAATTCCTAAGGAAAGATAGCATTGCTCTACACTGAGTTAAAGTCTTCTCCTTCAGGTTAAAACCCCCTATAAAGGAAATTGTGGCATTGCTAGGATTCGCATATCCCGGTTAAAGTAATCCTCCTTTATAGTTAGTCACCCAACAGTCATGACAAACAGACCCCCTTTAGAGATGAAAAATTCTCTCTAAAGTCAACACCCTTTTAGCTTCACATCTTGGGCTTCGAACAAGATACAAATAGATCCTTCAGCTTCACATCTTGGGCTTTGAACAAGATATAAACCACCTTTTCAGCTTCACGTCTTGGGCTTTGAACAAGACACCAAAACACCATTTCCTCCCATAGAATAGGAGGAACTACGATCGCTCTGATTTCCCTGTATCGGTAAACGAGAATACGTAGGCATAAGATTGAAAGAAAAATCTTAGCGAGCACACTAATCCAAAGTCCCAAATCCCATACCTCCACATATCAATCGAAAAGCATCAGTCTTAAACTCCCACCAATCGCCCAGGCACTATTTTATCAAAATAACTTAAGAGACCCACAATCTCAATAACATCTGTAAACCAACAGTCATCTATTTAAACTCAGTATGCAAGCAGGGTTAATTGGAGACATCTATTTCCCTTCCTTCATCAGCTTCAATAGGATAAAAAATGAATCGAACTGTAGTACCCCAAAAGCGATAGTGCTTCGCAACCACGTCCAAAAATTCGCGCTACATTGTGCATATTGCCTACAATCCAAGCAACTCATTGGCATGAAACAACTCAGCTTGAGCCAAGAGTTATGGCTCTTGCAAGACACCATGGCAAGGCAGTCATGAAAAATCAGTTTGTGAGATTTCTTGCCATACACGATTTTGAACCAGAAAACAATGATCACTATGCCACATTCATTCAATCTGATCCTAATCCATCAGATCCAACCTGCTAAGCTGAGTCAAAAAGCCAAGGGATCTTTCAACTTGAGGTTAATGCATTTTGTCACATTATGCCTTAAATTCAAAGGCATTTATGTGCAATAGTGCACTTTCAATAAAGTCACTCTACTCAGTCAATATGCTCACTTAAAAAATAATTAAAACATCTGAAGAATGTGGATTTGGTCAAGACATAGCCCTGCTCTTGGGAGAGGCTAGTTTGCCATGCATGAGAAGAAATGCCACCAAGCCAAAGCCATTGAATGTGATCTGATCTTGAAGCCATTCACTATTCCTCCAAGCCAAGAGTTGATCCACTATAAATAGAGGTCCTAACTGATCATTCAAACTACACCAAAGCAGCTTACAACATTGCTTTCTCTCATTTCCTTCTTAAACTCCAAATTTCATTGTTCTTGAGGAAGCACTATCGGATTTTGAGTTGGAGGCCAATGCAACTTAAACCAATGATCCACACACCTCACACACAACATATAGGAGTGATCTAAACCATTACATCTCATCTGTAACATCAAAATCACCAAATGGCCACCCAATTGCACAAGGCTCATGACTTGCTGCAGAAGGAATCAGGCTGATCATTCCAAAGGTTTTCCAATTAACCTAAGCATCAAACACATCCATTGAGGTACAAGGAAGTTGTCTAAATCGTTGGAACTCATCTGTAACACCTCCAAATCAGAATTCGATTCTCACTTGCAGAGGTAAACCTTAAGCTCTCAAACTCATTGAATCATGCATCATAAACATGTTTTTGGATGTTTGTAGATCATTTACCCGCAATCAATTGTTGTTTACAGTTCGTGTATAGGATTTCATTGAGTTCATGCCAATTTTAGGGTTCTTTAGGTTTTAACATGATATGTTTTGATTCATTTAATTTTAATAAAATTGAGTATTGCCATTGTGTTCCTCATCTGGAAATGCATGATTTTCATATTTGGATCATGTGAAATGGTTGAGAGATGAGTGAGATAGGAGGCTTCACGTATCTGAGCTTGAGGATGAAGATGGCCATGGTGCCATGCTTCAGAAATTCAACTTGTTTGCCATATATTTTTCCCTTTCCATATATTAAATGAATTGGCATTGTGCCCCAGTGGTTGATCAACTGGTTTATGTGTATTGAGCGAGCGAGAGGTCTGGGGTTCGAATCCCCCTCGCCCCAGACCTCTTTTTTATCACTTGTCCCATTTTTAATATTTTTCATATTATTTTTTTTAATGATTTGAAAAATTAATTTCTCTCTCAATTTTAATCATTTTTTATTGGTTCTTTTTCTGAAAAATCACAAAAATATTAAAGTATTTTATTCTACAAAAAAATCAGATTTATATTATTTATTTAATATAGTTGTTATTTTTGTGAATAAATTCATTTTTATTGTTTTTAAACATTTTAAAAGTGAAGTTTTATCTTGAAAATCAAAACCAAATGAGTTTTAAGTCATCTTGTGATTAAAACCTCATTTTTCAAACCTTAACCAAAAATCACAAGTATTTTGTCATTTTATTAATTTTCTTTAAAGGATTACTCTTAAAAGAAAATAAAATTAGGGTTTCTATGATTTTTGATCATCATCAAACATTTTCAAACACTTTGGGCCTCTAATAGAGTGTAAGACCTAATCCCTTTTTAACCAAAAGCATTCTGGGCCTCAGAAATTGTATAAGTCTCAACACATTTTCAAAAAAAACCTCGGTGCAATCGCCATTTTTAAACAAAAAAATCATTTGGGCCTCTAATAGAGTGTAAGTCCCATCCTTTTGTAAATAAAATAAACTTTGGGCCTCTAATAGAGTGTAAGACCCAACCCCTTTTTATACAAAAACCTTTTTGGGCCACAGTCATTGTATAAGTCCCACTGTGTTTTCAAAATCTCGGCGCGATCGTCGCTTTTCAAAACATTTTCATCTGGGTCTACCCTTGTGTTGTAAGTCCCATTTCTTTTCTTTTTCAAACCTTTGGGGCTCTCCTTGAGTTGTAAGACCCATCCCTTTGTACAAAAAACCTCTTTGGGCCTCAGTCATTGTATAAGACCCATTACAATTTACAAACAACAGTAAGATTACTGTTTTTCATCTGGGCCTCTCCTTGAGTATAAGCCCCGACAATCTTTTCAAAAACAACTTCCCTTTTGATTTAGGTTCAAATATACAGTTGTTATCAAAACTTTCTTTAATTTCTTTAACAACTAACAATACAACTATGGAAGCTTGCTCACCTGTAAGTTTTTATCAGCTTTACTTTACATGCTTTTATATATATAACTGTATTGTGGGAAACTGCTCACCTGTAAGTCCTTCTTTCATATCCTTTTAAATACTTGTCATATATCAACTGTATATATACTAGTATACCTGCTTAGAGTTTTCTCCGGCAACTAGGTCTAGAATCTAGGTAAAGCCAGTTGGTCACTCTTAAATACAGTCAAAACTAGATGCCCATAGGATTTCCAGATACAGTCTTGCCTTCTCTTGGCTTAAACAATATGGAACAAAGGGAAAGGCATTATTCTTCGTGAAATTTCTCTTAGACTGTCACTCATAGAAATTGTCAAAGAAATTCTATTCCCCAGAAATGATTCATTCTCGATGAATGACATCTCTTGAATTTCTTCAAACCCCAAAACTGTTCACTAAATGATTCATTCTCGGTGAATGACATCTCTTGAAATTTTCTTTGGTTTGGCCCCACATGCTTCCTAAAAGCATCCCCGCCTCCTCTTGGGCTTTGTACAAGGACCTCCGGCTTCTTAGAAGTTCCCATGCCTTCTCTTGGGCTTAATACAAGGACCCTGAAGACCTCTTAAAGGTATAGGACAAAACTTAGTCATCCTTTATTAGAGGTGTCTTTCTAAAAAGAGTCAAAACCTCAGATCAATTTTAGGGTTGATATTCATCCCTAAAAAGAGTCAGCCTCCTCTTGGGCGTTATACAAAGGTAAACTCTTCCGTACCAGTAGACTCGGACAATCTAATCCCCTCTTGAGTCTCAAAGACATTCTCAAGCACCTTACAAATATAGGAGAAACCTCGATCATTCTGGATCAATCTCCAACAGAGTTGAAACCCATGGGTTCTAAAACCCAGTCTCTCTCCTAAAATTCCCTAACTAGGGTCAGTTTATCATCAGTATAACACTATCCCAAATCAGAACCTCAAGGTATCTGATGTGTCAACTCTTCTATAACCCTTAGCAAGAGTTGATTCCCCATTTGGACCTGCCTTGGGATCTCAATAATCCCCAGCAGAAGATAGCCTCCTCTTAGGCTTGGTATAACGATCCTTCCATTCCTCAGCATAGTCAACCTCCTCTTGGGCTTTGTACAATGGTTCTCCGTTAGCAGAGCTAACCTTTTTAGACTCTCTTGTTGAGTCAAACACCTTTTCAGACTCTCTTATTGATTCAATCACCTTTTCAGACTCTCTTGTCGAGTGCACCCTTTTAGCCTCAATCTTGGGCTTTGTACAAGACATATAAAAATTCTCTTGTTGAGACAATCTTTTACAGCCTCCTCTTAGGCTTTGTATAATGATTTCCCCTAGCAGAAGTTAGCCTCCTCTTAGGCTTTGTACAATGATTTTTCCAGCTTGTTCAGCCACAATCTTGGGCTTTGTACAGGACAGATAAAAGCACTTTCTTGTTGAGTCAAACCTTTTCAGCCTCAATCTTGGGCTTTGTACAAGACACCATATAAATTTCCCTAAACAGAGTCAATCCTCTTTTTCAACCTCAATCTTGGGCTTTGTACAAGACAGATAATACTCTCCCGTAGAGTCAAACTCATTTCAGCCTTATTCTTGGGCTTTGTACAAGACACCTAAAATATCCTCAGCCAAGTCAGTAAAGTCTCACTTTAGCCTCACATCTTGGGCTTTGTATAAGACAGATAAAGATTTCTTTCCCACGGAGCCAGTCTTCTTTTCAGCCTCTATCTTGGGCTTTGTACAAGACACATACAAACACTCCCCGGCAGAGTCAAAATCATTTTTAGCCTCAATCTTGGGCTTTGTATAAGACAGACAGAACATTTTCCCCGGAAAAGTCAAACTTTTAGCCTCCTCTTAGGCTTTGTGTAATGATATCCCCAAAAGATTCAGTCTCTTTTAGCCTCAATCTTGGGCTTTGTACAAGATAGATAAAAACTCTCTTATTGAGTCAGCCTTTTCTAGCCTCCTCTTAGGCTTTGTATAAGGACTTCCCCAGTGGAGTCAATCAACCTCTTAGCTTCAACCTTGGGCTTTGATCAAGGCACACAAAAATCAACATCGCCTCAGAGAAAAATCAAAATCTCTCTGTAGGAAGTCATTTCTCTGTATTATCACATGTCAAAACAGAAAAATCAAAACAAACCTTAATTCCAGATAACTGCTGTAAGTGACACACTTGTTGATTTAAATATCCCAACTATCGTTCATCTCTTGTACTGGTAAAACTCCCTTCTTTCATCTAATTGCTGTAAGCGGCAAGCCTCTAGATTATTTACATCCACGCCATTGTCCCTCTCTTAGTATGAGAAATTCCTAAGGAAAGATGGCATTGCTCTACACTGAGTTAAAGTTTTCTTCTTTAGGATAAATCCCCTATAAAGGAAATTATGGCATTACTGTATTCTCATATCCCAGTTAAAGTAATCCTCCTTTATAAACAGTCACCAACAGTCGTGATAAACAGACCAGATGTCTCCCTTTAGAGATGACAAATTCTCTCTCAGTCAAACCATTTAGCTTCAATCTTGGGCTTTGAACAAGACATCAAACATCTTTTTCCTCCCTTAGAATAGGAGGAACTACGGTTGCTCTAATTTCCCTGTTTCATTTAAACGGGAATACGTAGTCATAAGGCTGTGAAATCTTAGCGAGGATACTAAACAAAAACTCTAGGTCCAGTACCTTCATACCAATCCAAACTTAGGTCCAGTACCTCCCCAAAAACACCAACAAAAACTCACCCTCTCATATTTCCCAAGAAACTTTTCCAACCCATTAACAAATAAACACCATCAAGTACAATGCATAACCTAAAACTAACAACCTGTGGATAACGACATATAGGATGGGTAAATGACAACTCCCCATTGTATAACCTGACCCCGAACTCCCCGAATTTCTTTAAGCGTTTGTTCAGTTAAACATTCACGTGCAAGGTTAGTTTTAGATAGCGTCCCTTTCCCTTCCAGCTTCATGGGATAAATAAGAAATCAGAAAGTAGCACCCCCTCCTCTTCATTGAGGAGAAAACCCAAATTCTCTGTGATAAGGTGGTCGCGTCACCGACAAAAATTGCACGCTACAGTAAAATGGAAACTCTGCTAGGGAGCCAATGTAGGATCTGTCTTACCTTAGTCATCATCGTTCCCATTTTCCACAGTAAAATGGCGACTCTGCTGGGGATTGCCAAAGTAGGATCTGTCTTACCTTAGTCATCATCGTCCCCATTTTCCACAGTAAAATGGCGACTCTGCTGGGGAGTCATTTTGTTTGTATAGGCTTATAGACTAGAATTCTTAAGAGGTCTAGGATGTTAGTTTAGGAATGAATATATATATATATATATATATATATATATATATATATCGCTTTTCCTACTTGATATCCGTGTTTATTTTTCTGCTAATGGGAATGCGGGTGATGCCGCATGTTAAAAGTTTGAGTGATACCTAAGATAGGTGATGGCATAGATGGGTGGTCTTACAGGGAGTGATTCCCAAATAAGCGATCCCGGTAGACCATCAAGTCAGTCGAGGTACCCTTTATGGATTCAATCTCTAACGACTTCGATTATGAAAGCAGATTGTTCGATTGTGGTATCCATGAAACTGAGGATTTAGTAGACTGAAACCATGTGACTATTTAGTAGTGCGGAAGCTATCGGAAATAGTTGTCACGCGATACTACCCTCAATTAAGATTACACTAAGATACTACAGCTCGCTCGGGTGAACCAACTTGCTGTTGTTGTCCCAAGGGGGATCAATGATTTTGAGGACAGGTGCAAAAATTCACCATAGTACAACCTTTGGGAATGGGTAGAGCCATGACTCCATGCTCGTGACACTGAACCTTTAAACCCATGTTTTTTCTATGTTTTTGTGTGTTGCATGCATGCATTCATCCAAAAAAACTTTTAAACAAAGAAAAAATCTTCTTTTCTAGTTTCTTTTTTTCAAATTAAACTAAGACAATGATTGCACATATCAGAGAGAAAGATCGCGTTATGGATTTAGGTAGAAGGAAGACGCACAAGTACACATTCAAGGTTCCAAAATTAGAGGATTTAAGAGGGTTGGCAAGGATGATCACCAACCCTGATGCTTTCAGAGCTAAGTACGGAGAACTACTGTCTCTATTAAGGGTCCATGTAGTTGAAGGAATCCTGTCCACGCTGATTCAGTTTTACATCCGGTTTATCACTGTTTCACATTCCCGGATTATCAGCTAGCACCAACACTAGAGGAATACTCTCACCTGACTGATTTACCTATCACTGACCAAGCTCCATTTTCTGGACTGGAAGAAATCCAAAGGATCAAACCATTGCAAGAGCAATCTATTTGGATGAGTCAGAAGTCAGGACTCACGTGACCGCTAAGGATGGAATCCGAGGTTTACCGGCTAAGTTTTTGATAGAGAAAGCCCTGTACTTTACCAGTATAGGAAACGTTACTACTTTCGAAGATATCTTTATTCTACTCACATACGGGTTGTTCCTTTTTCCCAACATTGATAACTTCATTGATATCAATGCCATTAAGATTTTTCTGATTGGAAACCCCGTGCCAACCTTGCTCGCAGATGCTTATCATTCTGTACACTAAAGGAATTTGTACAGCGGAGGAATGATCACATGTTGTGTACCCCTACTATACAAATGGTTCACTTCCTATTTACCTAAGTCTGCTGCTTTTTGGGATCATAAGAGTACTCTGCGTTGGTCACAGAGAATCATGTCTCTTACCAACTCTGACGTAGATTGGTACAATCGGATCTATGACGGGATAAGAATCATTGACCATTGTGGAAACTTCCCTAATGTACCCCTCATAGGAACTAAAGGAGGAATCAATTATCATCCAATTTTAGTTCGTCGTCAATTCCGATACCCGATGAGACATATCCCGCGTAATGTTCATCTGGAAGGTCTTTTCTTCAAGGAAAGAGAAAATGACAGGGCACTAAAGACAGAAATAGTGCATGCCTGGAAATATGTTCACAGGAAAGGAAGAGAGTCTCTATGAAAACCAGACTGTGTCTCTATGGAACCTTATCTCCACTGGGTACAAACTAGAGCCCTCAAGCTGAGGATGCCTTACCCTCGTCAAGAAGTTCTTCCATTAAAGGAATCTGTCCTTTATTTTATGTCTGATATGGAAAAATTTTAGGTCACTCTCAACAAAGTTCAACGGGAAAAGAAATCTTGGAAGAACAAGTACCGCATTCTCAATATGGAGTGTACCAGAATACAACAACTATTAAAAGAGAAGGATGCTCTGATCGAGATTTTAGAGCAATATGCTGTAGAAAGTCAAAAAGACCGAAGAAATTTGCTCGCTCCTTTCACTTGGCAAAGGAATGACAACCCGACAAGGGCTCAAGAGCCCCGGTCAAAGAAAAGGAAAATACCAAAACCAGCACCTGAGCTCTCTCCAGAGAGGACTCAAGATCCATGAACTTAGACATTTCCTTTTACAGCACTTTGTAAAATACTGTATTTCCATTTTCGCAATCTTTGAATTCAATAAAACGGGGTTTCCCCACTGTATGATATTTGCAATCCAATTGTTGAAGTTTCTTCTGATTAAAACAAAAAAAATTTAAATATAATTATTGCATATCATTCATCATTCTCACATAACACAATCTTCTTACCTACGAATCTCACGTCTGTGTCTCAGTTCTAGAGTTAAACTGTCTCATTCGTACAATACTCGGGCCAATCGACAAAAGAAAATGGATGATCTCGAGGAAGAGAACAGAGAGCTGAGAGAAGAAATCGACGCTCTGAAAGAGGATATGAGGAAACTTCAGTGACATGCAATCTCTGGAAGCAGCTCAGAGGCAACTACAAAGGACTGTGATCTCAGAGATCACATCTACGCCCATAGTGGAGACATATGATCCTCGATACAACATGCCTAAAGATCGTCCCTGGGGCATGCCACTCAACTATATCCCTGAAGGATATATTCCGCCGATCACGGAAGATCCGGAAACTGCAGCTGGGCCTGAAGGTTACAAACTTTGGGAAAGCGAAGATGCAAGGGGCATGACAGCAACTCCTGAAGGTTATAAACTTCGGGATAGGGAAGCACCAAGAGTCACTGCCGTAATGATTATACCACCACCCGTGGTACACACTGTCCCAGAAGGGCAGATTCCACAGATACCTTTTGGTGGAAACGAAAGTATGTACGACAAAATTAATGAGTTCCAGGAGAAATTCTTGGAGATGAAAAAGGAACTGCATGCCATTCGTGGTCAGGATTTATTTGGAAAGGACGCCACAGACCTTTGTTTGGTCCCCAATGTGAAAATTCCGCACAAATTTAAGGTGCCCGAATTTGAGAAATACAAGGGTAAATCTTGCCCTAAAAGTCATTTGGTGATGTACGCTCGAAAGATGTCAACTCAGATAGAGAACAAACAGCTACTGATCCATTATTTTCAAGACAGTTTAACCGGTGCCGCACTCAAATGGTACATGGGTTTAAACCGCACCAAGATCGTCACTTTCAGAGTTCTTGGCACTGCCTTCATTCAACAATATAAGTATAACCTGGACATGGCACCAGACAAAGATCAACTCCGAGCAATGTCACAAAAGGACAAGGAAAATTTTAAGGAATATGCTCAGAGATGGTGGAAATTACCGCCTAGATTTGTCCACCTCTTGAGGAAAAAGAGAAAACATAAATCTTTTTGAAGACCTTGAGCTCATTCTACTACGACCGAATTGTCGCCAGTGCACCCAACGATTTCACTGAAATGGTGAACATGGGAGTATGTCTTAAAGAAGCCGTCTGAGAAGGGCATTTGGTCAAAGATACAGGACCATCAAGCAGTACCAAAAGATACGGTAGTGCTTTCCCTAAGAAAAAAGAGCAAGATATTGGTAATATCTCTCTCGAAAAGCAAAGGCGACGGTACCAACCAGTAGCAGTTGTAACTCCTGCTATCAACCCTATACCTGTTCCAACATATCAACCTCAGGTTGCTTAGAGCCAACCAAATCAACAATAATATCAGCAAAGGACACAGCAACCTCTTCAGTAGGCTCGTCCTCAGTACAACAACAACCGTACGACACGACCACTAGGGTTTAACCCTATACCCATGTTGTACGCAAAATTGTTTCCACTACTGCTGGTCAAGGGGCACGTTCAAACCAGGTCTCCTCTTACAATACCAGAGAATCCGCCTTTTTAGTTCAAAGCGGATCAGACTTGCCCTTACCATCAAGGAGGACCAGGGCATAACATAGAAAACTGTCTCAGCTTCAAATCTGATGTGCAGAAGCTTGTCAGGAACGGGGTCTTATCCTTCAAGGATAGAAATCCAAATGTTCAGACGAACCCGTTGCCTCAACACGAGAAGGCTGCAGTAAATTTGATAGAGGAAGAGTCTAACCACAACTATCAAATTCACGATGTACTCTTATTGGGAACCAACCTGGTCAAGATGCATTGCAGACAGAGCAGATACGGGCATGTACCATTTCATAATTATCACCGGTGTGATATCTGCTCTAAAGACAATCAAGGATGTTCCGTAGTGCAATCACCTCTACAAGAACAGATGGATCTCGGGTGGATCCAGGATCTCCGAATCCGTGAGGTAAACATGACTTATACAAATTCCAACATCATTCAAAACCGCGACATCCATGCGATGAATGTCAACTTGGTGGCAATGCACTCAAGGCAGAGCCGACATCATAATCTTCCATGACACGATTACGATTCCTGTCTAATCTGCTCGGTAAATAATCAGGGATGATCTTTTGTACAAGAGGCCCTCCAGCGTCAGATGGATCTTGGATGGATTCAGGACTACCGTGATAGAAGTCATTATTAAGTTAATATGATTCAAATCTTTGATGTTCGCTTGATGAATACCAGCTTGGTGGAATTACACGCTAAGCAAGTCCGGCTCAGTTTTCTGACTTCACATGACTATCAAAACTGTAAAGTATGTCATGAGGATAACCAAGGATGTGCACTTGTTCAAAGAACGCCGCAACACTTGTTGAACCACTGGTGGCTTCTGATCTATCTAGATGAAGACACACAGCAAGTCAGTATGACTGACAGGAGCCCTACTAGGCATCATAGTCAGGATGTTCGATCAATGGAAACAAATCTAATAAGGTTACACTACATACAAAGCGGACGTGGTCGGGTGCCACCACACAACTATGAGTGCTGTAGAGTTTGCTCAGAGAACAATCAAGGATGCTACCTTGTGCGAGCAGCCCATCAAAGTCAGTTGGACTACAAGGAGGTTCGACCAGGTTCAAGCTCTGGTTCGACCAACGTAATGCAAGACTATCTTCCCAATCGAGGCAAAGGCGTTGTTTTAATCCCTAAACTAGAAATGGCCAAAGACGTATGCACCATAATCCCTCTACTCCAAGAATCAAGAGTTCCTCTTGATAGCAGAAGGATTCTCAACCTTGAACCCATTGAGGCCGGCTACGATGGTCAGAAAAATCCAAAGGCTTCTGGGGTTATCTATCTGCCGGGACCAGTACCGTACAAATCTGATAAGGTTATCCCTTACAAATGCAGTGCAACAACAATTGAGAATGGAAAGGAAACTCCATTACCCTCCGTCGTGAATATTACAGACATCAGTCGAGTGACACGGAGCGGTCGAATCTTCAACCGAGGAGTTGGGGAACCTATCGAAGAAAAGGAACCTCAAATAGAAGGTCTCATTCAACTAGTCGGTCAATCCAGTAATCCCGACCTTTTAAAGAACAACGATGAGATGTTGAAGCTCATCCAAAAGAGCGAGTACAACATAGTAGATCAGATGTTACAAACTCGTTCGAGAATCTCTGTGTTATCTCTTTTACTCAGTTCCGAAGCTCACAGGGAGGCTCTACAGAAAGTCTTAGAGCAGGCCTTTGTGGAACAAGATGTAACAATAAGACAATTTGACAGCATCATCATCCAACATCACTTCCTACAACAACTTATGATTCAGTGATGAGGAACTTCCGGATGAAGGAAAAAGTCACAACATGGCGCTTAACATTACAGTCAACTGCTAGGACGATGCTTTAGCTAGCGTACTGGTAGACATTGGATCAGCTCTGAATGTTATGCCAAAGTCTACTCTGATGCGACTATTATTTCAAGGATCTTCGATGAGATGCAGTGAGGTCATCGCCAAAGAATTTGACGGATCCCAAAAAACAGTTATCGGCGAAATCGATCTTCCCATAACTATCGGTCCTCACACTTTCCAAGTCACTTTCCAGGTCATGGACATCCGGCCAGCATACAGCTGTTTGTTAGGAAGACCTTGGATACACAAGGCTGGGGCAGTCACTTCGACACTTCACCAAAAGCTGAAGTTCGTCAAGAATGACCAACTAGTCACAGTCTGTCAAGAGCAAGCCTTGATCGTAAGCAACTTATCATCGTCCACTTGTGTAGAACCAGAGGAGGTTGTTGGAACCTAGTTCCAAGCACTTTCGGTGAGCCATGACAACCAATCAGAAAAAGGAACATCGATTTCCTCGTACAAAGATGCTCTCGAAGTGATCAAAAGTGACAATGCAAAAGGATGGGGACAGCTTGTCATTCCTACTGACAAAAAGACAAAGAAAGGTCTTGGTTTTTCCACAACCTAT
The DNA here is from genome assembly GCA_022829125.1 of Lathyrus tuberosus. Lineage (NCBI taxonomy): Eukaryota > Viridiplantae > Streptophyta > Magnoliopsida > Fabales > Fabaceae > Lathyrus > Lathyrus tuberosus. Next base: position 3,429,012 of record JALAZF010000305.1, read on the forward strand.
ACCCAGACTGCTATTAACGATGAAAGTTTTCATCCCATACAAGACTTCTTCCACAGTGGATGTTTCCTTCACCCAGTGCCTCAAGAAGTACATACCATCAATGAGGGAGACTCCTCCGACACAGATGAAGAATGGAAGGCCTATCTCAACGAGGACGAGTATATGTCTCAGGAAGAAACGCCTACACTATTTTGCTATCCCGCGCAAAGCCAGAGATATATACCTAGATCAGATGTCAAGATGATGTACGGAGACTGTGATCCGGAAGGATGTTGTGCCCCACCAAACTCATTAGAGAAGGACACTCTGATTAAAGACAACTTTGACTATGACTATTATAATCCAATGGATGGCCTGCCTATTTGGCATCCGTACCCAGGAGACTTGGGGCAAAAGAGTCAGCCCAACGACGCTTATCAACTAAGCGTCATTGAAAAGAATACCTACGTCCGCACCACTTCATGGGATCATTAGTCAGGACATTCAGAAGATATCTAGTACAACGATGAATCTGCAAAGGCTGCGCGTCTAGAGCTCATTAACTATGCTTTCCCTGAGGTCAACATCATCGAAAGGGATGACTTATCCAATTCCACAGAAGTATGGGACACCTTAGGACAACCGAGTGGCAAGTACGACTTCTTGGTCAAATACACCGCTCCTGAAAGCTCTCGTATTAGTCTCGAAGACATCCTGCCCACTGGATGGGGAGATCCACCTGAGAGTGCCAACACTGTGCAAAATACAACAAAAGAGTTCGTCTACGATAACTCTGCCTGGGAGACAGACTCCAATGATCCTGCTCCACCAGAAATCAATGTTATTTCTGAAGACAATTCAAGAAGGAAGGTACCAGACTTTGTGATTCACCGAGGAGTTCGCCGCCAATGGGTTGATGTCGATGTCCTGAAAGTCGTCAATAAGTCTAAGTAATTGTCGTCTTTAACCTTTCACCCTGCCCGGTGAAACAGATGTTTTTATAGGGCTCACTTTCTGTAAATGTCCCTCTTCGCTTTGCCCAAAGCGATATAGTTTTGTTTTATAGGGCTGTCGTTTCAAGAATCGACCAAATCATGAATAAATAAACATCGTTCTGTAATTTCCACCTTTATTGATGTTTTCGGTTTTCGCTTTTTCAGAAAATGGTAATCCTAATCTGAAAACGCACGATTTTCATGTTTTGATTTTCGGTTTTCGATTTTCGGTTTTCGGTTAACATGATATGTTTTGATTCACTCAATTTCAATAAAATTGAGTATTGCCATTGTGTTCCTCATCTGAAAACGCACGATTTTCATATTTGGATCATGTGAAATGGTTGAGAGATGAGTGAGATAGGAGGCTTCACGTATCTAAGCTTGAGGATGAAAATGGCCATGGCGCCATGCTTCAGAAATTCAACCTGTTTGCTATATATTTTTCCCTTGCCATATATTAAATGAATTGGCATTGTGCCCTAGTGGTTGATCAACTGGTTTGTGTGTATTGAGCGAGCGAGAGGTCTGGGGTTCGAATCCCCCTCGCCCCAGACTTCTTTTTTATCACTTGTCCCATTTTTAACATTTTTCATATTATTTTTGTTAATGATTTGAAAAATTAATTTCTCTCTCAATTTTAATCATTTTTTATTGGTTCTTTTTCTGAAAAATCACAAAAATATTAAAGTATTTTATTCTACAAAAAAATTAGATTTATATTATTTATTTAATATAGTTGGTATTTTGGTGAATAAATTCATTTTTATTGTTTTAAAACATTTTAAAAGTGAAGTTTTATCTTGAAAATCAAAACCAAATGAGTTCTAAGTCATCTTGTGTTTAAAACCTCATTTTTCAAACCTTAACTAAAAATCACAAGTAGTTTATTTAAACTTATTTGCTATTTTTTGTCATTTTATTAATTTTCTTTAAAGGATTACTGTTAAAAGAAAATGAAATTAGGGTTTCTTTGATTTTTGATCATCATCAAACATTTTCAAACACTTTGGGTCTCTAATAGAGTGTAAGACCCAATCCCTTTTTAACCAAAACCATTTTGGGCCTCAGACATTGTATAAGTCCCAACACATTTTCAAAACAAAACCTCGGCGCGATCGTCATTTTTAAACAAAAATCATTTGGGCCTCTAATAGAGTGTAAGTCCCATCCTTTTGTAAATAAAATAAACTTTGGGCCTCTAATAGAGTGTAAGACCCAACCCCTTTTTTATACAAAAACCTTTTTGGGCCTCAGTCATTGTATAAGTCCCACTGTGTTTTCAAAATCTCGGTGCGATCGTCGCTTTTCAAAACATTTTCATCTGGGCCTACCCTTGTGTTGTAAGTCCCATTTCTTTTCTTTTTCAAACCATTGGGCCTCTCCTTGAGTTGTAAGACCCATACCTTTGTACAAAAAACCTCTTTGGGCCTCATTCATTGTATAAGACCCATTACAGTTTACAAACAACGGTAAGATTACTGTTTTTCATCTGGGCCTCTCCTTGAGTATAAGACCCAACAATCTTTTCAAAAACAACTTCCCTTTTGATTTAGGTTCAAATATATGGTAGTTATCAAAATTTTCTTTAATTTCTTGAACAACTAACAATACAGCTATGGAAGCTTGCTCACCTGTAAGTTTTTATCAGCTTTACTTTACATGCTTCTATATATATAACTGTATTGTGGAAAGCTGCTCACCTGTAAGTCCTTCTTTCATATCCTTTTAAATACTTGTCATATATCAATTGTATATATACTAGTATACCTACTAAGAGTTTTCCCCGACAACTAGGTCTAGAATCTAGGTAAAGCCAGGTGGTCACTCTTAAATACAGTCAAAACTAGTTCCCCATAGGATTTCCAGATACAGTCTTACCTTCTCTTGGGCTTAAACAATACGGAACAAAGGGAAAGGAATTATTCTTCGTGAAACTTTTCTCAGTCTGTCACTCATAGAAATTGTCAAAGAAATTTTATTCCCCAGAAATAATTCATTCTCGGTGAATGACATCTCTTGAATTTCCTCAAACACCAGAACTGTTCACTAAATGATTCGTTCTCGGTGAATGACATCTCGTGAACATTTCTCTGGTTTGGCCCCATAGGCTTCCTAAAAGCATCCCCGCCTCCTCTTGGGCTTTGTACAAGGACCCTCCAGCTTCTTAGAAGTTATCATGCCTTCTCTTAGGCTTAATACAAGGACCCTGGAGACCTCTTAAAGGTATAGGACAAAACTTAGTCATCCTTCGTTAGAGCTGTCTTTCTAAAAAGAGTCAAAACCTTAGACCAATTTTAGGGTTGATATTCATCCCTTAAAAGAGTCAGCTTCCTCTTGGGCGTTATACAAAGATAAACTCTTCCGTACCAGTAGACTCAGACAGTCTAATCCCCTCTTGAGTCTCAAAGATATTCTCAAGCACCTTAGAAATATAGGAGAAACCCCAGTCATTTTGGATCAATCTCCAGCAGAGTTAAAACCCATGGGTTCTAAAACCCAGTCTCTCTCCTAAAATTCACCAACCAGGGTCAGTTTATCACCAGTATAACACTTTCCCAAATCAAAACCTCAAGGCATCTGATGTCTCAACTCTTCTGTAACCCTCAGCAAGAGTTAATTCTCCATTTGGACCTGCCTCGGGATCTCAATAATCCCCAGTAGAAGATAGCCTCCTCTTAGGCTTGGTATAATGATCCTTCCTTTCCTCAGCATAGTCAGCGTTCTCTTGGGCTTTGTACAATGATTCTCCCTTATCAGAACTAACCTTTTCAGACTCTCTTGTTGAGTCAATCGCCTTTTCAGACTCTCTTGTTGAGTCAATCACCTTTTCAGACTCTCTTGTTGAGCCCACCCTTTTAGCCTCAATCTTGGGCTTTGTACAAGACAGATAAAAATTCTCTTGTTGAGATAATCTTTTACAACCTCCTCTTAGGCGTTGTATAATGATTTCCCCTAGCAGAAGTTAGCCTCCTCTTAGGCATTGTATAATGATTTCTCTAGCTTGTTCAGCCACAATCCCGGGCTTTGTACAGGACAGATAAAAGCACTCTCTTGTTGAGTCAAACCTTTTCAACCTCAATCTTGGGCTTTGTACAAGACACCATATAAATTTCCCTAAACAGAGTCAATCCTCTTTTTCAGCCTCAATCTCGGGCTTTGTACAAGACAGATAATACTCTCCCGCAGAGTCAAACTCATTTCAGCCTCAATCATGGGCTTTGTACAAGACACCTAAAATATCCTCAGCCGAGTCAGTAAAGTCTCAGTTTAGCCTCATATCTTGGGCTTTGTACAAGACAGATAAAGATTTCTTTCCCACAGAGTCAGTCTTCTTTTTAGCCTCTATCTTGGGCTTTGTACAAGACACATATAAACCCTCCCCGATGGAGTCAAAATCCTTTTTAGCTTTAATCTCGGGCTTTGTACAAGGCAGGCATAACATTTTCCCCAAAAAAGTCAAACTTTTAGCCTCCTCTAAGGCTTTGTGTAATGATATCCCCAAAAGTGTCAGTCTCTTTTAGCCTCAATCTTGGGCTTTGTATAAGACAGATAAAAACTCTCTTGTTGAGTCAGCCTTTTCTAGCCTCCTCTTAGGCTTTGTATAAGGACTTCCCCCGTGGAGTCAATCAACCTCTTAGCTTCAACCTTCGGCTTTGATCAAGGCACACAAAAATCAATATCTCCTCAGAGAAAAATCAAAATCTCTCTGTAGGAAATCATTTCTCTGTATTATCACATGTCAAAATAGAAAAATAAAAACAAACCTTAATTCCAGATAACTGCTGTAAGTGGCACACTTGTTTATTTAAATATCCAAGATGTCGTCCATCTCTTGTACTGGTAAAACTCCATTCTTTCATCTAATTGCTGTAAGCGGAAAGCCTCTGGATTATTTACATCCAGGCCACTGTCCCTCTCTTAGTATGAGAAATTCCTAAGGAAAGATGGCGTTGCTCTACACTGAGTTAAAGTTTTCTCCTTCAGGATAAATCCCCTATAAAGGAAATTATGGCATTACTGGATTCTCATATCCTAGTTAAAGTAATCCTCCTTTATAAACAGTCACCCAACAGTCGTGATAAACAGACCAGTTGTCTCCCTTTAGAGATGACAAATTCTCTCTCAGTCAAACCATTTAGCTTCAATCCTGGGCTTTAAACAAGAAACAAATACTCCATTTAGCTTCAATCTTGGGCTTTGAACAAGACATCAAACATCTTTTTCCTCCCTTAGAATAGGACGAACTACGATTGCTCTGATTTCCCTGTTTTATTTAAATGGGAATACATAGGCATAAGGTTGCGAAATCTTAGCGAGCATACTAAACAAAAACTCTAGGTCCAGTACCTTCATACAAATCAAAACTTAGGTCCAGTACCTTACCAAAAACTCCAACAAAAACTCACCCTCTCATATTTCCCAAGAAACTTTCCCAACCCATTAACAAATAAACACCATCAAGTACAAAGCAGAACCTAAAACTAACAACCTGAGGATAACCACATATAGGATGGGTAACTGAAAACTCCCCATTGTATAACCTGACCCCGAACTCCCCAAATCTCTTTAAGCATTTGTTCAGTTAAACATTCGCGTGCAAGGTTAGTTTTAGATAGCTTCCCTTTCCCTTCCATCTTCATGGGATAAATAAGAAATCAGAAAGTAGCACCACCCTCCTCTTCATTGAGGAGAAAACCCAAATTCTCTGCGATAAGGTGGTCGCGTCACCGACAAAAATCGCACGCTACACATGCACTATTTCTTTCTTTAGTGCCCTGTCATTTTCTTATTCCTTGAAGAAAAGACCTTCCAGATGAGCATTATGTGGTATATTCTTCATTGGGTATCTGAGTTGACGGCGAGCTAGAATAAGATGATAGTTGATCCCTCCTTTAGTACCAATGAGGGGTACATTGGGGAAATTTCTGCATTTGTCGATGATTTGTATCCCTTCGTAAATCCGATTGTACCAATCTATGTCTAAATTGGTAAGAGACATAATCTTCTGCGACCAACGTAAAGTACTCTTGTGATCCCAAAAAGCAGCAGATTTGGGCAAGTGGGAAATAAACCATTTGTAGAGTAATGGTACACAACATGTGATCATCCCTCCAATGTACAAATTCTTTAAGTGTACAGAATTGTAAGCATTTGCGAGCAAGGTTGGTACTGGGTTCCCAATCAGAAATATCTTAACAGCATTGGTGTCGACGAAGTTGTCGATGTTGGGAAAAATGAATAACCCATATGTGAGCAGAACAAAGACATCCTCGAAAGTAGTTACATTTCCTCCTTTGGTGGTCAAGTGAGTCCTGACTTCTGACTTATCCAAAGAAATCGCTCTTGCAATGGTTTGTTCTTTTGGAATTTCTTCCAGTCCGGAAAATGGATCTCGATCAATGATATGTAGATCAATCAGGTGGGAGTATTCTTCCAGCGTTGGTGCGAGCTAGTAATCTGGGAAAGTGAAACAGTGGTAAACGGGATCGTAGAACTGAATCAGTGTAGGCAGGATCCCTTCAACCATGTTGATCTTCAGAAGAGATAACAGTCCTCCATGCTTTGCTCTGAAAGCCTCGGGATTAGTAATCATCCTTCCTAATTTCCATAGGTCGTCCAGTTTTGGAACCTTGTAAGTGTACTTGTGCGTTTTTCTTCTTCCGAAATCCATAACGCAACCTTTCTGATATTTGCAATTATTGTTTTAGTTCTTTTGAAAAAGATTTTTCCGTTTTTGAAAAGAGTGTTTTAATGAATGCATGAATGCTGCAAACAAAACACTTGAAAACATGGGTTTAGGGGTTCATCGTCACGAGCATGGAGCCATGGATCTACCCATCCCCAAAGGTGCGTACTAGTTGGTCAATTTTTTGTACCTGTAGAACAGGTTCTAAAAGGTTCCCAAAATCATTGACCCCTCCTAGGGACATTAACAGCAAGTTGATTCACTCGAGCGAGCTGTAATATCCTAGGATGAATCTCTTTTGAGTGTAGTATCGCGTGTCAACTATCCCCGATAGTTACCGCACTACCTAATGGTTTAAATGGTTAAATGTCTACTAAATCCTCAGTGTCATGGGTACCACACTAGGAACACTATGCTTTCACGACAATCGGTCGTTCAACATTAGAGAATCCACACGGGTACCTCGACTGATTCGGTGGACTACCAGGTTAGCTTGGTCGGGATTCACATCCTATAAGCCTTTCCTGGAGACGCCACCACTTATCTTAATGTTCTCTCAAACTTTCCACATGCGTATTAATTGCATTCCAAGTTAACAGAAATTTAAACACGGGTATCAAGTAATATGACAGTAAATGATATATATAGCAGAAAAATTAGAAAATAAGAAAACAAAGAAATAAATGCAAAGCAAAGCCTGGACCTCTTAGGAACTCTAATCCTAAAATTCCCCAGCATAGTCGCCATTTTTCTATAGCGTGCGATTTTTGTCAGTGACGCGACCACCTTACCGCAATGGTTGGAATTGGGTGATACTTTTTTATTTCTTATTTATCCTATGAAGCTGGAAAGGAAAAGGAAGATATCTAAAACTAACCTTGCACGCAAATATTTTCTTTAACAAATGCTAAGAAATTGGGGGTTCGGGGTCAGGTTATACAAAGGGAAGCTATTAACACCCAGTGTATATATGGTTATCCGTAGAGCTTTTATTGCATGTTTCTCTGTTAACTTGAATTGCTTTCTTATGTTTATCTGTTGTGGCTTGGGAAAGTTTTTCCTTTGGGAGGGTTGAGAGAATGTTTTTGTTGTTTTCGGGTGTTATATTGTTTTTGGGAAGGTACTGGACCTAAAGTTTTTGATTTGTGTGCTCGCTAAGATTTAAAAATCTTATACCTACGTATTCCCGTAAAGATATTTGGGAAATCAGAGAAATCGTAGTTCCTCCTATTCTATGGAAGGAAAGATGTTTGGTGTCTTGTTTAAATCCCAAGATTGAAGCTAGATGAGTATTTATGTCTTGTTTAAAGCCCAAGATTGAAGCTAAAAGGGTGACTGAGAGAGAGAATTTGTCATCTCTAAAGAGAGATATCTCATATATTCATTACAAATTGAGAAACTAATTATAAGGGAAATTACTTTAACTGGGATATGTGAATCCAGCAATGCCATAATTTCCTTTATAAGTGAGATGTCATGAAGGAAGAAAGCTTTAACTCAGTGTAGAGCAATGCCACTTTTTACTTTATGAATCTTTCATGCTAAGAGAAGGACATTGGCTTGGATGTTAGGAATCCAGAGGCTTGCCACTTACAGCTGTTAGATGAAAGATGAATTTTAGCCAGGATAAAGGAAGAACTCCGGCTTGGATTTTGAATCAACAAGTGGGCCACTTACAACAATTATCTGGGAAAAAGGTTTTGTTTGTTTGTTTTGAGATGTGGCGTATAGAGGAAATATCCTCCTGCAGAGAGGACTCTTGGTCTCATCTGAGGGGATGTTGATTTTTGCGTGCCTTGATCAAAGCCCAAGGTTGAAGTTAAAGGAAACTGACTCTACTGGAGAGGGTTTTACTTATCTTGTACAAAGCCCAAGATTGAGGCTGAATGAGGAATGACTCCACTGGGGAATGTTTTATCTCTCTTGTACAAAGCCCAAGATTGAGGCTGACTGAGAGAAATTCTTATATGAAGCCTAAGAGGAGGCTAATCTCTTGCTGAGGATTATTGAAATCCAGGAGCAGGTCCAAATTGTATTGGGGAATCCAAAGGGGTTTACTCTTGCTGAGAATCAGGGAAGAGTTGAGATATCAGATGCCATGAGGTTCTGATTCTACTAGGGATTTGTTGATGGTTGATTGACCTTAGTTAGGGATTTTTAAGGTGAAGCTTAAACCTTGTTGGGGTCTAGGAGTTTTAAAGTTGAGTTTGAAAACCTATAAAGGTTTTAACTCTGCTGGAGATTAATAAATGATGAAATGATTAGGGTTTTTCCTGTGCTTTTAGGAAACTTGAGGATTTCTTTGTGAGATTCAAGAGTATATAAGACTTTCCAAGTCTAATTACATAAAGAGGTTGACTCTTAGCTAGAGAATGATCTTTGTATGATGCATAATAGGAGGCTGAGACTATCCAAGTCTCTCAAGAAGTGGTAGGCTTTAGTGTAGAGAGATCTTTGTATGATGCCCACGAGGAGGCTGTTGGTTTTAAGGGATGAAAATCAACCCTAGAGTGGTTTGATGTTTGGGAATTCTGACTCTTCTGAGGATTGAATTAGCAAAGATGACTAATTTTTGTCCTATACCTGTAGGAGGCTTTTGGGTCCTTGTAATAAGCCCAAGAGGAGGCTGCGAAACTTCTAAGAAGCCTAAGGGTCCTTGTAATAAGCCCAAGAGGAGGCTAGGGATGCTTTTAAGAAGCATATGGGTCCTTGTACTAAGCCTAAGAGGAGGCTGGGGAACTTCTAGGAAGCTTGTGGGTCCAAGCTTAACAAAAGTTTGACAGTCTTGAGAAAAGTTTCACCGGGAATAATGCCTTTCTCTGTTCCATATTGTATAAGCCCAAGAGAAGGCAAGACTGTATGGGGAATTTCCTATGAGGGAACTAGTTTTGACTATGTTGTAAAGTAACCTCTGGTTTGCCCTAAACATAGACCTAACTGTTGGGGAAAACTCTAAGCAAATATGTACAAGCATATATATACAGGCAAATATATTGACAGATATATAAATATAAGAAATAATCACTAAAAAAGATATGGGGACTTACCTTCTGAGAAGAAGCCCAAGCATAATGTGATCTGTTGTATTTACTACAATTGTACTCCCTCTTTTAGGGTTTCAAGAAATTGAAGAAAGTTTTGAAAGAAACAACATTGATTTTGAATTTGAATTAAAAGAAAGTTGTTAAAAAAGATTTGTTTGGGTCTTATAGCTCAAGGAGAGGCCCAAATGACTTATTTGAAAACATTGATCGCACTGCGATACCGAAAGACGTTGTGGGACTTATACTGCATTAGAGGCCCAAAATTGTTTTTGTACAAAAAGGGTTGGGTCTTACACTCTAATAGAGGCCCAAAAGAATTTGTGAAAAAAAAAAGAAAAATGGGGTTTATACTTAAGTAGAGGCACAAATGATTTATTTGAAAAGGCGACGATCGCGCCGTGGTTTTGAAAACCACAGAGGGACTTATGCAATGGCTGAGGTCAAAAATTAATTATTTACAAAGAGGATGGGACTTATACTCTACAAAGAGGCCCAAAAGTGTTTGAAAAAGAAGCAAAATGGGGCTTACAACTCAAGGAGAGCCCTAGATGAAAATTATTTTAAAAATGGCGATCGCACCGAGATTTTTAAAATCGTATTGGGACTTATACAATGACTGAGGCCCAAAATCAATTATTTACAATGGGATGGGACTTAAACTCTACAAAGAGGCTCAAAAGTGTTTGAAAAAGAAGAAAAATGGGTCTTACAACTCAAGGAGAGGCCCATATGAAAATTGTTTAAAAGGCGACGATCGCGCTGCGGTTTCGGAAAACACAATGGGACGTATTCAGTGACTGAAGCCCAAAATTTATTTATGTGACAAGGGATGGGTCTTACACTCTATTAGAGGCCCAAAAGTGCTTTTAGTGTAATATTTATTTAATCATAAACATGATGCATAAGTAAAGATGAAATATAGAGTATACCAGACACCGGTGAATTTTCACGCAAGCAGAGGAGCGTCAGACGAGCCCAAGGTATCCGACAAAGCTTTTAAGCATCCAATGATCGTCAAGATATTGATTAAGAATTCCTGCATCAGATGAAAAGCCACAAACAAACAGAGAAAACCAGAGATCACATAGAAATGCCTTTGGTCTCATTAAGTGGTTAAAATTGATTTGGAATCACAAGTGACACGAACACTTATTTGATTTACAAATAATTCTTTGAAAGCAAGCTTAAGAATAAGCCATGTATTTAGCAAAGATAAAATCAAATAATCGAATAATAATCAATTAATCAATTAAATGATCATTCACACCAATTAATTAAATTAATTGAAATATATTTAGTAAAACCAACTAATCAATATTAGTAAAACTAAATAAGTAATTAATTTATTTAACAATTATTTAATAAAAAAAATATTAAATAAACATGAGTTTTTATACATGTGTGATATATATGAAAAGAAAAGAAAAAAAAATAGAGTGAGTGAGGGAAGTGTAGCGCACCACTCCCTTGTGTGTGTACTACATTTTTTTCTTCCTTTCCTAAACTTTACTAAAACATAGAAGAAATATGTGAGAGAGATGGAAATGAGAAACAAGTGTAGGAACTTTGTTTGGTGTAATTTTTCAAGTGAAGAATGAAGCCTATTTATAGTAAAACATGGCTTGGAAACCAAGTTTGTGATGTCACAAAAATGAGACTAACTTAGTAAAAAAGTAATATAGTAAATATTTAGTCATTGAAATTCTGGCAATGCAGACAACATATGTCCTAACACATGTCAAGACATTGTTCTGCATAACATTTAAACAAGGACATCTGATCCACATGTTAATCAAGACTGAACTGAAAATTGCAGAATGATAAACAACCCAGAAATTGTTAACCCAGTTCGGTGCAAATCACCTACATCTGGGGGATACCAATCCAGGAAGAAGACTCCACTATATGTAGTAAACTTATAAAGTTAAACTCCCCCGTTTAGAACTTTATCTCCTAAATACTACCCAATGAAATCCTTATCAAAGAACACCCTCTTTGATATGAGAATCACCACTCACTTCCCCTAATGTGATATCTAACAGTTACAATCTTCAGCAACTACATCAATCTGTTCAATTGAAAGACATTCCTTCCAATAACGATATTCAGCCAAGACTCTTGACTAACAACAATACTCGGTTTTGCTTAAAAGCTTCAACCAAGAATAATACTCAACTCTTGCTCCAAAAATTTGAGTGAGAACAATTTACAACAACCTATGTTGACCACATAGTATCAAAAGATACATGGGTGACTTACAAACTACACAAGAGACTCTCAAAACCCTTATGTTGCACCGACGACTTGTTGTTGTAGGTGCTTGCTATTTTAGGTCTAGCAAGTCCTTATTTATAGACTCTTGCAGTATGGGCTTGGACTCTTCAATCAGATCCAATCTTCATGTTTTAAAACAGTAAATCAGCTGCAAGATCTTCTCCACAAAAATAGGAACAAATCTCCAAATAGTTTCCTAAAAAGTCTCCAAGATCCTTTTTATGAAATCCAATTAAATCTGCACTTTGTTCCTAATAAATCTCCTTGACCTGCTGTACCAGACAAAGATGTCGTGACACTGTCTTCGGTATCTTGTTGTAAACTTGTTTTAGCCAAAATGTAGCCAATTAAAGACCTAACAATCTCCCCCTTTGGAAAATTTTGGTTAAAACAACCTTTGGATAACACATCCAGCTCCCCTAAAGAACACTACTACTACTTACTTCTCCCCCTTTTTAGCCATAATATGCCAAACCATGCAACTATGCATTTAAGGGCAATCAATCCAAAAGAGAGCAAGTCAGTAGCAGAACACATGTAGCGGAACAACAGAAGCAACAACAAGTAGCACAAGCATGACACACTATCATGCTCCGCCTAAGTAGTTGTATACAGCACAATATAATGTCAAGACATCCTTCTTGACATCTCATCCTCTCCAGATGAACCAATCACAGCTTGCTTGACCGTCAAACAAACTTGATTAAAAACAACACCTCTGCAGTAGTACATCTTAGATCAAGGAGCAACTCCCCCTATCTTAGATAACCAGTGCTCCTCAAATGAACACTTCTGCTGATGAATGGAAAACATAAGATGCATCTTCATGTCTTCAAGAGCACACCCTCTGTCCAACCTACCTGCTGAACACAATCATCAACTGTACTTATTGCTTCTTTTGACAAGAACCAATAATCACTCACACATGAACACCATCATGCTTCGCGTGAGGACTCATTAGGATCACCATCCTAAATTAACAAACTCTTGGATTAAGATCAAAGCTTCATTGATTCCCCTATTCTTGAACCCATCTATACACCACACGAATTCCTCTTGAATTCTCATGTATAAACCTTCATGTTCCTTGAGATAAAATCCAATTGATTTGGAATGATCCACATTCCTCAAAGAGATACCATACCTCTTAGTTTGTTTTCTTCCAACGGTGTCAGATACCGTATACATGCTTCAGAAGTTCACAGCTGCCAAACTGACCCACTTCCCTTTAGTATGACTTGCCAATAGGGGCGATATCCCCTCCACAAGCTTTTCATCTAACCTTAGCAAGGTCAATAGATAGACACCTAACAATCCAAGATAATCATTCCTTCATCATTCTCCCATATGATAACCTAGAATACTTCTGATCAACTGGTGAATATCCGTATTCAGACATCCATGCAATCAACACATGATCCACTTCAGTCTTCTCCACACCATCCTCCCAAGGCAGTTCTTCTACTCCATCATTCTCCCATATGACAAGATAGATACTCCTTAGACATGATGTAGCCAACAAGTTCCTAGACTAGATCTTAGGAATCCTCCACCAAGGATAACCAACTAAGATAATGTTCCAACATCAGTTAGAACATCCTTCACACATCACAGACACCACACACCATGGTTCTTGATATGTTCCACCACTGGACTAACTATCTGCATAGTAATCCAAACTGAAGATCTTCAAACAACACTGCGCCACCAGCTTGAACAAAGAGAACTTCAGAGACCCAAAGAGAAATAAACTCTCATCCACCAAAAAGAAGGTAATCTTCCATCCTCAACCTAGAACTTCTACCACAAGCTCCAAGATGAACCAGATCCTCCTTACATTTTCAACTAACTACCCTTCTGCACAAGTGCAATCAGTTTCAAGCATCCTGCTTGAATGCACATTATGAAACCAACCAAATGTCACCTTTTGATTGATCTCACTCTTCTTCAAAACTCCCACAAGATACACTGATCCACCAATGAAATCAGATCTTCAAGTCACATGAACTCCTTGCTCCATAGCAAGACATATTGGATCCACCAAGCCTCTAGACATGTAACATCTTCTCAAACAATAGCTCCTGCAAACTGTATGAGATAGACCTTTTTGAAGCATCCATAACTTCCATTCTCCTGTAGATCACCTTATCTTAAGCTGATGTGTCACATCACCAGCTGAAATTCTGATGTTAAGCTAGATGTTAGAACATTCTGATACGACATCCAGCTGCTGAATTCAGCTCCTCCTTCATGTTTTAAAACAGTAAATCAGTTGCAAGATCTTCTCCACAAAAATCGGAACAAATCTCCAAATAGTTTCCTAAAAAGTCTCCAAGATCCTTTTTATGAAATCCAATTAAATATGTACTTTGTTCCTAATAAATCTCCTTGACCTGCTGTACCAGACAAAGATGTCGTGAAATTGTCTTCGACATCTTATTGTAAACTTGTTTTAGCCAAACTGTAGCCAATCAAAGACCTAACAGTCATAAATTCAAACTTTGAAAATTTGACTTTGAATAAAAATCAAGACTTTGAATTAGTGATGTAGGCAATATGATGTAATAATGGTGAGGTCATTTTTTGTGAATTTATACATACATATTTGATTTTAATAAATAGGTTATTAGAAAACCTAAATAAGTTAGTAACAAAAATAAACATTATTATATATTTAGAAAAAGCCAAAATATAAAATAAGTCTAAAATAATAAAATTAATTAATAAAAATAAATATTAATTAAAATTAATATTGAAACCGGTTAAAAACGATAAAATCGTCTGGTATCGAAATGTCCGGAAAAATAAAATGAACATACTAAAATGATCAGCAAAAAATATACGTATTGAAAAAATACAGCATGTGGTCAAATTTTGAAATTGATTTTACCCGGTAAAAAGGCTAAGACAGGTCAGAAAAGTGATTGAAAAAGATTAAAATGAGCACACCAGGTTAAAGTATGCGAAAAATTGATCAATAATGGTTGTCAGCAAGTTTGATAAAAAAAAGTCCGGACACCGATTTTTCGCACATTTAACCCTTAGTTTAACCAAAACGCCTGAAAATTTAATACATATATTCTGGCTGATAACTCAAGCAATATGCATGATAAAATATACGATATGATTTCAGATGACATGAAGTGAAAAGACAGTCAGATAAACAAAATTTTAACAATGAGTGATCAAAATTTGGGGTATGACAGAGAGATGGTTCTGAGTCATAGTTGAATTGTTTTGCTTGTTGATTTACACTTTTTTTTCCGCATGTTGCTTCTTAGCTTTAGATCAACATCCATTTTGTGAGTTGATTCGTTCATAACAATAAGGCATTATCAAAACATTTTCTCACTTTTGTATGTTGATTTACCCATGGTTTTGATTGTTGTTTCATTTTTTTAGATCAACTTCCGACATGGACAAAGACGCATCTTAGAGAAGATTTTGATGGATCTTGATTATTTGGAGTATGAGGAAACACTAGAGTTGAATAAGCTTAAGAAGAGAGAAGGATGCGTTGAAGACTTCAATGTTGGTAAAGGAAAAGGTAAAGTCACAGATCCCTCACGCGGTATAGCTAGAGAGAAAACTGATCTTGTGGGAATGCATGCAACAATGAAAGAGGATGACAGAGGAAAAGGAAAAATCGTGGAATCTGTAAATGTTATTGGTGGAGAGTCAAAACATCATGTTGAAAACAAAGCTTTGGAAGGACAAATTAAAATGGAAAATGTCGCTATCTCCAGGTCCTTCACATATTTCAATATCATTTGACAGTTTGAGGTAAAACCTTTGTTGTTATGATGTAATATCCCCATAAAGATCACAAGTAAACCAAAGCAAATAGTTGTTTTCATGTTGCTTTTAAGTTGATTTAAAGACATAGATTTATGCCATGCATGTCTGTTAGCTAAAGTTGTATTTGTTATGTGTATTGTGGATGTAGTTATGCAGATAGAAGTTCATTAAATGATGGAAGTATCGACTCTTCGAAATTTTAGTCGGAATAGTGCATTTGGAAGAGGAAAGTTAAATCGGGGAAGGTTATAAAGAAAAATATGTTGGTACGTTGTATAGTATATAATAACAGTGATCATTATTAGTTTGTAGCATGTGCCAGTAAATGATTAAATAGTTTACATATGCAGCAAATTTCTCGTGAAGTGATTAGGACGTATTTGTCAAGGCCTCAAAGCTCGATAGAGCTACTTGATACTGACATCAAAGTTTCGTACCAGTGCGAGTTAAAAGAAAGGAATGGTGTGGAGGAAAAGTTTTTTGCTATCAGTTGGTGATTAATGGTTTTCATACGTATTTCACTGTTTGTTTTAGTTAATCTTTTGTTAGGGTTTTTTTTTTATATATCTTTTACCGCATTTTATGCATTGGTTGTGTTCTTTAGTGTTTTCAGATTCATATAAACATTCAGGAGGAATCGGAGCGAAAAAACGAGAAAAATCGCAAGATTCGGAATGAAATTGGAATGAAGACAGTGGCCTGACACGGGCACCCGTGTCACCTGACACTGGCCGTGTCAGGAAGAAGCTAAGAGAACGAAAATATGAAGAAAAACAGTGGGCGGACACGGGTGCCTGTGTCACTTGACACTGCCCGTGTCACCTGACACTGCCCCCCGTGTCAGCAAGTCTGGCACTGAAAAATTTTATTTTCAGAATAACAGGGAGCTAACACGGCCGCCCGTGTCAGCTGACACGGCCCGTGTTGGCTTGGACGCTTCATCTTCTTATTTTCTTGGATTTTTGACCTTTTTGTTCCATGAGGGTATTGTGGGCATTTACCCATTAATGTATTGGACCTGAGAGTATTTTAGTCACTTTCTGAGAAGGAGAAAGGGACTTTTGGACATTACGAAGGATTGCACGAGAAAGATTGGAAGCGTTCAAGGAATTGGAGCACGGAGATTTTCATGAGTGGAAGCAATTGAAGATCAAAGTCATCCATTTATCTTTTAATGTCTAATTTATTTGTTGTAATCTCTTTGAATATTATGAGCGGCTAAACCCCCCCAATGCTAGGGGGTGTCCCTGAGTTGCATTGTAATGACTTGAATCTTCATTGTTCTATGGAATATTACTCTTTCCCTTAATCTTTTATTATGCAATGTTTTTAACGCATTTTGATTGGACAAATTGAAATTGATTTACGGTTAGGGTTTAGGTCGGACCAACCAACCTAACCCTTTTGCATAATAATATTACAGTAGATATTTCCTAGGAATGGGGATACCCTGTAATAACCGGATTATTCTTGATCAAATATAATACTAGTGATTCTTTCTTGACCGCTAAGGAATTAGGGTAAAGACAGAATCTCAAAGGTTTTTCTTCTAAGGAATTAGGGAAAATAACCTTAAGAATCGGTAAGGTTAGTTAGAGTAATGTTTCATCGACTAAGGATTTAGAGTTTTTGCAGTGCAATTCATACACTTCCTCTAGCATGCTTCTCATATCTGTTTCTAAGTCAAGTTTATAATTTTGTTCATTTTACTATTCTTAGTTATAATTTCAAAACAATCAAAACCCAAGGAACTTTTGTTTAATTGAAATAGCACCAGCACTTATAATAACGCGCCGTCCTTGAGAGATCGATTCTGGGGATAACCCCTACTATTACTACATCGGTAAAAATAGTACACTTGTTATTTTTCCGATCAAGTTTTTGGCGCCGTTGTCGGGGACTGCCAAATTATAAGTTCTTGTGTTAATTCAATTGGAATTTTGTCACTCTGTGACTAAAATTTTATTTTTCTGTTATTTTTATTTTCATTTTTTTTATAACTTTTGGATTATTACTGTTGCTACTAATCTGCGTCTAACATTTTTATGCGAGGAAAATCCTCAGCAAATTTTCTTTTTGACGTAAAAATTGAAAGAACGCTACATGAGAGGCGTAGGCAAGCAAAACTTGCAGCGTCTGAAGCTGAACCGTCGGAGCACTCAAACTCAGGTTCAGAGTCAGACAAAGATACAGTGACCATGGCTACAGAGCAACCATCAGAGAGACTCCTCGGTGATTACGGAGCAGCACATACACCAGCTGGTCGGTTAACAATTGTGAACCAACCGGTGAATGCGATGAATTTTCAGCTGCATCCGAGCACCATCACTCAACTTGAGAGGAGACCTTTCATCGGAAAGGTTAACGAAGATACCAATAAACATCTGCAAAGATTTCTGACTATGAGCACCACTCTCAAGATTGAGGGGCACACCAAGGAAGCCAAAAAGTTAAGAATGTTTCCTTTCACTCTTGCAGAAGATGCTGAAGAATGGTTTTATTCCTTACCTGCTGGGAGTATCACCACTTGGCAAGAGATGGAGACAACATTTTTAAATGAGTACTTTCCCGCCTCTGTGTATATTCGAAAGAGGTATGATATAGTAAATTTTAAGCAGAGGGATGAAGAGTTACTCGGAGATGCATATAAGAGATTTAAGAGATTGTTGGGTGCATGTCCTACTCATAACATGGATGCAACCGAACAGATGCAAAACTTTGTTAATGGCCTCCAGTTGAAGACTAAGCAACTAATTGATACAGCTGTCGGTGGCTCATCTAATTTTTCAACAACCACTGGCATCAAAAAGATCATTGAAGCCATAGTCGCAAATGAGCATTTGGAGTTGTATGATCGCAATGTAAGCCAACCAGAAAGGATGATTGATTTGAAGCTTACTGAGCAAGTTGTAAAGATGGAAGACCAGATTGCAGCCGAGGTAGAGAGAAGACTTAAGAAGATGAATCTTGGTACTCAGACTATGGCTCAGGTTGAACCGGTTCAAGCAGTAAATTGTGAAATCTGTGGGGGACCTCACTTCGCCATGCATTGTGTTGCTACAGCATAATAGGTAGAAGAAATTAATTTTTTGAGGCAGAACAATCCCTACTCCAATACGTATAATCCAGGGTGGAAAAATCATCCAAATTTCTCCTGGACGGATCAACAAGGGAATGTTCCAAAGCAAGGACCCATCCAATATCACCAACCATACGAGCAACAATACCAACAACCACTGCAACAATTCCAACAACAGGTACCGAGAAAAGAAGATTGGGAGATAGCCGTTGAAAAGATGGCTACTCACAATATGCAATTCCAGGAAGAGACGAGAAATAATCTTAGGAACACTACAACTTCTATAAAAAATCTTGAGGTTCAGATGGGTCATATAGCACATCAACTTACCAACTCTCGAACACCAGGTGCCTTACCGAGTGCAACAGTGACGAACCCAAGAGATAATCAGAATGTGAATGCCATCATGACTGGAAGTGGTGAGTCAAGTGAGAATTATGAAGAGGAAAAAACTGAAGATGAAGGTTTGATTGAGGTGGACTTGGAAATCAAAGATCATAAAAAACCGCAGGAAGAAGTCATATCACCTGTAAATCCACCTGAAAAGAAGAATCAAAAGGAAGATAAACCGGCGATTAAGTTACCTTACCCTCAGAGAGTGCGACAGAAGCATAAAAAAGAGAAGGACTTTGAGAAATTTGTCACAATGTTCAAAAAGTTGGATGTTAATATGCCATTCTTCGAAGCTCTTGAACAAATGCCTCTATATAAGAAATTCATGAAGGAGGTCATTGGGAAAAAGAAACCTAGTGGAGAGGAGCTAAAGAGTATAATTGAGGAGAGCAGCGGGGGATCACAAGGTAGTAGAATTCCAATCAAACGGAAAGATCCTGGTTCTGTATCAATTCCCTGCACCATAAAGGATCGAACTTTTAAGAAGGTCTTGATTGATTCGGGTGCTAGTGTGAGTCTCATGCCCCTCTCAATTTTCAAAAAGCTGGGTATAGGAAAAATAAGTGAAACGGGAACAAATATGAAGTTTGCCGACCACACTACCAAGCAGTCATACGGGCTAACAGAAGATGTTCTTGTGACTATTAATAACTTCACTTACCCAGTGGACTTTGAGATCATTGATCTCCCCGAGGATGAGGAGGCAATTATCATACTAGGTCGACCATTATTGATGACTAGTCGGTGCAGTGTAGATATTGAAGTTAGCACTCCAATTTTGAAATATTTTGAGGAGGAAAGAACCTTAAAAGTGTTGGAGCTCGAGAAGTAAGGTCAAGAGGAAAGTAATTACCCCTCAGTTGGAATGATCCGAACAGTGGGAAAAAGAAAAAGCTCAAAACCACTTCTTGAGAAAGTCTCTGAAATAATCCATCAGGTTGCAGCATCTGAGTCATCTATTGCACCTAGCAAGACTCCAACATCCAGTCAAGAAGTCAATAAGAGGAACAAACATCAAAGAAAGAAGAGAAAAAAACATCAAAGGAAGAATGTGGAAGTTTGACGTGAGTTAAATCACAATGTAGCTCTTAGTCCTGAATCTGATCGGTGCTCTGTTGCGGAAAGGTCAAGCAACAAAACTTGTAAGCTGAAGTCCCCCCCCATAGCATTAGGGAGTAACCCGTCGAGCCATGTGACGTTAAACGAAGAGCTACGTGGGAGGCAACCCACGTTTTCCTGTTTAATTACTTTCTATTTGCTGTTTGTTTTTGTTTTGGTTGCAGGAAATAATCCGGATCCTACATGTGCAAACGATGATGTAGCTGTGGTGTTGCATTACCGTCAGCATCCTGAGTAAGGATCTCTGTGAGTGACCTCTCTCGCTCTTGTTCTAACACATTGGGGTCAATGTGTAGTTCAAGTTTGGGGGAGGATTTACTGCTTTTAGTTTTTCCTCTTTGTACGGGTCATGTCTGTTTTGTGTGTTGTTTTATGAAAACCACTCTGAATTCTCCCCGAATTAGAACCGTCAAAATTTTTCTTGTGAATACTGTGATTTTGAGATGGTCAAGAAAGTATATAGAGTTTGAGGGAAGAGGAGTTAGAACTAGGGACATTGGGAAAGTTTGAAAACATAGGAATGACCCGAACACCCTAGATTCCCCGGAGTAAGAAAACGAGTTCAATGTGTAGATTTGTGCCATAGTACTTGGATTTGAGAAGTATTCCCCGATTAGTTCATAGTGATAGTCCGGCATGACTAAAAAAAATTTCATGTATAAGGTTGATTGAGGGAATGACTTAAGGCACCGAAAAAGTGAATAATGGCGATAAAGATAACTAGTCCTTCTAAGTTGGGTAACCCTCGCCCGGTTACTTAGCCTAACGGCGGTTGAGTCTCAATTGTCGTCCCAAAGTGGACTAATAAACGCCAATGAGCGAGAAAAAAAAAGGGAGATCATGGTGCCTAGAAAAAGTTTCGATCAATCTTGTACATGTGAGGGAAAACGAAAAAATTGCCTTAATCTGATTATCCGAATGAAAGGGGTAGAAAATCGAAGAAAATACTTAAGCCCAAAGCATAGTTGGAGAGGTAACCGAAAGGGGGATTTAGGTCCGTGGTTTTACCGCGGTATGTGTTTGTGTAATACCTTCGTTAACAGACGATTACCAAGAGAACTTGTTTTAGCCGATCGGAACAAACGCTCACGTATGAGTATCGACACACCTTACCTTCACAAGTCTTTCATTTGATATATACTGTTTGATCTGAAAAATCTTTATGCAAGCTTGTTGCTTGAGGTCAAGCAACGGTTTAAGTTTGGGGGAGTTTGATCAGTGGTTTTCAAACGTATTTCACTGTTTGTTATAGTTAATCTTTTGTTAGGGTTTATTTGTTTTATATCTCTTTTACCGTATTTTATGCCTTGGTTGTGTTCTTTAGTGTTTTCAGGTTCATATAAACATTCAGGAGGAATCGGAGTGAAAAAACGAGAAAAATCGCAAGATTCGGAATGAAATTGAAATGAAGACAGTGGCCTGACACGGCCACCCGTGTCACTTGACACTGGCCGTGTCAGGAAGAAGCCAAGAGAATGAAAATATGAAGAAAAACAGTGGGCTGACACGGGTGCCCGTGTCACCTGACACTGCCCCCGTGGCAGCAAGTCTGGCACTGAAAAATTTTATTTTCGGAATAACAGGGAGCCAACACGGCCCGTGTTGGCTTGGACGCTTCATCTTCTTATTTTCTTGGATTTTTGACCTTTGTGTTCCATGAGGGTATTGTGGGCATTTCCCCATTAATGTATTGGACCTGAGAGTATTTTAGACACTTTCTGAGAAGGAGAAAGGGACTTTTGGACATTACGAAGGATTGCACGAGAAAGATTGGGAGCGTTCAAGGAATTAGAGCACGGAGATTTTCATGAGTGGAAGCAATTGAAGATCAAAGTCATCCATTTATCTTATAATGTCTAATTTATCTGTTGTAATCTCTTTGAATATTATGAGCGGCTAAACCCCCCAATGCTAGGGGGTGTCCCTGAATTGCATTGTAATGACTTGAATCTTCATTGTTCTATGGAATATTACTCTTTCCCTTAATCTTTTATTATGCAATGTTTTTAACGCTTTTCGATCGGACAAATTGAAATTGATTTACGGTTAGGGTTTAGGTCGGACCAACCAACCTAACGCTTTTGCATAATAATATTACAGTAGATATTGCCTAGGAATGAGGATACCCTGTAATAACCGGATTATTCTTGATCATATATAATGCTTGTGATTCTTTCTTGACCGTTAAGGAATTAGGGTAAAGACAGAATCTCAGAGGTTTTTCTGCTAAGGAATTAGGGAAAAATAACCTTAAGAATCGGTAAGGTTAGTTAGAGTAATGTTTCATCGAATAAGGATTTAGAGTTTTTGCAGTGTAATTCATACACTTCCTCTAGCATGCTTCTCATATCTGTTTCTAAGTCAAGTTTATAATTTTGTTCATTTTACTATTCTTAGTTATAATTTCAAAACAATCAAAACCCAATGAACTTTTGTTTAATTGAAATAGCACATGCACTTATAATAACGCGCAGTCCTCGAGAGATCGATTCTGGGAATAACCTCTACTATTACTACATCGGTAAAAATAGTACACTTGCTATTTTTCCGATCAGTTAGTATGACTTTGCCAAAAACAGAAGGCTGAACAGAGAAAATGTACTGGCATTTTGTCTTCGCTATCCTCCATCTACAATACTATTAGTCTCTGTGGCAAATCGCTAAATGTTAGTTGAGGATGTGCATAAAAATCATATGTTTTGGTGGGGTATGTGCATAGAAGTCATATAGTTAGTGTCATATTAATAAATTTTAAAAATGAGTGTAATTTTCTTTAAACTAAAAAACAAATATATTCATTTACTTGTTTGCATCACATAATTTAGACATATTACAAACAAAATCGACAAAAACAAAAACTATTGTTTTGCCTACAATTGGCTACCCAAACACAAATCATGTTTAAGTACGGACAATCACAGGCTTACAACATCAGGTAAAACAATAGTCCTTAATAATATGCCAATATTACAAACAAATAATTATTTAGAAGAACACGTAAGCCAACCCAATCCACGGACACTTTTTATTTTTGTCTTATAGAGCAACCCTTGCCTTGACAAGATTAGTATCAATATCTCGAGTGCATTGGCACACAAAGTCCATCCATCCATTTGGAGGATGAATATCTTCACTAAGTTTCTCATATTCAACTGTCCATTTAACAACAGCAGTACCATCAGCCTTATCATTTACTTCAAGGATGAGCTTAAAGTTCTTATAGTGCTTATCAATATCTCCACCAAACAGCTTCCAAGTTATTCTTTTGTTCTGTTCATCAATTTCTTCAATAGTCTCATGACATGTGTGTACCTCACCATCTGTTGTCATGTCACAAACAATTGATACCAACAAAGTTGAAGATAAGAATTATAGAAAAATATAAGGATCAAATAATTTTAAATTAAAATAAAAACAATCACTTTATAATTACCTACTACATATGTCCAGTGTTTAACCGTATCGGTGTCGTGCCATTCTTCTCCTTCATGCAACTTGGCTTCATGAATTCTTTCACAATGATTTTGCACTTCGTAAAGTTCTGATGCATAGAGTTTGAAGAACTTGTCAGCGGGTGTTCTGATACCAAGCTCAGTAATAAGTTTGCCAGCAAGAACCATTTTTGGAAAGAAAAGAAAAAAAGAAAGAAACAAGGGCTGATATGATGAAAGTGTATGCTACCTCATGCCTTAAATAGATATTGGATTACATTATCTTTACGCATCAATTTGAGTTGCATTTTGAATTACATTATTGATTATAAAAAAAAGTTTGGTCCCACCATGTGTGGGTATTGTCAACCAAATGCAAGTTGCTTGAATCACTTGTCTAGCTAGAAATTTTATTGTTAAAATTAATGTGTTGTAACCACTATTATATTTAGGAAACATTATGAGAGAATTGTAATCATCACATTATAATTATTATTTTTGTTTAGATTTAAGGTAGAGTTGTATCATTAAGATTGAGAGAACCAAAGAGTCCTCATCTTGATTACCAACTTATTATATTCTCTATCAGTTTCCTTCAAGCCTATATAAAGGCTCTGTAATGCTAAGTTGTATGCAAGAAAAAAAAGAGTGTGTGGTGAATTCAATAAAATTGAAATATTTCAGGCCTAACCTCCACCAGTGGAAATTCAGTGAAAAACATGATTTAAAAATATTTTCCTACTCAAAATTCTGTAATAATATATTTTATCACATACCACCTCTAGAATACCAACAACGGTGTGGTATCAGAGCTGCAGATCCTTGTAGCTGCAACAAAAACAATAAAAATTATGGCTTTCACAAGAAACTCTTCCACAACTTATAGCAATGTTAAAATTCCTTTGTTTAAAGGAGAGAATTATGATTTTTGGGTTGTTAAAATGAAAACTTTATTCACCTCGTTGGATATCTTGGAGTTCGTTCAAAACGGGTATGAAGAACCAGCACCAATAGAGGCTGGAGAATAAAAAGAAAAGGTTGAAGAATCAAGCCAACGACTTGAAGAATTGAAGAAGAAGAAGAAGAAGATCATAAGTGTTGGAGTTCTCGGGATGATTCAAAGAGAAGTCTTTCTATCCATTTTCCCAAGGATTATGAGAGGAAAAACATCAAAGAAAGCATGAAATATTCTACAACAAGAGTGTTAGTTCTTGGATTGGCTAGAATTTTGGTAAAACAAAGTTGTTCAATGTTGATGTCACATGGGTGATGTCTTAACATTGAGTCTTAACATTGGATAATGTTAAGTGTTTAAGTTGTTGAAGTTTCGAAGTCTGATGTCACATGCAATGTTATGACATCAGATATGCAGATCATTAAAACATCAGGTTTGAGATGTTTTTAGGGTTAAGCATATTAGCTGGAATTTGGGAGAGCTGTTAGAGTTATTGGATGCGAATATCTTGGAGAAGATATTTTCTGTTGCAAACAGATTTGATGCAGATTTGTAAGAGTGTTTAAATGATGAAGATTTAAGAAGATTTTGAGAGAAAATCTGTTTTGAAGATTCAGTTTTAAATAACAAATCAGGTCAGATATTGTAGCAGGTACAAGCCCAAATCAAATAGCTATATAAAGCGCATCAATCCTGAAGGAAAAGTAACGAAGAAAGAGAGCTAAAGACTGAGAGTCGTTTGTGTCTTCGTGTATGTGTTGTAAACCATTCTAGTGTGAATTGGTGTTGTTGCTTTGAGTTGTTCTTGATCAAAGCTGTGAAGCAGAATCAAGTTGTGTTTTTCAAAGTGTGTGATCCTTGAATTATATCACTGAAGTGATTTAGGGATTGAGTAGTGTTCTCATACCTAAGTGGTCTCTTAGGTTGAAGGTTCATTAAGTAGTGATTAAGTTTAGGAGATGTCAACTGGGTTGTTGAGTCTGTAAATTAATTCTACTGATAGTGAAATTCATCCCTGGCTTGGTAGCCCCCAGAGTAAGTTGTTTAACTGAACTGGGTGAACAATTCTTTGTGTACTCTTCTGTTGTTTTATATTGTCCATTGCAGAGTGTGTTGTTGTGACATCACACGTAACATCACATATCTGGTACCAGAATTTCAATTGGTATCAGAGCAGGCATCCTGCTCTGCATCTGGGTGAGATCTAGGGCTGATACTTTCTGGTAAAGATGGACAAGGAAGTTGGTGGATTTGTGAATAGACCCCCTATTTTGGATGACTTTAATTATGATTATTGGAAACCAAGGATGATTACCTTTTTGAAATCCTTGGACAGCAGGGCTTGGAAGGCTATCATAAAAGAATGGAAAGCCCTTGTTGTTGTTGAGAAAGATGATGCTGGAAAAGAAAAAGAAGGCAGCTCAAAACTGAAACCTGAAGAAGAATGGACCAAGGAAGAAGATGAGCTTGCCCTTGGTAATTCCAAAGCTTTAAATGCTATTTTCAATGGAGTTGATACGAACATATTCAGGTTGATCAATACCTGTGAAGTTGCTAAGGAAGCTTGGGACATCTTGAAGACTACTCATGAAGGGACTTCAAAGGTTAAGATGTCAAGACTTCAACTTCTGACATCAAAGTTTGAAAGTCTAAAGATGAAGGAAGATGAAACTATTCATGACTTTCATATGAGTATTCTTGAGCTGTCTAATGCCTCTAGTGCTCTTGGAGAGAAGATGACTGAAGAAAAGCTGGTGAGGAAAATCCTTAGATCCCTTCCCAAGAGGTATAAGATGAAGGTGACTGCAATTGAAGAAGCTCAAGACATCAGTAAAATGAGGGTTGATGAGCTTATTGGATCTCTTTGAACATTTGAGCTAGGGTTAAGTGAAGAGGAACCTGAAAAGAAGTCCAAGAGTATAGCTTTGGTTTCCAGTTCTGAAGAAGCCAAGAAAGGGAAAGAGGATGATTCTCAGGAGGAGCTGTCTCAGGCTATTGCTCTACTGGGAAAACAGTTCAACAAAGTTATGAAGAGGATAAATAGGAGTTATAATCCTAATGTCAAGAACATTACTTCTGACATCAACAGATCAGGAGAACAAGGGAAGAAGTCTAAATATGAGGAAAAGTCCAGTAATGACAAAGGGATACAATGCTATGAGTGTGAAGGGTATGGACATGTCAAGAAGGAATGTCCTACTTTTCTAAAGAATCAGAAAGGGTTATCAGCTTCTTGGTCTGACAGTGAGAGTGAATCTGAAGAAAATTCAGCTAAACTTGTTAGAGCTATGGTTGGGGTTTATGAGTCAGATGATGATTCTTGTGATGATGAGGTTACTTATGATGAACTTGCTGTCACTTATAAAGATATTTTCATAAGAAGTGAACAAGTGCGTCTTGAAGGAGAAAAGATGAAGAAAACCATAGTACAGTTAAAAGCTTAAAAGACTGAACTTGAATCTGAAGTCAGTATGCTTAACTATAAACTGGACTCTATGACCAAAACTATCAGAATGTTGAACAATGGTACTGATGCTCTAGACAACATTCTTAGTATTGGGAAGATGGCTGCAGACAAATGTGGTTTGGGATTCACCAATGATGCAGGTTCTAATGATATTATCACCTCCAAACCAGTGATGTTAAAACATCATGACAGAACTCCATCTAAGAAGAAATACAGGCACTGGAGATGTCACCATTGTGGATGTTTTGGACACATTAAGGCTTATTGTTATAAGCTACATGGATATCCACAGAACGCTCATCAGGTTGTTCCCAGACAGAACTGTCATAGAGGAAGGCAGGTTACCAAGCCTAAGAAGCAATGGGTCCCTAAAGTTAAGGTTACCAGCTTGATAGCTCACACTTTTTTAAGGGTTTCTACCAAAGAAGATTGGTACTTTGACAGTGGGTGTTCAAGGCACATGACTGGAGTTAAGAATCTGTTGGTAGATGTGAAGCTTCATTCTTCAGGCCATGTTACATTTGGTGATGGGGTCAAAGGAGAGATCAAGGGGATTAGTAAACTAAATTGTACTGGTGCTCCCAGACTGGATGATGTTCTTCTTGTTAAAGGACTGACAGCAAATTTGATTAGCATTAGTCAACTTTGTGATCAAGGATTCAAAGTAGACTTTACAAAGTCTGAATGCATTGCCAAAGATGATAAAGGAGAAGTCATTATGAAGGGAGTCAGGTCTAAGGACAATTGTTATCTTTGGGTGCCACAAGACTCAAATTCTTCCACTTGTGTTTTTGCTAAAGAAGTAGATGTCAAAATCTGGCATCAGAAGTTGGGACATCTTCACCTAAAGGGAATGAAGAGAATCATCTCCTCAGAAGCAGTCAGAGGAATTCCTAAACTTAATATTGAGGAAGGAAAAGTTTGTGGAGACTGTCAAAAAGGGAAGCAGACAAAGATGTCTCATACGAAGCTTCAACATGACACCACCTCCAAGGTCTTGGAACTACTTCATATGGACTTGATGGGACCTATGCAGGTTGAAAGTCTAGGTGGAAAGAAATATGTGTATGTAGCTGTGGATGACTATTCAAGGTACACCTGGGTGAGCTTCATCAAATACAAATCAGAGGTGTTTGATGTTTTTAAAGATCTTTATCAAAGACTCCAAAGAGAAAAAGAGAGTAATGTTATCAGGATAAGGAGTGACCATGGAAGAGAGTTTGAGAATATCAAGTTTGTAGAATTTTGCTATGCTGAAGGTATAAGTCTTGAGTTTTCATCTCCTATTACTCCTCAACAAAATGGAGTAGTTGAGAGGAAGAACAGAACTATCCAAGAGTCTGCTAGAGCTATGATCCATGCCAAGAAATTTCCCTATCATTTCTGGGCTGAAGCCATGAATACTGCCTGCTACATTCACAACAGGGTTACCCTGAGAAGAGGCACTTCATCCACTCTGTATGAACTATGGAAGGGAAGAAAACCTATTGTTAAATACTTTCATGTTTTTGGAAGTAGATGTTATATTCTGGCTGATAGAGAACAGAGAAGAAAATTGGATTCCAAAAGTGATGAAGGAATATTTTTGGGATACTCTACCAACAGTAGAGCATATAGGGTTTTCAACTCTAGAACCAATGTGATGATGGAGTCCATCAATGTGGTGATTGATGACAATGATAAGCAGGAAGATGATGATGTCCTAGATGATGTTGGAACATCAGTTGGTGAAGCTGCACCAGAAGCTAAAGACAGAAGTCCAACTCCTAGTGTTGATGCTGCTGAGCCTGAATCTGAGCAACCTCATAAAGATCCTTCTATCAGAGTGCAGAAGGACCACCCAAAGAAGCTTATTATAGGTGATCCAAATTCTGGAGTGAGGACTAGGTCAAGTGAAGTTGTAGCAAGTTCATGTTTTGTCTCCAAAATTGAGCAAGTTCCATGCATGAAGAGCTGGAACAATTCAAAAGGAATGAAGTTTGGGATCTTGTACCAAGGCCTGATGAAGTTAATGTGATAGGCACCAAGTGGATTTACAAGAATAAATCTGATGAACAAGGAGTGGTCACCAGAAACAAGCCCAGATTAGTTGCTCAGGGATACACTCAGGTTGAAGGAATTGATTATGATGAAACCTTTGTTCCTGTGGCAAGACTGGAATCTATCAGATTGCTCTTAGGGGTGGCTTGTAATTTCAAATTCAAGCTTTTTCAGATGGATGTTAAGAGTGCCTTCTTGAATGGTTACTTAAATAAAGAGGTGTATGTTGACCAACCAAAAGGATTTATTGATCCAACATTTCCTGACCATGTGTACAAACTAAGGAAAACTCTATATGGGTTGAAGCAAGCACCAAGAGCTTGGTATGAAAGGCTTACTGAATTCCTGGTTGTGAATGGCTACAGAAAAGGAGGGATTGACAAGACTTTGTTTGTTAAAGAGGAAGGAGGAAAACTGATGATAGCTTAAATCTATGTTGATGACATAGTATTTGGTGGGATGTCAGATGCAATGGTGAAACATTTTGTGGAACAGATGCAGTATTAGTTTGAAATGAGTCTTGTTGGTGAGCTAAACTATTTTCTTGGTCTACAAGTTAGACAAATGGAGGACTCCATATTCATTTCTCAGAGCAAGTATGCAAAGAACATAGTGAAGAAGTTTGGTCTAGAGAATGCTAATCATAAGAGGACTCCTGCTCCTACTCATTTAAAATTATCCAAGGATGAACATAGAGTTAGTGTGGATTAAAGTTTATATAGAAGCATGATTGGGAGTCTATTGTATCTCACAGCTAGCAGACCTGACATTTCTTTTGCTGTAGGAGTTTGTGCCAGATATCAATCTGAACCTAAGGTTAGTCACTTGAATCAAGTGAAGAGGATCCTGAAATATGTTAATGGCACTAGTGACTATGGGATACTGTATAGTCATGGATCTGGGACTGAGTTAAGGGGATATTGTGATGCTGACTGGGTTGGGAGTGCTGATGATAGAAAAAGCACTTCAGGAGGTTGTTTCTTCTTAGGGAATAATCTGATATCATGGTTTAGTAAAAAGCAGAACTGTGTGTCTCTTTCTACTGCTGAAGCTGAGTACATAGCAACAGGGAGTAGTTGTTCTCAACTTGTTTGGATGAAGCAGATGTTAACAGAATACAATGTCAAGCAACATGTCATGACATTGTACTGTGATAATTTGAGTGCTATCAATATCTCTAAGAATCCTATTCAACATAGCAGAACTAAGCATATTGATATAAGGCATCATTTTATAAGAGAATTGGTTAAGGACAAAGTTGTTGCATTGGAGCATATAGCTACAGATAAACAGTTAGCTGATATCTTCACTAAAGCATTAGATGCAAACCAATTTGAAAGTTTGAGAAGTAAATTGGGAATTTACATTTATGAAGATTAAATGTGCTAGAGAGTGTATTAAGCAGTTGTATTCTTTATTAGATATTGATTTTATTCAACTGCTGAAGGCATACATGTTTGAAGTACATCAATAGTTACAAATTATCCCAACCCCCTGCATCTAGAAAAGCTTTCTAGTCTTCATGGTTATCTCTGAGGTTCTGCCTGTCTTTGTGGTTCCTGAAGTAGTTTCAGTTGCACTCATTGTTTTGTTCCTCTTCTTAGGTGAATCTGAAGTCTTGTCCTTCTGCTTGAGGTTCTGTGCTGCATCTTTGGTGTTTGACTGGCTCATTCTTGGTTGCTGTGCGGTGCTGCTAGAAGGAAGAAAGGCTTGTTTTTATAATACAAACAAGGAGCATTGTTTGTATCGCCTGACCAGTCAAGGTGTTGGAACTTGTTTTTTTTTGGGAAAACTTGGTGTTTGACTGTGTCATTTATTATGTCAGGACATTGTGTTTGGTGATTGTCCAATTGTGGCTAAAAAGGGGGAGAGTTAGCCTAGCCTTTGTGTGTAGAGTGTGACCTATCTCAGTTCTGGTATGGTGCCGATGTTGAGGGGGAGTATGCATGTTGAACAGCTGTTTATGCTGGTTCTAGTTTTGAGGGGGAGCTTGACCCTTTGCTGAACTGATGGAGTATGTGCAACATTTTGAAGTAGGAGTGTTTTGAAGGAGTGCTGCTAGGAGTTTTTAACATTTTTCAATTTTTATCCGCTGCTGAAGTCTCTGATGTTACAGAGATTATTTTAGCCAAAATTAGCCAAAGAGGGAGATTGTTAGTTCTTGGATTGGCTAGAATTTTGGTAAAACAAAGTTGTTCAATGTTGATGTCACATGGGTGATGTCTTAACATTGAGTCTTAACATTGGATAATGTTAAGTGTTTAAGTTGTTGAAGTTTTGAAGTCTGATGTCACATGCGATGTCATGACATCAGATATGCAGATCATTAAAACATCAGGTTTGAGATGTTTTTAGGGTTAAGTGTATTAGCTGGAATTTGGGAGAGCTGTTAGAGTTATTGGATGCGAATATCTTGGAGAAGATATTTTCTGTTGCAAACAGATTTGATGCAGATTTGTAGGAGTGTTTAAAGGCTGAAGATTTAAGAAGATTTTGAGAGAAAATCTGTTTTGAAGATTCAGTTTTAAATAACAAATCAGGTCAGATATTGTAGCAGGTCCAAGCCCAAATCAAATAGCTATATAAAGCGCATCAATCCTGAAGGAAAAGTAACGAAGAAAGAGAGCTAAAGACTGAGAGTCGTTTGTGTCTTCGTGTATGTGTTGTAAACCATTCTAGTGTGAATTGGTGTTGTTGTTTTTAGTTGTTCTTGATCAAAGCTGTGAAGCAGAATCAAGTTGTGTTTTTCAAAGTGTGTGATCTTTGAATTATATCACTGAAGTGATTTAGGGATTGAGTAGTGTTCTCATACCTAAGTGGTCTCTTAGGTAAAAGGTTCATTAAGTAGTGATTAAGTTTAGGAGATGTCAACTGGGTTGTTGAGTCTGTAAATTAATTCTAATGATAGTGAAATTCATCCCTGGCTTGGTAGCCCCCAGAGTAAGTTGTTTAACTGAACTGGGTGAACAATTCTTTGTGTACTCTTCTGTTGTTTTATATTGTCCATTGCAGAGTGTGTTGTTGTGACATCACACGTAACATCACATATCTGGTACCAAAATTTCAAAGAGTTTGAAGGAAACTCAAAGGTGAGAACTATGAAACTTCAATCTCTTAAGAAAGACTATGTAAATGGAAGAATGAAAGAGTATGAGAGTTTGAATGAATACTTTAATAGACTTTCTTAATTGGTGAATTAAATGAAGTCACGTGGAGATATAATAGAAGATCACAGAATTGTTGATAAAATTATGATTAGTTTTACAGAAAAATTTGATCCTATGGTGGATGTTATAGAAG
This sequence comes from Lathyrus tuberosus, assembly GCA_022829125.1. Classification (NCBI taxonomy): domain Eukaryota; kingdom Viridiplantae; phylum Streptophyta; class Magnoliopsida; order Fabales; family Fabaceae; genus Lathyrus; species Lathyrus tuberosus. The sequence goes on from JALAZF010000305.1 coordinate 3,461,575, forward strand.
AAACTAAGGACCTATCAACTATGTCTGTTCAAGGGTTGATGGGGTCTTTGAGATCCTACGAGCAAAGGTTGTGACGACACTCTGAAAAATCAGTTGAGAGTGCCTTCCAATCTAAACTCAACATCCAGACCAATAATGGTGAAAATAAGCCCCCAATACAAAATATAGGTGAGTCTTATAGAGGTGGCAGATTTGGAAGAGGCAGAGGCAGAGGAAGAAACTCACGAGAAAGAGGAAGAGACGCGAATGGCGGAAGATGGCATGAAAGACCATCAAATAAATGGTGCAAAATTTGTAAGAGTAACACTCATGACGAGAAGGATTGCTGGAACAAAGGAAAACCACAATGTCACAATTGCAAGAGATTCGGGCACATTCAAAAGGATTGTCTTTTTTCCAATCAACAACATGCTTCATTTGCAGAAGGAGAAAATGATGAAGGTAATTTGTTCTTTGCTTGTCAAAAAGCATTTCAAGAAGATAAAAATGTGTGGTATTTGGATAGCGGTTGTAGCAATCATATGACCGGAAAGAAAGAAGCTTTTATCAACATTGATTCTTCATTTGGCTCAAAAGTTAAATTGGGCAATGGAGAATATGTTGAAGTAAAAGGCAAAGGCAGCATTGGATTTACAACAAAGCAAAGAAGCAAAGTCATTCATGACACTCTTTATATGCCAGAGTTAGATGAGAACTTGCTAAACATTGGACAACTTTTGGAGCATGGCTGTTCTCTAAATTTTGAGAATAGAGAGAGCATAAATTTTTATTCAAAGAGAAGAAATGTTGCTGTTGTAAAAATGACCAGCAATAGAAGCTTTATTATGTTTATTGATGATTTTACCCGCATGACATGAGTATATTTTTTGAGACAAAAATCTGAAGTTTTTGTAATTTTTAAGAATTTTAAAGCTTTTGTTGAGAAACAATGTAACGCCCTGTATAATATATATCTAGAATAATATCATACAAGAGTTAATATCTGTTACTAACACCATCACAAGTGCCTATTGGCATAATTTACATACTTGACCATTTGACAAAAAAAAAAAAAGAACAACAATGGTACAAGATATGAAAAGTGCCAAACATAAAAAAATCTAAGATCTAAGTACAGTATCCCTCATTGTACAACTCAATACACAATGGAATAAACATAAGCTAAGCTTCCCTTGAAACATCCATGCATAGCTCCACTTGGAAACTAAACCTACAAATAATACCTGAAAAACAACAACAATAATGGGGTGAGATAATAGTCTAAGTGAGTTCCCCTATCTTATTGTCGCGGTGAGAATCGCAGACCATAGCTATTAGGTTAACTAGGTTCACAAATCATAAGATATCACCACCGATATTTTATTTATCCAAGGGAAGGGGAAAAGAAAGAATTACCCATAACTATGCAATGTGAAACCAAACCAATAAAGAGATCTAAGGTACGGGGGTTGGTTATACTAAGGGAATGTATTAGCACCCTTAGTATCTATAGTATCCCATAAGAACCTCTTGTTGTATTTGTGTTAGGTTAAAAGTGTTTGCTAAAAAGATGATCGGGGAGATGAGAAGAGAAGTGTTTTTTATTGTTTTTGTGTTTGGCAAGACACATAGTCTTGTGCCTACGTACTAATAAAGGATAAAAACCTCGTAGTTCGGGGTAAAAATTGGTTTTTTTATAGTGGATGTTAATGAAGAAGAGACAAGTTTTCATCTTAAGGAGAATACTCAACTGATCCACCACAAACATGTGGAAGATGGATCTTTGATTCACATTGAAAGAAGGGCTCCAACTTAGATATATAATCAACAAGTATGCCACATACCTCACTCAAGTGGAAAAGAATCAACATATTTCTCAACACTGTCATGGGGTAGGAGATTTATATCTCAACTAAGGATAACTCGTGTCTAATTTATTTGAAAAGGTTTTAAAGTTGAAAAGACAAAATGGCAAAAGGTTTGAATAAGGTTTATATTTTTTAGTCTTGTGAAAAAGGTTTGAATTTGCTTAAGATGTCTTGAAGCATTTATTAAGAAAAAAATTTGAGAGGTCAATTAGCTAAGGTCAAGGTTTCTATTGAAAAAAGATCTTAAGTTTGAAAGAGGAACCTAATTATGAACCATCTAAAGTTGAATTAACTTAAAGGAAGCTTCCTAAGTGTAAACATGCTAAGCATAACAAATCATGCAAAATATGAAGTGCAAGAGATAACAATGATGCATATGCAAATGACATGTAGTCAACCAAAGTCCTTCCCCTTGGATTAAGCAATAATAACACAAGATGAACATGTATATACAAACACATATGATGTTCAACAATAAATTTAGACGAGATATGGTATACAACATCAACATGATTTTGATCACATGATTAAATAAGAAGCTACTTTAAAGCATAAGACATGGTTCAAGTATGGACAAGATCAACATGAATCAACAAACATACGCATGAATTTCAAGAAACACATTTGATCAAGATACATTCAAACTTAAGCTAAAATCCTCGTGTGAGCAAAGGACATGGATAGATTATTCATCAAGACAACATCTATACATGACTTAAACCAAGGCAAGATCAACATGATTTATCTAGGACAAACATGATATATATTATCAACACATCATAATCACTTACAACATGTTTACACAAAGACAAATATTAATACAAGAACAATAAACTAATGAATGGATTTTATCAAGGATTAGGTCAAAAAGACAATCAATCAAAACCCTATATATTAGAACAAGCATGAATATCACAATTAATAATAATTTTAAAGTACTTAAACAAATAATAAAATCAAAAGAAATATATACATGAATATGAGACCTAATAAATATACAAGAGGGGAATTTTAGGTGTGTAAAAATAGGAGAATAAAATAAGAAAAGAAATAAAATATTTTTTATGATTTTTGAAAGTTAAATTAAAATAAAAGAAATAATTAAAGATAATTAATATTATTATATTTTTAATGTAAATAAAATAAATAAGTGAAATAAAATAATAAAAATGTTTTTGGTATTTTGAAATTTTAAAATAAAGATAAAAAATAAATTAAATAAAATTAAGATAGAAAATAAATAAAATAAATTAATAAGTAAATAAATAAAAGAAAAAGAAAAAAGAAAGGGAAAAGGTGGAAAGAAAGAGAGAGCGAAGTGAAGGAAAATAAAAAGGGGCTGGGGGGATTCGAACCAAGGCACCCTGAAACACAAACACACCTTGGACCAACCCTACTACCAACAAGCCAAATGGGGAGCGCTCATTATGGAAATGAAACCAATAAAGTATATATTAAACATGATTTTTGAAACTAAATAACGGGCGAACTCCATTGTCTTCTTCCTCACAAAGCTTCAAAATTTGAAAACACGATTCCCTCATTCTGGAACCAAATCAAACAACCTAATATACTATTTCACTCATATTTTCATGAGGAATTCAAATATGCCAACAAATTTCATTTATTTAATCCATAGCTCAAGAATTTCTAACAAAACCAGAAGAACCCTAATTCTTCAAACAAAAATTAAATTTCATATAAGTATGATCAATTAACAAGAGCATGAGGCTTTTAATCCTCACATATTGGCAAGCACAATGGTAACTTGAATGGATGCAAATGGTGCTCACATCATGGAGTTCGGAAAGTTGGAATGCTTGCCTATTGGAGAGTGTCCAATGCACCTTTAAAGAAACTTTAGATGATGAATGATGATGTCTTTAGCTTCAATGAACTACCAGAAAGATGTTTGAATGCTTAGATTTCCTTGAAATGCTTTCAATCCTTCTGCTCAAATCAACTCCCAGAAATATGTCCAATGCTTCTTCAACCATAATTATAGCTTCTAACTTCCATTCAGAAAATTTGGGAAACGTCCTCAAACATTGACGAGTACTCAACTTGTCTTTCAGCTCACTTTGACTCACTCAATGGATAAGGTCATCTCTCAATCAACATGTAAAATAAGTTATGCTTAGCTTGATCATGTTCTAATATAATTCACAAAAATAATAACACACATATTTGAGGGCTTTTTATGTTGTATCTTGGCTTATGTTTGGGTAGGATATTTTTAGGAAAATAGGTTTAAACCTTTGGAGTTAAGTGCCTAGTTATCCTTCTATTATCATACCTCTTTGTTCCTTCTTGATGTTACTAGAGACTTGGTCCTTATTATGCACTTTTATATTCTTTTACTCTTTTTTTAAAGAAGTTTCTGTTTCCACTTCTTATTTTCTCAAAATTTTAAAATTTTGACCAATTTTCTCTAGTACCTCAACCTTAAACTTAGGACTTTGCTAACTTTCAAAAGCAACCCCAAACTTAACATTCAACTTAATGACTATATTTCTACCTAACTCCAAAGAGAGGGTGGAAAGAAAAGATCTTTCAAGTCATATGGCTAAGAATTTTAGGCTACGTCACCGAAAGAAAATCTAAGCTCAAAGTGGTTAGCAAATGGATATTCCTATTACTACAGAGTGGTTACCAAGGCTCAAAGTTATAATCAAACAATTTCCTCAGTATTTGTCACTCAAACCACATAAACCTAATCTAAAATAGATCAAACCAGATAAAATAACAATGCATGGATACACTCAAAAAGAAAGAAAAGTGAACACTGGAATTTATTTGGCTCAAACCTTACTAGATGAGGTATCTGAAGGTTGAGTACAAGTCCTTTAATTTTGTTCTCATCCTCTACCTTCAAGTTATAAGTTGCTTTCCTGATGATCAAGTTCTTTTTGGATCATTTCTTCAATGCTAAAGTGATACACTTGTAAATCTAAAGAAAACAAACACAACTACAATCTTGTTTATCAAAGACAAACATAAATCTATTGGTACAAAGAGCAACCAAGTATTGTAGCTAATACTCTAGATTGACTTGAGATACTGACTTGTTGGATGTAAAAGGGAATCAGAGAAATTAATACTAATTAAGAAAACTACAAATTAACATGTCGTTGGAGCGGAAAAAGTCTTGCACATCTTGCATAGTGTTGTTGAAGTCTTGGTCATGTTTGGTCCACTTTACCCTCGTCTGATTGATGATAATGCTCGAGAGGAGTGGCTTTGATTTGGACCCATTGCCTGAAACAACAAGAACAACACTATAAAGTACAAAGAGATTAGAAGAAAAAATAATAGGATTAGAGAGAGTTTTTAGTCTCTCTTTCTTCTTTCAATCCCTTTCTCAAAACTTTGTCCTACTACACCTAATTGTGACATGCTACAAAACAATAACAATTAATTTAAATAAACTGAAATTTAAATTTTACAAATGAAATAAAAACTTATCTGATGGGTTGCCTCCCATTAAGTACTTCTTTAAGGTCCTAAGCTTGGCCTTTTGATTTTTGTGTTAGGGCGACATATATGACAAAAAAACACATCATCCTTCTTCTTCCTTTTGTTTGGTAGGAATTCCATCACTTTCAGGAATTGAAGCTTTTTCTTCCATATTCTCTTTAGCTTGAGAGTATCGGACAAAGCATAAATCTTATCCAATACTTCGTCTATTTCTCCTCTTTTATCAGCCTTGTTTCTAGGTGAAGGACTATTCTTTTGTTGAAGATCTTATAGTTGGATATCTAAGAGTGAATGAATTATTGAAATTGAAGCTTCTTCCAAAAGGATACAATCTTCATCTTGAATTCTTGCTCTTGTCCTACCTATATTTTTCACCTTGGTTGCTTATATTATTGCTTCTATCTCTCTATCAGGTATTGTGCATTTTCCTTCTTGTTTCTCTTTTTCAACTCCTCCTTCATCAAATATCTCACATTCATGTTTGACTTCTCTTTCAATTTCCGCATCTCTTGGACTATCTAATATATTTTCATAGAAACCCCCACTAGATCTCAGTTTTAATGTTAATTGGCTAGATATTTGACCAAGTTGCATCTCTAAATTCTCGAAGGATGTTTCCATGAATGTTACTTCGCACGGTTTTTTAATGCCTATTAATTTTCTCGAAATTGAGTTGAGTCATCTTTATAAACTGAGTCAATGTTTCTTCAAGTTGAGCTAATGAATCCTCCTCCCATGAATGATTAGTGTAAGGTTCTAGTTTTGAATAACTTCTAGCATTTTCCAAAATGAACGTTTTTGCAGCAAGTTCCTTTGCATAAGCTTCTAACTTTGCAAAGGTAGCATATACGTCATCTTGCATGATTGTCTTGACCTTGCATACAAACAAAAAGAAAAATCCCTTAGTAGCACTGCAATAGTTAAAAATAATTATAAAAAAATACAACTAAAAAGAGAAAGAATAGGAAAGAAAATATAAGAAGAAACAAAAATAATTAATTACAATAAATATTTACAATTGAAAACAGAAATAAATAAATAAAACAAAATTAAACATTGCACAAGCGTCTCCGTGTTGAAAAATCAATAGTCCTCGATAAAGGCGCCAAAAACATGATTACTTCTCGGCAAATGTACTGATAATGTCGAAGTAATAATTAAAATCGAATCCACAAGGAGTGTGTTCGAACAAGAAAAATTTGTGCAATGTATAAAAAAAGTAAATGAGGGGGGGGGGGGGGGGGGGAGGGGGTCAGTTTTCCAATGCGAAAATTAAAGAAAGTGTTTAACAGAATTACGAAAGTGATTAGGTTGTGTATTGAATCCCCTATTTCTCTATTGTTTATGTTTGATGCCTTATGTAACACCCCAAAAATATAGAATTATTTATCTAAATAATTATTTGTGAATTTGATTTATTTATATGATGTACGTTGATGTGTTATGGAGAAATAAGAGGGATTTTGGGTGAGAAGTAAAATTATGTTGATTTAAATAATTTAGTTTATATTATTTAGAATTATAATAATATTAAAATAGATATTAAGGTGAAAAGGGAGAATGAGGGCATGATGGTAATATTGTTGGGAATAAGTGAGGGCATAAGAGGTATACCATAAAAAGGGTCATAGGATAACAAAGACAAAAGTGAAAATTAGAGAGTGGTGGTTCATTCTGTACGATCATGAAATTGGAGAAAAGTTGTGGAGAAGGGCTAGGCACAGAAAACCAAAAAGGGAATTTCTGTGGGAAACGCAAATGAAGGTAAATTAATTGCTAGGAATTGAGGTAAGGGGTGTAATCCTGGTTTATTATGATCGATAGTGGTTAAGATAGATGTAGGTTTTGTCTTGTATGATGATTTAAGAAAAGCTTGATGAAAAGTATGGCAAAATTGTTGATTATGATGTTTGATATGTCATTGATATAATTATGATCTTAAGTGTGTTGGTGGTGACTTAGAAATAATGAATTTTCTTTTGTCTATATGTGTATTAATCTGTTTTGGGATTGTTGATAAGTTTTCCACATTGTAGAGTTTTGGTATTTCGAGCCGGAAGTATGAAATTGATGATGATTGGTTGTTAATCCATGAGTAAAACATAGCATAATTGAGTTTTAGCATGTTATTTTGGTATAAAATCGGGTCTAGGGTGATATGGGTTAGTGGTATAGACTTTGGTGTGAAAATCTGGGGCGAAAGTGCTTTTAAAAACAGTGATTTTTGGGGTTCGGAACAGTGTACGTCGACCGCTAGAACCCCTGGGTCGACCTGAGGCTACCCAAATGCAAAATTGTGGAAATCATAACAGTATGCGTCGACTCATAGGCCTTGCGTCGACCTAAGTACCTTGCGTGTTAACCCTGGGGTCGACTCATAGGCAGAAAAATGCCAGACACGGTTTCGGTCATAACTTTTTAACCGTTAATCCAAATGACAAACTGTTCGAAGTGTTGGAAAGCTAATGAGAAGAAATTTAACATGGTATAATTAGATGAACCACTTTTCTAATATTTTTATGTTTAATATGTTGAATATTACGACTATTACTTGTTGTTCATGTAAAGAAATCCTGTTGTAAGTGGCAAAACTTGAATGTTGTTATAAAGAGGTTGTTGTGGTGTTATTGGTGTGAATTAAGATGCTTTAATGATGTTTTTGTGATGTTATTGATGATAATATGAAGATGTTTTAATGATGTTGTTGAGATGTTAATGATGGTAATATGATGATGTTTTAATGTTGTTGTTGTGATGTTAATGATGGTAATATGATGATGTTTTAATGTTGTTATTGTGATGTTAATGATGGTAATATGAAAATGTTCTAATGGTGTTGTTGTGATTGCATAAAATATATACACCCTCTGGTCACTATTATAAGCAACAAAAAACTTTTTAGGTTCATTGAATATTTAATGTATCTGATATATAATAATGTCCAGATACATCATTTATTTAATGAATCTAAAAAGATTTTTGTTGCTTATAATAGTGACCGGAGGGTGTGTATATATATATATATATATATATATATATATATATATATATATATATATTATGCTTGTTGGCCAATTTGGGCAGTGTACAATAACTATGGTGGTGGATTATTGTGCATGATGGTGTTGCTGTTGTTGTATGCATAAATAGTTGCATTGCATACATTTGTGGACATATGGTCCGTTGTTGGTGAGCCTAAAATCCCATTGTGTGGATTAGGCTGTTAGCTGATTCAGAGGTGATGAATCAGTGAGTGGTTCTGATCCTAGGAGGTGGGGATCAGAACGGTGAACCTGAGTGTTCACGAAAATTGGCACCATATGCATTGAGTCAGTGTTGTGCATTAATATTCTATGTGGCATTTGCATGAAGTTGGATGATGAGATGTGATATGATGATATTTGAGACTATGTGACTATATGATGTTTTATAACAAAAGACGTATAAGTGTGATTATGGTGTGTAGGCGTGAGTATGATTCGTTTATAAATGATATGTGTTAATATGATGATGATGTTATTAATGAGTCTTTTCCGTATGTATTTCATAATGAATTGTGATTACTCACCCTACCTGTTTGAATGTTGCCTCTACTTGGGTAACTCGCAGATGCTCTGGAGTAGCTTGTAGAAGCGTTGAAGATAGCTTTGGAGTATTTCATTAGTTTTTTGTTAATTAGAAGGTGTCTTGCTCTGATATGTAACATCGGTTTGGGAACGCCGGTTATACGAATGTTGTGTTTCCTTGACTAAATTATTTTATGATGATTTTGAAGATGTCAAACTATTGTAATTCCAATTCAGATGATATGTTATTTTGTTAGCCTATTTCAATAGTTTGAGATGTTATATCAATTGAAATTTCATTTTTTTTATGATAATAGGATATTTTGATATTATGAGATGAATGAAGTGGTTTTAAGATTATGATCCCGCTGCAAAGTTCAATTTATGTGTTGAAGTCATAAAAGAAAATGATGTTATAGATGTCGTAACCCGTGTTATGGAGCAGGATGATTATTATGAATGTTTTCTATGATGTGTGACACCCATTAGTGGTGAGTTATGTTGAACTATCCTTATTAGTTTGTGAATTATTCTGCGGGTTAAAAGGGTGTTACATTAGTGGTATCAGAGCAGGTTAGTCCATCCGACCAGGTTGTTTAATTAAGTTGTTCCCTAGTATGCGACATGTGTGTGAAAGCACTGTCGATACTTGTTTTGTTTTCCATGGCAGGTTGGGAATGAAACAAGTGGGGGAGAAGCTTGTGCTTCTCCAAGATGCTTCAAGTGTGGAGTGATGGCTCAGTGTGTCGTTGGACGCCACTATAGCTTGGTACAGACGATTTATACCCCATCATGATTATCGACTGATTATTGAAAAATTGAGGAACTAATCACCCTTAATCTCTTGTTGATAATAAACGGGATCATGTTGGATGGAGTGGACGTGTCTTTCCAGCTTAGATGGTGTGTACAGAGAATTGTTTGAAGATAAGCCAAGAGCTTACAGATTATTTTGATGAGTCGATGCAGATTCTTATATCTGAAGATGAAGCGGTTTCGAGTTTCTTGTTCGTAGGTGATGTTGGGATGCTTCTAAGAGAGAACGACTAGGTATCATTGATGCTTGCTTCTCAGAGAGTAGATAGCAAGGTGACAGCTAGAGATATGCCAGTGGTGTGTAAATTCCGACGTTTTTTTTCCTGCAGATAATTGCGACTTGCCTCCAGAGTGTGGATCTGGGTTTGGTGATAGTAGAGAACTGATGTTGTTGGTTGCTAAGCAGGTGGATGAACTTCGAGAAGATGAAGCCTTAATGTTTGCATCATTGCAAGTTAATTGTGAAGTTACAAGTGTTGAATTACCTGTTGTTTATGAATCTCCAGATGTAATTCCAAATGACATAAGTGATTTGTCGCCATAGCATGATGTGGAATTTGCTATCGACCTAGTACTTGATACGAGCCTTATGTCAATAACTCCATATAGAATGTATGCTTCAGAGTCGTGTGAATTGAAGAAATAGTTGGAAGAATTATTTGAGAAGGGGTCGGTAAGACTAAGTGTGTCGCCTTGGGGAGCTCCGGTATTGTTGGTAAAGAAGAAATATGGTAGTATGAGATTGTGTATAGATTATCGGCAGTTGAACAAAGTTATGATTAAGAACAAGTATTCACTTTCGAGAATTGATGACCTGATGGACCAGTTGGTTGGTGCCTGTGTTTTTAGCAAGATGACTTGAGGTCTGGTTATCATCAGATTTGGGTTAAACCAGATGATATTAAGAAGGCAGCTTTCAGGACTCGATATGGACACTATGAGTACTTGGTGAGTGTCGTGCAGCGTCTCCAATGCATCAGGTGTGTTCATGGAGTATATGAATCGGATTTTCATGAGTATTTGGATAAGTTTGTCGTGGTCCTGACTGATTGTGTTCTGATCTATTCTAAACAAGAAGGGGAGCATGATGAACAGTGGCAAATTATGTTGCAAGTGCTGAAAGAGAAGAGGTGGTATGCGGAACGGTAAAAATGTGAGTTCTGGTCGAAGGAAGTGAGCCTCCTTGGCCATGTGATGTCGAGTGGCGGAATTGCTATTGATTGTTCTAAAAGTGATGATGTGTTACAGTGGGAGACTCCAAAGTCGGCTACTGAAATTTGAGTTTTTCTTGGGCTAGCAGGTTATTATCACAAGTTTATTGAAGACTTTTCTAAGTTGGCATTACCCTTGACTCAGTTGACTCAAAGGGGTCAAGCTTATGTGAGGGATGTTGCGTGTGAAGAGAGGTTGTGGAATTAAAGAAGAAGTGACGACTACTTCAGTATTGATGTGTCTAATCTAAGTGGGTCTTTTAGAGTGCATTGAGATGCGTTGAAGATGGGTCTTGATGGCGTATTGATGCAGAATGGTCAGGTCGTTGCGTATGCTTCCAGAAAACTGAAAATTAATGATAGGCATTATCCTACGCATGACTTAGAATTGGCAGTTGTAGTGTTCGTCTTGAAAATTGATGACTCGATTCCGTATCATCTAATTCGATTCAATTCATGCATGTTTTATCGTATTTTTATCGAGTCATTGTCATTTCGTGTATTGTTTGCTTATGTTTTTGTTTCTTTTTCATTTACAGGTCCTATATCAGCTCCAAAGAAGAAAAGACCAAGATATGAGCTCAAAGAGAAGAAAAATGGATGGTTCTGCCTCTTCTAGATGAAAGGCGTTCGCCATTCTCCTCGGTGCAAATGAATGGCGCTCGCCATGTCAGAAAGGAGGGAAATTCAAACACTTAAAGAAAAGGCGACCGCTGTTTGCCCTAAGGCGACCGCCATTGTGCATGGGAACAGTTTTCTTTATGCAGTTCTGGCAGTTTGCAAGTGAGATTTCAAAATTCGAACTTAACTGTTTTGGAGCCCATTTTGCCTATTTATAGAGTACCAGAGGCCTGTATTTGGTATCCAAGAACCCTGCGGAAGCGCTGCCGAAATTCCTAACCACTTACATCATTAGCCAAAGTATCAATCGATCACATCGAGAGATTGATACACCCGTTGTAATTTTCATTTATTTTGCTGCTGATGTACACTTGGATCGATTAGTTAATACAAAGTCTATTTCCCATTTTAATTACTTCGCACTTCAGGTTATTTACGATTCATTTACTTTACTGCATTTTGTTTTCTTTTGATTGATTAATTGCATAATTCTGATTTCACATATAAACCTAATTCTGAACTTAATTAAGAACAAGCCATTATGTATGTTTTAAAATTCAGAAATGTTAATGTATTAGAGTTAGATTTAATTATGTCTGAGTAGTTTGTTTCGAGTCCGTAGATTGAGGACCGTCGTTCCGACGGGACTCTGTAGAACCTTCGGTGTTTAGCTTTTGTTTTAAAATTCTGGTTTTGGTGTCTAAACTAAATTTAGACAACCTTGTCGTGAGAGCGAGGGGATGTTTAACAGTGTTTCATCACGAGAGTGAGAAACACACCAAGGCGTGTCCAACAGAGCGAGAGTTTGAGGTAATCGCCGGATAGTAGACATCGGACATTGAGCCTAAATGCAGCGATAGCGCTTTAAGGACTCATTTAGATTATATTAGTTTTCAAGAAGCACCTCTTAACGACCGAGCGAGCGAGAGAAAAATATTGGGGTCATTAGGCGTGGCTTGGTTAAGACCACGAGAGGGTGAGGTCGAGCCTTTAAAATGGTATATCCTTCAGACCAACTTCAAGACCTTTGTTTACACCTGGATCTTACGGAGTCCCAAAGAGCATGGAAATCATTCTCCGGTCTCGTCTTTATTATTGTTTTTCAAATCCCGTTAATAACTAAATTTCTTTTACCGCCAAATCTAGCCTTAGCTTTACACCGCAATAATCGATCACTCTAGGTTGATTATTAGTCCCTGTGGGTTCGACAACCTTTTTAAGACTACGTGATAAGCTGTATACTTGCAGCAGTAATCCGACCATTACACAAAGTCGCTACCAAGTTTTTGGCGCCGTTGCCGGGGACCAATTTAGTCATTATTGTGATACTTTCGTTGCACAGTATAGACTAAGGAAACTTTTTATTTCTTTTCCTTTTCGATTCGTCAATTGTATGCGAAACACTCGCTCACAAGGCGAAGAGTTGGAGTAACCACTCAACGAAATCGAACGTTACATACTTCTGAGACGCCGAATTAACGAATTCCTTCTTAGATATAATATCCCAGATCCTCTTATTCCCTACTCAGATTCAGAAGCTGAATCAGAGCCAGAGAAAAACATGGCACAAGGCCCACAAAACTGTCCTCTAAAGTACTTCGCTATTCCGTCGCAGGATGAACCATATAATAGCATTGCAGCCCCATCCATTAACCGTAATGATTTCAAGCTAAAACCTTCGCTAATATCCGCAGTTCAACAAAACCAATTCTCAGGTAAAGCTACGGATGACCCAAACCTTTATTTATCAATATTCGTGCAATATGCAGACACCGTGAAAGCCAATGGGGTTAGTCAAGAAGCAATCAGACTGAGACTTTTTTCGTTCTCATTGAGAGATAGAGCAAGGGCTTGGTGTAACACCCCAATTTAAATTATTAATCGTCGTGTTATTATTTATGTTTGTTGGGCTTTGTTAAGGGTGTGCGGTTGAGTGCAGGGGAAGGTATATCTTTAATAGAGGTGTTGGAGTAGTAAATTAATATTAGATAATTAAGAGATGCATTTAGTAATAATAAAATAATGAGAATATTAGTATTATTATTATTATTATTACTATTATTATTATTATTATTACTATTATTATTATTATTATTATTAAGAAAATTTAATTAAAAATCTAATTAAGGGGAATTAGAGAGGTTTAGTGGAGAGGAGGTTAATTTCTCGTAAAACAAGAAAAAGAGAGAAAGAGAACAAGGAAGAAGAAGGGGTGCTAGGGCAAGGATTTCTTAATTTTTTTCCAGATTTCTGAACAATTCGAGGTAAAGGGGGAGAACGGGTTCATATTTGGTGATTAAATCGTATAAGGGTAGTGGGGAGTCCTTAACCCAGTAGGATTTTGTCTGATTTTGTGTTGTTGTATGATTTTGGTGTCTATATGTGAATCCATGTTGAAATTCGTGTAGTTCAATTGCTAAATCGATGTTATATGGATGTTGTTGCTGTTGTTTGAACATGATTATTGTAGATCTTAATTTTGGTACAGGTTAGGGAGGTGAAATTAATTCTAAAAACCTGTAGATTGTGATTAGTAATCATAAGAATAAGAGATAAAATGAACATGAGTACCTAAAATCAATGTAGAACAAGTTTTAGGACTGTTTTGGCGTAGAAATTGGAGGAATTCGTAGCAGAACTCAGTCTGGTGTGGAAGAGGACGAATTGCGTAATGGATCTGGCCATACGCGTATGGGAGAAGTTGATACGCGTAAGGCTGGGCAGGACATGGGCCATTACGCGTAAGGAAAGCCCATGAGGAGGAATTGGCACGGCCTTCTGCCCATACGCGTAAGGGACGCGTATGGTAGGCAAGGCAATACGCGTATGGGGGTGGCCGTACGCGTATGCAGATCTGGAATTTGACATTGAAGGAAAAATGGGTCTCTGCCCATACGCGTATGAAGCTGGGCAATACGCGTATGGTAAGGCGAGGCAGGACGCCTTACGCGTCTGGTACGCGCAGGAGGGGGCGAGAGAGCTAGTCATTACGCGTATGACTCAGGTCAATACGCGTATGGACAGCGTGAGTGCAGAATTTCACCGTTTCGCGATTTCTTTCCCATTTTCGCGTCTGATTCAGTTTCTCTTAGTTTGAGAGGTTGGGATTGGGAGTCAGATGCTGAGTAATACACATTTGGTGATGAAACTAATTAATTTTATAATTTTTAGGAATTAATTAGTGTTTGGTAAATTATGGTGACTTGTGAGGGTTCAATGATTATGGTGCAAGTGGGAACGATTATGTGTCTCATGTGTGATCAGGAGGATCGTAACTATGTATGTCTATTATTATACATGTGTGTTATATGTATGTTTGTTGTGATTAGGAGGATCGTGAATTTGTGTATCATTTGTTATACATGTGTGTTATGTGTATCTCTTGTGTGATCAGTAGGATCGTGTAGATGTATGAGTCATGCATACATACTATTGGTGGGATGAAATCATTGCTCAGGAGGAGTGTATGTGATTCATCCGAACTCCCTTGAGGACTGTGGTGGGATAAATCATTTCCAAGTAGGGGTGTATGTGATTTATCCGGGTTCGATTGAATGAACCATGGCGATGTTGGTACCACATGCATTGCATTGTTAATTGTTGATTGTTGGTGATTGAATATGACAGTAGGTCATGATTATATGTTGTTGTTGTTGGTGTGAGATACTACCTCCTTATATGTATTATTCCCCTTTTTATATTGAATGTAGTTCTCATTCCTCTGTTGTTGTTGTGTCTGTGCTTCTTCAGAAGTACAGATATTCATGTGCCAGGTTAGTGCTTGGAGCTTGTGTAGCTTGTTCGAGTTTAGAGAGTCGCTCTAATACGTAACACGGGATTTGGGGGGTTTTTACCATTTGTTTTATGTTGTATACTTGTTACGTATCTTTCAATTGATGGATATTATGGTGGACCACGATTATGTTGAGTTTTTGGTGTTATAGGCAGATGGCCATAAACCGAATAATTGAATAAATTTTCCGCTGTTTGATTTTATTAAAATAAAGGAGATTTGTTTTGTTGATTTAAAAAATGTGGCATCCTACTTTGGTGTGGAAACTCTGATTTATTTCATATATTTTGTTTATTTTGAAAAATGGGAAAGTGGGGTGTTACACTTGGCTCCAGTCTCTACCATCTCACTCAGTGACAACATGGGAGGAGTTGAAGAAAGTCTTCTTAGCCAGATATTTCCCACCAAGCAAGACCGCTATGCTGAGAGCCCAAATTAACGGATTCAAGCAAAAGGACAACGAATCTTTATTCGATTCTTGGGAGAGATACAAGGACATGTTGAGGTTATGCCCACACCATGGACTTGAAGAATGGATGATAATACATACCTTTTACGGCGGGCTGCTGTACAATACCAAAATGAATTTGTGTGCTGCTGCAGGCAGTGCTCTAATGGATAAACCGTATGCAGAAGCCTATGAACTCATAGAGACTATGGCTCAAAACCATTTCCAATAGGGAGGTGAACGCACTGGTATAGAGAAACCAACTCCGAAAGGAGGAATGCACGAAGTTAACGGTATAAATCGAGTCAATGCTAAAGTGGACACGCTTGCTCAAAAGATCGAAAGTTTAGCAATAGCACCTCCAGCAGCTACCGTAGCTGCACTTACACCAAATTGTGAAATATGCGGAAACCCTGGGCATACAAACGCTGAATTTCAAGTGTTGGCTAGTACTCCTACTGACCAAGTGAACTACGCTCAAGGGAACCCGTATTCAAACACTTACAATCCTAGTTGGAGAAATCACCCGAATTTTTCGTATAAGAATAACAATGCTTTGAATCCACCTAACCCAGCACCTGCTATTCCTCCCGAATTTCAGAAAGGACCGCAACCCGCTCCACCTCTACCAAAAAAATCAAATCTGGAAATCATGATGGAAAACTTTATGAACGCTCATGCTCAGCAAAACAGGGATTTCGAAAATCAAAACTCTCACACGAGCGAATTGATGAAAAAATTGTCAAGAAAGCTTGGTGCTATGGCTACCCATAACAAGATGTTAGAAACTCAAATTTCTCAGGTAGCCCAACAACAATCAACTAACGCAGCCCCCGTTGGAACATTTCCTGGCCAACCTCAACCAAACCCAAAAGGTCATGCTAACGCTATAACTTTGCGAAGCGGAACAGAGTACGATGGACCTGTTGACCCGAGATTCCAAAATTCAGCCATGCACCAAAATTCACCAAAGGGAACTGAGAAAATAAAAGAACCTAACACGGAGAAGGAGGATGTGCATAGATTATAGAAAGCTGAATAAGGCTACTAGAAAAGACCATTTTCCCTTGCCCTTCATAGACCAAATGCTTGAACGGCTAGCCATACATTCATATTTTTGTTACTTAGACGGATACTCAGGATTTTTCCAAATACCTATTCACCCTGATGACCAAGAGAAGATAACATTCACCTGACCCTATGGTACATTTGCATATCGTCGAATGCCGTTTGGACTGTGTAATGCTCCCGCAACATTTCAGAGATGCATGATGTCGATCTTTGCAGATTTCATAGAAGACATAATGGAAGTCTTTATGGACGATTTCTCTGTATGTGGGGGAAGTTTTGAACACTGTCTGTCAAACCTTGAGTTGGTACTCGAACGATGCGTCAAAGTGAACCTTGTGCTAAATTAGGAGAAGTGCCATTTCATGGTGCGACAAGGTATAGTTCTTGGACATGTTGTATCTGATAGAGGTATTGAAGTAGACAAAGGAAAAATAGAAGTCATAGAGAACCTTCAACCACCAAAAATAGTTAGAGAAGTACGAAGCTTTTTAGGTCATGCCGGTTTTTACCGACGATTCATTAAATTCTTCTCTAAGATTACAAAACCATTGACTGGACTACTAATGAAAGAAGCTGAATTTATATTCGATGAAGAATGCTTGAAAGCATTTGAACATCTGAAGAATGCTCTTATTACCGCACCAATTATGCAACCACCTGATTGGAGTTTACCATTTGAAATAATGTGGGACGCTAACGATTATGCTGTAGGCGCTGTCTTAGGACAAAGAAAGGATAAAAGGCTTCATGCTATTTACTACGCAAGTAGAACCTTGGACAACGCGCATATGAACTATGCGATCACAGAAAAAGAACTCCTAGCTGTTGTGTTCGCCTTAGACAAATTTCGTTCCTATTTGGTACGAGCAAAAATTATTATCTATACCGATCATGCCGCTATTAGGTACCTGTTAGCTAAAAAGGATGCCAAACCAAGACTCTTGAGATGGATTTTTCTCTTGCAAGAATTTGATTTGAAAATAAAGGATAAGAAAGGTACAGAGAATGTGGTAGCAGATCATCACTCTAGGATTGAGGATCTAAAGCCCGAAGGAGTGCCTATAAACGATGATTTTCCTTACGACAGACTAGTAGCCCAGTTGGAAAGGGAAAGCAAAACTGTAGAATGTTCCTTGTTATTTAACGATGTAGAGACAAATGAAGTAGTAGAAGCAATCTATACAAAAACCACATTGCCATGGTATGCTGACTTTGTCAACTACCTAGCAGCCAAAGTGCTTCCACCAGATCTAACATACCAACAGAAAAAGAAAATTTTCCATGATCTTAAACAATATTACTGGGATGAACCACTATTATTCAAGAGAGGCGCCGATGGAATATTTCGTCGATGTGTCCCTGAATCGGAAATAGAGGATGTTATATCCGAATGCCACGCTGCACCGTACGGAGGACATGCCAGTACATCAAAACACATGCGCAAAGATATTACAATCTGGCCTCTTTTAGCAAAACCTTTGGAAGGACGTTCACATTGCCATTATGAACTGTGACCGGTACCAACGCACTGGAAATGTTTCTCGACGCGATGAGATGCCTTAAAGGGGAATTTTGGAAGTAGAAGTCTTTAATGTATGGGGCATTGATTTCATGGGACCTTTTCCATCTTCTTTTGGAAACAAATACATACTCGTCGCAGTAGATTACATATCAAAATGGATTGAGGCAGTAGCTTCACCTACAAATGATGCACGAGTGGTGGTAAAGCTTTTCAAGAACATAATCTTTCCCAGGTTCGGTGTACCAAGAATTATTATTAGTGATGGCGGATCCCATTTCATTTTGAATGTTTTCGGGAGGCTATTACTTAAATACGGAGTACGACACCGAGTAGCAACACCCTATCACCCTCAAACTAGTGGACAAGTAGAAGTGTCGAATAGGGAGATTAAGCAAATTTTGGAAAAAACCGTTGCAACCTCTAGGAAGGATTGGTCTACTAAACTTCATGAAGCTCTGTGGGCTTATAGAACAACCTACAAAACCCCATAGGAACCACACCGTATAAACTAGTTTATGTAAAGTCATGCTGTTGCGGTGAGAATCGGATAACAAGCCATTAATTAACTTGCATCACATTTCTTTAAATTCACAACCGACTTTGATTTATCCAAAGGAAAGGTTCAAGATCGAGAAAAACCTAAGGGGGGAGATCTAAGGTTCGGGGGTTGGTTACGCCTAGGGAAGGTATTAGCATCCTAAACGTCCGTAGTACTCTACGGGAACCTCTTGTTTTACTTGTTAGTTTTTACTCTCTTGCTAAGGGTACTATGCTAAAGGTTGAAATGCTAGGGGTTTATATCTAAGTATACTCGACAAAGCATCGCACTTTGCGCCTACGTATCCTTACGGGAGTGGAATCAGAGTATCCGTAGTTCACCGATCTAAGGGTGAAGGAAAGGAACCATTGACTCTGGCCAAAGTTCCAAGGGGAAATGAGTATGAGCTCATTTTAGAGTTCACAATAACTCTCTAAATCTAAGTTAAGGGAAAGTGAGTTCTCATGATGATGAGAATCACATGGAGTTTAAGAATCTCATGAGGCCAAGAAATAAGGGTGATCCTAGAAGGATGAGGTAAGATGGCTTCAAGAGTCAATTTAAAGTGATCTCCCTTTGGAATGGGGGAAAGATAATAGTTGTAGAATTACTAAAAAAAATAAGGAGTTATAATGAAAATATGATGATGTAAAAGACATGAATAGGATGAGATGAAATAAAATGGAAATAGTCTCGTCTTAATCATGATTTAATCGAGATATCGATAATCAATGATTCTTGACTTTCATCGACTAAATAGTAAAGAAACTGAAATAAAAAGAAAGTGGTCTCATGTTGATCAAAGTTTTGTCAACTCAATGAAATCAACCAAACCATGAGGTTTGTTATGTCATCGACCAAAATAAAGAAAGCGGAATCGAAATGAAAAAAGAAAGTCGGTCTCGTCTAAATCAAGATTTAATCAAGAAATCGATAATCTTATATTTTGACTTTCATTGTCCAACAAAAATAAATAAAATGTGGCCTCACATTTATCAAGACTTTATTGACTTGAAATGATCAAAGTCAAGATTTGTGTAACGCCATCGGCCTAAATAAAGATTATGAAATAAAAATAAGGTTGATCTCGTCTTAATCAAGATTTAAATCGGTAAATCGGTAATCTTGATATTTGACTTTCATCGACCAAAATAAAGAAAAAGAGAATCGGAATCAAAAATAAAATCGGTCTCGTCTAAATCAAGATTTAATCGAGAAATCGATAATCTTATATTTTTTGACTTTCACCGACCAAAATAAATGAATAAAAGGTGGCCTCCTACAAATCTAGATTTTTAGTGATTTTGAAATAATCAACAAAGTCAAGATTTATATGATATCATGGGCCTAAAAAAAAAAGAAATGCAATGAACCACCAAGTTAAGTGGATTAACATGAATAAGATTAGTAAAAACATAGAAAGACTAGAACTCAAAAAAAACTTGTTTTTTTTTTAAAAGGTTAATAAAATGAAAAAAGATTTAAAAAGAAGAGAGGAGGGCATCATGCTAAAAAGGGTGTAACGAATGGCATCCCATGGGCAGGTTGAAGCCCACCATCCACTTTGGAACAAGACTCGAAGGTAAAATGGGGATATTGGGGGTGCTTATCCAATCGTGGACCCAAACAGCCCATCAGGAAACATCCGAAACTATCCAAAAAAAACAAAGACAGGTTTCACATTAAAGTTGAACTATATCTCGTTCAGATTGAACTTGAGTATCATTAACCTAAAAAAGAAAACAGAGAAAGAAAACTTATGTCCTTGAAACAAAATGAAAGCCACATAAACTTCCTAGTCTCAGAGGAATATCATCGCGCGGAAAAGGATGAACGATCCATGGATGTGCGAAACAACGGATCATCATCTCATTTCAACCTTTGCGTGAATCTCCGTCGCGGATTCTGCTTCCTCGATAAACACGGTTCAACAGCTTCGGTTATCAGAACTCCCAGATCTCGCCTTCTTCATGCGATCGAATCCCTCCCCTCGCGGTTCCCTTTCGCATTCAGATTCTTTGGTTTTCGATTTTAGTTTATTGAGATTTGGTTGGTATGAACCCTACTCATTCTTCATCTCTTTTCTCTCTGTTCTCTGTTCCATATGGCGAATGGGATTGATTTGGGTCAACGATTTGAAGGTGGATAGGGGTTGAAGGTTAATGATTGTTTTGGAAGATGCTGTTGGTTACTGGTTTGTGGAAGATGGAGAACGATGGTGTTGAAGGTTAAAGAGTTAGGTTTATTTGAATGGGGGTGTTTTAGAAGAGGTTGAAGGAAAGGAATTTGGAGGAAAAGGTTAATGAACACGCGGGAGGTTTGTATTGAAGCTGTCATGAAGATGTTTGTGAAAATTCATTTTATGGTTTGGAGACTTTTCTGGCTTAGTCGGGATCGATTGAAAGGAGGAGGTTTGTTGTTGGTTGAATTTTTCGAGGGGAGATAGAAGAGGGATTGAAAGGTGAGATTGAAGAGGTTTAGGGTCTGAAATCGGTTCTGGTGAAAAGGGTTGGGTGGCGGTTTGGATGATGAATTGAAATGGTGAGTTACGGTTCTGAGACAGGGTGAAGTTTGACGAGGGAGAAGTATTGAAGGCTGTGAGGGTGGTTTTGTTGAGAGTGTTGTTGGAGGGATGACGAAGAAGGAAGGAGAAAGGTGTTGTGGAATAACGAGAACACCAAGAAAACAGAACTTGTTTCTTAACTTTAATTGAATTTGACCGTTGTTGAATTGTCATTTTCAGGCTGCAGAGGGTCTTGGATGGATTGTTGCTATCATGTAGCAGTGGCTGGTGTGGAGGTACAGGTGCGCATGGTGATAACAACCTCTCACAACAATTTGTATTGTTATTATTTGATTTTACATAATGGACTTTGTAAAAAAAGCAAGAAATGGGCTTACGAATTGTGATTTGAATTGCAATGATAAATGAAAATGAAATGTGGTTTTCTAAATTTGAATGAAATTTGTTTGGATATTAAAATAGATAAAAAGGATAATGTCAAAATAGGGATAATTATGGATAATTTGAAATGTGGATTTGAATGGATAATTTGATAATTGAATGAGTGATTGAATGGATATTGGTAGAAGTTGATTTGAAAAATGGATAATAATTATGGTTTTAATGGATATTCGAATTAAAAAAGAAAAGATTTTAAATATGGCCCTAAAAGATAAAATTGTATGGAATTGGATATTTGCATTGATAATGGAGAATGGATACTTGGATATGAAATGGTTTAGAAATATGGATCATAGAAATAAATATTCACGGATTAAAAATTGGATAAGTGAATAGACTTGGATTTGAAAATAGGTATGATAAATGGATACTTGGATAAGAAAAATGGTTAATAAATGATTATTGAAATTGGTTTGAAATCAAAGGTGACAATTGAGGGTGAATAAAATGGATATGTATTTGGTTATGGAGAGGATCATGGAGAGTGTTATGGAGATAATTCTTAGAAGCTTGCTTGATTCAATGCTCCATCCAAAAATCTTGATTAATCACTTCTTGAATCTCCTTAAGATAGCACCTGATAAAAATGAAACAAACACAAACAAAACTCTGATAAAAAGGGTTAGTTAAGCAACATGATTTACCTAATATGACATGCAAGAGATCAATGGATCTAAGTGTAAAATTTGGGGTACAACAGTTGCCCCTATTTAAATATCTTCACCTGATGACATGAGAGATGAAAATCCTCATGACGTCGGGGTGAAGGATATTTAAATACAGAATACCGAAAATTTTTCCCTGAGATGCAAAGACATGCAATGTAACTAATATGATGATATGATGCCATGAAAGATGCAAGAATGCAGAAAAAACAGGACACCAAAGAACAAAGAGCTACCAAACACAGAAGAGCTTCACCGGGGAAGCAAAAAAAAAGAAAAAAAAAGGGTTAGTATCCACAAGGAAGAAACTCCTTGGGGATGCAGGCTAACCAACAAAAGAGACTCACTGGGGAGACCCTGAGGCAACACCAGGGATAAAAAACAAAAGGGGAATCTCCACTGGGGAAAGATCCAGGGAGGTGGACGACAGGTTCAAACATGACCGGACGACACTGGGGAAAAGACGCAATCTCACTGGGCCTGAAACGAGAAAGAAAACATGATCTCCACAAGAGATCAGTTTGAAATAAAAGGATAGACAGCCGAAGAAAAGATTTTATGGGGATTTCCTATGCTGAAGAGTTCAAACGGGATCTTCCAGAAAAACAAGAAAAGACGGAGACGAACTCTGCGCGCCAGATAAGAACACCTGGAATTTAAAAGGGAACAAGGTATAAGGCTAATGAGCCAGGAATATACTCTGGTACTCAAAGGAGTTGGTTGAGGTAACAAATAATTTGCTTCATGAGGAAAACTAGTATGAGCCGGAAAGTAACCTTATTGGAAGTAGAACCAAGAAATGGGCTCCAATAAAGGTATCTAGAATGATTGATCATCAAGTCAAAACATGACTAGATGACATTCTAGAAAGGATCCGCAATGAAGGTTGAACCGGAGAAACGGTCTTCACTGGAAACTATATCCAAAGTGATGGAACAACAGGTTCAAGTATGACCGGTTGGCACTTTAGAAGGAAAATGACTTTATTGGAGATAGAACCAAAGATGGGCCCCAATAAAGGTATCTAGAATGATTGACCATTAGGGATGAACGCGACTAGATGACATTCTAGAAAGGATCCTCAATGAAGGTTGAACCGGAGAAATGGTCTTCACTGGAAACTACATCCAAAGTGATGGAACAACAGGTTCAAGTATGACCGGTTGGCACTTTAGAAGGAAAATGACCTTATTGGAGATAGAACCAAAGATGGGCCCCAATAAAGGTATCTAGAATGATTGATCATCAGGGCTGAACGCGACTAGATGACATTTTAGAAAGGATCCACACTAAAGGTTGAACCGGAGAGACGGTCTTCACTAGGAAAAAAACACATCCAAAGTGATGGAACAACAGGTTCAAGTATGACCGGTTGGCACTTTAGAAAGAGATATAACCTCATTGGAGATAGAACCAAAGATGGGCCCCAATAAAGGTATCTAGAATGATTGATCATCAAGTCTAAACAAGACTAGATGACATTCTAGAAAGGATCCGCAATGAAGGTTGAACCGGAGAGACGGTCTTCACTGGGAAAAAAAACATCCAAAGTGATGGAACAACAGGTTCATGTATGAACGGTTGGCACTTTACAAGGAAGAATAACCTTATTGGAGGTAGAACCAAAAAAATGGGTTCCAATAAAGATATAGTATCTGATAGGTTAGTACCGGGGTTGCATAACTAAAGATAAGACTTCCTGGAGGAAACCCATTATGGTTGTAAAAAGGTCGAATAGTACCAGAGATAGATAAGCTGCTTATAAGAGACTGCCACTTATCGCCATTGAAAAACAAACTTCTTCAAGAGATTGCTGCTTCATAGATATGTTGATAACACAACACTGTTGGAGAAATAATTTTGTCTTTAATGAGGATCTTGTAAGAGATTCTTTTTGCGAGAAACAGTGCAAAATAAATGCACGTTCAAAGTTAGGTTTAAAGCCACACCTGCCAGGGACTAAAGTTTAATCTAGGAACAAGCTAGAAAGAAACGGTCAAACAAGACTCCAACTGAGGAATGAACTCAAATGGGGATTTATCTTATCCACATGTGGAAAAGATAACTGAATCAACCATCATCCGCGAGGATTGAACTCTGTGGGGAATTCTGAAAGAATGGGCACTTTATGCCTAGGGATGACAACTCTATTGGAGAGGATAGACAAACCCAGTCACTTGGGGAGATAAACACCAAAGTGAACTAAAACAGGTAAACACCAGAAAAAGAAGCAGAAATGCTAAGATGCTATGCATGTGAATGCTTATGCCATGCTTATGCTTATGCTGGCAAAACAGGCAAAAGGAAGTGAGACTGAAGATGAAATAAACATCTCGACAAGGATACCCAGCCAAACTCATCAGATTAGGCCAATACTGGGGATGAAGAAGAATCAATAACTTCACTGGTGAAAAGGGTATTCCACTTGCTGTACAACATCATGAGGATTGCCATCATGAGCTTGATTTCTTTGTTGGAGGAGAATCCATGGAGAATTGTTAAGATTAGCTGAAGTAATAGCTCATTGGGGAGCTAGCAAAGGATATCACAAGAACAAAGTAATTCTGTATCCTACTGGCATAGTGATCATCTTCAAATCTTATCTACCCCAGGCTATATGGTCTATCAGAAGAGGATAACAAGAGGATTTTATAGAAGAATTGGCATACAAGGTGTTTCAATATCTTCAAACTCTTGGAGAGATCTCGGCGTAACTGCCCCAGATTAACGACGTTTGCACAAAAAAGCCTTTGAACTTGTTCTTCAGAATGGTTGTTGACAACTGGGGAAGAGATGCCCCAGACTGATTGGCCTTTTAGAGATTTATCGAATCTCGACTTAACTGCCTCTGATTAACTGGTTTGTGAGGGTAAGTCATCAAAAGGATTTCACAGAAGAATTGACGCACCAGATGCTTCAATGTCTTCAATCTTTTGAAAAGAAATGAACCTAGACATAATTGCCCCAGTTCAACTGTATTCGTGATACTCAAACTGTAGTAGAAACGACTAGGGAACAAATCTTGCTCCTGCTGATGAGTCACTGGAGTCCACACTTGTCATAAGATGTCCTGGAGAAGACTTGTTTCAGTATTTTGAACTTTGACGAGTTTTTCCCTTGATTCGGTAGATTGGCAAATCCTTCTGCTTGGTTGCCCTTGACTGAGCTTCCTTTATCAAGTCGAATCCCCTGGCTGGCTGCATTTGTTGGGATTTTTTTGAATTTGTTTTTACAAACAAGTATTGTTCATTAAAAACTAGCAATTTCAATGCGATATTCATGCAAGCTTTTGAAATCAAGTTTTATTGATGAAACACACATGGTGGAATGATTAAATAAAAAACAAAGTGAATCTTGTAATTTACATAATAACAGATGAAGTGATCAACACACGCGATTAGCAAAGATCATTAGGAGTCAGGTTAATCAACCTTGTTGTAGTATGCTTTCAAAACAACCTTACCTCAATTAGGTCTTTTAAGGGTTGTAACGTGGCCTGGTTCACGGTTCATGAAACAAAGGATAAAGGCTCAAAGTTTATTTGTCCCCACCCAAACTTCGTGATGAACTCCAATCCTACACTTAGTTAACTCAAGCTATACATTCAAGTTTCCAAAAGCTAGGAAGTCACTTGATTTGAGAGAGCTGACTGGCGCCTTACACGAGGCGCTTGCATTTGATTGCATAACCAAGCTAAACTGAGAACTACCCTGCCCCAAGGTTGAGATTTAAGGGTTTTTTGTGTAAGGAAAGAAAACTCCTGCTTCTAGGCTCGAAAGGGTTAACGAGGGATTATCTTCCTTATTTCTCCAGTGTTTAGGGATTGAAACAATGCCTTACATCCTCGACAAGGTTTAATCGAAAGCATACCACAGCTATTAGGGATGTAATGTTTTCGTCATCCTCCCCAATCTTTGCTTAACAATAAGTTTGATAAATGGAAAGAAACAAGATGACGATATATATTATATTTTTTTTGTATGGCAATAAAAGTATATGAGTGAAACGAATGGACTTAATCAAAAGATGCACAAACCATTTCATTAACCTTGCCAATTCGAAAGTACAACAAAGCTTATAAGCAAATACAAATTCAAAGTGCAAAGGAAACACGATAAAATTGCTGAAACAGCCAAAAGATTGCCAGCTTTAGGGAATCAAATACAGGAAAACAAAGAGGAGCTCAATCATAGACCCCTAATCCATCTTTGTCTTAATACATCCTCCACATCATTACTTATCTCATGAGCGGGTAAGGATTGTTCTTGATATTAGGCTAGAAGCCGTCGAAAGACAAAATGTTTCTCTCCACTAAGTCCTTCACAATGTGCTTCAAAGCAAAACAACCTTCTAAATTATGGCCTGGTTCACCTTCATGAAATGCACAATGGGCGTTGGGATTGTAAGAAGGTGGAAGCGGATCAGGAGGTGGGCCTAATGACCAGGTAGTTATTAATCCTTGTTGCACCAAAGCAGGATACAATGCTGTATACGTTATAGGAACGGGAGGAATCGGAGGCCTTCCACCCTTTCTTTTACCTGGAATATTCTGACGAGAAACTTGAGTCCGTTGGCGATAAGCAGGAGCGTTGGGTGCTCGTTGATACACTGGTGGTTGAGGAACCGGCTGATAAATAGAAGCTTGGTGGTTGAATGTTGGCGTGATGGAGGCCACATAAGGTTGCTGAACAGAATAACACTGTTGTTGCTGCTGTCGTTTCCAGAACTGAGTTTTCTTCTTTTTGTTTGTCATCACCACACTGGTATCTCCTTCCCTTTTGAAGGATATCTTGGCATCGTCGCTCGAACTATCAGCTCTCTTGGTCATTTTCCCACTCTTCAGACCAAGCTCTACTTTAACCCCCACAACCACAATATCGAAAAAACTAGCAGACACGCTACTGATCATCCTTTCGTAGAATTCTGGTCTCATCGTATCGACAAGCCAATCAGTTAACTCTTTTTCAGACAAAGGTGGCTCTACCTGTGAAGCAAACTTTCTCCATCTCTGTGCATACTCTTTAAAAGACTCAGTATCGTCCTGCGACATACTTAGTAGTTGTCTACGATCTGGCGCCAGGTCCATGTTATATTTTTAATGCTTTACAAAAGCATCTGATACATCTTGAAAGCGTTGGATCCTAGATTGGTCCAAAGTCAAATACCACTTTGCAGCAGCTCCTTTCAAACAATCTTGGAAGTAGTGGATCATTAACTTATCATTATCCATGAATGCGGCCATTCGTCGGTAATACATGACCAAATGTGACTTAGGACAGGTCGCACCTGAGTATAGGTCAAAATTGGGTAGTTTGAACTTGAATGGAATTACCAAGCCTGAGACTAAACATATGTCCTTAGCATTAGTATTAAATACATTGCTCCTTTCCATTGCTTCCAATTTCCTCTGCATTGTCTTTACACTTTCCTTCAGCCTTTCGTGTCGATTATCTCCTTCTTCGGACATATTGATATAATCATAAACCGGATGCGGGTTCTGAAAAACTGGGTGCACCTGAGCTTGCACTGCTGCTGGAGCGAAGGTAGGAATAACTTGAAAAGCCTCATTAACCAAGGGAACAGCTTGTTGAGTAGAAGTGACGGCCGGAGCATGTATAAAGTTAAAAGGCATGCCCAAAGTGGGGTTCACAGTAGTAACGGGAGGTTCTACAGCTGTAGTGATAATCTCGGAGACCACCGTCGCTTGTGTATCCATCTTTGCCCTCATAACTTGAATTGCTTCCAGAATCTGCCCCATTCCTCCTCAAAGCTCACTCAATTCATTGTTAACTCTGTCCATTTCACAGTATTGTTCAGACATCCTTTGTCGAGTTTGGCCTCGTGCGTTGTAGTTGTCGGGAATTCAAAGATGATTTTGAAGGGAAAACGGCGACATAAGACGAAGACAGAGAGGAAATGCACATGCTATGAAATGATGCAAATGAGATGCTAATGCAAGCCAAATGGTTTCAAGGAACTCAAAGGCAAGTTGCGAAAAATTCTTTTGGAAAAACTGAAAAAGTTTTTGTTTTTAAAATCCAAGCTCTGTTGATCTTTTGAAAAGGAAACAAACATTTGAGTTCCTCGAAACTAAAGGGCTAAGAATGCTTGAATGTATGGATGCATAAAGCACACGAGCACAAACATATGTACACACAACAAAACATACAAATCCTAGGTTTTGGGGTCTCATGAATGGAGCCACGGTCTACCCATTCTAATAGGTAAGTACTACTGGTTTTCGTCTGCTGAACAGGGTTCTAAAAAGTTCCCAGAGTCGGCAACCCATCTTTCAGATTTTAAGGATTTCCCAGATGACTTGGTAATCAATAAATTCTCAAGAGGATCTCGTTTGAGTGTAGTATCATGTGACAACCAATTCAGAAATAGACTCCATCATGGTCACCACACTACATCCTAAAAGGCCAAGTGGGGTTTAGTAACTACGGTTCTCAATATCACGGGCTCCTAGGTTGAGAGTAGCACGTCTTCACGAACAGATTCGTTCAACATAACTAGACTCTCATGACGGCCTCAACTGAGTGATGGTGTTCTCAATTCAACTTTTCAGGATTCGACTCCCTCAAAGCCTCCTTGAATACCATCGTCCTATCCTAATTGCACTCAAATCTGGGTATAGGATTTATCTCACCACTCAAGAACCAAACCAACAAAATATAATCAAGCAAAGCATATATACAGGCAATCAAACAGATATACACAAATATTGCAAGAAAGCATAAGTAAAACAAGCAAAACAAGATGGGCTTAACCCTAAAAAATAAAACGTCCCCAGTGAAGTCGCCATTTCTGTTGCTGTGAGAATCGGATAACAAGCCATTAATTAACTTGCATCACATTTCTTTCAATTCACAACCGACTTTGATTTATCCAAAGGAAAGGTTCAAGATCGAGAAAAACCTAAGGGGGGAGATCTAAGGTTCGGGGGTTGGTTACGCCTAGGGAAGGTATTAGCATCCTAAACGTCCGTAGTACTCTACGGGAACCTCTTGTTTTACTTGTTAGTTTTTACTCTCTTGCTAAGGGTACTATGCTAAAGGTTGAAATGCTAGGGGTTTATATCTAAGTATACTCGACAAAGCATCGCACTTTGCGCCTACGTATCCTTACGGGAGTGGAATCAGAGTATCCGTAGTTCACCGATCTAAGGGTGAAGGAAAGGAACCATTGACTATGGCCAAAGTTCCAAAGGGAAATGAGTATGAGCTCATTTTAGAGTTCACGATAACTCTTTAAATCTAAGTTAAGGGAAAGTGAATTCTCATGATGATGAGAATCACATGGAGTTTAAGAACTCCAACCTATTTCTAAGTTGTGATTTCATTGGCTCTCAAGAGGCCAAGAAATAAGGGTGAACCTAGAAGGATGAGGTAAGATGACTTCAAGAGTCAATTTAAAGTGATCTCCCTTTGGAATGGGGGAAAGATAATAGTCGTAGAATTACTAAAAAAAAAAGGAGTTATAATGCAAATATGATGATGTAAAAGACATGAATAGGATGAGATGAAGTAAAATGGAAATAGTCTCATCTTAATCATGATTTAATCGAGAAATCGATAATCAATGATTCTTGACTTTCATCGACTAAATAGTAAAGAAACTGAAATAAAAAGAAAGTGGTCTCATGTAGATCAAAGTTTTGTCAACTCAATGAAATCAACCAAACCATGAGGTTTGTTATAGAAAGTGGAATCGAAATGAAAATAGAAAGTCGGTCTTGTCTAAATCAAGATTTAATCGAGAAATCGATAATCTTATATTTTGACTTTCATTGACCAACAAAAATAAATAAAAAGTGGCCTCACATTTATCAAGACTTTATTGACTTGAAATGATCAAAGTCATGATTTGTGTAACGTCATCGGCCTAAATAAAGATTATGAAATAAAAATAAGGTTGATCTCGTCTTAATCAAGATTTAAATCGGTAAATCGATAATCTTGATATTTGACTTTCATCCACCAAAATAAAGAAAAAGAGAATCAGAATGAAAAATAAAATCGGTCTCGTATAAATCAAGATTTAATCGAGAAATTGATAATCTTATATTTTTTTACTTTCATCGACCAAAATAAATGAATAAAAGGTGGCCTCCTACAAATCTAGATTTTTAGTGATTTTGAAATAATCAACAAAGTCAAGATTTATATGATACCATGGGCCTAAAAAAAAAGAAATGCAATGAACCACCAAGTTAAGTAGATTAACATGAATAAGATTAGTAAAAACATAGAAAGACTAGAACTAAAAAAAAACTTGTTTTTTTTAAAAGGTTAATAAAATGAAAAAAGATTTAAAAAGAAGAGAGGAGGGCATCATGCTAAATGGGGTGTAATGAATGGCATCCCATGGGCTGGTTAAAGCCCACCATCCACTTTGGAACAAGACTCGAAGGTAAAATGGGGATATTGGGGGTGCTGATCCAATCGTGGACCCAAATAGTCCACCAGCAAACATCCGAAACTATCCAAAAAAAAAACAAAGACAGGTTTCACATTAAAGTTGAACTATATATCGTTCAGATTCAACTTGAATATCATTAACCTAAAAAAGAAAACAGAGAAAGAAAACTTCTGTCCTTGAAACAAAATGAAAGCCACATAAACTTCCTAGTCTCGGAGGAATATCATCGCGTGAAAAAGGATGAACGATCCATGGATGTGCGAAACAATGGATCATCATCTCATTTCAACCTTCGCGTGAATCTCCGTCGCGGATTCTGCTTCCTCGATAAACATGGTTCAACAGCTTCGGTTATCAGAACTCCCAGATCTCGCCTTCTTCAAGCGATCGAATCCCTCCCCTCGCGGTTCCGTTTCGCATTCTGGTTCGTTGGTTTTCGATTTTAGTTTACTGAGATTTGGTTGGTATGAACCCTACTCATTCTTCATCTCTTTTCTCTCTGTTCTCTGATCCATATGGCGAATGGGATTGATTTGGGTCAACGATTTGAAGGTGGATAGGGGTTGAAGGTTGATGATTGTTTTGGAAGATGCTGTTGGTTACTGTTTTGTGGAAGATGGAGAACGATGGTGTTGAAGGTTAAAGAGTTGGGTTTATTTGAATGGGGGAGTTTAAGAAGAGGTTGAAGGAAAGGAATTTGGAGGAAAAGGTTAATGAACACGCGAGAGGTTTGTATTGAAACTGTCATGAAGATGTTTGTGAAAATTTGTTTTATGGTTTGGAGACTTTTCTGGCTTGGCCGGGATCGATTGAAAGGAGGAGGTTTGTTGTTGGTTGAATTTTTTGAGGGGAAATAGAAGAGGGATTAAAAGGTGAGATTGAAGAGGTTTAGGGTCTGAAATAGGTTCTGGTGAAAAGGGTTGGGTGGCGGTTTGGATGATGAATTGAAATGGTGAGTTACGGTTCTGAGACAGGGTGAAGTTTGACGAGGGAGAAGTATTGAAGGCTATAAGGGTGGTTTTGTTGAGAGTGTTGTTGGAGGGATGACGAAGAAGGAAGCAGAAAGGTGTTGTGGAATAACAAGAACACCAAGTTATGGTGCTGCTGTATCCGACCTTTTTTCCCCCTCCCTATCCTCTCCTCTTCTCTGCTATATATCCTCAAGAAAACAAAACTTATTTCTTAAATTTAATTGAATTTGACCGTTGTTGAATTGTCATTTTCAGGCTACAGAGGGTCTTGGATGGATTGTTGCTATCATGTAGCAGTGGCTGGTGTGGAGGTAGAGGCGCGCAGGGTGACAACAACCTCTCACAACAATTTGTATTTTTATTATTTGATTTTACATAATGGACTTTGTAAAAAAAGCAAGAAACGGGCTTACGAATTGTGATTTGAATTGCAATGATAAATGAAAATGAAATGTGGTTTTCTAAATTTGAATGAAATTTGTTTGGATATTAAAATAGATAAAAAGGATAATGTCAAAATAGGGATAATTATGGATAATTGGAAATGTGGATTTGAATGGATAATTTGATAATTGAATGAGTGATTGAATGGATATTGGTAGAAGTTGATTTGAAAAATGGATAATAATTATGGTTTTAATGGATATTCGAATTAAAAAAGAAAAGATTTTAAATATGGCCCTAAAAGATAAAATTGTATGGAATTGGATATTTGCATTGATAATGGAAAATGGATACTTGGATATGAAATGGATTAGAAATATGGATCATAGAAATAGATATTCATGGATTAAAAATTGGATAAGTGAATCGACTTGGATTTGAAAATAAGTATGAAAAATAGATACTTGGATAAGAAAAATGGTTAATAAAGGATTATTGAAATTGGTTTGGAATCAAAGGTGACAATTGAGAGTGAATAAAATGGATAGGTATTTGGTTATGGAGAGGATCATGGAGAGTTTTATGGAGATAATTCTTAGAAGCTTGCTTGATTCAATGCTCCATCCAAAAATCTTGATTAATCACTTCTTGAATCTCCTTAAGATAGCACCTGATAAAAATGAAACAAACACAAACAAAACTCTGATAAAAAGGGTTAGTTATGCAACATGATTGACCTAATATGACATGCAAGAGATCAATGGATCTAAGGGTAAAATTTGGGGTATAACACATGCCATCTGCCTGTGGAACTTGAGCATAAAGCTTATTGGGCCATTAAAACCCTGAATATGAATTACAAGGCAGCAGGCGAGAAAAGAATTCTCGATATCCATGAATTAGAAGAACTAAGACTAGATGCCTATGAAAATGCCCGAATATACAAAGAAAGAACCAAGAAGTGGCATGATAAAAGGATAACAAAGAAGGAGTTTAACGAAGGAGATATAGTTCTTCTCTTTAACTCTAGGCTTAAACTCTTTCCCAGAAAATGACGCTCTAGATGGTCTGGTCCTTTCGAAGTTACAAAAGTCCTACCAAGTGGAGCAGTTGAAATTAGAGGAAAGTCAAATGAGAAGTTCTTTGTGAACGGCCAGAGACTCAAACACTACCACTTAGTAGAAAACAAGGAATTCATCAATTATTACAAGTTGGAAGAACTTCCCGCTCTTCCCGACAAATGATGCCCTATCCAATTCTAATGTCGAGCTTCCAACATTAAACAAAGCGCTCTGTGGGAGCTAAACCACGATCTTTAGTTTTTATTTTTTTTTATTTTTTTTGCCGTCTATTTTACTTTGTTAGTTTTAGGACATTGCATGCATGTTTAGTATAAAGTCTATGCAATATGCATCAGTATTTGTCACATCTCATTATTTCTGCTATCAATATTATTATTACAATTATTATTACAATTTTTATCTTACTAACACGTATCTAATAGGATTTTTTCCCCTAATATTGTAATGTTTCTTAAGTTTTCAAGAGACCCTTCTCTAGGAAACCTTTGACCAGCAACCATGCAGACATTTGAAATCCATGCCGTTGTTTTCAGGAACGATGTCCAAAGGCGTCGATTTGAGGCTTTATCTCAGAGAGATTTTGGTCTGTCCATCTATCCTGACGACTCGGCCATGCAAACCCTTAGCATCCGAGACAATGTTGTTTTCCTCCTGTACCAGATAGGATGGTCTCACTTTTCTTTAGAGAAGAGATTTAACACTTACCGTAGCTTGACCTTGGAGTTCCTAAGCTCCCTCTATTATGATGCCACCCGTGGTTTCGGATTTGGCCGTCGATTGGCCACCTTCAGGTTATTTGGAAACAAGTACAGATTCACCCACCATGAATTCGCTGAATTATTGGGTTTTCCTAATGAACCCGATGCTATGACCAAAACCCCTGCTGATGCCTTCACTAGCTATGATCTTGAACATTTATGGGGTACCATAACAGAAAGCGGTAATGTCGACCCTAATGCTATGTTCTCCGAAAGTATTCACAACCCCGGATGGAGATATTTCCATAAGGTCCTGGCTCTCACCTTCTTTGGCAAAGAAGAGAATGTAACGTCTCTGTCAAGGGATGAGCTATATATCATGCTCTGCGCATCCCAGGGAAAGCGGTCAATGCATCCTCGTACCTACTTGCTAATCTCAGTCATATTTCCTGTGATTCCTTCGAACCAATTTTAATAGGTGGGCTAGCGACCATGATTGTTGATGCAATTAGGATGAGGTACCATCTGAACCGATCCTTTGCATTCGGTGGTTTCCGACTGATGGACATTAGCTTCTGTTTCAACAGAGGCATTATTGCTAACCTTGGCTCGGTAGAATTCGAGCTACTTATCAATAATGTTGTGGTCCATGCTTTCACTTTGTCTAACCATGCTAAGACCAGTGTGCACAACAAAGAAAATTGGCACTATGATTTGGAGGTCGTCAATGAGTTTCTGACTCCACCCGACTCTCCTCAGGCTTATGAAAATAGAGATACCATCATGTCCGCTGAGGCCACTCAAGGCTCCGAGGTCGATCCTGATATGCCCCCTCTGAATGTTGCCGCTGCTATTAATGCTCTCCAGGCTGAAGTAGATTTCTTCCGAGACAAGATTTCCTATCTCCGAGTCGACTTCATCGGCCTAATGGATGTTGTTCACGAAGAGTTGGACCATATGTTCCAGATTGTCTACTCTCTTAGACAGCACTATGGATGATCCGTAGCCGCACATTTCTTTTTCCTGTTTTCTTAGATTAGTTTGTTTACACACATAATGTTTCCCCTTATTGTATTGTTTGAATTGTAATTTCCAATCCGCTGTGTACCGTCGGGATGCCGACACGTAATTGTAGTACATTTCAGTTTCGTTTAATGCAAGTTTCTCTTTAAATTTCTATTTTAGTGTTTTGAATATTTACTTTACTTGTTGTAAATGTTTAGCAAACCTAGGCTTGTCAAGAAAAACCAAAAACAAAAAATTTTTTAATACCAATTTGCATTTTGCAAACCAAAAAAAAAAAACCAAAAAGTGTGCTGAAAGCAAAAGGTAAACACCTTATGCCTAACGGCGCTTGCTGTGCATTCGAATTGGCAAAACACGCATTTTTATTTGTAAAATGCGCCCTTGCCTCTTCCATTCCCCATTCAATGCACTCTTGCATGTTCCTAGACCCCCTAAGAACCTAGTAACCCTTCACCATCCCACATTAACTCCATCTATCCATATTCTTCCACCAAACCCTTATTTAAGCACCCTTAACCATACATTACCATTCACCTTTCTCATACCCACTACCCATTTCTCTACCCACTTCAGAAATTTTCCACAACACCCATATTGCTAAGAAACAAACATGGTTGCTAAACAAGAAGTTGACTACATGGGCATTGAGTTCCCCGACGGAGAACTTGGAGCCACCATGCGTTTCAACTTCCACTGAGTATCCAAAAGGCTAGTCTACGCCATGAGGTATCCAGAGCCCGAAACTCTTCTCACCTTGGGACTTTATGATAGTGTCTCGTGGATGCTCCGGAATTTAGGTATGACCCGCTTTTGCTCTGTGTTTAATTTTTCTTCGGTTAGGCTTACCTATGAGTTTCTTAGTTCGGTCCGATATGTCCATGACCTTAGCCACACTACCGGAACCCTTCACTTCAGAATGTTTAACGTTGATTATTCGCTCACTCATGAGCAGATAGTTGAGTTCTTTGGTTTTCCTACCGGTGAGGGTCTTGCGACTCAAGCACCATTAGACAGTGACTGGGAGGAAGGAGCCATCCAATTTTGGCACCAAATAACAAACACAAGAGCCACCAAATGGGAGGGCTTAAAAGCAACAACAATCCACAACCCTGCTATTCGCTATTTTCACCGCACCCTCGCCTCCACCATCTTCGGCCATGAAAATCCCGGAAACGTGAACTCTAAGGATTTGTTCTTTATCCACTGTGCACTTTCCCGGACCCGTGTAAACCCAACACTATTCCTTCTTGCCCACTTTATCAGTGTAGCAAACAGAGTTGGCGGTTCCATCTGTATAGGCGGTATCATTACTGCGATTGCCATCTGTTTAGAGTTAGACGTTGATTTAGAAAATGAAGAGAGCATACCTTGTCTCTATGCCGACATTGACTTTTACCATAATGCGCGGCTTATCAAGAGTTTGCATGGTAACAAGTATCACTTTATGGTCCGAACACACGAGTTTTGAGGTTTTTCTTTGCCAAATGCTGAGCGTATTAACGTACGTCGAAGCACCAATTGGCTGTTTGATTTAGGAGCCCGTGATGTAGAGGCAGAGAGCACCGAGAGGCACTACCGTGAGAGTATAGGACATCATCATGAGCAGCCCCGTGCTCATAGCCATGCCACTGACATTCCTGGGTCTAGTACCCAAGCACACACGACACCTTTTGCTGATTTTACAGGTATTCGCTCGTCATTGGATGAAGTTCTTTCAGAGCTCAGGCAGCAGAGAGAGAGAGATGCTGCGCGTGATGTACAGATGCAGGAGTTAGAGAGGAGACATTACGAGTTTATGGCCAGGGTTGAGACGGATTTGAGAGATGTTGTTTTGGAGATGGCGGGACTGCGCAGGGAGGTAAGCCGAATTGCAGATTGTGTCCAGCATGTCCAACAAGATAACCCAGCCATCAGGCAGGATAAACACCATCGTGGAGGGCGTGCTCGCTAGCATTGATGTATCCAGGTTCTATCGCTCCTTTCACCTTAGATTAAGACATTGAGGACATTGTCTAATTTAAGTGTGGGGGAGGAGTCGTTTATTGCTTTTATTTATTTCTTGTTTTTTTAGTTTAGTTTGTTTTTCATTATCGAGTCATATGCACATTTGAGTCGTTTTTACTTTACGTTTTCCCTATGTCTATCAATCCCTTTATTTGACCCCGAATTTCAAAAAAAATTTGTTTAGACTCAAAGGCATGACGCATATAGTATAGGTTATTTCATTCTTTGATTTAGGCTAGGTAGGCGGACTTGGGAAAGTTTTGAAACTATCGATACCGTTCCTACACCTTAGATTCCCTAAATATGTGATATTGATTTAAATAGAAATTATGCCATGACCTTATGCCTAGTTTCTTAGAGTTAACCTCTTGATTAGTTTATTTTAGCAGTCAGCACCATCCTTATGTGCGAACTAAGTGACGAGCCGATGCAAATATGTGTGATCTCAAAATGTGATTTATATGATTTTTATAGAAAAATGCGAATGAAAGACATGTTCCCTCTAAGTTAGGTGGTCCTCACCCAACCATTTAGCCTAAAGGTTCGGACTCTTTAAATTCGTAAGCAAAAGAATGCACAAATGCGAAAAAGAAAAAAAATTCTTGTTGAATAAGATATCATAAACACTAACAGGTTCGATTACCATGTAAGTACAAAGGATAACGGGCTTAATGTGATTGCGCTCGAATGAAAAAGAGGTGAAATAAGATGAAGGATATAGGTCTAGGTATAATTTCGTGATTTGAATTGGTATTGCATAGGAAGGGAGTTTTCGTCTGTTTTTGTAGAGTTGTGTCATTACGGTATCCTTGTTTTCATTATTCAATACCTATCCGTTTCACTGTAGCCTAGCAACCTTGTGCTTAGATTGTTTTTGTCGTGCCTAAGAGTCGAAACATAATGCTTACTGTTTTATTGCATTGGGAGTTTGCTTGAGGACAAGCAAAAGCCTTAGTGTGGGGGAGTTTGATGACTCGATTTCGTATCATCTAATTCGTTTCATTTCGTGCATGTTTTATCGTATTTTTATCGATTCATTGTCATTTCGTGTATTTTTTGCTTATGTTTTCGTTTCTTTTTCATTTACAGGTCCTATATCAGCTCCAGAGAAGAAAAGACCAAGATATGAGCTCAAAGAGAAGAAAAGTGGATGGTTCTGCCTCTTCTAGATGAAAGGCGTTCGCCATTCCCCTCAGTGCAAATGAATGACGCTCGCCATGTCAGAAAGGAGGGAAATTCAAACACTTAAAGAAAAGGCGACCGCCGTTTTCCCTAAGGCGACCGCCATTGTGCACGGGAGAGTTTTCTTTATGCAGTTCTGGCAGTTTGCAAGTGAGATTTCAAAATTCAAACTTAACTATTTTGGAGCCCATTTTGCCTATTTATAGAGTACCAGAGGTCTGCATTTGGTATCCAAGAACCCTGCGGAAGCACTGCCGAAATTCCTAACCACTTACATCATTAGCCAAAGTATCAATCGATCACATCGAGAGATTGATACACCCATTGTAATTTTCATTTCTTTTGCTGCTGATGTACACTTGGATCGATTAGTTAATACAAAGTCTATTTCCCGTTTTAATTACTTCGTACTTCAAGTTATTTACGATTCATTTACTTTACTCCATTTTGTTTTCTTTTGATTGATTAATTGCATAATTCTGATTTCGCATATAAACCTAATTTTGAACTTAATTAAGAACAAGCCATTATGTATGTTTTAAAATTCAGAAATGTTAATGTATTAGTGTTAGATTTAATTATGTCTGAGTAGTTTGTTTCGAGTCCATAGATTGAGGACCGTCATTCCGACGGGACTCTGTAGAACCTTCGGTGTTTAGCTTTTGTTTTAAAATTCTGGTTTTGGTGTCTAAACTGAATTTAGACAACCTTGTCGTGAGAGCGAGGGGCTATTTAACAGTGTTTCGTCACGAGAGTGAGAAACACACCAAGGCGGGTCCAACAGAGCGAGAGTTTGAGGTAATCGCCGGATAGTAGACATGGGACATTGAGCCTAAATGCAGCGAGAGCCCTTTAGGGACTCATTTAGTTTATATTAGTTTTCAAAAAGCACCTCTTAACTACCAAGTGAGCGAGAGAAAAATCTTGGGGTCATTAGGCGTGGCTTGGTTAAGACCGCGAGAGCGTGAGGTCGAGCCTTTAAACTGGTATATCCTTCAGACCAACTTCAAGACCTTTGTTTAAACCTGGATCTTACGGAGTCCCAAAGAGCACGAAAATCATTCTCCGATCTCGTCTTTATTATTGTTTTTCAAATCCTGTTAATAACTAAATTTCTTTTACCGCCAAATCTAGCCTTAGCTTTACACCGCAATAATCGATCACTCTAGGTTGATTATTAGTCCCTGTGGGTTCGACAACCTTTTTAAGACTACGCGATAAGCTGTATACTTGCAGCAGTAATCGGACCATTACACAAAGTCGCGACCAAAAATTTGGAGACATTATCTTTTTGGCTCTAAATTGGAGGTATTCAGTGATCATAAGAGTCTGAAGTATTTTTTCGATCAGAAAGAGTTGAGTATGAGGAAGAGGGGGTGGCTTGAACTTCTGAAAGATTATGATTTTGATTTGAGTTACCATCCCGGTAAAGCTAATATGGTAGTTGATGCTTTGAGTAGGAAGTCCTTGCTTATGTTGATGCTTATGGTGAGAGAGTTGGAACTGATTGAGCAATTCAGAGACATGAGTTGGTGTGTGAGGAGACTTCTAACAGTGTGAAGTTAGGGATGTTGAAACTGACTAGTGGTATTCTTGAAGGAATCGAAGGAGGTCAGAAAATCTGATTCGGGATTGGTTGATCCGTTGACCTTGATTAACCAAGGTAACAGAGGTGAATTCCGAGTTGATGAGGATGGTGTGATGAGGTTCAGAGATGGAGTGTGTATTCCCGAAGTTCCAGCAATTAAGAAGAGTATTCTTGAGAAAGGACATCGAAGTAGGTTGAGTATTCATCCCGGTGCGACAAAGATGTATCAAATATTGAAGGAATTATTTTGGTGGCCGTATGAAAAAGGAAATTGCTGAATTTATTTATGCGTGTTTGACTTGTCAGAAGTCAAAGACTGAATATCAGAAGCCTTTGGGTCTGATGCAACTGTTGAATATCCCAGGATGGAAGTGGGATAGTATTTCCATGGATTTTGTGTCGGGTTTGCCAATGACATCGAATGGGGATGATTCGATTTGGGTGATTGTGGATAGACTGACTAAGTCGCCTCATTCTTGCCGATGAAGATTAATCATTCTATGCAGAAGGTAGCTGAAATGTACATTGAGGAAATTGTGAAGTTGCATGGGGATACTTTCTAGCATTGTGTCAGATAGTAATCCGAGATTTACAACGAGGTTTAGAGAAGTTTACAAAATCCCTTGGGTACTAAGTTGAGGTTGAGTTCTGCATATCATCCATAGATGGACGGTCAGACAGAGAGGATTATCCAGCCTTGGAGGATCTGCTGAGGGCTTGTGTGTTGGACCAAGAAGGATCTTGAGATAGCCACTTTCCATTGATTGGGTTTACGTACAACAATAATTTTCATAATAGTATTCGGATAGCACCATATAAAGCGTTGTATGGTAAGAGGTGTAGAACTTGATTGTGTTGGTATGAGTCGGGAGAGAGTCTTGTGCTCGGGCCTGAGATGTGCAAGAGGCGATTGAGAAAATGAATTTGATCGAAGATAGGATGAGAGCTCCGCAGAGTCGTCGGAAAAATTTTCGTGATAAAAGCAGGAGAGCACTTGAGTTCCAAGAGGGAGACCAAGTATTTTTGTGGGTTACTCCGATAACTGGTGTGGGTCGAGCTTTAAAGTCTAGAAAGTTCACATCGCGTTTTGTTGGTCCGTATCATATTTTGCAGAGGATAAGAGAAATGGCCTATAAAACTACTTTGCCGCAGTCTCTTGCGAATCTTCATGATGTGTTTTGTGTGTCTCTGTTGAGGAAGTGCATTCTAGATCTGTCGCATGTGATTCGGATGGACGATGTGCTAGTAAGGGGTAACCTTATTGCGGAGGTTTTACTTGTGAAAATTGATGGTCTTAAGGTGAAATAGTTGCGAGGCA
This sequence comes from Lathyrus tuberosus, assembly GCA_022829125.1. Taxonomy (NCBI): domain Eukaryota; kingdom Viridiplantae; phylum Streptophyta; class Magnoliopsida; order Fabales; family Fabaceae; genus Lathyrus; species Lathyrus tuberosus. The sequence goes on from JALAZF010000305.1 coordinate 3,502,792, forward strand.
AGGAGATTGCTCTCCTGAAGGTTGTGTGGGCAGGCGTTGCCGGAGGAAATAACTTGGGAACTGGAGAACAAAATGCGTGAGTCGTGTACTGAGTTATTTGCGTCAGGTAATTTTCGAGGACGAAAATATTCTTAGTGGGGGGAGAGTTGTAACATCCCAAAAATTTATAATTATTTATCTAAATAATTATTTGTGAATTTGATTTATTTATATGATGTATGTTGATGTGTTATGGAGAAGTAAGAGGGATATTAGTTGAGAAGTAAAACTATGTAGATTTAAATAATTTAGTTTATATTATTTTGGAATTATAATAATAATAATAAAATAGATATTAAGGTGAAAAAAGGAGAATGAGGGCATGATGGTAATATTGTGGGGAATAAGTTAGGGCATAAGAAGTATACCATAAAAAGGTTCCTAGGGTAACAAAGACAAAAGAGAAAATTAGAGAGTGGTGGTTCATTCTGTACGATCGTGAAATTGGAGAAAAGTTGTGGTGAAGGGCTAGGGCATAGAGAACCAAAAAGGGAATTTCCATAGGAAACGCGAAGGAAGAGATATGGATTGCTAGGAATTGAGGTAAGGGGTGTAGTTCTGGTTTATTATGATCGATAGATGGTTAAGATAGATGTATGTTTTGTCTTGTATGATGAATTAATAAAAGCATGATGAAAAGTGTGGAGAAATTGTTGATTATGATGTTTGATATGTCATTGATATAATTGTGATCTTAAGTGTGTTGGTGGTGACTTAAAAATAATGAATTTTTGTTTGTCTATATGTGTAATAATCTATTTTGGGATTGTTGATAAGTTTTCCCCATTGTAGAGTTTTGGAATTTCGAGTCGAAAGTATGAAATTGATGATGATTGGTTGTTAATCCATGAGTAAAACATAGCATAATTGAGTTTTTGGATGTTATTTTTTGTATAAAATCGGGTCTAGGGTGATGGGGGTTAGTGGTATAGACTTTGGTGTGAAAATCTGGGGTGAAAGTGCTTTTAGAAAAAGTTATTTTTGGGGTTCGGAACAGTGTGTGTCGTCTGCTAGAACCCTTGGGTTGACCTGAGGCTACACAAATGAAAAATTGTGGAAATTTGAATAGTATGCATCGACTCATAGGCCTTGTGTCGACCTAAGTTCCCTGCGCATCGACCCTGGGGTCGACTCATAGGTAAAAAAATTCCAGAAACGGTTTCAGTCATAACTTTTTAACCGTTAATCCAAATGACAAACCGTTCGAAGTATTGGAAAGCTAATGAGCAGAACTTTAACATGGTATAAATAGATGAACCATTTTTCTAATATTTTTATGTTTAATATGTTGAAGATTATGACTGTTACTTGTTGTGCATGTAAAGAAATTCTGTTGTAAGTGGCACAACTTGAATGTTATTATAAAGAGGTTGTTGTAGTGTTATTGGTGTGAAATAAGATGTTTTAATGATGTTGTTGTGATGTTAATGATCATAATATGAAGATGTTTTAATGATGTTGTTGAGATGTTAATGATGGTAATATGATGATGTTATAATGTTGTTGTTGTGATGTTAATGATGGTAATATGATGATGTTTTAATGTTGTTGTTGTGTTGTTAATAATGGTAATATGAAAATGTTCTAATGATGTTGTTGTGATTGCATAAAAGATATATATATCCATATTGTATGAGATGTATTTTATGCTTATTGGCCAATTTGAGCTGTGTACAATAACCATGGTGGTGGGTTATTGTGCACGATGGTGTTGGTGTTGTTGCATGTATAAATAGTTGCATTGCATATATGATGGTCTGTTGTTGGTGAGCCTAAAATCCCAGTGTGTGGATTGGGCTGGTAGCTGATTCAGAGGTAATGGATCAGTGAGTGGTTCTGATCCTAGGAGGTGGGGATCGGAATAGTGTACCGGAGTGTTCACGAAAATTGGTACCACATGCATTGAGTTAGTGTTGTGCATTAATATTTTATGTGGTATTTGCATGAAGTTGGTTGATGAGATGTGATATTATGATGTTCAAGACTATGTGATTATGTGATGTTTTATGATGAAAGACGTATAAGTGTGATTATGGTGTGTATGCATGAGTATGATTCATTTATAAATGTTATGTGTTAATCTGATGAAGATGTTACTAATGAGTCTTTTCCTTATATCTTTCATAATGAATTGTGATTACTCACCCTGCCTGTTTGAATGTTGCCTCTACGTGGGTAACACACAGATGCTCTGGAGTAGCTTGTAGAAGCGTTGAAGATAGCTTTGGAGTATTTCATTAGTTTTTCGTTAATTAGAAGATGTCTTGCTCTGATATGTAACATCGGGTTGGGAACGCCGGTTATACGAATTTTGTGTTTCCTTGACTAACTTATTTTATGATGATTTTGAAGATGTTGATTATTGTAATTCCAATTCAGATGATATGTTATGTTGTTAGCCTGTTTCATGAGTTTGAGATGTTAAATCGATTTAAATTTCCACTTTTGATGAGAATAGGATATTTTTATATTATGAGATGAATGAAGTGGTTTTAAGATTATGATCCCACTACTAAGTTCAATTTATGTGTTGAAGTCATAAAATAAAATGATGTTATAGATGTCGTAACCCGTGTTATGGAGAAGGATGATTATTATGAATGTTTTCTATGATGTGTGACACCCATTAGTGGTGAATTAAGCTGAATTATCCTTATTAGTTTGCGAATTATTCTGCGGGGTTAGAAGGGTGTTACACCTTATATGAATGACATTATCACTATACTCCCACAGCGAATTAACAAAGCCATTATAACCAATGCCTTGCAAAATATCTCACTAATCATTACTCGGAGTTTCCAATCCCTAATTTATCACCGTAAGTAGGATTAGGTGATGCATAAAACATTAATTCCCAATGCCATTACTCAGGGTCTCCTATTCCTATTCAACCATCGTAAGTAGACAAGTTCCTTAGGTCCAACACATAGACTAATGGTTAGTATTCCCTTTCTTCCCAAAATAAATTTAAAAGAGTATCAAATCATAAAAATCATTAAGAATAATAAGCAATTCAATAATATTATAGCTCAAAGGATTCATACAAAGTCAAATTGACATATTATCCAACATAAGATTTTGATTCTAAATGGAATATGTTGTTCCTAATTGTGGAGACACTTTAGGAAACTTAGGATTGAAGAAACTACTCTAGAGAAGAAAAGTCGCAGATTCTGTGGAGTTGAATTGCTGCGACTCTGAAGTCCAAATCCAGTTTTTTTTAGTGTAACTAGGATGGATTTAACATAGAATAGGTAGAAAAGATACACAGTTGTTAGTGAGTACTAGGGTTTATACTTTTGTGAGCCTCTCTTGTATTGCGTGAATACCTGAGTTGGACAGTGTTATTGAGTTCTAATTGTTCAATCACTACTGTGATTAAAAGGGAATCGAGAAGGGTCTCATACCTAGGAGTGTCTTAGGTAGAAATCCAGCACGGGTAGTTTTTAGGTGACAAGTTATAAACGGTGGAGTTTAGCTTAGAACTAATACTGCTTAGTGGATTTCATTCTTGGCTTGGTAGCCCCCAAACGTAGGTGTTGTTGTTCACCGAACTGGGTCAACAACTCTTGCGTGTTTTTACTTTCTGCTGTTTGTATTCTGTTCCTTATTTTCCTTGTGGGAGAAGCAGATATCAAGTGTCACGACATCCTATCCGACATCTTAGTGATCTTCTTAACCAAAATTTCAATTGGTATCAGAGCAGGCATCCTGCTCTGTATCTGGGTGAGATTCAGGGACGGCACTTTCTGGTTCAATGGATAAGGAATGAGGAATTTTAAATAGGCCACCCATACTTGATGGTTCCAATTATGAATTTTGGAAAGTGCGCATGGTGGCATTTATCAAGTCTATGGATGGTAAAGCTTGGAAGTCTATGGTCAAAGGGTGGGATCTACCAAAGATCAAAGACAAGGATGGGAAGATTACTGATGAACTGAAACCCGAGGAAGACTAGGATGATAAAGATGATAAGCTTGCTCAAGGTAATTCCAAAGCCTTGAAGGCCTTGTTCAATGGTGTGGACAAGAATATCTTCAGGATGATCAAAAATTGCATTATTGTAAAGGATGCCTGGGAAATCTTGAAGATTGCTCATGAAGGAACTTCTAGAGTTAAATCCTCACGACTGCAACTTCTCACCTCTAAGTTTGAGAACTTGAGAATGAAGGAGGATGAGAGCATTCAAGAATTTTATATGAATATTGTGGACATCACCAATACTTCAAGTGATCTTGTAGAAAATATTCCAGAAGCAAAACTTGTCTAGAAAATCCTAAGATCTCTTCCTAAAAAGTTTATCATGAAGGTGACAGCTGTAACACCCCATTTCTACCCAGTAATTATATAAAAATCAGAGTTATAAAAATTCTCGACATAAAACGGGATATCACACTTTCAACTTTAAAAATCAACTACATAACATTTATTCATTAAAGATACATAACGGTTCAGGGGAACAGAAAACAACAACTGGTCCTCAACTTTATCCAACTTAAGTAAACACAACGCAGCGGATTTTTAAACAACTTGGTAGCATCTTTATTCAACATAAAACCACTTTAAATTAAACAACAAAGTACTTTTCAACAATTCCATTAAAAAATTCAGCATGTAGACAACTAAATAAAACATGCGTCATCCCCCCGAGTGCTACGTATCAGAGCGACAACCACCGACTCGAACTAAGGTAACCGGCTACTCCTCCTGATTACCTGCACGTTGCCCACATAGGGACAACATTCAAACAGAAGGGGTGAGTTATCGAAAATTATAAACGGAGTATGATAAATGATATATAGGCAAGAATCATACAACTAATCACCACTTCAATCAACAACCAACAAATAAAAATCAGCAACAACAAATAAAACTCAACGACAACGAAGAAATGCAACTTTAATGCGACTCGACAATGTTATGCATGTGGTACCATCAGAGTAAAACTCCCAACTTAAGATTGCCAGTTTATCGAGGCATCAAGGCATAAGCCTTCAACTTACAACTTTCAACATATGCCAATCCAGGCCAACGTGGTGTGAGCAACGCTCTGACACAAAATGCAATGTATGTTCATGACACGCACTAACTCAACAACATAAACAACTCAGCAACATCCACACATGATCAACTTAACAACATAGCAACTTTTCGACATAAACAACTTAATCAACTTTGGCTATTACGCCTTCAACTTAAAATTCGTCCGTGTACCGGAACAATATTAAAACTCAACTGCTGTACCTGAAATTCCACTTTTTCAACATAATTTCAACCAAACAATTCAACCAAAGCCACCTACTAAATTACCCGACTTACCCTGACAATTTCCGTTAAATTTCGGACAACTAGTTTTTCCGCCTAAACCGGCTAAACCGACTAAACGGTTCAGTTTTTAACTTCGGTTATTGCTACCAGTTTATTAGAAAATTTTGTTCCTATTACTGCTGCCAATTAAAATAATTTCCAAGCTTCTGTCAAAATTCTGTTTACTGTTATGGTTTCATTTTTTTTTCTGTCAAATTATCCTTGCCACTTAACTAGTTTTCTGTCGAACCTGTAAGTTCCTGCTACATGAATTTCTAATGAACCTATTATTTTTCTGTTATATAAATCATTGGAGAAAACTATTATTTCTGATGAACCTATCATTTCATCCAATATACTATTATTTCTAATGAACCTGTAAGTTCCTGCTATACATGAATTTCTAATGAACCTATTATTTCATCCAATATACTGTTAGAAAAAACAAAACAAAACAACACCAAACAAAATCCAAAGGACCCAAAAAGCCATTGGAGGCGCCCACCCCCACATCTTGAGGCCCCCGCCTCAAATTCCTTTTCTTTTCAAGACATGGGACGTCCTCCCCCTAGCACCTATATATATATATATTTTTCTTTTCAAGGCATAGGACGCCCGTCTCAGCTTCCTTCATACATTCATACCTGCTATTTTTTTTTTCTACCCAGATTACTTCACTTTCTAACAAAATGCATGCTTTGATTCAATAACCCAATCACACCATACACCAACCATTAAATCCCAAGCAACACAATATCAACAACAGTAATATACACAATTTATATTCAACACGATTTCACCAAAGGCCACTGTAAGTTTATCAGAATCAACACCACAAATTCAACACAGATAGTAGAAATCCATATAGCCCCAATCCTACATATCAATCATCATAACCCAGTTATAATAATCGAACCCACCCTTACCTTGGATTGAAGGCAGCTCGACGATCGATCGGGTTCCGGAAATTCGTCACCGGCAGCGGTTTCTCTCTCGCAACTTCTTCTTCTCTCACGTTCTCAATTTTCCTCCTCTAACTGATATCCAAAAACTCACTAATATCTTCTATTCCTTTTGTTTTATTAAAAAAATAATATTCTAATATAATATCTAATGGGCCTAAACATACACTCCTTAAATTACTAATTCCGACCCGAATCTAAGCCCACTTAATCGAACACACTCCAACTACGATAATATTACTACGAATATTATTCCGCGACTATAATATTATTTCTAATAATATTTCTACGACCTACCAACTTAATAATTCCGACTTAACGACTAAATTCACCGCAACACCAAAATCAACCGAATAATTCATAACAATTAAATAAATATTCAATTAAATAAATAATTAAATAATTTGGGCGTTACAACTCTCCCCTACTTAGAATATTTTCGTCCTCGAAAATTTACCTGATTCAAACAGCTCGGGATAGGAGTCTCGCATCTTGCTCTCCAATTCCCACGTCATGCTTTCTCCGGTAGCTCCCAACCAGACAACTTTCACCAACGCGATCTCCTTCCCTCGCAAGGTCTTCATTTCACGATCCGCGATTCGCACAGGCTTCGTCTCCACCGTGAGATTATCCCGTACTTGCACATCATCCATATTAACCACATGAGACGGATCTGAAATGTACTTCCGAAGCTGCGACACATGAAACACGTCATGCAGATTCGAAAGGTTTGGCGGTAACGCCATTCGGTAAGCAACTTTCCCAACTCTGTCCAAAATCTGATACGGACCAATAAAACGAGGAGTGAGCTTCTTAGACTTCAAAGCTCTCCCAACACCAGTCACAGGCGTGACTCTCAAAAACACATGATCACCCGCTTGGAATTCCAAATCCTTCTTCCGCTTGTCATGGTAACTTTTCTGTCTACTTTGAGAAGATTTCATCTTTTCTCGGATCAACTTCACTTTCTCGGTAGTCTCTCGAACTAATTCCGGTCCAAGTACTACACTCTCCCCAGATTCATGCCAACATAACGGAGTTCTACACCTCCGACCATACAACGCTTCAAAAGGTGCCATTCCGATACTAGAATGGTGACTATTATTATAAGTGAACTCGATCAATGGAAGATAAGTATCCCACGAACCTCCCTGCTCAAGAACACAAGCTCTCAACAGATCCTCCAACGACTGGATAGTCCTCTCACATTGACCATCTGTCTGAGGATGATACGCCGAACTCAACCTCAGCTTAGAACCCAACGCCTCCTGTAGGCTCTTCCAAAACTCCGACGTAAACCTCGGATCTCTATCCGACACAATACACAAAGGAACACCATGCAACTTCACAATTACTCGGATATAAATCTCTGCCAACTTGGCAATCGGATATGTGATGTTAATAGGTAGGAAATGAGCTGACTTCGTAAGCCTATCAACAATCACCCAAATAGAATCATGTCCTCTTGCAGTCATAGGCAACCCTGTCACAAAGTCCATAGAAATGCTATCCCATTTCCATTCTGGAATCTCTAACGGTTGCATCAACCCAGCAGGTTTCTGATGCTCAACTTTTGACTTCTGACAAGTCAAACATGCATACACAAATCGTGCCACATCTTCTTTCATTCCGGACCATCAAAATATCTTCTTTAACTCTTGATACATTTTAGTAGCTCCCGGATGAATACTCAAATTACTTCTATGACCCTCTTCAAGAATATTCTTTTTCATATCTGCATCATCTGGTATACAAATTCGATCATGCAGTCTCAACACACCTCGTGCATCAATCTTAAAGTCACTCTCATCCGATTGACCACAACTATTCATGATGTCCACTAGTTTCACATCCCGCTTCTGAGCCTCTCGAATACTGTCCAGAAAATCATTATTAATCTTCAACATACCCAGCATAACACTTTGCGGTGTCACTTCGCAAACCAAACTCATATCTCGAAACTGCTCAATTAATTCCAATTCCTTAATCATCATCGCTGACATATGCAAGGTCTTTCGGCTTAAAGCATCAACCACAACATTAGCTTTGCCCGGATGATAATTTAAACCGAAATCATAATCTTTCAGCAATTCTAACCACCTTCGCTGTCTCATATTCAGCTCCTTCTGATCAAACAAATACTTTAAGCTCTTATGATCACTATAAACTTCAAATCTAGAGCCATAGAGATAATGCCTCCAAATCTTCAGCACAAAAACCACTGCAGCAAGTTCCAAATCATGCGTAGGATAATTCCTTTCATGAGTTCTCAACTGTCGAGACGCATAAGCAATTACTTTATTATTCTGCATAAGCACACCTCATAAACCCATCAACGAAGCATCACAATAAACCACAAACGGTTCTTCTGGATTCGGTAATGTCAAAACCGGAGCCGACGTCAACCTCTTCTTCAATTCTGTAAAACTTTCTTCGCACTGAACATCCCACACAAAAGCTTTACTTTTACAAGTCAACCTAGTTAACGGAAGTGCCAACTTAGAAAATCCTTCAATAAACCTTCTATAATAACCAGCTAGTCCCAAAAAACTTCTAATCTCAGTAGCCGACCTTGGAGTTTCCCATTGCAACACAGCATCTACTTTAGAAGGATCCACGGCAATACCACTACCTGAAATTGCATGACCCAGAAAACTAACTTCTTTCAACCAGAACTCGCACTTGGACAGCTTCGCATACAACTGCTTACCTTTCAAAACTTGCAACACTGTCCTCAAATGTTCCTTATGCTCTTCTTCTGACTTAGAATAAATCAGAATATCATCAATGAATACAACCACAAAACGATCCAGATAAGTATGAAAAATGCGGTTCATGTATTCCATGAATACTCTCAGCGCATTAGTAACACCGAAAGGCATCACTGAATACTCATAATGTCCATACCGTGTTCTGAACGCCGTCTTCTGAATATCCTCATCCTTCACTTTAATCTGATGATAACCCGATCTCAAATCAATCTTGCTAAACACGCGAGCACCCACCAACTGATCCATCAAATCATCTATTCTCGGAAGTGGATACTTGTTCTTGATTGTTACTTTATTCAGCTGTCTATAATCAACACAAAGTCTCATACTTCCATATTTCTTCTTTACTAATAATACTGGAGCTCCCCACGGCGATACACTTGGTCTTATAAACTTCTTCTCAAGTAACTCTTCCAACTGCTTCTTTAATTCAGATAACTTGGATGCCGACATTCTGTATGGTGCCATCGAAACAGGTCTAGTACCAGGTACCAGATCAATTGTAAATTCCACCTCTCTCTCTGGCGGCACATCAGGAATTTCATCAGGGAAAACTTCAGGAAATTCATTCACCACCTGCAATTCTTCAATCTTAGCTCTGCTCTCAATAGACAACGTTGCCATCAACGAAAACATCTGAGCTTCTTCTTTCATCAATTGCTGTAACTCTCTGAAAGACAACAATCCAACCCCTTCCTCTTCCGGAGAGGAAAACCTCACCGACTTGCGATAACAATTTATGTGAACATAGTTATACTCTAACCAGTTCATACCCAGAATTACATCCATTCCGGTCAGCGGCAAACAAACCAAATCAACATAAAAGTCTTTATCGAAGATCGATAAAGGACACTTTAAACACACAAGAGAAGTAGTCACCGAGCCCTTAGCTGGAATCTCGACGATTAATTCTCCATTCATAGCAGATAACTTAAGACCCAATTTTTGAACACAATCAGCAGAAACAAAGCAATGTGTAGCACCAGTGTCAATAATAGTAATTAAAGGAGTACTATTAATGAAACATGTACCTCTGATAAGTCTGTCCTCATTAGCTGTCTGAGTTCTTGCTAACGCGAACACCTTTCCGGTCTGAGCTTTCTTGGGCTTCGGACACTGAGTACCAATATGTCCCTCTTCACCACAATTAAAACAGATCATCTCCCTGTGCCTGCAATCAGATATTGCATGTCCAATCTTACCACATCGGAAACACCTCTTCGCCTCAGCGGTACACCCAGTACTCTTATGACCAGATTTTCCACATCTGAAACAAGTTATGCCAGCAGGAGCATCTCCCCTACTAGTCTTCTTGCCCTCAGTCGCTCTCTGTTTACCTTTTCTAGCTGTAGCATCATAAGGCTTACCACGGTTCTGTTGTTGCTTGCCTCTTCTATCACTAACAATCTTGTAGTGAGCATTGTTGTCCTCTTCATAAATTCTGCAACTATCGACCAAATCAGAAAAGACACGAATCTTCTGATACCCAATAGCTTTCTTGATTTCAGAGCGCAAACCGTTTTCAAACTTCATGCATTTAGAAAACTCAGCATCATCACCTGTATAGTACGGATAAAACTTAGCCAACTCAACAAACTTCGCAGCATAATCAGTCACCGACATAGTTCCTTGCTTCAGCTCAAGAAACTCAATCTACTTCTTACCACGAACATCCTCTGGATAATACTTCCTCAAAAATTCACTTCGGAACACATCTCAAGTGATAACCTCACCTGTAGTCTCTAACCTCTGACGAGTCTCTAGCCACCAGTCATCAGCTTCGACTGCTAGCATATGAGTCCCATAACGAACCTTCTGCGCTGGAGTGCAGTCCATCACACGGAAGATTCTCTCAATCCCTTTCAACCAGTCCAATGCTCCATCAGGATCATACTTTCCCTTGAAGGTAGGCGGATTCTCTCTCTGAAAAGTCGCCAGACTACGAGATCCATCATTCTCGCCGACATTCGGTAAATTCTGCACAGCCTCAGCCATTGCTTGCATTGCAGCAGCCATTGCAGCATCGTTCCTTCCAGCCATCTCAAATTATCACTACAACATAAACCAAAGTTAGAACCAAATAACAATACTCGATTGTTAAACAACTACGACTCGACACTTGGCCGGACGGACCGACCTGCTCTGATACCACTAATGTAACACCCCATTTCTACCCAGTAATTATATAAAAATCAGAGTTATAAAAATTCTCGACATAAAACGGGATATCACACTTTCAACATTAAAAATCAACTACATAACATTTATTCATTAAAGATACATAACGGTTCAGGGGAACAGAAAACAACAACTGGTCCTCAACTTTATCCAACTTAAGTAAACACAACACAGCGGATTCTTAAACAACTTGGTAGCATCTTTATTCAACATAAACCCACTTTAAATTAAACAACAAAGTATTTTTCAACAATTCCATTAAAAAATTTAGCATGTAGACAACTAAATAAAACATGCGTCATCCCCCCGAGTGCTACGTATCAGAGCGACAACCACCGACTCGAACTAAGGTAACCGGCTACTCCTCCTGATTACCTGCACGTTGCCCACATAGGGACAATATTCAAACAGAAGGGTGAGTTATCGAAAATTATAAACGGAGTATGATAAATGATATATAGGCAAGAATCATACAACTAATCACCACTTCACATCAACAACCAACAAATAAAAATCAGCAACAACAAATAAAACTCAACGACAACGAAGAAATGCAACTTTAATGCGACTCGACAATGTTATGCATGTGGTACCATCGGAGTAAAACTCCCAACTTAAGATTGCCAGTTTTTCGAGGCATCAAGGCATAAGCCTTCAACTTACAACTTTCAACATATGCCAATCCAGGCCAACGTGGTGTGAGCAACACTCCGACACAAAATGCAATGTATGTTCATGACACGCACTAACTCAATAGCATAAACAACTCAGCAACATCCACACATGATCAACTTAACAACATAGCAACTTTTCGACATAAACAACTTAATCAACTTTGGCTATTACGCCTTCAACTTAAAATTCGTCTGTGTACCGGAACAATATTAAAACTCAACTGCTGTACCTGAAATTCCACTTTTTCAACATAATTTCAACCAAACAATTCAACCAAAGCCACCTAATAAATTACCCAACTTACCCCGACAATTTCCGTTAAATTCCGGACAACTAGTTTTTCCGCCTAAATCGGCTAAACCGACTAAACGGTTCAGTTTTTAACTTCGGTTACTGCTACCAGTTTATTAGAAAATTTTGTTCCTATTACTGCTGCCAATTAAAATAATTTCCAAGATTCTGTCAAAATTCTGTTTACTGTTATGGTTTCATTTTTTTTTTCTGTCAAATTATCCTTGCCACTTAACTAGTTTTCTGTCGAACCTGTAAGTTCCTGCTACATGAATTTCTAATGAACCTATTATTTTTCTGCTATATAAATCATTGGAGAAAACTATTATTTCTGATGAACCTATCATTTCATCCAATATACTATTATTTCTAATGAACCTGTAAGTTCCTGCTATACATGAATTTCTAATGAACCTATTATTTCATCCAATATACTGTTAGAAAAAAACAAAACAAAACAACACCAAACAAAATCCAAAGGACCCAAAAAGCCATTGGAGGCGCCCACCCCCACCTCTTGAGGCCCCCGCCTCAAATTCCTTTTCTTTTCAAGACATGGGACGTCCGCCCCCTAGCACCTATATATATATATATTTTTCTTTTCAAGGCATAGGACGCCCGTCCCAGCTTCCTTCATACATTCATACCTGCTATATTTTTTTTTTCTACCCAGATTACTTCACTTTCTAACAAAATGCATGCTTCGATTCAATAACCCAATCACACCATACACCAACCATTAAATCCCAAGCAACATAATATCAACAACAGTAATATACACAATTTATATTCAACACGATTTCACCAAAGGCCACTGTAAGTTTATCAGAATCAACACCACAAATTCAACACAGATAGTAGAAATCCATATAGCCCCAATCCTACATATCAATCATCATAACCCAGTTATAATAATCGAACCCACCCTTACCTTGGATTGAAGGCAGCTCGACGATCGATTGGGTTCCGGAAATTCGTCACCGGCAGCGGTTTCTCTCTTGCAACTTCTTCTTCTCTCACGTTCTCAATTTTCCTCCTCTAACTGATATCCAAAAACTCACTAATATCTTCTATTCCTTTTGTTTTATTAAAAAAATAATATTCTAATATAATATCTAATGGGCCTAAACATACACCCCTTAAATTACTAATTCCGACCCGAATCTAAGCCCACTTAATCGAACACACTCCAACTACGATAATATTACTACGAATATTATTCCGCGACTATAATATTATTTCTAATAATATTTCTACGACCTACCAACTTAATAATTCCGACTTAACGACTAAATTCACCGCAACACCAAAATCAACCGAATAATTCACAACAATTAAATAAATATTCAATTAAATAAATAATTAAATAATTTGGGCGTTACAACAGCCATCGAAGAGGCTCAAGACTTCAATACCTTGAAGGTAGATGAACTCATGGGTTCCCTACAAACTTTTGAAATGGCACTGAATGAGAAGACTGAGAAAAATAAAAGCTTAGCCTTGGTGTCTAATCGCAATGAAGGAAAGAAAAACTCCAAAGAAGAGATGTCTAAGGCTGTTGTGTTTCTAGGAAAATAATTCAGTCAATTACTGAAGAAGATGGAGAGGGAATCAAGAGCTAATGTCAAGTTTCAGTCATTCAAGAATCATAAAAGGAATAACTTTGGAAGAAACTCTAAGTATGAAGAGAAAGACGACAAAGGAAAAGGGATCAAGTGCTTTGAATGTGAGGGATTTGGACACATCAAATCTTTCTCGTTCTGAAAGGCAACAAGTGAAAGTTCAGCATCACAAAACTGGAGATGGTTATAGGAGTCATCAGTTTCCTACTGAAGGACCCCGGGAAGGAAAGAAGCATTGGCCGGATAATAGAGTGGGCTCAAGATCCTTCGCACAGGTTATGAAGAAGGTTACTGTGGAAGCTGAGAATGATAATCTTTATTCACAAGTGTTGAGTTATAATTCAACTGTTGAGGATCTTAATAGATTCAAACAATCCTATGTAGGTGTGGTTATTAACTCAGGTATGTCTTATAACATTCAAACCTGCTTTGAAACTGAAGGATATTTTTCTATTAAAGTTACTCCATTTGGTGTAAATCTTTGTCTATTAGAGGAATCAGAGGAAGGGGCGATCATAGACTTGATTAAGGAAGGAAAATCTCGGTGGAATCAATGGTTTTATGAAATCAGGAAATGGAAGGAATCTGATGTAGATAAGGAGAGGGTTGCTTGGGTTAGAATACACGAGATTTTGTGCCACGCATGGAACCTGGATTTCTTTGTTAAGGTAGGCAATATGGTGGGGAGTTATGTGTGCTCTGAGGATAACACCCTTAAGGCAATACTTATGGACATTGCAAGCGTGATGGTGAGGACAACTAGTGATGTAGTTATTGAAAGGGTGATTCAAGTGAAGGTGGATGAGGTTGTTTACAAAATAAAACTTTCTAAAGATTCTTATGGTCCTCCACGCCTTGTCATGAATAGTTTTGTTCCTTCAAACTCTTCTGCCCCATCTTCGGTACCTGTGAACTAGTTTAACTCAGATTTTGATCTTTCTGATAATGGTGATATTGATCTATCATCCCTAAAATCATCATCAAAAAATGGCTTGGAACAGTCCTTACTCAAATCTGACATAGGACTGGTGGACAAAGGCTTTAGGTTAGAAGTAGGGATAGGAAGTGGGGTCTCTCCTTCTGATAAGAATAGAGATGATAGGTTGGATGGGATTTTTGACGAAGCAATAGGGGCGACCAAAGAGTCTTGGGAACAGAAGACCTTTTCTGGAAAAAGTTCAATGGACAACCTTGTTTCTTCAGCTTCTTCTGACATAAGGGTTAATTGTTCTTTAGTCAATTCCAAGGTGGGCAAAAGTGTAGGAGATATTGAAACATATCTGGACAAATTCAAGGTGGGCAAGAGTGTTGGCGAAAAAGTTAAAAAGTATAAAAAGTCTATTTTGGCTAAAACGAAAATTAGGAGTATATATGAGGTAGGTGGGCCTGTTTCTTCTAAGAATATTAGGCCCAATAAGAGAAACTTGAGGATTGTTGAAAACATGGACCTTAGCTCTGAATGTCTTGGGCCTCTAACGGGTATTCACTCTCAACTTATAAATTCGAAGCTTTTCTCTTCTGAGTTTATTTCTTAAATTTCATGTGAGGAAGATAGACTATATGCAAGAGAAGTGATCTGTTGTGATTCGATGACAGAATTGGATATGGTGATATGTAACAACCGCTTTTGGGAGAATATTGACTCAAATGTCGGTAGTAAGGTGTGGAAAGCTCTATCTGGTTTGGGAGTCGAATCTAATGGAAAGTGTAAAGATTAAAAAAGTAAGATAAAGGATATGGAGAGAAGAGATCTAGAGAGAAACCAACGGAAGATGGTGAGAGCGTGTTTGTCACCGGTGGAGCTCATGAATGTTCCATTGTACCTATGAGTTTTCCGGAAAGTTCATGAGTTTTCCAGCAGGCCTTCAAACGGAACCCTGGGTAGCGAACTGGGGAGAATTCCCCGCATGCATTAGAGGGGTTGCCCTGGGCACCTCCTCGTGCCACACTTGTGCCATTTGATTAGGGCTTAGATCGGGGACGTAGTCCTCGGGCCTTCGCGCGCCCTTTCACTTGACTAGCGGTGGAAGGGTGAATTTGATTTTTTCATCCAATTCACTTTTGTCCTCTACTTTTTCAGGTGAAGAAAATGGCTTGTGAAACCGAAGAAGAAATTCTCATAGACTTATCCGAGGAGAGCTCCTCGGAAAGTAGTGACACTGAAGTCACAGCCACTCTCAGGGATGTCGGGGAGACTCCACCTGAGAGGACCTCCGTGGAGGAGTGGATAGTTGCAGAGCCCACAGAGCAGGCCTCCGTTTTTGCCTCGTTTCCCGGGGATGCCTTCATGAACGTGGGGGATGAAGGTGAATGAAAGGTGCATTTTCCTGGTGAAGATGACCGTATATGCACGGATTACGGGGAGAGGTTCCCGATGTATGAGTACGTCTTCAAGGACATTGGGCTAAGGCTGCCCTTCACTGACTTCCAGAGATCTGTCTTCGTGCACTTGGACCTGGCCCCCTCACAACTCCATCCCAATTCCTTAGCATTTATCCGTGCGTTCGAACTGGCGTGTGATTTTTGGAAGATAGGAGCCACCCTCCCCTTATTCTTTACAATTTTCCATCTCTAGAGGCAAGTCTCGGGGAGGAAGTTTGGTTGGGTCTCATTGAAGCAGGCGAGAAAGTTGCTCAAACAATTTTCCGAGTCCATAAGGACTATTAAGGAGAGGTTTTACGTCATCGAGCCCTTTGTAGCGAGCGATTTTGGACGCGGTTCTTAAGCGCTGGTCGCTCTCTGGGGTTTGAGCTTTGACTACAGGTCGATTCATTTTTTATCCTATTGTGAGCTGAATAAGGAAGGGAAATAGATGTCTCCAATTAACCCTACTTTGCATACTGAGTTTAAACAGCGATCTGTTAGGTTACGAATGCTATCAATGTGGGGGGGCCTTTGTACTGGTTATTTGTATTTTCGCCAATACGGTTTTCTTTCTTTTTATCTTGGCAGAAGGTTTCTGGCGGGGAAAAAGGATTAGGATGTTAGGACTGATGCTTTTTGATGTGAGAGTATGGGATTTGGTTTTTTTGTTGATTGTGCTCGCTATGATTTTTCTTTCAATCTTATGCCTACGTATTCCCGTTTACCGAAACAGGGAAATCAGAGCGTTTGTAGTTCCTCATATTCTATGGGAGGAAGTGGTTGTTTTGGTGTCTTGTTCAAAGCCCAAGACGTGAAGCGAAAGGTGATTTGTATCTTGATCAAAGCCCAAGATGTGAAGCTGAAGAGTTTATTTGTATCTTGTTCAAAGCCCAAGATGTGAAGCTAAAAGGTCTGACCTTAGAGAGAATTTCTCATCTCTAAAGTAGGGGGTTGTATGTCACAACTGTTTTATAAAGGAGAATTACTTTAACCGGGATAAGCGGACCCTAGTAATGCCATAATTTCCTTTAAAGGGGATTTTAACCTGAAGGAGAAGACTTTAACTCAGTGTAGAGCAATGCTATCTTTCCTTAGGAATTTCTCATGCTAAAAGAGGGACAGTGGCATGGATGTAGATGATCCAGAGGCTTGCCGCTTACAGGGATTAGATGAAGGGGAAGGAGTTGTTGATGTTTGTGTACTGTGAACGAGGCACAACTTTGATGCTAAAAGGTTGATTGGATCAACCAGTGGTTTTCTTATACAAAGCGTAAGAGGAGGCTAATATGTGTCTCGTACAAAGCCCGAGAAAGAGGCTAAAAGGTTTTGATTCAACGAGGGAATCTTTTGGTATCTCGTATAAAGCCCGAGATGGAGGCTATTTGACTCAACAAAAGAGTTTTTTGTATCTCGTACAAAGCCCGAAATAGAGGCTAAAGAGGTGATTGACTCAACGAGGGAGTCTCTTATGTGTCTCGTACAAAGCCCGAGAGAGAGGCTAAACGTTGTTTGACTCCGCTGGGGAGGATCATTTGTACAAAGCCCAAGAGGAGGCTAACTTCCCTGGAGAAGGATCATTATACAAAGCCTAAGAGGAGGCTATGGCGACTGTTCAGTTAAGTGACAGGTCCAGTATACTGATTTTGAAGGGAAAATCAGTTCTTATATGAGCAACACTGTACTCATGCATTTGATTCAAGGATCCGGGTTATTCCTATTTTTTTTAAGGAAGCGGGAAATCCGAAGGGTATTGAGACTGTCCGAGTCTACAGGTTTCCTTCCTATTTTTTTGAAGGGTGCTTGAGAATGTCTTTGAGACTCAAGGAGATTAGACTGTCTAAGTCTAGAGTTTCACCTTTTGTACTATGCTTTGAGAAACAGTGGTAGACTCTATGAAAGGACTGTGCTATGAAGATGACTAGGTTCTGTTCCTATACCTCTAGGAGGTCGTCGGGACAATTTGTACGAAGCCTAAGAGGAGGCTGGAAACATTTAAGAAGCCGACGGGTCCTTGTACTAAGCCCAAGAGGAGGCTATCATTCCCGGAGGAAGAGATCATTATACGAAGCCTAAGAGGAGGCTGTGAATACTTCTAAGAAGCCGTAGGGTCCTTGTACAAAGCCCAAGAGGAGGCGGGGTTGCTTTTAGGAAGCCTGTTGGTCCTTGTATGATGCCCAAGAGGAGGCCGATGCTTTTAGGAAGCCCGTGGGTCCCCAAACCCCGAGAAATTCAAGGCAAGTTATTCACAAGGAATAGATCAAGTTAGGAAAGTTCGATAATTTGGAAGAAACTCAAAGATGCCATTCACAGAGAAGACATTCATCTTGGGGAGTAGAGTTTCTTAACAATTCCTAATGAGGACAGCCGAAGAGAAGACTGTATCTGGTGATCCTATTGGGGATCTAGTTGTCTATTTCTACGAATAAACGAAACGGCGTCACCTAGTTCTAGACGTAGTTGCCGGGGAAACTCTAAATATCTATACTATTATTACACAGTTGATATGAGTTTATGAAAGAAGACTTACAGTGAAACAGCCCCACAATACAGTTATATGTATATGAAAGCGGTAAATGAAAGCAATAACCACTTACTCGGTTGTAGAGCTTCCATGCTGTTTGGTTAGTTGTTCAACAAAGAGAGATTGAAAACAACAGTATATTCAAAATCAAAGGAGAAAGTGCTTTGAAAAAGAAAGAATGGGTCTTATAGCTCAAGGAGAGGCCCAGGATTTTATCAGTGAGCGCACTGTTATTTGTACAGAGGGACTTATACAAGTGACTGAGGCCAAAAATGTTTTCTGTACAAAGGGATGGGTCTTACACTCTTTCAAGAGGCCCAAAAAAAGTTTAAAGAAAAAGAGTGGGGCTTATAACACGAGGGTAGGCCCAATTGATTTTCCGTTTAAAATGGCGATCGCGCCAAGGTTTTCTCTTAACGCAGAGGGACTTATACAATAAGTGAGGCCCAAAAATT
This sequence comes from Lathyrus tuberosus, assembly GCA_022829125.1. Taxonomy (NCBI): domain Eukaryota; kingdom Viridiplantae; phylum Streptophyta; class Magnoliopsida; order Fabales; family Fabaceae; genus Lathyrus; species Lathyrus tuberosus. The sequence goes on from JALAZF010000305.1 coordinate 3,521,977, forward strand.
GTTTTGGTTAAAAGAGGATTGGGTCTTACACTCTAATAGAGGCCCAAGAGTTTTGAATGGGTCTTATAGCTCAAGGAGAGGCCCAAGGTTATTTTTCAAATGGCGATGATCGTGCCATTTATTTGAAAATGTACAGAGGGACTTATACAACGAATGAGGCCCAAAATATTTCTGTACAAGTGGGTTGGGTCTTACACTCTCTCAAGAGGCCCAAGAGTTTTGAAAATCAATTTTGAAAGTTGAATCAAGAAAAACCCTAATTTTAATCTTTAAAATAAATATTTAAAGAAAATCAAACAAAATTCAAAACAAATTTGAATAATCCACTTATGATTTTGCTTAAGGTTTTAAAAAATGAGGGATAATCACAAGGAATATTTAAACTCATTAGGTTTTGTTTTTCAAAGTAAATATTCATTTTTAGAATGTTTAAAAACAATTAAAAATGAATTTATTCACAAAAATACTAATTATATTAAATTAATAATATAAATCTAATTTTTTTGGTGGAATAAAATATTTCAACATTTTTTTGAATTGTTGCAAAAAGAACCATTCAAAAATGATAAAAATTGAAGGAGTTATTAATTTTTCAAATCATTAAAAATAATAATATGAAAAATAACAAAATAAAAAAGTGGTAAAAAGAAGTCTGGGGCGAGGGGCATTCGAACCCCAGACCTCTCGCTTGCCAATACTCACAAAACCAGCTGATGAACCGCTGGGGCGCAATGCCAATTCATTAATAACATGGCAAGTGAAAAATATATATCAAACTTGTTGGATTTTATGAAGAATGGCGCCATGGCCATCTTCTTCCTCGAGCTCGTGCGTGAAGCACCATATCTCACTCATCTCTCAACCATTGGACATGACTCAAACACCAAACTCGTGCGTTTTTTCACAAGGAATAAGATGGCAATACCCAATTTTATTTATTTTCAATGTGGAGTAAAATAATCATGATGAACATAGATGAACCCTAATTTGCAAAAGCAATCGTGCAGGCATGTTTATAAGGTCTATGATCCAATTTCTTGAGGCAAAACAATCAACACATGATGGCAAGCAAATGGCAAAAATATCATGCGAGGAAATATGCATGGATTATGGAGTTTGAGTTTGAAGCTCACCTTGATGCAAGCTGAAATGGAACTTTGCCCAGATGGTGTTCCAGTCATGAATTGATGATCCCTACAGCTTCATCATATGTGATGTGTTTAAGCAATTGGAATGGATTGATTGTGGCTGCAACTCAAAACCCGATAGTGGTTACTCCAAAACAAGAAAACTTGAGGTTTAAGAAAGAATGAGAGAAAGCAGTGTTGTAACTGGCTTTGGTGTGAGTTGAATGATCCATTGGGACCTCTATTTATAGGTGATCAACTTTTGTTTTGGAGGAATAGTGAATGGCTGCTGGATCAGATCACATTTGCATGGATTGGCTTGGAGGATTTCTTCTAAAGCAAGGCAAGCTAGCCATTCCCAAGAGCAGGGCTATGCCTTGACCAAAACCACATTCCTCAGATGTTTTTAATGTTGTTTAATCAGAGAAATTGACTGAGTAGGGTAGCTACCTTGACAATGCACTATTCCACATTAATGCCCTTTGATGTGCCAAAGTGGATGAATTTCAAGTTGGAAGATTCCTTGGCTTTTTGACTCAGATTTATCACTTGGATCAGATGCAATGTGATTGGTTTGAACACAGGTGGAATAGTGATCCTTAGTCTTTGGCTCAAAATCGTGTGTGGCAAGCAAACATGCAAACTGATTTTCTCAAAACAGCCTGCAGCAGCATGACTTTGGGCAAGGATTTTTCTTGGCTCAAGTTGAATCAATTCATGCTGTTGAGCTCTTTGAATTCTTGGAAACATGTGTAACAACATTGATGTTTAACTTTCGACTTGATTTAGCTTGCAACTGTGTGAAAAAATCCCACAAGTTTTGGTGTTTCAACAAAATCTGTCTTGGACAGAATTTTTCTAAGTGTTGGAAAATGGTACATTTTCATGTTTTAAGCCACTTTGGCTCACTCATAACTCAAAATCCATAATGAATTGGAGTTAGGCCTAGTTGAAGTTTTTGTAGAGGGTAATGAGATCTACAAATCAAGCTTTGGATGGAAAAAAATGGCCTTGTGGTTTAGGATTTATGGTCCTTCAAAGTTGGTACCTTTGTCACTTTATCTTTTAACTTATAAAATTTTCTAAGTTTTTATGGTTACCCCTTTTACAAGTTATCCAACTTTTCTTGATTTTTCTTGATGAATGATGATTCAAATCATACATAAACATCATTTTAGGGTTAAAAATCCATTTTGGTGAAAAATCTCAAAAAGTCAAAGTTGACTTTTGTGCACAGTTGACTTTTTATCAGATGAATTCCAAACTGTGCAATTCTTCAGGAAATCATGTCCTTGACCTAAATCAAACTTGATGGACATGTTCCAAGGGTGTCATAGGGTGTATTGAGGTATGTCCAAGGGTTTAGGAGCATGTCTTGGTCAAAAGTCAAAGTTACAATTGACTTTTCCCTTAAAACCCTAATTGTGGTGCAGATGAAATTGAGACTTGTTGCTCAAGCCTCTTGGCTTAATCCATTGTTCCAAATGGATCAATTTGGTTTATTAGAGACCCTTAAACCCACTCTTGAGGTCTTGGTTCATGATTTTCCCCAAAAGTCAACTTAGGGGTGAATTAGGTCAAGAAACCCTAATTCCTGATTTTTTATGTATGCATCCCCTGAGGTCAAATTGACTTGATGATTGGGTCCATGAGGTTCCATGGAGCATATTAGGTTATGTTTTGGATCATTGGCTTGTGCCCAGATGAAAATTTCCATCTGGAGGCCCTGGTAGATCAAAACCCTAATTTGGTGACACTGGCGATCTTGAGGCTTGATCCACCTAGAAGGGAGCAGCTTTGTGCTTAATGCTTAATGTGAGAGTCCTTTTGATCCTTTATGGATGTTTGAGAGGTTTAGACAAGTTGAAGATCATGTCATTCCTTGATTGATCCTTTGTCTAAGAGCTCTGAGAGGGCTTAAAACCCTAATTTTGATTGTAGTGAATGCTCAACATCCCTTGAGGCATTTGGTGAGGCATGATGGTTCATCCATATTGTGATGATGATTTGCACAATGATGGGAAATCTTAGTGGTCAAAGTTTGGGTTATGACAGATGCCCCTATTTAATCTTCTTGGACCCGAAGATGTGAATGACGAAGGTGTTCGGGCATTCGGGGTGCAAGAGGATTAAATATCGGAATACCCGAAATTTTGATGGTGGTTATGAATGGCAGCTTACACATTCATATTCTTTAGCTAAGCAATGATGCTTAGAAAAGGTAAAAACTTCCCCTCGATCCTGGTTTCCTACCAAGAACTGGTCTCAATCTTTGAAATGAACTTCCCCTCGTTCTTGGTTTCCTACCAAGGAACTGGTCTTAGTTTCTTTTGTAAACTTCCCCTCGATCCTGGTTTCCTACCAAGAACTGGTCTCAGTCTCTGAAATGAACTTCCCCTCGTTCTTGGTTTCCTACCAAGGAACTGGTCTTAGTTTCTTTTGTCAATAAACTTTATTGACAAGGGACGCTATGTGTAGCGGCTTTCCTTCAAACTTCTCGCCGAATTTTCCTGGGGAGATGCCATTTGAGTGGAAAAAGTTTCGATGTCAGACTTGCTGGGGAACCCAGTCGTCTGAGTTGTAGAGGTGCACAAACTTCTCTGTTTGGAGACGCCATTTGTCGATTCTAATGGGGAAAGCGAGTCTCTTGAGAGACTGCTTCCGTTTGGGGTCTTTACATCATACTTTTCTCGGGATCTTTTCGGAGAAACGCCAAATGATGTGATCCAATTTTGAGGTGCCGATGACCTTTTCATCAGTGGGTTTTTCGGAGAAAAACTGCCGTACTGCTGAATCTCTGATTATGAGGCTTTCCCTCGGGATTTTCCTTAATCCGGGAAAGCAAGGATATCATCTTCAATGGCGAAAAGTGATGTTTGTTGAAAGTTTTCTCTGGCTTTTCAGAGGTTCGAGTTATCAAAGTGGTCGAGTGCCGACTCTGATCTAAAGATACACTGGTGGTGAGATTGTTCAGACACAACGTTTCCTGACGAGGAAAGAACTGACAACTCGATTGGGAGAACTCCTATCACTAAGGGACAAGACCGGCTAGAGTGATACTGATGCAATATGAAATGTAAATGCAAATCAATAATGCATGATGTATGTATGTATATGCGGACAAAACTGACGCGACACACAAACTAAAAGATGAACATGACAGGATACTCGGCCGTCGCGGGGCGTGTAGAGATATCGCTGGTTCAAGATAGCAATTCCACCTTGCTTAGGAGAGATAGTCCCTGCTGGGAGCTTCCGTTGATCGGGCTTAGGAGGTAAGAACTCTGCCGTGGGGTGTCAGACGAGACAAGGTCTCTGACACAATTGATCCCTTCATTCAGGCGTACTGGCATAGAAGGAGTACTTTGATTCTGCACTTTGAGGTTCAAACACCTTTTGGAGAAGCGATCGAGATTCTTCTGATGTTCAACAGTCAAAAGAAATTGCCGACTTTATTTTAAAAGCAGAAAAAGTTTTAACAAGTAAATTCATTTTTGTTTCATTTCAAGAATCGTTGATCATGTTAAAATGCCGTTCTGTAAAGCTAAAGCAAAAAAAGAATTTCAAACAAAAGCACAAGGGCTCAAATTTTATTGATAAGATGGAGATCAGCCAAACGCGTGATTCCAAAGAGTATATACAAAGCTCAAAAATGGTAATTTACAGGGAAAAGGGCTACGTTGAAACATAACAACCACTATCCTCCCACCAACTTTGAATTCGGGGTATCCTGAGCTTCTGTCGAAGATGACCTTGACTGGAGTTTTCTGACAGATGATGTAACTGCTGCTGCTGAGGGACTTGCCTCTGTTGAACATAGTTACTTGCCATTATCCCTAATTTTTGCCTGGATTGTACTTTGATGTTTCCAATCCATCGGGATGATTTTTTTCATGTCTCTAACTTTTTCCTGGACCGCCCTTTCGGGTTTTCAATCTACCGAGACGTTTTTTTTTAGGCGAAGTATTTCTTGACTACATCAACATTCGTGGGGTAGGCAAATTCCTCTCCGTCCATGGTTGCAAGTCTCAAGGCGCCGCCTGAGAAAGATTTCGTGACCACATAGGGGCCATCATAATTTGGAGTCCATTTGCCCCGAGAATCAGTGAGAAATGATTGTATCTTCTTGAGCACAAGGTCTCCTTTTCTGAAGACACGGGGTCGAACCCTTTTGTCGAACCCTTTTGTCGAACGTCCTCTTCATTCTTTGCTGATACAACTGATCGTGGCATAGGGCCGTGATTCGTTTCTCTTCGATCAGATTCAGTTCATCGTGTCGACTTTGACACCATTCAGCTTCTATAAGCTTAGCTTCCATCAATACCCGGATTGATGGGATCTCTACTTCTATGGGGAGCACTGCCTCCATGCCATACACTAGAGAGAAAGGGGTAGCCCCTGTTGAAGTGCGAACAGATGTGCGATAACCATGAAGAGCAAAGGGTAGCATTTTGTGCCAGTCTTTGTAGGTTACAACCATCTTTTGAACGATCTTCTTGACATTCTTGTTAGCCGCTTCTACCGCTCCGTTCATCTTGGGTCGGTAGGGAGATGAGTTATGGTGTTCGATTTTGAACTCTGCACACAACTCTTTCATCATCTTATTGTTCAAGTTAGATCCATTATCAGTAATGATCTCGCTTCGAACACCATAACGACAGATGATATTGTTTTTGATAAATCAGACCACCACTTGTCGGGTTACATTAGCGAATGACGCTGCTTCGACCCACTTGGTAAAAAAGTCGATGGCTACAAGGATGAACCGATGTCCGTTTGAAGCCTTGGGCTCAATCATGCCAATCATGTCGATTCCCCATATGGAAAAAGGCCACGGAGAAGAAAGAACTTGAGATGTGATGGCGGTACATGAATTTTGTCGGAGTATATCTGACACTTGTGACACCTCCTCATGTACTTGTAGCAGTCGGATTCCATGGTCAACCAATAGTACCCTGCTCTTAGAATTTTTCTTGCCATTGTGTGTCCGTTGGCATGAGTGCCAAAGGATCCTTCATGAATTTCTTTCATAAGCATGTCTGCTTCTGGTCTGTCGACGCATCGAAGCAAAACCATGTCAAAATTTCTCTTATAGAGAGTGTCACCGCTCAGGAAGAAGTTTCCAGCCAATCTTCTGAGGGTTTTTCTGTCTTTTCTGAGTGCCCCAGGTGGGTACTCTTGTTTCTGAAGGAAGCATTTGATATCGTGATACCAAGGTTTATCGTCCATGACTACTTCGATTGCGAAGATGTAAGCGGGCCGTTCAAGGCGCATTATGTCGATCTTAGGTATGTCATTCCATTGACCTACACTAATCATGGAAGAGATAGTGGCTAATGCATCAGCCATGTGATTCTCATCACGAGGGATGTGATGAAACTCAACTCTATTGAAGAAGGGTAACAACCTTCTTGCATAGTCCTTGTAAGGAATCAATCCTGATTGGTATGTATTCCACTCTCCTTTAATCTGATTGATAACCAAGGCTGAGTCGCCGTATACGTCCAAATTCTTGATCCTTAAATCAATCGCTTCTTCGAGACCCATAATACAAGCTTCGTATTCGGCCTCGTTGTTCGTACACTTGAACGTAAGTTTAGCAGTGAAAGGAATGTGGGTACCCTGAGGGGTAACAATGATTGCCCCAATTCTATTTCCATAATGATTAACTGCTCCGTCAAAGATAAGTCCCCATTAGGAACCTGGTTCTGGCCCTTCACTGGGTAACAGTTCATCGCAATCTTTCATTTTTAGATACATGACATCTTTGTCTGGGAAGTTAAACCCGATTGATTCCTGATTGTCAATCGGTCGATGAGCCAAATGATCGGCTAAAATACTTCCCTTAACGGCTTTCTAAGCGTGATACTCTATGTCATATTCTGATAACAGCATCTGCCAACGGGCAATTCTTCCCATGAGAGCAGGCTTTTCGAAAACATACTTAATTGGATCCATTTCGGAGACCAACCAAGTAGTATGACGGATCATGTATTGGCGAAGACGTTTGGCTGCCCAAGCTAAAGCGCAACAAGTTTTCTCGAGCATCGTGTACCGAGTTTCACAGTCGGTGAATTTCTTGCTCAAATAGTAGATGGCAAACTCTTTTCTTTTAGTTTCGTCTTGTTGGCCAAGTACACATCCCATTGAGTCCTCTAGGACTGTGAGGTAAATGATCAGTGGTCTTCCTTCCATTGGAGGTGATAGAATCGGAGGATTCAACAGATATTCCTTAATACTGTCGAAGGCGGTTTGGCAATCTTCTGTCCAAACGCAATCCTGGTTCTTTTTGAGTAACTTGAAAATCGGCGCACATGTGGCGGTCATGAGGAATATGAATCTGGAGATGTAGTTCAAGCGTCCCAGGAATCCTCTGACTTGTTTTTCAGTTTTCGGAGAAGGCATTTCTTGAATGGCCTTGACCTTGTCAGGATCAACTTCAATTCCTTTCTGGCTGACGATGAACCCTAGTAGTTTCCCTGAACGGACACCGAAGGTGCACTTGTTGGGATTCAAGCGGAGCTTGAATTTTCTTAGACGTTCGAACAATTTTGACAGATGTTCAACGTGCTCACTCTCTGTTTTTGATTTTGCAATCATATCATCGACATATACCTCGATTTCCTTGTGTATCATGTCATGAAACAGAGTAGTCATGGCCCTTTGATAGGTTGCCCCGACGTTCTTCAAACCGAACGGCATTACCTTGTAACAAAAGGTACCCCATGGGGTAATGAACGAAGTTTTTTCCATGTCTTTCGGCGCCATTTTGATCTGGTTATAGCCCGAGAATCCATCCATGAAGGAGAATACTTTGAACTTTGCTGTGCTGTCAACCAACATGTCAATGTGTGGTAAAGGAAAGTCGTCCTTTGGACTTGCCTTGTTTAGATCTCTGTAATCAACACACATTCTGACCTTTCCGTCCTTTTTGGGAACGGGTACGATGTTGGCTAACCATTGAGGATATTCAGCTTTAGCGAGGAAACCCGCGTCAATCTGTTTCTGTACCTCCTCTTTGATTTTGATGGCCATGTCCGGGTGAGTGCGTCTCAACCTTTGCTTTACTGGCGGACATTCCAATCTTAATGGTAAGTGATGTTCCACGATGCTGGTATCCAAACCTGGCATATCCTGATAGGACCAAGCGAATACATTGGGGAATTCGTTGAGAAGCTTTATCAAACCCTCTCTAGCAGTTGGACTGAGCAGTGCCCCAATCCTGATTTCTTTTCTCTCTTTTTCTGAACCCAAGTTTACCGTTTCCAACGGCTCTTTGTGAGGTTCAATAGTCCTTTCCTCTTGTCTGAGTAGTCGGGAGATTTCTTCTGGAATTTCGTTGTCATTTTCTTCTTCAGCCTCGAATACCGGGAACTCAAAGTTGGGAGAAGGCATCGGATCGTATGTTTCAACGGGGTGTAAAACAAGCAATCTGCATGACGTGATGATTCGTGTTTAGAAAAGATAGAGAAAATGCAAGTGTGTGCAGTGTGTCATTTTTATTACTGCTTGTTTTTATTATTGAATTGTTTTTTAGGATTACCATTTTCTGAAAAAGCAAAAAGAGAAAACAGCAATTAATGCGGAAATTACAGAACGACGTTATTTTATTAATGAACAAGTCGATCCTTGAAACTACAGCCCTATAAAACAAAACTCTGTCACTTCGAGCAAAGCGAAGAGGGATATTTACAGAAAGCGAGCCCTATCAAAACATCCGTTCCACCTGGGCAGGGTGAAAGGTTAAAAGACGGCAATTACTTTGACTGATGAACGACCTTCGGAACCTCGACAGCAACCCATTGGCGGCGAACTCCTCGGTGAATCACAAAGTCTGGCACCTTCCTTGATTTGTCTTTAGAAATAACACTGATTTCTGGTGGAGCGGGATCATTGGAATCTGTCTCCCAGGCAGAATTGTCGTAGGAGAATTCCTCTGTTGCATTTTGCATAGTATTTGTGCTCTCAGGTACATCTCCCCATCCAGTTGGCTGGATATCTTCGAACCTGATACGAGAGCTTTCGGGCGCAGTGAACTTGACCATAAAGTCGTACTTTCCACTCGGTTGTCCCAAGGTGTCCCACACTTCTTTGGAACTAGAGGAGTCATCCCTCTCGATGACATTGACCTCGGGAAAAGCATAGTTGATGAATTCAAGTCCTGCGAACGTTGCAAATTCATCTTCATGTTGAATAGTTTCCGAATGACCTGAGTGTTGATCCCATGACATGGTGGGGACACAGGTATTCTGTTCAATGACGGTCAACTGATTTTCATTGTTCGGCTGACTCTCTTGCCCCAAGTTTCCTGGATAAGGTTGCCACATTGGAAGACCGTCAATTGGGCCATAGTAGTTGTAGTCAAAATTGTCTTTCATTGGAGTGTCTTCCTCTAATGAATTTGGCGGAGCGCGGCATCCTTCCGGATCACAATCCCCGTAGATCAGTTTGACATCTGATCTTGGTATAAATCTCGGACTTTCTGTAGGAAAGCAAAAAGGCATAGGCACCTCTTCCTGAGACATATAACCGTCCTTGTTAAGTTAGGACTTCAACTCTTCCTCTGTGTCAGAGGGATCTTCCTCATTGATAGCATGTACTGCTGGAGACACTGGGTGAAGGAAACCTCCATTGTGGAAGAAGTTTTGAAGGGGATGAAGACTTTCATTGTTGGCAGCTGCCTGGGTACAGGTTGCAGAAAAACCAAGACCCTTCTTTGTTTTATTATCAATAGGAATGACAAGCTGTCCCCATCCTGTTGTATCGGTACTCTCGACCGCTTTGATAGCATCTTTGTATGAGGAAATCGAGGTTCCTCCTTTGAAATGATCGTTCTTGCTCACCGATAGTGCTTGGAACTGCGTTCCAATAACCTCCTCGGGTTTTATTCCAGTAGATGATGACAAGTTGCTTACTAGCAAGGCTTGTTCCCCACAAACCGTGACAAGTTGATCGTTCTGAATGAACTTTAGCTTTTGGTGGAGGGTCGAAGTGACCGCTCCAGCCTGGTGTATCCAAGGTCTTCCTAATAAACAACTGTATGTTGCCCGGATGTCCATGACCTGGAAAGTGACTTGAAAAGTGTGAGGACCAATAGTTATGGGAAGATCGACTTCGCCGATAACTGTTTTTCTGGATCCGTCGAATGCTTTGACGACGACCTCGCTGACTCTCATCGGAGGGCCTTTGAATGATAATTGCATCAAAGTGGACTTCGGCATAACATTCAGGGCTGACCCTGTGTCTACGAGTACGCTGGCTAAAGCATCGTCCTGGCAGTTAACTGTAATATTGAGCGTCATGTTATAACGGCGACCCTCTTCTGGTAATTCTTCATCACTAAATCCCAAATTATTGCAGGAAGTGATGTTAGAGACAATGCTATCGAACTGTCTGATTGTTACATCCTGTTACACAAAGGCTTGCTCCAAGACTTTCTGTAGAGTCTCCCTGTGGGCTTCTGAACTGAGTAACAGTGATTATACCGAGATCTTTGAAGGAGTTTGTAACAGCTGATCAACAATGTTATATTCACTCCTTTGGATGAGCTTCAGCATCTCATCATTATTTTTCGAAAGGTCGGGATTACTGGATTGTCCGACTGGCAGATCAGGAGCTTCTGTCTGAAGTTCCTTTTCTTTGTTAGGTTCCCCAACCCCTCGGTTGAAGATTCTACCACTCCGTGTTACACGACTGATGTCTGCAATATTCACGACGGAGGGTAATGGGATTTCCTTTCCATTCTCAATTGTTGTTGCACCGTATTTGTAAGGGATTGCCTTAGCTGATTCATACGGTAGTGGTCCCGGCAAATAGATGACTACGGGAACCTTATGATTTTTCTGACCATCATAAGTGATCTCGATTTGTTCCCGGTTGGGAACCTTAGATTCGTCAAGCAGAGGGATAATGGCAAAAACATCCCTGGTCTGGTGATGACCAGAGATGGTGACAACATCCTCCACTTGATCAGCAAGTTAGTTCGGCATCCAGTTGATGGGTCCGGGACCTGGATATGGACAAATTTCTCCACGATCCACCTGCCCCTGAAGAGCTGCTCTCACAAGGTAACACCCTTGTTTGCTTTCCGAACAGACGCTACAACTGTCATAATTGTGTAGTGGTACCTGGCCACGCCCACTTTGAATACAATGTAACCTCACTAGGTTACCTTCCACTGATCGGACATCCTGACTTTGACGACGAGTATGATTCCTATTACTGATACTAATTTGCTGAGTATCTTCATCCATGAAGATTGGAATCCACCAATGATTTAACAAGTGCTGAAGTGCCTCCTGGACAAGGGTACAACCTCGATCGTTTTCGCAACCTGCTTTACAGCTTTGATAGTCGTGTGATATTAAGAACCCGAGTCGGACCTGTTCAGCATGTAACTCTACCAGGTTGGTATTCATCACGCGAATGTCAAAGATTTGAACCATATTAATCTGATAAGACTTCCTATCATGGTAGTCTTTGATCCATCCAAGATCTATCTGACGTTGGAGGGCCTCTTGTATGAAAGAGCATCCCTGTTTTTTTACCGAGCAAATCAGGCAGGAACTGTAATTATGTCACGGCAGATTATGATACTGGCTTTGCCTTAAGTGCATCGCCACCAAGTTGACATTCATCGCACGGATGTCGTGGTTCTGAATGACATTGGAATTTGTGTAGACCATGTTAACTCCACGAACTCGGTGCTCCTAGATCCATCCGAGATCCATTTGTTCTTGTAGAGCTTCTTGCACCACAGAACATCCTTGGTTGTTTTTAGAGCAGATATCACACTGATGATAGTTATGAGGTGGTACATGGCCATATCCACTCTGTCTACAATGCATCTTGACCAAATTGATTTTCAATAAGAGTACATCGTGAATTTGATAGACACTGTTAGTCTCTTTCTCAATCAGGTTGACTGCAGCCTTCTCATGCTGAGGCAGCGGGTTCGTGAGAACATTAGGATTCATATCCTTGAAGGATAAGACCCCGCTCCTAACAAGCTTTTGCACGTCGGATTTGAAATTAAGACAATTCTCTATATTATGCCCTGGTCCTCCTTGATGATAAGGGCATGTCTGGTCCACCTTGAACCAAAAAGGTAGATTTTCCGGTACTGCAAGAGGGGACTTAGTCTGAATGTGCCCCTTGGCTAGCAGTAATGGAAACAGCTCTGCGTATGTCACGGGTATAGGATCAAATCCTGGTGGCCGTGTTGTACGGTTGTTTTTATATGGAGGACGAGCCTACTGAAGAGGCTGTTGTGTCCTTTGCTGGTCAGGTTAGCTCTGTGCAACCTGAGGTTGATACGTAGGAATAGGTGCAGGGCTGATAGCAGGAGTCACAGCTGCTACCAGTTGATAACGTCGCCTTTGCTTTCCGAGAGAGATATTCCCAATATCTTGCTCTTTTTTCTTAGGGAGAGCACTACCGTATTTTTTAGTACCGCTTGCCGATCCAGTGTCTTTTACTAAACGTCCTTCTCGGACGGCTTCCTCAAGACGTACACCAATGCCCACCATTTCGGTGAAATCACTGGGCGCACTGGCAACCATTCAGTCATAGTAAAACGAGCTTAAGGTCTTTAAGAAGATCTTTGTCATCTCTTTTTCCTCAAGAGGTGGACAAATTTGAGCGGCAATTTCACGCCACCTTTGAGCATACTCCTTAAAGGTTTCCTTGTCCTTTTGCGACATTGATCTGATTTGATCTCTGTCGGGTGCCATGTCCAAATTGTATTTGTATTATTGGACGAAGGCAGTACCAAGATCTCTGAATGTACTGATCGTAGTACGGTTTAAACCCATGTACCATTTGAGTGCGGCACCGATTAAACTATCCTGAAAGTAGTGAATCAGCAGGTCCTGATTCTCCATCTGAGTTGACATCCGCCGAGCGTACATCACCAGATGGCTTTGAGGGCAAGAGTTACCCTTATATTTTTCAAAGTCGGACACTTGAAATTTGTGCAGAACTTTCACATTTGGGACTAAGCAAAGATCTGCGGCATCCTTTCCAAATAAATCCTGACCGCGAATGGCTTGCAGTTCCTTCTGCATTTCCAAGAACTGCTCCTGGAATTCCTCCATTCTATCGAACATAGTTTCCTTTTTACCAGAAGGTGTTGGTGGAATCTGTCCTTCCGGGACAGTGTGCACCACAGGGGGTGGTACCGTGACTACGGTGGTGAGTCTTAGCATTTCCCGAAGTTTGTAACCTTCAGGAGTCCTCAGTATGCCCCTGGCATCTTCGCTTTCCCGAAGTTTGTAACCTTCAGGCCCAGCGGCTTCTGTTGTGATTCCTTGATCTTCAGTGATCGGCGGAACATATCCTTCCGGGATATAGTTAACAGGCATGCCCCAAGGACGATCTTTCAGTATTTGATACCTAGGATCATACTTCTCTATGATGGACGTTGAGGTGATCTCGGAGATCACAGTTCTTTGTAGCTGAGCTTCTGTCATGGCTTGTATGTCGTTACGAAGCTTTCTCATATCCTCTCTCAGAGCGTCGATCTCTTCTTTCAACTCTCTGTTTTCTTCCTCAAGATCATCCATCTTTTTCTGACGATTGGCCCGAGTATTGTACGAATGAGACAGTTTGACTCTAGAATCGAGACACAAATGTGAGATTCGTAGGTAAGAAGAATACGTGGTGTGAGAATGATGAATGCAATGATTATATTAATTGTTCTTTGGTTTAATCAAAATAAACTTCGATGATTAGATTGCAAACATCAAACAGTGGGGAAACCCCTTTTTTATTGAAATTCAAAGGATTACAGAAATGGAAATACAGTAGATTACAAAGTGCAGAAACAGAAACCTAAGCTAATGGGTCCTGAGTCCTCTCTGAAGAGAAATCGGGTGCTGATTCTGGGACTTTCCTTTTCTTTGACCGAGGCTCTTGGGCCGTTGTCGGTTGGTCATTCCTTTGCCAGGTGAAAGGAGTGAGCAAATTCCTTTGGTCATCTTGATTCTCTACAGCATGTTGCTCCAAAATTTCAATCAGAGCGTCTTTTTCCTTCAGTAATTGCTGTATTTTGACGCACTCTATGTCGAGGGTACGGTACTTGTTCTTCCAAGACCTTCTCTCCTTCTGAACTTTATTGAGAGTAACCTGAAGCTTTTCAGTTTCTGTCATGAAGTACATGACCGATTCCCTCGGCGGAAGAATTCCGTAACGAGGATAAGGCATCTTTAGCTTGAGAGCTCTAGTTTGTACCCAGTGGAGATAAGGCTCCACCAAGACACAGTCCGGTTTTCCCAGAGACTCTCGTCCTTTCTTATGAACATGCTTCTAAGCGTGCACTATTTCCATCTTTAGTGCTCTGTCGTTTTCTCCTTCTTTGAAGAAAAGACCTTCCAGATGAACACCCAGTGGGATGTGTCTCATCAGGTATCCAAATTGACGGCGAACCAATACCGGATGGTAGTTGATTCCTCCTTTAGTTCCTATGAGGGGTACGTTGGGGAAGTTTCCGCAATGATTAATGATCCTGATTCCCTCATAAATCTTATTACACCAGTCTATATCAGAGTTGGTAAGAGACATGATCTTCTGCGACCAACGTAAGGCACTTTTACAATCCCAAAAAGTAGTAGATTTGGGCAAGTGAGAAATAAACCATTTATAAAGCAGAGGTACACAGCATGTGATCTCCCCTCCACTGTACAAATTTCCCAAGTGTACAGAATGATACGCATCTGCGAGCAAAGTCAGCACAGGGTTTCCAATGAGAAAAACCTTAATGGCATTGATATCGACGAAGTTATTGATGTTGGGAAACAAAAATAATTCGTAGGTGAGCAAGACAAAGATGCTTTCAAAAGCAGTCCCGTTCCCTATACTAGCAAAGTACAGAGCTTTCTGGGCTGGCAAACCTTGGATGCCACCCTTAGTAGTTAGGTGAGTCCTAACCTCAGACTCGTCCAAATGAATTGCTCTTGAAATAGTCTGATTCTTTGGAATTTCTTTCAGTCCAGAAAATGGAGCTCGATCGGTGATATGTAGATCAATCAGATGAGAATACTCCTCCAGCGTTGGTGCAAGCTGGTAATCCGGGAATGTGAAATAGTGATAAACCGGATCGTAGAACTGAATGAGCGCATCCATGATTCCCTCAATCACATGGACTCTTAACAGAGGCAACAGACCCCCGTGTTTGGCTCTGAAAGACTCAGGGTTAGTGATCATCCTTGCTAACTTCCTCAAATCCCCTAATTTTGGAACCTTGAAGGTGTACATATGAGTTCTCCTTCTATCGAAATCCATCAGTGTAATCCTTTTCTCTGATATTTGCAATCACAGTCTTAGTTTAATTTGAAAAACAGAGAGACTAGAAGAGAAGTTTTTTGAATCTTTTATTGTTTTTTTTTATGAATGCATGAATGCAACACACAAAAACAGAGAAAAAACATGGGGTCAAAGGGTCGTTGTCATGAAGTCAAGGCTCTACCCATCCCCAAAGGTTTATACTAGGGTGATTTTTGTACCTGTACTCATTATCATCAGCTCCTCCCAGGAAAGCAAAACAACAAGCGGATCGCCAGCGAGTTGTAGAGCAATCTTAGAGTAAGTGCCATTCACCGAGAATAGATCACCAGCCTCAAATGAGGGTAGTATCGCGTAACAACTATTTCCGATAGTTTCTGCACTACGAAAGGGTTTGGCTCCTCAGCTTCTCAGACTTAACAACTGGCCCATTGGCTAGAAGAGTGAATGGGTTGCGTTGGTCAGTCTCCACTGAGGTTGATGGTCGACCCTGTCGCCATCACTTATCTTAAGTGTATACTCAATCTTTCCACATACGGCATCACCCGCATTCCCATTAGCAGAAAAATAAACACATATTCAATTAGGAAAAGCAGTATATATATTTGTCTTAAACATCCTAGACCTTTAAAGCTAAGGATCCTAAGTTCCTGACAGAAAATGGGTTCCCCGGCGGAAGCCCCAATCTGTGGTTTTCACATAAGTGAAAAAAAGTTTTAGAAAGACCCGGCCCCACGGTGGGCGCCATTTTTCTGTAGCGAGCGATTTTGGACGCGGTTCTTAAGCGCTGGTCGCTCTCTGCGGTTTGAGCTTTGACTACAGGTCGATTCATTTTTTATCCTATTGTGAGCTGAATAAGGAAGGGAAATAGATGTCTCCTATTAACCCTGCTTTGCATACTGAGTTTAAACAGCGGTCTGTTAGGTTACAAATGCTATCAATGTGGGGGGGCCTTTGTACTGGTTATTTGTATTTTCGCCAATACGGTTTTCTTTCTTTTTATCTTGGCAGAAGGTTTCTGGCGGGGAACAAGGATTAGGATGTTAGGACTGATGTTTTTTTATGTGAGAGTATGGGATTTGGTTTTTTTGTTGATTGTGCTCGCTAAGATTTTTCTTTCAATCTTTTGCCTACGTATTCCCGTTTACCGAAACAGGGAAATCAAAGCGTTCGTCGTTCCTCCTATTCTATGGGACGAAGTGGTTGTTTTGGTGTCTTGTTCAAAGCCCAAGACGTGAAGCGAAAGGTGATTTGTATCTTGATCAAAGCCCAAGATGTGAAGCCGAAGAGTTTATTTGTATCTTGTTCAAAGCCCAAGATGTGAAGCTAAAAGGTCTGACCTTAGAGAGAATTTGCCATCTCTAAAGAAGGGGGTTGTATGTCACAACTGTTTTATAAAGGAGAATTACTTTAACCGGGATACACGGACCCTAGTAATGCAATAATTTCCTTTAAAGGGGATTTTAACCTGAAGGAGAAGACTTTACCTCAGTGTAGAGCAATGCTATCTTTCCTTAGGAATTTCTCTTACTAAAAGAGGGACAGTGGCATGGATGTAGATGATAAAGAGGCTTGGCGCTTACAGCAATTAGATGAAGGGGAAGGAGTTGTTGATGTTTGTGTACTGTGAACGAGGCACAACTTTGATGCTAAAAGGTTGATTGGATCAACCAGTGGTTTTCTTATACAAAGCCTAAGAGGAGGCTAATATGTGTCTCGTACAAAGCCCGAGAAAGAGGCTAAAAGGTTTTGATTCAACGAGGGAATCTTTTGGTATCTCGTATAAAGCCCGAGATGGAGGCTATTTGACTCAACAAAAGAGTTTTTTGTATCTCGTACAAAGCCCGAGATGGAGGCTAAAGAGGTGATTGACTCAACGAGGGAGTCTCTTATGTGTCTCGTACAAAGCCCAAGAGAGAGGCTAAACGTTGTTTGACTCCGCTGGGGAGGATCATTTGTACAAAGCCCAAGAGGAGGCTAACTTCCCTGGAGAAGGATCATTATACAAAGCCTAAGAGGAGGCTATGGTGACTGTTCAGTTAAGTGACAGGTCCAGTATACTGATTTTAAAGGGAAAATCAGTTCTTATATGAGCAACACTGTACTCATGCATTTGATTCAAGGATCCCGGTTATTCCTGTTTTTTTTAAGGAAGCGGGAAATCCAAAGGGTATTGACACTGTCCGAGTCTACAGGTTTCCTTCCTATTTTTTTGAAGGGTGGTTGAGAATGTCTTTGAGACTCAAGGAGATTAGACTGTCCAAGTCTAGAGTTTCACCTTTTGTACTATGCTTTGAGAAACAGTGGTAGACTCTATGAAAGGACTGTGCTATGAAGATGACTAGGTTATATTCCTATACCTCAAGGAGGTCGTCGGGACAATTTGTACGAAGCCCAAGAGGAGGCCGGAAACTTTTAAGAAGCCGACGGGTCCTTGTACTAAGCCCAAGAGGAGGCTATCATTCCTGGAGGAAGAGATCATTATACGAAGCCTAAGAGGAGGCTGTGAATACTTCTAAGAAGCCGTAGGGTCCTTGTACAAAGCCCAAGAGGAGGCGGGGTTGCTTTTAGGAAGCCTGTTGGTCCTTGTATGATGCCCAAGAGGAGGCCGATGCTTTTAGGAAGCCCGTGGGTCCCCAAACCCCGAGAAATTCAAGGCAAGATATTCACAAGGAATAGATCAAGTCAGGAAAGTTCGAGAATTTGGAAGAAACTCAAAGATGCCATTCACGGAGAAGACATTCATCTTGGGGAGTAGAGTTTCTTGACAATTCCTAATGAGGACAGCCGAAGAGAAGACTGTATCTGGTGATCCTATTGGGGATCTAGTTGTCTATTTCTACGAATAAACGAAACGGCGTCACCTAGTTCTAGACGTAGCTGCCGGGGAAACTCTAAATATCTATACTATTATTACACAGTTGATATGAGTTTATGAAAGAAGACTTACAGTGAAACAGCCCCACAATACAGTTATATGTATATGAAAGCGGTAAATGAAAGCAATAACCACTTACTCGGTTGTAGAGCTTCCATGCTGTTTGGTTAGTTGTTCAACAAAGAGAGATTGAAAACAACAGTATATTCAAAATCAAAGGAGAAAGTGCTTTGAAAAAGAAAGAATGGGTCTTATAGCTCAAGGAGAGGCCCAGGGTTTTATCAGTGAGCACACTGTTATTTGTACAGAGGGACTTATACAAGGACTGAGGCCAAAAATGTTTTCTGTACAAAGGGATGGGTCTTACACTCTTTCAAGAGGCCCAAAAAAAGTTTAAAGAAAAAGAGTGGGGCTTATAACACGAGGGTAGGCCCAATTGATTTTTCGTTTAAAATGGCGATTGCGCCAAGGTTTTCTCTTAACGCAGAGGGACTTATACAATAAGTGAGGCCCAAAAATTGTTTTGGTTAAAAGAGGATTGGGTCTTACACTCTAATAGAGGCCCAAGAGTTTTGAATGGGTCTTATAGCTCAAGGAGAGGCCCAAGGTTATTTTTCAAAAGGCGATGATCGTGCCGTTTATTTGAAAATGTACAGAGGGACTTATACAACGAATGAGGCCCAAAATATTTCTGTACAAGTGGGTTGGGTCTTACACTCTCTCAAGAGGCCCAAGAGTTTTGAAAATCAATTTTGAAAGTTGAATCAAGAAAAACCCTAATTTTAATCTTTAAAATAAATATTTAAAGAAAATCAAACAAAATTCAAAACAAATTTGAATAATCCACTTATGATTTTGCTTAAGGTTTTAAAAAATGAGGGATAATCACAAGGAATATTTAAACTCATTAGGTTTTGATTTTCAAATTAAATATTCATTTTTAGAATGTTTAAAAACAATTAAAAATGAATTTATTCACAAAAATACTAATTATATTAAATAAATAATATAAATCTAATTTTTTTGGTGGAATAAAATATTTCAACATTTTTGTGAATTGTTGCAAAAAGAACCAATTAAAAATGATAAAAATCGAAGGAGTTATTAATTTTTCAAATCATTAAAAATAATAATATGAAAAATAACAAAATAAAAAAGTGGTAAAAAGAAGTCTGGGGCGAGGGGGATTCGAACCCCAGACCTCTCGCTTGCCAATACTCACAAAACCAGCTGATGAACTGCTGGGGCGCAATGCCAATTCATTAATAACATGGCAAGTGAAAAATATATATCAAACTTGTTGGATTTTCTGAAGAATGGCGCCATGGCCATCTTCTTCCTCGAGCTCGTGCGTGAAGCACCATATCTCACTCATCTCTCAACCATTGGACATGACTCAAACACCAAACTCGTGCGTTTTTTCACAAGGAATAAGATGGCAATACCCAATTTTATTTATTTTCAGTGTGGAGTAAAATAATCATGATGAACACAGATGAACCCTAATTTGCAAAAGCAATCGTGCAGGCATGTTTATAAGGTATATCATCCAATTTCTTGAGGCAAAACAATCAACACATGATGGCAAGCAAATGGAAAAAATATCATGCGAGGAAATATGCATGGATTATGGAGTTTGAGTTTGAAGCTCACCTTGATACAAGCTGAAATGGAACTTTGCCCAGATGGTGTTCCAGTCATGAATTGATGATCCCTACAGCTTCAATGGATGTTATGGAGTGTTTTGCAAGCTTTGGAACACTCTGAAACCTTCTGGATCAAGCTAGAGACCTCCACCTGCAAAATTGAAGCATAATGGCTTGGTTGAAGAGTGATTTTGAGCCTGGGGTGTTATAGTTGGTGTTTAAGTGTTTGGACACCTCAAATACATCATATGTGATGTGTTTGAGCAATTGGAATGGATTGATTGTGGCTGCAACTCAAAACCCGATAGTGGTTACTCCAAAACAAGAAAACTTGAGGTTTAAGAAAGAATGAGAGAAAGCAGTGTTGTAACTGGCTTTGGTGTGAGTTGAATGATCCATTGGGACCTCTATTTATAGGTGATCAACTTTTGTTTTGGAGGAATAGTGAATGGCTGCTGGATCAGATCACATTTACATGGATTGGCTTGGAGGATTTCTTCTAAAGCAAGGCAAGCTAGCCATTCCCAAGAGTAGGGCTATGCCTTGACCAAAACCACATTCCTCAGATGTTTTTAATGTTGTTTAATCAGAGAAATTGACTGAGTAGGGTAGCTACCTTGACAATGCACTATTCCACATTAATACCCTTTGAATTCAAGGCAAAATGTGCCAAAGTGGATGAATTTCAAGTTGGAAGATTCCTTGGCTTTTCGACTCAGATTTATCACTTGGATCAGATGCAATGTCATTGGTTTGAACACAGGTGGCATAGTGATCCTTAGTCTTTGGCTCAAAATCATGTGTGGCAAGCAAACATGCAAACTGATTTTCTCAAAACAGCCTGCAGCAGCATGACTTTGGGCAAGGATTTTTCTTGGCTCAAGTTGAATCAATTCATGCTGTTGAGCTCTTTGAATTCTTGGCAACATGTGTAACAACATTGATGTTTAACTTTGGACTTGATTTAGCTTGCAACTGTGTGAAAAAATCCCACAAGTTTTGGTGTTTCAACAAAATCTGTCTTGGACAGAATTTTTTTAAGTGTTGGAAAATGGTACATTTTCATGTTTTAAGCCACTTTGGCTCACTCATAACTCAAAATCCATAATGAATTGGAGTTAGGCCTAGTTGAAGTTTTTGTAGAGGGTAATGAGATCTACAAATCAAGCTTTGGATGGAAAAAAATGGCCTTGTCATTCATTTTTCTTGATGAATGATGATTCAAATCATACATAAACATCATTTTAGGGTTAAAAATCCATTTTGGTGAAAAATCTCAAAAAGTCAAAGTTGACTTTTGTGCACAGTTGACTTTTCATCAGATGAATTCCAAACTGTGCAATTCTTCAGGAAATCATGTCCTTGACCTAAATCAAACTTGATGGACATGTTCCAAGGGTGTCATAGGGTGTATTGAGGTATGTCCTAGGGTTTAGGAGCATGTCTTGGTCAAAATTCAAAGTTACAGTTGACTTTTCCCTTAAAACCCTAATTGTGGTGCAGATGAAATTGAGACTTGTTGCTCAAGCCTCTTGGCTTAATCCATTGTTCCAAATGGATCAATTTGGTTTATTAGAGACCCTCAAACCCTCTCTTGAGGTCTTGGCTCATGATTTGTCCCAAAAGTCAACTTAGGGGTGAATTAGGTCAAGAAACCCTAATTCCTGATTTTTGATGTATGCATCCCCTGAGGTCAAATTGACTTGATGATTGGGTCCACGAGGTTCCATGGAGCATATTAGGTTATGTTTTGGATCATTGGCTTGTGCCCAGATGAAAATTTCCATCTGGAGGCCCTGGTCGATCAAAACCCTAATTTGGTGACACTAGCAATCTTGAGGCTTGATCCACCTAGAAGGGAGCAGCTTTGTGCTTAATCCTTAAAGTGGGAGTCCTTTTGATCCTTTGTGGATGTTTGAGAGGTTTATACAAGTTGAAGATCATGTCATTCCTTGATTGATCCTTTGTCTAAGAGCTCTGAGAGGGCTTAAAACCCTAATTTTGATTGTAGTGAATGCTCAACAACCCTTGAGGCATTTGGTGAGGCATGATGGTTCATCCATATTGTGATGATGATTTGCACAATGATGGGAAATATTAGTGGTCAAAGTTTGGGGTATGACACCCATGTCGGAGAAGGCCCATGATTCTAAGTACGTCTGGGAGGTGTCGACAGATGAAAATAATGAGGATCTTCATGACGAGCAGGGCAAAGTAGTGGAGGATAGGTTGCTGAAGTTCCCCTTCTGTTGGAGTGGGTCTCATTTTTCCTAGGGAACCAACTAGTATCTTGCTCAGCCGGAGATTCTGGAAGATGATGACAAAGCCGGCTTCACGGCGCTGGTGAATTTTGTCAACAATTTTACCCCTGTGGAGTGCTGGACTAAGAGCGGGGATCCGATCTTCGAGGAAGATGGATGACAGAAGGTGGAGAGCCGTTACATCAACACGAAAGGGGCTCCTTGAGTGCAGGACTCATGCTGACCCTCTTAAACTACTGGGTAGTCTTTATTTTTTAGCTTGTTTAGATTATTATCTTCCCCGTTTGCTAACCTGCCCGTTATGTTTTTGCAGGTGAAATGCCTTCAGCGCATGAGCGGATGGTAAAAAATGCCCAGGCGAAGGGCAAGGGCGGGGCAACAACTACGAAAGGTCGGCTTACCCAATGAGTGCCACCTCCACAGACGGGGTCGGGGAGCTCCTCGCCGACTCCGCCTCCTGTCCAGGATTCCTCGGTGCCTGGAACCTCGAGGTTCAAGCATTCCGGCATAACAAGTTGGTGGACCTTAGCCATGCGAGGGAGAAGAGCAAGTTTGAGCTTCCTCCATGCCTTCATACCAAAAATTCTTCGAAGGCTCCTCCTTGATGGTTCCTCGGGTGGAGTCTCCGAAGCTCGAGGGAATGGACAGCCCGAGCAAGAGGGCGATGTTAGCGCATGATGCTTCTGCCCTGATTAGGGTCCTGAAGATGGCAGCGGTCTACCCCGAAGGTGATTCCCCTCACGAGTCTGAGCTAAAGAAGACCCAGCCGCGATATTGGCCTTGGAGGAGAAGGTGAAGAAGGCTAAGGAGGAGGCTAAGGCTGTCGAGGAGGCGAGGAGAAAATCTCAGGAGGAGCTGACCAAGATAAAATGGGAGAAGGACACCCTGGCCGCAGAGAAGAAAGCCGCAGAGGATTTGGTCGGGGAAATGAGATCTGTTGCTGCCCCTGCTGAAGATGAGCACGAGAGTCTGAAGGAGCTGAAGACTCGGGCTGAGTTGATTGCCCGTATTGTGCAGGTGGAGGATGATGTCGAAGTCATTGGGGACGATTCTTTCAACAATATTGTGGCACAGCTGAAACTAGTGAACCCCGGGGTCCAACTGTCCACCGAGGGGACCAATTTCTTGTACCATGTTGAGGGTGGAAAAATCATCATCCCCGAATTTCTCCAGATCAACGAGGAGCATGCCCGTACTCTCCAGGAGGAGCCTCAGCAGATGCAGACTATCCCTGAGCAGTCTCAGTAGATGGAAGAGTGATATCTCCCTTTTTGTAGTATTTTCGGCATGCGTGTCGTGTTTATGTAATTTACTATTTAGCATAGGGCATGGCCCCATTTTTATGTAACAAGTATAATTTGTGGTTCTCGTGACCACTTAATATTGTGATATGTATGCTTCCGGCCGTTCTGGTTTGTTTTTTATGATTTATATTCGCACATGGCTTTATCTGTTTTTATTTTTGCTAAGTGTAGTAATTTTGCTCGATATAAGTGTGTGCCCTTAATAAGGGTGACTTTGAATGATTCGTTGTTTTGGGGTTTGCTCGACTTAGAAGTGTTCGTCAGTGAGGGGGATTGGTCGAATGGCCAGGGTAATTTCCAGGCATGAGAGCACAGCTCAGGTCGCGTTTAAGGCCTGAGTTCGCGGGGTGAACTTCCCATCACGAGCTAGGTGTTCTGCCTATCATGGTACTTTAACGACGGCGGGCTCGGTCGAGGAACCGCTGTCGGGCATGGGTTCTGCTCGTTCTAGAACAAAAGCCTGCTTTAACTTGTATACAGCGCTTGTACCTGGGCACACATTTGTAGTCGGGACGCTATGCTCATCGCATCGACGAAGCAAGCCGATGATTAGGGTCTTAGCTATAATATTGTTTTAGCTTTTCGACGTTCTATGGTTAAGCAAGTTCTTCCCGGTTGAGATATTCTAGGTAGTAGGCCCCATTCTCCGTCTTCGCCCTGACGCGATAGGGTCCTTCCCAGTTTGAGGCGAGTTTGCCTTCTCGAAAATCTTTGTGATTCCTTCTTAAGACAAGGCTACCCACTTGGTATTCTAGCCGTATAACTTTAGTATTGTGCCTGATTGCAATTTTTTGTTTTAGTGTGGCCTCGCGGAGAGCTGCTCCTTATCGGACCTCTTTGACAAGGTCGACCTCCTCCCTTAGCGCCTCGTTATTTGTCTCCTCGTCCAGGGGGTATTCTGTCCACCTGGAAGGCACGTGTATCTCAACGGGGATCACTGCCTCAGTTCCGTAAGCTAGACGGAAAGGGGTTTCCCCAGTCGAAGGGTGGGTTATAGTGAGGTAGGCCCAAAGCACACTGTGCAGCTCCTCGACCCAAACTTTCTTCGTTTCATCCAGCCTTCATTTAAGGCATCGTAAGATTACCTTGTTTGCTACTTCGGCTTGCCCGTTAGTAAGGAGATTTTCGACGGACGCAAAGTGTTGTTTCGTGCCTAGTTGAGAGACGAACTCCTGGAACTTTCTGTCCGTGAACTGCATCCCGTTGTCGGTGACTATTGCTTAGGGGATGCCGAAGCATGCAAGAATGTTCCGCTTGTAGAAGCAAAGTATGTTGTGGGCCGTTATTTTGGCTAGAGCCTCTGCTTCTATCCACTTGGTGAAGTAGTCAATGCCCACTATTAAGTACTTGTTCTGGTTTGACCCTACGACGAATAGTCCCAGGATGTCCAGGCCCCACCATGCGAAGGGCCACGGGGAGGACATTGCTTTGAGTTTGTTGGACGGTGTCAAGTGCATGTCCCCATACCTTTGGCATTTGTTGCATTTCTTCACGTGCTCTTTTGCATCCTGCTGCATGGTCGGCCAATAGTATCCTGCTCGTAGAGCTTTCCTGGCGAGGGACCTTTCCCCGAGGTGCTGGGCGTTGATCCCCTAGTGGATCTCGTGCAGGACGTGGGCGACCATCTCTTCCTTGACACATTTGAGCAAAGGGAAGGACAATCCTCGCCTGAAGAGTTTATTTTCGACCAGGACGTAGGAACAGGCCCTGTGCTTGACTACGCTGGCTTTCTTGGGGTCGGACAGTAGTTCATCCTTAGTGAGGTAATTGTAGACGTTGGTCATCCAGTAGTTGTTGTCGCTGATGACTTGCACGTCGAGGACCGCGGAAGCTTTCTTGATGTTGGGTCGAGGAAGTACTTCCTGGATGACGGATTTGTTTCCGCCCTTTTTCTTCGTGCTCGCCAGTTTTGACAAAACGTCTGCTCTGATGTTGTGTTCGCGGGGAACATGTTTTACTTCTACCGTTGCGAACTTTGTCATCTTTTCCTTGACCAGGGAGATGTATTCAGGCAAGTTGTCGTTCTTGGCCTGGTATTCTCCTCGAAGTTGGTGGGCCACGAGTTGAGAATCGGTGTAGATAATGACTTCCTCGGCCCCTAGGTCCTCGGCTAGGCGTAGACCGGCGAGGAAGGCTTCGTATTCAGCTTGATTGTTGGAAGTAGGGAAAGATAAGGTAAGCGAGACTTTGACGATAATTCCTTCATCATTTTCCAGAATGATACTTGCCCTGTTTCTTGCCAAGTTGGACGCCCCGTCAACGAAAATTGTCCATTTGCGCACCCCACAAGTGGAGGAATCGGCGAATGTCATCTCCACGACAAAGTCGGCCAGCGCCTGGGTCTTAAGGGATTTTTTTCTCTCATATTGGATGTCGAATTCGGATAGCTCCAACAACCACTTGAGCATTCTGTCGGCCATGTATCATCGTCCTAACAGTTGCTTCACGGGCTGATCTGTTCGGACCACGATCGTGTGGGCTAGAAAGTAATGTCTTAGTCTCCTCGCATTATTGATGAGGGCCAGGGCTATATTCTCTATTTGTTGGTATCTCAGCTTTGGTCATTGCAAGGCTTTACTCATGAAGTATATGGGTTTTTGCCCGTCGAGTGTTTCACGAATGAGGGTGGTTCTGACGGCCTCAGTTGCCACGGTGAGATAAAGGTACAGGGTTTCGCCGTTATCCGATCGAGAGAGGACTAACGGCTCTGATAATGCTTGTTTTAGGTGGAGGAGAGCTTGGTCGCATTCCTCCGTCCATTCGAAAGTTGCCTCCTTGCGGAGGAGTTTGAAAAAGGGCAGTGCGTGCTGGGCAGACTTGGCCACAAAACAAGATAATGAAGCGAGCATCCCGTTGAGGGATTGGATGTATTTCTTCGAGCTGGGCGTAGGAAACTCAGAGAAGGCCCTGCACTTATTGGGGTTAGCTTTGATTCCCCACTCGTACCCCAAACGTGCACTTCTCCGAGTTGAAACACATTCGGTATTTTCTGGCCTGCTCGAATACTTTTCTCAAATGGGCCGTGTGATCGCATTCCTCATGGGACTTCACGATCATATTGTCCATATAGACTTCGAGCATGTCTCCGATTTCTCCCCGGAAGACCTTGTTCATGATCCTTGGGTAGGTAGTGCCATCGTTTTTCAAGCCGAAGGGCATTATGTTGTTATAATAGTTGCCCAACTCGGTCATGAAGGTTCTGTACCTTTTGTCACTTTTGGCCATTGGTATTTGATTGTAGCTCAAATAGGCATCCATGAAAGAAAACAGTTTAAAACTGGCAGAATTATCAACAAGTTTATCTATATTGGGGAAGGGGTAAGCATATTTAGGGCATGCCCTATTGAGATCAGTATAATCAACACACATACGCCACTTTCCGTTAGACTTTTTAACGAGTAAAACGTTGGACAGCCAAGTAGTGTACTTGGCTTCTGAAATAAAGTTTACCTCGAGGAGGTCTTTTATATCTTGTTCGGCAGCCTCCGTTTTCTCTGGAGACTGCTTTCTCCTACGTTGTGCTACAGCCCTAGCGGCGGGGTCAATAGTGAGCTAATGGCAGGCGACAGTAGGATCTAGGCCAGACATTTTCGCGGCGCTTCAGGCGAACAAATCTGCATTCTCTTGGAGGCAAACTTTGAGTTGTTTCCTTTCTAAGTTGGGGAGTCTGGTCCCTATCTTCACTCCTCACTGGGGGTCATCACCGAGAAGGACGAGTTCGCACTCGCCATTCGGAATCGGGCGCATCAGATGGGAGTTGTCGCCGGTGCTGGTTGAAGCTGAAGGGCTGCTCGAGCAAGTCTGGGTCTCCTTCTGGTCATCTTCGGAGAAGCGACTGTTGAGGTCGATAAAGTCAACGCGGGGCAGTGGGTTGGCCACTTCGAAGATGATGGGCAGGGCCGGCTTGCTGGAAGTCTTCGGCCTGGCTGCAATGGTGTTGAGTCCTTTGGTGGCTGCTTCGAAGCATCTCCTTGTTGCCTTGATGTACCCGTGTTGAGTGACGACCAGACCCTTAGAAGTGTAGTACTTTATTTTCAGATGCATGGTTGATGGTACGGCCACCAATTCGGCCAAGGTTGACCTCCCAATGATGCACTGATAGAGAGACGGGCAATCGATAACCAGGAATTGGACTTTAATAGACTTGGTCGTCTCTGTAGGTCCAAAAGTCACGATCAATTCCACATATCCCCAGGGCTTTATGACCGACCCATTTAAGCTTTGTAGGTCAGAGCCTACATAAGGGGTCAGGTACGATTCATCTATCTGGAGAGTGGAAAATAGCTGCAAGTACATGATGTCGACTGAGCTACCTTGGTCGACTAAGATTCGGCGAACATCAAAGTTGGGCATCTGGGCTCTTATGACCTACGAAATGCTTGAGTTAGGAGCCCCACTAAGGAGTTCCTCACGGTAGAAAGAGATGGGGACTGACCCCCCCCCCCCCGACTTTGTCGAGCGTGGTACTCCTATTGGAGCTCGTGCTGAGGAGATGCTCAAATTTCCTTTTAATGGAGCCCACAATAACTTTGTTGAAGCCCCCTCCGAAGATGACCATAGCGGAGGGGAAAGCTTTCCACAGACTATGTGCTGCGAAGTAGGGGGAGCGCTGAGCTCCTCAAGAACATAAAATTCCTCCGGTCGCGATACGCTCATGGCAACCTAAAGGTTTGTCTCTTCCGAGGAAGGCACCTCTTCCTCGACTTTCTTCGACTCCTGGGCATCCTGCCGAGGTGTTTCCCTCTTCTTGGTAAACTCTTTCAGGTGTCCATCCCTGATCAGTATCTCGATGGCATCCTTCAGGCGGATGCAATCGTCGGTTGTGTGGCTGTGACTTTTGTGGAAACGGCAGTATTTCAACTTGTCAGCATTCGGCTTGGCCGGTATCTACTTAGGGAATCGAACCCCAGCTTGTTTGAACTCTGAGTTGGCACATTCAGAGAGGATTTTATCCCTGGAGACGGCCAGGGGAATATACTCATGGAAGCGGCCAGAGGATCCTTTGTTGTCCCGGGACTCCCGGGGGCGATCTTCACGTCTTTTGTCTCCCCGATGAGATGTCAAGGGATCATCGCTCTTGGAGGTTCGGGCACTCTCCTGGTGGCGTGAGACCCGAGCGGAGCTGGCCACTTCGTTCTCCTCGTACTGGATATATGCTTGTGCCTTGAGGAGGAAGGCTTCCAGAGTCCTTGGAGTTTCAATACCAACAACTTTAGCGAATTCTATACGGGGATGAAGTCCTCGCTCGAGCAATAATTTCTTCGTGTCATCGGTCATTGAGACTTGTACTGCTTCTTTATTGAACCTCTCAATGTAGGCACGGTGAGGCTTGTCTTTCCCTTGAATTATGGCCTCAAGGGAGGCTTCGGTTTTCGGGTGGCGGAGGGATGTGGTGAAGTGTCTGGAGAACATTCTCCGCAACTGTCTCCAGAAGGTGATGGACTTATTGGGGAGTTTCTTATACCAGGTCATCACTCCCTTCCTGAGCATGGTAGGGAATAATTGACATTTGATGGCGCCCTGGACACCACGATAGTCGAGCAGAGCATTGATATTTTCTATGTGCTCGTCAGGATCCGTCGTACCGGCATAGGTTCCCAAAGACGGTGGTTTCTCCAATCCCATGGGGAGGTGCATGTCCATAATCTCTGGAGACAACGGGTCGCGAGGCTCGTCGTTGCTGCTGCTACTGGTCCATGGCACGGAGCGGGTGCTTCGCTCGAGAACAGGGCGGTGATTTTTGCGGGGAGATGGGGTTCGTGCCCGACCCTTGGATCTGGGTGGGGCGAAGGCTGGTCTCTCCTGGTCCTCTTGTTTCCTGGGGAGTACTCGCTCCGCGAGGCGATGTGGTCCCGCTTTCGGATGGCATGGTATTCTGGTTCAGGAGGTTTCCAGCGGTCTCTTTCACGTCAAGAAGGTGGGTTACGGGATAGTCGACGCTCTTTTCTCGGCGGATGGGATCTTGGTCGGGCAGACTCTTATAGGGCTCCAATCCTCGCGTTTTGTTGGAGGATTAGGAGATTGGTTTTGTTGATAGCTTCAAGAAGGGCCGCCACAGCCGGGTCGGCATTGGGCAGAACAGGAATAGCCTGGTGGTCCAGTAAGGGATAGTCTTCAACATAATCAGCGCGAGTGGGGAAAGGAGACGCGGTGGCTCCATCTCTCAGATGGTGGGCGTCACCTCCAAGGAAGGATGCAGCTCTGTCAGTATCGATCTTGCTGACGGGGAGAAAATCAGGGTTGCGAGCATCATGAACTTGATATTGGCTTGCCATGATCGGAATCTTGGACAGAGAGCTATTTTGGTATTGAATCTACGATGGATACGAGACGGGGAAGACAGAGTTCCCACAGACGGCGCCACTGATCTTGACGGCTGATCAGAACTAGAAGTGGGTCAAGGAAGACGTCTGCGATGGTGGGTGTGAAAGATGAGGATATGGGTGTACCTGTAAGGCACTCCGATGCTAAAGTAAGAATCGGGAGAGAGAGAGAGAGAGAGAGAGAGAGAGAGAGAGAGAGAGAGATAGAGAGAAAGGCAAGTACAAAGTATGTATTTCGTAGGTTGATTTTTAATACCTGACCCTCTCAAATGAGAGGGTTTTTATAGTGCCCCCAGTGCGTGGCCAACTGTCCCTATTTTCGGGGCGAAATAACCGTTTCCCAAATAATAGGTAACTGTAAGAAA
Source organism: Lathyrus tuberosus (assembly GCA_022829125.1). Classification (NCBI taxonomy): domain Eukaryota; kingdom Viridiplantae; phylum Streptophyta; class Magnoliopsida; order Fabales; family Fabaceae; genus Lathyrus; species Lathyrus tuberosus. Next base: position 3,552,161 of record JALAZF010000305.1, read on the forward strand.
CTAGCCGTTAGGATGGGCAGAGTTGCCCGAAACAAGTCGTTGCTACAGGCAAAGATGCAGTTCCGGGCATAGGCGTCGTGACTATTTCTGGATGGTGGAGCCATGCGTAATAGGCAGGAAATACTGAGGAGGAGCAGGTATCCCTTGGGGTCATCCAACCATATTTTCTCGGTAGGGGGCAGAAAGGTGAATACTGCCCCTAATTGGTTGGACTTAGGCATTTGGGTCGTTCTGGGAGCATAAGTGGATTGGGCAATACCTAGTCATTAGTCCAGTCCGGAACAATAATCAATAATTAAATTGTTTTTAGTGTGTGAATTGTTTATAAATAAGCAAGTTTCAAATGAAAGAGTTTAAGAAAAAACACGCAGAGATTTATCATGGTTCACCAAACTTGGCTGCGTCAGTCCCCACATTTTGTGAGACTTTCCAATTAATGATCAATATCTTTTGATCCTTTTCTTACACCAAGATGTATTCTCATTAGCCTCACCAGGCTTACAATACTGATTACAAAGCTTCAGCTAACATACACTATCACCCAATATCAACCATGACTTGAGGATATATAAAATATTAAGAATAATTTATAAGGAGGATCAGATTCACAATTCTTCAACAAATTATTATTGAGAGGATGTGGTTTTAAGATAAATAATCTTCGGAATAGAGATCCTTGATTCTAAGATTATAATTTTAGGGAGAATATAACTTTGGAAGAATATGATGAATTTTCTCTCTTGAACTCTCCTTGAATGAAGGTGTTTTCTCTCTTGATTTTTCCTTAATGGAATGATGTGATTTTAAGACAAATATTCTTAGAAGGAATATCCTTGATTCTAAGAATATGATTTTAGTGAGAATATGATTTTTGGAAGAATTTGATAAATATTTCTCTTGAGTTTTTCTTCAGTACCAGATCTGTCTTGAGTATATACTTTAAATTATAAGTCTTCCATTGGTAATTACAATTCTGCCATTGGTAGTGTAAATAACAAGATCATCTATTTACAAAATTGCCACTGAGTAAGGCGGATACTCATGTTGTGTTTCTTGATCCTCAACTGTTTTATGTAATTACGAAAATGAAATTTGGCATAATTTGATCCTCTAGGATAATTACAACTTTGCCATTGCTTTCTTTCTTGATCCTCACGCATGAGACATCTATATTACAACTTGTCCATTGCTTCATTTCTAAAATATATTTTTCTTTTCTTGTATTGAGCTTAATAATAAACTTGAGAACCATTTCTTCTCGCATCCCATTGATGATGACATTTATACATACATATCTTATTAATCTCCACTCAAAAGCACACATCAAATAACAAATAAGATCATAATCTTAATATATCTACACAAAAGTTTGTCATCTTCAAAACATTAAAAAGGATATTTTCCTCAACAGTCTCCCTTTTTTTGATGATGATACACTTCTTGTAGTAAAGATTTTGATCCTTAAAAAATGGAGAAATTTTGTGCTACCCCTCAATTTGTGCATAATATAAAGTTTATGCTCCCCCTCAATTTATGCCTAAAAATATATAATTTTATTTATTTTATATTCTAATTTCAAAACATTTCTCCTTTAATTATTCTCCCTCTTCTGTCATCATACAAATAGGAATGGGAGATACATATAATATCATGGAGAAAGAAATAAAATTTTTAGAGATAAATTCTCATAGAAAAATTAAATATGAATAACACGTACCTCCTTCAGATGTGTTTCTTACACTGAGTCTTTAAAGATGAAATCATCTTCAATTTTTAGTTTTCCCCAATCTCATCTATTGATTTTGGCTCAAATGGGAGAATATGATCATGTTGTTTGAATCTTCAATTAAGGATTGTCTTATTGTGACTCCGTCATAGATATTTCCAATTACTTAATTTTAAGGATGTTGTTTATATTTCCTCACCATTTTGATTGTTTTCAAAAGTGTGGTTTTGTTCGTATTCTTCGTTATGATATTCCTCTCTTTTATCATCAAAAACATTAAGTTCATCAAAACAACATGCACATTTTATTCTACAATTTGATTTTTGAGCTTGTATACACTATATTTTCTTGAGGATGTAGAATATCCTAAAAATATGCCTTTGATTGATTTTGAGTCAAACTTTTCCAAACATTCTTTAAAAATATAACAATTACACCCAAAAATATGAAAGTACGATATGTTTGGTTTTTTATTTTCCCAAAGTTCGTATGGAGTTTTATTTAAGATATCTCTAATAGAACTATGAATCAAAACATAGCATGAAGTGTCAGTGGCTTCGGCCCAAAATTGTTTTTCAACATTTGATTCAAATAAAATTCTCTTGCCATTTCTTGCAAGGTTCTATTTTTTCTCTCAACAATTCCATTTTGTTTGGAAGTTCATGGAAATGATAAATTTTAGAAATTCCATTTTCATCAAAGAAAGATTTAAAGGATGAACTTTCAAACTCTTTCCATTGACCAATTCTCACAGATATGATATGCAAATATTTTTCATGTTGAACCCTTTTACAAAACTTCTGAAATGCTGCAAAAGAATCATATTTTTATTTTAGAAATAAAACCCAAGTAAAGTGAGAAAAGTCATCAACTATCACAAAACCATATTTCTTCAAACTTTCATTGTAATACCCCGTATTTTATTTTACTCAGGATAATACTAGTTTTGATCAACTGAGTTCCTATGTACTCTGAGAAATTATCTGCAAAGATAATTTGAGCAACTGATAAGCTCAGATCAGATCAAATTAATATTATCTGACTCTGAGGTGTTATCTTTTGGTGCTATAAAGATATTTGGAGATTTAGTAGTGTTACTATCTAATTGAATTTCTCTATATCATTTCATTTCCCTCACAGGTGCAAAATAAAACTTGGAATTGAATAGAAAAGCTTGGATCATCATCTCTTCTTCATCAAATCATCCCAAAATCTTCATCATCATCTTGTCTAGAGGTGGGTTCTAGTTAGAACTTGAGTTTTAGAGATTCTAGAAATGATAGAGTTTAGGTTAGAAATGTTGGATTGTGAGTAATAATATGAAATCAATGTTTTAACGGTGCAAAATGAGTAAAAATGTGTAGCAATGACTGATATATGTGTATATGTGATGTGTGATAATTTATTTTATGATCCATTGAAGTTATTTTGAGTTCCATTGGATTTTTATGCTGAAAATAATAGGTTTTGGGATTCGGACTCAGTGGTACCGGTTACCCATTATGGAGTAACCGATTACATGCAGGAAAAGTTGAATTTTGTGGGAAAAATGAACTGAGTAACCGGTTACCCATTCTGAGGTAACCGGTTACCAAATTGTGCCTCTAAACGTAATTTTGGTTCTGTTTTGAACAGTGAACTTGAGTAATCGGTTACTCATTCTGAGGTAACCGGTTACCACGGTTAGTTGATGAAAAATATTTTTTTGAAAATTCAAAACTTTTGAACCGTGATTCTAATCGAAACGTTCTTGGTATCGATGGAAAGCTGTGGAAATATTCTACACAATGAAATTGAAAAATATCGGTTTTGTTACCCGATTAAATAATCGGAGGAAAGCCCAAAAATGTATTAATTTTGTGAATTGAATTATTATGTGCATTTTGCTACACTATTGGATTGTGTTACATTTAATCCCTCATTGTGAAGAGAATTGAGCGATAACATGTTTAAAATATGTAATAGGAAGTGAGAGGAAACTATACCCCCAAACAAAATGATACGATTCTAGAATTGTGATAGATAACCTAGATGGTGATGCTGGTGCATACAATGTAGAAATGTACATCCTTGACGAGTAATGGTCTAGGAGAGAGTGAAACACTGGTATGGAACATGTGTGACCATTGTGGTTTGAGAAAAGGAGAAAGGGCCTTAAGGCGAATGTGGCCTTGTGATTGTCGAATACAATCATGTTTGTGTGTGAGATCATGTAATCGTAATCGTTTCCCTTGAGTTGGCGTTTCATGAGCTTGGAGCTCTTATGGAATGTACGCATGATTACTTGGCAAGTTTGATTTCCGCGTGTAGTACGAATGGAACCTAAGGGTAGAGACTTGTGATGATTTATGGCCCGTGTGAAGTGACGGTTCATAACGGTTAATGGCCCGTAGAACCCGAATCCATTTCGTATGTCAAGTAATTTACAAGGATCCATGACTCGGGTCACCTTCTAGACGTAGAAGCGGATGGGAAAAGAGGATACCTTGGTAAGATTATCGATTAGTGATATTTTGAGTTGGTGAACTCATGAACATGTTTCCATATAGTGTGAGATTGTGAACTCAAGGTCATTTCCCTTCCCCTTGACTTGAGTTAGGATTGATAGAACCTTGTAGAGCCGAGAGAATCTATAAGATAGGGAGCTCACTGGGATTTAATATCTCACCCCATATTGTTGATTATATTACAGGTACTACAGGTTTCGCAAAGGGTAAGGATAAGGCTATTTGATTATCCTTACTAATCTTGGCTTTTTGGGGTGGCATGGCTTTCGTTTGTGGAGTTATTTTTGAGATCACTATGTCAATCTAGTTCTTAGTACATTGGAACATCTTGTATATATTTTATGCCATAGATTTTTTTTAGTATTTGGTATTTTGGTTATGTGATATGTACAATGTGTTAACTAGGAACTTATGGTATTTCAATACCAAATCTTGGATTCATGTATAATATATATGCTTTGATGTATGTTGTTATATGTGGGTGTTACAGTTACGGAGAAGATTAGAATGATCCGTGATAAAGTTAAACAAGCGCAAGACCGTCAGAAGAGTTATGCGGATAACCGTAGGAGACCTTTAGAATTCGATGAAGGTAATCACGTGTATTTGAAGGTTACTCCGAGATTGAGGTTGAAGGACTGTTTAAGTCGCGAATATTAAGGTCGAGATACGTGGGACCGTATCAAATTTTAGAAAGGATTGGTGAAGTCACTTACAGATTAACCTTACCACCTTCTCTGTCAGAAATGCATGATGTTTTTCAAGTGTCTCAACTCCGGAAGTTTGTTCCAGATTCTTTTCAGCCAATTCTACCGGATACAATTGAGATAGAAACAGATTTGACGTTTGAACCTTAACCGAGTCGTATCACTGCAAGAGAAACTAATGTACTAAGGAATAAGGAGATTCCTCTTGTGAAAGTTCTGTGGGATGCGACGCATTCGGGTGATGCAACTTGCGAACTCGAGTCAGAGATGAGAGATACTTACCCTCATCTTTTCAGGTAATCTTTTAATTCGTGGACGAATTTATATTTAAGGAGGGGAGGATGTAATACCCCGTATTTTATGTTTCTCTGGATAATATTAGTTTTGATCAACTGAGTTCCGGTGTACTCTAAGAAATTATCCGCAAAGATAATTTGAGCAACCGATGAGCTCAGATCAGATCAAATTAATATTATCTGACTCTGAGGTGTTAGCTTTTGGTGCTATAGAGATATTTGGACATTTAGTAGTGTTACTATCTAATTGAATTTCTCTATATCATTTCATTTCCCTCACATGTGCAAAATAGAAACAAAGTTGGAAAAAGATAGTAAGAGTAGAGAGAAGGAGGAGCAAGAGGAGAAAAAGAGAGAAAACTTGGAATTGAAGAGAAAAGCTTGGATCATCATCTCTTCTTCATCAAATCATCCCAACATCTTCATCATCATCTTGTCTAGAGGTGGGTTCTAGTTAGAACTTGAGTTTTAGAGATTCTAGAAATGCTAGAGTTTAGGTTAGAAACGTTGGATTGTGAATAATAATATGAAATCGATGTTTTGACGGTGCAAAATGAGTAAAAATGTGTAGCAATGAATGATATGTGTATATGTGATGTGTGATAATTTATTTTATGATCCATTGAAGTTATTTTGAGTTCCATTGGATTTTAATGCTGAAAATAATAGGTTTGGGGATTCTGACTCAGTGGTACCGGTTACCCATTATGGAGTAACCGATTATATGCAGGAAAAGTTGAATTTTGTGGGAAAAATGAACTGAGTAACCGGTTACCCATTCTGAGGTAACCGGTTACCAAATTGTGCCTCTAAACGTAATTTTGGTTCTGTTTTGAACAGTGAACTTGAGTAATCGGTTACTCATTCTGAGGTAACCGGTTACCACGGTTAGTTGATGAAAAATATTTTTTTGAAAATTCAAAACTTTTGAACCGTGATTCTGATCGAAACGTTCTTGATATCGATGGAAAGCTGTGGAAATATTCTACACAATGAAAGTGAAAAATATCGGTTTTGTTACCCGATTAAATAATCGGAGGAAAGCCCAAAAATGTATTAATTTTGTGAATTGAATTATTATGTCCATTTTGCTACACTATTGGATTGTGTTACATTTAATCCCTCATTGCGAAGAGAATTGAGCGATAACATGTTTAAAATATGTAATAGGAAGTGAGAGGAAACTATACCCCCAAACAAAATGATACGATTCTAGAATTGTGATAGATAACCTAGATGGTGATGCTGGTGCATACAATGTAGAAATGTACATCCTTGACGAGTAATGGTCTAGGAGAGAGTGAAACACTGGTATGGAACATGTGTGACCATTGTGGTTTGAGAAAAGGAGAAAGGGCCTTAAGGCGAATGTGGCCTTGTGATTGTCGAATACAATCATGTTTGTGTGTGAGATCATGTAATCGTAACCGTTTCCCTTGAGTTGGCGTTTCATGAGCTTGGAGCTCTTATGGAATGTACGCATGATTACTTGGCAAGTTTGATTTCCGCGTGTAGTACGAATGGAACCTAAGGGTAGAGACTTGTGATGATTTATGGCCCGTGTGAAGTGACGGTTCATAACGGTTAATGGCCCGTAGAACTCGAATCCATTTCGTATGTCAAGTAATTTACAAGGATCCATGACTCGGGTCACCTTCTAGACATAGAAGCGGACGGGAAAAGAGGATACCTTGGTAAGATTATCGATTAGTGATATTTTGAGTTAGTGAACTCATGAACATGTTTCCATATAGTGTGAGATTGTGAACTCAAGGTCATTTCCCTTCCCCTTGACTTGAGTTAGGATTGATAGAACCTTGTAGAGCCGAGAGAATCTATAAGATAGGGAGCTCACTGGGATTTAATATCTCACCCCATATTGTTGATTATATTACAGGTACTACAGGTTTCGCGAAGGGTAAGGATAAGGCTATTTGATTATCCTTACTAATCTTGGCTTTTTGGGGTGGCATGGCTTTCGTTTGTGGAGTTATTTTTGAGATCACTATGTCAATCTAGTTCTTAGTACATTGGAACATCTTGTATATATTTTATGCCATAGATTTTTTTTAGTATTTGGTATTTTGGTTATGTGATATGTACAATGTGTTAACTAGGAACTTATGGTATTTCAATACCAAATCTTGGATTCATGTATAATATATATGCTTTGATGTATGTTGTTATATGTGGGTGTTACAGTTACGGAGAAGATTAGAATGATCCGTGATAAAGTTAAACAAGCGGAAGACCGTCAGAAGAGTTATGCGGATAACCGTAGGAGACCTTTAAAATTCGATGAAGGTAATCACGCGTATTTGAAGGTTACTCCGAGATTGATGTTGATGGACTGTTTAAGTCGCGAATATTAAGTTCGAGATACGTGGGACCGTATCAAATTTTAGAAAGGATTGGTGAAGTCACATACAGATTAGCCTTACCACCTTCTCTGTCAGAAATGCATGATGTTTTTCAAGTGTCTCAACTCCGGAAGTTTGTTCCAGATTCTTTTCAGCCAATTCTACCGGATACAATTGAGATAGAAACAGATTTGACGTTTGAACCTCAACCGAGTCGTATCACTACAAGAGAAACTAATGTACTAAGGAATAAGGAGATTCTTCTTGTGAAAGTTCTGTGGGATGCGACGCATCCGGGTGATGCAACTTGCGAACCCGAGTCAGAGATGAGAGATACTTACCCTCATCTTTTCAGGTAATCTTTTAATTCGTGGACGAATTTATATTTAAGGAGGGGAGGATGTAATACCCCGTATTTTATGTTTCTCTGGATAATATTAGTTTTGATCAACTGAGTTCCGGTGTACTCTAAGAAATTATCCGCAAAGATAATTTGAGCAACCGATGAGCTCAGATCAGATCAAATTAATATTATCTGACTCTGAGGTGTTAGCTTTTGGTGCTATAGAGATATTTGGACATTTAGTAGTGTTACTATCTAATTGAATTTCTCTATATCATTTCATTTACCTCACATGTGCAAAATAGAAACAAAGTTGGAAAAAGATAGTAAGAGTAGAGAGAAGGAGGAGCAAGAGGAGAAAAAGAGAGAAAACTTGGAATTGAAGAGAAAAGCTTGGATCATCATCTCTTCTTCATCAAATCATCCCAACATCTTCATCATCATCTTGTCTAGAGGTGGGTTCTAGTTAGAACTTGAGTTTTAGAGATTCTAGAAATGCTAGAGTTTAGGTTAAAAACGTTGCATTGTGAATAATAATATGAAATCGATGTTTTGACGGTGCAAAGTGAGTAAAAATGTGTAGCAATGAATGATATGTGTATATGTGATGTGTGATAATTTATTTTATGATCCATTGAAGTTATTTTGAGTTCCATTGGATTTTTATGCTGAAAATAATAGGTTTTGGGATTCTGACTCAGTGGTACCGGTTACCCATTATGGAGTAACCGATTATATGCAGGAAAAGTTGAATTTTGTGGGAAAAATGAACTGAGTAACCGGTTACCCATTCTGAGGTAACCGGTTACCAAATTGTGCCTCTAAACGTAATTTTGGTTCTGTTTTGAACAGTGAACTTGAGTAATCGGTTACTCATTCTGAGGTAACCGGTTACCACGGTTAGTTGATGAAAAATATTTTTTTGAAAATTCAAAACTTTTGAACCGTGATTCCGATCGAAACGTTCTTGGTATCGATGGAAAGCTGTGGAAATATTCTACACAATGAAAGTGAAAAATATCGGTTTTGTTACCCGATTAAATAATCGGAGGAAAGCCCAAAACTGTATTAATTTTGTGAATTGAATAATTATGTGCATTTTGCTACACTATTGGATTATGTTACATTTAATCCCTCATTGTGAAGAGAATTGAGCGATAACATGTTTAAAATATGTAATAGGAAGTGAGAGGAAACTATACCCCCAAACAAAATGATACGATTCTAGAATTATGATAGATAACCTAGATGGTGATGCTGGTGCATACAATGTAGAAATGTACATCCTTGACGAGTAATGGTCTAGGAGAGAGTGAAACACTGGTATGGAACATGTGTGACCATTGTGGTTTGAGAAAAGGAGAAAGGGCCTTAAGGCGAATGTGGCCTTGTGATTGTCGAATAAAATCATGTTTGTGTGTGAGATCATGTAATCGTAACCGTTTCCCTTGAGTTGGCGTTTCATGAGCTTGGAGCTCTTATGGAATGTACGCATGATTACTTGGCAAGTTTGATTTCCGCGTGTAGTACGAATGGAACCTAAGGGTAGAGACTTGTGATGATTTATGGCCCGTGTGAAGTGACGGTTCATAACGGTTAATGGCCCGTAGAACCCGAATCCATTTTGTATGTCAAGTAATTTACAAGGATCCATGACTCGGGTCACCTTCTAGACGTAGAAGCGGACGGGAAAAGAGGATACCTTGGTAAGATTATCGATTAGTGATATTTTGAGTTGGTGAACTCATGAACATGTTTCCATATAGTGTGAGATTGTGAACTCAAGGTCATTTCCCTTCCCCTTGACTTGAGTTAGGATTGATAGAACCTTGTAGAGCCGAGAGAATCTATAAGATAGGGAGCTCACTGGGATTTAATATCTCACCCCATATTGTTGATTATATTACAGGTACTACAGGTTTCGCGAAGGGTAAGGATAAGGCTATTTGATTATCCTTACTAATCTTGGCTTTTTGGGGTGGCATGGCTTTCGTTTGTGGAGTTATTTTTGAGATCACTATGTCAATGTAGTTCTTAGTACATTGGAACATCTTGTATATATTTTATGCCATAGATTTTTTTTAGTATTTGGTATTTTGGTTTTGTGATATGTACAATGTGTTAACTAGGAACTTATGGTATTTCAATACCAAATCTTGGATTCATGTATAATATATATGCTTTGATGTATGTTGTTATATGTGGGTGTTACAGTTACGGAGAAGATTAGAATGATCCGTGATAAAGTTAAACAAGCGCAAGACCGTCAGAAGAGTTATGCGGATAACCGTAGGAGACCTTTAGAATTCGATGAAGGTAATCACGCGTATTTGAAGGTTACTCCGAGATTGATGTTGAAGGACTGTTTAAGTCGCGAATATTAAGTTCGAGATACGTGGGACCGTATCAAATTTTAGAAAGGATTGGTGAAGTCACTTACAGATTAGCCTTACCACCTTCTCTGTCAGAAATGCATGATGTTTTTCAAGTGTCTCAACTCCGGAAGTTTGTTCCAGATTCTTTTCAGCCAATTCTACCGGATACAATTGAGATAGAAACAGATTTGACGTTTGAACCTCAACCGAGTCGTATCACTGCAAGACAAACTAATGTACTAAGGAATAAGGAGATTCCTCTTGTGAAAGTTCTGTGGGATGCGACGCATCCGGGTGATGCAACTTGTGAACCCGAGTCAGAGATGAGAGATACTTACCCTCATCTTTTCAGGTAATCTTTTAATTCGTGGACGAATTTATATTTAAGGAGGGGAGGATGTAATACCCCGTATTTTATGTTTCTCTGGATAATATTAGTTTTGATCAACTGAGTTCCGGTGTACTCTAAGAAATTATCCGCAAAGATAATTTGAGCAACCGATGAGCTCAGATCAGATCAAATTAATATTATCTGACTCTGAGGTGTTAGCTTTTGGTGCTATAGAGATATTTGGACATTTAGTAGTGTTACTATCTAATTGAATTTCTCTATATCATTTCATTTCCCTCACATGTGCAAAATAGAAACAAAGTTGGAAAAAGATAGTAAGAGTAGAGAGAAGGAGGAGCAAGAGGAGAAAAAGAGAGAAAACTTGGAATTGAAGAGAAAAGCTTGGATCATCATCTCTTCTTCATCAAATCATCCCAACATCTTCATCATCATCTTGTCTAGAGGTGGGTTCTAGTTAGAACTTGAGTTTTAGAGATTCTAGAAATGCTAGAGTTTAGGTTAGAAACGTTGGATTGTGAATAATAATATGAAATCGATGTTTTGACGGTGCAAAATGAGTAAAAATGTGTAGCAATGAATGATATGTGTATATGTGATGTGTGATAATTTATTTTATGATCCATTGAAGTTATTTTGAGTTCCATTGGATTTTTATGCTGAAAATAATAGGTTTTGGGATTCTGACTCAGTGGTACCGGTTACCCATTATGGAGTAACCGATTACATGCAGGAAAAGTTGAATTTTGTGGGAAAAATGAACTGCGTAACCGGTTACCCATTCTGAGGTAACCGGTTACCAAATTGTGCCTCTAAACGTAATTTTGGTTCTGTTTTGAACAGTGAACTTGAGTAATCGGTTACTCATTCTGAGGTAACCGGTTACCACGGTTAGTTGATGAAAAATATTTTTTTGAAAATTCAAAACTTTTGAACCGTGATTCCGATCGAAACGTTCTTGGTATCGATGGAAAGCTGTGGAAATATTCTACACAATGAAAGTGAAAAATATCGGTTTTGTTACCCGATTAAATAATCGGAGGAAAGCCCAAAAATGTATTAATTTTGTGAATTGAATTATTATGTGCATTTTGCTACACTATTGGATTGTGTTACATTTAATCCCTCATTGTGAAGAGAATTGAGCGATAACATGTTTAAAATATGTAATAGGAAGTGAGAGGAAACTATACCCCCAAACAAAATGATACGATTCTAGAATTGTGATAGATAACCTAGATGGTGATGCTGGTGCATACAATGTAGAAATGTACATCCTTGACGAGTAATGGTCTAGGAGAGAGTGAAACACTGGTATGGAACATGTGTGACCATTGTGGTTTGAGAAAAGGAGAAAGGGCCTTAAGGCGAATGTGGCCTTGTGATTGTCGAATACAATCATGTTTGTGTGTGAGATCATGTAATCGTAACCGTTCCCCTTGAGTTGGCGTTTCATGAGCTTGGAGCTCTTATGGAATGTAAGCATGATTACTTGGCAAGTTTGATTTCCGCGTGTAGTACGATGGAACCTAAGGGTAGAGACTTGTGATGATTTATGGCCCGTGTGAAGTGACGGTTCATAACGGTTAATGGCCCGTAGAACCCGAATCCATTTCGTATGTTAAGTAATTTACAAGGATCCATGACTCGGGTCACCTTCTAGACGTAGAAGCGGACGGGAAAAGAGGATACCTTGGTAAGAATATCGATTAGTGATATTTTGAGTTGGTGAACTCATGAACATGTTTCCATATAGTGTGAGATTGTGAACTCAAGGTCATTTCCCTTCCCCTTGACTTGAGTTAGGATTGATAGAACCTTGTAGAGCCGAGAGAATCTATAAGATAGGGAGCTCACTGGGATTTAATATCTCACCCCATATTGTTGATTATATTACAGGTACTACAGGTTTCGCGAAGGGTAAGGATAAGGCTATTTGATTATCCTTACTAATCTTGGCTTTTTGGGGTGGCATGGCTTTCGTTTGTGGAGTTATTTTTGAGATCACTATGTCAATGTAGTTCTTAGTACATTGGAACATCTTGTATATATTTTATGCCATAGATTTTTTTTAGTATTTGGTATTTTGGTTTTGTGATATGTACAATGTGTTAACTAGGAACTTATGGTATTTCAATACCAAATCTTGGATTCATGTATAATATATATGCTTTGATGTATGTTGTTATATGTGGGTGTTACAGTTACGGAGAAGATTAGAATGATCCGTGATAAAGTTAAACAAGCGCAAGACCGTCAGAAGAGTTATGCGGATAACCGTAGGAGACCTTTAGAATTCGATGAAGGTAATCACGCGTATTTGAAGGTTACTCCGAGATTGATGTTGAAGGACTGTTTAAGTCGCGAATATTAAGTTCGAGATACGTGGGACCGTATCAAATTTTAGAAAGGATTGGTGAAGTCACTTACAGATTAGCCTTACCACCTTCTCTGTCAGAAATGCATGATGTTTTTCAAGTGTCTCAACTCCGGAAGTTTGTTCCAGATTCTTTTCAGCCAATTCTACCGGATACAATTGAGATAGAAACAGATTTGACGTTTGAACCTCAACCGAGTCGTATCACTGCAAGACAAACTAATGTACTAAGGAATAAGGAGATTCCTCTTGTGAAAGTTCTGTGGGATGCGACGCATCCGGGTGATGCAACTTGTGAACCCGAGTCAGAGATGAGAGATACTTACCCTCATCTTTTCAGGTAATCTTTTAATTCGTGGACGAATTTATATTTAAGGAGGGGAGGATGTAATACCCCGTATTTTATGTTTCTCTGGATAATATTAGTTTTGATCAACTGAGTTCCGGTGTACTCTAAGAAATTATCCGCAAAGATAATTTGAGCAACCGATGAGCTCAGATCAGATCAAATTAATATTATCTGACTCTGAGGTGTTAGCTTTTGGTGCTATAGAGATATTTGGACATTTAGTAGTGTTACTATCTAATTGAATTTCTCTATATCATTTCATTTCCCTCACATGTGCAAAATAGAAACAAAGTTGGAAAAAGATAGTAAGAGTAGAGAGAAGGAGGAGCAAGAGGAGAAAAAGAGAGAAAACTTGGAATTGAAGAGAAAAGCTTGGATCATCATCTCTTCTTCATCAAATCATCCCAACATCTTCATCATCATCTTGTCTAGAGGTGGGTTCTAGTTAGAACTTGAGTTTTAGAGATTCTAGAAATGCTAGAGTTTAGGTTAGAAACGTTGGATTGTGAATAATAATATGAAATCGATGTTTTGACGGTGCAAAATGAGTAAAAATGTGTAGCAATGAATGATATGTGTATATGTGATGTGTGATAATTTATTTTATGATCCATTGAAGTTATTTTGAGTTCCATTGGATTTTTATGCTGAAAATAATAGGTTTTGGGATTCTGACTCAGTGGTACCGGTTACCCATTATGGAGTAACCGATTACATGCAGGAAAAGTTGAATTTTGTGGGAAAAATGAACTGCGTAACCGGTTACCCATTCTGAGGTAACCGGTTACCAAATTGTGCCTCTAAACGTAATTTTGGTTCTGTTTTGAACAGTGAACTTGAGTAATCGGTTACTCATTCTGAGGTAACCGGTTACCACGGTTAGTTGATGAAAAATATTTTTTTGAAAATTCAAAACTTTTGAACCGTGATTCCGATCGAAACGTTCTTGGTATCGATGGAAAGCTGTGGAAATATTCTACACAATGAAAGTGAAAAATATCGGTTTTGTTACCCGATTAAATAATCGGAGGAAAGCCCAAAAATGTATTAATTTTGTGAATTGAATTATTATGTGCATTTTGCTACACTATTGGATTGTGTTACATTTAATCCCTCATTGTGAAGAGAATTGAGCGATAACATGTTTAAAATATGTAATAGGAAGTGAGAGGAAACTATACCCCCAAACAAAATGATACGATTCTAGAATTGTGATAGATAACCTAGATGGTGATGCTGGTGCATACAATGTAGAAATGTACATCCTTGACGAGTAATGGTCTAGGAGAGAGTGAAACACTGGTATGGAACATGTGTGACCATTGTGGTTTGAGAAAAGGAGAAAGGGCCTTAAGGCGAATGTGGCCTTGTGATTGTCGAATACAATCATGTTTGTGTGTGAGATCATGTAATCGTAACCGTTCCCCTTGAGTTGGCGTTTCATGAGCTTGGAGCTCTTATGGAATGTAAGCATGATTACTTGGCAAGTTTGATTTCCGCGTGTAGTACGATGGAACCTAAGGGTAGAGACTTGTGATGATTTATGGCCCGTGTGAAGTGACGGTTCATAACGGTTAATGGCCCGTAGAACCCGAATCCATTTCGTATGTCAAGTAATTTACAAGGATCCATGACTCGGGTCACCTTCTAGACGTAGAAGCGGACGGGAAAAGAGGATACCTTGGTAAGAATATCGATTAGTGATATTTTGAGTTGGTGAACTCATGAACATGTTTCCATATAGTGTGAGATTGTGAACTCAAGGTCATTTCCCTTCCCCTTGACTTGAGTTAGGATTGATAGAACCTTGTAGAGCCGAGAGAATCTATAAGATAGGGAGCTCACTGGGATTTAATATCTCACCCCATATTGTTGATTATATTACAGGTACTACAGGTTTCGCGAAGGGTAAGGATAAGGCTATTTGATTATCCTTACTAATCTTGGCTTTTTGGGGTGGCATGGCTTTCGTTTGTGGAGTTATTTTTGAGATCACTATGTCAATGTAGTTCTTAGTACATTGGAAAATCTTGTATATATTTTATGCCATAGATTTTTTTTAGTATTTGGTATTTTGGTTTTGTGATATGTACAATGTGTTAACTAGGAACTTATGGTATTTCAATACCAAATCTTGGATTCATGTATAATATATATGCTTTGATGTATGTTGTTATATGTGGGTGTTACAGTTACGGAGAAGATTAGAATGATCCGTGATAACGTTAAACAAGCGCAAGACCGTCAGAAGAGTTATGCGGATAACCGTAGGAGACCTTTAGAATTCGATGAAGGTAATCACGCGTATTTGAAGGTTACTCCGAGATTGATGTTGAAGGACTGTTTAAGTCACGAATATTAAGTTCGAGATACGTGGGACCGTATCAAATTTTAGAAAGGATTGGTGAAGTCACTTACAGATTAGCCTTACGACCTTCTCTGTCAGAAATGCATGATGTTTTTCAAGTGTCTCAACTCCGGAAGTTTGTTCCAGATTCTTTTCAGCCAATTCTACCGGATACAATTGAGATAGAAACAGATTTGACGTTTGAACCTCAACCGAGTCGTATCACTGCAAGACAAACTAATGTACTAAGGAATAAGGAGATTCCTCTTGTGAAAGTTCTGTGGGATGCGACGCATCCGGGTGATGCAACTTGTGAACCCGAGTCAGAGATGAGAGATACTTACCCTCATCTTTTCAGGTAATCTTTTAATTCGTGGACGAATTTATATTTAAGGAGGGGAGGATGTAATACCCCGTATTTTATGTTTCTCTGGATAATATTAGTTTTGATCAACTGAGTTCCGGTGTACTCTAAGAAATTATCCGCAAAGATAATTTGAGCAACCGATGAGCTCAGATCAGATCAAATTAATATTATCTGACTCTGAGGTGTTAGTTTTTGGTGCTATAGAGATATTTGGACATTTAGTAGTGTTACTATCTAATTGAATTTCTCTATATCATTTCATTTCCCTCACATGTGCAAAATAGAAACAAAGTTGGAAAAAGATAGTAAGAGTAGAGAGAAGGAGGAGCAAGAGGAGAAAAAGAGAGAAAACTTGGAATTGAAGAGAAAAGCTTGGATCATCATCTCTTCTTCATCAAATCATCCCAACATCTTCATCATCATCTTGTCTAGAGGTGGGTTCTAGTTAGAACTTGAGTTTTAGAGATTCTAGAAATGCTAGAGTTTAGGTTAGAAACGTTGGATTGTGAATAATAATATGAAATCGATGTTTTGACGGTGCAAAATGAGTAAAAATGTGTAGCAATGAATGATATGTGTATATGTGATGTGTGATAATTTATTTTATGATCCATTGAAGTTATTTTGAGTTCCATTGGATTTTTATGCTGAAAATAATAGGTTTTGGGATTCTGACTCAGTGGTACCGGTTACCCATTATGGAGTAACCGATTACATGCAGGAAAAGTTGAATTTTGTGGGAAAAATGAACTGCGTAACCGGTTACCCATTCTGAGGTAACCGGTTACCAAATTGTGCCTCTAAACGTAATTTTGGTTCTGTTTTGAACAGTGAACTTGAGTAATCGGTTACTCATTCTGAGGTAACCGGTTACCACGGTTAGTTGATGAAAAATATTTTTTTGAAAATTCAAAACTTTTGAACCGTGATTCCGATCGAAACGTTCTTGGTATCGATGGAAAGCTGTGGAAATATTCTACACAATGAAAGTGAAAAATATCGGTTTTGTTACCCGATTAAATAATCGGAGGAAAGCCCAAAAATGTATTAATTTTGTGAATTGAATTATTATGTGCATTTTGCTACACTATTGGATTGTGTTACATTTAATCCCTCATTGTGAAGAGAATTGAGCGATAACATGTTTAAAATATGTAATAGGAAGTGAGAGGAAACTATACCCCCAAACAAAATGATACGATTCTAGAATTGTGATAGATAACCTAGATGGTGATGCTGGTGCATACAATGTAGAAATGTACATCCTTGACGAGTAATGGTCTAGGAGAGAGTGAAACACTGGTATGGAACATGTGTGACCATTGTGGTTTGAGAAAAGGAGAAAGGGCCTTAAGGCGAATGTGGCCTTGTGATTGTCGAATACAATCATGTTTGTGTGTGAGATCATGTAATCGTAACCGTCCCCTTGAGTTGGCGTTTCATGAGCTTGGAGCTCTTATGGAATGTAAGCATGATTACTTGGCAAGTTTGATTTCCGCGTGTAGTACGATGGAACCTAAGGGTAGAGACTTGTGATGATTTATGGCCCGTGTGAAGTGACGGTTCATAACGGTTAATGGCCCGTAGAACCCGAATCCATTTCGTATGTCAAGTAATTTACAAGGATCCATGACTCGGGTCACCTTCTAGACGTAGAAGCGGACGGGAAAAGAGGATACCTTGGTAAGAATATCGATTAGTGATATTTTGAGTTGGTGAACTCATGAACATGTTTCCATATAGTGTGAGATTGTGAACTCAAGGTCATTTCCCTTCCCCTTGACTTGAGTTAGGATTGATAGAACCTTGTAGAGCCGAGAGAATCTATAAGATAGGGAGCTCACTGGGATTTAATATCTCACCCCATATTGTTGATTATATTACAGGTACTACAGGTTTCGCGAAGGGTAAGGATAAGGCTATTTGATTATCCTTACTAATCTTGGCTTTTTGGGGTGGCATGGCTTTCGTTTGTGGAGTTATTTTTGAGATCACTATGTCAATGTAGTTCTTAGTACATTGGAACATCTTGTATATATTTTATGCCATAGATTTTTTTTAGTATTTGGTATTTTTGGTTTTGTGATATGTACAATGTGTTAACTAGGAACTTATGGTATTTCAATACCAAATCTTGGATTCATGTATAATATATATGCTTTGATGTATGTTGTTATATGTGGGTGTTACAGTTACGGAGAAGATTAGAATGATCCGTGATAAAGTTAAACAAGCGCAAGACCGTCAGAAGAGTTATGCGGATAACCGTAGGAGACCTTTAGAATTCGATGAAGGTAATCACGCGTATTTGAAGGTTACTCCGAGATTGATGTTGAAGGACTGTTTAAGTCGCGAATATTAAGTTCGAGATACGTGGGACCGTATCAAATTTTAGAAAGGATTGGTGAAGTCACTTACAGATTAGCCTTACGACCTTCTCTGTCAGAAATGCATGATGTTTTTCAAGTGTCTCAACTCCGGAAGTTTGTTCCAGATTCTTTTCAGCCAATTCTACCGGATACAATTGAGATAGAAACAGATTTGACGTTTGAACCTCAACCGAGTCCGTATCACTGCAAGACAAACTAATGTACTAAGGAATAAGGAGATTCCTCTTGTGAAAGTTCTGTGGGATGCGACGCATCCGGGTGATGCAACTTGTGAACCCGAGTCAGAGATGAGAGATACTTACCCTCATCTTTTCAGGTAATCTTTTAATTCGTGGACGAATTTATATTTAAGGAGGGGAGGATGTAATACCCCGTATTTTATGTTTCTCTGGATAATATTAGTTTTGATCAACTGAGTTCCGGTGTACTCTAAGAAATTATCCGCAAAGATAATTTGAGCAACCGATGAGCTCAGATCAGATCAAATTAATATTATCTGACTCTGAGGTGTTAGCTTTTGGTGCTATAGAGATATTTGGACATTTAGTAGTGTTACTATCTAATTGAATTTCTCTATATCATTTCATTTCCCTCACATGTGCAAAATAGAAACAAAGTTGGAAAAAGATAGTAAGAGTAGAGAGAAGGAGGAGCAAGAGGAGAAAAAGAGAGAAAACTTGGAATTGAAGAGAAAAGCTTGGATCATCATCTCTTCTTCATCAAATCATCC
This sequence comes from Lathyrus tuberosus, assembly GCA_022829125.1. Lineage (NCBI taxonomy): Eukaryota > Viridiplantae > Streptophyta > Magnoliopsida > Fabales > Fabaceae > Lathyrus > Lathyrus tuberosus. Next base: position 3,571,384 of record JALAZF010000305.1, read on the forward strand.
CAACATCTTCATCATCATCTTGTCTAGAGGTGGGTTCTAGTTAGAACTTGAGTTTTAGAGATTCTAGAAATGCTAGAGTTTAGGTTAGAAACGTTGGATTGTGAATAATAATATGAAATCGATGTTTTGACGGTGCAAAATGAGTAAAAATGTGTAGCAATGAATGATATGTGTATATGTGATGTGTGATAATTTATTTTATGATCCATTGAAGTTATTTTGAGTTCCATTGGATTTTTATGCTGAAAATAATAGGTTTTGGGATTCTGACTCAGTGGTACCGGTTACCCATTATGGAGTAACCGATTACATGCAGGAAAAGTTGAATTTTGTGGGAAAAATGAACTGCGTAACCGGTTACCCATTCTGAGGTAACCGGTTACCAAATTGTGCCTCTAAACGTAATTTTGGTTCTGTTTTGAACAGTGAACTTGAGTAATCGGTTACTCATTCTGAGGTAACCGGTTACCACGGTTAGTTGATGAAAAATATTTTTTTGAAAATTCAAAACTTTTGAACCGTGATTCCGATCGAAACGTTCTTGGTATCGATGGAAAGCTGTGGAAATATTCTACACAATGAAAGTGAAAAATATCGGTTTTGTTACCCGATTAAATAATCGGAGGAAAGCCCAAAAATGTATTAATTTTGTGAATTGAATTATTATGTGCATTTTGCTACACTATTGGATTGTGTTACATTTAATCCCTCATTGTGAAGAGAATTGAGCGATAACATGTTTAAAATATGTAATAGGAAGTGAGAGGAAACTATACCCCCAAACAAAATGATACGATTCTAGAATTGTGATAGATAACCTAGATGGTGATGCTGGTGCATACAATGTAGAAATGTACATCCTTGACGAGTAATGGTCTAGGAGAGAGTGAAACACTGGTATGGAACATGTGTGACCATTGTGGTTTGAGAAAAGGAGAAAGGGCCTTAAGGCGAATGTGGCCTTGTGATTGTCGAATACAATCATGTTTGTGTGTGAGATCATGTAATCGTAACCGTTCCCCTTGAGTTGGCGTTTCATGAGCTTGGAGCTCTTATGGAATGTAAGCATGATTACTTGGCAAGTTTGATTTCCGCGTGTAGTACGATGGAACCTAAGGGTAGAGACTTGTGATGATTTATGGCCCGTGTGAAGTGACGGTTCATAACGGTTAATGGCCCGTAGAACCCGAATCCATTTCGTATGTCAAGTAATTTACAAGGATCCATGACTCGGGTCACCTTCTAGACGTAGAAGCGGACGGGAAAAGAGGATACCTTGGTAAGAATATCGATTAGTGATATTTTGAGTTGGTGAACTCATGAACATGTTTCCATATAGTGTGAGATTGTGAACTCAAGGTCATTTCCCTTCCCCTTGACTTGAGTTAGGATTGATAGAACCTTGTAGAGCCGAGAGAATCTATAAGATAGGGAGCTCACTGGGATTTAATATCTCACCCCATATTGTTGATTATATTACAGGTACTACAGGTTTCGCGAAGGGTAAGGATAAGGCTATTTGATTATCCTTACTAATCTTGGCTTTTTGGGGTGGCATGGCTTTCGTTTGTGGAGTTATTTTTGAGATCACTATGTCAATGTAGTTCTTAGTACATTGGAACATCTTGTATATATTTTATGCCATAGATTTTTTTTAGTATTTGGTATTTTGGTTTTGTGATATGTACAATGTGTTAACTAGGAACTTATGGTATTTCAATACCAAATCTTGGATTCATGTATAATATATATGCTTTGATGTATGTTGTTATATGTGGGTGTTACAGTTACGGAGAAGATTAGAATGATCCGTGATAAAGTTAAACAAGCGCAAGACCGTCAGAAGAGTTATGCGGATAACCGTAGGAGACCTTTAGAATTCGATGAAGGTAATCACGCGTATTTGAAGGTTACTCCGAGATTGATGTTGAAGGACTGTTTAAGTCGCGAATATTAAGTTCGAGATACGTGGGACCGTATCAAATTTTAGAAAGGATTGGTGAAGTCACTTACAGATTAGCCTTACGACCTTCTCTGTCAGAAATGCATGATGTTTTTCAAGTGTCTCAACTCCGGAAGTTTGTTCCAGATTCTTTTCAGCCAATTCTACCGGATACAATTGAGATAGAAACAGATTTGACGTTTGAACCTCAACCGAGTCGTATCACTGCAAGACAAACTAATGTACTAAGGAATAAGGAGATTCCTCTTGTGAAAGTTCTGTGGGATGCGACGCATCCGGGTGATGCAACTTGTGAACCCGAGTCAGAGATGAGAGATACTTACCCTCATCTTTTCAGGTAATCTTTTAATTCGTGGACGAATTTATATTTAAGGAGGGGAGGATGTAATACCCCGTATTTTATGTTTCTCTGGATAATATTAGTTTTGATCAACTGAGTTCCGGTGTACTCTAAGAAATTATCCGCAAAGATAATTTGAGCAACCGATGAGCTCAGATCAGATCAAATTAATATTATCTGACTCTGAGGTGTTAGCTTTTGGTGCTATAGAGATATTTGGACATTTAGTAGTGTTACTATCTAATTGAATTTCTCTATATCATTTCATTTCCCTCACATGTGCAAAATAGAAACAAAGTTGGAAAAAGATAGTAAGAGTAGAGAGAAGGAGGAGCAAGAGGAGAAAAAGAGAGAAAACTTGGAATTGAAGAGAAAAGCTTGGATCATCATCTCTTCTTCATCAAATCATCCCAACATCTTCATCATCATCTTGTCTAGAGGTGGGTTCTAGTTAGAACTTGAGTTTTAGAGATTCTAGAAATGCTAGAGTTTAGGTTAGAAACGTTGGATTGTGAATAATAATATGAAATCGATGTTTTGACGGTGCAAAATGAGTAAAAATGTGTAGCAATGAATGATATGTGTATATGTGATGTGTGATAATTTATTTTATGATCCATTGAAGTTATTTTGAGTTCCATTGGATTTTTATGCTGAAAATAATAGGTTTTGGGATTCTGACTCAGTGGTACCGGTTACCCATTATGGAGTAACCGATTACATGCAGGAAAAGTTGAATTTTGTGGGAAAAATGAACTGCGTAACCGGTTACCCATTCTGAGGTAACCGGTTACCAAATTGTGCCTCTAAACGTAATTTTGGTTCTGTTTTGAACAGTGAACTTGAGTAATCGGTTACTCATTCTGAGGTAACCGGTTACCACGGTTAGTTGATGAAAAATATTTTTTTGAAAATTCAAAACTTTTGAACCGTGATTCCGATCGAAACGTTCTTGGTATCGATGGAAAGCTGTGGAAATATTCTACACAATGAAAGTGAAAAATATCGGTTTTGTTACCCGATTAAATAATCGGAGGAAAGCCCAAAAATGTATTAATTTTGTGAATTGAATTATTATGTGCATTTTGCTACACTATTGGATTGTGTTACATTTAATCCCTCATTGTGAAGAGAATTGAGCGATAACATGTTTAAAATATGTAATAGGAAGTGAGAGGAAACTATACCCCCAAACAAAATGATACGATTCTAGAATTGTGATAGATAACCTAGATGGTGATGCTGGTGCATACAATGTAGAAATGTACATCCTTGACGAGTAATGGTATAGGAGAGAGTGAAACACTGGTATGGAACATGTGTGACCATTGTGGTTTGAGAAAAGGAGAAAGGGCCTTAAGGCGAATGTGGCCTTGTGATTGTCGAATACAATCATGTTTGTGTGTGAGATCATGTAATCGTAACCGTTCCCCTTGAGTTGGCGTTTCATGAGCTTGGAGCTCTTATGGAATGTAAGCATGATTACTTGGCAAGTTTGATTTCCGCGTGTAGTACGATGGAACCTAAGGGTAGAGACTTGTGATGATTTATGGCCCGTGTGAAGTGACGGTTCATAACGGTTAATGGCCCGTAGAACCCGAATCCATTTCGTATGTCAAGTAATTTACAAGGATCCATGACTCGGGTCACCTTCTAGACGTAGAAGCGGACGGGAAAAGAGGATACCTTGGTAAGAATATCGATTAGTGATATTTTGAGTTGGTGAACTCATGAACATGTTTCCATATAGTGTGAGATTGTGAACTCAAGGTCATTTCCCTTCCCCTTGACTTGAGTTAGGATTGATAGAACCTTGTAGAGCCGAGAGAATCTATAAGATAGGGAGCTCACTGGGATTTAATATCTCACCCCATATTGTTGATTATATTACAGGTACTACAGGTTTCGCGAAGGGTAAGGATAAGGCTATTTGATTATCCTTACTAATCTTGGCTTTTTGGGGTGGCATGGCTTTCGTTTGTGGAGTTATTTTTGAGATCACTATGTCAATGTAGTTCTTAGTACATTGGAACATCTTGTATATATTTTATGCCATAGATTTTTTTTAGTATTTGGTATTTTGGTTTTGTGATATGTACAATGTGTTAACTAGGAACTTATGGTATTTCAATACCAAATCTTGGATTCATGTATAATATATATGCTTTGATGTATGTTGTTATATGTGGGTGTTACAGTTACGGAGAAGATTAGAATGATCCGTGATAACGTTAAACAAGCGCAAGACCGTCAGAAGAGTTATGCGGATAACCGTAGGAGACCTTTAGAATTCGATGAAGGTAATCACGCGTATTTGAAGGTTACTCCGAGATTGATGTTGAAGGACTGTTTAAGTCACGAATATTAAGTTCGAGATACGTGGGACCGTATCAAATTTTAGAAAGGATTGGTGAAGTCACTTACAGATTAGCCTTACGACCTTCTCTGTCAGAAATGCATGATGTTTTTCAAGTGTCTCAACTCCGGAAGTTTGTTCCAGATTCTTTTCAGCCAATTCTACCGGATACAATTGAGATAGAAACAGATTTGACGTTTGAACCTCAACCGAGTCGTATCACTGCAAGACAAACTAATGTACTAAGGAATAAGGAGATTCCTCTTGTGAAAGTTCTGTGGGATGCGACGCATCCGGGTGATGCAACTTGTGAACCCGAGTCAGAGATGAGAGATACTTACCCTCATCTTTTCAGGTAATCTTTTAATTCGTGGACGAATTTATATTTAAGGAGGGGAGGATGTAATACCCCGTATTTTATGTTTCTCTGGATAATATTAGTTTTGATCAACTGAGTTCCGGTGTACTCTAAGAAATTATCCGCAAAGATAATTTGAGCAACCGATGAGCTCAGATCAGATCAAATTAATATTATCTGACTCTGAGGTGTTAGCTTTTGGTGCTATAGAGATATTTGGACATTTAGTAGTGTTACTATCTAATTGAATTTCTCTATATCATTTCATTTCCCTCACATGTGCAAAATAGAAACAAAGTTGGAAAAAGATAGTAAGAGTAGAGAGAAGGAGGAGCAAGAGGAGAAAAAGAGAGAAAACTTGGAATTGAAGAGAAAAGCTTGGATCATCATCTCTTCTTCATCAAATCATCCCAACATCTTCATCATCATCTTGTCTAGAGGTGGGTTCTAGTTAGAACTTGAGTTTTAGAGATTCTAGAAATGCTAGAGTTTAGGTTAGAAACGTTGGATTGTGAATAATAATATGAAATCGATGTTTTGACGGTGCAAAATGAGTAAAAATGTGTAGCAATGAATGATATGTGTATATGTGATGTGTGATAATTTATTTTATGATCCATTGAAGTTATTTTGAGTTCCATTGGATTTTTATGCTGAAAATAATAGGTTTTGGGATTCTGACTCAGTGGTACCGGTTACCCATTATGGAGTAACCGATTACATGCAGGAAAAGTTGAATTTTGTGGGAAAAATGAACTGCGTAACCGGTTACCCATTCTGAGGTAACCGGTTACCAAATTGTGCCTCTAAACGTAATTTTGGTTCTGTTTTGAACAGTGAACTTGAGTAATCGGTTACTCATTCTGAGGTAACCGGTTACCACGGTTAGTTGATGAAAAATATTTTTTTGAAAATTCAAAACTTTTGAACCGTGATTCCGATCGAAACGTTCTTGGTATCGATGGAAAGCTGTGGAAATATTCTACACAATGAAAGTGAAAAATATCGGTTTTGTTACCCGATTAAATAATCGGAGGAAAGCCCAAAAATGTATTAATTTTGTGAATTGAATTATTATGTGCATTTTGCTACACTATTGGATTGTGTTACATTTAATCCCTCATTGTGAAGAGAATTGAGCGATAACATGTTTAAAATATGTAATAGGAAGTGAGAGGAAACTATACCCCCAAACAAAATGATACGATTCTAGAATTGTGATAGATAACCTAGATGGTGATGCTGGTGCATACAATGTAGAAATGTACATCCTTGACGAGTAATGGTATAGGAGAGAGTGAAACACTGGTATGGAACATGTGTGACCATTGTGGTTTGAGAAAAGGAGAAAGGGCCTTAAGGCGAATGTGGCCTTGTGATTGTCGAATACAATCATGTTTGTGTGTGAGATCATGTAATCGTAACCGTTCCCCTTGAGTTGGCGTTTCATGAGCTTGGAGCTCTTATGGAATGTAAGCATGATTACTCGGCAAGTTTGATTTCCGCGTGTAGTACGATGGAACCTAAGGGTAGAGACTTGTGATGATTTATGGCCCGTGTGAAGTGACGGTTCATAACGGTTAATGGCCCGTAGAACCCGAATCCATTTCGTATGTCAAGTAATTTACAAGGATCCATGACTCGGGTCACCTTCTAGACGTAGAAGCGGACGGGAAAAGAGGATACCTTGGTAAGAATATCGATTAGTGATATTTTGAGTTGGTGAACTCATGAACATGTTTCCATATAGTGTGAGATTGTGAACTCAAGGTCATTTCCCTTCCCCTTGACTTGAGTTAGGATTGATAGAACCTTGTAGAGCCGAGAGAATCTATAAGATAGGGAGCTCACTGGGATTTAATATCTCACCCCATATTGTTGATTATATTACAGGTACTACAGGTTTCGCGAAGGGTAAGGATAAGGCTATTTGATTATCCTTACTAATCTTGGCTTTTTGGGGTGGCATGGCTTTCGTTTGTGGAGTTATTTTTGAGATCACTATGTCAATGTAGTTCTTAGTACATTGGAACATCTTGTATATATTTTATGCCATAGATTTTTTTTAGTATTTGGTATTTTGGTTTTGTGATATGTACAATGTGTTAACTAGGAACTTATGGTATTTCAATACCAAATCTTGGATTCATGTATAATATATATGCTTTGATGTATGTTGTTATATGTGGGTGTTACAGTTACGGAGAAGATTAGAATGATCCGTGATAAAGTTAAACAAGCGCAAGACCGTCAGAAGAGTTATGCGGATAGCCGTAGGAGACCTTTAGAATTCGATGAAGGTAATCACGCGTATTTGAAGGTTACTCCGAGATTGATGTTGAAGGACTGTTTAAGTCGCGAATATTAAGTTCGAGATACGTGGGACCGTATCAAATTTTAGAAAGGATTGGTGAAGTCACTTACAGATTAGCCTTACCACCTTCTCTGTCAGAAATGCATGATGTTTTTCAAGTGTCTCAACTCCGGAAGTTTGTTCCAGATTCTTTTCAGCCAATTCAACCGGATACAATTGAGATAGAAACAGATTTAACGTTTGAACCTCAACCGAGTCGTATCACTGCAAGACAAACTAATGTACTAAGGAATAAGGAGATTCCTCTTGTGAAAGTTCTGTGGGATGCGACGCATCCGGGTGATGCAACTTGTGAACCCGAGTCAGAGATGAGAGATACTTACCCTCATCTTTTCAGGTAATCTTTTAATTCGTGGACGAATTTATATTTAAGGAGGGGAGGATGTAATACCCCGTATTTTATGTTTCTCTGGATAATATTAGTTTTTATCAACTGAGTTCCGGTGTACTCTAAGAAATTATCCGCAAAGATAATTTGAGCAACCGATGAACTCAGATCAGATCAAATTAATATTATCTGACTCTGAGGTGTTAGCTTTTGGTGCTATAGAGATATTTGGACATTTAGTAGTGTTACTATCTAATTGAATTTCTCTATATCATTTCATTTCCCTCACATGTGCAAAATAGAAACAAAGTTGGAAAAAGATAGTAAGAGTAGAGAGAAGGAGGAGCAAGAGGAGAAAAAGAGAGAAAACTTGGAATTGAAGAGAAAAGCTTGGATCATCATCTCTTCTTCATCAAATCATCCCAACATCTTCATCATCATCTTGTCTAGAGGTGGGTTCTAGTTAGAACTTGAGTTTTAGAGATTCTAGAAATGCTAGAGTTTAGGTTAGAAACGTTGGATTGTGAATAATAATATGAAATCGATGTTTTGACGGTGCAAAATGAGTAAAAATGTGTAGCAATGAATGATATGTGTATATGTGATGTGTGATAATTTATTTTATGATCCATTGAAGTTATTTTGAGTTCCATTGGAATTTTATGATGAAAATAATAGGTTTTGGGATTCTGACTCAGTGGTACCGGTTACCCATTATGGAGTAACCGATTACATGCAGGAAAAGTTGAATTTTGTGGGAAAAATGAACTGCGTAACCGGTTACCCATTCTGAGGTAACCGGTTACCAAATTGTGCCTCTAAACGTAATTTTGGTTCTGTTTTGAACAGTGAACTTGAGTAATCGGTTACTCATTCTGAGGTAACCGGTTACCACGGTTAGTTGATGAAAAATATTTTTTTGAAAATTCAAAACTTTTGAACCGTGATTCCGATCGAAACGTTCTTGGTATCGATGGAAAGCTGTGGAAATATTCTACACAATGAAAGTGAAAAATATCGGTTTTGTTACCCGATTAAATAATCGGAGGAAAGCCCAAAAATGTATTAATTTTGTGAATTGAATTATTATGTGCATTTTGCTACACTATTGGATTGTGTTACATTTAATCCCTCATTGTGAAGAGAATTGAGCGATAACATGTTTAAAATATGTAATAGGAAGTGAGAGGAAACTATACCCCCAAACAAAATGATACGATTCTAGAATTGTGATAGATAACCTAGATGGTGATGCTGGTGCATACAATGTAGAAATGTACATCCTTGACGAGTAATGGTATAGGAGAGAGTGAAACACTGGTATGGAACATGTGTGACCATTGTGGTTTGAGAAAAGGAGAAAGGGCCTTAAGGCGAATGTGGCCTTGTGATTGTCGAATACAATCATGTTTGTGTGTGAGATCATGTAATCGTAACCGTTCCCCTTGAGTTGGCGTTTCATGAGCTTGGAGCTCTTATGGAATGTAAGCATGATTACTCGGCAAGTTTGATTTCCGCGTGTAGTACGATGGAACCTAAGGGTAGAGACTTGTGATGATTTATGGCCCGTGTGAAGTGACGGTTCATAACGGTTAATGGCCCGTAGAACCCGAATCCATTTCGTATGTCAAGTAATTTACAAGGATCCATGACTCGGGTCACCTTCTAGACGTAGAAGCGGACGGGAAAAGAGGATACCTTGGTAAGAATATCGATTAGTGATATTTTGAGTTGGTGAACTCATGAACATGTTTCCATATAGTGTGAGATTGTGAACTCAAGGTCATTTCCCTTCCCCTTGACTTGAGTTAGGATTGATAGAACCTTGTAGAGCTGAGAGAATCTATAAGATAGGGAGCTCACTGGGATTTAATATCTCACCCCATATTGTTGATTATATTACAGGTACTACAGGTTTCGCGAAGGGTAAGGATAAGGCTATTTGATTATCCTTACTAATCTTGGCTTTTTGGGGTGGCATGGCTTTCGTTTGTGGAGTTATTTTTGAGATCACTATGTCAATGTAGTTCTTAGTACATTGGAACATCTTGTATATATTTTATGCCATAGATTTTTTTTAGTATTTGGTATTTTGGTTTTGTGATATGTACAATGTGTTAACTAGGAACTTATGGTATTTCAATACCAAATCTTGGATTCATGTATAATATATATGCTTTGATGTATGTTGTTATATGTGGGTGTTACAGTTACGGAGAAGATTAGAATGATCCGTGATAAAGTTAAACAAGCGCAAGACCGTCAGAAGAGTTATGCGGATAACCGTAGGAGACCTTTAGAATTCGATGAAGGTAATCACGCGTATTTGAAGGTTACTCCGAGATTGATGTTGAAGGACTGTTTAAGTCGCAAATATTAAGTTCGAGATACGTGGGACCGTATCAAATTTTAGAAAGGATTGGTGAAGTCACTTACAGATTAGCCTTACCACCTTCTCTGTCAGAAATGCATGATGTTTTTCAAGTGTCTCAACTCCGAAAGTTTGTTCCAGATTCTTTTCAGCCAATTCTACCGGATACAATTGAGATAGAAACAGATTTGACGTTTGAACCTCAACCGAGTCGTATCACTGCAAGAGAAACTAATGTACTAAGGAATAAGGAGATTCCTCTTGTGAAAGTTCTGTGGGATGCGACGCATCCGGGTGATGCAACTTGTGAACCCGAGTCAGAGATGAGAGATACTTACCCTCATCTTTTCAGGTAATCATTTAATTCGTGGACGAATTTATATTTAAGGAGGGGAGGATGTAATACCCCGTATTTTATGTTTCTCTGGATAATATTAGTTTTGATCAACTGAGTTCCGGTGTACTCTAAGAAATTATCCGCAAAGATAATTTGAGCAACTGATGAGCTCAGATCAGATCAAATTAATATTATCTGACTCTGAGGTGTTAGCTTTTGGTGCTATAGAGATATTTGGACATTTAGTAGTGTTACTATCTAATTGAATTTCTCTATATCATTTCATTTCCCTCACATGTGCAAAATAGAAACAAAGTTGGAAAAAGATAGTAAGAGTAGAGAGAAGGAGGAGCAAGAGGAGAAAAAGAGAGAAAACTTGGAATTGAAGAGAAAAGCTTGGATCATCATCTCTTCTTCATCAAATCATCCCAACATCTTCATCATCATCTTGTCTAGAGGTGGGTTCTAGTTAGAACTTGAGTTTTAGAGATTCTAGAAATGCTAGAGTTTAGGTTAGAAACGTTGGATTGTGAATAATAATATGAAATCGATGTTTTGACGGTGCAAAATGAGTAAAAATGTGTAGCAATGAATGATATGTGTATATGTGATGTGTGATAATTTATTTTATGATCCATTGAAGTTATTTTGAGTTCCATTGGATTTTTATGCTGAAAATAATAGGTTTTGGGATTCTGACTCAGTGGTACCGGTTACCCATTATGGAGTAACCGACTACATGCAGGAAAAGTTGAATTTTGTGGGAAAAATGAACTGCGTAACCGGTTACCCATTCTAAGGTAACCGGTTACCAAATTGTGCCTCTAAACGTAATTTTGGTTCTGTTTTGAACAGTGAACTTGAGTAATCGGTTACTCATTCTGAGGTAACCGGTTACCACGGTTAGTTGATGAAAAATATTTTTTTGAAAATTCAAAACTTTTGAACCGTGATTCCGATCGAAACGTTCTTGGTATCGATGGAAAGCTGTGGAAATATTCTACACAATGAAAGTGAAAAATATCGGTTTTGTTACCCGATTAAATAATCGGAGGAAAGCCCAAAAATGTATTAATTTTGTGAATTGAATTATTATGTGCATTTTGCTACACTATTGGATTGTGTTACATTTAATCCCTCATTGTGAAGAGAATTGAGCGATAACATGTTTAAAATATGTAATAGGAAGTGAGAGGAAACTATACCCCCAAACAAAATGATACGATTCTAGAATTGTGATAGATAACCTAGATGGTGATGCTGGTGCATACAATGTAGAAATGTACATCCTTGACGAGTAATGGTCTAGGAGAGAGTGAAACACTGGTATGGAACATGTGTGACCATTGTGGTTTGAGAAAAGGAGAAAGGGCCTTAAGGCGAATGTGGCCTTGTGATTGTCGAATACAATCATGTTTGTGTGTGAGATCATGTAATCGTAACCGTTCCCCTTGAGTTGGCGTTTCATGAGCTTGGAGCTCTTATGGAATGTAAGCATGATTACTTGGCAAGTTTGATTTCCGCGTGTAGTACGATGGAACCTAAGGGTAGAGACTTGTGATGATTTATGGCCCGTGTGAAGTGACGGTTCATAACGGTTAATGGCCCGTAGAACCCGAATCCATTTCGTATGTCAAGTAATTTACAAGGATCCATGACTCGGGTCACCTTCTAGACGTAGAAGCGGACGGGAAAAGAGGATACCTTGGTAAGAATATCGATTAGTGATATTTTGAGTTGGTGAACTCATGAACATGTTTCCATATAGTGTGAGATTGTGAACTCAAGGTCATTTCCCTTCCGCTTGACTTGAGTTAGGATTGATAGAACCTTGTAGAGCCGAGAGAATCTATAAGATAGGGAGCTCACTGGGATTTAATATCTCACCCCATATTGTTGATTATATTACAGGTACTACAGGTTTCGCGAAGGGTAAGGATAAGGCTATTTGATTATCCTTACTAATCTTGGCTTTTTGGGGTGGCATGGCTTTCGTTTGTGGAGTTATTTTTGAGATCACTATGTCAATCTAGTTCTTAGTACATTGGAACATCTTGTATATATTTTATGCCATAGATTTTTTTTAGTATTTGGTATTTTGGTTATGTGATATGTACAATGTGTTAACTAGGAACTTATGGTATTTCAATACCAAATCTTGGATTCATGTATAATATATATGCTTTGATGTATGTTGTTATATGTGGGTGTTACAGTTACGGAGAAGATTAGAATGATCCGTGATAACGTTAAACAAGCGCAAGACCGTCAGAAGAGTTATGCGGATAACCGTAGGAGACCTTTAGAATTCGATGAAGGTAATCACGCGTATTTGAAGGTTACTCCGAGATTGAGGTTGAAGGACTGTTTAAGTCGCGAATATTAAGTTCGAGATACGTGGGACCGTATCAAATTTTAGAAAGGATTGGTGAAGTCACTTACAGATTAGCCTTACCACCTTCTCTGTCAGAAATGCCTGATGTTTTTCAAGTGTCTCAACTCCGGAAGTTTGTTCCAGATTCTTTTCAGCCAATTCTACCGGATACAATTGAGATAGAAACAGATTTGACGTTTGAACCTCAACCGAGTCGTATCACTGCAAGAGAAACTAATGTACTAAGGAATAAGGAGATTCCTCTTGTGAAAGTTCTGTGAGATGCGACGCATCCGGGTGATGCAACTTGCGAACCCGAGTCAGAGATGAGAGATACTTACCCTCATCTTTTCAGGTAATCTTTTAATTCGTGGACGAATTTATATTTAAGGAGGGGAGGATGTAATACCCCGTATTTTATGTTTCTCTGGATAATATTAGTTTTGATCAACTGAGTTCCGGTGTACTCTAAGAAATTATCCGCAAAGATAATTTGAGCAACCGATGAGCTCAGATCAGATCAAATTAATATTATCTGACTCTGAGGTGTTAGCTTTTGGTGCTATAGAGATATTTGGACATTTAGTAGTGTTACTATCTAATTGAATTTCTCTATATCATTTCATTTCCCTCACATGTGCAAAATAGAAACAAAGTTGGAAAAAGATAGTAAGAGTAGAGAGAAGGAGGAGCAAGAGGAGAAAAAGAGAGAAAACTTGGAATTGAAGAGAAAAGCTTGGATCATCATCTCTTCTTCATCAAATCATCCCAACATCTTCATCATCATCTTGTCTAGAGGTGGGTTCTAGTTAGAACTTGAGTTTTAGAGATTCTAGAAATGCTAGAGTTTAGGTTAGAAACGTTGGATTGTGAATAATGATATGAAATCGATGTTTTGACGGTGCAAAATGAGTAAAAATGTGTAGCAATGAATGATATGTGTATATGTGATGTGTGATAATTTATTTTATGATCCATTGAAGTTATTTTGAGTTCCATTGGATTTTTATGCTGAAAATAATAGGTTTTGGGATTCTGACTCAGTGGTACCGGTTACCCATTATGGAGTAACCGATTATATGCAGGAAAAGTTAAATTTTATGGGAAAAATGAACTGAGTAACCGGTTACCCATTCTGAGGTAACCGGTTACCAAATTGTGCCTCTAAACGTAATTTTGGTTCTGTTTTGAACAGTGAACTTGAGTAATCGGTTACTCATTCTGAGGTAACCGGTTACCACGGTTAGTTGATGAAAAATATTTTTTTGAAAATTCAAAACTTTTGAACCGTGATTCCGATCGAAACGTTCTTGGTATCGATGGAAAGCTGTGGAAATATTCTACACAATGAAAGTGAAAAATATCAGTTTTGTTACCCGATTAAATAATCGGAGGAAAGCCCAAAAATGTATTAATTTTGTGAATTGAATTATTATGTGCATTTTGCTACACTATTGGATTGTGTTACATTTAATCCCTCATTGTGAAGAGAATTGAGCGATAACATGTTTAAAATATGTAATAGGAAGTGAGAGGAAACTATACCCCCAAACAAAATGATACGATTCTAGAATTGTGATAGATAACCTAGATGGTGATGCTGGTGCATACAATGTAGAAATGTACATCCTTGACGAGTAATGGTCTAGGAGAGAGTGAAACACTGGTATGGAACATGTGTGACCATTGTGGTTTGAGAAAAGGAGAAAGGGCCTTAAGGCGAATGTGGCCTTGTGATTGTCGAATACAATCATGTTTGTGTGTGAGATCATGTAATCGTAACCGTTCCCCTTGAGTTGGCGTTTCATGAGCTTGGAGCTCTTATGGAATGTAAGCATGATTACTTGGCAAGTTTGATTTCCGCGTGTAGTACGATGGAACCTAAGGGTAGAGACTTGTGATGATTTATGGCCCGTGTGAAGTGACGGTTCATAACGGTTAATGGCCCGTAGAACCCGAATCCATTTCGTATGTCAAGTAATTTACAAGGATCCATGACTCGGGTCACCTTCTAGACGTAGAAGCGGACGGGAAAAGAGGATACCTTGGTAAGAATATCGATTAGTGATATTTTGAGTTGGTGAACTCATGAACATGTTTCCATATAGTGTGAGATTGTGAACTCAAGGTCATTTCCCTTCCCCTTGACTTGAGTTAGGATTGATAGAACCTTGTAGAGCCGAGAGAATCTATAAGATAGGGAGCTCACTGGGATTTAATATCTCACCCCATATTGTTGATTATATTACAGGTACTACAGGTTTCGCGAAGGGTAAGGATAAGGCTATTTGATTATCCTTACTAATCTTGGCTTTTTGGGGTGGCATGGCTTTCGTTTGTGGAGTTATTTTTGAGATCACTATGTCAATCTAGTTCTTAGTACATTGGAACATCTTGTATATATTTTATGCCATAGATTTTTTTTAGTATTTGGTATTTTGGTTATGTGATATGTACAATGTGTTAACTAGGAACTTATGGTATTTCAATACCAAATCTTGGATTCATGTATAATATATATGCTTTGATGTATGTTGTTATATGTGGGTGTTACAGTTACGGAGAAGATTAGAATGATCCGTGATAACGTTAAACAAGCGCAAGACCGTCAGAAGAGTTATGCGGATAACCGTAGGAGACCTTTAGAATTCGATGAAGGTAATCACGCGTATTTGAAGGTTACTCCGAGATTGAGGTTGAAGGACTGTTTAAGTCGCGAATATTAAGTTCGAGATACGTGGGACCGTATCAAATTTTAGAAAGGATTGGTGAAGTCACTTACAGATTAGCCTTACCACCTTCTCTGTCAGAAATGCCTGATGTTTTTCAAGTGTCTCAACTCCGGAAGTTTGTTCCAGATTCTTTTCAGCCAATTCTACCGGATACAATTGAGATAGAAACAGATTTGACGTTTGAACCTCAACCGAGTCGTATCACTGCAAGAGAAACTAATGTACTAAGGAATAAGGAGATTCCTCTTGTGAAAGTTCTGTGGGATGCGACGCATCCGGGTGATGCAACTTGCGAACCCGAGTCAGAGATGAGAGATACTTACCCTCATCTTTTCAGGTAATCTTTTAATTCGTGGACGAATTTATATTTAAGGAGGGGAGGATGTAATACCCCGTATTTTATGTTTCTCTGGATAATATTAGTTTTGATCAACTGAGTTCCGGTGTACTCTAAGAAATTATCCGCAAAGATAATTTGAGCAACCGATGAGCTCAGATCAGATCAAATTAATATTATCTGACTCTGAGGTGTTAGCTTTTGGTGCTATAGAGATATTTGGACATTTAGTAGTGTTACTATCTAATTGAATTTCTCTATATCATTTCATTTCCCTCACATGTGCAAAATAGAAACAAAGTTGGAAAAAGATAGTAAGAGTAGAGAGAAGGAGGAGCAAGAGGAGAAAAAGAGAGAAAACTTGGAATTGAAGAGAAAAGCTTGGATCATCATCTCTTCTTCATCAAATCATCCCAACATCTTCATCATCATCTTGTCTAGAGGTGGGTTCTAGTTAGAACTTGAGTTTTAGAGATTCTAGAAATGCTAGAGTTTAGGTTAGAAACGTTGGATTGTGAATAATGATATGAAATCGATGTTTTGACGGTGCAAAATGAGTAAAAATGTGTAGCAATGAATGATATGTGTATATGTGATGTGTGATAATTTATTTTATGATCCATTGAAGTTATTTTGAGTTCCATTGGATTTTTATGCTGAAAATAATAGGTTTTGGGATTCTGACTCAGTGGTACCGGTTACCCATTATGGAGTAACCGATTATATGCAGGAAAAGTTAAATTTTATGGGAAAAATGAACTGAGTAACCGGTTACCCATTCTGAGGTAACCGGTTACCAAATTGTGCCTCTAAACGTAATTTTGGTTCTGTTTTGAACAGTGAACTTGAGTAATCGGTTACTCATTCTGAGGTAACCGGTTACCACGGTTAGTTGATGAAAAATATTTTTTTGAAAATTCAAAACTTTTGAACCGTGATTCCGATCGAAACGTTCTTGGTATCGATGGAAAGCTGTGGAAATATTCTACACAATGAAAGTGAAAAATATCAGTTTTGTTACCCGATTAAATAATCGGAGGAAAGCCCAAAAATGTATTAATTTTGTGAATTGAATTATTATGTGCATTTTGCTACACTATTGGATTGTGTTACATTTAATCCCTCATTGTGAAGAGAATTGAGCGATAACATGTTTAAAATATGTAATAGGAAGTGAGAGGAAACTATACCCCCAAACAAAATGATACGATTCTAGAATTGTGATAGATAACCTAGATGGTGATGCTGGTGCATACAATGTAGAAATGTACATCCTTGACGAGTAATGGTCTAGGAGAGAGTGAAACACTGGTATGGAACATGTGTGACCATTGTGGTTTGAGAAAAGGAGAAAGGGCCTTAAGGCGAATGTGGCCTTGTGATTGTCGAATACAATCATGTTTATGTGTGAGATCATGTAATCGTAACCGTTTCCCTTGAGTTGGCGTTTCATGAGCTTGGAGCTCTTATGGAATGTACGCATGATTACTTGGCAAGTTTGATTTCCGCGTGTAGTACGAATGGAACCTAAGGGTAGAGACTTGTGATGATTTATGGCCCGTGTGAAGTGACGGTTCATAACGGTTAATGGCCCGTAGAACCCGAATCCATTTCCTATGTCAAGTAATTTACAAGGATCCATGACTCGGGTCACCTTCTAGACGTAGAAGCGGACGGGAAAAGAGGATACCTTGGTAAGATTATCGATTAGTGATATTTTGAGTTGGTGAACTCATGAACATGTTTCCATATAGTGTGAGATTGTGAACTCAAGGTCATTTCTCTACCCCTTGACTTGAGTTAGGATTGATAGAACCTTGTAGAGCCGAGAGAATCTATAAGATAGGGAGCTCACTGGGATTTAATATCTCACCCCATATTGTTGATTATATTACAGGTACTACAGGTTTCGCGAAGGGTAAGGATAAGGCTATTTGATTATCCTTACTAATCTTGGCTTTTTGGGGTGGCATGGCTTTCGTTTGTGGAGTTATTTTTGAGATCACTATGTCAATCTAGTTCTTAGTACATTGGAACATCTTGTATATATTTTATGCCATAGATTTTTTTTAGTATTTGGTATTTTGGTTATGTGATATGTACAATGTGTTAACTAGGAACTTATGGTATTTCAATACCAAATCTTGGATTCATGTATAATATATATGCTTTGATGTATGTTGTTATATGTGGGTGTTACAGTTACGGAGAAGATTAGAATGATCCGTGATAAAGTTAAACAAGCGCAAGACCGTCAGAAGAGTTATGCGGATAACCGTAGGAGACCTTTAGAATTCGATGAAGGTAATCACGTGTATTTGAAGGTTACTCCGAGATTGAGGTTGAAGGACTGTTTAAGTCGCGAATATTAAGTTCGAGATACGTGGGACCGTATCAAATTTTAGAAAGGATTGGTGAAGTCACTTACAGATTAGCCTTACCACCTTCTCTATCAGAAATGCATGATGTTTTTCAAGTGTCTCAACTCCGGAAGTTTGTTCCAGATCCTTTTCAGCCAATTCTACCGGATACAATTGAGATAGAAACAGATTTGACGTTTGAACCTCAACCGAGTCATATCACTACAAGAGAAACTAATGTACTAAGGAATAAGGAGATTCCTCTTGTGAAAGTTCAGTGGGATGCGACGCATCCGGGTGATGCAACTTGCGAACCCGAGTCAGAGACGAGAGATACTTACCCTCATCTTTTCAGGTAATCTTTTAATTCGTGGACGAATTTATATTTAAGGAGGGGAGGATGTAATACCCCGTATTTTATGGTGTTAGCTTTTGGTGCTATAGAGATATTTGGACATTTAGTAGTGTTACTATCTAATTGAATTTCTCTATATCATTTCATTTCCCTCACATGTGCAAAATAGAAACAAAGTTGGAAAAAGATAGTAAGAGTAGAGAGAAGGAGGAGCAAGAGGAGAAAAAGAGAGAAAACTTGGAATTGAAGAGAAAAGCTTGGATCATCATCTCTTCTTCATCAAATCATCCCAACATCTTCATCATCATCTTGTCTAGAGGTGGGTTCTAGTTAGAACTTGAGTTTTAGAGATTCTAGAAATGCTAGAGTTTAGGTTAGAAACGTTGGATTGTGAATAATAATATGAAATCGATGTTTTGATGGTGCAAAATGAGTAAAAATGTGTAGCAATGAATGATATGTGTATATGTGATGTGTGATAATTTATTTTATGATCCATTGAAGTTATTTTGAGTTCCATTGGATTTTTATGCTGAAAATAATAGGTTTTGGGATTCTGACTCAGTGGTACCGGTTACCCATTATGGAGTAACCGATTACATGCAGGAAAAGTTGAATTTTGTGGGAAAAATGAACTGAGTAACTGGTTACCCATTCTGAGGTAACCGGTTACCAAATTGTGCCTCTAAACGTAATTTTGGTTCTGTTTTGAACAGTGAACTTGAGTAATCGGTTACTCATTCTGAGGTAACCGGTTACCACGGTTAGTTGATTAAAAATATTTTTTTGAAAATTCAAAACTTTTGAACCGTGATTCCGATCGAAACGTTCTTGGTATAGATGGAAAGCTGTGGAAATATTCTACACAATGAAAGTGAAAAATATCGGTTTTGTTTCCCGATTAAATAATCGGAGGAAATCCCAAAAATGTATTAATTTTGTGAATTGAATTATTATGTGCATTTTGCTACACTATTGGATTGTGTTACATTTAATCCCTCATTGTGAAGAGAATTGAGCGATAACATGTTTAAAATATGTAATAGGAAGTGAGAGGAAACTATACCCCCAAATAAAATGATACGATTCTAGAATTGTGATAGATAACCTAGATGGTGATGCTGGTGCATACAATGTAGAAATGTACATCCTTGACGAGTAATGGTCTAGGAGAGAGTGAAACACTGGTATGGAACATGTGTGACCATTGTGGTTTGAGAAAAGGAGAAAGGGCCTTAAGGCGAATGTGGCCTTGTGATTGTCGAATACAATCATGTTTATGTGTGAGATCATGTAATCGTAACCGTTTCCCTTGAGTTGGCGTTTCATGAGCTTGGAGCTCTTATGGAATGTACGCATGATTACTTGGCAAGTTTGATTTCCGCGTGTAGTACGAATGGAACCTAAGGGTAGAGACTTGTGATGATTTATGGCCCGTGTGAAGTGACGGTTCGTAACGGTTAATGGCCCGTAGAACCCGAATCCATTTCGTATGTCAAGTAATTTACAAGGATCCATGACTCGGGTCACCTTCTAGACGTAGAAGCGGACGGGAAAAGAGGATACCTTGGTAAGATTATCGATTGGTGATATTTTGAGTTGGTGAACTCATGAACATGTTTCCATATAGTGTGAGATTGTGAACTCAAGGTCATTTCTCTACCCCTTGACTTGAGTTAGGATTGATAGAACCTTGTAGAGCCGAGAGAATCTATAAGATAGGGAGCTCACTGGGATTTAATATCTCACCCCATATTGTTGATTATATTACAGGTACTACAGGTTTCGCGAAGGGTAAGGATAAGGCTATTTGATTATCCTTACTAATCTTGGCTTTTTGGGGTGGCATGGCTTTCGTTTGTGGAGTTATTTTTGAGATCACTATGTCAATCTAGTTCTTAGTACATTGGAACATCTTGTATATATTTTATGCCATAGATTTTTTTTAGTATTTGGTATTTTGGTTATGTGATATGTACAATGTGTTAACTAGGAACTTATGGTATTTCAATACCAAATCTTGGATTCATGTATAATATATATGCTTTGATGTATGTTGTTATATGTGGGTGTTACAGTTACGGAGAAGATTAGAATGATCCGTGATAAAGTTAAACAAGCGCAAGACCGTCAGAAGAGTTATGCGGATAACCGTAGGAGACCTTTAGAATTCGATGAAGGTAATCACGTGTATTTGAAGGTTACTCCGAGATTGAGGTTGAAGGACTGTTTAAGTCGTGAATATTAAGTTCGAGATACGTGGGACCGTATCAAATTTTAGAAAGGATTGGTGAAGTCACTTACAGATTAGCCTTACCACCTTCTCTATCAGAAATGCATGATGTTTTTCAAGTGTCTCAACTCCGGAAGTTTGTTCCAGATCTTTTTCAGCCAATTCTACCGGATACAATTGAGATAGAAACAGATTTGATGTTTGAACCTCAACCGAGTCATATCACTGCAAGAGAAACTAATGTACTAAGGAATAAGGAGATTCCTCTTGTGAAAGTTCAGTGGGATGCGACGCATACGGGTGATGCAACTTGCGAACCCGAGTCAGAGATGAGAGATACTTACCCTCGTCTTTTCAGGTAATCTTTTAATTCGTGGACGAATTTATATTTAAGGAGGGGAGGATGTAATACCCCGTATTTTATGTTTCTCTGGATAATATTAGTTTTGATCAACTGAGTTCCGGTGTACTCTAAGAAATTATCCGCAAAGATAATTTGAGCAACCGATGAGCTCAGATCAGATCAAATTAATATTATCTGACTCTGAGGTGTTAGCTTTTGGTGCTATAGAGATATTTGGACATTTAGTAGTGTTACTATCTAATTGAATTTCTCTATATCATTTCATTTCCCTCACATGTGCAAAATAGAAACAAAGTTGGAAAAAGATAGTAAGAGTAGAGAGAAGGAGGAGCAAGAGGAGAAAAAGAGAGAAAACTTGGAATTGAAGAGAAAAGCTTGGATCATCATCTCTTCTTCATCAAATCATCCCAACATCTTCATCATCATCTTGTCTAGAGGTGGGTTCTAGTTAGAACTTGAGTTTTAGAGATTCTAGAAATGCTAGAGTTTAGGTTAGAAACGTTGGATTGTGAATAATAATATGAAATCGATGTTTTGACGGTGCAAAATGAGTAAAAATGTGTAGCAATGAATGATATGTGTATATGTGATGTGTGATAATTTATTTTATGATCCATTGAAGTTATTTTGAGTTCCATTGGATTTTTATGCTGAAAATAATAGGTTTTGGGATTCTGACTCAGTGGTACCGGTTACCCATTATGGAGTAACCGATTACATGCAGGAAAAGTTGAATTTTGTGGGAAAAATGAACTGAGTAACCGGCTACCCATTCTGAGGTAACCGGTTACCAAATTGTGCCTCTAAACGTAATTTTGGTTCTGTTTTGAATAGTGAACTTGAGTAATCGGTTACTCATTCTGAGGTAACCGGTTACCACGGTTAGTTGATGAAAAATATTTTTTTGAAAATTCAAAACTTTTGAACCGTGATTCTGATCGAAACGTTCTTGGTATCGATGGAAAGTTGTGGAAATATTCTACACAATGAAAGTGAAAAATATCGGTTTTGTTACCCGATTAAATAATCGGAGGAAAGCCCAAAAATGTATTAATTTTGTGAATTGAATTATTATGTGCATTTTGCTACACTATTGGATTGTGTTACATTTAATCCCTCATTGTGAAGAGAATTGAGCGATAACATGTTTAAAATATGTAATAGGAAGTGAGAGGAAACTATACCCCCAAACAAAATGATACGATTCTAGAATTGTGATAGATAACCTAGATGGTGATGCTGGTGCATACAATGTAGAAATGTACATCCTTGACGAGTAATGGTCTAGGAGAGAGTGAAACACTGGTATGGAACATGTGTGACCATTGTGGTTTGAGAAAAGGAGAAAGGGCCTTAAGGCGAATGTGGCCTTGTGATTGTCGAATACAATCATGTTTGTGTGTGAGATCATGTAATCGTAACCGTTTCCCTTGAGTTGACGTTTCATGAGCTTGGAGCTCTTATGGAATGTACGCATGATTACTTGGCAAGTTTGATTTCCGCGTGTAGTACGAATGGAACCTAAGGGTAGAGACTTGTGATGATTTATGGCCCGTGTGAAGTGACGGTTCATAACGGTTAATGGCCCGTAGAACCCGAATCCATTTCGTATGTCAAGTAATTTACAAGGATCCATGACTCGGGTCACCTTCTAGATGTAGAAGCGGACGGGAAAAGAGGATACCTTGGTAAGATTATCGATTAGTGATATTTTGAGTTGGTGAACTCATGAACATGTTTCCATATAGTGTGAGATTGTGAACTCAAGGTCATTTCCCTTCCCCTTGACTTGAGTTAGGATTGATAGAACCTTGTAGAGCCGAGAGAATCTATAAGATAGGGAGCTCACTGGGATTTAATATCTCACCCCATATTGTTGATTATATTACAGGTACTCCAGGTTTCGCGAAGGGTAAGGATAAGGCTATTTGATTATCCTTACTAATCTTGGCTTTTTGGGGTGGCATGGCTTTCGTTTGTGGAGTTATTTTTGAGATCACTATGTCAATCTAGTTCTTAGTACATTGGAACATCTTGTATATATTTTATGCCATAGATTTTTTTAGTATTTGGTATTTTGGTTATGTGATATGTACAATGTGTTAACTAGGAACTTATGGTATTTCAATACCAAATCTTGGATTCATGTATAATATATATGCTTTGATGTATGTTGTTATATGTGGGTGTTACAGTTACGGAGAAGATTAGAATGATCCGTGATAAAGTTAAACAAGCGCAAGACCGTCAGAAGAGTTATGCGGATAACCGTAGGAGACCTTTAGAATTCGATGAAGGTAATCACGTGTATTTGAAGGTTACTCCGAGATTGAGGTTGAAGGACTGTTTAAGTCGCGAATATTAAGTTCGAGATACGTGGGACCGTATCAAATTTTAGAAAGGATTGGTGAAGTCACTTACAGATTAGCCTTACCACCTTCTCTGTCAGAAATGCATGATGTTTTTCAAGTGTCTCAACTCCGGAAGTTTGTTCCAGATCCTTTTCAGCCAATTCTACCGGATACAATTGAGATAGAAACAGATTTGACGTTCGAACCTCAACCGAGTCATATCACTGCAAGAGAAACTAATGTACTAAGGAATAAGGAGATTCCTCTTGTGAAAGTTCAGTGGGATGCGACGCATCCGGGTGATGCAACTTGCGAACCCAAGTCAGAGATGAGAGACACTTACCCTCATCTTTTCAGGTAATCTTTTAATTCGTGGACGAATTTATATTTAAGGAGGGGAGGATGTAATACCCCGTATTTTATGTTTCTCTGGATAATATTAGTTTTGATCAACTGAGTTCCGGTGTACTCTAAGAAATTATCCGCAAAGATAATTTAGGCAACCGATGAGCTCAGATCAAATCAAATTAATATTATCTGACTCTGAGGTGTTAGCTTTTGGTGCTATAGAGATATTTGGACATTTAGTAGTGTTACTATCTAATTGAATTTCTCTATATCATTTCATTTCCCTCACATGTGCAAAATAGAAACAAAGTTGGAAAAAGATAGTAAGAGTAGAGAGAAGGAGGAGCAAGAGGAGAAAAAGAGAGAAAACTTGGAATTGAAGAGAAAAGCTTGGATCATCATCTCTTCTTCATCAAATCATCCCAACATCTTCATCATCATCTTGTCTAGAGGTGGGTTCTAGTTAGAACTTGAGTTTTAGAGATTCTAGAAATGCTAGAGTTTAGGTTAGAAACGTTGGATTGTGAATAATAATATGAAATCGATGTTTTGACGGTGCAAAATGAGTAAAAATGTGTAGCAATGAATGATATGTGTATATGTGATGTGTGATAATTTATTTTATGATCCATTGAAGTTATTTTGAGTTCCATTGGATTTTTATGCTGAAAATAATAGGTTTTGGGATTCTGACTCAGTGGTACCGGTTACCCATTATGGAGTAACCGATTACATGCAGGAAAAGTTGAATTTTGTGGGAAAAATGAACTGAGTAACCGGTTACCCATTCTGAGGTAACCGGTTACCAAATTGTGCCTCTAAACGTAATTTTGGTTCTGTTTTGAACAGTGAACTTGAGTAATCGGTTACTCATTCTGAGGTAACCGGTTACCACGGTTAGTTGATGAAAAATATTTTTTTGAAAATTCAAAACTTTTGAACCGTGATTCCGATCGAAACGTTCTTGGTATCGATGGAAAGCTGTGGAAATATTCTACACAATGAAAGTGAAAAATATCGGTTTTGTTACTCGATTAAATAATCGGAGGAAAGCCCAAAAATGTATTAATTTTGTGAATTGAATTATTATGTGCATTTTGCTACAATATTGGATTGTGTTACATTTAATCCCTCATTGTGAAGAGAATTGAGCGATAACATGTTTAAAATATGTAATAGGAAGTGAGAGGAAACTATACCCCCAAACAAAATGATACGATTCTAGAATTGTGATAGATAACCTAGATGGTGATGCTGGTGAATACAATGTAGAAATGTACATCCTTGACGAGTAATGGTCTAGGAGAGAGTGAAACACTGGTATGGAACATGTGTGACCATTGTGGTTTGAGAAAAGGAGAAAGGGCCTTAAGGCGAATGTGGCCTTGTGATTGTCGAATACAATCATGTTTGTGTGTGAGATCATGTAATCATAACCGTTTCCCTTGAGTTGGCGTTTCATGAGCTTGGAGCTCTTATGGAATGTACGCATGATTACTTGGCAATTTTGATTTCCACGTGTAGTACGACTGGAACCTAAGGGTAGAGAATTGTGATGATTTATGGCCCGTGTGAAGTGACGGTTCATAACGGTTAATGGCCCGTAGAACCCGAATCCATTTCGTATGTCAAGTAATTTACAAGGATCCATGACTCGGATCACCTTCTAGACGTAGAAGCGGACGGGAAAAGAGGATACCTTGGTAAGATTATCGATTAGTGATATTTTGAGTTGGTGAACTCATGAACATGTTTCCATATAGTGTGAGATTGTGAACTCAAGGTCATTTCCCTTCCCCTTGACTTGAGTTAGGATTGATAAAACCTTGTAGAGCCGAGAGAATCTATAAGATAGGGAGCTCACTGGGATTTAATATCTCACCCCATATTGTTGATTATATTACAGGTACTACAGGTTTCGCGAAGGGTAAGGATAAGGCTATTTGATTATCCTTACTAATCTTGGCTTTTTGGGGTGGCATGGCTTTCGTTTGTGGAGTTATTTTTGAGATCACTATGTCAATCTAGTTCTTAGTACATTGGAACATCTTGTATATATTTTATGCCATAGATTTTTTTTAGTATTTGGTATTTTGGTTATGTGATATGTACAATGTGTTAACTAGGAACTTATGGTATTTCAATACCAAATCTTGGATTCATGTATAATATATATGCTTTGATGTATGTTGTTATATGTGGGTGTTACAGTTACGGAGAAGATTAGAATGATCCGTGATAAAGTTAAACAAGCGCAAGACCGTCAGAAGAGTTATGCGGATAACCGTAGGAGACCTTTAGAATTCGATGAAGGTAATCACGTGTATTTGAAGGTTACTCCGAGATTGAGGTTGAAGGACTGTTTAAGTCGCGAATATTAAGTTCGAGATACGTGGGACCGTATCAAATTTTAGAAAGGATTGGTGAAGTCACTTACAGATTAGCCTTACCACCTTCTCTGTCAGAAATGCATGATGTTTTTCAAGTGTCTCAACTACGGAAGTTTGTTCCAGATCCTTTTCAGCCAATTCTACCGGATACAATTGAGATAGAAACAGATTTGACGTTTGAACCTCAACCGAGTCATATCACTGCAAGAGAAACTAATGTACTAAGGAATAAGGAGATTCCTCTTGTGAAAGTTCAGTGGGATGCGACGCATCCGGGTGATGCAACTTGCGAACCCGAGTCAGAGATGAGAGATACTTACCCTCATCTTTTCAGGTAATCTTTTAATTCGTGGACGAATTTATATTTAAGGAGGGGAGGATGTAATACCCCGTATGTTATGTTTCTCTGGATAATATTAGTTTTGATCAACTGAGTTCCGGTGTACTCTAAGAAATTATCCGCAAAGATAATTTGAGCAACTGATGAGCTCAGATCAGATCAAATTAATATTATCTGACTCTGAGGTGTTAGCTTTTGGTGCTATAGAGATATTTGGACATTTAGTAGTGTTACTATCTAATTGAATTTCTCTATATCATTTCATTTCCCTCACATGTGGAAAATAGAAACAAAGTTGGAAAAAGATAGTAAGAGTAGAGAGAAGGAGGAGCAAGAGGAGAAAAAGAGAGAAAACTTGGAATTGAAGAGAAAAGCTTGGATCATCATCTCTTCTTCATCAAATCATCCCAACATCTTCATCATCATCTTGTCTAGAGGTGGGTTCTAGTTAGAACTTGAGTTTTAGAGATTCTAGAAATGCTAGAATTTAGGTTAGAAACGTTGGATTGTGAATAATAATATGAAATCGATGTTTTGACGGTGCAAAATGAGTAAAAATGTGTAGCAATGAATGATATGTGTATATGTGATGTGTGATAATTTATTTTATGATCCATTGAAGTTATTTTGAGTTCCATTGGATTTTTATGCTGAAAATAATAGGTTTTGGGATTCTGACTCAGTGGTACCGGTTACCCATTATGGAGTAACCGATTACATGCAGGAAAAGTTGAATTTTGTGGGAAAAATGAACTGAGTAACCGGTTACCCATTCTGAGGTAACCGGTTACCAAATTGTGCCTCTAAACGTAATTTTGGTTCTGTTTTGAACAGTGAACTTGAGTAATCGGTTACTCATTCTGAGGTAACCGGTTACCACGGTTAGTTGATGAAAAATATTTTTTTGAAAATTCAAAACTTTTGAACCGTGATTCCGATCGAAACGTTCTTGGTATCGATGGAAAGCTGTGGAAATATTCTACACAATGAAAGTGAAAAATATCGGTTTTGTTACTCGATTAAATAATCGGAGGAAAGCCCAAAAATGTATTAATTTTGTGAATTGAATTATTATGTGCATTTTGCTACACTATTGGATTGTGTTACATTTAATCCCTCATTGTGAAGAGAATTGAGCGATAACATGTTTAAAATATGTAATAGGAAGTGAGAGGAAACTATACCCCCAAACAAAATGATACGATTCTAGAAATGTGATAGATAACCTAGATGGTGATGCTGGTGCATACAATGTAGAAATGTACATCCTTGACGAGTAATGGTCTAGGAGAGAGTGAAACACTAGTATGGAACATGTGTGACCATTGTGGTTTGAGAAAAGGAGAAAGGGCCTTAAGGCGAATGTGGCCTTGTGATTGTCGAATACAATCATGTTTGTGTGTGAGATCATGTAATCATAACCGTTTCCCTTGAGTTGGCGTTTCATGAGCTTGGAGCTCTTATGGAATGTACGCATGATTACTTGGCAAGTTTGATTTCCACGTGTAGTACGACTGGAACCTAAGGGTAGAGACTTGTGATGATTTATGGCCCGTGTGAAGTGACGGTTCATAACGGTTAATGGCCCGTAGAACCCGAATCCATTTCGGATGTCAAGTAATTTACAAGGATCCATGACTCGGGTCACCTTCTAGACGTAGAAGCGGACGGGAAAAGAGGATACCTTGGTAAGATTATCGATTAGTGATATTTTGAGTTGGTGAACTCATGAACATGTTTCCATATAGTGTGAGATTGTGAACTCAAGGTAATTTCCCTTCCCCTTGACTTGAGTTAGGATTGATAGAACCTTGTAGAGCCGAGAGAATCTATAAGATAGGGAGCTCACTGGGATTTAATATCTCACCCCATATTGTTGATTATATTACAGGTACTACAGGTTTCGCGAAGGGTAAGGATAAGGCTATTTGATTATCCTTACTAATCTTGGCTTTTTGGGGTGGCATGGCTTTCGTTTGTGGAGTTATTTTTGAGATCACTATGTCAATCTAGTTCTTAGTACATTGGAACATCTTGTATATATTTTATGCCATAGATTTTTTTTAGTATTTGGTATTTTGGTTATGTGATATGTACAATGTGTTAACTAGGAACTTATGGTATTTCAATACCAAATCTTGGATTCATGTATAATATATATGCTTTGATGTATGTTGTTATATGTGGGTGTTACAGTTACGGAGAAGATTAGAATGATCCGTGATAAAGTTAAACAAGCGCAAGACCGTCAGAAGAGTTATGCGGATAACCGTAGGAGACCTTTAGAATTCGATGAAGGTAATCACGTGTATTTGAAGGTTACTCCGAGATTGAGGTTGAAGGACTGTTTAAGTCGCGAATATTAAGTTCGAGATACGTGGGACCGTATCAAATTTTAGAAAGGATTGGTGAAGTCACTTACAGATTAGCCTTACCACCTTCTCTGTCAGAAATGCATGATGTTTTTCAAGTGTCTCAACTCCGGAAGTTTGTTCCAGATCCTTTTCAGCCAATTCTACCGGATACAATTGAGATAGAAACAGATTTGACGTTTGAACCTCAACCGAGTCATATCACTGCAAGAGAAACTAATGTACTAAGGAATAAGGAGATTCCTCTTGTGAAAGTTCAGTGGGATGCGACGCATCCGGGTGATGCAACTTGCGAACCCGAGTCAGAGATGAGAGATACTTACCCTCATCTTTTCAGGTAATCTTTTAATTCGTGGACGAATTTATATTTAAGGAGGGGAGGATGTAATACCCCGTATTTTATGTTTCTCTGGATAATATTAGTTTTGATCAACTGAGTTCCGGTGTACTCTAAGAAATTATCCGCAAAGATAATTTGAGCAACTGATGAGCTCAGATCAGATCAAATTAATATTATCTGACTCTGAGGTGTTAGCTTTTGGTGCTATAGAGATATTTGGACATTTAGTAGTGTTACTATCTAATTGAATTTCTCTATATCATTTCATTTCCCTCACATGTGGAAAATAGAAACAAAGTTGGAAAAAGATAGTAAGAGTAGAGAGAAGGAGGAGGAAGAGGAGAAAAAGAGAGAAAACTTGGAATTGAAGAGAAAAGCTTGGATCATCATCTCTTCTTCATCAAATCATCCCAACATCTTCATCATCATCTTGTCTAGAGGTGGGTTCTAGTTAGAACTTGAGTTTTAGAGATTCTAGAAATGCTAGAATTTAGGTTAGAAACGTTGGATTGTGAATAATAATATGAAATCGATGTTTTGACGGTGCAAAATGAGTAAAAATGTGTAGCAATGAATGATATGTGTATATGTGATGTGTGATAATTTATTTTATGATCCATTGAAGTTATTTTGAGTTCCATTGGATTTTTATGCTGAAAATAATAGGTTTTGGGATTCTGACTCAGTGGTACCGGTTACCCATTATGGAGTAACCGATTACATGCAGGAAAAGTTGAATTTTGTGGGAAAAATGAACTGAGTAACCGGTTACCCATTCTGAGGTAACCGGTTACCAAATTGTGCCTCTAAACGTAATTTTGGTTCTGTTTTGAACAGTGAACTTGAGTAATCGGTTACTCATTCGAGGTAACCGGTTACCACAGTTAGTTGATGAAAAATATTTTTTTGAAAATTCAAAACTTTTGAACCGTGATTCCGATCGAAACGTTCTTGGTATCGATGGAAAGCTGTGGAAATATTCTACACAATGAAAGTGAAAAATATCGGTTTTGTTACCCGATTAAATAAAATGTATTAATTTTGTGAATTGAATTATTATGTGCATTTTGCTACACTATTGGATTGTGTTACATTTAATCCCTCATTGTGAAGAGAATTGAGCGATAACATGTTTAAAATATGTAATAGGAAGTGAGAGGAAACTATACCCCCAAACAAAATGATACGATTCTAGAATTGTGATAGATAACCTAGATGGTGATGCTGGTGCATACAATGTAGAAATGTACATCCTTGACGAATAATGGTCTAGGAGAGAGTGAAACACTGGTATGGAACATGTGTGACCATTGTGGTTTGAGAAAAGGAGAAAGGGCCTTAAGGCGAATGTGGCCTTGTGATTGTCGAATACAATCATGTTTGTGTGTGAGATCATGTAATCGTAACCGTTTCCCTTGAGTTGGCGTTTCATGAGCTTGGAGCTCTTATGGAATATACGCATGATTACTTGGCAAGTTTGATTTCCGCGTGTAGTACGAATGGAACCTAAGGGTAGAGACTTGTGATGATTTATGGCCCGTGTGAAGTGACGGTTCATAACGGTTAATGGCCCGTAGAACCCGAATCCATTTCGTATGTCAAGTAATTTACAAGGATCCATGACTCGGGTCACCTTCTAGACGTAGAAGCGGACGGGAAAAGAGGATACCTTGGTAAGATTATCGATTAGTGATATTTTGAGTTGGTGAACTCATGAACATGTTTCCATATAGTGTGAGATTGTGAACTCAAGGTCATTTCCCTTCCCCTTGGCTTGAGTTAGGATTGATAGAACCTTGTAGAGCCGAGAGAATCTATAAGATAGGGAGCTCACTGGGATTTAATATCTCACCCCATATTGTTGATTATATTACAGGTACTACAGGTTTCGCGAAGGGTAAGGATAAGGCTATTTGATTATCCTTACTAATCTTGGCTTTTTGGGGTGGCATGGCTTTCGTTTGTGGAGTTATTTTTGAGATCACTATGTCAATCTAGTTCTTAGTACATTGGAACATCTTGTATATATTTTATGCCATAGATTTTTTTTAGTATTTGGTATTTTGGTTATGTGATATGTACAATGTGTTAACTAGGAACTTATGGTATTTCAATACCAAATCTTGGATTCATGTATAATATATATGCTTTGATGTATGTTGTTATATGTGGGTGTTACAGTTACGGAGAAGATTAGAATGATCCGTGATAAAGTTAAACAAGCACAAGACCGTCAGAAGAGTTATGCGGATAACCGTAGGAGACCTTTAGAATTCGATGAAGGTAATCACGTGTATTTGAAGGTTACTCCGAGATTGAGGTTGAAGGACTGTTTAAGTCGCGAATATTAAGTTCGAGATACGTGGGACCGTATCAAATTTTAGAAAGGATTGGTGAAGTCATTTACAGATTAGCCTTACCACCTTCTCTGTCAGAAATGCATGATGTTTTTCAAGTGTCTCAACTCCGGAAGTTTGTTCCAGATCCTTTTCAGCCAATTCTACCGGATACAATTGAGATAGAAACAGATTTGACGTTTGAACCTCAACCGAGTCATATCACTGCAAGAGAAACTAATGTACTAAGGAATAAGGATATTCCTCTTGTGAAAGTTCAGTGGGATGCGACGCATCCGGGTGATGCAACTTGCGAACCCGAGTCAGAGATGAGAGATACTTACCCTCATCTTTTCAGGTAATCTTTTAATTCGTGGACGAATTTATATTTAAGGAGGGGAGGATGTAATACCCCGTATTTTATGTTTCTCTGGATAATATTAGTTTTGATCAACTGAGTTCCGGTGTACTCTAAGAAATTATCCGCAAAGATAATTTGAGCAACCGATGAGCTCAGATCAGATCAAATTAATATTATCTGACTCTGAGGTGTTAGCTTTTGGTGCTATAGAGATATTTGGACATTTAGTAGTGTTACTATCTAATTGAATTTCTCTATATCATTTCATTTCCCTCACATGTGCAAAATAGAAACAAAGTTGGAAAAAGATAGTAAGAGTAGAGAGAAGGAGGAGCAAGAGGAGAAAAAGAGAGAAAACTTGGAATTGAAGAGAAAAGCTTGGATCATCATCTCTTCTTCATCAAATCATCCCAACATCTTCATCATCATCTTGTCTAGAGGTGGGTTCTAGTTAGAACTTGAGTTTTAGAGATTCTAGAAATGCTAGAGTTTAGGTTAGAAACGTTGGATTGTGAATAATAATATGAAATCGATGTTTTGACGGTGCAAAATGAGTAAAAATGTGTAGCAATGAATGATATGTGTATATGTGATGTGTGATAATTTATTTTATGATCCATTGAAGTTATTTTGAGTTCCATTGGATTTTTATGCTGAAAATAATAGGTTTTGGGATTCTGACTCAGTGGTACCGGTTACCCATTATGGAGTAACCGATTACATGCAGGAAAAGTTGAATTTTGTGGGAAAAATGAACTGAGTAACCGGTTACCCATTCTGAGGTAACCGGTTACCAAATTGTGCCTCTAAACGTAATTTTGGTTCTGTTTTGAACAGTGAACTTGAGTAATCGGTTACTCATTCTGAGGTAACCGGTTACCACGGTTAGTTGATGAAAAATATTTTTTTGAAAATTCAAAACTTTTGAACCGTGATTCCGATCGAAACGTTCTTGGTATCGATGGAAAGCTGTGGAAATATTCTACACAATGAAAGTGAAAAATATCGGTTTTGTTACCCGATTAAATAATCGGAGGAAAGCCCAAAAATGTATTAATTTTGTGAATTGAATTATTATGTGCATTTTGCTACACTATTGGATTGTGTTACATTTAATCCCTCATTGTGAAGAGAATTGAGCGATAACATGTTTAAAATATGTAATAGGAAGTGAGAGGAAACTATACCCCCAAACAAAATGATACGATTCTAGAATTGTGATAGATAACCTAGATGGTGGTGCTGGTGCATACAATGTAGAAATGTACATCCTTGACGAGTAATGGTCTAGGAGAGAGTGAAACACTGGTATGGAACATGTGTGACCATTGTGGTTTGAGAAAAGGAGAAAGGGCCTTAAGGCGAATGTGGCCTTGTGATTGTCGAATACAATCATGTTTGTGTGTGAGATCATGTAATCGTAACCGTTTCCCTTGAGTTGACGTTTCATGAGCTTGGAGCTCTTATGGAATGTACGCATGATTACTTGGCAAGTTTGATTTCCGCGTGTAGTACGAATGGAACCTAAGGGTAGAGACTTGTGATGATTTATGGCCCGTGTGAAGTGACGGTTCATAACGGTTAATGGCCCGTAGAACCCGAATCCATTTCGTATGTCAAGTAATTTACAAGGATCCATGACTCGGGTCACCTTCTAGACGTAGAAGCGGACGGGAAAAGAGGATACCTTGGTAAGATTATCGATTAGTGATATTTTGAGTTGGTGAACTCATGAACATGTTTCCATATAGTGTGAGATTGTGAACTCAAGGTCATTTCCCTTCCCCTTGACTTGAGTTAGGATTGATAGAACCTTGTAGAGCCGAGAGAATCTATAAGATAGGGAGCTCACTGGGATTTAATATCTCACCCCATATTGTTGATTATATTACAGGTACTACAGGTTTCGCGAAGGGTAAGGATAAGGCTATTTGATTATCCTTACTAATCTTGGCTTTTTGGGGTGGCATGGCTTTCGTTTGTGGAGTTATTTTTGAGATCACTATGTCAATCTAGTTCTTAGTACATTGGAACATCTTGTATATATTTTATGCCATAGATTTTTTTTAGTATTTGGTATTTTGGTTATGTGATATGTACAATGTGTTAACTAGGAACTTATGGTATTTCAATACCAAATCTTGGATTCATGTATAATATATATGCTTTGATGTATGTTGTTATATGTGGGTGTTACAGTTACGGAGAAGATTAGAATGATCCGTGATAAAGTTAAACAAGCACAAGACCGTCAGAAGAGTTATGCGGATAACCGTAGGAGACCTTTAGAATTCGATGAAGGTAATCACGTGTATTTGAAGGTTACTCCGAGATTGAGGTTGAAGGACTGTTTAAGTCGCGAATATTAAGTTCGAGATACGTGGGACCGTATCAAATTTTAGAAAGGATTGGTGAAGTCATTTACAGATTAGCCTTACCACCTTCTCTGTCAGAAATGCATGATGTTTTTCAAGTGTCTCAACTCCGGAAGTTTGTTCCAGATCCTTTTCAGCCAATTCTACCGGATACAATTGAGATAGAAACAGATTTGACGTTTGAACCTCAACCGAGTCATATCACTGCAAGAGAAACTAATGTACTAAGGAATAAGGATATTCCTCTTGTGAAAGTTCAGTGGGATGCGACGCATCCGGGTGATGCAACTTGCGAACCCGAGTCAGAGATGAGAGATACTTACCCTCATCTTTTCAGGTAATCTTTTAATTCGTGGACGAATTTATATTTAAGGAGGGGAGGATGTAATACCCCGTATTTTATGTTTCTCTGGATAATATTAGTTTTGATCAACTGAGTTCCGGTGTACTCTAAGAAATTATCCGCAAAGATAATTTGAGCAACCGATGAGCTCATATCAGATCAAATTAATATTATCTGACTCTGAGGTGTTAGCTTTTGGTGCTATAGAGATATTTGGACATTTAGTAGTGTTACTATCTAATTGAATTTCTCTATATCATTTCATTTCCCTCACATGTGCAAAATAGAAACAAAGTTGGAAAAAGATAGTAAGAGTAGAGAGAAGGAGGAGCAAGAGGAGAAAAAGAGAGAAAACTTGGAATTGAAGAGAAAAGCTTGGATCATCATCTCTTCTTCATCAAATCATCCCAACATCTTCATCATCATCTTGTCTAGAGGTGGGTTCTAGTTAGAACTTGAGTTTTAGAGATTCTAGAAATGCTAGAGTTTAGGTTAGAAACGTTGGATTGTGAATAATAATATGAAATCGATGTTTTGACGGTGCAAAATGAGTAAAAATGTGTAGCAATGAATGATATGTGTATATGTGATGTGTGATAATTTATTTTATGATCCATTGAAGTTATTTTGAGTTCCATTGGATTTTTATGCTGAAAATAATAGGTTTTGGGATTCTGACTCAGTGGTACCGGTTACCCATTATGGAGTAACCGATTACATGCAGGAAAAGTTGAATTTTGTGGGAAAAATGAACTGAGTAACCGGCTACCCATTCTGAGGTAACCGGTTACCAAATTGTGCCTCTAAACGTAATTTTGGTTCTGTTTTGAATAGTGAACTTGAGTAATCGGTTACTCATTCTGAGGTAACCGGTTACCACGGT
Source organism: Lathyrus tuberosus (assembly GCA_022829125.1). NCBI lineage: Eukaryota > Viridiplantae > Streptophyta > Magnoliopsida > Fabales > Fabaceae > Lathyrus > Lathyrus tuberosus. The sequence continues at coordinate 3,607,005 of JALAZF010000305.1, forward strand.
TAGTTGATGAAAAATATTTTTTTGAAAATTCAAAACTTTTGAACCGTGATTCTGATCGAAACGTTCTTGGTATCGATGGAAAGTTGTGGAAATATTCTACACAATGAAAGTGAAAAATATCGGTTTTGTTACCCGATTAAATAATCGGAGGAAAGCCCAAAAATGTATTAATTTTGTGAATTGAATTATTATGTGCATTTTGCTACACTATTGGATTGTGTTACATTTAATCCCTCATTGTGAAGAGAATTGAGCGATAACATGTTTAAAATATGTAATAGGAAGTGAGAGGAAACTATACCCCCAAACAAAATGATACGATTCTAGAATTGTGATAGATAACCTAGATGGTGATGCTGGTGCATACAATGTAGAAATGTACATCCTTGACGAGTAATGGTCTAGGAGAGAGTGAAACACTGGTATGGAACATGTGTGACCATTGTGGTTTGAGAAAAGGAGAAAGGGCCTTAAGGCGAATGTGGCCTTGTGATTGTCGAATACAATCATGTTTGTGTGTGAGATCATGTAATCGTAACCGTTTCCCTTGAGTTGACGTTTCATGAGCTTGGAGCTCTTATGGAATGTACGCATGATTACTTGGCAAGTTTGATTTCCGCGTGTAGTACGAATGGAACCTAAGGGTAGAGACTTGTGATGATTTATGGCCCGTGTGAAGTGACGGTTCATAACGGTTAATGGCCCGTAGAACCCGAATCCATTTCGTATGTCAAGTAATTTACAAGGATCCATGACTCGGGTCACCTTCTAGACGTAGAAGCGGACGGGAAAAGAGGATACCTTGGTAAGATTATCGATTAGTGATATTTTGAGTTGGTGAACTCATGAACATGTTTCCATATAGTGTGAGATTGTGAACTCAAGGTCATTTCCCTTCCCCTTGACTTGAGTTAGGATTGATAGAACCTTGTTGAGCCGAGAGAATCTATAAGATAGGGAGCTCACTGGGATTTAATATCTCACCCCATATTGTTGATTATATTACAGGTACTACAGGTTTCGCGAAGGGTAAGGATAAGGCTATTTGATTATCCTTACTAATCTTGGCTTTTTGGGGTGGCATGGCTTTCGTTTGTGGAGTTATTTTTGAGATCACTATGTCAATCTAGTTCTTAGTACATTGGAACATCTTGTATATATTTTATGCCATAGATTTTTTTTAGTATTTGGTATTTTGGTTATGTGATATGTACAATGTGTTAACTAGGAACTTATGGTATTTCAATACCAAATCTTGGATTCATGTATAATATATATGCTTTGATGTATGTTGTTATATATGGGTGTTACAGTTACGGAGAAGATTAGAATGATCCGTGATAAAGTTAAACAAGCGCAAGACCGTCAGAAGAGTTATGCGGATAACCATAGGAGACCTTTAGAATTCGATGAAGGTAATCACGTGTATTTGAAGGTTACTCCGAGATTGAGGTTGAAGGACTGTTTAAGTCGCGAATATTAAGTTCGAGATACGTGGGACCGTATCAAATTTTAGAAAGGATTGGTGAAGTCATTTACAGATTAGCCTTACCACCTTCTCTGTCAAAAATGCATGATGTTTTTCAAGTGTCTCAACTCCGGAAGTTTGTTCCAGATCCTTTTCAGCCAATTCTACCGGATAAAATTGAGATAGAAACAGATTTGACGTTTGAACCTCAACCGAGTCATATCACTGCAAGAGAAACTAATGTACTAAGGAATAAGGATATTCCTCTTGTGAAAGTTCAGTGGGATGCGACGCATCCGGGTGATGCAACTTGCGAACCCGAGTCAGAGATGAGAGATACTTACCCTCATCTTTTCAGGTAATCTTTTAATTCGTGGACGAATTTATATTTAAGGAGGGGAGGATGTAATACCCCGTATTTTATGTTTCTCTGGATAATATTAGTTTTGATCAACTGAGTTCCGGTGTACTCTAAGAAATTATCCGCAAAGATAATTTGAGCAACCGATGAGCTCAGATCAGATCAAATTAATATTATCTGACTCTGAGGTGTTAGCTTTTGGTGCTATAGAGATATTTGGACATTTAGTAGTGTTACTATCTAATTGAATTTCTCTATATCATTTCATTTCCCTCACATGTGCAAAATAGAAACAAAGTTGGAAAAAGATAGTAAGAGTAGAGAGAAGGAGGAGCAAGAGGAGAAAAAGAGAGAAAACTTGGAATTGAAGAGAAAAGCTTGGATCATCATCTCTTCTTCATCAAATCATCCCAACATCTTCATCATCACCTTGTCTAGAGGTGGGTTCTAGTTAGAACTTGAGTTTTAGAGATTCTAGAAATGCTAGAGTTTAGGTTAGAAACGCTGGATTGTGAATAATAATATGAAATCGATGTTTTGACGGTGCAAAATGAGTAAAAATGTGTAGCAATGAATGATATGTGTATATGTGATGTGTGATAATTTATTTTATGATCCATTGAAGTTATTTTGAGTTCCATTGGATTTTTATGCTGAAAATAATAGGTTTTGGGATTCTGACTCAGTGGTACCGGTTACCCATTATGGAGTAACCGATTACATGCAGGAAAAGTTGAATTTTGTGGGAAAAATGAACTGAGTAACCGGTTACCCATTCTGAGGTAACCGGTTACCAAATTGTGCCTCTAAACGTAATTTTGGTTCTGTTTTGAACAGTGAACTTGAGTAATCGGTTACTCATTCTGAGGTAACCGGTTACCACGGTTAGTTGATGAAAAATATTTTTTTGAAAATTCAAAACTTTTGAACCGTGATTCCGATCGAAACGTTCTTGGTATCGATGGAAAGCTGTGGAAATATTCTACACAATGAAAGTGAAAAATATCGGTTTTGTTACCCGATTAAATAATCGGAGGAAAGCCCAAAAATGTATTAATTTTGTGAATTGAATTATTATGTGCATTTTGCTACACTATTGGATTGTGTTACATTTAATCCCTCATTGTGAAGAGAATTGAGCGATAACATGTTTAAAATCTGTAATAGGAAGTGAGAGGAAACTATACCCCCAAACAAAATGATACGATTCTAGAATTGTGATAGATAACCTAGATGGTGATGCTGGTGCATACAATGTAGAAATGTACATCCTTGACGAGTAATGGTCTAGGAGAGAGTGAAACACTGGTATGGAACATGTGTGACCATTGTGGTTTGAGAAAAGGAGAAAGGGCCTTAAGGCGAATGTGGCCTTGTGATTGTCGAATACAATCATGTTTGTGTGTGAGATCATGTAATCGTAACCGTTTCCCTTGAGTTGACGTTTCATGAGCTTGGAGCTCTTATGGAATGTACGCATGATTACTTGGCAAGTTTGATTTCCGCGTGTAGTACGAATGGAACCTAAGGGTAGAGACTTGTGATGATTTATGGCCCGTGTGAAGTGACGGTTCATAACGGTTAATGGCCCGTAGAACCCGAATCCATTTCGTATGTCAAGTAATTTACAAGGATCCATGACTCGGGTCACCTTCTAGACGTAGAAGCGGACGGGAAAAGAGGATACCTTGGTAAGATTATCGATTAGTGATATTTTGAGTTGGTGAACTCATGAACATGTTTCCATATAGTGTGAGATTGTGAACTCAAGGTCATTTCCCTTCCCCTTGACTTGAGTTAGGATTGATAGAACCTTGTAGAGCCGAGAGAATCTATAAGATAGGGAGCTCACTGGGATTTAATATCTCACCCCATATTGTTGATTATATTACAGGTACTACAGGTTTCGCGAAGGGTAAGGATAAGGCTATTTGATTATCCTTACTAATCTTGGCTTTTTGGGGTGGCATGGCTTTCGTTTGTGGAGTTATTTTTGAGATCACTATGTCAATCTAGTTCTTAGTACATTGGAACATCTTGTATATATTTTATGCCATAGATTTTTTTTAGTATTTGGTATTTTGGTTATGTGATATGTACAATGTGTTAACTAGGAACTTATGGTATTTCAATACCAAATCTTGGATTCATGTATAATATATATGCTTTGATGTATTTTGTTATATGTGGGTGTTACAGTTACGGAGAAGATTAGAATGATCCGTGATAAAGTTAAACAAGCGCAAGACCGTCAGAAGAGTTATGCGGATAACCGTAGGAGACCTTTAGAATTCGATGAAGGTAATCACGTGTATTTGAAGGTTACAACGAGATTGAGGTTGAAGGACTGTTTAAGTCGCGAATATTAAGTTCGAGATACGTGGGACCGTATCAAATTTTAGAAAGGATTGGTGAAGTCATTTACAGATTAGCCTTACCACCTTCTCTGTTAGAAATGCATGATGTTTTTCAAGTGTCTCAACTCTGGAAGTTTGTTCCAGATCCTTTTCAGCCAATTCTACCGGATACAATTGAGATAGAAACAGATTTGACGTTTGAACCTCAACCGAGTCATATCACTGCAAGAGAAACTAATGTACTAAGGAATAAGGATATTCCTCTTGTGAAAGTTCAGTGGGATGCGACGCATCCGGGTGATGCAACTTGCGAACCCGAGTCAGAGATGAGAGATACTTACCCTCATCTTTTCAGGTAATCTTTTAATTCGTGGACGAATTTATATTTAAGGAGGGGAGGATGTAATACCCCGTATTTTATGTTTCTCTGGATAATATTAGTTTTGATCAACTGAGTTCCGGTGTACTCTAAGAAATTATCCGCAAAGATAATTTGAGCAACCGATGAGCTCAGATCAGATCAAATTAATATTATCTGACTCTGAGGTGTTAGCTTTTGGTGCTATAGAGATATTTGGACATTTAGTAGTGTTACTATCTAATTGAATTTCTCTATATCCTTTCATTTCCCTCACATGTGCAAAATAGAAACAAAGTTGGAAAAAGATAGTAAGAGTAGAGAGAAGGAGGAGCAAGAGGAGAAAAAGAGAGAAAACTTGGAATTGAAGAGAAAAGCTTGGATCATCATCTCTTCTTCATCAAATCATCCCAACATCTTCATCATCATCTTGTCTAGAGGTGGGTTCTAGTTAGAACTTGAGTTTTAGAGATTCTAGAAATGCTAGAGTTTAGGTTAGAAACGTTGGATTGTGAATAATAATATGAAATCGATGTTTTGACGGTGCAAAATGAGTAAAAATGTGTAGCAATGAATGATATGTGTATATGTGATGTGTGATAATTTATTTTATGATCCATTGAAGTTATTTTGAGTTCCATTGGATTTTTATGCTGAAAATAATAGGTTTTGGGATTCTGACTCAGTGGTACCGGTTACCCATTATTGAGTAACCGATTACATGCAGGAAAAGTTGAATTTTGTGGGAAAAATGAACTGAGTAACCGGTTACCCATTCTGAGGTAACCGGTTACCAAATTGTGCCTCTAAACGTAATTTTGGTTCTGTTTTGAACAGTGAACTTGAGTAATCGGTTACTCATTCTGAGGTAACCGGTTACCACGGTTAGTTGATGAAAAATATTTTTTTGAAAATTCAAAACTTTTGAACCGTGATTCCGATCGAAACGTTCTTGGTATCGATGGAAAGCTGTGGAAATATTCTACACAATGAAAGTGAAAAATATCGGTTTTGTTACCCGATTAAATAATCGGAGGAAAGCCCAAAAATGTATTAATTTTGTGAATTGAATTATTATGTGCATTTTGCTACACTATTGGATTGTGTTACATTTAATCCCTCATTGTGAAGAGAATTGAGCGATAACATGTTTAAAATATGTAATAGGAAGTGAGAGGAAACTATACCCCCAAACAAAATGATACGATTCTAGAATTGTGATAGATAACCTAGATGGTGATGCTGGTGCATACAATGTAGAAATGTACATCCTTGACGAGTAATGGTCTAGGAGAGAGTGAAACACTGGTATGGAACATGTGTGACCATTGTGGTTTGAGAAAAGGAGAAAGGCCCTTAAGGCGAATGTGGCCTTGTGATTGTCGAATACAATCATGTTTGTGTGTGAGATCATGTAATCGTAACCGTTTCCCTTGAGTTGACGTTTCATGAGCTTGGAGCTCTTATGGAATGTACGCATGATTACTTGGCATGTTTGATTTCCGCGTGTAGTACGAATGGAACCTAAGGGTAGAGACTTGTGATGATTTATGGCCCGTGTGAAGTGACGGTTCATAACGGTTAATGGCCCGTAGAACCCGAATCCATTTCGTATGTCAAGTAATTTACAAGGATCCATGACTCGGGTCACCTTCTAGACGTAGAAGCGGACGGGAAAAGAGGATACCTTGGTAAGATTTTCGATTAGTGATATTTTGAGTTGGTGAACTCATGAACATGTTTCCATATAGTGTGAGATTGTGAACTCAAGGTCATTTCCCTTCCCCTTGACTTGAGTTAGGATTGATAGAACCTTGTAGAGCCGAGAGAATCTATAAGATAGGGAGCTCACTGGGATTTAATATCTCACCCCATATTGTTGATTATATTACAGGTACTACAGGTTTCGCGAAGGGTAAGGATAAGGCTATTTGATTATCCTTACTAATCTTGGCTTTTTGGGGTGGCATGGCTTTCGTTTGTGGAGTTATTTTTGAGATCACTGTGTCAATCTAGTTCTTAGTACATTGGAACATCTTGTATATATTTTATGCCATAGATTTTTTTTAGTATTTGGTATTTTGGTTATGTGATATGTACAATGTGTTAACTAGGAACTTATGGTATTTCAATACCAAATCTTGGATTCATGTATAATATATATGCTTTGATGTATGTTGTTATATGTGGGTGTTACAGTTACGGAGAAGATTAGAATGATCCGTGATAAAGTTAAACAAGCGCAAGACCGTCAGAAGAGTTATGCGGATAACCGTAGGAGACCTTTAGAATTCGATGAAGGTAATCACGTGTATTTGAAGGTTACAACGAGATTGAGGTTGAAGGACTGTTTAAGTCGCGAATATTAAGTTCAAGATACATGGGACCGTATCAAATTTTAGAAAGGATTGGTGAAGTCATTTACAGATTAGCCTTACCACCTTCTCTGTCAGAAATGCATGATGTTTTTCAAGTGTCTCAACTCCGGAAGTTTGTTCCAGATCCTTTTCAGCCAATTCTACCGGATACAATTGAGATAGAAACAGATTTGACGTTTGAACCTCAACCGAGTCATATCACTGCAAGAGAAACTAATGTACTAAGGAATAAGGATATTCCTCTTGTGAAAGTTCAGTGGGATGCGACGCATCCGGGTGATGCAACTTGCGAACCCGAGTCAGAGATGAGAGATACTTACCCTCATCTTTTCAGGTAATCTTTTAATTCGTGGACGAATTTATATTTAAGGAGGGGAGGATGTAATACCCCGTATTTTATGTTTCTCTGGATAATATTAGTTTTGATCAACTGAGTTCCGGTGTACTCTAAGAAATTATCCGCAAAGATAATTTGAGCAACCGATGAGCTCAGATCAGATCAAATTAATATTATCTGACTCTGAGGTGTTAGCTTTTGGTGCTATAGAGATATTTGGACATTTAGTAGTGTTACTATCTAATTGAATTTCTCTATATCATTTCATTTCCCTCACATGTGCAAAATAGAAACAAAGTTGGAAAAAGATAGTAAGAGTAGAGAGAAGGAGGAGCAAGAGGAGAAAAAGAGAGAAAACTTGGAATTGAAGAGAAAAGCTTGGATCATCATCTCTTCTTCATCAAATCATCCCAACATCTTCATCATCATCTTGTCTAGAGGTGGGTTCTAGTTAGAACTTGAGTTTTAGAGATTCTAGAAATGCTAGAGTTTAGGTTAGAAACGTTGGATTGTGAATAATAATATGAAATCGATGTTTTGACGGTGCAAAATGAGTAAAAATGTGTAGCAATGAATGATATGTGTATATGTGATGTGTGATAATTTATTTTATGATCCATTGAAGTTATTTTGAGTTCCATTGGATTTTTATGCTGAAAATAATAGGTTTTGGGATTCTGACTCAGTGGTACCGGTTACCCATTATGGAGTAACCGATTACATGCAGGAAAAGTTGAATTTTGTGGGAAAAATGAACTGAGTAACCGGTTACCCATTCTGAGGTAACCGGTTACCAAATTGTGCCTCTAAACGTAATTTTGGTTCTGTTTTGAATAGTGAACTTGAGTAATCGGTTACTCATTCTGAGGTAACCGGTTACCACGGTTAGTTGATGAAAAATATTTTTTTGAAAATTCAAAACTTTTGAACCGTGATTCCGATCGAAACGTTCTTGGTATCGATGGAAAGCTGTGGAAATATTCTACACAATGAAAGTGAAAAATATCGGTTTTGTTACCCGATTAAATAATCGGAGGAAAGCCTAAAAATGTATTAATTTTGTGAATTGAATTATTATGTGCATTTTGCTACACTATTGGATTGTGTTACATTTAATCCCTCATTGTGAAGAGAATTGAGCGATAACATGTTTAAAATATGTAATAGGAAGTGAGAGGAAACTATACCCCCAAACAAAATGATACGATTCTAGAATTGTGATAGATAACCTAGATGGTGGTGCTGGTGCATACAATGTAGAAATGTACATCCTTGACGAGTAATGGTCTAGGAGAGAGTGAAACACTGGTATGGAACATGTGTGACCATTGTGGTTTGAGAAAAGGAGAAAGGGCCTTAAGGCGAATGTGGCCTTGTGATTGTCGAATACAATCATGTTTGTGTGTGAGATCATGTAATCGTAACCGTTTCCCTTGAGTTGACGTTTCATGAGCTTGGAGCTCTTATGGAATGTACGCATGATTACTTGGCAAGTTTGATTTCCGCGTGTAGTACGAATGGAACCTAAGGGTAGAGACTTGTGATGATTTATGGCCCGTGTGAAGTGACGGTTCATAACGGTTAATGGCCCGTAGAACCCGAATCCATTTCGTATGTCAAGTAATTTACAAGGATCCATGACTCGGGTCACCTTCTAGACGTAGAAGCGGACGGGAAAAGAGGATACCTTGGTAAGATTATCGATTAGTGATATTTTGAGTTGGTGAACTCATGAACATGTTTCCATATAGTGTGAGATTGTGAACTCAAGGTCATTTCCCTTCCCCTTGACTTGAGTTAGGATTGATAGAACCTTGTAGAGCCGAGAGAATCTATAAGATAGGGAGCTCACTGGGATTTAATATCTCACCCCATATTGTTGATTATATTACAGGTACTACAGGTTTCGCGAAGGGTAAGGATAAGGCTATTTGATTATCCTTACTAATCTTGGCTTTTTGGGGTGGCATGGCTTTCGTTTGTGGAGTTATTTTTGAGATCACTATGTCAATCTAGTTCTTAGTACATTGGAACATCTTGTATATATTTTATGCCATAGATTTTTTTTAGTATTTGGTATTTTGGTTATGTGATATGTACAATGTGTTAACTAGGAACTTATGGTATTTGAATACCAAATCTTGGATTCATGTATAATATATATGCTTTGATGTATGTTGTTATATGTGGGTGTTACAGTTACGGAGAAGATTAGAATGATCCGTGATAAAGTTAAACAAGCGCAAGACCGTCAGAAGAGTTATGCGGATAACCGTAGGAGACCTTTAGAATTCGATGAAGGTAATCACGTGTATTTGAAGGTTACAACGAGATTGAGGTTTAAGGACTGTTTAAGTCGCGAATATTAAGTTCAAGATACATGGGACCGTATCAAATTTTAGAAAGGATTGGTGAAGTCATTTACAGATTAGCCTTACCACCTTCTCTGTCAGAAATGCATGATGTTTTTCAAGTGTCTCAACTCCGGAAGTTTGTTCCAGATCCTTTTCAGCCAATTCTACCGGATACAATTGAGATAGAAACAGATTTGACGTTTGAACCTCAACCGAGTCATATCACTGCAAGAGAAACTAATGTACTAAGGAATAAGGATATTCCTCTTGTGAAAGTTCAGTGGGATGCGACGCATCCGGGTGATGCAACTTGCGAACCCGAGTCAGAGATGAGAGATACTTACCCTCATCTTTTCAGGTAATCTTTTAATTCGTGGACGAATTTATATTTAAGGAGGGGAGGATGTAATACCCCGTATTTTATGTTTCTCTGGATAATATTAGTTTTGATCAACTGAGTTCCGGTGTACTCTAAGAAATTATCCGCAAAGATAATTTGAGCAACCGATGAGCTCAGATCAGATCAAATTAATATTATCTGACTCTGAGGTGTTAGCTTTTGGTGCTATAGAGATATTTGGACATTTAGTAGTGTTACTATCTAATTGAATTTCTCTATATCATTTCATTTCCCTCACATGTGCAAAATAGAAACAAAGTTGGAAAAAGATAGTAAGAGTAGAGAGAAGGAGGAGCAAGAGGAGAAAAAGAGAGAAAACTTGGAATTGAAGAGAAAAGCTTGGATCATCATCTCTTCTTCATCAAATCATCCCAACATCTTCATCATCATCTTGTCTAGAGGTGGGTTCTAGTTAGAACTTGAGTTTTAGAGATTCTAGAAATGCTAGAGTTTAGGTTAGAAACGTTGGATTGTGAATAATAATATGAAATCGATGTTTTGACGGTGCAAAATGAGTAAAAATGTGTAGCAATGAATGATATGTGTATATGTGATGTGTGATAATTTATTTTATGATCCATTGAAGTTATTTTGAATTCCATTGGATTTTTATGCTGAAAATAATAGGTTTTGGGATTCTGACTCAGTGGTACCGGTTACCCATTATGGAGTAACCGATTACATGCAGGAAAAGTTGAATTTTGTGGGAAAAATGAACTGAGTAACCGGTTACCCATTCTGAGGTAACCGGTTACCAAATTGTGCCTCTAAACGTAATTTTGGTTCTGTTTTGAATAGTGAACTTGAGTAATCGGTTACTCATTCTGAGGTAACCGGTTACCACGGTTAGTTGATGAAAAATATTTTTTTGAAAATTCAAAACTTTTGAACCGTGATTCCGATCGAAACGTTCTTGGTATCGATGGAAAGCTGTGGAAATATTCTACACAATGAAAGTGAAAAATATCGGTTTTGTTATCCGATTAAATAATCGGAGGAAAGCCCAAAAATGTATTAATTTTGTGAATTGAATTATTATGTGCATTTTGCTACACTATTGGATTGTGTTACATTTAATCCCTCATTGTGAAGAGAATTGAGCGATAACATGTTTAAAATATGTAATAGGAAGTGAGAGGAAACTATACCCCCAAACAAAATGATACGATTCTAGAATTGTGATAGATAACCTAGATGGTGATGCTGGTGCATACAATGTAGAAATGTACATCCTTGACGAGTAATGGTCTAGGAGAGAGTGAAACACTGGTATGGAACATGTGTGACCATTGTGGTTTGAGAAAAGGAGAAAGGGCCTTAAGGCGAATGTGGCCTTGTGATTGTCGAATACAATCATGTTTGTGTGTGAGATCATGTAATCGTAACCGTTTCCCTTGAGTTGACGTTTCATGAGCTTGGAGCTCTTATGGAATGTACGCATGATTACTTGGCAAGTTTGATTTCCGCGTGTAGTACGAATGGAACCTAAGGGTAGAGACTTGTGATGATTTATGGCCCGTGTGAAGTGACGGTTCATAACGGTTAATGGCCCGTAGAACCCGAATCCATTTCGTATGTCAAGTAATTTACAAGGATCCATGACTCGGGTCACCTTCTAGACGTAGAAGCGGACGGGAAAAGAGGATACCTTGGTAAGATTATCGATTAGTGATATTTTGAGTTGGTGAACTCATGAACATGTTTCCATATAGTGTGAGATTGTGAACTCAAGGTCATTTCCCTTCCCCTTGACTTGAGTTAGGATTGATAGAACCTTGTAGAGCCGAGAGAATCTATAAGATAGGGAGCTCACTGGGATTTAATATCTCACCCCATATTGTTGATTATATTACAGGTACTACAGGTTTCGCGAAGGGTAAGGATAAGGCTATTTGATTATCCTTACTAATCTTGGCTTTTTGGGGTGGCATGGCTTTCGTTTGTGGAGTTATTTTTGAGATCACTATGTCAATCTAGTTCTTAGTACATTGGAACATCTTGTATATATTTTATGCCATAGATTTTTTTTAGTATTTGGTATTTTGGTTATGTGATATGTACAATGTGTTAACTAGGAACTTATGGTATTTCAATACCAAATCTTGGATTCATGTATAATATATATGCTTTGATGTATGTTGTTATATGTGGGTGTTACAGTTACGGAGAAGATTAGAATGATCCGTGATAAAGTTAAACAAGCGCAAGACCGTCAGAAGAGTTATGCGGATAACCGTAGGAGACCTTTAGAATTCGATGAAGGTAATCACGTGTATTTGAAGGTTACTCCGAGATTGAGGTTGAAGGACTGTTTAAGTCGCGAATATTAAGTTCGAGATACGTGGGACCGTATCAAATTTTAGAAAGGATTGGTGAAGTCATTTACAGATTAGCCTTACCACCTTCTCTGTCAGAAATGCATGATGTTTTTCAAGTGTCTCAACTCCGGAAGTTTGTTCCAGATCCTTTTCAGCCAATTCTACCGGATACAATTGAGATAGAAACAGATTTGACGTTTGAACCTCAACCGAGTCATATCACTGCAAGAGAAACTAATGTACTAAGGAATAAGGATATTCCTCTTGTGAAAGTTCAGTGGGATGCGACGCATCCGGGTGATGCAACTTGCGAACCCGAGTCAGAGATGAGAGATACTTACCCTCATCTTTTCAGGTAATCTTTTAATTCGTGGACGAATTTATATTTAAGGAGGGGAGGATGTAATACCCCGTATTTTATGTTTCTCTGGATAATATTAGTTTTGATCAACTGAGTTCCGGTGTACTCTAAGAAATTATCCGCAAAGATAATTTGAGCAACCGATGAGCTCAGATCAGATCAAATTAATATTATCTGACTCTGAGGTGTTAGCTTTTGGTGCTATAGAGATATTTGGACATTTAGTAGTGTTACTATCTAATTGAATTTCTCTATATCATTTCATTTCCCTCACATGTGCAAAATAGAAACAAAGTTGGAAAAAGATAGTAAGAGTAGAGAGAAGGAGGAGCAAGAGGAGAAAAAGAGAGAAAACTTGGAATTGAAGAGAAAAGCTTGGATCATCATCTCTTCTTCATCAAATCATCCCAACATCTTCATCATCATCTTGTCTAGAGGTGGGTTCTAGTTAGAACTTGAGTTTTAGAGATTCTAGAAATGCTAGAGTTTAGGTTAGAAACGTTGGATTGTGAATAATAATATGAAATTGATGTTTTGACGGTGCAAAATGAGTAAAAATGTGTAGCAATGAATGATATGTGTATATGTGATGTGTGATAATTTATTTTATGATCCATTGAAGTTATTTTGAGTTCCATTGGATTTTTATGTTGAAAATAATAGGTTTTGGGATTCTGACTCAGTGGTACCGGTTACCCATTATGGAGTAACCGATTACATGCAGGAAAAGTTGAATTTTGTGGGAAAAATGAACTGAGTAACCGGTTACCCATTCTGAGGTAACCGGTTACCAAATTGTGCCTCTAAACATGATTTTGGTTCTGTTTTGAACAGTGAACTTGAGTAACCGGTTACTCATTCTGAGGTAACCGGTTACCACGTTTAGTTGATGAAAAATATTTTTTTGAAAATTCATAACTTTTGAACCGTGATTCCGATCGAAGCGTTCTTGGTATCGATGGAAAGCTGTGCAAATATTCTACTCAATGAAAGTGAAAAATATCGGTTTTGTTACCCAATTAAATTATCGGAGGAAAGCCCAAAAATGTATTAATTTTGTGAATTGAATTATTATGTGCATTTTGCTACACTATTGGACTGTGTTACATTTAATCCCTCATTGTGAAGAGAATTGAGCGATAACATGTTTAAAATATGTATTAGGAAGTGAGAGGAAACTTTACCCCCAAACAAAATGATACGATTCTAGAATTGTGATAGATAACCTAGATGGCGATGCTCGTGCATATGACGTAGAAAGGTACATCCATGACGAGTAATGGTCTAGGAGAGAGTGAAACACTGGTATGGAACATGTGTGACCATTGTGGTTTGAGAAAAGGCGAAAGGGCCTAAAGGCGAATGTGGCCTTGGGATTGTCGAATACAATCACGTTTGTGTGTGAGATCACGTAATCGTAACCGTTTCTCTTGAGTTTTCGTTTCATGAGCTTAAAGCTCCTCTGGAATGTACGCATGATTACTTGGCAAGTTTGATTCTCGTGTGTAGTACGAATGGAACCTAAGGGTAGAGACTTGTGATGGTTTATGGCTCGTGTTAAGTGAAGGTTCATAATGGTTAATGGCCCGTAGAATCCGAATCCATTTCGTATGTCAAGTAAGTTACAAGGATCCATGACTCGGGTCGCCTTTTAGACGTAGAAGCGGGCAGGAAAAGAGGATACCTTGGTAAGGTTATCAATTAGTGATATTTTGAGTTGTTGAACACATGAACATGTTTCCATATAGTGTGAGATTGTGAATTCATGGGTATTTCCCTTCCCCTTAACTTGAGTTAGGATTGATAGAACCTTGTAGAGCCGGGAGAATCTACAAGATAGGGAGATCACTGGGATTTAATATCTCACACCATGTAGTTGATTATATTACAGGTACTACAGGTTCCGTGAAGGGTAAGGATAAGGTCGTTTGATTATCCTTACTAATCTTGGCTTTTTGGGATGGCATGACTTCTGTTTGTGGAGTTATTTTTGAGATCACTTTGTCGATCTAGTTCTTAGTACATTGGAACATCTTGTATATATCATGTATAATGTGTTAACTAGGAACTTATGGTATTTCAATACAGAAATATGGATTCACGTATAATATATATGCTTTGATGTATGTTGTTATATATGGGTGTTACATTCATCTTGCATGCATGCATGTTTTTCCTTCTTGATTGTTTCATCCTTGATATTAGGGATACAAAAGTTTTTGTAAATCCATTGATTTTTGTAAGTATTGGATCCAATTCCAGCTTTGTCAAAAACTACTACTTGAGATCCCATGATTTTTTGAAAAGTTTCAGTATATTTTATAAATCTAGTAATATCATTTGTTAGTTCTTCAAATTTTGTTTTTAAAGCATTGTTCTCTTTTTGAGTTTCACAAGAACTATGAGAATGAACCTCCCTTGTTCCATCATTGAGATTCTTATGTTTCTCATACATTTCACAATGAGTTAGTTGCATGTTTTGAATGATTTTAAGATATTCATCATTTTTAATTTGCAGCATTTCATTTTCTTTCTTTATCTCATAAAATTTATTTTTTAGAGACCAACATTTTTTAGACAAAATGTTTGAGTCATTTTAAATAATATCAATTTCTGTTTCAACATGTTTACGTATATGGCAACGTTGACTTCTCTCTCTTATACTTTTGAGGATGACATTTTATGATTTCTAGAATTGGTTTAGAATTAGCTAATTTACCTTCATCCTTAATTTGTTGAGTGTGTTGTTGATGCTTCATCTATCTTATTCGTTGAAAGTGTTTCTTTTATTCTGAATCTTTTAATTCGAACATAATGGTATAATTGAAGACTTTGATGCAAGTACCCACTTTATTGATTTTGACATTTCTTCTTGGATCTTTTCCTCTTACACAGTTTAAGTGCTTTAACCTTAGAGGTTGTGCTCTAATGCCAATTGAAGTAGATAAAAATGTCACTAGAAGGGGGGTTGAATAGTGACCCCTTTAAAACATTGCTTTTAATTTATGAAACAAGCGTTATCAAAATAAACTATGAATATAATCAATAATTAAAGTGCTTGTAGTGTGTGAATTTTGTATAAATAAGCAAGCTTTAAAGGAAAGAGTTTAAGAAACAACACACAGAGATTTATCCTGGTTCACAAAACTTAGCTACATCAGTCCCCACGTTTTGTGAGACTTTCCAATATGATCAATATATTTTGATCCTTTTCTTACACCAAGATGTATTTTCATTAGCCTCACCAGGCTTACAACACTTATTACAAAGTTCAGCAAGCTTACAGTATCACCCAATATCAACCATGACTTTAGGATATACAAAATATTAAGAATAATTTTTAAGGAGGATCAGATTCACAATTCTTCAAAAAATTATTATTGAGAGGATGTAGTTTTAAGATAAATAATATTAGAAATAGATACCCTTGATTCTTAGATTATAATTTTAATGAGAATATATCTTTGGAAGAATATGATGAATTTGCTCTCTTGAACTCTCCTTGAATGAAAGTGTTTTCTCTCTTGATTTTTCCTTTAATGAATGATGTGCTTTTAAGACAAATATTATTAGAAGAAATATCCTTGATTCTAAGAATATGATTTTAGTTATAATATGATTTTTGGAAGAATTTCAAGAATATTTCTCTTGAGTTTTCCTTGAATGATTGAGTTGAAATGAAGAGAATGTGAATGACTATTTATAGAGGTTTTGATCCTCAAGTTTCTTGAGTACCAGATTTGTCCTGAGTATATACTTGAAATTACAAGTCTGCCATTGATAATTACAATTCGGCCATTGATATTGTAAACGACAAGATCATCTATTTATAGAATTGCCTTTGAGTAAGGGTGATACTCATGTTGTGTTTCTTGATCCTCAACTGCTTTATGTAATTACGAAAATGATATTTGGTATAATTTGATCCTCTAGGATTATTACAACTTTTCCATTGCTTTCTTTCTTGATTCTCACTCATGTAACATCTATATTACAACTTTGCCATTGCTTCAAAAGATGATCCTCTTTAGTAGTGTAGAATTACAATAATGTCATTGTGTGTCTTATTTCTTTGTCATACTTGGTGTTTTTTGTTCCTTTCTAAAATATACTTTTCTTTTCTTGTATTGAGCTTAAAAATAAACTTGAGAACCATTTCTTCTCGCATCCCATTGATGATATCATTTATACATACCTATCTTATTAATCTCCACTCAAGAGCACACATGAAATAACAAATAAGATCATAATCTTAATATATCTACACAAAAGTTTGTCATCTTCAAAATATTACAAAAGATATTTTTTCATCAACAATCTCCCCCTTTTTGATGATGATAAACTTCTTGTAGTAAAGATTTTGATATTTCAAAAATGCAGAAATTTTACGCTCCCCCTCAATTTGTGCATAATATAAATTTTATGCGTCTCCTAAATTTATGCATAAAAATTTATAATTTTATTTATTTTATATTCTAATTTCAAAACATTTCTCCTTTAATTGTTCTCCCCCTTCCGTCATTATACAAAAAGGAATGAGAGATACATTTAATACCATGGAGAAAGAATTAATTTTTTTTGAGATAAATTCTCATAAAAAATTAGATATAAATAACACGTATCTCCTTCAGTTGTGTTTCTTACACTGAGTCTTTCAAGATGAAATCATTTTCAATTTTTAGTTTTCCCCAATCTCATCTATTGATTTGGCTCAATTAGGAGATAATGGTCATGTTGTTTGAATCATCTTTTAAGGATTGTCTTGTTCAGAGTCCATCATAGATATTTCCAATTACTTAATTTTAACGATGGTGTTTGTATTTCCTCACCATTTTGATTGTTATCAAAAGTGTGGTTTTGTTCGTATTCTTCGTTATCATATTCCTCTCTTTTATCATCAAAACCATCAAGTTCATAAAAAACAACACGCATATTTTATTCTACAATTTGATTTTTGAGCTTGTATACACTTTATTTTCTTGAGGATGTAGAATATTCTAAAAACATGCATTTGATTGATTTTGAGTGAAACTTTTCCAAATTTTCTTTTAAAATATAACAACTACAACCAAAAATATGAAAGTACGATATGTTTGGTTTTTTATTTTCCCAAAGTTCGCATGGAGTTTTATTTAAGATATCTCTAATAGAACAATGAATCAAAACATAGCATGAAGTGTCAATGGCTTCGGCCCAAAATTGTTTTTCAATATTTGATTCAAATAAAATTCTCTAGCCATTTGTTGAAAGGTTCTATTTTTTCTCTACACAATTCCATTTGTTTGGAAGTTCTTGGAAATAATAAATTTTAGAAATTCCATCTTCATAAAAGAAAGATTTAAAGGATGAACTTTCAAACTCTTTTCATTGACCAATTCTCACAGATATGATATGCAAATATTTTTCATGTTGAACCCTTTTGCAAAACTTTTGAAATGCTTCAAAAGAATCATATTTTTATTTTAGAAATAAAACCCAAGTAAAGTGAGAGAAATCATCAACTATCACAAAACCATATTTCTCCAAACTTTCATCTTGCTTGCATGCATGTTTTTCCTTCTTTATCGTTTCATCCTTGATATTAGGGACAAAATTTTTTTTGTAAATCCATTGGTTTTTGCAAGTATTGAATCCAACTTCAGCTTTGTCAAAAACTACTACTTGAGATCCCATGATTTTTTGAAAAGTTTCAGTATATTTTATAAATCTAGTAATATCATTAATTAGTTCTTCACATTTTGTTTTTAAATCATTGTTCTCTTTTTGAGTTTCATAAGAACTATGAGAATGAACCTCCCTCTTCCCTTCATTGAGATTCTTATGTTTCTCATACATTTCACAATGAGTTAGCTGCATGTTTTGAATGATTTTAAGATATTCATCATTTTTAATTTGGAGCATTTCATTTTCTTTCTATATCTCATTAAATTTATTTTTTAAAGACAAACATTTTTTAGACAAAATGTTTGAGTCATTTAAAATAATATCAATTTCTGTTTCAACATGTTTACATAAATGGCAACGTTGACTTCTCTCTCTTATACTTTTGAGGATGACATTTTAGGATTTCTAGAATTGGTTTAGAATTAGCTAATTTATCTTCATCCTTAATTTGTTGAGTGTCTTGTTGATGCTTCATTTATCTTCTTCGTTGAGAGTGTTTTTTTGTTCCAGATCTTTTAATTAGAACATAATGGTATAATTGAAGACTTTGATGCAAGTACCCACTTTATTGATTTTGACATTTCTTCTTGGATCATTTCCTTTTACACAATTTAAGTGCTTTAACCTTAGAGGTTGTTCTCTAATGCCAATTGACGTAGATAGAAATGTCACTAGAAGGGGGGTTGAGTAGTGACCCCTTTAAAACCTTGCTTTTAATTTATGAAACAAGCGTTATCAAAATAATTTATGAATATAATCAATAATTAAAGTGTTTGTAGCGTGTGAATTTTGTATAAATAAGCAAACTTTAAAGGAAAAATATTAAGAAAAAACACACAGAGATTTATCCTGGTTCACCAAACTTAGCTACATTAGTCTCCACGTTTTGTGAGACTTTCCAATTAATGATCAATATCTTTTGATCCTTTCCTTACACCAATGTGTATTTTCATTAGCCTCACCAGGCTTACAATAATTATTATAAAGCTTCAGCAAGCTTACACTATCACCCATTATCAAGAATAATTTGTAAGGAGGATCAGATTCACAATTCTTCAACAAATTATTATAGAGAGGATGTGGTTTTAATACAAATCATCTTAGAAATAGATATCCTTGATTCTTAGATTATAATTTTAGTGAGAATATAACTTTGGAAGAATATGATGAATTTTCTCTCTTGAACTCTCCTTGAATGAAGGTGTTTTCTCTCTTGATTTTTCCTTTAATGAATAATGTGATTTTAAGAAAATTATTCTTAGAAGGAATAGCCTTGATTCTAAGAATATGATTTTAGTTAGAATATGATTTTTGGAAGAATTTCATGAATATTTCTCTATAGTTTTCCTTGAATGATTGACTTGAAATGAAGAGAATGTGAATGACTATTTATAGAGGTTTTGATCCTCTAGTTTCTTGAGTACCAGATATGTCTTGAGTATATACTTGAAATTACAAGTCTGTCATTGGTAATTACAATTCTGCCATTGATAGTGTAAATGACAAGATCATCTATTTACAGAATTGCCACTGAGTGAGGCTGATACTCATGTTGTGTTTCTTGATCCTCAACTACTTTATGTAATTACAAAAATGAAATTTGGTATAATTTGATCCTCTAGAATAATTACAACTTTGCCAATGCTTTCTTTCTTGATTCTCACTCAGGTAACATCTATATTACAACTTTGCCATTGCTTCAAAAGCTGATCCTCTTTAGTAGTGTAGAATTACAATAATGTCATTGTGTGTCTAATTTCTTTGTCATACGTGGTATTTTGTGTTCCTTTCTAAAATTTACTTTTCTTTTCTTGTATTTAGCTTAATAATAAACTTGAGAACTATTTTTTCTCGCATCCCAGAGATGATATCAGTTATTGTTGTGAAAAACGATATCTTTAAGCAAAGTATAAAACGGTTTCTTGATAATCAAGAACCAAAACAAGGGTTAGGGTTTAACGGAAAAGGAAAAACAAGAAGAAGAATAAGGAAGAACAACAAGGATTAGGCAAATATAAATTCTGTTTACTATTCACTTTCTCATTAAAGTCACAAATGATTACAAGTGAATATCACAATTTGCCACACTCAATAAACTGAGTGTACTAGCCTATTTATAGACTAACTAGGTAACTTGCAGCCCAAGAAACCTAAACAATTGGATCCTTAATACAAGGCCCAATTCGACAGAATAACATTTCGACAATACATACATACTAGAACAGACTTCTACTACAGTATGTAACAATAAGGCATCAGCATGTGAACAAAGCTTCGACTGCATCCTTGCCTCCTGTCGAAATACATGAAAGCTTCTCCTTCGACACAGCATGAGTTCGACCCAAATCTCACAAATCTCCACCTTGGATCTAACTCAGCAACAAGAGAATCAACTAGCTTTCATCATGCAACTTTATCAACTGCATACAATGGAAGAACTTGCAACTTGGCAACGTCTTAGTGATCATATCAGCAGCATTGTCTTCAGTCGAAACCTTCAGCACCTGGACTTCACCACGCTCGATTATCTCTCTGACGAAGTGCAGCCTCACATCGATGTGCTTAGTTCGCTCATGATAGGCTGAATTCTTCGACAGGTGTATTGCACTTTGACTATCACATTTAACAGTGATACTTCGACCTTGAAGTTTCAGCTCCTTTGCAAAACCTTCAAGCCACAATGCTTCCTTCACAGCTTTAGTGAGGGCAATATATTTAGCTTCAATGGTTGATAAGGCAACAACCTTCTGAAGCATCGCTTTCCAACTGATTGTTGTGCCAAACATTGTGAAAACATATCCAGAAATAGACTTTCTGGAATCCATACAACCTGCATAATCAGAGTCGACAAATCCTTCGATTTCGACTATGCTATGACCACCACAGGCTCCACCATAAATCATGACTCTTTTCAGAGACCCATTTATGTACCTGAGAATCCACTTTACAGCTTGCCAGTGCGCCTTTCCAGGATTGGCCATATACCTGCTCACAAGGTTCACTCCATATGCTATGTCTGGTCTGTACAGACCATAGCATACATCAAAGAACCCACTACACTAGCATATGGAATGCTATTCATATAGATTCTTTCAGGTACTCGGACTTTGAGTACTACTAAGCTTAAACTGAGGATTTGTAGGTGTCACAACAGGCTTCGAATTTGACATACCAAACTTGTCGAGAAGCTTCCGTAGGTATGTCTTCTGAGATAAGCACAACTTCGACTGCTTTCTATCTCTCCGGATGTCAATCCCAAGAATCCTGGCTACAGCTCCCAGATCCTTCATTTCGAACTCCTTACTGAGTTCAGCCTTCACCTTCGTTACATCCTCAACACTGTTGCTAGCTATGAGGATATAATCCACATATAGCAGCAACATAACAAGTGAGTTTCCAGGTCGAAATCTAAAGTAAACACAATGATCGAACTGAATTCTAGTAAAACCAATGTGTGCCATGAACTTGTCGAATCTCCTATTCCACTGTCGAGGAGATTGTTTCAGGCCATACAAAGACCTATTCAGCTTGCACACATAATCTTCTTTACCTTTTTCTGCATACCCTTCAGGTTGACGCATCAGGATCATTTCATCTAGATCACCATACAGAAATGTTGTCTTTACATCCATTTGCTCAAGTTCCAAGTCGAACTTTGCCACCATGGCCAACAACATTCGAATGGATCTATGCTTTACAACAGGTGAGAACACATCATTGAAGTTGACTCCTTCTCTCTGAGTGAACTCCCTAGCAACCGGCCTCGCCTTAAAGCGCTTCGACATCACTCCTTCAATTCCTTCCTTAACCTTGAAAATCCACTTACATCTGACTAACCTTGCTCCTGTAGGTTTCTCAATCAGCTCCCAAGTGTTATTATCATGAAGAGATTTCATCTCTTCATCCATGGATTTTTGCCATTCAGTCTTGTTTCGACTCCTTATAGCTTCCTTGTAATCTCTAGGTTCTTCGTCAAGTACCTCACTTGCAGAGATTAAAGCAAAAGCTATAAGATCTGCATAACCAAGTCTCTGAGTTGGCTTGATGACTCTTCTCAACCTATCTCTTGCCAGTAGGTAGTCATCGACAGTTTCCTAAACCTCTTCAGCATCTTGCTCTTCGACTTCGACTTCATTTGGGCTATGCACTTCAGCATCACTATGCTCCACCTCAATAGGCATCTCTACCTATTCCAGCTCCTCTTCAGAGATTTCTGCACTTCGACCAGCATCACCAGTTTTCTTGAAAGTCATTTTGACCTCATTGAAAACTACGTTACGACTTGTGATACATCTTCTGTGACCTGGTTCTAGGCACCACAGCCTATAACCCTTGACTCCCTCAGGATATCCAAGGAACATGCATCTCAGAGCTCTAGGTTCGACCTTGTCTTTCCTAATGTGAGCATAGGCTAAACAGCCAAATACTCTCAGTTTATCGAGATCTGGTGGATGACCCGACCAAACTTCTTCAGGTGTCTTCATCCCCAACACAGTCGAGGGACATCTATTTATCAGATAAGCTGCTGTCGAAACAGCCTCTGCCCAAAACACCTTCTTCAATCTAGCACTAACCAACATGCATCTAACCCTTTCAAGGATTGTTCGATTAAATCTCTCAGCTAAGCCATTTTGTTGAGGAGTACCTGCTACAGTCTTATGCCTTGCAATCCCAGACTCAACACAGTAACTGTCGAACGCTTCGTTGCAGAATTCAAGGCCATTGTTAGTTCTCCACCTCTTAATCTTTATGCCAGTTTGAGTTTCGACCAGAACCTTCCAACTTTTGAAATTCTCAAAAGTTTCATCCTTCGTCTTCTGAATGAATACCCATAGCTTTCTAGAATAGTCATCAACGATGGATAGAAAATACCTTGCACCTGAGTGTGAAGGATTCCTTGCAGGCCCCCAAAGATCAACATGAATGTAATCAAGGGATCCATGTGTTCTTTGCTTGCCTTTGTTGAACTTCGCCCTACAGGATTTACCAAATACACAAGATTCACAAAACTCCAGCTTTTCGACTTTGTCACCACCTAGAAGGTTCTGCTTCCCCAACTCGACCAGGCCTCTTTTGCTGACATGGACCAATATCATGTGCCATAACTCTGTCTTCGACACAGGTTTTGTGGATACAACATTTGTCGAACCACTTACAACCTCAGCCTCAAGGGTATACAAGCCTTGTTTCTTCACGCCTCTCAAGACTTCCTTCGACCCCTTCATGACTTTCAGGATACCTTGCTCTCCTTTGAAGACATATCCTTTCTTGTCGAATTCACCAAAAGAAATTAAATTCCTCTTAAGGTCAGGTACAAACCTAACCCCAGTCAATAACCGTGTTGACTCATCATGGAGCTTGAATCTAACAGATCCAATACCTGCAATCTTGCAAGCTTTATTGTTCCCCAGCAGCACTGATCCTCCATCTTGATCACATAATTCTTCAAACACATTCTTGTTTGGAGTCATATGCCAAGTACATCCAGAATCCATAATCCACTCTTCACAAGAGTTGCTGCTCGACACCACAAGGACATCAGATGATTCATAACAATCTTGCATAATAGCTGCATTCCCATTGTCCTTACCTCCATGATTATTCAGGAGCTCAGGGCACACCTTTCTTGTGTGACCCTCCTTCTTACAGTGATAACATTTGATACCAGACATATCACCACCATAATACTTCTGCTGAACCTTTCTTTTCTTCTTGTCAAACCTACCATCTTTCTTCGACGATCTTTCTTTCACGGACAACCCTTCGCCAACTGATGAAGGTTTCTGCTCCTTTCTTTCGTTCAAGTCCTTCGAATACAAGGTTGCTTGAACTTCTTCAAAGGTCAGGGACTCTCTTCCATACAAGAGAGTTTCTTTGAAGGAGCATGCGATCTGGACAAAGCACACAACAGTAACAACGCTTGATCTTCGTCATCGATTTTCACATCAATATTTTCAAGATCAAGAATCATCTTGTTGAACATATCCAACTGCTCAGCCAAAGCTTTGTCTTCACTCATCTTGAATGAATATAAAGCTTGCTTCAGGTATAGACGATTTAACAACGATTTGGTCATGTACAAGCTTTCAAGCTTTACCCATAATACTGACGTCGTCGTCTCTTTTGATACCTGCCGTAGAACTTTATCACCAAACTCAACAATATCGCGTTGTGTGCTTTCTCGATCATTGTCGTCTTTTCTCTTTCCGTCAACGCAGCATCCATGGCTGCCATTCCCTTCAACACTTCCAAACATCCCTACTGCACCAGTAGGGCTTTCATCTTCAAGCGCCACAGACTGAAATCGTTCACTCCGGTGAACTTTTCAATCTCATACTTTGTTGAAGCCATCTTCTCCACGCTCACCGCATCAATTTGTTGTGAAAAACGATATCTTTAAGCAAAGTATAAAACGGTTTCTTGATAATCAAGAACCAAAGCAAGGGTTAGGGTTTAACTGAAAAGGAAAAACAAGAAGAAGAAGAAGAAGAAAGAACAACAAGGATTGGGCAAATATAAATTCTGTTTACTATTCACTTTCTCATTAAAGTCACAAATAATTACAAGTGAATATCACAATTTGCCACACTCAACAAACTGAGTGTACTAGCCTATTTATAGACTAACTAGATAACTTGCAGCCCAAGAAACCTAATTAATTGGATCCTTAATACAAGGCCCAATTCGACAAAATAATATTTCGACAATACATACATACTAGAACAGACTTCAACTACAGTATGTAACAATAAGGCATCAGCATGTGAACAAAGCTTCGACTGCATGCTTGCCTCCTGTCGAAATACATGAAAGCTTCTCCTTAGACACAACATGAGTTCGACCCAAATCTCACAGTTATACATACCTATCTTATTAATCTCCAAGCAAGAGAACACATGAAATAACAAATAAGATTATAATCTTAATATATCTACACAAAAGTCTGTCATCTTCAAAATATTAAAAAAGATTTTTTTTCATCAACAATCTCCCCCTTTTTGATGATGATAAACTTCTTGGAGTAAAGATTTTGATATTTCGAAAATGCAGAAATTTTGCGCTCTCCCTCAATTTGTGCATAATATAAAGTTTATGCTCCTCCTAAATTTATGCATAAAAATTTATAATTTTATTTATTTTATATTCTAATTTCAAAACATTTCTCCTTTAATTATTCTCCCCCTTCTGTCATTATACAAAAAAGAATGAGAGATACATATAATACCATGGAGAAAGAAATAAATTTTTTTGAGATAAATTCTCATAAAAAATTAGATATAAATAACACGTATCTCCTTCAGATGTGTTTCTTACACTGAGTCTTTCAAGATGAAATCATCTTCAATTTTTAGTTTTCCCCAATCTCATCTATGGATTTTGGCTCAATTGAGAGATAATGGTCATGTTGTTTGAATCATCTTTTAAGGATTGTCTTGTTCTGACTCCGTCATGGATATTTCCAATTACTTAATTTTAAGGATGGTGTTTGTATTTCCACACCATTTTAATTGTTATCAAAAGTGTGGTTTTGTTCGTATTCTTCGTTATCATATTCCTCTCTTTTATCATCAAAACCATCAAGTTTATCAAAAACAACATGCATATTTTATTCTACTATTTGATTTTTGAGCTTGTATACACTATATTTTCTTGAGGATGTAGAATATCTTAAAAATATGCCTTTGATTGATTTTGAGTCAAACTTCTCCAAACTTTCTTTTAAAATATAACAATTACACCCCAAAATATGAAAGTACGATATGTTTGGTTTTTTATTTTCCCAAAGTTCATATGGAGTTTTATTTAATATATCTCTAATAGAAAAATGAATAAAAACATAGCAAGAAGTGTCAAAGGTTTCGGCCCAAAACTGTTTTTCAACATTTGATTCAAATAAATTTCTCTAGCTATTTCATGCAAGGTTCTATTTTTTCTCTCAACAATTCCATTTTGTTTGGAAGTTCTTGGAAATGATAAATTTTAGAAATTCCATTTTCATCAAAGAATGATTTAAAGGATGAACTTTCAAACTCTTTCCATTGACCTACTCTTGACTTGTTTTACTTTGATGCACAATTCAAACATTTTATATTTATCAAAACTAATTTTAGGAAGACTTTTAACTAGATCAAGATTGGATAATTTTTAAATAGTCTTTATTCTTAAATGACCAACCCGTCTATGGCATATCCATTTCTCTTTCTCTATGGATCTGAAATATAAATCATTTGGGATTTCATTTAAGTCTAAGATATATAGATTTTTCTTTCTTGATCCAGAGAATATAGTTTTTCCCATGGATAGTTGGTTTACTTCACACATGTTAGGTTTGAAATAACTTCAAAGCCATTATCACATAGTTGACATATACTCAGTAAGTTATATTTCAAACCTTCCACGTATTGAACATGCTCAATCTTAGTAGAATAATTCTTACCAATGTAACTAATACCTTTGATTTTTAATTTGACACCAGTTCCATAAGTTATTGATCCACCATCTTTTTCTTTCAAGTATAATACACAATTTTTATCTCCAGTCATATGTCTTGAGCAACCACTGTCCAAGTACCAATAATTTTTCTTGTTTTCAAGAATATATTCCTACATCACAAGTTAGTAATGATTTGGGTACCCGTATGGACTTGGGTCATTGAGATTTGGTTTCTATGAGATATGTAGTCTTGCTAAAATAAATGCATTCATGATAACCAGTTTATTGCAATAAGAACATTTTATCTTTTTTCTAAAGTAATAGTTCGATTCATGAGGGTTAGTTTTTTGCAATAACAACATCTTTTTATGAGGTTTACGTTGTTTGTATTTTTCTTGATACTTTCACCATCTTTGCATATAAAATTTTCATTTTTGATTTCTTTATTTTTCCTTTCAGGAACCCAAATAATTATATAGTTGTTGACATCTTTCTTCAAACTTTCATCTTGCTTGCATGCATGTTTTCTCTTCTTGATTATTTCATCCTTGATATTAGGGGCAACAAAGTTTTTGTAAATCCATTGATTTTTGCAAGTATTGAATCCAATTCCAGCTTTGTCAAAAACTACTACTTGAGATCCCATGATTTTTTGAAAAGTTTCAGTATATTTTATAAATCTAGTAATATCATTTGTTAGTTCTTCAAATTTTGTTTTTAAAGCATTGTTATCTTTTTGAGTTTCACAAGAACTTTGAGAATGAACCTCCCTCGTTCCTTCATTGAGATACATATGTTTCTCATACATTTCACAATGAGTTAGCTGCATGTTTTGAATGATTTTAAGATATTCATAATTCTTAATTTGAAGCATTTCATTTTCTTTCTTTATCTCATAAAATTTATTTTTTAGAGACAAACATTTTTTAGACAAAATTTGTGAGTCATTTAAAATAATATCAATTTCTGTTTCAACATGTTTACATAAATGGCAAGGTTGACTTCTCTCTCTTATACTTTTGAGGATGACATTTTATTATTTCTAGAATTGGTTTAGAATTAGCTAATTTATCTTGATCCTCAATTTGCTGAGTGTGTTGTTGATGCTTCATCTATCTCCTTCGTTGAGAGTGTATTTTTTATTCCTAATCTTTTAATTAGAACATAATGGTATAATTAAAGGCATTGATGCAAGCACACACTTTATTGGTTTTGACATTTCTTCTTGGATCTTTTCCTCTTACACAGTTTAAGTGTTTTAACCTTAGAAGTCGTGCTCTAATGCCAATTGAAGTAGATAGAAATGTCACTAGAAGGGAGTTGAATAGTGACCCCTTTAAAACCTTGTTTTTTATTTATGAAACAAGCATTATAAAACTAAACTGTGAATATAGTCAATAATTAAAGTGTTTGTAGTGTGTCAATTGTGTAAAAATAAGCAAGCTTTAAAGGAAAGAGTTTAAGAAAAAACACGCAGAGATTTATCCTGGTTCACCAAACTTGGCTACATCAGTCCCCACGTTTTGTGAGACTTTCCAATTAATGATCAATATCTTTTGATCCTTTTCTTACACAAAGATGTATTTTCATTAGCCTCACCAGGCTTACAATACTTATTACAAAGGTTTAGCAAGCATACACTATCACCCAATATTAACCATGACTTGAGGATATACAAAATATTAAGAAGAATTTGTAAGGAGGATCAGATTCACATTTCTTCAACAACTTATTATTGAGAGGATGTGGTTTTAAGACAAATAATCTTAGAAAAAGATATCCTTGATGCTTAGATTATAATTTTAGTGAGAATATAACTTTGGAAGAATATGATGAATATTCTCTCTTGAACTCTCCTTGAATGAAGGTGTTTTCTCTCTTGATTTTTCCTTTAATGAATGATGTGATTTTAAAACAAATATTATTAGAAGAAATATCCTTGATTCTAAGAATATGATTTTAGTTAGAATATGATTTTTGGAAGAATTTCATGAATATTTCTCTTGAGTTTTCCTTAAATGATTGAGTTGAAATGAAGAGAATGTGAATGACTATTTATCGAGGTTTTGATCCTCTAGTTTCTTAAGTACCAGATCTGTCATGAGTATATACTTGTAATTACAAGCCTGCCATTGGTAATTACAATTCTTCCATTGATAGTGTAAATGACAAGATCATCTATTTACAGAATTGCCACTGAGTGAGGATAATTCTTCCTCAACTGCTTTATACGAAAATGAAATTTGTTCTAATTTGATCCTCTAGGATAATTACAACTTTGTCACTACTTTCTTTCTTGAATCTAACTCATGTAACATCTATATTACAACTTTGCCATTGCTTCAAAAACTTATCTTCTTTAGTAGTGTAGAATTACAATAATGTCATTGTGTGTATTATTTCTTTTTCATACTTGGTATTTTGTGTTCCTATCTAAAATATACTTTTCTTTTCTTGTATTGAGCTTAATAATAAACTTGAGAAC
This sequence comes from Lathyrus tuberosus, assembly GCA_022829125.1. Lineage (NCBI taxonomy): Eukaryota > Viridiplantae > Streptophyta > Magnoliopsida > Fabales > Fabaceae > Lathyrus > Lathyrus tuberosus. The sequence goes on from JALAZF010000305.1 coordinate 3,636,279, forward strand.
CATTTCTTCTCGCATCCCATTGATGATATCATTTATACATACCTATCTTATTAGTCTCCACTCAAGAGCACACATGAAATAAAAAATAATATCATAACCTTAATATATCTACACAAAAGTTTGTCATCTTCAAAACATCGAAAAGGATTTTTTTTCATCAACAATCTCCTCCTTTTTGATGATGATAAACTTCTTGTAGTAAAGATTTTGATATTTCAAGAATGGGGAAATTTTGTGCTCCCCTTTAACTTGTGCATAATATAAAGTTTATGCTCCCCCTCTATTTACGCATAAAAATTTATAATTTTTTTTATTTTATATTCTAATTTCAAAAGATTTATCCTTCAATTATTCTCCCCCTTCTGTCATCATCTTCAATTTTTAGTTTTCCCTAATCTCATCTATTGATTTTGGCTCAATTAGGAGATAATGTTCATGTTGTTTGAATTGGCTTTTAAGGATTGTCTTGTTGTGACCCAGTCATAGATATCTCTAATTACTTAATTTTAAGGATGGTGTTTGTATTTCCTCACCATTTTGATTGTTATCAAAAGTGTGGTTTTGTTCGTATTCTTCTCATCACTTTCCTTTCGTTTATCATCAAAAACATCAAGTTCATAAAAAAAACATGCATATTTTATTCTACAATTTCATTTTTGAGCTTCTATACACTATATTTTCTTGAGGATGTAGAATATCCTAAAAATATGCCTTTGATTGATTTTGAGTCTGTAATACCCCATTTATCTAAATGCTCAATTGGATATCAGATGAAATCAGATGAACTTCTATATACTCTATCTTTGATGAATTGAAATAATGGAATTTTTCTAAGTATTTTAAGTATCCTCAATTAGGATCGATAGAGCAACTAGTGAACTCTGAAGAGATCAATTATTTATTAAAGGGACAGATCAATTTTATTAATTCAAGAAAGGAGTTTAAGGTAACTCTAATAATTGATCAATTGGTTTGAGACGACAAAATATCGATTGGAGATATTTTGCTCTAATGGATTATATTGTATAATATTGGTATTATATATATATATATATATATATATATATATATATATATATATATATATATATATATATTTGTTAGTAAGATAGGAAAAAAAATAGAAAGAAGAAGATAGAAGAGAAGAAGAATACAAAGGAAAAGGGAAAAGAGAAGAAGAAGCTTGGAAGAAGCTTGGATCATCACCATTGTTCATCATCTTCTTCAAACTCCTCTTCTATATCTAAGGTGGGTTCTAGGTAGAACTACAAGTGTAGAAATAGAGTTTGGAACCTAGAGTAGAAATTCAAGGTTAAGAGTGTTTTGTATGGAATAGATGTCTTAACGGTTCAAATGTGGAATTGATTACGTAATATAATTGGGTTATGCATGATAAACATTTTACTTATGCAAATTGTGTTATGCCATGTCTAACTAATTGTTGTTAAGTATGATTAAGAGAATTTGCATGCTTAAAATGAATTAGGAAGAGTGAGGAAACTTTACCCCAAAACCAAATGGTATAGTTTAAGGTTATGACCTAGTTGTGACTAGGATTGCGATAGAAACTCTAGATGGCGATGCTCGTGCATTCGATGTATAGATGCGCATCCTTGACCAGTAATGGCCTAGATAAGAGAACCAAGATGGCGATGCTCGTGCATTCGATGTATAAATGTGCATCCTTGACGAGTAATGGTCTAGAGGAGAGTGAGACACTAGTATGGAACATATGTGTAAACCTTTGTGTTTTTTGAGGAAAAGGCGTGTGGGCCTTAAGGCGAATGTGGCCTTGTGATTGTCGAATACAATCACGTTTGTGTGTGTAATCACGTAATCATAATCGTTTCCCTTATGTTGCCATTTCATGAGCTTAGGGCTCCTCTAGAATGTACGCATGATTACTTGGCAGGTTTGATTCCCGCGTGTAGTACGAATGGAAGCTACGGGTTGAGACTTGTGATGGTTTATGGCCCGTGTGAAGTGACGGTTCATAACGGTTAATGGCCCGTAGAACCCGAATACATTTCGTATGTCAAGTAAGTTACAAGGATCCATGACTTGGGTCGACGTCTAGACGTAGAAGCGGATGGGAAAAAGGGGATGCCTTGGTAAGGTTATAGATTAGTGATATTTTGAGTTGGTGAACTCTTGAACATGTTTCCATATAGTGTGAGATTGTGAACTCAAGGTCATTTCCCTTCCCCTTGACTTGAGTTAGGAATTTGCTAAAACCCTGTAAAGCCGAGATAATCCATAAGATAGGGAACTCACTGAGATTAATATTTCACCCCATTAATGTTGTTATTTTTCAAGCGTTGTTTGCAGATTTGATTTACAAGTGGAGCTATGCTTGGATGTTTCAAGAGAAGCTTAGCTTTAGTCTTCTGCTGTTTAATTTGTTGTATACAATTGAGGATATTGTATATTGATCTTAGTTTTTATTGTTTTGGATAGTTTCCATATCTTGTACCATAATGGTCAAGTATGTGAATTACGCCATTAGGCACTTATGATGGTGTCAGTACCAAATAAAACACTTGTATAGTATTATTCTAGGTATATATTATACAGGGCGTTACAGAGTAAAACTTCTCCAAACTTTCTTTTAAAATATAACAATTACACCCAAAAATATGAAAGTACGATATGTTTGGTTTTTTATTTTCCCAAAGTTCATATGGAGTTTTATTTAAGATATCTCTAATAGAACAATGAATCAAAACATAACATGAAGTGTCAATGGCGTCGGCCCAAAATTGTTTTTCAATATTTGATTCAAATAAAACTTTTCTTGCCATTTCTTGCAAGGTTCTATTTTTTCTTTCAACAATTACATTTTGTTTGGAAGTTCTTGGAAATGATAAATTTTAGAAATTCCATTTTCATCAAAGAAATATTTAAAGGATGAACATTGAAACTCTTTCCATTGACCAATTCTCACAGATATGATATGCAATTATTTTTCATGTTGAACCCTTTTGCAAAACTTTTGAAATGCTTCAAAAGAATCATATTTTTATTTTAGAAATAAAACCCAAGTAAAGTGAGAGAAATCATCAACTTTCACAAAACCATATTTCTTTCCACTAAAGATTGCAGTTTTGATAGGACCAAAAAGATCAATGTGAATAAGTTCAAGGGGTCTATTTGTATGAATTGTGTTTTTAGAATAGAACCTACTCTTGACTTGTTTTACTTTGATGCATAATTCACACATTTATATTTATCAAAACTAATTTTAGGAAGACATTTAACTAGATCAAGATTGGATAATTTTGAAATAGTCTTTATACTTAAATGACCAACCCGTCTATGCCATGTCCATTTCTCTTTTTCTATGGATATGAAACATAAATTAGTTGGGAGTTTATTTAAGTCTAAGATATATAGATTTTTCTTTCTTGATCCAGAGAATATAGTTTTCCCATGGATAGTTGATTTACTTCACACATGTTAGGTTTGAAATAACTTCAAAGCCATTAGCAGATAGTTGACTTATAATTAGTAAGTTATATTTCAAACCTTCCACGTATTGAACATGCTCAATCTTAGTAGAATAATTCTTACTAATGATACTAATACCTTTGATTTTTAATTTGACACTATTTCCATAAGTTATTGATCCACCGTTTTTTTCTTTCAATGATAAGAAACAATTTTTATCTACAGTCATATGTCTTGAGCAACCACTGTCCAAGTACTAATGCTTTTTCTTGTTTTTCAGAATATATTCCTACATCACAAGTTAGTAATTATTTGGGTACCCATATAGACTTGGGTCCTTGAGAGTTGGATTTTATGAAATGTGTAGTCTTGCTAAAACAATTGCATTCATGATGACCAACTTTATTGCAATAACAACATTTTATATTTTTTCTAAAGTATTCATGATGGTTAGATTTTTTTGCAATAACAACATCTATTTATGAGGTTTTCGTTGTTTGTATTTTTCTTACCATGTTTGCATATAAAATTATCATTTTTGATTTCTTTATTTCTCATTTTAGGAACCCAAATAATTTTAAAGTTGTTGACATCTTTCTTCAAACTTTCATATTTCTTGCATACATGTTTTTCCTTCTTGATTGTTTCATCATTGATATTAGGGACTCAAAGTTTTTGTAAACCCTTTGATTTTTGCAAGTATTGAATCCAATCCAGCTTTGTCAAAAACTCCTACTTGAGATCCCATGATTTTTTGAAGGTTTCAGTATATTTTATAAATCTAGTAATATCATTTGTTAGTTCTACATATTTTGTTTTTAAAGCATTGTTCTCTTTTTGAGTTTCACAAGAAATTTGAGAATGAACCTCCCTCGTTCCTTCATTGAGATTCTCATACATTTCACAATGAGTTAGCATCATGTTTTGAATGATTTTAAGATATTCATCATTTTTAATTTGCATCATTTCATTTTCTTTCTTTATCTCATAAAATTTATTTTTTAGAGACAATAATTTTTTATACAAAATGTTCGAGTCATTTAAAATAATATCAAACTCTGTTTCAGGATGTTTACACAAATGGAAAGGTTGACTTCTCTCTCTTCTACTCTTGAGGATGACATTTTATGCATTTCTAGAATTGGTTTAGAATTAGCTAATTTATCTTCATCCTCAATTTGTTGAGTGTGTTGTTGATGCTTCATCTATCTCCTTCGTTGAGAATATTTTTTTTATTCCGAATCTTTTAATTAGAACATAATGGTATAATTGAAGACTTTGATGCAAGTACCCACTCTATTGGTTTTGACATTTCTTCTTGGATCTTTTCCTCTTACACTATTTAATCGCTTAAACCTTAGAGGTCGTGCTCTAATGCCAATTGAAGTAGATAGAAATGTCACTAAAGGGGGGTTGAATAGGAACCCCTTTAAAAGCTTGCTTTTAATTTATGAAACAAGCTTTATCAAAATAAAATAGTAATATAATCAATAATCAAAGTGTTTATAGTGTGTTAATTTTGTATAAAAAAGCAAGCTTTAAAGGAAAGAGTTTAAGAAAAAACACGAGAGATTTATCCTGGTTCACCAAACTTGGCTACATCAGTCCCCACGTTTTGTGAGACTTTCCAATTAATGATCAACATCTTTTGATCCTTTTCTTACACTAAGATGTAGTTTCATTAGCTTCGCCAGGTTTACAATACTGATTACAAACCTTCGGCTGGCTAACACTATCATCAAATATCAACCATGACTTGAGAATATAAAAAATATTAAGAATAATTTGTAAGGAGGATAAGATTCACTATTATTCAACAAATTATTATTTGGAGGATGCGGTTTTAAGACAAATAATCTTAGAAATAGAGATCTTTGATTGTATGATTATAATTTTAGTAAGAATATAACTTTGGAAGAATATGATGAATTTTCTCTCTTAAACTCTCCTTGAATGAAGGTGTTTTCTCTCTTGATTTTTCCTTTAATGAATGATGTTATTTTAAGAAAAATATTCTTAGAAGGAATATCCTTGATTCTAAGAATATGATTTTAGTGAGAATATGAATGATTGAGCTGAAATTAAGAGAATGTGGATGACTATTTATAGAGGTTTTGATCCTCTAGTTTCTTGAGTTCCAGATCTGTCTTGAGTATATACTTGAAATTACAAGTCTACCGTGGGAAATTACAATTCTACCATTGATAGTGTAAATGACAAAATCATCTATTTACAGAATTTCCACTGAGTGAGTCTGATACTCATGTTGTGTTTCTTGATCCTCAATTGCTATATGTAATTATGAAAATGAAATTTGGTATAATTTGACCCTCTAGGATAACTACAACTTTTTCATTGTTTTCTTTCTTGATTCTCACGCATGTAACATCTATATTACAACTTTGCCATTGCTTTAAAAGCTGATTGTTACTACCTAAACTCTACTTTATATATACTGCTTTTCTTTTGAATAATAAAGCAATGGTGTCACATGCAAGTATACATGCTTGGTAATGTAGCAAGTGATAAAGTAAAGGTCGAACCCACAGGGGAGTGTAAAGTATTTGAACTACTAATATTAGTTTTTTTTTTTGTTTAAGAAAAGTATGAGCAAGGTATCAGAAATATGAGAATAAAGAACAAGAGCACACACAATTAACTAAAATAACTTAATGCTAAAGAGGAGTTAAAATAATAGAGAGAGTAGTTGATGAGATAAATCCATTAGTATAATTATTGTTTAATGCTTTTATGATGTGAAGTGTCGTGCCTCAAAAGGTCAGAACGTGATCTAGTGGTGTATCTCTACAACATCAAAAACATGTATAACTAGGGCAAGGGAACAAATCTCTAAGTCTCACTTGTAACCCTAAAATACGTCTGGTTTTAATTCTGAAAAATCTTTATGGTCTCAACTTCTTATCTCTAAGCAAGTTGAATTAAGTGAATATCTCTATCCTACTTTATTAACCACTTTTGCTATGAAATCCACTTGTTTATTGGATCTCTCTCAACAACAAGCTTTTACTTTTCTCCTAGTTGATCACTCTAAGAACCAAGTTTATAGCATAAAAACACATAACAAAATAAGACACTAGCCAACACATCATATTAACATAAAAACCACTTTTATACTAACTTCATTAGTCTCATCAAACAAAGGTTTAGCTCATAGTGAGCTGAGTACAAACTACTGGAATAAAATTAATAGGAAACATCATCTTACAAAGTGTAGTAAAGAAATGCAACCTAATAATAACTTGGAGATCTCTTGCGTTGGATAAACAACAACAACTCTCTTCAGTCACGACAGTTCTCAGCAGAACGTACAGGTCTGGAGAAGAAAAGAATACTCTCTAATAATACTCTAACTCTTGGAAATGAAAATTACATAAAGACTGAAAATAAAATATTGTTGTGTGTGGAATATCTTGTCTCTCATCTTCAATGCTCAAGCTCTCTTTAAATAGTGATGAGTGGAAGTGGTAGTTGCTCCTTTCTTGGATCGTGGGTCTCTTGAGGAAAATAAGGTTGGACCCAAATCAATTCTTCATATGGGACATCTGTCCATCAATCCTTCCTTTGTAAGCAATCTGGTATAGATGTTGGTGGGAGACAAATCTGATTTTTAAAGGCGGCTGTAGCAGGCTGGTGGAGTAGAGCAGACAGCTGGTGGCGCTGAGCAGACAGCTGGTGGTGTTGGTGTTGGGCGTTCTTTGCTGCGTGGTCCCCACCGTACAACCTTTTGTCCTATAGCTTTCTTGATCTTATCCATTCCTTTTTGCTCCATTGCTTTCTCCAAACTGCTGCCACGTGAGCCCTAGTCATTCTTGGCTTTTCATCATCAGTCTCCAACTCTCTTGGTGAAATGGTTGATAAAACCATCAACTCTCCAACTAGCTCCTCACTCTGCTCCAGAATCTGGCAATTGGGGTCATGCCTCTTCTCATCATCATTTAACTTCCTTTTAGAGCATAAACACAAAGAAAACGTAAAAGAAGCACATAAAGTGCTTAAAGCTTAAATCATGCTAAAACACCTTAAACTCATGCTACATAAGTGAAATCATGAACTAGAAATATCGCATACATTGTGTTAAAGTAACACACTAAAATAGTGTTATCACTCCCCCAAACTTGAATGACAGCCTGTCCTCAGGTGATGTGACAGTGAAAGACATAGGGAAGTGAATTTGGTTCTTAACATCTTCAGTCAGGTTTAGCAGGGTAATGAGGCTTAAGAATTGGAAGGGTCAGGAAGCAGTACTGGTGCGAGTTGCTCAGCTTTGCAATTGTCCCAAAGTTTTGCTAGCTCAAAAGGGAACTTACGTCTCATGTCACGACCCTGCTCTTCTAGAAAACAAGCCATAATTTTCTCTTTTTGATCCCTCCTTGTGTACCTTCTTGAGTGGGGTCTCTTCTCTTTTCGTTTCACTAGGGAATTCTGTCCTGATTCTCATTTGATATTTTTGACTATCACATTTGGGACCACACTTATCCACTTATTATTTTGTTCTCTTTTTTTTGGCAACACGTCTCATCTCAGAATCTTCTCATGTGAGTTCAACTGGATATTATGATGAAGACGATTGTTGTTCCTCCAGTTTTAGGCACAGGAACTTTATTGATGATCTTTGCCACTTTTTGCACACTTTTGTGTGTCTTTGTGTGAAGTGTGTCCCTTATGTGGTCATCTCAATCATTATTTAAATCTTCTTGTCATTCTCTTTGTGATTCCTAAGATGTCAACCTTTCCCTTGATTTTCACAATTCAGTTTCTTTTGGAAAAAAATTTCTGGCTGGTTTAGGAGACTAGTGCTGTCGTGACGGAGAACATCAGTCTCCTCTGTCAAACTCAGTTGGTAAAATTCCTACACCTTGCTTTTCTAACACCTAACAGCTTCATTCCTTTTTTTTTTCTTTTTTTTCTTTTTTTTTATTCTTGAGCCCAAAAATTAAAAATTTATACTCCTGACTTAGTTGAATCCAATCATTCCCTAGTTCTTCCTTATTCTAAATTATGATAAACATAAATTTAACAAAAGAATTATCACACAAAGTGCCACACAGATGTCATTAAAACAAAACATAAAACAACAGGTCATCATGTTCTGGGAGCGTTACAGCATCCCTCAAGAAAATTAAAAACATTTGGCTCAAAACACGGCCAACCAAACACAATATCCAAAACATTATCTATCAGTAGAAAACAGGGCAACAGTCAAAGATAGAAACGATAGCAAAAGACAGAAATGGTTGATTATAGAGGGTTAGAATTGGTGAAAATAGGTTGAGAACTGATGCCTTCCCCCATACTTAGTCAGGACAGTGTCCTCACTGTTTAGTGATGAGAGGTGGCAAATCAGTGCTCGCCTATTTTCATGTTACCACTTAGGCCCTAAGTATGGAGCTCTTTCTTGGTGGTTGCACAAGTTACTTCTTTTTCTTCTTTTTGGTCTCCTGTGCTCCCAGGTTTTTCTTTTCATTGCCCTATTCAGCTGTTCCAGCAGTAACCTCCTTTCTAGCAGCTTTCGTTGGACTTTTCCCTTTTTGTTGAGGCTGCCCTTCAGTTTCCTCTCGCTGCTCCTCCGCAACAATGTTTTCCTTATTCATGGTAGGTTCCATGACAGACAAGGGTTCTGGCTCAACTCTGTTCTTTTCTGTCTCCTCACTATCCACTTCCTCATCTTCTTTGGCAACTTCCTCTTTTTCTATTTCTATGGAGGAGTAATATCTCCTCACTTTCTCTGCTTCCTTGTCTTCAGTTCCACCTTCAGATTGCACTATCTCTTCCACAATATCCTCATTTTCTTCACTTCTTTCTTCATCCTCAGTAGTTTTCTCCTTGTTCATCTCCAAGTCTTCTGCATCCTTTTCTACTTCTAACAACATAATTTCCAAGACTTCATCCTTTTCTGATCCTTCTTCCTCCTGGTCTAATTTGTTCAAGTCAAATTTGTTGGCATTTGTTACAGGGCTGGCAGGTGGTGTCATGACTGCAGCTGTCTCTTTCTTTCTCCATTCAGCCTTCAGCTTCTTTTTCTTTGGGCTTTCCTCCATTTCTGGAGGTGGAGATGAATAAGCCTTCCTCAGCTTTTTCTTCTTTTTGACTTGGTTTTGACTAGTTTCCACAGATACACCCCTGCTGGTCTCTTCAACATCCTTCTTCTTTGACTCCTTGTCTTTCTTCTTTTTGGCCTTCTTCTTTTTCGTGAGTTTCTTTTCCTCCCCTTCAGCAACAGCAACTGGTTCAACAATCCCTAAAATATGGTCTGGGAATTCTGGGGCCTTCAGCATGTGAGACGGGGCTTGCATGGCCAACATTTCTTCTAGCCATTGCGCCTTGGCCTTTTGGTAAGCAAAGTATGCTTGTTGATCCTTCTGCATCTGCCTTAAGATCTCCATTGCTGGGTTTTGCTCCTCTGTTCCATATGAGTTTTGACTTGTTATAGCTCCTCTCTTCGTTGATCCCTTGGGCTTCATGAGTGTCATGACTAGTGTCTTGTCCAATGGCTATTGTGGGGAGCCAAAATTGTCTGAGTCATACTCAGACACACCATGTCTCCGACACAAAGTTGTAATCAAGCAAGGGAAATAGAGCATCCTTTCTTTCTTTTTGGAACAAGCATGGATTTCCTGTACTATGATCTTCCCAACATTGACGGGTCTCAATCCAGTGTAAAAGTACCAGATTTACCCTAGAAATCGTCTCATTGTGAGCGGTTGGCTTGATAGAGTGCTTCAAGAACTGATACCATACTTTGACCTCCGGCCTGAGATCCATTCTCTTAACTGCTTTATCCACTCATTTGGCACCCGGGACGCACAAAGATTCCAGATATGCATCATACTCGTCTTCTTGAGAACTTTGTACCAAGTTTTGGTACTCATCCTCCACAGCTTCCAATTTGAAGTAGAAGTTGATATTCGACTCAGTATACACAACTTTTGTTCCTCTTATGATAACCTCCAATCTTTTGTGTCCTGGATCAGTGAGATTTGCATAGAACTCCTTGACTAGGCTCGCATTGTATACACCAGGCTGCTTGCACAACTGTTCCCATTTCAACTTTGAGATTGTAGTTCCAATACCCCCTGGGTGTCCCAGGTCTTCATCAGTAGTGTCCATTATGAAACCACGTTCGGCAAAGATACTCATCTTGTTGAAGTGTTCCATGTAACGTTTGTGTGCTTCCACATTGACAAAGATCTCTTCTTCATCCTGACTTGATATGTCAATGGTAGGGGTGACATTCTTCTTTGCAGCTGCTTTGTAACGGCGGCCGGTTTGTGGGTCTCGTGCCATTCTTCTTGAGTGAAGGAGGAAAACACGGGTGTGAGAATTTTTTAGGGTTTCGGAGAAGAAGTTGAAATGAAAGGTGAAGAGGTTTTTGTCTGAAGGTTTATGTATAGGTAAAAGTGGGGGGAAGTTGTAAGGATAGTTGGAAAAAGTTTTTTTTTAGGAATTAATAAAATAAAATGTTTCTTGAAAGTTGGAGAGAGAGATTTTTCCGTTTTTGTGTTTCGTAGGGCAAGGAGTGGAAAGCCCTAGGTCTGACACCTGAAAAGACATATTTTAGTGGGTTTGCGTGTTTAGGTGGCTGAGGTGTCCAACGTGGCAGACCTGGCCATCATAACTCTGCTCTCTCAATAAGCCTAACACGCTTACTCCCTATGATGCACTTCATTTCTCTCTCTTTCTTCTTAAACTCAACGTTTCATTTTTTTTTCTGATTTTCCAAAAGAAAAATAATTAACGCCAACTCAGCATTAATATTAATCTCATTGGACTTAGGAAATTTTTTTATTCCTTCAACTGGTCCCATACTCCAACTCCATTGTCCTTGTGTCTGTTGCTGGAATGTCTCGTCTTGTCATGAGCTGACGCTAGTAGAACACATCATGATCCTGTACAAAATAAAACAAAAGAAAAAATTGCATAAAGCTGGGCTGCCTCCCAGTAGCGCTATTTTAAGGTCTTATCGCCTGACCAACACAAAAATCCATTAATCAATAAAATGGAGAGCATCCCATGTGTTACTTGAGGACTCTCCAAGGTAAGCTTTGACCCGTTGGCCGTTAACCCTAAATTTCTCTCCATTCTTCTCATTTAACAATTCCACAACACCATGGGGGTAAATCTCCTCTAAGATAAAGGGTCCAGACCATCTTGATTTTAATTTTCCAGGGAATAGCTTCAGCCTTGAGTTAAAAAGTAAAACTTTTTGGCCTTTCACTAATTCCCTCTTCTGGCATTTCATGTCATGCCACCTCTTGGTGTTTTCCTTGTATAATTCAGCATTCTCGTATGAGAACAACCTATGCTCAACTAACTCATTTAATTGGAGCATTCTAGCTTGGCCAACATTTTGAATATTAAAATTTAATTGCTTCACAGCCTAAAATGCCTTGTGCTCCAATTCAATGGGTAGATGACAAGCCTTCCCATAGACAAGTCTATATGGAGACATGTCTAAAGGGGTTTTATAGGCAGTCCTATACGCCCATAGTGCTTCGTCCAAGAGTTTCGACCAGTCCTTTCTTGTGGGGTTAACCACTTTTTCCAAGATTCTCTTGATTTCTCTATTGGACAACTCCACTTGTCCACTGGTTTGTGGGTGGTAGGTTGTAGCAACCTTGTGCTTAATCCCATATTTTGCCATTAAGTTTTCAAAAACTTTATTGCAAAAATGGGATCCACCATCACTGATGATAGCTCTAGGCGTGCCATGTCTTGTCAATATGTTCTTGAGCAAGAACTTAGTCACAACCTTAGCATCATTGGATGGCGTTGCTACTGCCTCAATCCACTTGGACACATAGTCCACAACTACAAGGATGTAAAAATTTCCAAAAGAGGGAGGGAATGGTCCCATGAAATCAATGCCCCACACATCAAAAATTTCTACTTCAAGAATACTAGTGAGCGGCATCTCTTGTCTCATGGACACATTTCCAACCCTTTGACATCTATCACACCTTTTTGTAAATTCATGAGCATCTTTAAAAATGGAAGGCCAGAAATAACCTGATTGCAACACCTTTGCTGTAGTTCTGACTCCACCAAAATGTCCACCATATGGGGCTTTGTGGCATGCTGATAAGATATGGCGTGCCTCCTCATAATCAACACATCTCCTTAGCAACTGGTCTGCACACTTCTTATATAGGTAAGGCTCATCCCAAAAATAGTTCTTGACAATGTGAAAGAACCGCTTTCTCTGTTGGTAGTTGAATTCTGGTAGCACAACTCTGCTAACCAAGTAGTTCACAATGTCAGCGTACCAAGGAGTCATGCCATCAGTAATCACCAACAGTTTCTCATCCGAAAAACTTTCTTTAATCTCTCCTCTACTTTGAGATTGAACTTCTTCTGGTAGTCTTGAAAGATGATCAGCAACTGAGTTTTCTACACCTTTCTTGTCTCTTATCTCTAGGTCAAACTCTTGTAGGAGAAGCACCCATCGTATGAGTCGTGGCTTTGCATCTTTTTTGTCAATCAAATATTTAATTGCTGCATGATCCGTGTACACAATGACTTTAGTTCCTACCAAGTAAGGTCTGAACTTATCAAAAGCAAACACTACTGCCAGCAGCTCCTTCTCCGTGGTTGTATAGTTGATTTGTGCTTCTATCAAAGTCTTGCTTGCGTAGTAAATGGTGTGACAAACTTTGTTATGCCTTTGGCCTAGAACAGCACCAATGGAAAAGTCACTTGCATCACACATTAACTCAAAGGGCTTTGACCAATCTGGGACTTTGACTACAGGTGGAAAAATAAGAGCCTTCTTTAAGAGATTGAAAGATTCAAGGCACTCTTCACTGAAGACAAAAGGTGTGTCATGTTGCAGCAGCTGGCATATGGGTTTTGTTATTTTTGAAAAATCTTTTATAAACCTCCTATAAAATCTAGCATGCCCCAAGAAACTCCTAATGCCCTAGATGTTGACTGGTGGGGGTAGCTTTTCAATCACCTCCACCTTTGCTTGATCTACCTCCAATCCTTCTTTAGAAATTCTATGACCAAGAACAATACCTTCTTTTACCATAAAATGGCATTTTTCCCAATTGAGGACTAAGTTGTTCTCTTCACACCTAGTCAACACGAACTCCAGATTCTTTAGACAATCTTTGAATGACTCTCCAAAAATTGAAAAATCATCTTGTCGCTCCCAAGGATTTTCATCCATGGTACAAACGCGAAAGTGGCGCGGAAAGAAGAGTCGCTAGCAATGTGTATTTATCCCAAGAGAGGGAAAGGAAACACTGCGTAAACCTGAGGGATGGGAAAAGCATGGTCTCGCGACCAAGAGAAATGGGTAAGGGAGTCGGTTACGTGAGGGGAAGGTGTTAGCACCCCCACGCGTCCATCGTACTCGATGGGATCTATGCTTACTGTCTCGATCAAAGGGTGTCGTCGTTTGGAGCTCCACTGCTACTGGAAAGGAAAAGGAGCGGGAACGGAAAAGAGCGAAGAAACGGGGGAGAAAAGAAAAAGAAGAGACTCGATAGGACACCTCTCGTCCTATGCCTACGTATTCCCTCGTGCAATGGGAAAGTCAGAGTCAACGTAGTTCGATCACGAACTAAGGGGAGAGGTTGCTCGCCAAGACATCGCCGTCTTGTGCCTACGTATCCTCAATTGGACTAGAGAGAGGAAATCAGAGCAGTGGTAGTTCGACCTAACGAGGTCTGTATTTTTTATGAGCGACGTTAGGTTCGCGTCCGGCAGTTAGGGTCGAGGCTTATTTGCGACGAGACGGAAGTAACGTGCCCTTTTCTGAAAATAGGTTTGAAACTTAACAATTCCGAAGGATGAAAAAGGTTTGAGTTTGTTTTGTGTTTTTTTAGATAGAAGTGGATTGAAGTTAGTTCGTAACTTACATTGCACCAAAGTCTACCATGCGGGAACGAGTGAGTCGCATGGTCGCCCCCAAATGGGATGTATGCTAAACACTCTAGAAGAGGAGGGGAAACCCCTCGTTCTTCATTTCCTACACTTGAGGCTCGAGCGCAATATTCGCAATTTTTACTAAGTGTTTTAGAAGCGTTATGAGATGAGAAGAGAAGACTCAAGGGAAAAATAAAACACTAAAGGGAAACTAAATGTTCCTAATGTTATCATGCAAAGGTGGCCCTATAGTTGAGGTTGAAAGGGAAACGTCTACCTAAGTTATTGCAAAGGGAAGTCTAATGCTAATCCTACTCCAAGCTTAATCGAAAATTAAGTTGGACTAGGTAGCTCTAAGGGAGTAAATCCAAGACTTAAACAAGTCTTGAGATTCAAGGAAAGAGAAAGAGTGAAAGGGGTGAAGAAGAAAAGGCGAATAAAACAAATAAGCATCAGCTACAACAGCGCCTCCGTACCTGCACAGCAGTTAAAGACAGCACACAAGCAAGACATCTTTTAACAACATACACATTCAGCGCAAAATAGGTGTAAAAGGCAGCAAGCAGCAAGTGTGAATAATAGACAACACATGAACAAACTTAGAACAACAGTTGTACAAATGGGGCAGCATGCATCCAAACAAGAAGTGATTGCAAACGAGCATGCATAGCAAGGCAAATCAAGCATAGAGGTTGTAAACATCAAGGATGAACAAGCATGATTATGTCAATCACTCAAGAACAAGCACACTCAACATAATTGTATGATTTACACATTGATCAAAACAAATCATGCACAAACAACCATGGAGACAAACATCAATCATGCATCATATGTCCAGCAAGTTGAGCATTAACCAAGAATTAACATGATTCGAATGTGTGTGTAACGTGTTCATCGCATCAAGAATGCAAAAACGCAAACATGTTCAAAAACGATACAAGTCCAAGAATCGTGTGTCGGAAAATTGTGTTCATGCAATAGTGTGAGGTGCAACAGCTCAAGAATGATCCACAAATCATCATCATATCAATCCATAAAGCTTAGACATGAAAAGGATCTCAAACAACCAAGAAAATGCAAGAAAATCAAGTTCTACTTCAGTGGTAACCGGTTACACAGTTCAAAATTGCTCCAATTACGCTGAAAATACACAGTGTAACCGATTATAGCATAACTGCTAACCGGTTACTCTGGGATAGTAGTGAAAAAAATCAGTTTCAAAAGCACTTTTCAGCAGCAATTCACTTATGTAATCATGTTCAATGATCATATAATCAACAATGCACGAAAATCAAGTTCAGAAACAACATTCACACATCATTTAGATCAAGTAAGCATCGACATCCACAATTAAATTCACACAAAATGATCAAAACACAACAAAAATCATGCATCTACATTGTATAATTTGTAATTAAGCTAAAATGAGTGTGGATCTGAGATTAACCAACCTACAAAGCTGAGATTTGCTTTGGTAAGTGTTGTAAACAGAATTTGATGAATCCAAGTAGAGAAATCCAAGATCCACAAGCTCCTTGCACTCAAAAGTTGAAAATCCAAGCAATAAGAAACAAAAACTCCAAAATCACTTTCAATAATCACTTCTGAAATTCCAGATCTAGATCCAAACGAAAATTCAAATTGAAAAGCAGCAATGAAGTGGTAATGAGTGGCTTTAGCTCAAGAATTAACAAGTTCCAATGAAGAACTTGTTAATCTCTATGGAAGAGCTTTGAGTGTGGTTGAACATGGAGGTTGAGAGTGAAAATGTGAGAGAGAATTGAAGGAGAATTCAGAAAATTGAGAGTGAAAAAATGATCTAGGTTGGAAAGGTTTGGAATGAATTGGTTTAAGTAACCCCTAGGTTAGGAGTTAAGTTTGGGTCTGGAGTGAGGTTAAGTGGGTGGAAATTGGGGTGAAAAAATGGATTAGGAAAAGAAAATGAGGAATTTGAGTAGAAGAATGATGGAGAGAATTTGAATTTTGGATGGAAAATGATGAAATTGTATCAATTCTAGATCCTTCCCACACATGCACAAGCCAAGCACATGATCACTAATGATGCAAACTTAATTTTTTTCAAACTGCGCCCAGAGTAACCGGTTACAGAATATCTGCTAACCGGTTACACAGTTCAAAAACCTTGAGAATATGCTGAAAATGAATGAGTAACCGATTAGCACATATGCTGTAACCGGTTACACAGTTCAAATTTTGAATTTTGGCGCCTTTTGGAGGGAAACTTGGAAAAGTGACTTCTGATAGCTGTCTTTGAACCCGTTAAACCTCTGAAACTGAAAACTTGATATTTCTACTGAGTAACACCTAAAAAGAACACAAATTCTTGCTGACATCTCAAAAGATCCTGCTGAATTAATAATGTCTGATACCGGATCGCTTGATCAAAATGACTGCCTGAGCTTTTGATTATCAAAACATCTAATGAGCTAAATAACAGCTCAAAAAGACCTTGAAAGCTATTTGCTTGGCTCTGAATATTGCTGAAAATCAAACTGGGACCGATAACGCCATGAGCTGCTGATAGATACCTTGATCCCATGCTCAAAGGAAACATGCAAAAAAGCAAAAAAGAATGATGCTAATGAAATGAAGCATAAGCCAAAAAGAGTTAAAATCAAGGGGGCAAATTTTGAGGTGTTACAGCTGCCCCTATTCAAACTTCTTGGATCCGAGGGTTGGGAAGCCAAAGGCTTCAGGACAATCGGGATTCATGGAGATTGAGTACCAAAATAACCGTACAAATTTGCATCCTGCAAAAGGAGAGACGACTCCGCTGGGGAACAAGTAATGGGAAAAGTCAGATCAAAACATGGACGGGTGGTGAAAGAACACGAACGGGTCTCAAAGGTCAATACGGACGGGTATTGCCTAAAAAGTTCAAACACGGACGGGTGCTGAAAGAACACTAACGGGTGTCCAAGGTCAATACGGATGGGTATTGAAGTAAAAGGTTCACACAAGGACAAGTGCTGAAAGGACACTGACGGGTCTCAAAGGTTAATACGGACGGGTATTGGTTTAAAAGTTCAAACACGGACGGGTGCTGAAAGGACACGGACGGGTGTTTAAGGTCAATACGGACAGGTATTAGTTTAAAAGTTCAAACAGGGACGAGTGTTGAAAGGACACGGACGGGTATCTAAGGTCAATACGGACGGGTATTAGTTTAAAAGTTCAAACATGGACGGGTGCTGAAAGGACACGGACGGGTGTCTAAGGTCAATACGGACGGGTATTGGTTTAAAAGTTCAAACACGGACGGGTGCTGAAAGGACACGGACAGGTGTCTAAGGTCAATATGGACGGGTATTGGTTTAAAAGTTCAAACACGGACGGGTGCTGAAAGGACACGGACGGGTGTCTAAGGTCAATACGGACGAGTATTGAAAAAGTTCAAACACGGACGGGTGCTGAAAGGACACTGACAGGTGTCAAAGGTTAATACGGACGGGTATTGAAAAAGTTCAAACACGGACGGGTGCTGAAGGAACACGGACGAGTGTCTAAGGTCAATACGGATGGGTATTGAAAAAGTAGTTCAAAAGGCAACTTTATTGGGGATTGAAATGCTAAACCGAACGCAGACGATTGCTAAAGGAGCACGGACGAGTGTTTGAAATCAATACGGATGGGTATTGCAAATGAAAGAGAACACGGACGAGTGTTAAAAGAAAACAGACGGGTGCTGAAAGGACACATACGAGTGTTTCACGCTAGCAGATTTGAGGGGATGAACCAGAAGAGCGATGACGAAGACGGTCGAAGGCGGACTCGCAAAAGAAAGACTGGCCGAAGGCGGAATTTCAAGTCCAAGATTAGTAGAATCAACAGATCTACCAAGATGACTCCGCTGGGGGAAGAGAGAAATCTAAACAGACAACTCTGCAGGGGAGTATAGGAAGGAACAACAGTAGTAAGGACGAATCCACTGGTTGCGGTGTACTGTCAAACAACATCTCCTGAATGACATCTCTTTCTGCTGGGGAAAGAAACTGGAAAAAGATATCAAACCTGGCTTATGCTTCGAATGCATATGTTTGAATTTCTGTGGCGTAATGCTCCATACGAAATGGAAATGTTGCGCGTTTGGGAGGATGCCATGCAAGAATGCTTATGCAATGCAAAAGAAACGTCTCAGCAAAATAAATGCTGAAGACAAAGGCATCTCTTTCGGGGATGACGAACTAAATTGTCCTCGGAAATAAGAGACCCTGCTGAGAAAGACTTCATTATGCTGAAGAAGATCCTGATCACAAACTCTGCTAGAGATGGAGACTCTGAGAGAATATCCACTCTGTTGGGGATAAATAAAAACTAAAACTGAGGATGGCACCCGAAGGGAAATTTCCTCCGCTGGGGATTACTAATGACTTCCATCGAAGACAGAGCTCAACACCTGGGTTTGAAATATGCCAATAACCATTGGACTTAAGACTTGCTGGGGATATCAACCGCTGTTGAACAAACTACTACGAAGATCACCATCAAACTCTGCTTGGGGGACAAGTCAATAACACCGACCCTGCTTGGGGATATTACTGAACTTAACCTACTATTGGGAGATGCTCTTACCTTTATTCCCCTAGGGAATATCAGCCAATACCAGCAAATCTGCTTGGGGAATGGTGATTGACAACATTAACTCTGCTAGGGGATACCACCAAGCTTACTCATCTGCTGGGGATCAGACCAAACCATTGTTGGTGAGAAAACATTTCCTGACTAGCTGAGGAAAAGGAATGCCAATACTCTGTGGGGAAACCAACCTCTTTGTCCCAAGATGATATTCCATAAGTCTCATGCTAGGGATGCAACAGCGTCAACTTCTGATTGTTTGCTGAGAAAGTGATAAATCAATCACGACTATAGCTGGGGAATTAATCTTTTCTACTCTGCTGAGGAAGATAATCCTCGACACTCTGGCTGGGGAAAATAACAACCTGCTGAGGAGGATGAACTTTTCAATGTCGAGGAGAGTAGCTCTACTGGGGAAGAACAAACTTGTTGCCCTGCAAACAAAATCAACAGAAAGTTCTATATGCAAAAAGGCTACTTCGATTACCATCACAATGACCGTTGCCTAAGCAATTTCCACTGTTTTCTGATATGCTTCGCAAAGCTTAACATTTTCGCATGCAATGTTTTATCAAAATATCGGACGTTTTCACAAACAAAACAGCAAAAGTAAAAACACAAATGGAAAGTTTTTGAGTGAAATGAAAATTTTATTGAATGAATTGGCCTGTAAATAGGCATTTACATTCGGAAGCAATTCCTGAAAAGAGCTAATTGCACAAAAATAAATGAAAATACACATGTCAGTGTCGCTCCCGAGGATTTGCATCCATAGTACAAATGCGAAAGTGGCGCGGAAAACAGAGTCCCAACAATGTGTATTTATCCCAAGAGAGGGAAAGGAAACACTGCGTAAACCTGGAGGAATGGAAAAGAACATGGTCTCGCGACCAAGAGAAATGGGTAAGGGAGTCGGTTACGCGAAGGGAAGGTGTTAGCACCCCACGCATCCATCGTACCCGATGGGATCCACGCTTGTTGTCTCGATCAAAGGGTGTCGTCATCTGGAGCTCCACTGCTACTGGAACGGGAATGGAACGGGAACGAAGAAACGAAGAAGAAAAGAAAAAGAAGTGACTCGATAGGACATCACTCGTCCTATGCCTACGTATTCCCTCATGCAATGGGAAAGTCAGAGTCAACGTAGTTCGGACACGAACTAAGGGAGGAGGTTGCTCGCCAAGACATCGCCGTCTTGTGCCTACGTATCCTCAATCGGACGAGAGAGAGGAAATCAGAGCAGTCGTAGTTTGACCTAACGAGGTCGGTTAGTGTTTTTTATGAGCGACGTTAAGTTCGTGTCTGGCAGTTAGGGTCGATGCCTGTTTGCGACGAGACGGAAAATGACGTGCCCTTTTCTGAAAATGAGTTGAACTTAACGATCCCGAAGGATGAAAAAGGTTTTGAGTTTGTTTTTGTGTTTTTTAGACAGAAGTGGTTTGAAGTTAATTCATAACTTGCATTATACCCAAGTCTGTAACATAGGAACGAATACTTCGCGCATCGTCCCCAACAGGACGTACACTAAGTACCCTAGAAGAATGAAGGGAGACCCCTCATACTTCACTTCCCATATGTAAGGCTCATGCGCAATACATGTTAATCCTTTATTAAGTGTTTTAGGATTGTTATGAGATGAGAAGAGAAGACTCAAAGGAAAAGAAAACACTAAGGGGAATTCTATCCTAGTGTTGTCATGCAAAGGTGGCCCTATAGTTGAGTTTGAAAGGGGAACTTCTACCTAAGTTAGCATGCAAAGGGAAGCCTAATGCTAATCCTACTCCAAGCTTAATCGAAAATTAAATTGGACTAGGTAGCTCTAAGGGAGTGAATCAAAGACTTAAACAAGTCTTGAGATTCAAGGGAGGAGAAGGAGCGAAAGAGATGAAGAAGAAAAGGCGAGTAAAATAAACAAGAAGCAGCTACAAAAGCGCATCTGCAACAATACAGCAGTAAATCCAACACCAAATACCAAACAGCATTCTACAGCTCATGTTCAGCACAAAAAGGAGGTGTAAAAGCCAAACAGCAGCACATATAACAGCACATATGCATATAAACAGCAGTAGAAATAGGGTAGCATGTGATACATTAATGATTCACTCATGGAAAAGCAAACATGCATCAAGCATTATATTTCACAATTAATCATGATCACAATCACGTCATACACCATGGTACACAATACTTGAATTCATCATGAAAGAATGCACATCATTTGATAATGGACAAATTAACTCGAATATGCATTTCATGGAATCAAAAGCAAACTAGCATGCATAACACAATTCCAGCAACATAAGCAATAATCCATAATCAACATGCTCAAGAAGTGTGTGCTATATGTTCATGGCATCAAGCATGCAACAATGTAAACATGTTCATGAACGGTTAAAATACAAGAGTCGCGTGTCGGAAAATTGTGCATATACGGTGGTGTGAGGTGCAACAACATCAAAACAGTCATTAAACATGTATCATATCAATCCATGAAGATTAAAAGTGAAACGGGATCGAAACATGCTCAAAAGTGCACAAAAAACACACTTTACAGCAGTGTTAATCGATTAACCAATTGCAGTGCAATTGTGTTAATCGATTAACAACTCTGATTACGCACATTTTGCACTGGTTAATCGATTAACCTAATTGCACTGCAATTGGTTAATCGATTAACACTGTAAAATCGGCACAAAATCAGTTTGAAAAATCACTTCCAGCAGCAAAAGCACTTATGCAATCATCTCCAATGATCATGTAATCAACAATGCATGAAAATTAAGTTTAGAAACAACATTCAAACATCATTTAAATTCAATAATCATCAACATCTACAATCAAGATCAACCAAATGAACCAAAACACATCAAAATTCATGGATCTATATTGTATAAGTTGCAATTAAGCTAAAATGAGCATGGATCTGAAATTAACCAACCTACAAAGCTGAGATTTGCTTTGGTAAGTCTTGTAAACAGAAATGGATGAATTCAAGTAGAGAAATCCAAGATCCACAAGCTTCTTGCACTCAAAAGTTGAAGATCCAAGCAATAAGCAACCAAAGCTCCAAAAGCTTTTCCAAAAATCACTTCTAAAAATTCAGAACCAGATCCAAACGAAAATCCAAATTGAAAAGCAGAAATGTAGTGATGATGAGAGGCTTTAGCTCAAGAATTAACAAGTTCCAGTGAAGAACTTGTTAATCTTTGAAAGAGAGCTTTGAGTGTGGTTGAAAATGGAGGTTGAGAGTGAAAAAGTGAGAGAGAATTGAGAGAATTCTGAAAATTGGGAGTGAAAATATGATTTAGTTCCTAGAGGTTTGGAATGAATTGGTTTAAATAACCCCTAGGTTAGGAGTTAAGTTTGGGTTGGGGGTGAGGTTAAGTGAGTGGAAATTGGGATGAAATGTGAATTAGGAAAGGAAATGTGGAATTGGAGTGGAAAGAATTTGAATTTTTGAATGGAAAATCAACTCTCTAGATCCTTCTACTGATGTGTAGAATTAAAATGGGTGATTAAAAATTTGATTAAAAGAAACAGCTCTGAAAATGCAGCATTTGGGAAAAATTCAAAATGGTTAATCGATTAACCTAATTGCACTGCAATTGGTTAATCGATTAACACATTCAAATTTTGAATTTTTGCGCCAAAAGGAGGGAAACTTGGATATTCGTCTGGTTCTACCCGTTCTGAACCACGATAGACCTCTGAAACTTGCTATTTGATATTACCACCGGAATACACTTGAAGTATGTTGGGAAATGTTTTTTCGCACTTAGATTAAACTGCTGATAACAACTGTCTGGTGCTGAATAGCTGATCAAAAATTGACTGCCGGAGTTTCTGATCATCAAGTCATTTAATGAGCAAAATAAATGCTAAAAAAGACTTGGGAAGTTATCTTCTTGGCCTTAAACACTGTTAAAAATCATACTGGAACTGATGACCCCGTGAGCTGATAGGGAATACCTTGATCCCATGCCCAAAAGAAATATGCAAATGCAAAAATGACAATGCAAATGAAATGAAGCATAAGCCAGTTAGTGCTAAAAAAAGAGAGGGAAAATTTTGAGGTGTTACAGTCGGCAATGTGGGGAACAGACATCAACCATAATCCAATTCAGCTATGACCCAATATGCCTTGCTTATCCGCAGATGCTTTGGCCTTCGAAAAGACTTTCTAGACTGATTCCTTTCTTTCGAAATTTCCATGTATCCAAAGTGCTCACAGATCTAGCGCAGATCGTAGCCGTTTGCTTTTAAATCCCTAACTTTTGCCTGGATCGCCCTTTTCGGGTTTTCAATCCACCGGGATACCCCTTTTTGCCAAAGTTTCCTTTTCAGGTTTTCAACCTTGCGGGTTTATTCTTTTCTTTTCTTTTCATCCCTAATTTTTGCCCGAACCTTTTCTTTTTATGGTTCGTCGGGATGCCCATTTTTTCCTGGACTTTTTATTTGTGTCCAGCGGGTCTCTTTTATGCAAAGTATTTTTTGACTACGTCTGCGTTCACAGGGGACGTAAAATCTTCGCCATCCATAGTTGAGAGTAATAAGGCTCCACCAGAGAAAACCTGTCTTACTACATATGGCCCTTCGTAGTTTGGAGTCCATTTGCCCCTGTGATCTGTCTGAAGAGGAAGGATCCTTTTCAAAACCAATTCACCAGCCTGAAAACACCGAGGACGCACTTTCTGATCAAAGACTTTCTTCATCCTGCTTTGATACAACCGACCATGTACAATGGCTGCTAATCTCTTTTCCTCAATAAGGTTCAGCTGATTCAATCTGGAACGCACCCATTCAGCTTCATCAAGCTTCACATCTGCCAGAATTCTCAAAGAAGGAATCTCAACCACTAATGGTAGAACTGCTTCCATACCATATACCAGTGAGAAAGGAGTTGCCCCAGTCGATGTGCGTAACGAAGTACGATAACCATGTAAAGCATAAGGCAACATCTCATGCCAGTCTTTATAGGTCACTACCATTTTCTGCACAATCTTCTTGATGTTCTTATTTGCTGCTTCAACAGCCCCATTCATCTTTGGACGATAGGGAGAAGAATTGCGATGTTCAATCTTAAAGCTCTGACATAACTCCTTCATCATCTTGTTATTCAAATTTGAACCATTATCAGTAATGATTCTCTCCGGGACTCCATACCGGCAGATGATGTCCTTCTTAATAAATCTGGCTACCACTTGTCTGGTGACGTTGGCAAATGAGGCTGCTTCCACCCACTTCGTGAAGTAATCAATGGCAACCAAAATGAAACGATGCCCGTTGGAAGCGGTTGGCTCAATCTTTCTAATCATATCAATGCCCCACATAGCAAAGGGTCAAGGCGATGACAACACATTCAGAGGAGTAGGCGGTACATGCACCTTATCTGCATAAATCTGGCATTTGTGACATTTTCGGGCGTATTTAAAACAATCAGACTCTATAGTCATCCAGTAATACCCCGCTCTTAACAGTTTTCTAGCTATAGCATGCCCATTGGCATGGGTACCGAAAGATCCTTCATGAACTTCCTCCATTAACAGGTTTGCCCCGTGTTCATCAACACAACGTAGCAAGACCATGTCAAAGTTCCTCTTGTATAACACATCATCTTTATTCAAAAAGAAATTTCCAGCCAACCTCCTCAGAGTCTTCTTATCTTTGGTGGACGCACCTTCTGGATACTCTTGACTCTTCAGAAAAACCTTAATATCATGATACCAAGGTTTTCCATCTAACACGCCTTCAACTACAAACATAAAAGTTGGTCTATCCAGACACATGATTCTGATTAAGGGAGTTTCATTCCAAAGATTCACTTGATATATTGAGGACAACGTCGCCAACGCATCTGCCATCTGATTCTCCAACCGAGGTATATGATGGAAATCAACTCTGTCAAAGAAAGGTAACATCCTTCTGGTATAGTTGTTATAAGGCACCAAGTTCGCTTGACGAGTTTCCCATTCACTGGTGATCTGATTAACTACCAATGCGGAATCAGCATAAACATCGAGGTTCTTGATTCTCAAATCAATTGCTTCTTCTAACCCCATGATACATGCTTCATACTCCGCCTCATTGTTGGTGCATATGAACGCTAACCAGGCAGTAAAAGGTATATGAGAACCTTTTGGAGTCATAATGATTGCCCCGATTCCGTTGCCGTACGAATTGACAGCCCCACCAAAGACTAACTTCCATTGGGATCCAATTTTAGGTCCTTCATCAGGTAGAAGCTCTTCATAGTCTTTCATCTTCAGATACATGATGTGTTCATCAGGGAATTCAAACTTCTTCGGTTGATAATCCTCGATTGGTTGTTCAGCGAGATACTCTGACAAAACACTTCCCTTAACGGCCTTTTGGGTAACGTATTGAATATCGTATTCTGTCAAAACCATCTGCCAACGGGCTATTCTTCCAGAAAGCGCCTTCTTTTCAAACACATACTTGATCAGATCCATCTTCGAAACCAAGAGGGTTGTGTGGTTTAACATATACTACCTCAAACGCTTAGCTGCCCAAGCGAGTGCACAACATGTTTTCTCCAGCATTGGGTTCCTCGACTCACAATCAGTAAACTCTTTACTCAGGTAGTAGATGGCATGCTCTTTTCTACCTGACTCATCGTGTTGACCGAGTACACACCCCATTGAGTTCTCAAGATCCGTAAGATACATAATCAATGGCCTTCCTGGCACTGGCGGCATAAGGACCGGAGGTTCTTGCAAATACTCTTTTATTTTTTCAAACGCTTTTTGACAATTCTCATTCCACTTGACCTCTTGATCTTTTCTTAGCAACTTGAATATCGACTCGCACGTGGCTGTAAGATGAGAGATGAATCTAGCAATGTAGTTCAACCTCCCTAAGAAACCACGAACCTCTTTTTCTGTTCTTGGTTCAGGCATTTCTTGTATAGCTTTTACTTTACCAGGATCAACCTCGATACCTTTTTCGCTGACAATAAACCCAAGTAACTTCGCAGACCTCACCCCAATGGTGCACTTGTTCGGATTCAACCTTAGTCTGAACTTTATCAACCTCTCAAACAGTTTCTGAAGATTCACCAAATGCTCTTCCTCCATTTATGACTTCACAATCATGTCATCAACATAGACCTCGATCTCTTTGTGAACCATATCATGAAAGAGAGTCACCATCGCCCGCTGATAGGTTGCCCCAACATTTTTCAACCCAAAGGGCATCACCTTGTAACAGAAATTCCCCCACGGTGTTATAAACGTCGTTTTCTCCATGTCCTCTGCGGCCATCTTGATTTGGTTATGCCTAGAGAAGCCATCCATGAAGGAAAACACAGAATATTGAGTAGTGTTGTCCACTAACACGTCAATGTGAGGAAGTGGGAAATCATCTTTTGGGCTTGATCTATTCAGATATCTGTAATCAACACACATCCTGACCTTTCCATCTTTCTTAGGTACAGGCACAATATTAGCAACCCATGGAGGATAATTTGTTACAGCAAGAAACCCAGCATCTAACTATTTCTGAACCTCTTCTTTAATCTTGACAGCCTTATCTGGTTTTGTCCTTCTCAGCTTATGCTTAACCGGAGTACATCCTTCTTTGAGTGGCAGCCGGTGTACCACGATGTCAGTGTCAAGCCCAGGCATGTCTTGGTAAGACCAGGCGAAGATATCCACATACTCTCGGAGCATTTCAATCAATCTTCCCTTGACAGTGTCTTCTAAAGTAACCTCAATCCGTACCTCTTTCTTTGCGTCCTCGGTTCCCAAGTTAACAACCTCGATTTCCTCCTGATGAGGCAGAATGACCTTTTCCTCCTGTTTTAACAGCCTGGCCAATTCCTCGGGTAATTCACAATCTTCATCAGTCACCTCTTCAGCATGATATATGGGATTATCGAAGTCATATCGAGCCATAGCCGAATCATGATGGGTGGAATCTGAACAAGAAAACCTGCATGATTGATGATTTATGTTTATTATGGATGCATCAAACAAAAACACATTGCCATTTTGCTGTTGTTTTAATGCAAAAATAAAAAAACAGAAAAACAGGGATCAAAACATTTGAAGGCGAAAACGTCATTTATTAATGATAAAGAAAAAGCATACAAAAACATTCAAGCCCTACAAACAAGAATCACTACGTCTTGGGTAGAACATAGGATTAACATAGATGACAAACAGGAGCAATTACTCTGGTCCAGTCACTTGAATGGCTCTCTCTGACGACCAGTTGCGAAGACTTTGACCTGGAACACAGGGGCGGATCAAACTATCCATAACACAATCACTATCCGCATCTTCATCAATAGCATTGATTCTATCAAAGAACACACCGACACTGGTGAAACAAACTGGACCATAGAACTTGGGAGGCTCTTTAGGACGCCTGGGTGGCTTATAACCCAGTCCATGAGTATTCCGCTTTTCCTGGACATCAATAATCTGACCCCAATTTTGTGAACTGCCGGCTTCAACCACGACCCGTGCATCCTTGAAGGAAGACATAGAAATCTCCGGCTGATGTACCACTGTAGGCTGCTCTACCACTTCAGGTTGGCTGATTTCCTTGAGAGATTCCTCAGGGATATTTACTGCTTCAAAAGCCTGATATAAAGTTTCATGTATTTTGCCATCTACCTCCATATACTTGAAAGTAGATAGCTGGCTTATCATGATATCCTCTTCTCCATAAACCATCACCACATGTCTGTCTACCATATACTTTAACTTCTGATGCAATGTAGACGTCACAGCCCCAACACTGTGAATCCATGGACGGCCCAGCAGGAAGCTGTAAGTAGGTTGGATGTCCATAATATAGAAGGTAGCATCGAAAACCTCTGGCCCGACCTTAATTGGTAGTACAGTGTCTCCAAAAACAGATCTCTTCGAGCCGTCGAAAGCGCGCACCACCTAATCACTTGGTGTGCATATCAAACCACGAGTGTCCAGTTTCATCAAGGCTTTCTTAGGCAGAACATTCAAAGAGGATCCAGTATCCACAAGCACATGAGACATCAACGATCCACAACACTCAACAGAAATATGCAAGGCATTATTATGGTTCCTCCCAGCTGGAGTCAAGTCAACATTAGTAAATCCCAAGCCATTTCCTGCGTTAACATGGGCCAATACCCCCTCCAACTGATTAACGGAGATCTCTTGGGGTACATAAGCAGCATTCAGTACTTTCAGCAGTGCGTTTCGGTGTGCCTCGGAACACAATAACAGGGACAAGATAGAAATCATAGACGGAGTCTGATGCAATTGATCAACAATTTTATAATCACTTTTCTGAATCAGTCTCATAAACTCTTCTACATTCTGGGAGAAATAATTATCAATCGGTTTTGCCATGGAATCATTCACTACTGGCGCTTGCACATAATTATCTACAACCTGTTTTCCTTTGTCTTGTCTAGAACTACCAGCTTGATCATTAGAAGGGATAAAGACCCTACCACTTCTAGTGATAGCCCCTGCCTCATTATTGTTTTCAACACAAGAGTTCACTACAGAAGTTCCCACTAGTTCTTGTTTCTGTCCATTAACGAACACTTCGGCTCCATAGTTCCAGGGAATAGCTTTGGTGCTCTCATACGGAACAGGTCCAGGTGTGGTGATAACGACCGGCGCTGGTCTCGCCAGTGCTGAAATAGTTATTGTCTTAAAAGGGATAGTAACAGTGGCAACCTCATTCTTTTGCCGGTAACTTCCTTCAACTGATCACACCGGTCAAACTGCAATCGACCTTCATCTTTCAACTTTTGAATTCCGGACCTCAACAAACCACACCCATTCATTTGCGACATACAATCTGAACAATTCTCATCACATCAGGGGGACACCCCACCTCTCAATAACCTCTCCTTTACCTCCATCAAAGGAGTCTTTAATTCATTAATATCCATAACCAAATTCAAAGATTCGTTCGCCTCTACAACCGCATTAACCCTCGGCCCCCCATGGTCCGGCATCGGGTTTTGAATGACATTGGGCACGTCGTTTGAGAAGTTGATGGCCTTCGAATCCACCAAATCTTGGACTTTATGCTGAAATTCCCTACACCTTTCGATTGTATGCCCCGGGGCACCGGAGTGAAAATCATAATGTGCATTAGCATCATAGCCCGGAGGAAGCCTCCTTGTGGGTGGAGCCAGGGTGCGGAGCTCAACTAAACGCAGCTGTAACAAGTGTTGCAACAATTGAGCATAAGATTTAGTAGGCTAATCAGAATGCCTTTCAACGCTCCTTTGACGGTTCTGATACTGGCCGGGCTTCCTATTCTGGTACTGATTAGGGGTACTCCTTTGCTGCTGAGGTGCAGTTGGAATAGTTACATAGGCAACTTGCTGATTATAATTCTGATGTTGCTTTCCCTTACCGCGGTATGAAGAGACAGAATTCGCTTCCTCCTTCTTCTTATAGCTCACATAGGGTTTCTTCCCTCCACTAGAAGAAGACCCATCACCGCCCGACACCTTTCCAGTTTTAATTCCACTTTCCAACATTTCCCCAACCAAGATCAGATCAGCAAACTTTCCTGACATACAAGGTAGCAGCTTCTCGTAATAATGACTTAGCAAGGTAGCCATGAACATATTCAACATCTCCTTCTCCAACATGGGAGGATGTACCCTTGATGCCAGTTCTCGCCACCTCAGGGCATATTCTTTGAAGTTTTCATTATTCTTTTGAGACATACTCTGCAGCTGGGTTCTATTGGGAGCCAAATCAGTATTATATTGGTAGTGCCTGACAAAAGCCTCTACCAGCTCTCTCCAATTGCGGATGTGACATCTTTCCAATTGCATGTACCACTCCAAGGATTCCCCAGACAGGCTATCCTGGAATAAATGCATCAGCAATTTCTCATCTTTAGAGTACGCGGCCATCTTCCTCGCGTATGCCCTGACATGCGTCTTGGGACAAGTGGTACCATTGTATTTCTCAAAAGTGGGCACCTGAAATTTATGCAGAATTACAACACCGGGAACTAGCCCCAAATCCTCCAAATCCAATCCTATAGAATTCTGATTCACCACACCCCTTAGTTGTTCTTCAATCAGTCTGAACCTTTGATCATTATCAACTTGAGGACCAGTATCCCCACCTGGCACAGAGAAAACATAATCTTGTTGGTCTTCGAAATGATGACCATGAACAGCACAAACACTTCCTCCTCCCACAACAGAAGGAATCACAAGCTGCTCTCTTCCGCCCTGAGGGATCAAAACACCAGGAATAAGGATCTCTACACCCGCAGGACCTCCCTGAGTACCGTTACCAGCGACGCCATTATGGACTCCACCATGAAGAACCCCGTCTTCATCCACCCTTGCCACTAGGGGTTGGACCAGAGTCCTCAGTTGCTCTTGCCCTTGGGCAACACCTTGCATTAATTCCATGAATTGGGCCATGCGAGCTTGCATGGCGGCCATCTCTGCTTGTATTTGCTCCATAATTCTCTTCTGATTTGATCTAGTAGAATACCGGTGAATTGGCTAGTTATCAATCCTGCCTGTAACCAAATAAAGGTTCGAAAAACCCGGGACGAGCACCTGCGATGCAAAAAATGATTATGATTATGCAAATGCAAATGAACATGTTTGGATATTTGCAGGGCGATCCACCCCTTGATTCCAGTTTAAAGACAAGATGGAATAAAACTTCTGCTCATACAACAGAGAAAATCACTGTCAGAGATTACAACCCAAGATAATAAGTCTGAAACAAGAGAAACAAAGATCCCAGCCAACAATTCTGGTGGTGACCCATAATACAACAAAGAAAGAGCCAACTACAGAGTATCACCCACTGCCTAAGCTAGAGCCTTCACCCCTAGGCCTCTTCACTTCAACTCGTATCTTCAGCTCTCCTATGGTTGATATGGCCTCATTCAGTCGTTCCTCAACTGCGTGTCTTTGGAATGTCCCTGATAAGATCTCCTCGTCTTTCTTCCTGATCTTCACCTTCAGATTTTCGATCTGCTCCAGATACTTATCTTCTTTCTGCTTGTTAGCTGGGATTGTTGTATCTTGATAAGCATTGAACCTGTGAATCTTTAATGAAGCTTTGGCCAAGTCTTCTTTCTTTGACTTTAGAACCCTGCTAACACCTTTTAAGGCTTGCCCTACCTTCTGTCTAGCTGTGATTTCATCGGCCAACTCCTTTTCTTTCTTGGCGAGCAGCCCTGTTTTCAACTTGGCAACGTGAACAGCTTCACCTCGCTCATGCTTCAACTGGTAGATTTCTTCTTGTAGCTCGCTGTTCTCCTCTCGAAGCTTCTCCTTTTCAGCCCACAGTTTGTTATACTTCTCTATCTCAATTGTGGTCGAAGATTCAATCAGCAGGGGGTAAGATGGAGGTTCTCTGTAGAACGGTAGAGGTACATTCTCTACTCTCCTCTGAATCTAGTCCTCGTATGCAGGGAAGGCTTTGTTGTTACACTTTTCGAAAGAAGTCTTTCCCTTCTTGTGGCGATCTTCCCAAGTATTTGCAGCTTCTTTTAATATTTCCGGATTGGCTTCCCCACTCACATATAGAGACTCTTGAACATCTTGGTCCTTCGGCGGCTCTTTCAAAGCATACCCAAATTGCCTAATAGCAAGAATAGGGTTGTAATTAATTCCCCCTTTCCTTCCTATTAGAGGTACGTTTGGGTAACCTCCACAGTTGATCAGGATCTCTTGGCCTAACAAATCACGACTGATCCAAATCAAGTTGTCAGCTCTTAATCCCATCAATCTCCTTGACTAATCCAATGTTTCTTTGGTGTCTACGAATGCCCCAGATTTGGGAAGGCGATCGGAAAACCACTTGTATAAAATTGGAGCAAAAAAGTAAAGAGGTCCCCCTTTCCTCTTCTCATTCTTATAGTGCATTGAATAGTACAGATCCCCAAGCAAGGTGGGTACTGGATTCTTCGTGGTGAATATCTGGACAGCGTGCATGTCTACAAAATCCTTCACATTAGGGAACAATGTTGTTCCATAAACATACATAGCCAGGATTACATTGAACACCGACCAAAACTTAGCCTTAGCACAAATGGCAGCCTACTCGATCAAAAACTTTGTGTGAAAGCCTTTACAACCTCCTTTACTAGCAACATTTCTCTTCAACAAAGACTGATCCAAACGTAAAGCAGCAGAAACCTTTTCCAGATCGGGAAACTCCTTAGAAGGATAGAAGGGAGCTTCTTCTTTGATAGAAACGTCCAAAATGAGAGCATACTCTTCCAATGTCGGAGCTAAAAGATAATCCACAAACAGAAAACACCGCAGGTGAGGGTCATTGAACTGCACCAGAGTGTGCAGAGCCCTGAACTCATAGTTAGTAACATCTCGGGCGAAACTCAGAATCCTCCCATATTCTCCTCTAAAGTCTGCCAATACCCCGGGTTTTTCCATAGCCGAGATCTTGTGAACAGCATCTAGATGAAGCTCCGGGAACTTGTATGGGATGATATTCTTTCTCTCTTCAGTGCTAGTATTCATCTTGGACAGTCTTCAGAAAATAGGAATCAAAGTTAAGATGCAACCCTACAAATGAACAAACATGTAGAATGTAAAATGATGATGCAAATGCAAACGTGGGATCAAGGTATCCACGATGCTCAAAACTGTTGTTGTTCTGCTGACTGAATAAGACCCCAAATATCAGAAACCCATAAATCCAGAATAACAGCCCATTCAAACTGCCAGAATATCAGGATGACAACAGTACACTGATGATAAATCCAAAAAACCAGGTAGGTTGAAGGTCAAAGTCACCTGCAAACCTGCAAACACCCATCCCCTCTCAATGTGGGTTCTAGAAAACGGGATCCTCAGTCTCGGATTCTCGATTTGAGAAGAAATAGTACATTCATCCCTCGGGGTACAATATTATCGCCAAACAAAGAGGTCATCCACTGATTCCCCCCAAAATAAGGTCATCCTATAGTAAGTTCCCAGCATTGGGTCCTCGGATCGACAAGTGTAATGGGTTTTCCATTTCTAGACTCCCATTATCACATCTCAGGAGGAGAGGCGTTGCTGAGTTCTTGGGAGATGGTCGCCAAAGTCGACAGTTTTCCAGGTTATATTCCATCGTCTGCCCCAAAGGAGCAGGATAGAATATTACCAAGGAAACCTCGTCTGGATGTGGGGTTTTCATGTATACTAAGTCTGGCCAAATGCCACACAAGTCACACTACTTTCCATGCTAATCATAGGTG
Organism: Lathyrus tuberosus; assembly: GCA_022829125.1. Lineage (NCBI taxonomy): Eukaryota > Viridiplantae > Streptophyta > Magnoliopsida > Fabales > Fabaceae > Lathyrus > Lathyrus tuberosus. Next base: position 3,669,438 of record JALAZF010000305.1, read on the forward strand.
TTTGCTCAAGCCTGGGTATTGGGCTTTTCTCTCATGAATCCAACCCACCCTACAAATAGAAAATCCAGCAGCAGAACAGTACAGGATAATAATGAAATGCAATGCAAAAAATGCGGTAAATACAGTAAAACAGTAATACAGTAATATACAACAAAACAAAGCAACACAAATAAACACCTAATGAAAACAAACAAACAAGCGCTAGGATTGACTCGCAAAAGGGGATGGACCAGAAAGAGGTCAACCAGTCCCTAGCAGAGTCGCCAGCTGTCGCTCCCGAGGATTTTCAGCCATGGTACAAACGCAAAAGTGGCGCAAAAAACAGAGTCGCCAGCAATGTGTATTTATCCCAAGAGAGGGTAAGGAAACAATGCATAAACCTGAGGGATGGGAAAAGCATGGTCTCGCGACCAAGAGAAACGGGAAAGGGAGTCGGTTACGCGAGGGGAAGGTGTTAGTACCCCCACGCGTCCATCGTACTCGATGGGATCCACGCTTGCTGTCTCGATCAAAGGGTGTCGTCGTCTGGAGCTCCACTGCTACTAGAAAGGAAAAGGAACGGGAACGGAAAAGAGCGAAGAAACGGGGGAGAAAAGAAAAAGAAGAGACTCGATAGGACACCTCTCGTTCTATGCCTACGTATTCCCTCGTCCAATGAGAAAGTCAGAGTCAACGTAGTTCGGACACGAACTAATGGGGGAGGTTGCTCGCCAAGACATCGGCGTCTTGTGCCTACGTATCCTCAATTGGACTAGAGAGAGGAAATCAGAGCAGTCGTAGTTCGACCTAACAAGGTCTGTATTTTTTATGAGTGACGTTAGGTTCGCGTCCGGCAGTTAGGGTCGAGGCCTGTTTGCGACGAGACAGAAGTAATGTACCCTTTTCTGAAAATAGGTTTAAAACTTAACAATCCCAAAGGATGAAAAAGGTTTGAGTTTGTTTTATGTTTTTTTAGACAGAATTGGATTGAAGTTAGTTCGTAACTTACATTGCACCAAAGTCTACCATGCGGGAACGAGTGAGTCGCATGGTCGCCCCCAAATGGGACGTACGCTAAACACTCTAGAAGAGGAGGGGAGACCCCTCGTTCTTCATTTCCTACACTTAAGGCTCGAGCGCAATATTCGTTATTTTTATTAAGTGTTTTAGAAGCGTTATGAGATGAGAAGAGAAGACTCAAGGGAAAAATAAAACTCTAAAGGGAAACTAAATGTTCCTAATATTATCATGCAAATGTGCCCTATAGTTGAGGTTGAAAGGGAAACGTCTACCTAAGTTAGAATGCAAAGGGAAGTCTAATGCTAATCCTACTCCAAGCTTAATCAAAAATTAAGTTGGACTAGGTAGCTCTAAGGGAGTAAATCCAAGACTTAAACAAGTCTTGAGATTCAAGGGAAGAGAAAGAGTGAAAGGGGTGAAGAAGAAAAGGCGAATAAAACAAACAAGCAGCAGCTACAACAGTGCCTCCGTACCTGCACAGCAGTTAAAGATAGCACACAAGCAAGACAACTTTTAACAGCACACACATTCAGCACAAAATAGGTGTAAAAGGCAGCAAGCAGCAAGTGTGAACAATAGACAGCACATGAACAAACTTAGAACAGCAGTTGTACAAACAAGGCAGCATGCATCCAAACAAGAAGTGATTGCAAACGAGCATGCATAGCAAGGAAAATCAAGCATAGAGGTTGCAACATCAAGGATGAACAAGCATGATCATGTCAATCACTCAAGAACAAGCACACTCAACATAATTGTACGATTTACACATTGATCAAAACAAATCATGCACAAACAACCATGGAGACAAACATCAATCATGCATCATATGTCCAGCAAGTTGAGCATTAACCAGGAATTAACATGATTCGAATGTGTGTGCAACGTGTTCATCGCATCAAGAATGCAACAACGCAAACATGTTCATAAACGATGCAAGTCAAAGAATCACGTGTCAGAAAATTGTGTTCATGCAATAGTGTGAGGTGCAACAGCTCAAGAATGATCCACAAATCATCATCATATCAATCCATAAAGCTTAGACATAAAAAGGATCTCAAACAACCAAGAAAATGCAAGAAAATCAAGTTCTGCTTCAGTGGTAACCGGTTACAGCATAACTGCTAACCGGTTACACAGTTCAAAATTGCTCCAATTAAGCTGAAAATACACAGTGTAACCGGTTACAGCTAACTGCTAACCGGTTACTCTGGGATAGTAGTGAAAAAAATCAGTTTCAAAAGCACTTTTCAACAACAATTCACTTATGTAATCATGTTCAATGATCATGTAATCAACAATGCACAAAAATCAAGTTCAGAAATAGCATTGACACATCATTTAGATCCAGTAATCATCGACATCCACAATTAAATTCACACAAAATGATCAAAACACAACAAAAATCATGGATCTACATTGTATAAGTTGCAATTAAGCTAAAATGAGTGTGGATCTGAGATTAACCAACCTACAAAGCTGAGATTTGCTTTGGTAAGTGTTGTAAACAGAATTTGATGAATCCAAGTAGAGAAATCCAAGATCCACAAGCTCCTTGCACTCAAAAGTTGAAAATCCAAGCAATAAGCAACAAAAACTCCAAAATCACTTTCAATAATCACTTCTCAAATTCCAGATCTAGATCCCAATGAAAATCCAAATTGAAAAGCAGCAATGAAGTGGTAATGAGTGGCTTTAGCTCAAGAATTAACAAGTTCCAATGAAGAACTTGTTAATCTCTATGGAAGAGCTTTGAGTGTGGTTGAACATGGAGGTTGAGAGTGAAAATGTGAGAGAGAATTGAATGAGAATTCTAAAAATTGAGAGTGAAAAAATGATATAGGTTGGAGAGGTTTGGAATGAATTGGTTTAAATAACCCGTATGTTAGGAGTTAAGTTTGGGTTTGGAGTGAGGTTAAGTGGGAGGAAATTGGAGTGAAAAAATGGATTAGGAAAAGAAAATGAGGAATTTGAGTAGAAGAATGATGGAGAGAATTTGAATTTTTGATGGAAAATGATGAAATTGGATCAATTCTAGATCCTTCCCACACATGCACAAGCCAAGCACATGATCACTAATGATGCAAACTTAATTTTTTCAAACTGCGCCCGGAGTAACCGGTTACAGCATATCTGCTAACTGGTTACACAGTTCAAAAACCTTGAGAATATGCTAAAAATGAATGAGCAACCGGTTAGCACATATGCTGTAACCGGTTACACAGTTCAAATTTTGAATTTTGGCGCCTTTTGGAGGGAAACTTGGAAAAGTGACTTCTGATAACTGTCTTTGGACTCGTTAAACCTCCGAAACTCAAAACTTGATATTTCTACTGAGTAACACCTGAAAAGAACACAAATTCTTGCTGACACCTCAAAATATCCTGCTGAATTAATAATGTCCGATATCGGATCGCTTGATCAAAATGACTGCCGGAGCTTCTGATTATCAAAACATCTAATGAGTTAAATAAAAGCTCAAAAAGACCTTGAAAGTTATTTGCTTGGCTCTGAATATTGCTGAAAATCAAATTGGAACTGATAACGCCATGAGCTGCTGATAGATACCTTGATCCCATGCTCAAAGGAAACATGCAAAAATGCAAAAAAGAACGATGCTAATGAAATGAAGCATAAGCCAAAAAGAGTTAGAATCAAGGGGGCAAATTTTGAGGTGTAACACATCCATAAACACTTCCACGGAATTCTCTATGATATCTGAGAAGATAGCCATCATGCAACGTTGGAAAGTGGCTGGTGCATTGCGCAATCCAAACGGCATCCTTCTGAAAGCAAAGGTGCCATAAGGGCACGTGAAAGTGGTTTTTTCTTGATCCTCCGGAGCTATTGCAATTTGGTTGTAGCCCGAATATCTATCTACGAAGCAATAATACTCCTTTCCAACCAATCTATCCAGCATCTGATCAATGAAAGGCAAAGGAAAATGATCCTTCCTTGTTGCCTTGTTCAGCTTCCTATAATCCATGCAGATTCTCCAACCAGAAATTGTTCTAGAGGGAATGAGCTCATTCTTCTCATTGACTATCACTGTCATGCCTCCTTTCTTTGGTACACACTGGATTGGACTTACCCACACACTATCAGAGATATGGTAGATAATTCCTGCGTCTAACCACTTGATAATCTCCTTTTTCACAACCTCCTTCATGATAGGATTCAGCCTTCGTTGACTCTCAATGTTATTCTTAGCATTTTATTCCAACAGAATTTTGTGCATGCAAATTGCTGGGCTAATTCCCTTAATATCAGAAATCTGCCATGCAATTTCCTTCTTGTGTCTCTTCAGTAGTGAAATTAGTTTCTCTTTTTGCTCCTCTTGCAGATCTGTAGCAATGATAACTGACAGCTTCTGTCCCGCCTCCAGATATGCATACTGTAAATGCTCCGGAAGTTGCTTAAGCTCCAATTCAGGGGGTTCTTTAATGGAAGGTAGCTGCTGTTTATGGGAAACAGTGGTGGATTCTATCACTTCCACATACTCTTCCTCTTGCTTTGGCATTGGACCATAGATGATTCCATCTTTTAGTCCTTCATCTTCCACTTTTCCTAACTCTATTTTAAACACATCATTAGCCTTTAGAAGGTTTTTATGAATTAAACCTTCCTAGCTAGATATCATAGAACACTCAGCCACCTCCTCTTCTGGGTATTGCAAGGCATTAAGTATGTTGAACACTACTTGCTGCCCGTTCACCCTCATGGTGAGTTCTCCTCTTTCTACATCAATTAAGGTTCTACCCGTTGCTAGGAATGCCCTTCCCAACAAAATGGGTGTCTCTTCATCAGCTTTAAAATCCATAATGATAAAATCAGCAGGGAAGACAAACTTGTCAACCCTCACTAACATATCTTCAATCTTCCCTTGTGGGTAGAAAATACTCCTATCTGCCAGCTGCAAGGTGATGGTTGTAGGCCTGGAAGTACCTATCCCCAACTTTTTGAATATGGATAGGGGCATGAGATTAATGCTGGCCCCTAAATCACATAATGCCTTTCCACAAAAGGTGTCTCTAATGGTGCATGGAATAGTGAAATTTCCAGGATCCTTCAACTTGGGAGGGAGTTTGCCTTGAACTAATTGACTACACTTTTGCGTAAGTGCAACCGTAGCAAACTCTCCCACCCTTTTTCGCTTGGTAAGCACATCCTTCATGAACTTTGAGTAGTTTGGCATTTGTTGAATGGCTTCAATCAATGGTATGTTGATGTGAAACTTCTTCAAGATCTCCATGAACTTTGAAAATTGTTGCTCTTCTTTTGCCTTTTTGATTCTTTGTGGAAAAGGGGGTGGTGGTCTTTCTTGAACAAACTTTTGCTTCTTGTTAGTTTCATTGCTGACTTCTTGATTTTGTGGAGGAATGTAATCTTCAGTGAGTACATTATCTTTGTGCTTTTGCTATTTGGATGAAGACGGTTCTCCATCATTGTCTTTTGCTCCAGGACTGTCGGGCTTAGACACAGCAGTACTTGACTCTTTGCTCTTTGTAATGGTTTCTTCAACTTCTTTGCCACTTCTCAACTTAAGAGCTTGGCAAGTTTCAACATTCTTCACTCCAGCTTGTGTATTGGGAGTCTCAGTGGAGCTGGGAAGATTTCCGTAGTAATTTGGCCCACTTGGTTCTCCAAGTTCTTGATACTTACTCCTTGTGCTTGAAATTGATTCTTTGCTTCTTGAATGAAGGACTTGAGCACCTTTTCCAGATGGTTGTTTCCCTGGTTGCCCCCAGCATAAGTAGGGTTAGAAAAACCAGGTGGAACTTGAGGTGTGGTTGCTTGCGGTTTAGGTTGATTTTGATTGTTACTCCAAGAAAAATTAGGATGATTGCGCCATCCTGGGTTGTAAGTGTTGCTGTAGGGGTTGCTGTATCTGTTGTTGTTGTTGGGATTGCCAACATAGTTAACTGAAACAGGATTTTCAGAACATTCTTCAAATAGATGTGGTCCTCCACAGTAAACACAGGTGACCTCAGAAGGGTCAGTAACCACCTTAACAGGGTCAGGCTTTGGCACTTCAGGATTCATCAGATTCTTCACCATTTGGTGGATCTGAGCCACTTGAGCAGCAAGAGCTGTGGTCTCAGTGACTTCATGAACTCCAGCAGGCTTCTTTTGAGTTGAACTTGAAGTGGCCCTTGTGACTGGCCATTGTAAGTGTTGGTCGTAATGCTCTCAATCAACTTGTAACCATCGTAATAGGATTTAGACAATAGAGCTCCATCACTGGATGCATCTAACATATTCCTAGAGGAGGGAATTAATCCATTATAGAAAGTCTCAAGTTGTATGCAGATGGGAATCCCATGATGTGGACATTGTCTCAGCAGCTCCTTAAATCTTTCCCATGCGTCAAAAAACGTTTCATCATCTCCTTGCCTAAATGATGTGATTTCATTTCTCATTTTTGCATTTTTGGAAGGAGGAAAATACTTGGCCAGAAAATTTTCTGCCAAGGCATTCCATGTAGTAATGGAATTTGGTTCCAAAGAATTAAGCCAGCTCTTGGCTCGATCCCTTAGAAAATATGGAAACAGCCTCAACCTAAATGTATCCACTGGCACGTCAAGGATCATGAAGTTGTCAGCAACATCCAGAAATTGTTTTAAGTGCAAATGAGGATCTTCATGAGGAGAGCCTGAATATTGACCAGCAGCTTGCAAAATTTAGAACATCATAGGCATGAACTCAAACTATGGTGTTGTAATGGCTGGCCTAGCAATGCCAGTATTCATAGCATTTGGATCAAATACAACATAGTCCCTGATGTTATGCGCTCGTTCATTAGCAATGCCAATGATATCTGGCTCTGCCATGTTTGTCTCGTGTAATGACTCGTCTGAAGAAGACGATGAACTTTCTTCTTTTGTGTCCTCCTCGTACACTACTCCATCAGGTTCAGCCACAACTGAAGTTGAGGAATCTCCAGATATTTGATGAGCACGTATAAATCTTCTTCGTGCTTTGAGAATTTTTCCAGGTTCAGGATAACCACTGTAAACTGGTTGTAACGACCTGCACATGCAATAGCTTAAGCCTGTCGTATCACCAAATCACAGCAAACGTTAAAAGCTCAAATACAATCTTAAACAAAAAAATAAATATAGTTTTTAAAAACTTTTTCACTTCCCCGGCAACGGCGCCAAAAACTGGTTACTACCTAAACTCTACTTTATATATACTGCTTTTCTTTTGAATAATAGAGCAATGGTGTCAAATGCAAGTATACATGCTTGGTAATGTAGCAAGTGATAAAGTAAAGGTCGAACCCATAGGGAAGTTTAAAGTATTTGAACTACTAATATTAGTTTTCTTTGTTTAAGAAAAGTATGAGCAAGGTAACAGAAATATGAGAATAAAGAACAAGAGCACACTCAATTAACTAAAATAACTTAATGCTAAAGAGGAGTTAAAATATCAGAGAGAGTAGTTGATGAACTAAATCCATTAGTATAGTTGTAGTTTAATGCTTTTATGATGTAAAGTGTCATGCCTCAAAAGGTCAGAACGTGATCTAGTGGTCTATCTCTACAACATCAAAAACATGTATAACTAGGGCAAGGGAATAAATCTCTAAGTCTCACTTGTAACCCTAAAATATGTCTAGTTTTAATTCTGAAAAATCTTTATGGTCTCAACTTCTTATCTCTAAGCAAGTTGAATTAAGTGAATATCTCTATCCTACTCTATTAACCACTTTTGTTATGAAATCCACTTGTTTATTGGATCTCTCTCAACAACAAGCTTTTAATTTTTTCCTAGTTGATCACTCTAAGAACCAAGTTTATAGCATAAAAACACATAACAAAATAAGACACTAGCCAACACATCATATTAACATAAAAACCACTTTTATACTAACATCATTAGTCTCATCAAACAAAGGTTTAGCTCATAGTGAGCTGAGTACAAACTACTGGAATGAAATTAATAGGAAACATCATCTTACAAAGTGTAGTAAAGAAATGCAACCTAATAATAACTTGGAGATCTCTTGCATTGGATAAACAGCAACAGCTCTCTTCAGTCACGACAGTTCTCAGCAGAACGTACAGGTCTGGAGAAGAAAAGAATACTGTCTAATAATACTCTAACTCTTGGAATTGAAAATAACTTAAAAACTGAAAATAAAATATTTTTGTGTGTGGAATCTCTTGTCTCTCGTCTTCAATGCTCAAGCTCTCTTTAAATAGTGATGAGTGGAAGTGGTAGTTGCTCCTTTCTTGGATCGTGGGTCTCTTGCGGAAAATAAGGTTGGGCCCAAATCAATTCTTCATATGGGACAACTGTCCATCAATCCTTCCTTTGCACGCAATTTGGTACAGCTGTTGGTGGGAGAGAAATCTGATTTTTACAGGCGGCTGTAGCAGGCTGGTGGAGCAGAGCAGACGACTGGTGGCACAGAGCAGACGGTTGGTGGTGTTGGTGCTGGGCATTCTTTGCTACGTGGTCCCCACCGTACTACCTTTTGTCCTCTAGCTTTCTTGATCTTATCCATTCCTTTTTGCTCCATTACTTTCTTGATCTTATTCATCATCAGTCACCAACTCTCTTGGTGAAATGGTTGATTAAACCATCAACTCTCCAACTAGCTCCTCACTCTGCTCCAGAATCTGGCAACTGAGGTCATGCTTCTTCTCATCATCATTTAACTTCCTTTTAGAGCATAAACACGAAGAAAACGTAAAAGAAGCACATAAAGTGCTTAAAGCTTAAATCATGCTAAAACACCTTAAACTCATGCTACATAAGTGAAATCATGAACTAGAAATGTCACATACATTGTGTTAAAGTAACACATTAAAATAGTGTTATCACTGATCCTCTTTAGTAATGTAGAATTACAATAATGCCATTGTGTATCTTATTTCTTTGTCATACCTGGTATTTTGTGTTCCTTTCTAAAATATACTTTTCTTTTCTTGTATTGAGCTTAATAATAAACTTGAGAACCATTTCTTCTCGCATCCCATTGATGATATCATTTATACATACCTATCTTATTAATCTCCATTCAAGAGCACACATGAAATAAAAAATAAGATCATAACCTTAATATATCTACACAAAAGTTTGTCATCTTCAAAACATCAAAAAGGATTTTTTTCATCAACAATCTCCCCCTTTTTTATGATGATAAACTTCTTGTAGTAAAGATTTTGATATTTCAAAAATGGAGAAATTTTGTGCTCCCCCTCAACTTGTGCATAATATAAAGTTTATGCTCCTCCTCAATTTACGCATAAAAATTTATAATTTTATTTATTTTATATTCTAATTTCAAAATATTTCTCCTTCAATTATTCTCCCCCTTCTGTCATCATCTTCAATTTTTAGTTTTCCCTAATCTCATCTATTGATTTTGGCTCAATTGGGAGATAATGTTCATGTTGTTTGAATAATCTTTTAAGGATGGTCTTGTTGTGACTCCGTCATAGATATTTCCAATTACTTAATTTTAAGGATGGTGTTTGTATTTCCTCACCATTTTGATAGTTATCAAAAGTGTGGTTTTGTTCGTATTCTTCGTCATCACTTTCCTTTCGTAAATCATCAAAAACATCAAGTTCATAAAAAAAACATGCATATTTTATTCTACAATTTGATTTTTGAGCTTCTATACACTATATTTTCTTGAGGATGTAGATTATCCTAAAAATATGCCTTTGATTGATTTTGAGTCTGTAATACCCCATTTATCTAAATGCTCAATTGGATATCAGATGAAATCAGATGAACTTCTATATACTCTATCTTGGATGAATTGGAATAATGGAATTTTTCTAAGTACTTTAAGTATCGTCAATTGGGATCAATAGAGCAACTAGTGAACTCTGAAGAGATCAATTATTTATTAAAGGGACATATCAATTTTATTAATTCAAGAAAGGATTTTAAGGTAACATTAATAATTGATCAATTGGTTTGAGACGAAAAAATATCGAATGGAGATATTTTGCTCTATTGGATTATATTATATAATATTGGTATTATATATATTTATATATATATATATATATATATATTTGTTAGTAAGAGAGGAAAAAAATATAAAAAGAAGAAGATAGAAGAGAAGAAGAAAACAGAGGAAAAAGGAAAAGAGTAGAAGAAGCTTGGATCATCACCAGTGTTCAACATCTTCTTCAAACTCCTCTTCTATATCTAAGCTATGTTCTAGGTAGAACTATAAGTGTAGAAATAGAGTTTGGAACCTAGAGTAGAAATTCTAGGTTAAGAGTGTTTTGTGTGAAATAGATGTTTTAACGGTTCAAATATGGAATTGATTGCGTAATATAATCGGGTTATGCATGATTTTAAATCGGTGATACTTGTTGTTGTGTTCCAAAATGTTATGATGAGGTTTGGTTGGGTTTTGTGTCCATAAAAACATATTTTTTGGCTTCTGCAACAGGGTTAACCGGTTAATGGTATGGGATTAACCGATTAACCCATAGAAAAATGGTGTTTTACGTGAAAGTTGAGCTGGTTAACCAGTTACCAGAATATGGCTAACCGATTAACCAATTATGTCTCAAACTTGTTTTGCTACTGAAAGTCGCCCGTTAACCGGTTAACCATATCCTGTTAACCGGTTAACACTGTGTTGATTTTTGAAAGTCTTTTAAAAACCATAACTTTTGATCCGTGTGTCCGATCGAAGCGTTATTGGTATCGTTGATGATGTGGGATTAATTATTTGGTGGCAATTGAATGAAGATAATGTTATGTGATATGTTGTGATAAACATTTTACTTATGCAAATTGTGTTATGCCATGTCTAACTAATTGTTGTTAAGTATGATTGAGAGAATTTGCATGCTTAAAATTAATTAGGAAGAGTGAGGAAACTTTACCCCAAAACCAAATGGTATAGTTTAAGGTTGTGACCTAGTTGTGACTAGGATTGTGGTAGAAACTCTAGATGGCGATGCTCATGCATTCGATGTATAGATGTGCATCCTTGACGAGTAATGGTCTAGAGAAGAGAACCTAGATGGCGATGCTCGTGTATTTGATGTATAGATGTGCATCCTTGACGAGTAATGGTCTAGAGGAGAGTGAGACTCTAGTATGGAACATGTGTGTAAACCTTTGTGTTTTATGAGTGTAGCGCGATTTTTGTGGTTTCGAATCACTATCGCTTTGGTACTACAGTTCGATTCATTTTTTATCCTGTGAAGCTGATTAAGGAAGGGAAATAGATGTCTCAAATTAACCCTGCTTGCATACTGAGTTTAAACAGATGACTATTGGTTTACATATGCTATCAAAATTGGGGGGTCTGTCTTAGGTTATTTTGCTTAAGAATATAGTGTCTGGACTGTTCGTGAGGCTTTCGGTAAGGTACTAGATCTGATGCTTTTTCTTTGATTGATGTATGAAGGTACTGGACTTAGAGTTTTTTTATTAGTATGCTCGCTAAGATTTCGCAACCTTATGCCTACGTATTCCCGTTTAACGAAACAGGGAAATCAGAGCGATCGTAGTTCCCTCATATTCTAAGGGAGGAAGAAGATGTTTTGGTGTCTTGTTCAAAGCCCAAGATTGAAGCTAAAAGTGATTTGTATCTTGTTCAAAGCCCAAGATTAAAGCTAACGGGTTTTGGCTGAGAGAGAATTTATCATCTCTAAAGAGGAACTGTTGATGTTCGCATGCCTTGATCAAAACTCAAGTTTGATGCTAAAAGGTTGATTGACTCAATCGGGGATTTCATTATACAATGCCTAAGAGGAGGCTATTAACCCAACAAGAGGGTGTTTATTATTTGTCTCGTATAAAGCCCGAGATAGAGGCTAAAAGGGTTGACTCAACAAGAGAGCACTAAAATTGATTGACTCAACAAGAGAGTGCTTTCATATGTCTTGTACAAAGCCCAAGACGGAGGCTAAAAGGGTTTGACTCAACAAGAGAGTACTTTTATCTGTCCTGTACAAAGCCCAAGATTGTGGTTGAACAAGCTGGAGAACTTGAGAGGAGACTAGCTCCTTCCAGGGGGAATCTTTATACCAAGCTTTGGATAAAGACTGACTCAACAAGAGAGTATTTTTATCTGTCTTTTACGAAGCCCAAGACGGAGGCTAAAAAGGTTGACTCAACAAGAGAGTCTGAAAGGGTGATTGACTCAACAAAAGAGTCTTTTATACTCAACAAGAGAGTGATTTGCTGTCTCGTACAAAGCCCGAGATTGAGGCGAAAAGGAGATTGACTCAACAAGAGAGCCTTGAAAAGTGAGTGACTCAACAAGAGAGTCTGAAAAGGTTATCTCCGCTAGGGAGAATCATTGTACAAAGCCCAAAAGGAGGCTGAATATGTTGAGGAAGGATCATTATACAAAGCCTAAGAGGAGGCTCAACTTCTGTCAGGGATTCTTGAGATCCCGATGCAGGTCCAAGAGGGGAATCAATCCTTGCAGGGGAATGCAAAATGAATTGATAGATCAGAAATCTTGAGGCTCTGATTTGAGATAGTGTTAAACTGACCCTGGTTGGGGAATTTTGGGAGAAAGATGGGGTTTTAGAACGCACAAGTTTTAACTTTTGCTGGAGATTAATCCAGAATCCGGGGTGTCTCCTATATTGTAGGGAACTTGAGAATGTCTTTGAGACTCAAGAGTGCTTAGACTGTCCAAGTCTATTGGAAGATTTTTATCTTTTGTATGATGCCCAAGAGGAGGCCGACTCGTTTAAGGGATGAGTATCAACCCTAAAATTGGTCTGAGGGCTTTGGTGACTACTTTTAGAAAAACAGCTCTAACGAAGGATGACTAAGTTCTGTCGTATACCTCTAGGAGGTCGTGAGGGTCCTTGTATGAAGCCCAAGAGAAGGCATGAGAACTTCTAAGAAGCCGACAGGTCCTTGTACCACGCCCAAGAGGAGTCGGGGATGCTTTTAGGAAGCCTGTGGGTCCCCAAACCAAGAGAAGTTCAAGAAATGCAATTCACAGAGAAAAGATCATTCCAGGAAAGTTCGAGGGTTTGGAAGAAACTCAAGAGATGCTATTCACAGAGAATAGATCAACTTCGGGGAGTAGAATTTCTTTGACAATTTCTAGGGGTGACAGCCTGAGAAAAGGTTCACCGAGAATACTGCCTTTCTCTTTGTTCCATATTGTTTAACCCCAAGAGGAGGGAAGACTGTATCTGGAAATCCTATGGGGATCTAGTTTTGTTTGTATTTAAGAGTAACCAACAGGCTTTACCTAGTTCTAGACGTAGTTGCTGGGGAAAACTCTAAATAACTATACTAGTATATATACAGTTGATATATGACGAGTATTTAAAAGGTTATGAAAGAAGACTTACAGTGAAGCAACCCCACAATACAGTTATATACATGAAAGCAATAAATGAAAGTGGATAAACACTTACCCGTTGTAGAGCTTCCATGCTGTTTTGTTAGTTGTTCAACAAAGAAATTAAAGAATGTTTTGATGACAATATATATATTTGAATTAAAAATCAAAGGAGAAAGTGCTTAGAAGAGATTGTTGAGGCTTACAACTCGAGGAGAGGCCCAAGTTTTAACGATGATCGCACCGTTGTTTTGAGAACTGTACAGAGGGACTTATACAATATGTGAGGCCCACAGAGTTTTATTTACAAAGGGGATGGGTCTTACACTCCATTAGGCCCAAAGCATTTTAAGAGAAAAGAAATGGGACTTACAACACAAGGGTAGGCCCAATTGGTTTGTTTGAAAACGGCGATCGCGCCGAGGTTTTTTGAAAACACAGTGGGTCTTATACAATGAATGAGGCCCAAAATTATTTTATGTACAAGGGGGTTGGGTCTTACACTCTGTTAGAGGCCCATGAGTGTTTGAAAATGATTGATGAGGGTTGAAAATCAAAGAAACCCTAATTTTATTTTCCTTTAAAAGTAAATATTTAAAGAAAATCAATAAAAATGATAAAAATACCAAATAAGTTTAAATAAACTACTTGTGATTTTTGTTTAAGGTTTGAAAAATGAGGTTTTAATCACAAGATGATTTAGAACTCATTTGGTTTTGATTTTCAAGATAAATGTTCACTTTTAAAATGTTTAAAACAATAAAAAATGAATTTATTTACAAAAATACCAATTATATTAAATAAATAATATAAATTTTTATTTTTTTGTGGAATAAAATATTTCAACATTTTCGTGATTTTTTGCAAAAAGAACCATTCAAAAATAATTAAAATCGAGAGAGTTATTAATTTTCCAAATCATTAAAAATATGACAAAATATAATAAAAAGTGGAAAAATGATAAAAAAGAGGATCTGGGGCGAGGGGGATTCGAACCCCAGACCTCTTGGGTGCAGCGTGCGCCTTCTACCACTGGGGTGGTGATACATCCGTGTATCAAAACCACCCCATGAATATATGAGGTATGCTTGGTTTTTGGCCTGGCCAAGGCAAGGCAAGGCAAGATTTTGGCCAAAAACGTGAAGCTTGTAACTTTCTCATTTCTCCATGGATTGGGAAAAAATTTCGATCTACCCTGCCTAGAATTTCACAAGGAATCCAATGGTGGTGGTGGTTTTTTCAGATGAGGCTCCCGTTTTAAAACCCGACAGTGGTTTTGAAATAGGCCTCCATTTGCATTTTCTGTGCTACCTCATGGTACAGGCATGAATTACAGGATGAATTGGTTCAAACACAACATATACAACATGTATGAGAGGTGTATGATCAGTGGACTTCAAAGCAATGCATATTTCAAAGAGTTCAAGTTGTGATGCTTACCTCTTTAGGAGCTTTTTGGGCTATCTGCCAAGTGCTTTGTTCCAGAAATAATTTGATACTTTGGACACCCTCAAATGATCCCTTATAAGCTTTTAGGATGATTGTAATCAGCTGGAAACCTCAGGAATGGAAACTGACCCTTTCTTGCAAAAGGGGCAAAAGTGACCAAAATAGCAACTCTCTCAAATGGTGTTCTAGATGTGGGGAACCATTTGGGACAGTTCAAGGATGATATTTGGAATGTGTTTGAGGTCTTATCTGGTTTTGAAAGTGACTGAATCAAGACATGGCTTGAAAAATGCAAAAAAGTTCCATTTTGAGGTTTTGAGAGGGGACTTTGAGATTTTGGTGTTACAGGTCACTTATGAGAGTTTGGACAGCTTAGATATGACATATTGGATGTGTTTGGATCATGAGCTGTGATGGAAATGCTCTCTAACTCAAAAACTCAGAGTTACCTTGCAAAAGAAGGCATTTTTGCCTAGAGAAATAGATTTTGAGGAAAGCAAGTGTTGTAGTGCTTTGGTGTACTCAAACAGAGCACAAATGAGCTGTATTTATATTAGAGCAAGTTTTTTTTGCAAGCAATAGTGAATGGAAACTACAGCAGCTCATTGTCCAATTGCATCACTTTGGAATCTTAAGTCTCCTCTAGCCATTGACTAGAGGTTAGAGCACAGGCCTACGGTTCCCTAGTTCAGAGCTTATCCTTGACTCATTCAGTTGGAATAGGCTCAGTTCATGCCACCTTGGTGCATCCATTGAATGCCCCAAAACAAAATTGGAGTCTTGTCCCCCTTTTAGGTTTTTTAGGTTTGGCATGCTACTTGTAGTTCCAAAGACTTGGGAGGCTTATAGATAAGTGTTTGTTCCTCCTTGGTCTCCCCTTGAGGTGTTCAGATGGATAAACTTGTTTGTCATTTGTACAATTTGATAAAATAGAGCAAAATGCACAAATCTGCTTTGTCATTACAGTTGCAGCAAGGCATATGATAAAACATATGATAAAACATATGTGTGATCATAGTTTGTCTTGACACTTTTTGTATCCAAGTGAAAAATGCCCCTATATTTTAAAAAAATGAAACAGATTCTGACTTAGTGAAAATTTCACTAAGTGTTGGAAAAAGTGGCATTTTCATGTTTTTTGTCATTTTGGTCACTCCATAACTAAAAATCCATGAGGAATTGAAATGAGCTGTAGTTGACACTTTTAAAGTATGCCATGAGAGCTGCAAATCGATCTTTGGATCAACCAAAATGGTTGCTAGGATCACAAGTTATGATCCTTGGAATTTGGTACCCTAACCACTTTGTTTCATAACTTAGAAAATTTCTAAGTTTTTTATGGTTACCCTTTTTACAAGTCATCCCACTTTGATTTTTCTTGATGAATGATGATTCCAATCACACATTAACATCATTTTAGGGTCAAGGAACCATAATTGTGAAAAATCTCAACAAGTCAAACTTGACTTTTGTGCACAGTTGACTTTTTATCAGATGAATTCCAAACTATGCAATCCTTGGGGAAATCAAGTCCTTTACCTAAATCAAACCTAATGGCCATGTTTCATAGGTGTTATAGGGTGTATTGAATCATGTCCCAAGGATTGGGAACATGTCTTGGTCAAAAGTCAAAGGTACAGTTGACTTTTCCCTCGAAACCCTAATTGTGGTCCTGATGAAATTGAAACTTGTGGATCAATCTTCTTGGATCAATCCATTGTTTTAAATGGATCAATGTAGTGTATTGGAGACCCTCAAATGATGTCTTGAGGTCTTGGCTCATGTTTTGTCCCAAAAGTTAACTTAAGGGTGAATTAGGTCAAGAAACCCTAATTCCTGATTTGTTGTGAATGCATACCCTGAGGCAAAATTGACTTGATGATTGGGTCCATGAGGTCCCTTGGAGTATCTTGAGTTATGTGTTGAAGCATTGACTCATGCCCAGAGGAAACTTTCTACCTGGAGGCCTTGGTCGACCAAAACCCTAATTTGGTGACACTGGCGATCTTGAGGCTTAATCCACTTGGAATGTTGCAGCCTTGTGCTCGATACTTGATGTGGGAGTCCTCTTGATCTTTTATGTGTATTGGAGAGTTTAGAAAAGTTGAAGATCATGTTATTTCTTGATTAATCCTTTGTCTAAGTGCTCTGAGAGGGCTTAAAGCCCTAATTCTTGACTATGGTGAATGCTCGATCATCTTTGAGGAGATTGATGAGGCATAAAGGTACATCCATATTGTGATGACGATTTGCATAATGATGGGAAATCTTAGTGGTCAAAATTTGGGGTATGACAATGAGGAAAATGCGTGTGGGCCTTAAGGCGAATGTGGCCTTGTGATTGTCGAATACAATCACATTTGTGTGTGTAATCACGTAATCGTAACCGTTTCCCTTGAGTTGCTGTTTCATGAGCTTAGGGCTCCTCTGGAATATACGCATGATTACTTGGCAGGTTTGATTCCCGCGTGTAGTACGAATGGAACCTACAGGTAGAGACTTGTGACAGTTTATGGCCCGTGTGAAGTGATGGTTCATAACGGTTAATGGCCCGTAGAACTTGAATCCATTTTGTATGCCAAGTAAGTTACAAGGATCCATGACTCGGGTCGACTTCTAGACGTAGAAGCAGACGGGAAAAAAGGGATGTCTTGGTAAGGTTATCGATTAGTGATATTTTGAGTTGGTGAACTCATGAACATGTTTCTATATAGTGTGAGATTGTGAACTCAAGGTCATTTCCCTTCCCCTTAACTTGAGTTAGGAATTTTCTAGAACCCTGTAAAGCCGAGAGAATCCATAAGATAGGGAACTCACTGAGATTAATATCTCACCCCATTATTGTTGTTATTTTTTAGGCATTGTTTGCAGGTTTGATTTACAAGTGGAGCTATGCTTGGATGTTTCAAGAGAAGCTTAGCTTTAGTTTTCCGCTGTGTAATTTATTGTATACAATTGAGGATATTGTATATTGATCTTAGTTTTTATTGTTTTGGCTAGTTTCCATATCTTGTACCATAGTTGGTGTATATGTTTTTAGAATGGTCAAGTATGTGAATTACGCCATTAGGCACTTATGATGGTGTCAGTACCAAACAAAACACTTGTATAGTATTATTCTAGGTATATATTATACAGGGCATTACAAAGTCAAACTTCTCCAAACTTTCTTTTAAAATACAACAATTATACCCAAAAATATGAAAGTACGATATGTTTGGTTTTTTATTTTCCCAAAGTTCACATGGAGTTTTATTTAAGATATCTCTAATAGAACAATGAATCAAAACATAGCATGAAGTGTCAATGGCGTCGGCCCAAATTTGTTTTTCAACATTTGATTCAAATAAAATTTTTCTAGCCATTTCTTGCAAGGTTCTATTTTTTCTCTCAACAATTCCATTTTGTTTGGAAGTTCTTGGAAATGATAAATTTTAGAAATTCCATTTTCATCAAAGAAATATTTAAAGGATGAACTTTCAAACTCTTTCCATTGACCAATTCTCACAGATATGATATGCAAATATATTTCATGTTGAACCCTTTTGCAAAACTTTTGAAATGCTTCAAAAGAATCATATTTTTATTTTAGAAATAAAACCTAAGTAAAGTGAGAGAAATCATCAACTTTCACAATACCATATTTCTTTCCACTAAGGATTGCTGTTTTGATGCATAATTCACACATTTTATATTTATCAAAACTAATTTTAGGAAGACATTTAACTAGATCAAGATTGGATAATTTTGAAATAGTCTTTATACTTAAATGACCAACCCATCTATGCCATATCCATTTCTCTTTTTATATGGATATGAAACATAAATCAGTTGGGAGTTTATTTAAGTCTAAGATATATAGATTTTTCTTTCTTGATCTAGAGAATATAGTTTTCCCATGGATAGTTGATTTACTTCACACATGTTAGGTGTAATACCCCGTATTATCTAAATGCTCACTTGGATATCAGATGAGATCAGATGAGCATTTATGTGCTCTATCCTTGGTAAATTGGATTAATGGAATCTTCTAAGTACTCTAAGCATTATCAATTGGGACCAATAGAGCAGCTAATGAACTCTGAAGAGATCAATTTGTTATTAGTTCAAGAGAGACTTTTATGATAACTCTAATAATTGATCAATTGGTTGAGATGACAAAATATCAATTGGAGATATTTTACTCTATTGGATTATATTATATAATAATAGTATTATATATATATATGTTAAGAAAAGGAAAAGAAAGAAAAAGAAGAAAAGAGGAAATGGAAAGTGAAGAAGAGAAAGAAGAGAAAGTGAAGAAGAGAAGAAGAAGGGAGAAGAGAGAAACCCATGGATCATCATCATTACCATCTTCTTCAAACTCCTCTTCGATTATCAGGTGGGTTCTAGTTAGAAACTCTAAGTTCTAGAAATAGATGTTTTGAATTGAGAGAAAATGATAAATTGTTGAATCAATGAAATCTAACAGATAAAATGAGTTATAAACTGTGTTGTATGATCAATATGTGTATAGAATCATCTATTGAAGCTTATTTGTGCATTGGGTAGTGTTTGGAATGGGTTTTGGACCCAAAGGCCCCAGCTGTTACGCTGCAGAATTTCTGTATTTTCCCAGGTTCGCACTGCGAATCCCCTAGCGAAGGGGAAATCGAACATTCGCTGCATATTCGCACGGCGAAGGTGAGGGCAAACGTTCTCCAGAGGTTTGCACTGCGAACTTTACCTTGTTTTGGTTCTGACTTGGTTTGCCAGACGTTCGCACTGCGAATGGGGCAGCGAACCAGTGTTAGCTAGGCATTTGCTGGAAGCTTCGCACTGTGAATGTGGAAGCGAGCATTCGCTGGATGCTTCCCATTGCGAACATGACAGATCCTCCAACTTATTTCTTTCATAACTTTTGACCCGTTTATCCGATGTGCGTATTCTTGGTATCGTTGTAAAGCTAGGAACATCCTCTAGCTAATGGAAGTGAGAAATATCTGGTTATTGCCCGATTAGATAAATCGGAGGGAACCGTGGATTGGTGTAATTTGACGATTATTTGCCTATGCTCTTATTATTAAACATGTTTGAATATGTATGCATGTTAAAATGCGAAATAGGTAGAGTGAGGAATATTATCGTAAACGATGTCGGAAAGTGTGGAATGACATAATGACAACAATCATGCATACGGTGCCGAGGCGTGTGTCAGATACTAATGTCATAGAATGAATAAACACTAGTATGGAACATGTGTGTTAACCTTTGTGGTTGTGATAAGGCATTATGGCCTCGTGATCGTCGTATACAATCACGTAGTGTATATGATCACGTAATCAGACTGTTTTTATCCCTTAATAAATATCCGTGACCCGTGTCCATAACTCTAGAGAAGGGATGGCGGGGGAAAGTGTTTATTAAGTAAGTGACCGTGACCCGTGTCCATAATCCTTTGGAAGGACTGGCCGGGGAAAGTTACTTAGTGGTGGTATTAGTGACCCGTGTCCATAACCTCTTGTGTAGGCTGGCCGGGGAAAGTACCGTGTGTAGGTAACCATGACCCGTGTCCATAACCTCTCGTGTAGGCTGGTCAGGGAAAGTTATCTATGTTAGCTCCGGGACCCGTGTCCATAATCCTTTGTAAGGACTGGCCGGGAATGGATGTCTACGCTTTTAAGGATCCGTGACCCGCGTTGAACTCTCTTGTAGGGTTGGCCAGGGAAAGATGCCTTGGTTTGTAATGCCGAGTAGTGATAATATTTTGAGTTGATGAACTCATGAACATGTTTCCATATAGTGTGTGTTTGTGAGATTGTGAACTCAAAGTCATTTTGCCTTCCCCTTGACTTGAGTTAGGATTGATAGAACATTGTAAAGCCGAGAGGACCTATAAGATAGGGAACTCACTGGGATTTGATGTATCTCACCCCACTATAGTTGCTTTATTTCAGGTGCAGGTTTGGTTACAAGTGGAGCGATGCTCGGATGTTTCAAGAGAATCTTAGTTAAGCTTATTCCGCTGTGTATTCTTTTGTTGTATACAATTGAGGATATTGTATATTATTCTTAGATTTTATTTTGCTTTGGCTAGTTTCCATGACTTGTGCCATGGGTTGTATTTATGTTTTAGAAATGGACAAGTATGTGAACTATGCCATTAGGCGCTTTTGATGTGTCAGTACTAAATAAAATGCTTGTATTGTATTATTCTAGATGTATATTATACAGGGCATTACATTAGGTTTGAAATAACTTCAAAGCCATTATCACATAGTTGACTTATAATTAGTAAGTTATATTTTAAACCTTCCACATATTGAACATGCTTAATCTTAGTAGAATAATTCTTACTAATGATACCAATACCTTTGATTTTTAATTTGACACCATTTCCATAAGTTATTGATCCACCGTCTTTTTCTTTCAATGATAAGAAACAATTTTTATCTACAGTCATATGTCTTGAGCAACCACTGTCCAAGTACCAATGCTTTTTCTTGTTTTTCAGAATATATTCCTACATCAAAAGTTAGTAATTATTTGGGTACCCATATGGACTTGGGTCCTTGAGAGTTGGATTTTATGATATGTGTAGTCTTGCTAAAACAATTGGATTCATGATGACCAACTTTATTGCCATAACAACATTTTATATTTTTTCTAAAGTAATAATTTGATTCATGATGGTTAGTTTTTTTTGCAATAACAACATCTATTTATGAGGTTTTCGTTGTTTGTATTTTTCTTGACACTTTCACCATCTTTGCATATAAAATTATCATTTTTTATTTCTTTATTTCTCCATTTAGGAACCCAAATAATTTTAAAGTTGTTGACATCTTTCTTCAAACTTTCATATTTCTTGCATACATGTTTTTCCTTCTTGATTGTTTCATCATTGATATTAGGGACACAAAGTTTTTGTAAACCCTTTGATTTTTGCAAGTATTGAATCCAATCCAGCTTTGTCAAAAACTCCTACTTGAGATCCCATGATTTTTTGAAAGTTTCAGTATATTTTATAAATCTAGTAATAACATTTGTTTGTTCTACATATTTGGTTTTTAAAGCATTGTTCTCTTTTTGAGTTTCACAAGAATTTTGAGAATGAACCTCCCTCGTTCCTTCATTGAGATTCCTATGTTTCTCATACATTTCACAATGAGTTAGCATCATGTTTTGAATGATTTTAAGATATTCTTCATTTTTAATTTGCATCATTTCATTTTCTATCTTTATCTCATAAAATTTATTTTTTAGAGACAATAATTTTTTATACAAAATGTTTGAGTCATTTAAAATAATATCAAACTCTGTTTCAAGATGTTTACATAAATGGAAAGGTTGACTTCTCTCTCTTCTACTTTTGAGGATGACATTTTATGCATTTCTAGAATTGGTTTAGAATTAGCTAATTTATCTTCATCCTCAATTTGTTGAGTGTGTTGTTGATGCTTCATCTATCCCCTTCGTTGAGAGTGTTTTTTTATTCCGAATCTTTTAATTAAAACATAATGGTATAATTGAAGACTTTGATGCAAGTACCCACTTTATTGGTTTTTACATTTCTTCTTGTATCTTTTCCTCTTACATTAATTAAGCGCTTAAACCTTAGAGGTCGTGCTCTAATGCCAATTGAAGTAGATAGAAATGTCACTAGAATGGGGGTTGAATAAGGACCCCTTTAAAATCTTGTTTTTTATTTATGAAACAAGCTTTATCAAAATAAAATATTAATATAATCAATAATTAAAGTGTTTATAGTGTGTGAATTTTGTATAAAAAAAGCAATCTTTAAAGGAAAGAGTTTAAGAAAAAACACGAGAGATTTATCCGGGTTCACCAAACTTGGCTACATCAGTCCCCATGTTTTGTGAGACTTTCCAATTAATGATCAATATCTTTTGATCCTTTTCTTACACCAAGATGTAGTTCCATTACAAACCTTCGGCTGGCTAACACTATCACCCAATATCAACCATGACTTGAGAATAAACAAAATATTAAGAATAATTTGTAAGGAGGATCAGATTCACTATTCTTCAACAAATTATTATTTGGAGGATGTGGTTTTAAGACAAATAATCTTAGAAATAAGGATCTTTGATTCTGTGATTATAATTTTAGTAAGAATATAACTTTGGAAGAATATGATGAATTTTCTCTCTTAAACTCTCCTTGAATGAAGGTGTTTTCTCTCTTGATTTTTCCTTTAATGAATGATTTTATTTTAAGGTAAATATTCTTAGAAGGAATATCCTTGATTCTAAGAATATGATTTTAGTGAGAATATGATTTTTTGAAGAATTTCATGAATGTTCTCTTGAATTTTCCTTGAATGATTTAGTTGAAACGAAGAGAATGTGAATGACTATTTATAGAGGTTTTGATCCGCTAGTTCTTGAGTACCATATATGTCCTGAGTATATACTTGAAATTACAAGTCTGCTATTAGTAATTACAATTCTACCATTGATAGTGTAAATGACAAAATCATCTATTTACAGAATTGCCACTGAGTGAGGCTGATACTCATGTTGTGTTTCTTGATCCTCAACTGCTATATGTATTTACGAAAATGAAATTTGGTATAATTTGATCCTCTAGAATAATTACAACTTTGTCATTGCTTTCTTTCTTGATTCTCAGCATGTAACATCTATATTACAACTTTGCCATTGTTTCAAAAGCTGATCCTCTTTAGTAATGTAGAATTACAATAATGCCATTGTGTATCTTATTTCTTTGTCATACTTGGTATTTTGTGTTCCTTTCTAAAATATACTTTTCTTTTCTTGTATTGAGCTTAATAATAAACTTGAGAACCATTTCTTTTCGCATCTCATTGATGATAACATCTATGCATACCTATCTTATTAATCACCACTCAAGAGCACACATCAAATAACAAATAAGATCATAACCTTAATATATCTACACAAAAGTTTGTCATCTTCAAAACACCAAAAAGGATTTTTTTTCATCAACAATCTCCCCCTTTTTGATGATGATAAACTTCTTGTAGTAAAGATTTTGATATTTCAAAAATGGAGAAATTTTATGCTCCCCCTCAACTTGTGCATAATATAAAATTTATGCTCCCCCACAATTTATGCATAAATATTGATACTTTTATTTATTTTATATTCTAATTTCAAAACATTTCTCATTTAATTAAACTTCCCTTTCTGTCAGCATACAAAAAGGAATGGGAGATACATATAATACCATGGAGAAAGAAATGAAATTTTTTGAGATAAGTTCTCATAAAAAATTAGATATAAATAACATGTATCTCCTTCAAATGTGTTTCTTACACTGAGTATTTAAAGATGAAATCATCTTTAATTTTTATTTAAAGATGAGGTTTTCGTTGTTTGTATTTTTCTTCATACTTTCACCATCTTTGCATATAAAATTATCATTTTTTATTTCTTTATTTCTCCTTTCAGGAACCCAAATAATTTTAAAGTTGTAGACTTTCTTCAAACTTTCATCTTTCTTGCATACATATTTTTCCTTCTTGATTGTTTCATCATTGATATTAGGGACACAATGTTGTTGTAAATCCTTTGATTTTTGCAAGTATTGAATCCAATCCACCTTTGTCAAAAACTCCTACTTGAGATCCCGTGATTTTTTTGAAAAGTTTCAGTATATTTTCTAAATCTAGTAATATTATTTGTTAGTTCTACATATTTTGTTTTTAAAGCGTTGTTCTCGTTTTGAGTTTCACAAGAATTTTGAGAATGAACCTCCCACGTTCCTTCATTGAGATTCTTATGTTTCTCATATATTTCTCAATGAATTAGCTGCATGTTTTGAATGATTTTATGATTTTCATCATTTTTAATTTGCAGCATTTCATTTTCTCTCTTTATCTCATATAATTTATTTTTTAGAGACAAACATTTTAATACAAAATGTTTGAGTCCTTTAAAATAAGATCAAACACTGTTTCAAGATGTTTACATAAATGGAAAGGTTGACTTCTCTCTCTTCTAGTTTTGAGGATGACATTTTATGCATTTCTAGAATTGGTTTAGAATTAGCTAATTTATCTTCATCCTCAATTTGTTGAGTGTGTTGTTGATGCTTCATCTATCTCCTTCATTGAGAGTGTTTTTTTATTCCGAATCTTTTAATTAAAACATAATGGTATAATTGAAGAATTCGATGCAAGTACCCACTTTATTGTTTTGACATTTCTTCTTGGATCTTTTCCTCTTACACTATTTAAGCGCTTAAACCTTAGAGGTCGTGCTCTAATGCCAATTGAAGTAGATAGAAATGTCACTAGAAGGGAGGTTGATTAGGGACCCCTTTAAAATCTTGTTTTTAATTTATGAAACAAACTTTATCAAAATAAAATATTAACATAATCAATTATTGAAGTGTTTACAGTGTGTGAATTTTGTATAAATAAGCAAGCTTTAAAGGAAAGAGTTTAAGAAAAAACACGAGAGATTTATCCTAGTTCACCAAACTTGGCTACACCAGTCCCCACGTTTTGTGAGACTTTCCAATTAATGATCAATATCTTTTGATCCTTTTCTAACAAGATATGGTTTCATTAGCCTTGCCAGGCTTACAATACTGATTACAAACCTTCGGCTGGCTAACACTATCACCCAATATCAACCATGACTTGAGAATATATAAAATATTAAGAATAATTTGTAAGGAGGATCAGATTCACTATTCTTCAACAAATTATTATTTGGAGGATGTGGTTTTAAGACAAATAATCTTAGAAATAAGGATCTTTGATTCTGTGATTATAATTTTAGTAAGAATATAACTTTGGAAGAATATGATGAATTTTCTCTCTTAAACTCTCCTTGAATGAAGGTGTTTTCTCTCTTGATTTTTCCTTTAATGAATGATTTTATTTTAAGGTAAATATTCTTAGAAGGAATATCCTTGATTCTAAGAATATGATTTTAGTGAGAATATGATTTTTTTAAGAATTTCATGAATGTTCTCTTGAATTTTCCTTGAATGATTTAGTTGAAATGAAGAGAATGTGAATGACTATTTATAGAGGTTTTGATCCGCTAGTTCTTGAGTACCATATCTGTCTTGAGTATATACTTGAAATTACAAGTCTGCCATTGGTAATTACAATTCTACCATTGATAGTGTAAATGACAAAATCATCTATTTACATAATTGCCACTGAGTGAGGCTGATACTCATGTTGTGTTTCTTGATCCTCAACTGCTATATGTATTTACGAAAATGAAATTTGGTATAATTTGATCCTCTAGGACAATTACAACTTTGTCATTGCTTTCTTTCTTGATTCTCACGCATGTAACATCTATATTACAACTTTGCCATTGTTTCAAAAGCTGGTCCTCTTTAGTAATATAGAATTACAATAATGCCATTGTGTATCTTATTTCTTTGTCATACCTGGTATTTTGTGTTCCTTTCTAAAATATACTTTTCTTTTCTGGTATTGAGCTTAATAATAAACTTGAGAACCATTTCTTTTCGCATCCCATTGATGATAAAATTTATGCATACCTATCTTATTAATCACCACTCAAGAGCACACATCAAATAACAAATAAGATCATAACCTTAATATATCTACACAAAAGTTTGTCATCTTCAAAACACCAAAAAGAATTTTTTTTCATCAACAATCTCCCCCTTTTTGATGATGATAAACTTCTTGTAGTAAAGATTTTGATATTTCAAAAATGGAGAAATTTTGTGCTCCCCCTCAACTTGTGCATAATATAAAAATTATGCTCCCCCTCAATTTATGCATAAAAATTGATAATTTTATTTATTTTATATTCTAATTTCAAAACATTTCTCCTTTAACTAAACTTCCCTTTCTGTCATCATACAAAAACGAATGGGAGATACATATAATACCATGGAGAAATAAATGAAATTTTTTGGGATAAATTCTCATAAAAAATTAGATATAAATAATACGTATCTCCTTCAAATGTATTTCTTTCACTGAGTCTTTAAAGATGAAATCATCTTTAATTTTTATTTAAAGATGAGGTTTTCTTTGTTTGTATTTTTCTTCATACTTTCACCATCTTTGCATATAAAATTATCATTTTTTATTTCTTTATTTCTCCTTTCAGGAACCCAAATAATTTTAAAGTTGTACACATCTTTCTTCAAACTTTCATCTTTCTTGCATACATGTTTTTCCTTCTTGATTGTTTCATCATTGATATTAGGGACACAAAGTTTTTATAATGCCCTGTATAATATATATCTACAATAATACCATACAAGCATTTTATTTGGTAATGACACATCAAAAGTGCCTAATGACATAGTTCACATACTTGTCCATTTCTAAAACATAAATACAACACATGGCACAAGTCATGGAAACTAGCCTAAAATAATAAAACTAAGAATGATATACAATATCCTCAATTTTATACAACAAAAGAATACACAGCGGAATAAGCTTAACTAAGCTTCTCTTGAAACATCCCAGCATCACTTCACTTGTAATCAAACCTGCACCTAAAATAAAGCAACTATAGTGGGGTGAGATACATCAAATCTCAGTGAGTTCCCTATCCTATAGATTCTCTCGGCTTTACAAGGTTCTGCCTTAGCCTAACTCAAGTCGGGGGAAAAGGAACTAGACCTTGAGTTCAAATATCTCTAAATAGAGAAACCATCGCGTAAGACGCAAACGCCAACTTGTTAAGGAATCTTTCCCCGGCCATCCCACTCAAGGAGATTAAACACGGGTCACGGACCCTTAACGTAAATAACTTTCCCCGGCCATCCCACACAAGGAGATTAAACACGGGTCACGGATATCTACCATTGGTACTTTCCCCGGCCATCCCACACAAGGAGATTAAACACGGGTCACTAATACCAACCACCACGTAACATTCCCCGGCCATCCCACGCAAGGAGATTAAACATGGGTCACGGTTACTCACCTAATAAATACTTTCCCTGGCCATCCCACACCAAGGGATTAAACACGGGTCACTAATATTTATTAAGCGACGCAAACCTAATAAATAATTTCCCCAGCCATCCCACACCAAAGGATTAAACACGGGTCACTAATATTTATTAAGCGATACGTACAAACCGGAGGAAAATACGGTCCCCCACTAACAACCACTTAACAAAGATACTCTTCTAGTATCGATGTAGGAATTGCCGCACAATTCTCTAATTCATTCTATTATACTAAGGTTTCCTCGCCCTACCTATTTCATATTTTACATGCATACATATTCAAACATGCTTAACAATAAGTGCATAGGTAAATAATCCTCAATCGCATATTGGGAACACATAATTCAACATACCACAAATCACACTAATTAACGGTTCCCTCCGATTTATCTAATCGGGCAATAACCAGATATTTCTCACTTCCATTAGCTAGAGGATGTTCCTAGCTTCACAACGATACCAAGAATACGCACCTCGGATAAACGAGTCAAAAGTTATGAAAGAAACAAGTTGGAGGATCTGCTATGTTCGCAATGCGAAGCAGCCAGCGAATGCTCGCTTTCTCATTCACAGTGCAAAGCTCCCAGCGAATGCCTAAACCACATTGGGTTCGCTGCCCCATTCGCAGTGCGAACGTTTGGCGAACCAAGTCAGAACCAAAACAAGGTAAAGTTCGCAGTGCGAACCTCTGGCGAATGTTCACCCTCACCCTCGCCGTGCGAATAGCCAACGAATATTCGATTTCCCCCTTCGCTAGGGGACTCGCAGTGCAAACCTGCGAAAACTGGGTTTCCCAGCAGCGTGAAAACAGAGCTTTGGGACCAAAAAACTTCACCCAACACACAAACTTGCATTAACAGATGATCATACATGGCTAATGATTATACTACACAGTTTATAACTCATTTTATCCGTTAGATTTCATTGATTCAACAATTTATCATTTTCTCTCAATTTCTAACCTAAGTTCCAAACATCTATTTCTAGAACTTAGAGTTTCTAACTAGAACCCACCTGATAATTGAAGAGGAGTTTGAAGAAGATGGTAATGATAATGATCCATGGGTTTCTCTCTTCTCCTTTATTCTTCTCTTCTTCACTTTCTCTTCTTTCTTTCCATTTCCTCTTTTCTTCTTTTTTCTTTCTTTTCCTTTCTTAACATATATATAATACTATTATTATATAATATAATCCATTAGAGTAAAATATCTCCAATTGATATTTTGCCATCTCAACCAATTGATCAATTATTAGAGTTATCATAAAAGTCTCTCTTGAACTAATAATAAATTGATCTCTTCAGAGTTCATTAGTTGCTCTATTGATCCCAAATGTCGATACTTAATGTACTTAGAGGATTCCCCAAATTCAATTAATCAAAGATAGAGCACATAGATGCTCATCTGATATCCAATTGAGCATTTAGATAATACGGGGTATTACACTCTCCCCCCATTAAATTGAAATTCGCCCCCGAATTTCCTCTACTCAACCAACATTGCAACTTGTATTCTTGTCTTCGATCCATGCTTAACTTTACTTCCGTTAAAATTTCTGACATAATCCCAAATCCAACTTGACTTCGCAGACCAAAATCCTTAATTTCACGAATCATCAAGCTTCACGTCTTTAGTCATACTCTTATTCCAATATTGGATTAACTTTCAACTTGCTTTTTCCCATAATTCATCTGTTGTTCCATACTACAACACTTGGTCATATCTTACCTTGGAAAGAATGTACCATTCTACATTCCTCCACTGAGTCACAAACCAAACCGTAATATCTTATCTTGGTTCAGGATAATAAATACTCAACAAATCTTCACGATGTAGTTCAGTGATTCCTTAACTTCACACAATTACCGACAACTATTCTTCCATAAATCCTTTAACATTCGTACCACTTCATAACTAGTCAAACGACTTCTTTACCAGTTCCTTCTGGTCTGATGCTAAACATTGTAATCATTACCTCCTATAATTCATTTCTTTCGTATCACACCAAAGGGTAACATACTTAAAACAAAATCTCCTTATCTCCATACTTACAAGCAATAATCCTTCTAACTTCTTATTATTCTGGTATAACTCTTTCCTCTATCACCTTCCACTGTGCAATCCAAAATTCTAACAATGGAATACCACAATTATCAAGCGTTACCAAGTAGCCAACAGTCCATGGAGAACACACTTATCCACTGGGATCCTTACTAACCAACGACATCAGAAATTACTGACGCCCTATGGTAGAATAATTTCTTTGCCAACACACAATATTATAACATCCGTCCAACACTCTCTAGGTTATAGAGACGGAAGAGTTACACTGCTACAACCATAACATTCACAACACCAAATCCATTATAATTTCGAAATCAATAGATCCAAAATAGTTTAACAACTTCCGATTCTGGTTACCTCATTCTAAATCAATTCTTCTTACGGTTTCCGACTTACTCAAGGCTTCTGTCGTCACCAAATCTCCACTACTAACAATGTAACACCATCACGGAACATCAAACATATACGAATCAACACTTATCAAACTTTAACCATTCAAAGCGAGATTGTGAGTTTCCATACTACTCACCAATCCACACACAACACTCTACATGTACACACACCCTCAAAGGACATGCCACGTTTCTCAATTGAATCCATTTTTCTCATTCGTTCCGTTCCACCAACGATTCCAAGTTACATGCTTAACTTCGGAACGTCCAATTCTTACTCGTACTTGGAAAGATAACTTTCAAATTCCTTCTTTGGGTCAAACACAACTGCACACAACTGGTACCACTCTCACAGAGTCTAAGTCCAATACCATGGACTCACAGAAGATAGCACTTTATAACTCTGACCAACTGCTCATATCTTATTAACACCATAAATTAAATTACCGAAACGATCTTTACAAGATCTACACTTCAAGAATATTTTCCAACTTCGTCCTTAAGACTCTCATCAGTAGGGATAACAATATACTAAAGACTTTCTCCTACTCAATACAATTCACAAGATTACTTCCTCGAAGTCAAATGCCCTTGTCATCTAAACAGATGATCAACTATGCAACACCCTTTTAGAAGTTCCAATTTCAAAAACACAATTCCGTCTTTCATTTACTTGCCATCCTGTTTTCCAATCACATGATACTCTCCAATCGGGGTAACAAAATGCAGATGATAGTTTTCAAGGGATTTTACAATTTACACACACGTTACTCGATTAACCACCTGAGCTAATCAGTTAACTCCTCAAAATTCAACGTAAAACACCTTCCGAGCAAGTGTTAATCGGTTAACCCCATTGTGTTAATCGGTTAACACTGCTACAGAACAAAACCAGTTTCTTCTTAATTCAAAACCATCCCTACTAAAAACCATCAATCCGATTTGTTCTAACTTGGAATATCATTCTCAACTCGCGGCTTCTTCACTTATATAACATTCACCAACCATGATCGACTCAAGGTAAAACCGACAAAATCAAAACAGGCAGACGACACACTCCCACCAAGTGACAAGGCAAAATTCCAAATTCTGACGAGGTCACACTACAAAGCTTCAGTGGGATAGTTCCTCTCTGCTTAAACAACTACACTTGCGGGAAGTTAAAATGACGACATTCCAAGGTTTGAGCCACAACTCATACTTAATTCGTCCACAAGCAAAACCCAGTACATAACCGTTACACGGTACCACAAAAGCGATGGACATCTCATAACAAGCATACCACCTTATTCTCTCACTTGAACTCCTTGGTGAGAAATAAGACAACAATGTTCTTGGTCCAACAAAAGGTAGATTCCAATTATTCCGATTATTCACAAATACAGAAGTTGCTCTACACTTGAAAATAGATTGGGGCAATGCATCCTTTTGAAGAACCTTCTCATCACTTCGTACACATTAACCGGACTTCCTTACTTCCCACTATCCATTGTACACCACACTTACACTTAAGTCACTTAATGAAATACTCGCATACAACAATTCTCATCAACTAATTACCAAACCCTTCCGGTATAAGTTGTTCTATGATTTACATTTAGTCCGTAATAATTCCCATTTGCTTCTCATTGTTTTACCGCAACTTACTCCTTAAAATACAATAGTCACTGCTCCACAAGGTACGTCTCTTCACACTTGTCTCAAAATAAGAATCCACCACGTACACTTATGACCACAGTGCTACTACTACGCTCGTTATTAATACCAAAGTGTAACTTTCTCATGGGTGAACCATCCTTGATTACACTTCCTTAACTATAGGTTCACTACCACCTTACAACCTTATTGCACACTCGTCCAAAATACCCTCTGTTGTCATTTCCTCATAATATACTGTCGATACCATTTCTACATTGCGTTTACTTTGCTCTCCATGGTAATCCTCTTAGATCCAAATATAAAATCATCATACTAAACTTTCCTTAAATCCACGATACTTACTCTGCTTCTTAATACAACTTACTCCGGTATGTATCACTAAACTTTCTGTTACTAAATGAAGCTCAACTTCCTCCGACACAATAACTTAAACTGTTCCTTGAGTAATTTAACAAATCCAAATTGGTCTCTTACTGAAAACAGAAATCCTGATGTATCATCTCGAACTTAATCTCTCTCGTCCATTAAAGATACCATAGTGACCTTAGAAACTGAAGCACCAATACTTATCTCACTTCCGGACCCTACGCCACGCGTTCCACAAAACAACCTTTCTTTTTCACGGAATGAGATTACTTGGAATCCTTATCCATACTAGTGGCCAATCCAGCTCCACTAGCGATTTTACATATTCCTTGATACCTTGACCCATCGTCCGGTAGAGGTCCTCAACTTTTAGACTCCATCCATTCCAAAGGATTGCTTAACAACGCATCACTCTTTCATTTCCATGCTACCCATGCACAACTTCTACCAAGATCTCAACTGAGCTGACCAAAACTCCTCACTACTAACTCTTGGCTTGAGCCTTCCCTCACAACACAAGTTACGACAACACTTTGGAGTCCTCGTGGTCGCTCAACCATGATTCTACCTATCACATACATAGTATTAGGTTGATCAGACCCAACACTACATAGTATGATATTAACTTTCATGATGGCAAGACATACTTAAGAGGCAGGAATAGATTTACTTATGATGTTTCAAGGCTAGGTCGAGAATACGACCTGCTCTGATACCAACTATAATGCCCTGTATAATATATATCTAGAATAATACCATACAAGCATTTTATTTGGTACTGACACATCAAAAGTGCCTAATGACATAGTTCACATACTTGTCCATTTCTAAATCATAAATACAACACATGGCACAAGTCATAGAAACTAGCCAAAAATAATAAAACTAAGAATGATATACAATATCCTCAATTGTATACAACAAAAGAATACACATCAAAATAAGCTTAACTAAGCTTCTCTTGAAACATCCCAGCATCGCTTCACTTGTAACCAAACCTGCACCTGAAATAAAGAAACTATAGTGGGGTGAGATACATCAAATCTCAGTGAGTTCCCTATCCTATAGATTCTCTCGGCTTTACAAGGTTCTGCCTTAGCCTAACTCAAGTCGGGGGAAAAGGAACTAGACCTTGAGTTCAAATATCTCTAACTAGAGAAACCATCGCGTAAGACACAAACGCCAACTAGTTAAGGAATCTTTCCTCAGCCATCCCACTCAAGAAGATTAAACACGGGTCACGGACCCTTAATGTAAATAACTTTCCCCGGCCATCCCACACAAGGAGATTAAACACGGGTCACGGATATCTACCATTGGTACTTTCCCCGACCATCCCACACAAGGAGATTAAACACAGGTCACTAATACCAACCACCACGTAACTTTCCCCGGCCATCCCACGCAAGGATATTAAACACGGGTCACGGTTACTCACCTAATAAATACTTTCCCCGGCCATCCCACACCAAGGGATTAAACACGGTTCACTAATATTTATTAAGTGACCCAAACCTAATAAATACTTTCCCCGGCCATCCCACACCAAATGATTAAACACGGGTCACTAATATTTATTAAGCGATACGTACAAACCGGAGGAAAATACGGTCCCCCACTAACAACCACTTAACAAAGATATTCTTCTAGTATCGATGTAAGCATTGCCGCACAATTCTCTAATTCATTATATTGTACTAAGATTTCCTCGCTCTACCTATTTCATATTTTACATGCATACATATTCAAACATGCTTAACAATAAGAGCATAGGTAAATAATCCTCAATCGCATATTGGGAACACATAATTCAACATACCACAAATCACACTAATTCACGGTTCCCTCCGATTTATCTAATCGGGCAATAACCAGATATTTCTCACTTCCATTAGCTAGAGGATGTTCCTAGCTTCACAACGATACCAAGAATACGCACCTCGGATAAACGAGTCAAAAGTTATGAAAGAAACAAGTTGGAGGATCTGCTTTGTTCACAATGCGAAGCAGCCAGTGAATGCTCGCTTTCTCATTCGCAGTGCGAAGCTCCCAGCAAATGCCTAAACCACACTGGGTTCGCTGCCCCATTCGCAGTGCGAACGTCTGGCGAACCAAATCAGAACCAAAACAAGGTAAAGTTTGCAGTGCAAACCTTTAGCGAATGTTCGCCCTCACCCTCGTCGTGCGAATAGCCAGCGAATATTCGATTTCCCCCTTCGCTAGGGGAGTCGCAGTGCGAACCTGCGAAAACTGGGTTTCCCAGCAGCGTGAAAACAAAGCTTTGGGACCAAAAACCCCATCCAAAACTTCACCCGACACACAAACTTGCATTAACAGATGATCATACATGGCTAATGATTATACTACACAGTTTATAACTCATTTTATCCGTTAGATTTCATTGATTCAATAATTTATCATTTTCTCTCAATTTCTAACCTATGTTCCAATCATCTATTTCTAGAACTTAGAGTTTCTAACTAGAACCCACATGATAATTGAAGAGGAGTTTGAAGAAGATGGTAATGATGATGATCCATGGGTTTCTCTCTTCTCCCTTCTTCTTCTCTTCTTCACTTTCTCATCTTTCTTTCCATTTCCTCTTTTCTTCTTTTTTCTTTCTTTTCCTTTCTTAACACACACACACATATATATATATATATATATATATATATATATATATATATATATATATATATATATATAAATATATATATATTATTATATAAAATAATCCATTAGAGTAAAATATCTCCAAATTGATATTTTGTCATCTCAACCAATTGATCAATTATTAGAGTTATCATAAATGTCTCTCTTGAACTAATAATAAATTGATCTCTTCAGAGTTCATTAGTTGCTCTATTGATCCCAAATGTCGATACTTAAAGTACTTAGAGGATTTCAATTAATCAAAGATAGAGCACATAAATGCTCATCTAATATCCAATTGGGCATTTAGATAATACGGGGTATTACAGTTTTTGTAAATCGTTTGATTTTTGCAAGTATTGAATCCAATCCACCTTTGTCAAAAACTCCTACTTGAGATCCCATGATTTTTTGAAAAGTTTCATTAAATTTTCTCAATGAATTAGCTGCATGTTTTGAATGATTTTATGATATTCATCATTTTTAATTTGCAGCATTTCATTTTCTCTATTTATCTCATATAATTTATTTTTTAGAGACAAACATTTTAATACAAAATGTTTGAGTCATTTAAAATAAGATCAAACTCTGTTTCAAGATGTTTACATAAATGGAAAGGTTGACTTCTTTCTCTTCTACTTTTGAGGATGACATTTTATGCATTTCTAGAATTGGTTTAGAATTAGCTAATTTATCTTCATCCTCAATTTGTTGAGTGTGTTGTTGATGCTTCATTTATCTCCTTCGTTGAGAGTGTTTTTTTATTCCGAATCTTTTAATTAAAACATAATGGTATAATTGAAGACTTTGATGCAAGTACCCACTTTATTGGTTTTGACATTTCTTCTTGGATCTTTTCCTCTTACACTATTTAAGAGCTTAAACCTTAGAGGTCGTGCTCTAATGCCAATTGAAGTAGATAGAAATGTCACTAGAAGGGAGGTTGATTAGGGACCCCTTTAAAATCTTGTTTTTAATTTATGAAACAAAATTTATCAAAATAAAATATTAACATAATCAATTATTAAAGTGTTTACAGTGTGTGAATTTTGTATAAATAAGAAAGCTTTAAAGGAAAGAGTTTAAGAAAAAACACGAGAGATTTATCCTAGTTCACCAAACTTGGCTACACCAGTACCCACGTTTTGTGAGACTTTCCAATTAATGATCAATATCTTTTGATCCTTTTCTAACACCAAGATGTAGTTTCATTAGCCTTGCCAGGCTTACAATACTGATTACAAACCTTCGGCTGGCTAACACTATCACCCAATATCAACCTTGACTTAAGAATATACAAAATATTAAGAATAATTTGTAAGGAGGATCAGATTCACTATTCTTCAGCAAATTATTATTTGGAGGATGCGGTTTTAAGACAAATAATCTTAGAAATAAGGATCTTTGATTCTGTGATTATAATTTTAGTAAGAATATAACTTTGGAAGATTATGGTGAATTTTCTCTCTTAAACTCTCCATGAATGAAGGTGTTTTCTCTCTTGATTTTTCCTTTAATGAATGATTTTATTTTAAGGTATATATTCTTAGAAGGAATATCCTTGATTCTAAGAATATGATTTTAGTGAGAATATGATTTTTTGAAGAATTTCATGAATGTTCTCTTGAATTTTCCTTGAATGATTTAGTTGAAATGAAGAGAATGTGAATGACTATTTATAGAGGTTTTGATCTGTTAATTCTTGAGTACCAAATCTGTCCTGAGTATATACTTGAAATTGAAAGTCTACCGTTGGTAATTACAATTCTACCATTGATAGTGTAAATGACAAAATCATCTATTTACAGAATTGCCACTGAGTGAGGCTGATACTCATGTTGTGTTTCTTGATCCTCAACTGCTATATGTATTTACGAAAATGAAATTAGGTATAATTTGATCCTCTAGGATAATTACAACTTTGTCATTGCTTTCTTTCATGATTCTCACACATGTAACATCTATATTACAACTTTGTCATTGTTTCAAAAGCTGGTCCTCTTTAGTAATGTTGTAATACCCCGTAAATTCTTTTACTCTGGATAATATTAGTTGTGATCAACTGAGTCCCAGTGTGCTCTGAGAAATTATCTGCAGAGATAATTAGGGTAACTGTTGAACTTAGAGTAAATCCAATTAATATTATCTGACTCTGGGATATTTAAATATTTGGACTTTAGAGACTTTTTGGACAATTAGTAGTGTTGATATTTGATGATGTTTTACTATATCATTTCCTTTTCCTCTCATTTTCCTCTTTAGAAGCAAAGGGAGAAAAAGATAGAAAGAAGTGGAGAGAAAGAAAAGAGAAGGAAAGGAAGAGAAAAAGAGGAAAGCTCAAGATCAAGAACATCATCAAATCTTCATCCAATCATCTTCAGATCTTCACCATCTTCATCTATTCAAGGTGGGTTCTAGATAGATGCTTTTGTTTTTTATTTTTCTTGGATTCTAAGACTTAGGTTAGAGTTGTAAGAGAATTGGATTAATTGCAAAATCTTGAAAATTAACGGTTAAAATGTGTTATAAACTGAGTGGTATGAGTTATATGAGTGTAGAATCGTTTATGTTTGATTGTGGAATGTTTGGATATGTTTTGGTGGGGTTTTGGAACCATGGGAGATCAGCTGTTATGCTGATGAACTTTCTGCATTTCCCAGATTCGCATTACGAATCTCACAGCGAAGGGGGAAATCGTGCACTCACGGGCAGCTCGCACTGCGAATGCGAAGGCGAGCATTCGCCAGTGGTTCGCACTACGAACCTTACATAGCAGAACATCCATATTGTTCTTGCATAACTTTTGACTCGTTTATCCGTTTTGCGTATTCTTGGTATCGTTGTGAAGCTAAGAACATATTCTAGTTGATAGTAGTGAGAAATATCTATTTATTGCCCGATTAAATGAATCGGAGGGAACCATAAATTGGTATAAATTGTGGTATGTTGAATTTTGGTGTTCCATTATGTGATTGATGATTACATGCCTATGTTATTATTGTTAAACATGTTGGAATATGTATGCATGTTAAAATATGAATAGGTAGAGTGAGGAACATTACCGTAAATGATATCTAAAGTGTGTAAATGACATGGTGACAACGCTCGTGCAAAAGAGGCTGAGGCGTGTGTCTAGTAATCATAACCGATAGATCTTGCGGTGTAGTTTCATGAGACTCGAGCACCTCCTCTGAAACGTATGCACAATTACTTGGCAGGTTTGATTCCCATATATAGTACGATTGGAGCCTACGGGTAAAGAGACTTGTGATGGTTAACAGGCCATGACAAGTGATGGTTCACGGTTACAGGCCGATGATCCCGAATCTAATTCGTATGCCAAGTAAATACGAGGATCCATGACTCGGGTCGTCTTCTAGACGTAGAAGCGGATGGGAACAGGGGATGCCTTGGTACAGTTATTGATTAGCGAGATTCTTGTGTTAACAAGCTCAGGATTTACTTTGGTACTACTGTGAGTTAACAGGCTCACAAGTGTGAGTGCTTATATGGCGTGTGCGTACTCAAAGTCTTTTCCCTTCCCTTTTGACTTGAGTTAGGATATTAGAACCTTGTAAAGGCGAGAGGACTATAAGATAGCAAACTCACTGAGATTTGATGTATCTCACCCCACTGTTGTTGTTTACATCACAGGTTCTGCAGGTTCGGCGAAGGGTAAGGACAAGGTTATTTGACCTTCCTTACGGATCGTAGCTTTTGGTTGGCAGGCTTCCGTTGTGAAGATTTTTGAGATCATTACTTGATCTAGTTCTTAGTGCCTTTTTTTTTGGGACATCTTATATATGTTATGCCTTAGACTTTAGACTTTGTATTTAGGGCATTTAATGTATATAATGTGTTAACTAGGAACTTATGGTATTTCAGTACCAAATACTTGGATTCATGTATAATATATATGTATTTGATGTATGTTGTTATACATGGGTGTTACAGTTGGTATTAGATCA
Organism: Lathyrus tuberosus; assembly: GCA_022829125.1. Lineage (NCBI taxonomy): Eukaryota > Viridiplantae > Streptophyta > Magnoliopsida > Fabales > Fabaceae > Lathyrus > Lathyrus tuberosus. The sequence continues at coordinate 3,708,256 of JALAZF010000305.1, forward strand.
GGTCGTATCCTCGACCTAGCCATGAAATAGTATAAGTGTTTCTTTCCGTTTCATATGCGTTGTGTCGCCATTGGTCTTATGTGTTATATTTATGGTATTGAGCCTGATCAACTTAATCCTATCTGTATGACATTTAGGAACATGGCCGACCGGCGCAGAAATAACCATGGTAATCCGAGAACTACTCCGGCAGGGATCAATCCGCCAGGGGACGAAGGGAATGCCCCTCTGTACCAATTCATGCAGCAGATGCAGCAACAGCAGAATCAGTTTGTGCATCAAATGGTACAGCAAATGGCTGGTGGTGTGCATCCTCCAGTGGTTGTTCCGGAAGCTGCAGGGGGAACCTTTAGGGATTTCATTCGTATGAATCCTCCGGAGTTTCAGGGAGGGTTAGATCCAGTAAAGGCTCATGAATAGATATCCGGTATGGAGCGGATTTTCTTGATCGTTCAGTGTAGTGAAGAAAATAAGGTTGTCTTCGCTTCTCACTTGTTAAAGGGTCCTGCTATGAGATGGTGGGAAAGCGCTTCAGCCTTGATGACAATTCAAGAGGTACCGAAAGTGTGGGAGCAGTTTAAGATAACTTTTATGGAGAAGTATTTTCCAAGTTCCTTAAGGTCTCAAAAAGAATTCGAGTTTCAACAGCTGAGACAAGGTAACTTGACTGTGGCTTCTTATGCAGAAAAGTTTGAGGTTATGGCTGCTTATTCTAGATAGGCTATGTATGCTCCTGATGAAAGGTTGAAGATTGATCAGTTTCTATTTGGTTTAAGGGCTGAAATTTCACATAGCGTATCTCAGCGGGAATTCACTAGCTATGCAGAATTGTTACGACAGTGTTATGTGGCGGAGCATAGTTTAAAGAAGGTGCAAGCAGAAGGAGAGTTAAGTAGGGGGAATCAAAGTGATCATGGGCGATCGAATCAACAATTTAGACCGAGACAACAATCTTTCAAAGGGAAACAAGTTCAGAGTTCCAGGACTAGTGTGCCTCCGGTATGCCGTACTTGTGGTAAGAATCACTTTGGTAGGTGCAGTTTGGACGGAATAAAATGTTATCAGTGTAATAAGGTGGGTCATTTGTCGAGGGATTGTCCTCAGAGGAGGAATCAGACACAAGAAAAGAATATCGAGCGAGTGTATACCTTGGATGCAAGGAAAACAAAGGGTGACAACTCTTTGATTACTGGTACGTGTTTTGTGAATGAAAATCCTTGCTTTGTTTTATTTGGTTGTGGAGCTACACACTCTTTTGTATCGATGCAATGTGTAAAGCGGCCTGGGTTACAAGCGGTTCCGTTGTCTCCACCCATGGTGGTTACTACTACCATGGATGAGATGGTTGAAACACCTTTAATGTGTGAAAATTGCGTTTTATTTGTGGATGGAAGAGTTTTCTAGATTGATTTGATTTTCTTACCGCTTAAGAAAGTGGATGTTGTTCTGGGAATGGATTGGCTTTCAGCTAATTCGGTTTTTATCGGTTGTGAGGAGAAGTTAATCATTATTCCATCTACTGAAGCTACTCCGAAGGATGTGTTAACTATTATTTTAGAAGGTACGGTTGGAATGATTAATTTCTTGTTTGAGGAGGAAAAATCTGTTCTTTTGATTCTTACTAAGGAGGAGGGTAGTAATCGTCAAGTTGTAAGTATACCGGTAGTTTGTGACTTTCCTGAAGTCTTCCCCGAGGATATCACTTCTCTTCCCTCGGAACGGGAAGTGGAATTCTCTATTGACCTGATACTGGGAATGGCTCCAATATCCGTTTCTCCGTATCGGATGGCACCACTTGAATTGAGAGAATTGAAGGATCAATTGGAAGAGTTGTTGGCTAAGCATTTTGTTCGACAAAGTGTTTCGCCCTGGGGAGCTCCAGTGTTGTTGGTAAAGAAGAAGGATGGTGGAATGCGGTTGTGTATTGATTACCGTCAATTGAACAAGGTCACCATCAAGAACAAATACCCATTGCCAAGGATAGACGATCTGTTAGATCAATTAAAAGGAGCCTGTGTGTTCTCGAAGATTGATTTACGGTCGGGTTATCATCAGATTCAGGTGAAGAGTTCAGATGTACCAAAGACTGTGTTCAGAACCCGTTATGGTCATTATGAATTTTGGTGATGCCTTTTGGTGTGACGAATGCTCCGGCAGTTTTCATGGATTATATGAATCGGATATTTCAACCTTACTTGGACCAATTTGTGGTGATTTTCATTGATGACATTCTTATCTATTCCCGTGACCCTCAAGAGCACGGTGAACACCTAAGAATTATTTTATCCATTTTGTAAGAGAGACAACTTTTTGCTAAGTTAAGTAAGTGTGAGTTCTGGATGTCGGAGGTTAATTTTCTTGGACATGTCATATCTCAGGGAGGTGTAGCGGTTGACCCATCAAAAGTGGAAGCAGTGATATATTAGGAGAGACCGATGAATGTGTCTGAAGTTAGAAGCTTTTTGGGACTAGCAGATTATTATAGAAGGTTCATTAAAGGCTTTTCCCAACTGGCTTTACCGATGACGAGACTTACTCGGATTATTCGTATGAATGGGATTCGGCTTGTGAGCAAAGTTTTATGAGTTTGAAAGAGAGATTGACGACCGCTCCTGTTTTGGTTATTCCTGATCCTAGCAAGTCGTATGAGGTATATTGTGATGCCTCGAAGATGGGATTAGGGGGTGTGTTAATGCAAGATGGACATGTAGTGGCTTATGCTTCTAGACAGTTGAAAGTCCATGAAGAGAATGATCCAACGCATGACTTAGAATTGGCGGCAGTTGTATTTACCTTGAAGGTGTGGCGTCACTATTTGTATGGTGTACGTTTTGAGATGTTTAGTTACCACAAGAGCTTACAGTACCTCTGTAATCAGAAGGAGTTGAACATGCGTCAAAGGAGGTGGATGGAGTATTTGAAAGATTATGACTTGGAGCTAAAATACCATCCGGGTAAAGCGAATAAGGTGGCGGATGCTTTAAGTAGGAAAGTGTTGCACAGTGCCGACTTGATGATGTTAGAGTATGACTTAATGGAAAAGTTTAGAGATCTAAATCTTCAATTCAATTGGACTCCTAATTGTGTGATTATGGGAAATTTGAATATCACTTCTACTCTTTGGGAAGAAATTCAACAAGAGCAAAGGTTAGATGAGAAGTTACAAGAGGTGTTATTGCAACCGGGTTTTGTGCGAGCTACCGACGGAGTTATTATATTTAACCAAAGGATTTGTATTCCGGACAACACGGTGTTAAAAAGGAGGATTTTGGATGAAGCGCATAAGGGTGCTTTTACTATACATCCGGGATCTTCAAAGATGTACCAAGATCTAAGGAGGGACTATTGGTGGTCTGGGATGAAAAGAGATATTGCGGTATATGTGTCGAAATGTGCGGTGTGTCAACAAGTGAAGATCGAGCACCAAAGACCGGGTGGCTTGTTGCAACCTTTAGAAATTCCGGTGTGGAAATGGGATAGTATTTCGATGGACTTCGCGGTGGGTTTACCCCGCGCGCAAGGCGGTTATGATTCGATTTGGGTAATAGTAGATCGGTTAACGAAGTCTGCTCATTTCTTGGCCGTAAAGACTACTTATAAGGCGAGTCATCTCGCAAGGTTGTTTATTTCGGAGATAGTGAGGTTGCATGGTATTCCTACTACTATCATTTCGGATAGAGATCCAAAGTTCACTTCGAGATTTTGGAGAGCTTTTCAACAAGTGATTGGACGAAGTTGTGTTTGAGTACTTCGAATCACCCACAGACGGATGGTCAGACGAAACGGACAATACAAACCATGGAAGACATGTTGAGAGCTTGTGTCCTTGGAAGTGGAGGAAATTGGATAGAACTTTTGCCATTGATTGAGTTCTCTTATAATAACAGTTATCATGCAAGTAGTGGTATGGCACCTTATGAGGCGTTGTATGGAAGGAAGTGTAGGATACCGTTGTGTTGGACAGAGGTTGGTGAAGATAGGATGTTGGGACCCGAGATTATTCACGAAACTACGGAGAAGATTAGGATGATCCGTGGAAAAGTTAAGTAAGCACAGGATGGTCAGAAGAGTTATGCGGATAACCGAAGAAGACCTTTAGAATTTGAAGAAGGCGATCACGTGCTTTTGAAAGTTACTCCGAGATTGAGGTTGAAATGACCATTTAAATCGCGAAAGTTAAGTCCGAGATATGTGGGACCATATCAGATTTTGGAAAGAATTGGTGAAGTAGCTTACAGATTAGCCTTACCGCCTTCTCTGTCGGAGATGCACGACATTTTTCATGTGTCTCAGCTTCGAAAATTTGTCCCAGATCCTCTTAAGCCAATTTTACCAGATACAATAGAGATAGAAGCAGATTTGACCTTTGAGCCTCAACCGAGTCGTATCACCGAAAGAGAAACTAAGGTGTTGAGGAACAAAGAGATTCCTCTTGTTAAGGTCCAGTGGGATGAGACGCATCCGGGTGATGCAACCTGGGAATTGGAATCGGAGATGCGGGAGGTTTATCCTCATCTTTTGAGGTAATTATTTTAAATTCATGGGCGAATTTCTATTTAAGGGGGGGGGGGGACGATGTAATACCCCATAAATTATTTTACTCTGGATAATATTAGTTGTGATCAACTGAGTCCCAGTGTGCTCTAAGAAATTATCTGCAGAGATAATTTGGGTAATTGTTGAACTTAGAGTAAATCCAATTAATATTATCTGACTCTGGGATATTTAAATATTTGAACTTTAGAGACTTTTTGGACAATTAGTAGTGTTGATATTTGATGATGTTTTACTATATCATTTCCTTTTCCTTTCATTTTCCTCTTTAGAAGCAAAGGGAGAAAAAGATAGAAAGAAGTGGAGAGAAAGAAAAGAGAAGGAAAGGAAGAGAAAAAGAGGAAAGCTCAAGATCAAGAACATCATCAAATCTTCATGCAATCATCTTCATATTTCACCATCTTCATCTATTTAAGGTGGGTTCTAGATAGATGCTTTTGTTTTAGATTTTTCTTGGATTCTAAGACTTAGGTTAGAGTTGTAAGACAATTGGATTAATTGCCAAATCTTGAAAATTAAAGGTTGAAATGTGTGGGGTTTTGGAACCATGGGAGATCAGCCGTTACGCTGATGAACTTTCTGCATTTCCCAGATTCGCATTGCGAATCCCCCAGCGAAGGGGGAAACCGTGCACTCGCGGGCAGCTATCACTGCGAATGCGGAGGCGAGCATTCGCCAGTGGTTCGCACTGCGAACCTTACATTGTTTTTGCTACTGCCTTGGTTCGCCAGCGTTCGCACTGCGAATGGGGCAACGAACAAGTGTTGGCTAGGCGTTCGCTGGACGCTTCGCAGTGCGAATCAAGTAGAGAGCATTCTCTGGCTTCTTCGCAATGCGAACATAGTAGAACATCCATATTGTTTCTTGCATAACTTTTGACTCGTTTATCTGTTTTGCGTATTCTTGGTATCGTTGTGAAGCTAAGAACATATTCTAGTTGATAGTAGTGAGAAATATCTATTTATTGCCCGATTAAATGAACCGGAGGGAATCGTAAATTGGTATAAATTGTGGTATATTGAATTTTGGTGTTCCATTATGTGATTGATGATTACATGCCTATGTTATTATTATTAAACATGTTGGAATATGTATGCATGTTAAAATATGAATAGGTAGAGTGAGGAACATTACCGTAAATGATATCGAAAGTGTGTAAATGACATGGTGACAACGCTCGTGCAAAAGAGGCCGAGGCGTGTGTCTAGTAATCATAACCGATTGATCTTGCGATGTAGTTTCATGAGACTCGAGCACCTCCTCTGAAACGTATGCATAATTACTTGGCAGGTTTGATTCCCGCATATAGTACGATTGGAGCCTACGGGTAAAGAGACTTGTAATGGTTAACAGGCCATGAGAAGTGACGGTTCACGGTTAACAGGCCGATGATCCCGAATCCAATTCGTATGTAAAGTAAATACGAGGATCCATGACTCGGGTCGTCTTCTAGACGTAGAAGTGGACGGGAATAGGGGATGCCTTGGTACGGGTATTGATTAGCGAGATTCTTGAGTTAACAAGCTCAGGATTTACTTTGGTACTACTGTGAGTTAACAGGCTCACAAGTGTGAGTGCTTATATGGCGTGTGCGTACTCAAAGTCTTTTCCCTTCCCTTTTGACTTGAGTTAGGATGTTAGAACCTTGTAAAGCCGAGAGGACTGTAAGATAGCAAACTCACTGAGATTTGATGTATCTCACCCCACTGTTATTGTTTACATCACAGGTTCTGCAGGTTCGGCGAAGGGTAAGGACAAGGTTATTTGACCTTCCTTACGGATCGTAGCTTTTGGTTGGCAGGCTTCCGTTGTGAAGATTTTTGAGATCATTACTTGATCTAGTTCTTAGTGCCTTTTTTTTTGGGACATCTTATATATGTTATGCCGTAGACTTTAGACTTTGTATTTAGGGCATTTAATGTATATAATGTGATAACTAGGAACTTATGGTATTTCAGTACCAAATACTTGGATTCATGTATAATATATATGTATTTGATGTATGTTGTTATACATGGGTGTTACAAATGTAGATTTACAATAATGCCATTGTGTATCTTATTTCTTTGTCATACCTAATATTTTGTGTTCCTTTCTAAAATATACTTTTCTTTTCTTGTATTGAGCTTAATAATAAACTTGAGAACCATTTCTTTTCGCATCTCATTGATGATAACATTTATGCATACCTATCTTATTAATCACCGCTCAAGAGCACACATCAAATAACAAATAAGATCATAACCTTAATATATCTACACAAAAGTTTGTCATCTTCAAAACATCAAAAAGAATTTTTTTTCATCAACAATCTCCCCCTTTTTGATGATGATAAACTTCTTGTAGTAAAGATTTTGATATTTCAAAAATGGAGAAATTTTGTGCTCCCCCTCAACTTGTGCATAATATAAAAATTATGCTCCCCCTCAATTTATGCATAAAAATTGATAATTTTATTTATTTTATATTCTAATTTCAAAACATTTCTCCTTTAATTATTCTTCACTTTATGTCATCATACAAAAAGGAATGGGAGATACATATAATACCATGGAGAAAGAAATGAAATTTTTTGAGATAAATTCTCATAAAAAAGTAGATATAAATAACATGAATCTCCTTCAAATGTGTTTCTTACACTGAGTCTTTAAAGATGAAATCATCTTTAATTTTTATTTAAAGATGAGGTTTTCGTTGTTGTATTTTTCTTCATACTTTCACCATCTTTGCATATAAAATTTTCATTTTTGATTTCTTTATTTCTCCTTTCATGAACCCAAATAATTTTAAAGTTGTAGACATCTTTCTTCAAACTTTCATCTTCCTTGCATACATGTTTTTCATTCTTGATTCTTTCATCATTGATATTAGGGACAAAAGTTTTTGTAAATCCTTTGATTTTTGCAAGTATTGAATCCAATCCACCTTAGTCAAAAACTCGTACTTGAGATCCCATGATTTTTTGAAAAGTTTCAGTATATTTTCTAAATCTAGTTATATCATTTGTTAGTTCTACATATTTTGTTTTTAAATCATTGTTCTCTTTTTGAGTTTCACAAGAATTTTGAGAATGAACCTCCCACGTTCCTTCACTGAGATTCTTATGTTTCTCATATATTTATCAATGAATTCGCTGCATGTTTTGAATGACTTTATGATATTCATCATTTTTAATTAGAGCATTTCATTTTCTCTCTTTATCTCATATAATTTATTTTTTAGAGACAAACATTTTAATACAAAATGTTTGAGTCATTTAAAATAAGATCAAACTCTGCTTCAAGATGTTTACATAAATGGAAAGGTTGACTTCTCTCTTTTCTACTTTTGAGGATGACATTTTATGCATTTCTAGAATTGGTTTAGAATTAGCTAATTTATCTTCATCCTCAATTTGTTGAGTGTGTTGTTGATGCTTCATCTATCTCCTTCGTTGAGAGTGTTTTTTTATTCCGAATCTTTTAGTTAAAACATAATGGTATAATTGAAGACTTTGATGCAAGTACCCACTTTATTGGTTTTAACATTTCTTCTTGGATCTTTTCCTCTTACACTATTTAAGCGCTTAAACCTTAGAGGTCGTGTTCTAATGCCAATTGAAGTAGATAGAAATGTCACTAGAAGGGAGGTTGATTAGGGACCCCTTTAAAATCTTGTTTTTAATTTATGAAACAAACTTTATCAAAATAAAATATTAACATAATCAATTATTAAAGTGTTTACAGTGTGTGAATTTTGTATAAATAAGAAAGCTTTAAAGGAAAGAGTTTAAGAAAAAACACGAGAGATTTATCCTAGTTCACCAAACTTGGCTACACCAGTACCCACGTTTTGTGAGACTTTCCAATTAATGATCAATATCTTTTGATCCTTTTCTAACACCAAGATGTAGTTTCATTAGCCTTGCCAGGCTTACAATACTGATTACAAACCTTCGGCTGGCTAACACTATCACCCAATATCAACCATGACTTAAGAATATACAAAATATTAAGAATAATTTGTAAGGAGGATCAGATTCACTATTCTTCAGCAAATTATTATTTGGAGGATGCGGTTTTAAGACAAATAATCTTAGAAATAAGGATCTTTGATTCTGTGATTATAATTTTAGTAAGAATATGACTTTGGAAGAATATGATGAATTTTCTCTCTTAAACTCTCCTTGAATGAAGGTGTTTTCTCTCTTGATTTTTCCTTTAATGAATCATTTTATTTTAAGGTAAATATTCTTATAAGGAATATCCTTGATTCTAAGAATATGATTTTAGTGAGAATATGATTTTTGGAAGAATTTCATGAATGTTCTCTTGAATTTTCCTTGAATTGAGTTGAAATGAAGAGAATGTGAATGACTATTTATAGAAGTTTTGATCCTCTAGTTTCTTGAGTACCAGATATGTCCTGAGTATATACTTGAAATTACAAGTCTGTCGTTGGTAATTACCATTCTACCATTGATAGTGTAAATGACAAAATCATCTATTTACCGAATTGCCACTGAGTGAGGCTGATATTCATGTTGTGTTTCTTGATCCTCAACTACTATATGTAATTACGAAAATGAAGTTTGGTATAATTTGATCCTATAGGGTAATTACAACTTTGTCATTGCTTTCTATCTTGATTCTCACGTATGTAACATCTATATTACAACTTTGCCATTGCTTCAAAAGTTGATCCTCTTTTGTAATGTAGAATTACAATATTGCCATTGTGTATCTTATTTCTTTGTCATAGCTGGTATTTTGTGTTCCTTTCTAAAATATACTTTTCTTTTCTTGTATTGAGCTTAATAATAAACTTGAGAACCATTTCTTTTTGAATCCAATTGATGATAACATTTAGGCATACGTATCTTATTAATCACCACTCAAGAGCACACATCAAATAACAAATAAGATCATAACCTTAATATATCTACACAAAAGTTTGTCATCCTCAAAACATCAAAAAGGATTTTTTTTTCATCAACAATCTCCCACTTTTTGATGATGATAAACTTCTTGTAGTAAAGATTTTGATATTTCAAAAATGGAGAAATTTTGTGCTCCCCCTCAACTTGTGCATAATATAAAAATTATGCTCCCCCTCAATTTATGCATAAAAATTTATAATGTTACTTATTTTATATTCTAATTTCAAAACATTTCTCCCTTAATGATTCTTCACTTTATGTCATCATACAAAAAGGAATGGGAGATACATATAATACCATGGAGAAAGAAATGAAATTTTTTGAGATAAATTCTCATAAAAAGTAGATATAAATAACACGTATCTCCTTCAAATGTGTTTCTTACACTGAGTCTTTAAAGATGAAATCATCTTTAATTTTTATTTAAAGATGAGGTTTTCGTTGTTTGTATTTTTCTTCATACTTTCACCATCTTTGCATATAAAATTATCATTTTTTATTTCTTTATTTCTCCTTTCAGGAACCCAAATAATTTTAAAGTTGTACACATCTTTCTTCAAACTTTCATCTTTCTTGCATACATGTTTTTCCTTCTTGATTGTTTCATCATTGATATTAGGGACAAAAGTTTTTGTAAATCCTTTGATTTTTGCAAGTATTGAATCCAATTCAGCTTTGTCAAAAACTCCTACTTGAGATCCCATGATTTTTTTGAAAAGTTTCAGTATATTTTCTAAATCTAGTAATATCATTTGTTAGTTCTACATATTTTGTTTTTAAAGCATTGTTCTCTTTTTTAGTTTCACAAGAATTTTGATAATGAACCTCCCACGTTCCTTCATTGAGATTCTTATGTTTCTCATACATTTCTCAATGAGTTAGCTGCATGTTTTGAATGATTTAAAGATATTCATCATTTTGAATTTGCAGCATTTCATTTTCTCTTTTTATCTCATATAATTTAGTTTTTTATAGACAAACATATTAATACAAAATGTTTGAGTCATTTAAAATAAGATCAAACTCTGTTTCAAGATGTTTACATAATTGCAAAGGTTGACTTCTCTCTCTTCTACTTTTTAGGATGACATTTTATGCATTTCTAGAATTAGTTTAGAATTAGCTAATTTATCTTCATCCTCAATTTGTTGAGTGTGTTGTTGATGCTTCATCTATCTCCTTCGTTGAGAGTGTTTTTTAATTCCGAATCTTTTAATTAAAACATAATGGTATAATTGATGTCTTTGATGCAAGTACCCACTTTATTGGTTTTGACATTTCTTCTTGGATCTTTTCCTCTTACACTATTTAAGCGCTTAAACCTTAGAGGTCGTGCTCTAATGCCAATTGAAGTAGATAGAAATGTCACTAACTTTATGAAACAAACTTTATCAAAATAAAATATTAACATAATCAATTATTAAAGTGTTTACAGGGTGTGAATTTTGTATAAATAAGCAAGCTTTAAAGGAAAGAGTTTAAGAAAAAACACGAGAGATTAATCCTTGTTCACCAAACTTGGCTACACCAGTCTCCACGTTTTATGAGACTTTCCAATTAATGATCAATATCTTTTGATCCTTTTCTAACACCAAGATGTAGTTTCATTAGCCTTGCCAAGCTTACAATACTGATTACAAACCTTCGGCTGGCTAACACTATCACCCAATATCAACCATGACTTGAGAATATACAAAATATTAAGAATAATTTGTAAGGAGGATCAGATTCTCTATTCTTCAACAAATTATTATTTGTGGGATGTGGTTTTAAGACAAATAATCACTACTACAATTTTGACTTTTAATAGCAATTATTTAATAGTACTTTTCTATAAAGTGCTATTAAAACTATCAAAAAGGAACCTATAATAGCGCTTCTTCGTCGGATGCTATTATAGGTTATTACTAAGAAAAATAACTTTAAAATGTAATAGCATTTTTACCTGAACCGCTAATAAAAGATATTCTTATAATAGCGTAATCCATAAAGCGCTATCATATGGCCTGCAATCAAATTTTTTTAAATACCTTCAATGTGACGGTCGCGTGTTCGAACCACGCTAAAGACACTCAAGACATTTACAATATTAGTGTAATTGAATAATTTTAAGTAATATTTCTTATATTTTTTAAAAAATTATAATAAAAACTAACGCACTAAATATTTTTTAGAACTCTGAGCTCTCTCTCCTTCAACCTCACCCACCTCCCCTTCAACCTCACCCAGCTATTGGGAACTCGTACGCTTAATAATCCACCTTTCATTGTTTTCATCAAATCTAGGGTTATGATTTTAATTGCATAGTCACTTCTCTAAACCTTCTCTATGAAACCCTAGACATTCTCTGTGAGATTCGTAACAACAATCTTAACAATCTAGGGTTAGATGTTGAATTGAATTTTGAAAAGCGATACCTTTTGTCGGTTGCTTCAAGAATGTTGTTTGAGGACCTAGGGCCTCATGGAGGATTCTTTCCTCGATTGAAAAAAGAGGAAAAAGGTTGAATCTGAGTTGGTTGATGTCAGCATTGATGTTATGGTTGTGATTGATGAGCATCTAAGGCCACCTTCATCTGGTGAATCTTATGTATTTTACTACAAAATGTAAGCAATTTTGATTTTGATTCTCTCTGTTTTGTTGTGTTTTTCATTGAATGTTGATGTTTTGCTTTACCTTTCATTGCATTGTAGGAAATGTGTCTATTATGGTTATATGGCTGAGTTTAAGAGTGGGGATGACAGGAAAAAGGGTGTTAACCAGTCCTTGAAAGCTTATCAGGTACAATGTCTCAGGTTGAATAGAGTTTCTCTTGAATGTTATGTTGCTTTGCATGAATCAAAAGTTCATCAAGTTTGTTATCCTTCTTGACTGTGCTTAATGATTCTTGAAAGAGCAGGATGTTTAGGTTCGAGGTCCTACTGTTTGAAAAGCATTTGATCAGGAAGGAAATCCAACAATGTTTTAATTCGTGCTTTCGATTTCTCATATTATACCTTGTATTGTGGTTGAAGTATGTTGCTTTAATTTAGTTTTCCTATGTCAAGATGCTGACGGGTTTTCCCGTAAATTAGATGTTCCACTGGACTTGGTATACATAAAGGTTGATGGTTAGTATCCAGAGTCAAATCGCATGTTTAGTAGGTTTGGATGTGTTTTCTTTTGTCCTACTCATCAAACCATCATGTTTTTAATGTTGATTTTCATTGTACACTACTAGAATTGTGTGGAACATTGACTTCAAATGCTTTGTTGATTCATATCCATAGACTGAGTCTTCTGAAATTACTTATCTTCTCGTCTCATAACAAATCCATGTTGCGTTGTCTTCCTTCATTTTCTTCAACATCACCTCAATGGATTTACGACGTGTTCATTAATTTCAAAGGAAAATACACTCGTACAAAATTCATTTCTCATCTCTGTTTTGCACTCTTGAATGCTGGAATCAACACTTTTCTTGACGACGAGAATCTTCAAAAGGAAAAGGCAGTTGGACCAGAATTATTGAAGGCAATTGATGGATCTACTGGATAGTTCTAGTGGATACTTTGTTATTGTCATTACCTATATCACTTGAATGAATCTAGTGGACAATTCTGTTATTCTATTTAAATGGTATCTCATTATTACTAACGACATAATTTGTAGGTAAATATGAATATTTATGGTTCATTTCAAAAAAATTCTTGCAACTCAAATTACAAGTATTGCTGATACACTTAATACTGAACTACTTGAAAGCTTGTTAAAAATGGCATCGAGTAAGGAAGAAGAACACAAGTTAAAGTAATATAAATATGACAGTCCAAACAAACATAACCCTGCTGAGAAGTTTTTGAAGAAGTTGTGTGTGTGAAGAGATGAAAAGTAGTAGAATGTTCTTAAATCTAATAGAAGTTGTACTCCAAACTAGGAATTGCATAACATCGGAAGAAACTCTGGTGATGCATTCAAGCTCGATAGACTTCTAAAGGTGTAGACAGGAAAACAACTCTTGTGCGCTTTGTTATACGAGAAATCAATAGAAATAAAGGAGTTCATTATTTAGATATTAATACTATTGCTAGGCAAACACCAAGCACAATGGAAAGCTCTGGCGCTGCTAACAAAAGATAAGTGATACTCATACATTCCTTTAGTTTATCATAAGTCTGTTTTAGAATTGGGTCATGCATAATTTAATTTGTGAAGTTCATGGTTTTTAAAGAATTTAGAAGTGAATCCAACTTTATGATCCATTGTGCTTTATGTTAGGCTATGTGTGTATGAGTATTGGTGATGTATGTAGTGGATCGAAGATGTTGTGTAACATGTTGTATTATGTATACAGTGATGTATAGTTATTAGTGTAGCATTTACATTTGACTCCTATATGTGACATAATTGCTATTATTAAAATGATGACATGTGTTATATTATTGTTGTAATTGAGTCCTATATATGTTGTGGCATGATAATGATGGAGGTATTAAACCATGTTGCACGGCTGTTATGCCAAAATGTTGTGACTGCTATACCAAATGATGCAGGGGTTGATCCGAGTCATACAGCTGATTCACTGAACATTGCAGGTTCTGAACCGAATTAGACGGCTTCTGAACCAGAAGATTGAACTGCCATATCTAATGTTGTAGGTGTTGTATCAATTCATACAACTGCTTTTTTTTTTGGTCCTTCTTTAATTTCTCTTTTTTGGTGTATCTTGTGTCACTGCAGATATGGAACTGCCACACCGAGGCCACTTTTCATTAGCAGCCGCGAAGCCGGTTGGGTGGTTGGATTCAATATATTATATTAGATATTTATAATTTCTATTTTATTGAGTACCCCAAAATATGAAACAGGTTATGGTGCATGAATGAAAGCTAAATAATTTTCAAATTTGAAAGAGTAAATAAATTTCAAGCAATTATTCAAATTTTATTCATATGGAAAAAATATTGTAAGCTAAAGATAAATTATGCCTCCAATGAAATTTAGTAAAGGGATTTAGCTCAAGTAAAGTATACACTTCAGATCCATTGAATTTACAATTTGGAAATTTGGACAAAGCTCTACAGATATGAAAAAACAAGTATAGGCGGTTAGTGGCTTTCTAGGATAAACTGTCCATGTTATTTATCTATGGAATTAAGTCTTAAAAGTTTTTAACAAGAAGCTATCGATTAAGTTTGTTACAAATGGACTGAGAGAACTCGCAGAATTAATATCTCCAGGTTTAGAGTCACACTTGGTGAACTTATACTTTGTGTAACCCATGTTGATTAATATCTCTCAGCATAGTTCAATTTTAATTAGCATAAAATTGTAAATTTTCTAGATAACTTATTTTAATTATTTATCATACATTTATAATCATAGTCTAAGGATTAATGTTTGTATAATGCTAAATTTCTCAAAACCTTGCCACATATATGCTTAGGAAGTTAGAATGAAAGTAGTAATCATCAATTTCAGATGCTGTTGTGGGTAATGAACTTTCACGCAATTTTTTATTTCTTTTGATTGTATAGATCTTGTCAGTCACATGAATTTTGTTTTATTAAGAGTTAAATTAATTTCAATTTTGATATTTTGTGGTAATTAATCTTGGTGCTGAATGGTTTAGCATGGGAGCTTCCATTTACTCTACATCCTGCTTTACTACTAGAAAATATGGGAATAATAATGCTTATCCAACAAACATAAGTGTAACTGTTGGTTTAAGTGGCTAGCTTCCATGTTCAAAATATGTCATTATACTACTTTATAACTCATCATGTTACAAAAAACTCACTCTTTGTATAATGAAATTGTTATATTCCTGGTTTTATATAGGTCTTTGAGTAACAAGTTATTGGGTGTAGATGAAGCTACGAGGCATGCTCCGTCCTTTCACATTTTTATGTGTTATGGAAAAGGTAATCTTATTGAATATTTTGACTGGTCTTAATTTGAAGGACTAGTCTGCTTTAGTCATATAATTATCTATAAATTGTTGTGTCGTCTGAGATTAGTCTTAATTTTTGTTAACATGAATGAAGCATAGGCAATTTGACGTACACGGTGGAATAACATTAGCATGTATATTATTTCAGGTGGTGATATGGTTCCATATAAGTTTGGTGAGAAATCATCAGAATGCTTTAAGTTCTAATGAATCTGTAACTTTTAAAGCTTATAATGGGTAATTGACAAAATATTCTTCAAATTTTTCGGTTTTAGTTTTTATAGATTCCTTATCTATTGCTTCATTTTGATTATTGTTTTGGTTCTTATACATTACAGATTTGGCCACTACACAATTCAAGAAGAGAATTCTAATAGTGTGTTTGTGTGTTTGGATGAAGGAATTGGTGTCGCATGATTTTTCCGATTAAGGATGTTGTCTACATGTGCAATGTTGTGCTTGTTTTTCTTTTCTAGTAGCATGTGATGAATAAATTCTTTTTTTTTTTAATAATATGACTCAAATTCTTGTAAATAATAGAAATAGTTGTAATTAAATATTTGATTGACACTAATTGATTGATTGACCATGTAATTTCTTGTTATGTTTTGTTAATATTTGTATTTTGAAAAGGATTAATGTGTTATTTTTGCAGAAATATTGAATTACAAAATTATTATCTTTTTGTACAGTAAAAAAACAAGGGCATTTAATGGATATTTTTGGTAAAAAAAAATCTATTAAATATTAGGTTTATAATAGCGTTTTTTTAAAAAGTGCTATTAAAGATTGGGTCCATAATAGACCATTAATGGTAGCGTTTTAATGGGAAACGCTATTAAAGTATTCACTTTTAATAGCGCTTAAAAAGCGCAATCATTGATATCCGACTTATAATAGCAGGGGATTTAATAGAGTTTAAAAGCGCTATTAAAGCTTAAAAAAATGCTATTAAATGTATTATTTGGTGTAGTGAATCTTAGAAATAAGGATCTTTGATTATGTGATTATAATTTTAATAAGAATATAACTTTGGAAGAATATGATGAAATTTCTCTCTTAAACTCTCGTTGAATGAAGGTGTTTTCTCTCTTGATTTTTTCTTTAATGAATGATTTTATTTTAAGGTAAATATTCTTATAAGGAATATCCTTGATTCTAAGAATATGATTTTAGTGAGAATATGATTTTTGGAAGAATTTCATGAATGTTCTCTTGAATTTTCCTTGAATTGAGTTGAAATGAAGAGAATGTGAATGAATATTTATAGAGGTTTTGATCCTCTAATTTCTTGAGTACCAGATATGTCCTGAGTATATACTTGAAATTACAAGTCTGTCGTTGGTAATTACCATTCTACCATTGATAGTGTAAATGACAAAATCATCTATTTACCGAATTGCCACTGAGTGAGGCTGATACTCATGTTGTGTTTCTTGATCCTCAACTACTATATGTAATTACGAAAATGAAATTTGGTATAATTTGATCCTATAGGGTAATTACAACTTTGTCATTGCTTTCTATCTTGATTCTCACGCATGTAACATCTATATTACAACTTTGCCATTGCTTCAATAGTTGATCCTCTTTTGTAATGTAGAATTACAATAATGCCATTGTGTATCTTACAATAATGCCATTTCTTTTCGAATCCAATTGATGATAACATTTATGCATACCTATCTTACTAATCACCACTCAAAATGTTTAAATAATTGGAAAGGTTGACTTCTCTCTCTTCTACTTTTGAGGATGACATTTTATGCATTCCTATAATTGGTTTAGAATTAGCTAATTTATCTTCATCCTCAATTTGTTGAGTGTGTTGTTGATGCTTCATCTATCTCCTTCGTTGAGAGTGTTTTTTTTTATTCCGAATCTTTAAATTAAAACATAATGGTATAATTAAAGACTTTGATGCAAGTACCCACTTTATTGGTTTGACATTTCTTCTTGGATCTTTTCCTCTTACACTATTTAAGCGTAAAAATTTATAATTTTATTTATTTAATATTCTAATTTCAAAATATTTCTCCTTTAATTATTCTCCCCCTTCTGTCATCATACAAAAAGGAATGGGAGACACATATAATACCATGGAGAAAGAAATGAAATTTTTTGAGATAAATTCTTATAAAAACTTAGATATAAATAACACGTATCTCCTTTAAATGTGTTTCTTACACTGAGTCTTTAAAGATGAAATCATCTTTAATTTTTATTTAAAGATGAGGTTTTCGTTGTTTGTATTTTTCTTCATACTTTCACCACCTTTGCATATAAAATTATCATTTTTGATTTCTTTATTTCTCCTTTCAGGAACCCAAATAATTTTGAATATGTTGATATCTTTCTTCAAACTTTCATATTTCTTGCATACATGTTTTTCCTTCTTGATTATTTTAATATTGATATTAGGGACACAAAGTTTTTGTAAATCCTTTGATTTTTGCAAGTATTGAATCCAATCCAGGTTTGTCAAAAACTCCTACTTGAGATCCCATGATTTTTTGAAAAGTTTTAGTATATTTTCTAAATCTAGTAATATCATTTGTTAGATCTATATATTTTGTTTTTAAAGCATTGTTCTCTTTTTTAGTTTCACAAGAATTTTGAGAATGAACCTCCCTCGTTCCTTCATTGAGATTCTTATGTTTCTCATACATTTCTGAATGAAATAGCTGCATGTTTTGAATGATTTTAAGATATTCATCATTTTTAATTTGCAGCATTTCATTTTCTTTCTTTATCTCATAAAATTTATTTTTTAGAGACAAACATTTTAATACAAAATGTTTGAGTCATTTAAAATGATATCAAACTCTGTTTCAAGATGTTTACATAAATGGAAAGGTTGACTTCTCTCTCTTCTACTCTTGAGGATGACATTTTATGCATTTCTAGAATTGGTTTAGAATTAGCTAATTTATCTTCATCCTCAATTTGTTGAGTGTGTTGTTGATGCTTCATCTATCTCCTTCGTTGAGGGTGCTTTTTTATTCCGAATCTTTTAATTAAAACATAATGGTATAATTGAAGACTTTGATGCAAGTACCCACTTTATTGGTTTTGACATTTCTTCTTGAATCTTTCCTATTACACTATTTAAGCGCTTAAACCTTAGAGGTCGTGCTCTAATGCCAATTGAAGTAGATAGAAATGTCACTAGAAGGGGGGTTGAATAGGGACCCCTTTAAAATCTTGCTTTTAATTTATGAAACAACCTTTATCAAAATAAAATATTAATATAATCAATAATTAAAGTGTTTATAGTGTGTGAATTTTGTATAAATAAGCCAGCTTTAAAGGAAAGAGTTTAAGAAAAAATACGAGAGATTTATCCTGGTTCACCAAACATGGTTACATCAGTCCCCACATTTTGTGAGACCTTCCAATTAATGATCAATATCTTTTGATCCTTTTCTAACACCAAGATGTAGTTTCATTAGCTTCGCCAGGCTTATAATACTGATCACAAACCTTCGGCTGGCTAACACTATCACCCAATATCAACCATGACTTGAGAATATACAAAATATTAAGAATAATTTGTAAGGAGGGTCAGATTCACTATTCTTCAACAAATTATTATTTGGCGGATGTGGTTTTAAGAAAAATAATCTTAGAAATAAGGATCTTTGATTCTGTGATTATAATTTTAGTAAGAATATAACTTTGGAAGAATATGATGAATTTTCTCTTTTAAACTCTCCTTGAATGAAGGTGTTTTCTCTCTTGATTTTTCCTTTAATGAATGATTTTATTTTAAGGTAAATATTCTTATAAGGAATATCCTTGATTCTAAGAATATGATTTTAGTGAGAATATGATTTTTGGAAGAATTTCATGAATGTTCTCTTGAATTTTCCTTGAATTGAGTTGAAATGAAGAGAATGTGAATGAATATTTATAGAGGTTTTAATCCTCTAGTTTCTTGAGTACCAGATATGTCCTGAGTATATACTTTAAATTACAAGTCTGTCGTTGGTAATTACCATTCTACCATTGATAGTGTAAATGACAAAATCATCTATTTACCGAATTGCCACTGAGTGAGGCTGATACTCATGTTGTGTTTCTTGATCCTCAACTACTATATGTAATTACGAAAATGAAATTTGGTATAATTTGATCCTATAGGGTAATTACAACTTTGTCATTGCTTTCTATCATGATTCTCACGCATGTAACATCTATATTACAACTTTGCCATTGCTTCAAAAGTTGATCCTCTTTTGTAATGTAGAATTACAATAATGCCATTGTGTATCTTACAATAATGCCATTTCTTTTCGAATCCAATTGATGATAACATTTATGCATACCTATCTTACTAATCACCACTCAAGATGTTTACATAATTGGAAAGGTTGACTTCTCTCTCTTCTACTTTTGAGGATGACATTTTATGCATTTCTAGAATTGGTTTAGAATTAGCTAATTTATCTTCATCCTCAATTTGTTGAGTGTGTTGTTGATGCTTCATCTATCTCCTTCGTTGAGAGTGTTTTTTTTTTATTCCGAATCTTTAAATTAAAACATAATGGTATAATTAAAGACTTTGATGCAAGTACCCACTTTATTGGTTTTGACATTTCTTCTTAGATCTTTTCCTCTTACACTATTTAAGCTTAAAAATTTATAATCTTATTTATTTAATATTCTAATTTCAAAATATTTCTCCTTTAATTATTCTCCCCCTTCTGTCATCATACAAAAAGGAATGGGAGACACACATAATACCATGGAGAAAGAAATGAAATTTTTTGAGATAAATTCTTATAAAAAATTAGATATAAATAACACGTATCTCCTTTAAATGTGTTTCTTACACTGAGTCTTTAAAGATGAAATCGTCTTTAATTTTTATTTAAAGATGAGGTTTTCGTTGTTTGTATTTTTCTTCATACTTTCACCACCTTAGCATATAAAATTATCATTTTTGATTTATTTATTTCTCCTTTCAGGAACCCAAATAACTTTGAAGTTGTTGATATCTTTCTTCAAACTTTCATATTTCTTGCATACATGTTTTTCCTTCTTGATTGTTTCAATATTGATATTAGGAACACAAAGTTTTTGTAAATCCTTTGATTTTATCAAGTATTGAATCCAATCCAGGTTTGTCAAAAACCCCTACTTGAGATCCCATGATTTTTTGAAAAGTTTCAGTATATTTTCTAAATCTAGTAATATCATTTGTTAGATCTACATATTTTGTTTCTAAAGCATTGTTCTCTTTTTTAGTTTCACAAGAATTTTGAGAATGAACCTCCCTCGTTCCTTCATTGAGATACTTATGTTTCTCATACATTTCTGAATGAAATAGCTGCATGTTTTGAATGATTTTAAGATATTCATCATTTTTAATTTGCAGCATTTCATTTTCTTTCTTTATCTCATAAAATTTATTTTTTAGAGACAAACATTTTAATACAAAATGTTTGAGTCATTTAAAATGATATCAAACTTTGTTTCAAGATGTTTACATAAATGGAAAGGTTGACTTCTCTCTCTTCTACTCTTGAGGATGACATTTTATGCATTTCTAGAATTGGTTTAGAATTAGCTAATTTATCTTCATCCTCAATTTGTTGAGTGTGTTGTTGATGCTTCATCTATCTCCTTTGTTGAGGGTGCTTTTTTATTCCGAATCTTTTAATTAAAACATAATGGTATAATTGAAGACTTTGATGCAAGTACCCACTTTATTGGTTTTGACATTTCTTCTTGAATCTTTCCTATTACACTATTTAAGTGCTTAAACCTTAGAGGTCGTGCTCTAATGCCAATTGAAGTAGATAGAAATGTCACTAGAATGGGGGTTGAATAGGGACCCCTTTAAAATCTTGCTTTTAATTTATGAAACAACCTTTATCAAAATAAAATATTAATATAATCAATAATTAAAGTGTTTATAGTGTGTGAATTTTGTATAAATAAGCCAGCTTTAAAGGAAAGAGTTTAAGAAAAAACACGAGAGATTTATCCTGGTTCACCAAACTTGGCTACATCAGGCTTATAATACTGATCACAAACCTTCGGCTGGCTAACACTATCACCTAATATCAACCATAACTTGAGAATATACAAAATATTAAGAATAATTTGTAAGGAGGATCAGATTCACTATTCTTCAACAAATTATTATTTGGAGGATGTGGTTTTAAGACAAATAATCTTAGAAATAAGGATCTTTGATTCTGTGATTATAATTTTAGTAAGAATATAACTTTGGAAGAATATGATGAATTTTCTCTCTTAAACTCTCCTTGAATGAAGGTGTTTTCTCTCTTGATTTTTCCTTTAATGAATGATGTTATTTTAAGACAAATATTCTTAGAAGGAATATCCTTGATTCTAAGAATATGATTTTAGTGAGAATATGATTTTTGGAAGAATTTCATGAATGTTCTCTTGAAATTTCCTTGAATGATTGAGTTGAAATGAAGAGAATGTGAATGTAATACACCATATTTTCTAAACGCTCAATTGGATATCAAATGAGATCAGATGAGTGTCTCTGTGCTCTATCTTTGGTTAATTGGATTTGAGGAATCCTTTAAGTTATTTAAGTATAGTCAATTGGGATCAATAGAGCAACTGATGAACTCTGAAGAGATCAGTTATTTTATTAAAGAGACGGATCAATAATTATTAGTTCAAGAGAGGACTTTTATGATAACTCTAATAATTGATCAATTGGTGTTTGACGATAAAATATCAATTGGAGATGTTTTACCCTATTGGATTATATTATATAATAAGTTTTATATATATATATATATATATATAGAGAGAGAGAGAGAGAGAGAGAGAGGGAACGTATCATATGAGAATGTCATTTTTATGTGAGAATATGAGAATGAATCTGAACCATTATATTTTAAAATAAATGGTGGAGATTATGTGTCAGTTTTTTTTCTCTCTCCTCCATCATTTATTTTAATAATGGGGGAGAGTGAAAAATAAAAACCACACATAATCTCTACCATTTATTTTAAAATCTAATGATTCAGATTCATTCACACGTTCTTATATAAAAATGGCATTCTCATATGATATGAACCCATATATATATATATTGTTAGAAAAGAAAACGAAAAGAAAAGATAGTAAGAAGAAGAGAAAGGAGAAAAAGAGGAAAGAAGAGAAAGAAGAGGAGAAAATCTTGGAAGAAGAAGAGGAAGCTTGGATTCATCATCTCATCTTCATCAACTTCCTCTTCAATGCTAAGGTGGGTTCTATTTAGACACTTTAAGTTCTAGAAATATAAGTTTAGAACTTAGGTTAGATTTGAGAGGAAATGGTTAAATGGATAAATGAAATCTAACAGATGAAATACGATATAAAATGCATGGAAATAATCGAGAATACTTGTTGTTTATGTTGGAACATGTTTTGGTTGATAGAGTATGAGTTGGAAGTGTTTTGGGTGAATAAATGAGAGTGTTTGGCCCCAAATAACCTATTTTAACGCTGCTGAGAATTCTGGGTTTACAGGGTTCGCCTAGCGAACCCAAGGCGAAGGGGAAAGCGAAGGTTCGTTGAGGGTTCGCCTAGCGAACCCAAGGCGAAGGGGAAAGTGAATGTTCGCCTAGAGTTCGCTTAGTGAACTTTATGCCCTTTTGTTCTGTTCTGTTCGCCCAGGGTTCGCCTTGCGAACATGGCAGCGAACATGACAGATTTTCCCATTTCGTTTCCTTCATAACTTTTGATCCGTAACTCAGATTGAGGCACGGCCGGAAGCGTTGGAAAGCTACTCCAATGCTCTTTGTGATAGTGAAGTAGAAACATGTGTCTATGTCGTGGATTGATAAGATAGAGATGGAAATGTAATGAATGTGAATGGTATGGATCCTTATTCCTACCGAAATTCATGAATCGAGAACCCGATTGATATGAGACTTGAAGCCTTGGAAAGACAATCCAATGTGCTATTAAATGGTGTTGTGAGACCATGACTTAACCAATGATGCTTGGTAGAGGATAGTAGTGGCTTGTATGCCTTAAAAATGTGTGTAAACTACTATGTGGATTATGTTTGACTTGTTATGTTATCATGTGTGTTTTATGGTTGATATTGTTATATGCAAATTGTGTTATACCATGTCTATCTAATTGTAGTTAAGTATGATTGAGAGAATAATGCATGCTTAAAATGAATTAGGAAGAGTGACAAACCTTACCCAAACCTAATGATATGATTCTAGGTTGTGACTAGAAATTGATAGAAACTCTAGATGGCTATACTCGTGCATTCGATGTAGAAAGGTGCATCCATGATGAGTATTGGTCTAGAAGAGAGTGTAACACTAGTATGGAACATGTGTGAACTATTGTGATTATGAGAAAAGGAAAAAGAGGCCTTAAGGCGAATGTGGCCTTGTGATTGTCGAATACAATCGGGTTCGTGTGTGTGTGATCACGTAATCGTAACCGTTTCACTTGAGTTGCAGTTTCATGAGTCTCGAGCTCCTCTGAAATGTATGCATGATTACTTGGCAAGTTTGATTCCCGCGTGTGAGTACGAATGGAGCCTACGGGTAAAGAGACTTGTGACGGTTAATGGCCCGTGTGATGTGACGGTTCATAACGGTTAATGGCCCGTAGAACCCAAATCCATGTCGTATGTCAAGTAAATTACAAGGATCCATGACTCGGGTCGACTTCTAGACGTAGAAGCGGACGGGAAAAGGGGATGCCTTGGTAAGGTTATCGATTAGTGATATTTTGAGTTGGTGAACTCATGAACATGTTTCCATATAGTGTGAGATTGTGAACTCAAGGTAATTTCCCTTCCCCTTGACTTGAGTTAGGATTTGGCTAGAACCCTTTAAAGGCGAGAGAATCCATAAGATAGGGAACTCACTAAGATTTAATATCTCACCCCATTATTGTTGTTATTTTTCAGTTGTTGTTTGCAGGTTTGTTTTACAAGTGGAGCTATGCTTGGATATTTCAAGAGAAGCTTAGTTGATATTATTCCGCTGTGCATTATTTTCTTGTACAATGAGGAATATTGTACCTTATTCTTAGATTTTCTTGTTTTGGCTAATTCCCATGCCTTGTACCATAGGTTTTATTTATGTATTAGAACTTGAGCGACCACGAGGACTCCGTAGTGTTGTCAGAACTTGTGCTGTGAGAGTAGGCTCAACCTAAGAGTTAGTAGTGAGGAGTTTTGGTCAGCTCAGTTGAGGTCTTAGTAGAAGTTGTGATTTGGGTAGCATGGAATTAAAGAGTAATGTGTTGCTCCAGCAATTCTTTGGTATGGATGTAGTCTGAAAGTCAAGGATCTCTATCGGACGATTGGTCAAGGTATTGAGGAATATGTAAAATCACTAGTAGAGCTGGATTGACCACTGTTATGGATAATGATTTCACGTAATCTCATTCCGTGAAAAAGAAAAGTTGTTTTGTGGAATGTGTGACGTAAGGTCCGGAAGTGAGATAAGTATTGGTGCTTCATTTTCTAAGGTCGCAATGGTATCTTGAATGGACGAGAATACCTTAAGGAATGTGTTCGGAACAATGTCTTCCAACTGAAAAAAGTTGAGAATTAAGGAAGTTCGACTTCTATGGGAACCAAAAGTAGTAGAGAAGTGTGTGAAGGAACACAAGGATGTGTTTACATGCTTCAAGTGAAACAAGTATGTGCCAGACGAAGAGTGGGTGATGAATTGCGTATATTCAGTTATGTAGAGAGATTAAGTTTGTGATATTACATCAGGATTTTCTGTATTCGATGAGAGACCAATTTGGAAATTGGAAATGTTAAATTACCCGAGGAACATTATAAGGTGTGTCGGAGGAAGTTTGAACTTTATTTAGTAACAGGAAGTGTAGTGATACGGACTGGAAGGAGTTTGTATTAAGAATCAAAGTAAGTATCTTGGATTCAATGAAATTTTTGTAAGATGGTTTTATGTTTGGACCTAAGAGGATTGCAATGGAGAGCGAAAGTAAACACGATGTAGAAAACGGTATCAACAATATATTATGAGGAAATAACAACGGAATGTATTTTGGGCGAATGTACAATAGAGCTATTGAGTAGTTGTAGAGGCTTAAATTAAAGAAGTGTAATCAAAGATGGTTCACCCAAGAGGACCCTATTAGTATGACATGGAATGGGAAAAGTTACACCTTGGTATTAAAACAAGCATAGTGGTAGCACCGTGGTCACAATTGTACGTGATGGATTCCTGGTCTTGAGACAAGTGTGAAGGAACGTACCTTGTGGAAAAGTGAGCATTGTGTTCTAAGAAGTAAGATTGCGGTAAAACAATGAGAAGCAAATCATGACTTATTACGGACTAAGTGTAAATCATGGAACGATTTATACCGGAAGGGTGTTGTAAGTAGTTGATGAGAATTATCGGTTGCGAATATTTCATTAAGTAATTAGGTGTAAGTATGGTGTGCAATGGATAGTGGAAGGTAAGGAATTCCAATTAGTGTGTACGAAGTGATGGAAAGGTTCTTCAAGAGGATGCATTACCCCGATTTATTTACAAGTATAGAGAAACTTCTGTATTCGTGAATAATCATAATATTAGGAATCTACCTTTTGTTGGACTAAGAATGCTGTTGTATTAATTCTCTCCGAGGAAATTCAAGTGACAGGACAAGGTGGTATGCTTGTTATGTTATGTCCATCACTTTAGTGGTACAGTGTAAGGGTTGTGTGTTGGGTTTTGCTTGTGGACGAATTAAGTATGATTTGTGGCTTAAACATTGCAATGTCGTCATCGTTGGCTTCCCGCTAGCGTAGTTGTATGAGCAAAAACGAACTATCCCGCGAAAGAGTTGCCGTGTGACCGTGTCAGAATTTGGAAATTCTGCCTCGTCACTTGGCTGGAGTGTGTCATCTGCATGGTTTAACTTTGTTCTGTATTACCTTGAGTGGATCATGGTTAGTGAATGTTACACAAGTAAAGGAGCCACAAGTTGAGAATGATATTTCAAGTTAGAATAAGCCGGATTGATGGTTTTGAGTAGGGGTAACTTTTGAATTATAAGAAACTGGTTTTCAGCTTCTGCAGCAATGTTAACCGATTAGCACAGTGTGGTTAACCGATTAACACGTGCAAGGATGGTACTTGCATTGAATTTTGAGGAGTTAACAGATTAGCTCAGATGGTTAATCGATTAACATGTGTGTAAATTGTGAAATCACTTAGGAACCATCATCTGTATTTTGTTACCTTATGTTGCTCCGAGTGGAGAGTATTGTGCAAATGGAAACGGGATTGCAAGTAAATGAAAGACGGGTTTGGTTTTTTTTGAAATCGTAACTTTTGGAAGGATGTTGTGTAGTCGATCATTTTCTTAGATGACAAGGGAAATTGACTTTTGGGAAAATAATCTTGTGAATTGTGTTGAGTATGGGAAGGTCTTAGGTGTATTACCGTTGCGAGTCTTAAGGACAAAGTTGGAAATACTCATGAAGTATTGATCTTGCAAGGAATATTTCGGTGTGTAATCATGGTATTAGTAAGGTATGAACGGTTGGTTAGAGTTAGTATTTGTTATCTTCCGTGAGTTCATGGCATCAGATTTAGACCGTGAGAGTGGTACCAGTTGTGTGCAGTTATGTTTTTACCGAGAGGATGAAATTTGAAAGTTATCTTTCCAAGTACGAGTAAGAATTGGATGTTCCGAGGTTAAGCTTGTAACTTGGAATCAGTTATGAAACAGAACGGGTGAGAGAGGTGGATTCAGTTGAGAAGCATGGTATGGACTTCGAAATGTGGAGTGTTGTATGTGAATTGGTGAGTAGTATGAAAACTCACAATTGTACCTTAAATGGGTTAAGTCTTGATGAGTGGTGACTCGCATATGATTGAAGCTTCTGTGATGGTGTTACATGTGATTGATTGAGATTTAGAATCAACAAGAAACCTTGAGTGAGTCGGAAATTCCGTAAGAAGAATCGATTTGGAATGTGGTAACCCGAACCGGAGGTTGTTAAACTATTTTGGATATATTATTTCGATTTTAGAATGGATTTGGAGTTGTATATGTTATGGTTGCAACAGTATAACTCATGTACCTCTACCGTCTGGAAAGTTTTGGACCGGGTATTAAGATATTGTGTGTTGGTGTAGAACCTGTTCTACCATAGGACGTCAGTAAGCTTCTTGTATCATTGGATAGTAAGGACCCCAATGGATAAGCGTGTTTCTCCGCCTACTGTTACCTACCTGGTAGTGTTTAAGAATCCATG
This sequence comes from Lathyrus tuberosus, assembly GCA_022829125.1. Lineage (NCBI taxonomy): Eukaryota > Viridiplantae > Streptophyta > Magnoliopsida > Fabales > Fabaceae > Lathyrus > Lathyrus tuberosus. The sequence goes on from JALAZF010000305.1 coordinate 3,735,895, forward strand.
GTGTTCTGCTGTTAGAAATTGAGTTGCGAAGTGAAAGGTGACAAATGAAAGAGTTCAGTCAGACTAATCAGGATTAGAAGATTGTTGCTTATAAGTATGGAAATAAGGAGATATTGTTCTAAGTATGTTACCTTTTTGGTATGATACGAAAGAGATGAATTATCGGATGTAATGGTTACAATGTTTAGTATCAGACCAGATGGAACTGGTAAAGAAGTCGTTGACTAGTTATGAAGTGGTTCGAATGTTAAAGGATTTATGAAAGGATAGTTGTCGGTAATTGAATGAAGTTAAGGAATCACCGAATTACCTCATGAGGATGTGATGAGTGTTTGTTATCCTAGACCAAGATAAGGTGTTACGGTTTTGTTTGTGACTCAGTAGAGGAATATGGAATGTTACATTCTTTCCGAAGGTAGAATGCGACCAAGTGTTTTAGTATGAAACAACAGATGAGTTTTGGGAAAAGCAAGTTGTAAGTTAACCCAATATTGGAATAAGAGTATGACTAAGGACGTAGAGTTTGATGAATTGTGAAAACAAGGATTTTGGTCTATGAAGTGACCACCTTATCGTAGAGAATTTTGGTTTTCTCCTCATTGAAGAGGAGGGGGGTACTACTTTCTGATATCTTATTTATCCCATGAAGCTAGAAGGGAAAGGGAAGCTATCTAAAACTAACCTTGCACACGAATGTTTAACTGAACAAATGCTTAAAGAGATTCAGGGAGTTCAGGGTCAGGTTATACAATGGGGAGTTGTCAGTTACCCATCCTATATGTGGTTATCCACAGGTTGTTAGTTTTAGGTTCTGCTTTGTACTTTATGGTGTTTATTTGTTAATGGGTTGGGAAAGATTCTTGAGAAATATGAGAGGGTGAGTTTTTGTTGGTGTTTTTGGTAAGGTACTGGACCTAAGTTTTGATTGGTATGAAGGTACTGGACCTAGAGTTTTTGTTTAGTATGTTCGCTAAGATTACACAACCTTATGCCTACGTATTCCCGTTTAAATGAAACAGGGAAATCAGAGCAATCGTAGTTCCTCCTATTCTAAGGGAGGAAAAAGATGTTTGATGTCTTGTTCAAAGCCCAAGATTGAAGCTAAATAGAGTATTTGTGTCTTGTTCAAAGCCCAAGATTGAAGCTAAATGGTTTGACTGAGAGAGAATTTGTCATCTCTAAAGGGAGACATCTGGTCTGTTTATCACGACTGTTGGGTGACTGTTTATAAAGGAGGATTACTTTAACTGGGATATGAGAATCCAGTAATGCCATAATTTCCTTTATAGGGGATTTATCCTGAAGGAGAAAACTTTAACTCAGTGTAGAGTGTAATACCCCAAAATTTGCTCTCCCTCTTTGTCATCATAACATGGCATTATCATTTATCATATCATATCCACCTCATTAACATTACATTGCATTTAACATAGAAAAATGAAGCATAACATCCTTCTTACCATCAGGGCATGTGATCAGGTGGAAGGTGGACAATCAAGGGATCATTCAAAGCACAAAAAGGTCAATCAATTTTCCTCAAGGCAAGCCAATAGGTCTTTCATGTCTCATACTATCTCAATGGATCATCCACAACCTCAAGAATGAGAGGTTTAATGGGAGGTTGAAGCACTACATCTTTCATTATGCAAGAGGTTCAAAAACTGAAGGAAAACCCTCAAAGGAGATAACTCATTGATCCAAAATCATCCTCAAATGGCATATATCATCATCCTTTAAGAGGATACACAACATACTCTGAGAAATTTGAAATTGAAGACTGCACATTTTTCTCCTAGGAGGAGGGGACCTAAACTAGGGTTTCCAATTAAATCAGGATATCTTTGATTTTTTGGACAATACTTGATGTCATGGTATTCTATATGTTCTTAAGTGTATGTATGTGGAAAATCACCTCTCAATTGGTTTTAGAAGTGGTTCAATTGAAAGAAAGATCAAAAATCAGAGAATTTTGGGGCCAAGTCAAATAATCAGGAGAAAAAGTCAACTCTTGAATTTTTGAGGCCAAATTCATAAAATTCATGTTATATGTGTCCAATGTACAAAATTTGGTCAAGAAACTCCAAAGGAATCATGAAAAAATCAAGATGTGGAAAGTTGCCATTTTTGGATGAAGAAGGGTTACTAAAAATAGTAAGTTTTGGCCATTTTGCATCAGAGTTTGAACCAAGGCCATTTAAAATTGAAGCACCAAATGAAAATTCCACTCGGCCACAACAAAAGATCTTGTTTTAAGCTTCAAATCCATGTATAGAACATCTCCATTGGATAAAAATTGAGGGAGATATGATGGATCAAAGTTGGGAAAAAGTAGGCCAAAACTAGGCCATGATCAAGAACTTTCAGGTCATGCGCGCAGTCATTTTAACAAACATGTGGTGGGCCAAATGTCCACTCATTTTTCTCATGGTTAATGGCCTCAAATGAAACACTTTTCAACATCAAAGTTGTTCCTTGTAGTGTCATCTTCAATACTCATGTTGGACAAAATTCCATTTGATCAATTTATAGTGGAGATATATTGGTTCAAAGTCAAGTTGATTGTGCTGAAATTTTGTGTGCCAAGTTGCCATGCCATGGCTTGCTTGCCACGCCCACAAATCAGTTCCAAACCCTGATGTTCCAAGCTATTTTTTCACCCACTTCCAAGCCTTAATTCAATCCAAAATCAACATCAATCATGTTCTATGATGTTCTATCTTTCATTTGGCACCTAAACCTCATTGAATCATTCACTAACAAGAGAGAAAATCATCTTCAAACAACCACTGTTGTATCTGTTCTTAACTGTCATGAAAAACCAAAAAAAACAAATGTTGTTGTTGATTGTCATAGCACTCACCCGTGCATTGTTCAGACTGTCCAACCATTTCCTCTTTCAACCAAACACATTTCACCTACACTATGAACACTAGCACGTGCCTTGCATGAAATTGGAAAAAGCAAACTTGCTAAGCAAGTTTCTGATACAACAGCCATGCTCTCACCTTTTCAATTCCACCATAACTGTCATGAACCACCACCACCTTATCATTGCCAATCTAACTCGCCCCCTAACTAACTTGACTCAGTTAGTTAGGGTGGACTCACTTTAGCCACCTTAACTCAATTAACCAACTCACTAAACCATGGTTAACTCATAGTATAAAACAAAACTTCTCTTCACAAATTCATTTTCAACTTCATTCTCACTCTTTCTCTCAAACACTCTCACATTCTCTCCATTATCTCTCTCTGATTCTGCACGATTTTTCTTCCTTTCTCAATCATCTTCATCCATTCTGAGCAAGAACATTCAAGAGAAAACTCCATTGTCCAAGCATAACATCATCACAGTTTGGAATTCTATTTTTGTTCTCAAGATCTCCACATCAAGTAGCATTTATTTTGCTAAGGTTGAAGATCTAGAAGCTCAATACCTCAAGCTTTTCTCTGGTTTTCTCAACACATCAAGTTGCCACACTTTCAGGTTTTAATTCACTCAATCTTAATGCTTCATATCAGTATGATTTAAACTCGTTTAATGTGTTTAGAGCTTATTAGAAGCTATGCGTGAGTTCTGTGTGTTTTAATCATGTCCGTTGATTTTTCATCATCGTGTGGCTCGTGTGATGACAACACATAAAAACGCACATGCCTCTCACGTGCTCATTCTGATTTTATTTTTAAACTTTGTGTGACGCAGTACACTGTAGATAACGTGTTCCCTCACGTGGGTGTGTTGATTGCATATACTTTGACTGCTTGTTTGACTTGACTTAATCCAATGGCTATTGATGAGTCAATTTTGTTGACTGAGGTGCATGGTTACTAATTTGTACTGGCGCGTAATTGGACCTATGACAGATTGCTTTCCACACCCCACGCGTTCAAAGCCCAATCATATTGAACTCACATTTTGCTATGCTTGCACCCCCATTCACATTTACATTTCACTTTTTTTTTTTTTTTTTTCATACACGTTTGCTTTTCATTTTTTAAAAATACCAAACATCATCATAAAATTCCACAAAAATTCATGAACATCAATAAAACATTTATAAAATTTTTGGTGATTTTATTTTCTGATTTTATGACATTTTTGCCCCTGCTCCATAATTTTCTTTGAATTTCTTTGATGTGCATGCTTAATGTGATACATAAATTTGTGCATTTTTGTTCTTGATCATTAAAAATTGTTTTGATACTCTTCTTTTTGTATTGAGTCATTAATATCTTGAAGTATGTCATATGATTTTTATTTCATTTTTTAGGTCTTGCTATGGCATGTTTTGATGTTCATCTTTGCATTACTTTGCATTTGCATCCAAGTTGACTTAAGTGCATTGTATAAAACCTTTTTGCCGTGAATTTTTACATGATACTTTGATAAGTGATTCATTTCTGGTTTGTGTATCTCAATACCATGTTTGAATAATTTTCATGAACTCATTTGATTTTTGTTTAATACATTTCATTTGAAGCATTATAACATGTCATATCATTGTAATCTTTGGTGCATGTTTACATGATTTCTTTCGTGTATACTTGCATGATCATTTGCATACTTTGGTGAACTATTCACTTGACATTATAGGTCATTGGTACATATTATATGTCATCCTTGCATGTTGACTTTTATTTGAACCTTGTGCACCTTTAACATGTTGTGTTTGTACTTGTGTTTTCTTTTGAACTTCCATTTCAATTCTACTTCTTCTATTACTTCTTAAATGTCTTGATGTGCTTCATAAATACTTGTGAGATGTTTGTGAATCATTGCTTATTTCATTTCAATTCTGATCCTTGAATTACATGTTCCATTTAGGCATGTTTCTTCCATTTCCCTTCATCTTTCATCTCCCTTTTATTATGGTAACATGTTCTAATGCCATGGATGATGTTTGTGGCCTATCCACTTGGACTTGTATGATAATAATCATTTGTTTTCCATATGATGTACATTCTGGTTGTGATTAATAGGATTTGATCCTTCATCTAATTCTTTTGAGTTTTATGGTGCATTAAATGTTCTTTTACTTCTTATACTTCTTATACATGTCTACTAACCATGTAGGGGCTTTGGTAAGTTGCAATTGAGTGTGGATAAGGAATCCACATTCAAACTTCTTTCCTCTCATCTCTTTTACAATTCCATTTTGTGTTTTGGTAAGCACTTATGTGCTTTCTTTTAATAACTCATCACTTTCCCTTTTTGAATTACAATTCATCTTCTACTTTAGAAGTGAATTGTTTAATTTATTCTTTCTTTAGACTTTAGGTTGAAACCTCACAAACCATTAGGATCACTCCCTTTAATCTTCAATTAGGATTGAGTCTTAGTCCACATAGATTTTACCTTTCTCCTCTCTTGAGTCTCTCTTCTCATCTTAAAGAAAACTCAAAACATCTAATAAATGTAGGCATTTATTGCATTTAGGCCTTTCATATAAAGAAAAGATTATAAGGGGTCTTCTCTTATAATCTTAAAATGTATAGCATATAGCCCATCTTGGGTCAATGTGTTAAACATTTGATCTTGTATGAGGGACTTAAATGCAATACTTGTCAAAGGTGCAAACAATAAAAAACACCTCTTCATTTCATAATCAACAAAACACTTAATAAACACAAGTATGCTAGTGTGTTTGAACCTTAATAATTGGAACTAAGTGTGAGGGTCTTCTTCACCCTTAGTGTACTTTCTTACTCATTCCATCTTGGAATGTGAGGATGTACACATTCCAATGACTAAGATTTGGATACACTATCATATGCAAACAAATAAAAAAGAAACTTCTAAAAGACAAAAACAAACAATAACGTCTTTCCTTCGGGAATTCTTTTCTCATCTCATTCACTCTCAACATATGAATGTGCTCCTACTCGTTCTCTTGCAAGATGGTAACGCACTCGGACCAGCGAGCCTGCAACACCTGAACTAGAACGTTAGCCGTTCCCAAAAAAACACAAACAAGGCGACCCTCGTTGAGGGGAACTACGTCGTTCTGATTCTCATGTTCCCGATGAGATACGTAGGCAGTGGGGTAGGGCCCATGCGAGCACTTCTTTTATTTTCCCTACATTTGTTTCTCTTTCTCTTTCCATTCCTTTTCCTGTTCTTTTCCAGTATCTTTTCCTACACCCTTTAATTGAAGCAAGCAAGCGTGGATCCCATCGGGTACGATGGACGCGTGACCATGCTCTTTCCTGCGCGTAACCGACTCCCGAACCCAGTTTCTCTTGGTCGCAAGACCATGCTCTTTCCTTCTCTCCAGGTTTATGCGGTGTTTCCTTTCCCTCTCTTGGGATAAATACACATTGCTGGCGACTCTGTTTTGGTGCCACTTTCGCGTTTGTATTAGGATGAAAATCCCAGGAGCGACAACTAGCGACTCTGCTGGGGATAGGTTGACCTATTGCTGGTCCATCCTAAGCGAGTCAATCCTAGCGCTTGTTTGCTTTGCTTTCATTGGGTGTTTACTGTTGTGCTTTATTTTGCTGCTTATTTACTTTACGGTATTTACTGCATTTTAGCATTACATATCATATATTATATTGTGCTGCACTGTTTTGTCTGTTTGGCGGGATGGGATTTCTGAGAGATAAGCCCATTACACAGGCTTGAGTATACACTTAGAATTAGAGTGGAGAGTAGTGGGACCTACGTGCCATTTGGAGTGCGTTGGGTGTTCACGAAATTCACAGCTAGACGAGGCTATCTTGGGACACGTCATGGTATGCGCATCTTGCGTATTCCAGGATGTAGATCTAGAGAGTTGTCGACTCTAGTGACCGATCATGAGGACCTTAGTGGAAACATCCCTCTTTAGCGGTGACAGTGGCAGACCACATTCTGTGGCAAACCCATTCGCACCCGAGGGCCCACTTTGGAACTTGCATAGGATGACCTTTATTTTCTAAGGGGAGTCAGTGGACGACCTCTTTGATTGGCATAGCATTGTATCCTACGGGCTGAATGTGCTATTGCTTCTCAAACCTCCGAAGCTGACAAGCCTTATTTTCTAAGAACCACATGTGAGTATGGGCGGGATGTTTACAGGTTTGCAGGAAACCCAGCCTCCTACCTACCTTACTTGTGATTCTATGATGATTTCAGACATTGTATCCTATGACAGTGATTTGAGTGTTCATCTCAGATATTGCCAGATTCAGTACAGAGACACAGTGCACACAGTTCAATACAGACACAGACACTTGATTACCTGATCACATGCCCTTTTGCATTGCATTATCATATCATAACAGTTATGTTTGTCATTTTCAGGTGCATAATACGTTTCTGATTCCAATCCATGGGTTCAACAGAGATCGTTGCCGAGAGAAAGAACAATGTGTCTTACAAGTTTCCAGACCCTGTCTTGGACTCATTGCTCAAAGTTATAGATATGGCTGGTCCGGGTATTCTTGATAGGTTTCAGAAGAGCTACGGGAATTTGGTTGGGATGGTCCGTACAATCACCAAGTATGAACATGATGCTTTGCACACTCTGCTGCAGTTCTACGAGCCTTCGTTGAGATGCTTTCTCTTTCCAGATTACATTTTGATGCCAACACTGGAAGAATTCTCATTTATTTTGAGAATTCCGATCACGCCGGCAATACCATTCTTCTCTGGTAGTTCCCCTAGCGTAAAAGAAATTGCTGCTGCATTACAAATGGATCAGGCAGTGGTAAAGAGTGGGGTGAGCAGTAAAAATGGAGTTAGCGGATTTCATTTAGAATTTCTGTCTGGACAAGCCCAAGAGGCTGCAAGTGCTAAAAGTTGGACGGTTTACAATTCCCTTCTGGCTCTCTGCATATATGGCCTAGTTCTCTTTCCCAATCAGCAAGACTTTGTGGATATGCAAGCAACGAGAGTTTTCGTCCTTAAAAATCCAGTCCCTACTTTGTTAGGAGATTTTTATCATTCCGTGCATTACAAGAACGAGAAAAGAAGGGGGGGATCTGTTAGTTGTTGTACTCCACTGCTGTGTCATTGGTTTTTCAAACATTTGCCTCAGACAGGTGCCTTCGTGGAAACCAAAGATATGGCGAAATGGTCTAAATGATTGATGGGTTTAACTGCTGATAACATTGTATGGTTTGACCACCGGTTGTTGAGAATAGAGCTTGTCACAAGATGCGGAAATTTTCCAAATGTACCTTTGATTGGCAGAAAAGGAGGGATCAATTATAATCCAGTTTTGGCCATCTGACAGTTTGGGTATGCTTCCAGGGATCCTCCTACAGAGCAAGATGTGGAAGAATCTTTATTCTTTACAAGAACTAAAGATGCGAAGGTGGTAGAAGTAGTAAATGCTTGGAAAAATAAGCATAAAATTGGAAAAGCAGTTTTTGGGAAAGGAGATTGTAGGTCTTATCCTGAATATGACAGATGGATTGAGACGAAAGTAAAAGAATTGCTTTTACCCTTTTCAAGGGGACCTCTTTTATGTTCAGTACAGCCAGAGCAACCCACCATGGTGGCTATTGAAGAATGTGAGAAGTGGAAGAAAATGGTCAGAGAGCTGCAGATAGAGAATTCTGGAATGAGCAGATGTCTTCAGAAAGCTCTAGCCGACAACAAAGAGTTGGAAAAGAGAGCATTGAAAGCGGAAAAAACCTTGGCTGACAAAGAGGAAGATTTTGATGACAGAGCTCGGTACTTCCGGAAACTTACTTTGGGAGCAGATGACACTAGTCAGGCTCACAAGATTACAAAATAGGCTTTAGCCCGAAGCAAGGATTCATTAGCTCAACTTCGTCAAGCTTGGGATGAAGTCAGAATTGAAAATGCCGAGTTAAAGGATCAGTCGAAGATTAAAGACGAGGAGCTTAAAAAGGCACATGAGCAGAGGAGAAAGTATCGGGAAAGTCTCGGTAAAAGTTAAGAACAGTTAGAAGAAGCTAGAAGCGAGCTGAAGAATACCAAGAAAGAGCTTGAAGAAGCCATGATAGAAAGAGAGATACTCAAGACGCAAGCTGGCTTAAAGAGACACAAAGGAGTGTGTGATGACGAAGCTCTGATGTTGCATATGGGTTCTTTAACTGAAGCTCTTGAGAAAAGGGATGTCTTGATCAAAGAAATGATTGAAAAGCCGAATCACCAGCGTACCCGCATACTTTTTGAGGAGATCAAATACTCAAGTGATAAGCTGAAGGATGTGGAATTGTCAGATTGATGTTCTTTTCCCTGTATTTTGTTGTTAATGGTTACCATCAGGCTTGTTGATGGATCCATTTTTCCTTGTATTGCATTTGCGGATGAGCCTTTCTTAAATATACTGGAATACTTTGTTGAATGAGTATGAGCAGTTTATTCAGAATTACTCTTTATCAGATATCTGTACACAAGCATATGACCACGATACATCTCTTTATATCACGATTTCTGGTCTTCAGATTTCTGTGGTTTGGATTGGAATCAGGGTGTAAAGCACTTTGGAAATGATAAACATAACATTGCATGACATTGCATATCATTCTGCATTTCTGTCACTTGCTTTTCAGGTACTCGTTGCAGGGTCTCTAACCTTTATTTGGTTTCAGGCAGTATAGCTGAGAATTATATTCACCGATATTCGACGCGAAGAAATCAAGTAAGAATCATGGATCAAGTGCAAAGTGATTTGGCTGAAATGAGGGCGCGTATGGACCAGTTCATGACCCTCATGACTGGCATGGCGCAAAATCAGGAGAGATTGAGGCTTCTGGTCGAGCGTCCAGAAAATGGGCCCGAAGGTGATCAGCATGACAATTCACAGGGACATGGCATTCCTCCTCCCGGTGGCAACCCTCCTCCTGGTGGGAACAATCGGGGTAATGGAAATGGTAGGCATGTTGGTGTTACTCTTGAAGATCCTCTGGAAGACCAATTTACTCTGCTGGATGCTGATGTGGGTAATCACGGTGATCGAAGGTATGATGAGTTAGCAGAAAAGATCAGGGCCATAGAATGCAAGAACTCTATGGGCATTGATGTTACTAGCTTGGGGCTGGTCCCAGGAGTCAGAATTCCTCCTAAATTCAAGCCTCCCACTTTTGATAAGTATCACGGCAATGCGTGTCCCCAAACGCATCTTCAAGCTTACTTTGGGAAGATTTCAGCCCATACGGAGGACGAGAAGCTATGGATGCACTACTTTCAGGACAGTTTGGCTGGAGCATCCTTGACGTGGTATATGAAGTTGAACAGAGCTGCTGTGAAGAGTTGGAAAGATCTGGCAGAAGCGTTCCAGAAGCAATACCAGTACAATATTGACATGGCGCCCAACCGCACTCAATTGCAGGGGTTGTCACAGAATGCCAAGGAGAGTTTCAAAGAATATGAACAGAGGTGGAGGGAAATGGTTGCACAGGTTCAACCTCCCTTGTCGGATAGAGAAATGGCAGATATGTTTATGGGCACCTTGCAAGGGGCCTATCTTGATAGATTGACTGCTTGTCCGTCAACTGGATTTGCTGATATTGTGATTTCGGGAGAAAGAATAGAAAGTCTGTTGAAACTTGGAAAGATCCAAGATGTAAGTGGGGCTGGCTCTTCTGGGACGAAGAAACTGTTTGCTAGTAGCCAGTAAAGAAGAGAAGGTGATACGAATGCTGTGTTTAGAGGACGAGGCAGAGGGCGTTCTCAGGCTTATTATCAGGTAGATGCTGTAACAATCCCCACACCGTCTATTCAGAAACAACAACCCCAACAACAAGTTCAGCAGCAACAGCAACAACCTTTTTTCCAGCAAAGGTCTAGGCAGAGGGATCGTAAGATGGATCCTCTCCCTATGACTTATGCAGCGCTGTTACCCCAGCTACTCGAGTTAAAGTTGGTAGAACTCCGTACTATGAAAGCTCCTGCTGCTGGAAACCTACCACCTAACTTCGATGCTAATGCTCGTTGTGAGTTCCATTCAGGTGCTCAGGGGCACTCCATTGAAAAATGCTAGGCTTTCCACCATAAAGTACAAGACTTGATTGATGCTAAAGCCATCAATTTCTCTCCCGCTCCTAATATTACTCAGCATCCCATGCCTGATCATAGTGCAGCAAATGTATACGCCATTGAAGATGGGAGGAGATTGAATCTGGTGGCAGACATCCATCAAGTGAAAACTTCTTTGTTGGTTGTAAAAGATCGTTTATTGAAGGGACAGGTGTTCCCGGGCTGTAATCAAGATTGTTCTGAGTGTATGAATCAGGAGAATGGCTGTAATAAGTTGAAGGTGGGTTTACAGAATCTGATTGATGAAGGATGTCTACAGTTTGACAGAGTTGTGAAAGACCCTGACGAGGTATCAATCGTGACCATCTATTATACTCCCGCTGAGATTCAAATGCCGGTCAATGCAGTTCCCGTGGCGAGTGTTGCGCAAGAAAGGCCCAGTCCTGTCACTATCACGGTGCCAGGACCAATTCCGTTCACATCCACGAAGGCTATCCCATGGCACTATGGGGCAGATGTGTATTACGAAGGTAAAAAGCAGGAGGTTGAGTCGTCAGTCAGCCCAAATATTGATAATGTAGGGGGTGTAGGGGGCTTTACAAGAAGTGGAAGGTTGTTCGCTCCCCAAACCTTGAGAAGTGATAAAGAGGCAGAAGCTGCAGCAAAGGCTAAGGGTAAACAGGTGGTTGAAAATGCGCCTACACCTGAAGCGGAGACAAAGATTACTTTTGATAAGGAGATGGAAGAATTCATGAAGATAATCAAGAAAAGCGATTATAAGATTGTGGACCAACTGAATCAGACCCCTTCAAAGATTTCAATCTTGTCACTATTGATGTGCTCTGATGCGCATCGGCATGCGTTGTTAAAAGTATTGAAGAGTGCATACGTGCCACAGGAAATTACTGTTAGTCAGCTCGAGGGCGTAATCTCCAATGTTAACGTTAGCCATGGCTTGGGCTTTACAAGTAGAGATTTGACTGCTGAAGGAAGAAACCACAATAAGGCTTTGCATATCACGATGGAGTGTAAGGGCGCAGTGTTATCTCACGTACTGGTAGACACTGGTTCATCACTCAATGTCTTGCCCAAGAAGGCGTTAATGAAGTTGGAAGTTGATGGTTTGATCTTGAGGCCTAGTGAATTGGTGGTCAGAGCATTCGATGGGACTAGACGATCTGTGTTTGGTGAAGTGGAGTTGCCCGTACAAATTGGACCGCATGTATTCAAATCCACGTTCCATGTAATGGATATACAACCTGCATATAGCTGCTTATTGGGACACCTTTGGATTCACGGAGCCGGGGCTGTTACTTCTACTTTACATCAATAGCTGAAGTATGAGTTTGAAGGGCAGGTTGTGACGGTGTGCGGGGAAGAAGACATCTTTGTGAGTCACTTGTCCACGTTCAAGTACATTGAAATGGATGGGGAAATTCATGAGATGTTGTGCCAATCATTTGAAGCGGTCAATATTGACGATGCACCTGAATCTTCTTCTGTACCAGTTGGGGCCGGTACCTCCATTTCATCTTACAAACAAGCTGTCGAAGTCGTCAGGGCAGGCAACGCCCAAGGTTGGGGCAGGTTGATAGAGACCCCAATGAAGGAAGACAAATTTGGTATTGGTTATCATCCCTCTACAACTTCAGATGCGGGGAGCAGTGGACCCATTACTTTCAATAGTGGGGGAATTATCTACACGGACCAGTCTTGTGCAGCTACAGAGGATAGTGTTGACAGTGATTGTGACCTGGACAACTGGGTACGCCCTCATGTTTCGGGACAACAAGTGCAGAACTGGTCCGTTGAAGAAGTCATCCGGGTTACTCTTCGGACAGAGTAATTTTTCTTTGTTTTTTCTAACCATAATGCATGTCAAAATCTTGCGCTCTGCCCAAGGCGTATAGATTCATTTGTAGGGCCACCCTGGTTGCATTTGCAATTTTTAATCATTAATAAAGGACGTTTTGCAATCAAATTTTGTTCTCTGTCTTTCAGTTTTTATTTTTGCACAAAAATAATACAATGGCAATGTTTCATTTTCTTTTGTTTTTGCTTAAAAATAAATTCTAAAATAAGGCATGAACCCGTTCATGCAAACTTGATCCTCCGGATACCACTGATAACGATTTTGATATGGCTATGTATGACTTTGACAATCCGATTTATCAAGCCGAAGAAGGGGATGAGAAAGACTGTGAACTCCCTGAAGAACTGGCCAGATTGTTGAAACAAGAGGAAAGGGTCATCCAGCCTCACCAGGAGACTGTAGAAATCATCAATATTGGTACCAAGGATGCCAAGAAAGAGATCAAGATTGGTGCCAGCTTGCAAGCAGATGTGAAGGAAACTTTGACTGAAATGTTCCGCGAGTATGTTGACATCTTCGCCTGGTCGTATCAAGACATGCCGGGGTTGGATACGGATATTGTTGTGCACAGGCTGCCATTGAGAGAAGAATGTTCGCCAGTCAAGCAGAAACTTCGTCGGACTCGCCCCGACATGGCTTTAAAGATTAAGGAGGAAGTCCAGAAGCAGTGGGATGATGGGTTTCTTGCTGTGACTAAATATCCTCTGTGGGTAGCCAACATCGTGCCAGTACCGAAGAAAGATGGAAAAGTGAGAATGTGTGTGGATTATCGAGATCTTAATAAAGCTAGCCCGAAAGATGATTTTCCACTACCTCATATTGATGTGCTGGTCAACAATACAGCTCAGTTTTCAGTGTTCTCATTTATGGACGGTTTCTCCGGGTACAACCAGATCAAGATGGCACCTGAAGATATGGAGAAGACCACGTTCATTACTCCATGGGGTACATATTGCTATAAAGTAATGCCTTTTGGGTTGAAAAACGTAGGGGCAACGTACCAGCGGGCGATGGTAACATTGTTTCATGACTTGATTCATAAGGAGATCGAATGTTATGTAGATGATATGATTGCCAAGTTGAGAACAGAAGAGGAACATCTGATTAACCTGAAAAAGCTGTTTGAAAGGTTGAGAAAGTTCCGTCTGAGATTAAATCCAAACAAATGTACTTTCGGTGTACGGTCTGGAAAGTTGTTGGGCTTCATTGTGAGCGAAAAAGGAATTGAGGTTGATCCTGCTAAGGTGAAAGCAATACAAGAAATGCCTGAACCGAGAACAGAAAAAGAGGTTCGTGGTTTCTTGGGTAGATTGAACTACATTGCAAGGTTCATATCTCACCTAACAGCCACGTATGAACCAATATTTAAACTGCTAAGAAAGGATCAAACGGTCAGGTGGAATGACGATTGCCAATTGGCATTCGATAAGATAAAAGAATACTTGCAGGAACCTCCGATTCTAATGCCTCCAGTTGAAGGGAGACCGCTGATAATGTATCTGACAGTGCTTGAAGGTTCCATGGGTTGTGTTCTCGGTCAACATGACGAGACAGGTAGGAAGGAGCATGCTATCTACTACCTGAGCAAAAAGTTCAATGATTGTGAGTCCCGGTACTCCATGCTTGAAAAGACATGTTGTGCACTTGCATGAGCCGCTAAGCGATTGAGGCAATATATGGTCAGGCACACAACCTTGTTGATTTCAAAAATGGATCCTATCAAGTACATTTTTGAGAAACCAACACTGACAGGCAGAGTTGCACGGTGGCAAATGGTTTTGACAGAGTATGACATTCAGTACACTTCCCAAAAGGCCATCAAAGGAAGTATCTTGTCAGACTATCTTGCGCAGTAACCGATTGATGATTACCAACCCATGAAATTTGAATTCCCTGATGAGGACATCATGTTTCTCAAAGCTAAAGACTGCGAGGAACCACTCCCGGAGGAGGGGCCAGACCCTGAATCCAAATGGAGTCTGATGTTTGATGGGGCTGTCAATATGAATGGGTGCGGAGTTGGAGCAGTTCTTATCACGCCGGAAGGTGTTCATATGCCTTTCACTGCCCGAATAACTTTCGGATGCACCAACAATAAAGCAGAGTACGAAGCTTGTATAATGGGGGTCGAGGAGGTGATTAATCTATGGATTAAGACCCTTGATATATTCAGTGATTCAGCTTTGGTAATCAATCAAGTGAAAGGGAGTTGGTACACGCACCAAGCAAATCTAGTGCCGTATAGAGATTATACAAGGAGATTGCTGACATTTTTCACAACAGTGAAACTGTACCATATTCCTCGGGATGAGAATAGGTTCGCTGATGCCTTGGCCACTTTGTCTTCCATGATCAAAGTGCAAGGATGGAACCATGTACCTAAGATTGAAGTATCTCGGCTTGACAGACCGGCATTTGTGTTTGCTGTTGATGCAGCATCTGATGACAAGCCATGGTTTCATGACATTAAGTGTTTCTTGAAAAGTCAAGAGTACCCGCCAGGGGCATCTGCTAAAGATAAGAAGTCGTTGAGAAGGTTGTCTGGTAGCTTCTTCCTGAATCAGGATGATGTGTTGTACAAGCGGAATTTTGACACGGTCCTGCTTAGATGTGTGGATAGACACGAAGCAGACCTGTTGATGATTGAAGTGCACGAAGGCTCTTTTGGTACCCATGCCGGAGGACATGCAATGGCTAAAAAGTTGTTAAGATCGGGATATTATTGGTTGACTATGGAGTCAGATTGTTGCAAATATGCCCGCAAATGCCATAAATGCCAGATCTATGCGGACAAAGTGCATGTGCCTCCAAATCCGTTGAGTATCATGTCGTCGCCTTGGCCGTTTGCCATGTGGGGCATCGATATGATCGGGAAAATTGAGCCTACAGCTTCTAACGGTCATCGTTTCATCTTGGTGGCGATTGATTACTTCACCAAATGGGTTGAAGTTGCATCCTATGCCAATGTTACAAAACAAGTGGTAGCTCATTTCTTAAAACGGGATATCATTTGCCGATATGGAGTTCCCAAAAGAATCATTACTGATAATGGTTCTAATTTGAATAACAAGATGATGGCTGAGTTATGCCGTGACTTCAAAATCGAACATCACAATTCTTCTCCGTACCGCCCAAAGATGAATGGCGCGGTCGAAGCGGCCAACAAAAATATCAAGAAGATTGTGCAGAAGATGGTTGTCACATACCAAGATTGGCATGAGATGTTACCATTGGCTTTGCATGGGTTTCGAACGTCGGTACGGACGTCCACTGCGGCAACCCCATTCTCACTTGTATATGGTATGGAGGCAGTGCTACTGGTTGAAGTGGAGATTCCGTCCCTCAGAGTCATGATGGATGTTAAGCTAGATGAGGCTGAATGGGTACGAGCCAGATTTGATCAGCTGAGCCTTATTGAGGAAAAGCGATTGGCGGCTGTATGTCATGGGCAATTATACCAGCGCAGAATGAAGCAGGCATTTGACCAAAAGGTACGTCCTCGGATCTACAAAGTCGGAGATGTGGTACTCAAAAGGATCCTTCCTCCCAATACAGATCACAGGGGTAAATGAACTCCTAACTATGAAGGTCCATTCGTGGTTAAAAAGGTATTCTCGGGCGGAGCCTTATTGCTTACAACCATGGATGGCGAAGACTTTTCATCCCCTGTCAACTCGGACGTAGTCAAAAAATACTTCGCATGAATAGACCCGCTGGATAATAAAAATAAAAAATAAAAATAAAAAAAATCCAGGCAAAAAAGGGCATCCCGGCGAACCAAAAACAGAATAAGGTTCGGGCAAAAATTAGGGATATAATTGAAAAAATTGTACACCCGGTAAGTTGAAAACCCGAAAGGGCAACTTAGGCAAAAAAGGGTATCCTGGTGGATTGAAAACCTGAAAGGGCGGTCCACGCAAAAGAGGGATTTAAGCGAATGACTACGGTCTGAGTTATCTGTACCCCATTACCGTTTGAACAACTGACATTCTGAAAGATAGGAATCGGTCTGATCATTCCTCAGAAGGCAAGGTCGGGGAGTTTTGAAGACATACTGGTCATAGCAGAATGGAAACTCAGTGGAATTCCGTTGTCACATTGCCGTTAGGATAGTTTCTTTTCTCAATTTTCAGCGATCACCTCTTTCCAGGGATTGCTTCCTGATGTAATTACCTATTCTGGGCTCTCAGTCAATAAATTTAATTTCAATAAAAGGCTTCCTATTTTTGTTTTATTGCTTTGTTTGCAAAAACGTCCTAATTTTTGATAAAACAATGCATGTGAAAACATGGTGGCCTTGCAATAACATGCGCAGAAAAAAACATTTGAAATTACTTTGAATGTTGAATACTCCCGGATGGTGGATTCTAGCCACGCAATATTCGGGGCATGTGTGCATATTCTTTTGTTGCAGGTAGCAGGTACAGATGATTTTAAGCACAAGACGAATAATCACCTACCCCACGCAAAAGACTGGAGCAATCACGGGTAAGGAGGTCTGCGTTCATCGCTCGGTCGACGGTCGTTCATAACGGTTCGATATCAGTGAATTAAGTTCAATTGGGTACCGTCGTATCTCATTAAGTCAATTCTCTCATACAGTACTTCCAACAGCTACAAGCTTTCCTGTGTCGATAACGGTCGCAAATTCCCCAGAAGAGTGGTCTCGCCGATACCGAAGCTGATGGTCATTATCCCCAGCAAAGTCGCAGGAGTTTGAAGAGGCTAAATCTTCTGTAAAATCCTCTTATGACATCCTCTTCGGGGACAAATTGTTTGTTTCCCCAGCAGGAAGTGTTGATCATCCCCAGTAGAGTTCGAGGACAGTTGGTCTTCTATAAAATCCTCTCAAAAGGCATTCCCCAGCACGAGACGCTTTAAAGCAGTTTTCTCTAGCAGAGTTTGTTATAAACTCGTCATCCCCAACGGAATTGTCTAAAGGAAAGCTCGCCTAACATGGGGCATTGGGGTACTTATCCTAAGCTCGACAGTCGTATTCCTTAGCAGACTACCGTGGATTTGCTTTGGGTTTCCCCAGTAGATCTTTAAGGACTCTTTCCTAACGAGTTGCAGTGGAATGGTATAACCAGGATTTGTATGTCCCCGACAGAGTAACCCTGATTCCTCGACAAGATCGTATCTCTGGTCAGTGTATTCCCCACAGAGTTCAGTGTTGAGTCCTGTCAACAATAATCCCCAGCTAAGTTGTTTTTCTCCCCGCTAGAGGCCTATTGAACAACAAAATCTATTTCGCGGCAGAGTGGTGATATACTCCTTCCCCAGCAGGGTTAGCAGGTTGGTTCTCCCCGCAAAAGATCTCGGGTTTGGTAGATCCTCATGCAGAGTTTTAATGACCTTTTTAACAAGATGTCATGCAAAGAAAGTCATCCCCAAGCAGATGAAGTAATTCTTGGCAGATTTATCAAGCCCTATACTCCAAAGTCCAATTTATTTTTGGCAAGCTTGACAATTCGAAGCTGACGGATTGTTCATTCATTCTCCAGTGGAGATGTTATCCTTTCAGGAGTCTCCGAAGTCAGATCATTGGTCATTGCTCCTCAGCAGAGTCAGCAGAGATGTCTGACACAGATGCAGAGAGTAATACAATTTTGTAAATTCCAAAAGTCCAACAGTGGATTGGCAAAAGTCCGTCTTCGGGTGGCAAAAGTCCAACAGTGGATTAGCGAAAGGTCCATCTAAGGGTGGCAAATTCTAAGAGTCCAACAGTAGATTGGCAAAAGTCCATCTTCGGGTGTCAAAGCAGCCAAAAGTCCAACAGTGGATTGGCGAAAGTCTGTCTAAGGGTGGCAGAAGTCCAACAGTGGATTGGCGAAAGGTCCATCTAAGGGTGGCAAATTCTAAAAGTCCAACAGTGGATTGGCAAAAGTCCGTCTTCGGGTGGCAAAAGTCCAACAGTGGATTGGCGAAAGGTCCATCTAAGGGTGGCAAATTCTAAAAGTCCAACAGGGGATTGGCAAAAGTCCAACAGTGGATTGGTGAAAGGTCCATCTAAGGGTGGCAAATTCTAAAAGTCCAACAGGGGATTGGCAAAAGTCCGTCTTCGGGTGGCAAAAGTCCAACAGTGGATTGGCAAAAGTCCGTCTTCGGGGGGCGCGAGGCTGCAAAGTCCACCAGTAGTGTGGCAGGCCAGTAGTCGTCTGGCATTGTATAAAAGACATTGTTAAAGTCCACCAGTAGCGTGGCAGGCCAGTAGTCATCTGGAGTTGCATAAAAGACATTGTTAAAGTCCACCAGTAGCGTGGCAGGCCAGTAGTCGTCTGGAGTTGCATAAAAGACATTGTTAAAGTCCACCAGTAGCGTGGCAGGCCAGTAATCATCTGGAGTTGCATAAAATACATTGTTAAAGTCTACCAGTAATGCGGCGAGCCAGTAGTCGTCTGGTGTCGTTCAAAAGACAGATTTCTCCGACAATGTTTCATTGAAGATTCAATCTAGCAATGTCGGGGGGTTTCTTCTTCATCATCCAGAGCAAATTTTTGGTTATATTTGGTATTCAATCACTATATACCTTGAAAGTCCGAAAGCAATTGCTTTCAGGCATTCAGGTCTACAGCGCTTGAATAAGGGCAGCTGTAATACCCCAAAATTTGCTCTCCCTCTTTGTCATCATAGCATGGCATTATCATTTATCATATCATATCCACCTCATTAACATTACATTGCATTTAACATAGAAAAATGAAGCATAGCATCCTTCTTACCATCAGGGCATGTGATCAGGTGGAAGGTGGACAATCAAGGGATCATTCAAAGCACAAAAAGGTCAATCAATTTTCCTCAAGGCAAGCCAAGAGGTCTTTCATGTCTCATACTATCTCAATGGATCATCCACAACCTCAAGAATGAGAGGTTCAATGGGAGGTTGAAGCACTACATCTTTCATTATGCAAGAGGTTCAAAAACTGAAGGAAAACCCTCAAAGGAGATAGCTCATTGATCCAAAATCATCCTCAAATGGCATATATCATCATCCTTTAAGAGGATACACAACATACTCTGAGGAATTTGAAATTGAAGACTGCACATTTTTCTCCTAGGAGGAGAACTAGGGTTTCCAATTAAATCAGGATATCTTTGATTTTTTGGACAAAACTTGATGTCATGGTATTCTATATGTTCTTAAGTGTATGTATGTGGAAAATCACCTCTCAATTGGTTTTAGAAGTGGTTCAATTGAAAGAAAGATCAAAAATCAGAGAATTTTGGGGCCAAGTCAAATAATCAGGAGAAAAAGTCAACTCTTGACTTTTTGAGGCCAAATTCATAAAATTCATGTTATATGTGTCCAATGTACAAAATTTGGTCAAGAAACTCCAAAGGAATCATGAAAAAATCAAGATGTGGAAAGTTGCCATTTTTGGATGAAGAAGGGTTACTAAAAATAGTAAGTTTTGGCCATTTTGCATCAGAGTTTGAACCAAGGCCATTTAAAATTGAAGCACCAAATGAAAATTCCACTCGGCCACAACAAAAGATCTTGTTTTAAGCTTCAAATCCATGTATAGAACATCTCCATTGGATAAAAATTGAGGGAGATATGATGGATCAAAGTTGGGAAAAAGTAGGCCAAAACTAGGCCATGACCAAGAACTTTCAGGTCATGCGCGCAGTCATTTTAACAAACATGTGGTGGGCCAAATGTCCACTCATTTTTCTCATGGTTAAATGCCTCAAATGAAAAACTTTTCAACATCAAAGTTGTTCCTTGTAGTGTCATCTTCAATACTCATGTTGGACAAAATTCCATTTGATCAATTTATAGTAGAGATATATTGGTTCAAAGTCATGTTGATTGTGCTGAAATTTTGTGTGCCAAGTTGCCATGCCATGACTTGCTTGCCACGCCCACAAATCAGTTCCAAACCCTGATGTTCCAAGCTATTTTTTCACCAACTTCCAAGCCTTAATTCAATCCAAAATCAACATCAATCATGTTCTATGATGTTCTATCTTTCATTTGGCACCTAAACCTCATTGAATCATTCACTAACAAGAGAGAAAATCATCTTCAAACAACCACTGCTGTATCTGTTCTTAACTGTCATGAAAAACCAAAAAAAACAAATGTTGTTGTTGATTGTCATAGCACTCACCCGTGCATTGTTCTCACACTGTCCAACCATTTCCTCTTTCAACCAAACACATTTCACCTACACTATGAACACTAGCACGTGCCTTGCATGAAATTGGAAAAAGCAAACTTGCTAAGCAAGTTTTTGATACAACAGCCATGCTCTCACCTTTTCAATTCCACCATAACTGTCCTGAACCACCACCACCTTATCATTGCCAATCTAACTCGCCCCCTAACTAACTTGACTCAGTTAGTTAGGGTGGACTCACTTTAGCCACCTTAACTCAATTAAACAACTCACTAAACCATGGTTAACTCATAGTATAAAACAAAACTTCTCTTCACAAATTCATTTTCAACTTCATTCTCACTCTTTCTCTCAAACACTCTCACATTCTCTCCATTATCTCTCTCTGATTCTGCACGATTTTTCTTCCTTTCTCAATCATCTTCATCCATTCTGAGCAAGAACATTCAAGAGAAAACTCCATTGTCCAAGCATAACATCATCACAGTTTGGAATTCTGTTTTTGTTCTCAAGATCTCCACATCAAGTAGCATTTATTTTGCTAAGGTTGAAGATCTAGAAGCTCAATACCTCAAGCTTTTCTCTAGTTTTCTCAACACATCAAGTTGCCACACTTTCAGGTTTTAATTCACTCAATATTAATGCTTCATATCAGTATGATTTAAACTCGTTTTATGTGTTTAGAGCTTATTAGAAGCTATGCGTGAGTTCTGGCTAGTTGATAGGCTCTTTAGGAGTTTAGGTGTGATGTTAGGGCAAATTGTTTTGGCTCGGTTTGTGTTATGCGTGCATGATCTATGAAAATTAATTGCATATTCATGATGTATGTGAGCTCAGCTTCATTTTGGTATATTGTTTGTGGAATTCTGGCAAAATCAAAGTTGCAGACGGTGGCGGTGTGACCGGAGAAGGTGACCGGAGGTCATCTCCGGCCGGTGACTGTTATGCTAGGGTTTGTGTGTGTTTTAATCATGTCCGTTGATTTTTCATCATCGTGTGGCTCGTGTGATGACAACACATAAAAATGCACATGCCTCTCACGTGCTCATTCTGATTTTATTTTTAAACTTTGTGTGACGCAGTACACTGTAGATAACGTGTTCCCTCACGTGGGTGTGTTGATTGCATATACTTTGACTGATTGTTTGACTTGACTTAATCCAATGGCTATTGATGAGTCAATTTTGTTGACTGAGGTGCATGGTTACTAATTTGTACTGGCACGTAATTGGACCTATGACAGATTGCTTTCCACACCCCACGCGTTCAAAGCCCAATCATATTGAACTCACATTTTGCTATGCTTGCACCCCCATTCACATTTACATTTCACTTTATTTTTTTTTATTTTCATACACGTTTGCTTTTCATTTTTTAAAAATACCAAACATCATCATAAAATTCCACAAAAATTCATGAACATCAATAAAACATTTATAAAATTTTTAGTAATTTTATTTTCTGATTTTATGACATTTTTGCCCGTGCTCCATAATTTTCTTTGAATTTTTTTGGTGTGCATGCTTAATGTGATACATAAATTTGTGCATTTTTGTTCTTGATCATTAAAAATTGTTTTGATACTCTTCTTTTTGAATTGAGTCATTAATATCTTGAAGTATCTCATATGATTTTTATTTCATTTTTTAGGTCTTGCTATGGCATGTTTTGATGTTCATCTTTGCATTACTTTGCATTTGCATCCAAGTTGACTTAAGTGCATTGTATAAAACCTTTTTGCCTTGAATTTTTACATGATACTTTGATAAGTGATTCATTTCTAGTTTGTGTATCTCAATACCATGTTTGAATAATTTTCATGAACTCATTTGATTTTTGTTTAAGACATTTCATTTGAAGCATTATAACATGTCATATCATTGTAATCTTTGGTGCATGTTTACATGATTTCTTTTGTGTATACTTGCATGATCATTTGCATACTTTGGTGAACTATTCACTTGACATTATAGGTCATTGGTACATATTATATGTCATCCTTGCATGTTGACTTTTATTTGAACCTTGTGCACCTTTAACATGTTGTGTTTGTACTTGTGTTTTCTTTTGAACTTCCATTTCAATTCTACTTCTTCTATTACTTCTTAAATGTCTTGATGTGCTTCATAAATACTTGTGAGATGTTTTTGAATCATTGTTTATTTCATTTCAATTATGATCCTTGAATTACATGTTACATTTAGGCATATTTCTTCCATTTCCCTTCATCTTTCATCTCCCTTTTATTATGGTAACATGTTCTAATGCCATGGATGATGTTTGTGGCCTATCCACTTGGACTTGTATGATAATAATCATTTGTTTTCCATATGATGTACATTCTGGTTGTGATTAATAGGATTTGATCCTTCATCTAATTCTTTTGAGTTTTATGGTGCATTAAATGTTCTTTTACTTCTTATACTTCTTATACATGTCTACAAACCATGTAGGGGCTTTGGTAAGTTGCAATTGAGTGTGGATAAGGAATCCACATTCAAACTTATTTCCTCTCATCTCTTTTACAATTCCATTTTGTGTTTTGTTAAGCACTTATGTGCTTTCTTTTAATAACTCATCACTTTCCCTTTTTGAATTACAATTCATCTTCTACTTTAGAAGTGAATTGTTTAATTCATTCTTTCTTTAGACTTTAGGTTGAAACCTCACAAACCATTAGGATCACTCCCTTTAATCTTCAATTAGGATTGAGTCTTAGTCCACATAGATTTTACCTTTCTCCTCTCTTGAGTCTCTCTTCTCATCTTAAAGAAAACTCAAAACATCTAATAAAGGTAGGCATTTATTGCATTTAGGCCTTTCATATAAAGAAAAGATTATAAGGGGTCTTCTCTTATAATCTTAAAATGTATAGCATATAGCCCATCTTGGGTCAATGTGTTAAACATTTGATCTTGTATGAGGGACTTAAATGCAATACTTGTCAAAGGTGCAAACAATAAAAAACACCTCTTCATTTCATAATCAACAAAACACTTAATAAACACAAGTATGCTAGTGTGTTTGAACCTTAATAATTGGAACTAAGTGTGAGGGTCTTCTTCACCCTTAGTGTACTTTCTTACTCATTCCATCTTGGAATGTGAGGATGTACACATTCCAATGACTAAGATTTGGATACACTATCATATGCAAACAAATAAAAAAGAAACTTCTAAAAGACAAAAACAAACAATGACGTCTTTCCTTCGGGAATTCTTTTCTCATCTCATTCACTCTCAACATATGAACGTGCTCCTACTCGTTCTCTTGCAAGATGGTAACGCACTCGAACCAGCGAGCCTGCAACACCTGAACTAGAACGTTAGCCGTTCCCTAAAAAACACAAACAAGGCGACCCTCGTTGAGGGGAACTACGTCGCTCTGATTCTCATGTTCCCGATGAGATACGTAGGCAGTGGGGTAGGGCCCATACGAGCACTTCTTTTATTTTCCCTACATTTGTTTCTCTTTCTCTTTCCATTCCTTTTCCAGTTCTTTTCCAGTATCTTTTCCTACACCCTTTGATTGAAGCAATCAAGCGTGGATCCCATCGGGTACGATGGACGCGTGGGGGTGCTAATACCTTCCCTATGCGTAACCGACTCCCGAACCCAGTTTCTCTTGGTCGCAAGACCATGCTCTTTCCTTCTCTCCAGGTTTATGCGGTGTTTCCTTTCCCTCTCTTGGGATAAATACACATTGCTGGCGACTCTGTTTTGGTGCCACTTTCGCGTTTGTACTAGGATGAAAATCCCGGGAGCGACATAGAGCAACGCCATCTTTCCTCAAGAATTTTTCATACTAAGAGAGGGACAGTGGCGTGGATGTAAATAATCCAGAGGCTTTTCGCTTACAGCAATTAGATGAAAGAAGGGAGTTTTGCCAGTACAAGAGATGGACGACAGCTTGGATATTTGAATCAACAAGTGTGCCACTTACAGCAGTTATCTGGAATTAAGGTTTGTTTTGATTTTTCTGTTTTGACATGTGGTAATACAGAGAAATGACTTCCTACGGAGAGATTTTGATTTTTCTCTTAGGGGATGTTGATTTTTGTGTGCCTTGATCAAAGCCCAAGGTTGAAGCTAAGAGGTTGATTGACTCCACTGGGGAAGTCCTTATACAAAGCCTAAGAGGAGGCTAGAAAAGGCTGACTCAACAAGAGAGTTTTTATCTGTCTTGTACAAAGCCCAAGATTGAGGCTAAAAGAGACTGACTCTTTTGGGGATATCATTACACAAAGCCTAAGAGGAGGCTAAAAGTTTGACTTTTTTGGGGAAAATGTTCTGTCTGTCTTGTACAAAGCCCAAAAGGATTTTGACTCCGTCGGGGAGGGTTTGTATGTGTCTTGTACAAAGCCCAAGATAGAGGCTGAAAAGAAGACTGACTCTGTGGGAAAGAAATCTTTATATGTCTTGTACAAAACCCAAGATATGAGGCTAAAATGAGACTTTACTGACTCGACTGAGGATATTTTAGGTGTCTTGTACAAAGCCTAAGATTGAGGTTGAAATGAGTTTGACTCTGCGAGAGAGTATTATCTGTCTTGCACAAAGCCCAAGATTGAGGCTGAAAAAGAGGATTGACTCTGTTTAGGGAAATTTATATGGTGTCTTGTACAAAGCCCAAGATTGAGGCTGAAATGGTTTGACTCAACAAGAGAGTGCTTTTATCTGTCCTGTACAAAGCCCAGGATTGTGGCTGAACAAGCTGGAGAAATCATTATACAAAGCCTAAGAGGAGGCTAAATTTTGCTAGGGGAAATCATTATACAAACCCTAAGAGGAGGCTATAAAAGATTGTCTCAACAAGAGAATGGTTTTACCTGTCTTGTACAAAGCCCAAGACTGAGGCTAAAAAGGGTTTGACTCAACAAGAGAGTCTGAAAAGGTGATTGACTCAACAAGAGAGTCTGAAAAGGTGATTGACTCCACAAGAGAGTCTGAAAAGGTGATTGACTCAACAAGAGAGTCTGAAAAGGTGAATGACTCAACAAGAGAGTCTGAAAAGGTGATTGACTCAACAAGAGAGTCTGAAAAGGGGAGCTCTGCTAAGGGAGAATCATTGTACAAAGCCCAAGAGGAGGCTAACTATGCTGAGCAAAGGAAGGATCATTATCCAAAGCCTAAGAGGAGGTTATCATGTGTTGGGGATTATTGAGATCCTGAGGCAGGTCCAAATGGGGAATCAACTCTGGCTGAGGGTTACAGAAGAGTTGAGACATCAGATGCCTCGAGGTTCTGATTTGGGATAGTCTTATACTGATGATAAACTCACCCTAGTTGGGGGAATTTTAGGAGAGAGACTGGGTTTTAGAACCCATGGGTTTTAACTCTACTGGAGATTGATCCAGAATGACCAGAGTTTCTCCTATATTTGTAAGGTGCTAGAGAATGTCTTTGAGACTCAAGTGGGGATTAGACTGTCCGAGTTTACTGGTACGGAAGATTTTATCTTTGTATAACGCCCAAGAGGAGGCTGACTCTTTTAAGGGATGAATATCAACCCTAAGATTGGTCTGAGGTGTTGACTCTTTTTAGAAAGACAGCTCTAACGATGGATGACTAAGTTCTGTCCTATACCTTTAAGAGGTCTTCAGGGTCCTTGTATTAAGCCCAAGAGAAGGCATGAGAACTTCTAAGAAGCCGGAGGGTCCTTGTACAAAGCCCAAGAGGAGGCAGGGATGCTTTTAGGAAGCCTGTGGGGCTAAACCAAAGAAAAGTTCAAGAGATGTCATTCACTGAGAATGAATCACTTAGTGAATAGTTCTGGGGTTTAAAGAAATTCAAGAGATGTCATTCACAGAGAATGAATCATTTCTAGGGAATAGAATTTCTTTGACAATTTCTATGAGTGACAGTCTGAGAAAAGTTTCACGAAGAATAATGCCTTTCCCTTTGTTCCATATTGTTTAAGCCCAAGAGATGGCAAGACTGTATCTGGAAATCCTATGGGGATCTAGTTTTTGACTGTATTTAAGAGTGACCAACTGGCTTTACCTAGATTCTAGACCTAGTTGTCGGGGAAAACGCTAAGCAGGTATACTAGTATATATACAGTTGATATATGACAAGTATTTAAAAGGATATGAAAGAAGGACTTATAGGTGAGCAGCTTCCCACAATACAGTTATACATATAAAAGCATGTAAAGTAAAGCTGATAAAAACTTATAGGTGAGCAAGCTTCCATAGCTGTATTGTTAGTTGTTCAAGAAATTAAAGAAAGTTTTGATAACAACTGTATATTTGAACCTAAATCAAAAGGGAAGATGTTTTTGAAAAGATTGTTGGGGCTTATACTCAAGGAGAGGCCCAGATGAAAAACAATAATCTTACCGTTGTTTGTAAACTGTAATGGGTCTTATACAATTACTGAGGTCCAAAGAGGTTTTTTGTACAAAGGGATGGGTCTTACTACTCAAGGAGAGGCCCATGGATAAACAGTGACCGCACCGTTTATTTTGAAAATTGTATCGGGTCTTATACAATGACTGAGGTCCAAATTATTCTATGTACAAAGGGGGTTGGGTCTTACACTCTATTAGAGGCCCAAATTTTATTTTATTTACAAAAGGATGGGACTTACACTCTATTAGAGGCCCAAATGATTTTTGTTTAAAAATGGCGATCGCGCCGAGGTTTTTTGAAAATGTGTTGGGACTTATACAATGTCTGAGGCCCAAAATGGTTTTGGTTAAAAAGGGATTAGGCCTTACCCTCTATTAGAGGCCCAAATGATTTTGAAAATGTTTGATGATGATCAAAAATCAAAGAAACCCTAATTTCATTTCCTTTTAAGAGTAATCCTTTAAAGAAAATTAATAAAATGACAAAAAATACCAAATAAGTTTAAATAAACTACTTGTGATTTTTAGTTAAGGTTTGAAAAATGAGGTTTTAATCACAAGATGACTTAGAACTCATTTGGTTTTGATTTTCAAGATAAAACTTCACTTTTAAAATGTTTAAAAACAATAAAAATGAATTTATTCACAAAAATACCACCTATATTAAATAAATAATATAAATCTGATTTTTTTGTAGAATAAAATACTTTAATATTTTTTTAATTTTTCAGAAAAAGAACCAATAAAAAATGATTCAAATTGAGAGAGAAATTAATTTTTCAAATCATTAACAAAAATAATATGAAAAATATTAAAAATGGGACAAGTGATAAAAAAGAGGTCTGGGGCGAGGGGGATTCGAACCCCAGACCTCTCGCTCGCTCAATACACATAAACCAGTTGATCAAGCACTGAGGCGCAATGCCAATTCATTTAATATATGGCAAGGGAAAAATATATAGCAAACAAGTTGAATTTATGAAGCATGGCTCCATGGCCATCTTCATCCTCAAGCTCAGATACGTGAAGCCTCCTATCTCACTCATCTCTCAACCATTTCACATGATCCAAATATGAAAATAGTGTGTTTTCAGATGAGGAACACAATGGCAATACTCAATTTTATTGAAATTAAGTGAATCAAAACATATCATGTTAAACCCTGAAGAACCCTAAAATTGGCATGAACTCAATGAAATCCTATACACGACCTGTAACCAACAATTTATTGAGGGTAAATGATCTACAAACATCCAAAAACACAATGGTAACAAGAAAACATGTTTATGATGCATGATTCATTGAGTTTGAGAGCTTAAGGTTTACCTCTGCAAGTGAGAATTGAATTCTGACTTGGAAGTGTTACAGATGAGTTCCAATGATTTATACAGCTTCCTTATACCTTAATGGATGTGTTTGAATGCTTAGGTTAATTGGAAAACCTCTGGAATGATCAACCTGATTCCTTCTGCAGCAAGTCATGAGTCTTGTGCAATTGGGTGGCCATTTGGTGATTTTGATGTTACAGAAGGGATGTAATGGTTTAGATCACCCCTATATGTTGTGTGTGAGGTGTGTGGATCATTGGTTTGAGTTGCATTGGTCTCCAACTCAAAACCCAATAGTGCTTCCTCAAGAACAATGAAATTTGGAGTTTAAGAAGGAAATGAGAGAAAGCAATGTTGTAAGCTGCTTTTGTGTAGTTTGAATGATTAGTTAGGACCTTTATTTATAGTGGATCAACTCTTGTCTTGGCGGAATAGTGAATGGCGGCAAGATCAGATCACTTTCAATGGCTTTGGCTTGGTGGCATTTCTTCTCATGCAAGGCAAACTAGCCTGTCCCAAGAGCAGGGCTATGTCTTGACCAAATCCACATTCTTCATATGTTTTGATTGTTTTTTAAGTGAGCATCTTGATTGAGTAGAGTGGCTTTTTTGAAAGTGCACTATTGCACATAAATGCCTTTGAATTCAAGGAATAATGTGACAAAATGCATTAACCTCAAGTTGGAAGATCCCTTGGCTTTTTGACTCAGCTTAGCAGGTTGGATCAGATGGATTAGGATCAGATTAGATGAATGTGGCATAGTGATCATTGTTTTCTGGCTCAAAATTGTGTATGGAAAGAAATCTCATAAACTTATTTTTCATGACAACCTTGCCATGGTGTCTTGCAGCAGCCATAACTCTTGGCTCAAGTTGAGTTGTTTCAGGCCAATGAGTTGCTTGGATTGTAGGCAATATGCACAACAAATTTGATGTTTACATCTTGAATTGATTCAGCCTAAAACTATGTGAAAGAGCCCTCCAAGTTTTGGTGTTTCACTTGAAATTCTGACTTAGACAGAATTTTGTCTAAGTGTTGGAAAAGTAGTAAATTCCAAGTTTTTGTCATTTTGATCCAACCATAACTCAGAATCCATGAAGAATTGGAAATCCTTGTAGTTGACACTTTTGAAGTATGTAATGAGGGCTTCCATCTGAGCTTTGAATGGGAGAGAAAGGCCTTAGGATTTGAGAGATATGGCCTTACAAAGTTGGTACCCTAGCCAATTTGTTCCATAACTTAGAAAAATCTTATGTTTTTTATGGTTACCCCTTTAACAAGTTAACCCACTTTCTTTGATTTTTCTTGATGAATGATGATTCAAATCACATATTAACATTGTTTTAGGGTTAAGGAACCTTGGTTGACCAAAAATCCAAAAACTCAAACTTTGACTTTTGTACAGTTGACTTTTTCATCAGATGAAATTTTGACTTTGTGATCCTTTTGTGAAATCAATCCTTAGGCTTAATTAAACTTCATGGATGGCCTCCAAGGGTATTTAGGAATGTCTTGGACCCCTCCCCAAGGTTTGAGATCAAGGGTAGGCCAACAGTCAAGGATAGGGTTGACTTTTTCCATCAGAAACCCTAATTTGTGATCAGATGGTTTTGAGTTCTTGTGGTTTATGATTTGAGCTCTTTGAGTCAATCAAATCTTGTAAACATTATGATGTATTTGAGGTATTTGAAGTTCATTTTGAAGCTTCAAGCCATGCCTCACTTCACAAGTTAACCCAAGGGTTGAATTAGGTCAAAACCCTAATTCCTGATTTTTTGATAGATGGACCTTCAAGGTGATTTTTCCATTGTGGATGGGTTATTTAGATCCTTTTGAGCTTATTGGACCATACATTGAGGCATTGGCTCATGTCCAGATGGAAACTTTCATCTGGAGGCGTCGGTCGACCAAAACCCTAATTTGGTGACACTGGCGATCTTGAGGCTTGATCCACTTGGAATGTTGTAACTTTGTGCTTGATTCTTTATGTGGGAGTCCTCTTGACCCTTCATGGATGTTTGAGAGGCTATACAAGTTGAAGATCATGTCATATCTTGATTGATCCTTTGTCTAAGTGCTCTGAGAGGGCTCAAAACCCTAATTCTTGATTGTAGTAAATGCTCCATCCTCCTTGAGGAGACTGATGAAGCATGAAAGTACATCCATATTGTGATGATAATTTGTACAATGATGGGAAATCTTGGTGGTCAAAATATGGGGTACGACAGATGCCCCTATTTAATTTTCTTGGACCGAAGGTGTGAATGGCGAAGGTATTCGGGCATTCGGGGTGGAAGAGGATTAAATATCGGAATACCCGAAATTTTGATGGAGGTTATGAATGGAAGTTTGCTCATCCATTTTCTTTTGCTAAGTAATGATACTTAGAAAAGGGTGAAACTTCCCCTCGATCCCGGTCTTCAGCCACAAAACTGGTCTAAGTTTCTTTTGTCAATAAACTTCCCCTCGATCCTGGTCTTTAGCCACGGAACTGGTCTCAGTTTCTGATATAAACTTCCCCTCGATCCTGGTCTTTATCCACGGAACTGGTCTCAGTTTCTTTGTTCAATAAACTTCCCCTCGATCCTGGTCTTTAGCCACGGAACTGGTCTCAGTTTCTGATATAAACTTCCCCTCGATCCTGGTCTTTATCCATGGAACTGGTCTCAGTTTCTTTTGTCAATAAACTTCCTTGACAAGGGACGCTATGTGTAGCGATCTTCATCAAACTTCTCACCGAGTTTTCTAATGGGGAGACGCCATTTGATGGAAAGAGTTTTGATGTCAGACTTGCTGGGGGAACCCATTTGTCTGAACTGTAGAGGTGTTCAAACTTCTCTGTTGGAGATGCCATTTGTTGACTCTACTGGGGAAAAACGAGTCTCTTGAGAGAATGCGTTTCTGTTTGGGGATACTACATCATACTTTTCTTCAAGATCTTCTCCAAAGAAATGCCATGTGATGAAATCCAAATTTGAGATGCTGATGACTTTATTAACATCGACTTTTTGGAGAGACAGACCAATGTGTTGCTGAGAGTCTTCGGGTGAGAGGCTTTCTCTGGGAATTTTCCTTAATTCGAGAAAGCAAAGATATCATCTTCGATGGTGAAGAGTGAATTTTGTCGAATGTCTTCTTGCCTTTCAGAGGTTCAAGTTATCAAAGTGGTCGAGGATCGGCTCCAATCCAGAAATAAACTGGGGGAGAGATTGTTTAGGTGGTGCATTTCCTAACGAGGAAAGGACTGACAACTCTATTGAGAGGACTTTTATCACTTGGGAACAAGACCGACTAGAGTGATAATGATGCAATATGATTATAAATATGAATTAATAATGCATGATGTATGTATGTTTATGCTGACAAAACTGACGCGGCATATAGACTAAGTGATTAACAGGACTGGATACTCGGCCACTGCGGGGGATGAAAGGTACCATCGGTCCAAGATAGTAATTCTGCCTTGCTTAGGAGAAGTATTCCCTGTGGGGGAGAAAGAGTTGTTGAACGGTCTTAAGAGGTAAGAACTCGGTCGGGGTGTCAGATGAAAAATGGTTTCCGACACAGTTGATCCTTGATTCAGATGCTCTGGTTTAGAAGGAGTACTTTGATTTTGTACTTTGAAGTTCAATTACTTCCGGAGAAGCGATCAATGTTCAACAGTCAAAAGAATTGCCATCTTTATTTTAAAAGCAGAAAAAATTTGACAAGTAAATTCATTTTTGTTTTATTTCAAGAATCGTTGATCACATTAAAAACATCATTATGTAAAGCTAAAACAAATAAGAATTGCAAACAAAAGCACTAGGGCTCAAATTTTATTGATAAGATGGAAATCAGCCAAGCGCGTGATCCCATAGAGTATTTACAAATTTAGAAAATGGTAATTTAAGGGAAAAGGGCTACATTGAAACATAACGACCGTTATCCTTCTACCAACTTTGAATTCTGGACATCCTGAGCTTCTGTCGAAGATGACCTTGACTGGAGTTTTCCTTATGGATGGCATTACTGCTGAGGGATTCAACCTTGTTAGACGTAGTTACTTGCCATTAATCCCTAACTTTTGCCTAGATTATACTTTGAGATTTCCAATCCACCGGGATGATTTTTTTTACTTGTGTCTCTAATTTTTGCATGGACCGCCCATTCGGGTTTTTAATCCAACGAGAAGTTTGTTTTTTTTAGGCGAAGTATTTCTTGACTACGTCGACATTTGTGGGGTAGAAAAATTCCTCTCCATCCATGGTTACGAGTCTCAAGGCACCGCCTGAGATAAATTTCTTGACCACATAGGGGCCGTCATAGTTCGGAGTCCATTTGCCCCGGGAATCAGTGAGAAATAATTGTATCTTCTTGAGCACGAGGTCTCCTTTCCTGAAGACGCGAGGTCAGACCTTTTTGTCAAATGCCTTCTTCATTCTTTACTGATACAACTGACCGTGGCATAGTGCCATTATTCGCTTTTCTTCGATAAGGTTTAATTCGTCGTGTCTGCTTTGACACCACTCAGCTTCTGTTAACTTAGCTTCCATCAATACCCAGATTGACAGGATCTCAACTTCTATGCGGAGTACTGCTTCCATGCCATATACTAGAGAGAAAGGGGTTGCCCCTGTTGAAGTGCAGACTGATGTGCCATAACCGTGAAGAGCAAAGGGTAGCATCTCGTGCCAGTCTTTGTAGGTTACAACCATCTTTTGAACGATCTTCTTGATGTTCTTGTTTGCCGCTTCTACCGCTCCGTTCATCTTAGGTCGGTAGGGAGATGAGTTATGGTGTTCGATTTTGAACTCAGCGCACAACTCTTTCATCATCCTGTTGTTCAAGTTAGATCCATTATCAGTAATGATCTGGCTTGGAACAGCATAACGACAGATGAGATTGTTTTTGATGAATCGGACTATGACTTGTCGGGTCACATTGGTGTATGACGCTGCTTCGACCCACTTGGTGAAGTAGTCAATGGCTACCAGGATGAACTGATGTCCGTTTGAAGCCTTGGGTTCGATCATGCCAATTATGTCGATTCCCCATATGGAAAAAGGCCATGGAGAAGAAAGGACTTTGAGATGCGTTGGTGGTACATGGATTTTGTCAGCATATATCTGACACTTGTGACACTTCCTCATGTACTTGTAGCAATCAGATTCCATGGTCAACCAGTAGTACCCTGCTCTTAGAATTTTTCTCGCCATTGCGTGTCTATTGGCATGAGTGCCAAAGGATCCTTCGTGAATTTCTTTTATCAGCATGTTTGCTTCTGGTCTGTCTACCCATCGGAGCAAGACCATGTCAAAGTTTCTCTTATAGAGTGTATCACCGCTCAAGAAGAAGTTACCTGCCAACCTTCTGAGGGTCTTCCTGTCTTTTCTTGATGCCCCAAGTGGGTATTCTTGTTTCTGAAGGAAGCATTTGATATCGTGATACCAAGGTTTGTCGTCCATGACTGCTTCGATCGTGAAGATGTAAGCGGGCCTCTCGAGGCGCATTATGTCAATCTTAGGTACGTCATTCCATTGACCTATATTAATCATGGAAGAGAGAATGGGTAGTGCATCATCCATGTGATTCTCTTCACGAGGGATATGATGAAACTCGATTTTGTTGAAGAATGGTAACAACCTTCTCGCATAGTCTTTGTAAGGAATCAATCCTGATTGGTATGTGTTCCAATCTCCTTTGATTTGATTGATAACCAAGGCTGAGTCTCCATACACATCCAAGTTCTTGATTCTTAAGTCAATCGCTTCTTCGAGACCCATGATACAAGCTTCGTATTCGGCCTCGTTGTTGGTACACTTGAATATCAGTCGGGCAGTGAAATGAATGTGGGTACCCTGAGGTGTTATGATGATTGCCCCAATCCCATTTCCATAACGGTTGACAGATCCATAAAAAATTATTCCCCATTGGGAACCTGGTTCTGGCCCTTCACTGGGTAGGGGTTCATCGCAATCTTTCATTTTTAAGTACATGACATCTTTGTCTGGGAAGTCAAATCTGACTGATTCTTGATTGTCAATCGGTTGATGAGCCAAATGATCGGCTAAAATACTTCCTTTGACGGCTTTTTGAGCATGGTACTCGATGTCGTATTCTGATAACAACATCTGCCAACGGGAAATCCTTCCCGTGAGAGCAGGCTTTTCAAAGACATACATGATTGGATCTATTTCAGAGATTAACCAAGTAGTGCGACGAATCATATACTGGTGAAGAAGTTTGGCTTCCCAAGCCAGAGCACAACAAGTTTTCTCAAGCATAGTGTATCGAGTCTCGCAGTCAGTGAATTTCTTGCATAAGTAGTAAATGGCAGACTCTTTTCTTTTTGTTTCGTCTTGTTGACCAAGCACGCAACCCATGGAGTCTTCCAAGACTGTTAAGTAGATGATCAACGGTCTTCCCTCAATTGAAGGTTACAGAATCGGTGGATTCAATAGGTATTCCTTAATACTGTCGAAGGCGGTTTGGCAGTCTTCTGTCCATACGCAGTCCTGATTCTTTTTGAGTAATTTGAAGATTGGCGCACATGTCGCGGTCATGAGGAATATAAATCTGGAAATGTAATTCAAACGTCCGAGGAATCCCCTGACTTGTTTCTCAATCTTTGGAGAAGACATTTATTGAATAGCCTTGACCTTGTCAAGATCAACTTCAATTCCTTTCTGGCTGACGATGAACCCTAGCAGTTTTCCTGAGCGGACACCGAATGTGCATTTGTTGGGATTAAAGCAGAGTTTGTACTTCCTCAGACGCTCGAATAGTTTCGACAGGTGGGTCACATGTTCCTCTTCTATTTTAGATTTGGCAATCTGTCATACCCCAAATTTTGACCACTAAGATTTCCCATCATTGTGAAAATCATCATCACAATATGGAGGAACCATCATACTTCATCAGTCTTCCCAAAGATGGGTGAGCATCCACTACAATCAAAATTAGGGTTTCAAGCCCTCTCAGAGCCTTATACAAAGGATCAATCAAGGAATGACTTGATCTTCTACTTGTCTAACCTCTAAAACATCCACAAGGGATCAAAAGGACTCCCACTTCAAGGATCAAGCATAAGGATGCTCCCTTCTAGGTGGATCAAGTCTTAAGATCGACAGTGTCACCAAATTTGGGTTTTGGTTAACCAGGGCCTCCAGATGGAAAATTTTCATCTAGGCACAAGACAATGATCCAAAACATAACCTAATATACTTCATGGAACCTCATAAACCCAACCATCAAGTCAATTTTTCCTCAGGGGATGCATTCATCAAAAATCAGGAATTAGGGTTTCTTGACCTAATTCACCCCTAAGTTGACTTTTGGGACAAATCATGAGCCAAGACCTCAAGATATAATTTGAGGGTCTCTAATATACCATATTGATCCATTTGGAACAATGGATTAATCCAAGAATCTTGAGCAACAAGTCTCAATTTCATCTGCACCACAATTAGGGTTTCGCGAGGAAAGTCAACTGTAACTTTGACTTTTTACCAAGACATGCTCCCAAGCCCTAAGACATGATTCAATATACCCTATGACACCCATGGAACATGTCCATCAAGTTTTATTTAGGTCAAGGACATGATTTCCTGAAGAATTGCACAATTTGGAATTCATCTGATAAAAAGTCAACTGTGCACAAAAGTCAACTTTGACTTTTTGGGATTTTTCACCAAAATGGATTTTTAACCCTAAAATGATGTTAATGTATGATTTGAATCATCATTCATCAAGAAAAATCAAAAAGAAAGTGGGATAACTTGTAGGGTAACCATAAAAACTTAGAAAAATTTCTAAGTTATGGAAAAAGTGACACTAATGTGCCAACTTTGGAGGACCATAACTCCTAAACCACAAGGCCATTGTGCCCCATTCAAAGCTTGATTTGTAGATCTCATTTCCCTCTACAAAAGCTTCATACTGACCTATGTCTAAATTCCTCATGGATTTTGAGTTATGGAGAGATCAAAATCAAGAAAAGTCACTTTGTTCCAACACTTGGTGAAAATTTCACTAAGTCAGATTTTACCTTACTTTTTGCCAAATGTAGGGGGATTTTTCACTTGGATTCAAAAGAGATCAAAACCAAACATGTTTAAACAGTTGTTGTATCATGTAAGGGCTTTCCAAAATGGCCAAGAACATTACCAAATTCAATTTGAGTCATGAGATATGACATTGGCAAGTTGCCTTGCTGAAATCTGCCAAGGCAAGGCAGATTTTTAAACTTTTGGTCGATTTTCCAAAATCAGCCAAATCCAAATGCTCCTATCCACTTGGACACCTCTGAGGATTGAATCTAAAGGGGACAATCACTGAGCCAAGCCTCCAAAGTCTTTGGAATAAGAAATAACATGTTGAACCTAGAATTGCCAAAATAGGGACAAGACTCCAATTTTGGATTGGAGCATTCAATGGAAGCATCAAGGTGGCATGAATTGAGCCATTCTCAACTGAATTCAGTCAAGACTTATCCAAGACCAAGGGGACCAGCAGCCTGTGCCCTAACCTCTAGTCAATGGCTAGAGGAGACTTGGATTTTCATTTGCCAACATTTGCCAAACCTACTCAGCAGTTGCCATTCACTATTCCTTGCAAAACAAACTTGCTCTACTATAAATAGAGCTCAATTGTGATCAGTTTGAGTACACCAAAGCCATCAAACAAATGCTTTCCTCAAAATTTCTTCTTTCACTCCAATTTTGCCTTCTAAGGCAAGTCACTATCGGGTTTTGAGTTTGAGAGCTTTTCCAATCAAACCAATCACACACACACCTCATATACATCATATAGAAGTGATCAAAACACTAACATAACATCTGGAACACAGATTTCACAAAATCACCAGCCAATTGCTCAAGTTCTTGACAGTTTTGCAGTTGAGGTACCATCTTCAACTCCAAACCATTTCAATCCATTCCAAGCATCCATACACACTCCATGGCACCTAGGGAAGCTATCCAGATCATTGGAACCTAGCTGTAACACCTCCAACACAAATCATGATCATCAGCTGCAAGTGGTAAGCATGAGCTCTTCTAACTCTATGATCCATGCAATTTTTGCTGCACAATAATTTGGCCATATGTTCATAATCATGCATGGAATGTTTCCCCTCAATTAATTGCATTGTCTGAATCGTGTATCAAAAATCCTAGCCTTCATGCAGAAATTAGGGTTCTTGAGGATTTTTCATGATTTCTTGTTATATGTTTAATTTAAATGAAATTAAATACCATAGACATGATCGTGAGGTTGAAATGAGTTGATTGGTATGTGGATTACATGATATAATCAAGTATTCAGTGAGATTGGAGAGAATATGCAAATCTGGGCAAAACTGAAAAACGCGCGTGTTCTTGCCTTTGTTCTTGGCGCCATTTTCCAATATTTGAATATTTGAATTTTGTGATTTTATTTAATTGATTCAAAAATTAATTTCTCTCTGAGTTTTAATGATTTTGAGTTGATTATTTTTTTAATAATTCACAAAAATGTTAAAATATTTTATTTTCCCAAAAAATCCCAAAAATATTATTTATTTTATATAATTGATATTTTTGCAAAGAATTAATGTCTTAATTGTTTTTGACATTTAAAATATTTTTTCCATCTTGATTTTGCAACTTTTAATGCCTTCTAATTATTTTGTAGGTCAATACTACATTTTTGAAGCATTAATCCAAGATCACAATTTGTTTTCCATATGTTAAACAATTTTGATCATTTTTAATTGAATTTTTATTCAATTAAATACATTTTTGAAAACAAATTAGGGTTTTGGATTAATTCAACCCTCATAAATCATTTTCAAAACTTTTTGGGCCTCTAATAGAGTGTAAGACCCAATCCTTTTTTGACCAATCATTTTTGGGCCTCAGTATATTGTATAAGTCCCGATACTGTCAAAAACTAACGGCGCGATCGTCGTCTTTTCAAAACAAAAAAAACCTGGGCCTACCCTCGAGTAGTAAGACCCATTTCTTTTCTTAAAACTCACTTTGGGCCTCTAATAGAGTGTAAGGCCCAACCCCCTTGTACAGAAAACTTTTTGGGCCTCATTCGTTGTATAAGTCCCTCTGTACATTTTCAAATAAACGACGCGATCGTCGCCAGTTTAAAATTTACCATTTTGGGCCTCTCCTTGAGCTATAAGACCCATTCAAAACTTTTGGGCCTCTAATAGAGTGTAAGACCCAATCCCCTTTTAACCAAATCATTTTGGGCCTCATTTATTGTATAAGTCCCTCTGCGTTAAAAGGAAACCTCGGCGCGATCACCATTTCAAACGGAAAAACAAACTGGGCCTACCCTCGTGTTATAAGCCCCACTCTCACTCTTTTAAAACTTTTTGGGCATCTTGAGAGAGTGTAAGATCCATCCCTTTGTACAGAAAACTTTTTTGGGCCTCAGTCACTTGTATAAGTCCCCCTGTACAAATTCAAACAGTGCGCTCACTGATAAAACCCTGGGCCTCTCCTTGAGCTGTAAGCCCCAAATCTTTCTTTTTCAAAGCACTTTCTCCTTTGATTTTGAATATACTGTTTTTTCAATCTGTCTTTGTTGAGCAATTAACCAAACAGCATGGAAGCTCTACAACCGAGTAAGTGGTTATTGCTTTCATTTACTGCTTTCATATACATATAACTGTATTGTGGGGCTATTTCACTGTAAGTCTTCTTTCATAAACTCATATCAACTGTGTAATAATAGTATAGATATTTCGAGTTTCCCCGGCAATTACGTCTAGAACTAGGTGACGCCGTTTTGTTTTTTCGTAGAAATAGACAACTAGATCCCCAATAGGATCACCAGATACAGTCTTCTCTTCGGCTGTCATCATTAGGAATTGTCAAGAAACTCTACTCCCAGAGATGAATGTATTCTCCGTGAATGGCATCTTTGAGTTTCTTCCAAATTCTCGAACTTTCCTGACTTGATCTATTCCTTGTGAATAGCTTGCCTTGAATTTCTCGGGGTTTGGGGACCCACGGGCTTCTTAAAAGCATCGGCCTCCTCTTGGGCATCGTACAAGGACCCTCAGGCTTCCTAAAAGCAACCCCGCCTCCTCTTGGGCTTAGTACAAGGACCCGTCGGCTTCTTAGAAGTATTCACAGCCTCCTCTTAGGCTTCGTATAATGATCTCTTCCACCGGGAATGATAGCCTCCTCTTGGGCTTCGTACAAGGACATCTCGGCTTCTTAAAAGTTTCCAGCCTCCTCTTGGGCTTCGTACAAATTGTCCCGACGACCTCCTAGAGGTATAGGAACAGAACTTAATCATCTGCATAGAACAGTCTTTCCAAGAGTTTACTGCATGTTTCTCAGAGCATAGTACAAAAGATGAAACTCTAGACTTGGACAGTCTATTCTCCTTGAGTCTCAAAGACATTCTCAAGTGACCCCTTCGTTAAATAGGAAGAAAACCCGTAGACTCGGACAGTCTCAATACCCTTCGGATTTCCCACTTCCTTAAAGAACAGGAATAACCCGGATCCTCGAATCAAATCCTTGAGTACAGTGTTGCTCATATAAGAACTGATTTTCTCTTTTAAAATCAGTATACTGGACCTGTCACTCAACTGAAACAATCACCATAGCCTCCTCTTGGGCTTTGTACAATGATTCTCCCCAGCGGAGTCAAACAATGTTTAGCCTCTCTCTCGGGCTTTGTACGAGACATATAAGAGATTCCCTCGTTGAGTCAATCACCCCTTTCGCCTCCATCTCGGGCTTTATACGAGATACAAAAAAGTTCTTATTGAGCCAAACAAACAATAGCCTCGATCTTGGGCTTCGTACGAGATACATAAAACTCTCTTGTTGAGTCAAATAGCCTTCATCTCGGGCTTTATACGAGATACCAAAAGACTTCATCGTCGAGTCAAAACCTTTTAGCCTCTCTCTCGGGCTTTGTACGAGACACATATTAGACTCCTCTTAGGATTTGTATAAGAAAACCACTGGTTGATCCAATTAACCTTTTAGCATCAAAGTTGTGCCTCGTTCACAGTACACAAACATCAACAACTCCTTCCATCTAATCGCTGTAAGCGGCAAGCCTCTGGATCATCTACATACATGCCCCTGTCCCTCTTTTAGCATGAGAAATTCCTAAGGAAAGATGGCATTGCTCTATACTGAGTTAAAGTCTTCTCCTTCAGGTTAAAACCCCCTATAAAGGAAATTATGGCATTACTAGGATCTGCGTATCCCGGTTAAAGTAATCCTCCCTTTATAACCAGTCACCCAACAGTTGTGACAAACAGACCCCCTTTAGAGATGACAAATTCTCTCTAAGGTCAACACTTTCAGCTTCACATCTTGGGCTTTGATCAAGATACAAATCACCTTTCGCTTCACGTCTTGGGCTTTGAACAAGACACCAAAAACACCAAAAACACCCATTTCCTCCCATAGAATAGGAGGAACTACGAACGCTTTGATTTCCCTGTTTCGGTAAACGGGAATACGTAGGCATAAGATCGAAAGAAAAGATCTTAGCGAGTACACAAAACAAAAACCCAAAATCCCATACTCTCATAAAAAAGAATCAGTCCTAACATCCTAATCCTTGTTCCCCGCCAGAAACCTGTCATTCTGTCAAAATAACACAAGAAAGGCCCCACCACATTGATCGCATCCGTAACCTAACAGACCGCTGTTTAAACTCAGTATGCAAGCAGGGTTAATTGGAGACATCTATTTCCCTTCCTTATTCAGCTCACAATAGGATAAAAAATGATTCGACCTGTAGTTAAAACTTGACTCCAGAGAGCGACAGCGCTTAAGAACCGCGTCTAAAATCGCTCGCTACAGAAAAAATGGCGCCCACCGTAGGGCCTCTCATTCTTTCTTAACGTTTAAGGTGAAAACCTTGGACAAATATTTTTCATGGAGATGGCCGCCACAGAAAAATGGCGCCCACCGTGGGGCCATCTTCTAAACCTTTTTTCTCTTCCCTTGTGTGAAAACCACTGATTGGGGCTCCCGCCGGGGAACCCATTTTCTGTCAGGAACTTAGGATTCGTAGCTTTAAAGGTCTAGGATGATTAGGACAAATATATATACTGATTTTCCTAATTGCTATACATGTTTATTTTTCTGTTAATGGGAATGCGTGTGATGCCGCATGTGGAAAGATTGAGTATACACTTAAGATAAGTGATGGGGACGAGGTCGACCATCAACCTCAGTGGAGGCTGACCAATGCAACCCATTCTCTCACCTAGACAATGGGCCAATTGTAATGTCTAAGAAGCTGAGGAGCCAAACCCTTTTGTAGTGCGGAAACTATCGGGAATAGTTGTTACGCGATACTACCCTCATTTGAGGCTGGTGATCTATTCTCGGTGAATGGCACTTACTCTAAGATTGCTCTACAACTCGCTGGCGATCCGCTTGTTGTTTTACTTTCCTGGGAGGAGCTGATGATAATGAGTACAGGTACAAAAATCACCCTAGTATAAACCTTTGGGGATGGGTAGAGCCTGGACTTCATGACAACGACCCTTTGACCCCATGTTTTTCCTATGTTTTTGTGTGCTGCATTCATGCATTCATTTAAAAAACATTAAAACAAGAAATTTTTTTTTTCTATTCTAGTCTCTCTGTTTTTCAAATTAAACTAAGACTGTGATTGCAAATATCAGAAAAAGGGATTGCGCTTATGGATTTCGGTAGAAGGAGAACCCATAGGTATACCTTCAAGGTTCCAAAGCTAGAGGATTTGAGAAGGTTAGCGAGGATGATCACAAACCAAGAGGCTTTCAGAGCCAAACACGGAGGTCTGCTACCACTGTTAAGAGTCCATGTGATTGAGGGAATCATGGATGCGCTCATTCAGTTTTATGATCCAGTTTATCACTGTTTCACATTCCCGGATTACCAGCTCGCACCAACACTGGAGGAGTATTCTCATCTGATTGATCTACAAATTACAGATCAAGCTCCGTTTTTCGGACTGGAAGAAATTCCAAAGAATCAGACCATTGCAAGAGAAATTCATTTGGACGAGTCTTACACTCTCTCAAGAGGCCCAAAAAGTTTAAAGAAAAATAGTGGGGCTTATAACACGAGGGTAGGCCCAATTGATTTTTCGTTTAAAAATGGCGATCGCGCCGAGGTTTCCTTTTAACGCAGAGGGACTTATACAATAAGTGAGGCCCAAATGGTTTTGGTTAAAAGGGGATTGGGTCTTACACTCTATTAGAGGTCCAAAAAGTTTGAATGGGTCTTATAGCTCAAGGAGAGGCCCAGAAGGTTATTTTTCAAAAGGGTGACGATTGCGTCATTTATTTGAAAATGTATAGAGGGACTTACACAACGAATGAGGCCCAAAAAGTTTTCTGTACATAGGGGGTTGGGTCTTACACTCTAATAGAGGCCCAAAAGGGTTTTAAGAAAGGAAATGGGTCTTACTACTCGAGGGTAGGCCCAAGGTTTTTTTGATTTGAAAGGCGACGATCGCGCCGTTTGTTTTTTACGGTATCGGGACTTATACAACACACTGAGGCCCAAAAATGATTTGGTCAAAAAAAGGATTGGGTCTTACACTCTATTAGAGGCCCATGAGTGTTTGAAAAAAAGTTTTATGAGGGTTGAATTAATCCAAAACCCTAATTTGTTTTCAAAAATGTATTTAATTGAATAAAAATTCAATTAAAATGATCAAAATTGTTTAACATATGAAAAACAAATTGTGATCTTGGATTAATGCTTCAAAAATTAAGTATTGACCTACAAAATAATTAGAAAGCATTAAAAGTTGCAAAATCAAGGTGGAAAAGATATTTTAAATGTTAAAAACAATTAAAACATTAATTCTTTGCAAAAATATCAATTATACAAAATAAATAATATTTTTGGGATTTTTTGGGAAAATAAAATATTTTAACATTTTTGTGAATTATTAAAAAAAGAATCAACTCAAAATCATTAAAACTCAGAGAGAAATTAATTTTTGAATCAATTAAATAAAATCACAAATTTCAAATATTCAAATATTGGAAAATGGCGCCAAGAACAAAGGCAAGAACACGTGCGTTTTTCAGTTTTGCCCAGATTTGCATTTTCTCTCCAATCTCACTGAATACTTAATCATATCATGTAATCCACATACCAATCAACTCGTTTCAACCTCACGATCATGTCTATGGTATTTAATTTCATTTAAATTAAACATATAACTAGAAATCATGAAAAATCCTCAAGAACCCTAATTTATGCATGAAGGCTAGGATTTTTGATACACGATTCAAACAATGTAATTAATTGAGGGGAAACATTCCATGCATTATTATGAACATATGGCCAAATTATTGTGCAGCAAAAATTGCATGGATCATAGAGTTAGAAGAGCTCATGCTTACCACTTGCAGCTGGTGATCATGATTTGTGTTGGAGGTGTTACAGCTAGGTTCCAATGATCTGGATAGCTTCCCTAGGTGCCATGGAGTGTGTATGGATGCTTGGAATGGATTGAAATGGTTTAGAGTTGAAGATGGTACCTCAACTGCAAAACTGTCAAGAACTTGAGCAATTGGCTGGTGATTTTGTGAAATCTGTGTTCCAGATGTTATGTGAGTGTTTGGATCACTTCTATATGATGTATATGAGGTGTGTGTGTGATTGGTTTGATTGGAAAAGCTCTCAAACTCAAAACCCGATAGTGACTTGCCTTAGAAGGCAAAATTGGAGTGAAAGAAGAGATTTTGAGGAAAGCATCTCTTTGATGGCTTTGGTGTACTCAAACTGATCACAATTGAGCTCTATTTTTAGTAGAGCAAGTTTGTTTTGCAAGGAATAGTGAATGGCAACTGCTGAGTAGGTTTGGCCAATGTTGGCAAATGAAAATCCAAGTTTCC
The DNA here is from genome assembly GCA_022829125.1 of Lathyrus tuberosus. NCBI lineage: Eukaryota > Viridiplantae > Streptophyta > Magnoliopsida > Fabales > Fabaceae > Lathyrus > Lathyrus tuberosus. The sequence goes on from JALAZF010000305.1 coordinate 3,780,371, forward strand.
TCTAGCCATTAACAAGAGGTTAGGGCACAGGCTGCTGGTCCCCTTGGTCTTGGATAAGTCTTGACTGAATTTAGTTGAGAATGGCTCAGTCCATGCCCCCTTGATGCTTCCATTGAATGCTCCAATCCAAAATTGGAGTCTTGTCCCTATTTTGGCAATTCTAGGTTCAACATGCTATTTCTTGTTCCAAAGACTTTGGAGGCTTGGCTCAGTGATTGTCCCCTTTAGATTCAATCCTCAGATGTGTCCAAGTGGATAGGAGCATTTGGATTTGGCTGATTTTGGCAAATCGACCAAAAGTGTAAAAATCTGCCTTGCCTTGGCAGATTTAAGCAAGGCAACTTGCCAATGTCATATCTCATGACTCAAATTGAATTTGGTAATGTTCTTGGCCATTTTGGAAAGCCCTTACATGATACAACAACTGCTTGAACATGTTTGGTTTTGATCTCTTTTGAATCTAAGTGAAAAATCCCCTTACATTTGGCAAAAAGTAAGGTAAAATCTGACTTAGTGAAATTTTCACTAAGTGTTGGAACAAAGTGACTTTTCTTGATTTTGATCACTCCATAACTCAAAATCCATGAGGAATTTGGACATAGGTCAGTATGAAGCTTTTGTAGAGGGTAATGAGATCTACAAATCAAGCTTTGAATGGGGAACAATGGCCTTGTGGTTTAGGAGTTATGGTTCTCCAAAGTTGGCACATTAGTGTCACTTTTTCCATAACTTAGAAATTTTTCTAAGTTTTTATGGTTACCCCTTTTACAAGTTATCCTACTTTCTTTGATTTTTCTTAATGAATGATGATCTAAATCATACATTAACATCATTTTAGGGTTAAAATTCCATTTTGGTGAAAAATCTCAAAAAGTCAAAGTTGACTTTTGTGCACAGTTGACTTTTTATCAGATGAATTCCAAACTATGCAATTCTTCATGAAATCATGTCCTTGACCTAAATCAAACTTGATGGACATGTTCCATGGGTGGTATAGAGTATATTGAATCATGTCTTAGGGTTTGGGAGCATGTCCTGGTCAAAAGTCAAAGTTACAGTTGACTTTCCTCGCGAAACCCTAATTGTGGTGCAGATGAAATTGAGACTTGTTGTTCAAGCTTCTTGGATTAATCCATTATTGCAAATGGATTAATATAGTTCATTAGAGACCCTCAAATCATGTCTTGAGGTCTTGGTTCATGATTTGTCCCAAAAGTCAACTTAGGGGTGAATTAGGTCAAGAAACCCTAATTCCTAATTTTTGATGAATGCATCCCCTGAGGCAAAATTGACTTGATGATTGGGTCCATGAGGTCCCATGGAGTATATTAGGTTGTGTTTTGGATCCTTGGCTCATGCTTAGAGGAAAATTTCCCTTTGGAGGCCCTGATCGACCAAAACCCTAATTTGGTGATACCGGCGACCTTGAGGCTTGATCCACCTGGAAGGGAGAGTTTTGTGCTTAATCCTTGGAGTGGGAGTCCTTTTGATCCTTTGTAGCTACTTGAGAGGTTAGACAAGTTAAATATCATTTCATTTCTTGATTGATCCTTTGTCTAAGAGCTCAGAGAGGGCTTGAAACCCTAATCTTTGATAGTAGTGAATGCTCACTAATCTTTGGGGAGACTGATGAGGTATAATGGTTCCTCCATATTGTGATGATGATTTTCACAATGATGGGAAATCTTAGTGGTCAAAATTTGGGGTATGACAGATGCCCCTATTTAATCTTCTTGGACACGAAGGTGTGAATGACGAAGGTATTCGGGCATTCGGGGTGTAAGAGGGTTAAATATCGGAATACCCAAAATTTTGATGGTGGTTATGAATGGTAGCGCACGCATTCCTCTTCTTTTGCTAAGCAATGATGCTTAGAACAGGTAAAACTTCCCCTCGATCCTGGTCTTCAACCAAGGAACTGGTCTCAATTTCTGAATTAAACTTCCCCTCGATCCTGGTTTCCTACCAAGGAACTGGTCTCAGTTTCTGGAATAAACTTCCCCTCGATCCTGGTTTCCTACCAAGGAACTGGTCTTAGTTTCTAATTTAAACTTCCCCCCGATCCTGGTTTCCTACCAAGGAACTAGTCTTAGTTTCTTTTGTCAATAAACTTTATCGACAAGGGGCGCTATTTGTAGCGGTTTTCCTCGAACTTCTCGCCGAATTTTCCTGGGGAGATGCCATTTGACGGAAAAAGTTGAAGTCAGACTTGCTGGGGAACCCAATCGTCTGAGTTGTAGAGGTGCACAAACTTCTCTGTTGGAGACGCCATTTGTTTCTACTGGGGGAAAGCAGGTCTCTTGAGAGACTGCTGTCGCTTGGGATCTTACACCATACTTTTCTCGGGATCTTCTCAGAGCGAAACTGGCATGCTGCCGAATCTCTGATTACGAGGCTTTCTCTGTGGATTTTCCTTAATCCGGGAAAGCAAGGATATCATCCTCAATGGCGAAGAGCGATGCTGACTGAAGGTTCCTATGGTTTTTCAGAGGTTCAAGTTATCAAAGTGGTCAAGGGCCAATTTCAATCCAGAAATAAACTGGAGGTGAGATTGTTCAGGCACAGTATTTCCTGATGAGGAAATAACTGGGAACTCGATTGAGAGAACTTCTATCACTAAGGGACAAGACCGACTAGAGTGATAGTGATGCAATATGAAATGTGAATGCAAATCAATAATGCATGATGTATGTATGTATATGCTGACAAAGCTAACGCGGCACACATACTAAAAGATGAACATGACGGGATACTCGGCCATCGTGGGGTGAAGAATTACCGTTGGTCCAAAAGTAGCAATTCTACCCTTCTTAGGAGAGATAGTCCCTGTTGGGAGCTACCGTTGGTCGGACTTAGAGATAAGAACTCTGCCGGGGGTATCAGATGGGAAAGCCGTATCTCATACAGTTGATCCTTCGTTCAGGCGTACTGGCCTAGAAGGAGTACTTTGATTCTGCACTTTGAAGTTCGATTACTTCTGGAGAAGCGGTTGATGCTCTTTTGATGTTCAACAGTCAAAAGAATTTGCCATCTTTATTTTAAAGCAGAGAAAGTTTTAACAAGTAAATTCATTTTTGTTTTATTTCAAGAATCGTTGATCATGTTAAAATGTCGTTCTGTAAAGCTAAAACAAATAAGAATTACAAACAAAAGCTCAAGGGCTCAAATTTTATTGATAAGACGGGGATCAGCCAAACGCGTGATTCCAAAGAGTATTTACAAAGTTAGAAAATGGTAATTTAAGGGAAAAGGGTTACATTGAAACATAACGACCACTATCCTCATACCAACTTTGAATTCGGGGCATCCTGAGCTTCTGTCGAAGATGACCTTGACTGGAGTTTTCTGACGGATGATGTAACTGCTGCTGAGGGACCTGCCTCTGTTGAACATAGTTACTTGCCATTATCCCTAATTTTTTCCTGGATTGTACTATGATGTTTCCAATCCATCGGGATGATTTTTTTTTTATTTTGTCTCTAACTTTTGCCTGGACCGCCCTTTCGGGTTTTCAATCCACCGAGACTTTTTTTTTTAGTTTAGGCGAAGTATTTCTTGACTACATCAACATTCGTGGGGTAGGCAAATTCCTCTCCGTCCATGGTTACAAGTCTCAAGGCACCGCCCGAGAAAGCTTTCGTGACCACATAGGGGCCATCATAGTTCGGAGTCCACTTGCCCCGGGTGTCAGTGAGAAATGATTGTATCTTCTTGAGCACGAGGTCTCCTTTTCTGAAGACACGAGGTCGGACCTTTTTGTCAAACGCCCTCTTCATTCTCTGTTGATAGTGCCCTCTTCATTCTCTTCTCTTCGATCAGATTCAGTTCGTCATGTCGGCTTTGACACCATTCAGCTTCGGTGAGCTTAGCTTCCATCAATACTTGGATTGACGGGATCTCTACTTCTATGGGGAGCACTGCTTCCATGCCATACACTAGATAAAAAGGGGTTGCCCCTGTTGAAGTGCGGACAAATGTCCGATAACCGTGAAGAGCAAAGGGTAGCATCTCGTGCCAGTCTTTGTAGGTTACAACCATCTTTTGAACGATCTTCTTGATGTTCTTGTTAGCCGTTTCTACCGCTCCGTTCATCTTTAGTCGGTAGGGAGGTGAGTTATGATGTTCAATCTTGAACTCTACACACAACTCTTTCATCATCTTGTTGTTCAAGTTAGATCCATTATCAGTAATGATCTCGCTTGGAACACCATAACGGTAGATGATATTGTTTTTGATAAATCGGACCACCACTTGTCGGGTTACATTGGCGAATGACGCTGCTTCGACCCACTTGGTGAAGTAGTCAATGGCTACTAGGATGAACCGATGTCCTTTTGAAGCCTTGGGCTCAATCATGCCAATCATGTCGATTCCCCATATGGAAAAAGGCCACGGGGAAGAAAGAACTTTGAGATGTGATGGCGGTACATGAATTTTGTCGGAGTATATCTGACATTTGTGACACCTCCTCATGTACTTGTAGCAGTCGGATTCCATGGTCAACCAATAGTACCCTGCTCTTAGGATTTTTCTCGCCATTGTGTGTCTGTTGGCATGAGTGCCAAAGGATCCTTCATGAATTTCTTTCATAAGCATGTCTGCTTCTGGTCTGTCTACGCATCGGAGCAAGACCATGTCAAAATTTATCTTATAGAGAGTGTCACCGCTCAAGAAGAAGTTTCCAGCCAATCTTCTGAGGGTTTTTCTGTCTTTCCTGGATGCCCCAGGTGGGTACTCTTGTTTCTGAAGGAAGCATTTGATATCGTGATACCAAGGTTTGTCATCTATGACTGCTTCAATTGTGAAGATGTAAGCGGGCCGTTCAAGGCGCATTATGTCGATCTTAGGTATGTCATTCCATTGACCTACGCTAATCATGGAAGAGATAGAGGCTAATGCATCAGCCATGTGATTCTCATCACGAGGGATGTGATGAAACTCAACTCTGTTGAAGAAAGGTAACAACCTTCTTGCATAATCTTTGTAAGGAATCAATCCTGATTAGTATGTGTTCCAATCTCCTTTTATCTGATTGATAACCAGGGCTGAGTCGCCATATACGTCCAAGTTTTTGATCCTCAAATCAATCGCTTCCTCGAGACCCATAATACAAGCTTCGTATTCGGCCTCATTGTTCGTACATTTGAACGTAAGTCGAGCGGTGAAAGGAATGTGGGTACCCTGAGGGGTAACAAGGATTTCCCCAATTCCATTTCCATAATGATTAACTGTTCCATCAAAGATAAGTCCCCATTAGGAACCTGGTTCTGGCCCTTCACTGGGTAGCGGTTCATCGCAGTCTTTCATCTTCAGATACATGACATCTTTGTCTGGGAAGTCAAACCCGATTGATTCTTGATCGTCAATCGGTTGATGAGCCAAATGATAGGCTAAAATACTTCCCTTAACGGCTTTCTGAGCGTGGTACTCTATGTCATATTCTGATAACAGCATCTGCCAACGAGCAATTCTTCCCGTGATAGCAGGCTTTTTGAAGACATACTTGATTGGATCCATTTCTGAGATTAACCAAGTAGTATGATGAATCATGTATAGGCGAAGACATTTGGCTGCCCAAGCCAAAGCCCAACAAGTTTTCTCAAGCATCGTGTACCGAGTTTCGCAGTCGGTGAATTTCTTGCTCAAATAGTAAATGGCAGACTCTTTCCTTTTGGTTTCGTCTTGTTAGCCAAGTACACATCCCATTGAGTCCTCTAGAACTGTGAGGTAAATGATCAGTGGTCTTCCTTCCACTGGAGGTGATAGAATCGGAGGATTCAACAGATATTCCTTAATACTGTCGAAGGTGGTTTGGCAATCCTCTGACCAAATGCAATCCTGGTTCTTTTTAAGTAACTTGAAGATCGGCGCGCATGTCGCGGTCATGAGGAATATGAATCTGGAGAATCCTCTGACTTGTTTTTTCGTTTTCGGAGAAGGTATTTCTTGAATGGCCTTGACCTTGTCAGGATCAACCTCAATTCCTTTCTGGCTGACGATGAACCCTAGTAGTTTCCCTGAACGGACACCGAAGGTGCACTTGTTAGGATTCATGCGGAGCTTGAATTTTCTTAGACGTTCGAACAATTTTGACAGATGTTCAACGTGCTCACTCTCTGTTTTTGATTTTGCAATCATATCATCGACATATACCTTGATTTCTTTGTGTATCATGTCATGAAACAGAGTAGTCATGGCCCTTTGATAGGTTGCCCCGGCGTTCTTCAAACCGAACGGCATTACCTTGTATCAAAAGGTGCCCCAGGGGGTGATGAACGAAGTTTTCTCCATGTCTTTCGACGCCATTTTGATCTGGTTATAGCCCGAGAATCCATCCATAAAGGAGAATACTTTGAACTTTACTGTACTGTCCACCAGCATGTCAATGTGTGGTAAAGGAAAGTCGTCCTTTGGACTAGCCTTGTTCAGGTCTCTGTAGTCTACACACATTCTGACCTTTCCATCCTTTTTCGAAACTGGTACAATGTTGTCTAACCATTGAGGATATTCTGATGTGGCGAGGAAACCTGCGTCAATCTGTTTCTGTACTTCCTCCTTGATTTTGGTGGCCATGTCCGGGTGAGTGCGTCTCAACCTTTGCTTTACTGACGGACATTCCGATCTCAACGGTAGATGATGTTCCACGATGCTGGTATCCAACCCTGGCATATCCTGATAGGACTAAGTGAATACATCGGGGAATTCTTTGAGAAGCTTTATCAAACTCTCTTTGGCAGTTGGAGTGAGCAGTGCCCCAATCCTGATTTCTTTTCTCTCTTGTTCTGAACCCAAGTTTACCGTTTCCAAAGGTTCTTTGTGAGGTTCAATGGACCTTTCCTCTTGTCTGAGTGATCGGGAGATCTCTTCTGGAATTTCATTGTCAACTTCTTCTTCAGCCCCAAACACCAGGAACTCAAAGTCGGGAGAAGGCATCGGATCGTATGTTTCAACGGGGTTTAAAACAAGCAATCTTTATGACGTGATGATTCGTGTTTAGAAGAGATAGAGAAAATGCAAGTGTGTACAGTGCTTTATTTTACTACTTGTTTTTATTTTTAAATTGTTTTTTAGGATTAGCATTTTCTAAAAAAGCAAAAAGAGAAAACAACAATTAATGCGGAAATTACAGAACGACGTTATTTTATTAATGAACAAGTCGATCCTTGAAACTACAGCCCTATAAAACAAAACTCTGTCGCTTCAGGCAAAGCGAAGAGGGAAATTTACATAAAGCGAGCCCTATCAAAACATCCGTTTCACCTGGGCAGGGTGAAAGGTTAAAAGATGGTAATTACTTTGACTGATGAACGACCTTCGGAACCTCGACGGCAACCCATTGGCGACGAACTCCTCGGTGAATCATAAAGTCTGGCACCTTCCTTGATTTGTCTTCAGAAATAACGCTGATTTCTGGTGGAGCAGGATCATTGGAATCTGTCTCCCAGGCAGAGTTGTCGTAGGAGAATTCCTCAGTTGTATTTTGCATAGTATTTGTGCTCTCAGCTGTATCTCCCCATCCAGTAGACTGGATGTCTTCGAACCTGATACGAGAGCTTTCGGGCGTAGTGTACTTGACCATAAAGTCGTATCTTCCACTTGGTCGTCTCAGGGTGTCCCAAACTTCTTTGGAACTGGAGGAGTCATCCCTCTCGATGACTTTGACCTCGGGAAAAGCAAAGTTGATGAACTCAAGTCCTGTAAATGCTGCGAATTCATCTTCATGTTGAGTAGTTTCAGGATGACCTGAGTGTTGATCCCATAACATGGTGGGGACACAGGTATTCTGTTCAATGAGACTCAGCTGAGTTTCATCATTCGGCTGACTTTCTGGCCTCAAGTCTTCTGGATAAGGTTGCCACATTGGCAGACCATCCATCGGGCCATAGTAGTTGTGGTCAAAGTTGTCTTTCATTAGAGTGTCCTCCTCTAATGAATTTGGTGGAGCACAGCATCCTTCCTGATCACAACCTCCATATATCAATTTGACATCCAACCGGGGTATAAATCTCGGACTCTGTGCGGGATAGCAAAATGGCGTAGGCACCTCTTCTTGAGACATATAACCGTCTTTGTTAAGATAGGACTTCCATTCTTCATCTGTGTCGGAGGGACACTCCTCATTGATAGCATGGACTATTTGAGACACTGGGTGAAGGAAACCTCCATTGTGGAAGAAGTTCTGAATGGGATGAAGACTTTCATCGTTAGTAGCTATCCGGGTACAGGTTGCAGAAAAACCAAGACCCTTCTTTGTTGTATTTCTAGTAGGAATGACAAGCTGTCCTCATCCTGTTGTATCGGTACTCTCGACCGCTTTAATAGCATCTTTGTATGAGGAAATCGAAGTTCCTCCTCTGGATTGTTCGTCTTTGTGTAACGAAAGCGTTTGGAATTGGGTTCCGATTATCCCTTCTGGTTCCACATAAGTGGATGATGATAAATTGCTGACGAGCAAGGCCTGTTCCCCACAGACTGTGATGAGTTGGCCGTTCTAAATGAACTTTAGCTTTTGGTGGAGGGTTGAAGTAACCGCTCCAGCCTGATGTATCCAAGGTCTTCCTAATAAACAACTGTAAGTTTCCCGGATGTCCATGACCTGGAAAGTGACTTGGAAAGTGTGAGGACCGATAGTTATGGGAAGATCAACTTCGCCGATAACTGCTTTTTTGGATCCGTCGAATGCTTTGACGACAACCTCGCTGATTCTCATCGGAGGGCCTTTGAATGATAATTGCATCAAAGTGGACTTCGGCATAACATTCAGGGCTGACCCTGTGTCTACCAGTACGCTGGCTAAAGTATCGTCCTGGCAGTTGACTGTGATATTGAGCGCCATGTTATGACGACGACCCTCTTCAGGTAATTCCTCATCACTAAATCCCAAATTATTGCAGGAAGTGATGTTAGAGACAATGTTATCGAACTGTCTGATTGTTACATCCTGTTCCACAAAGGCTTGCTCCAAAACTTTTTGTAGAGCCTCCCTATGCGCTTCTGAACTGAGTAACAGTGATAACACAGAGATCTTTGAAGGAGTTTGTAACAATTGATCGAAAATGTTGTATTCACTCCTTTGGATGAGCTTCAGCATCTCATCGTTGTTTTTCGAAAGGTCGGGATTACTGGATTGACCGACTAGTGGATCAGGAGCTTCCGTCTGAAGTTCCTTTTCTTTGTTAGGTTCCCCAACCCATCGGTTGAAGATTCTACCACTCAGTCTTACTCGACTGATGTCTGCAATGTTTACGACGGAGGGTAACATAATTTCCTTTCCATTCTCAATTGTTGTTGCACCGTATTTGTAAGGGATAACCTTAGTTGATTCATACGGTGTTGGTCCCAGCAGATAGATGACTATGGGAACCTTCTGATTTTTCTGACCATCATAAGTAATCTCGATCCGTTCCCAGTTGGGAACTTTAGATTCGTCAAGTAGAGGGATGATGACAAAAACATCCCTGGTCCTATGATGACCAGAGATTGTGACAACATCCTCAACTTGATCGGCAAGGTAGTTCGGCATCCAGTTGATGGGTCCAGAGCCCGGATATGGATGAATCTCTCCACGATCCACCTGACCCTGAAGAGCTGCTCTCACAAGGTAACACCCTTGGTTACTTTTCGAATAGACACTACAACGGTGGTAATTGTGTGGTGGCACCTGGCCACGTCCACTTTGAATACAATGTAACCTCACTAGGTTAGCTTCCACTGATCGGACATCCTGACTCTGACGCCGAGTAGGATTCCTGTTACTGATACTAATTTGCTGAGTATCTTCATCCATGTAGATTGGCATCCACCAATGATTTAACAAGTGCTGAAGTGCCTCCTGGACAAGGGTACAACCTCGTTCATTTTCGCAACCTGCTTTACAGTTTTGATAGTCGTGTGATATTAAGAATCCGAGTCGGACCTGTTCAGCATGTAACTCTGCTAAGTTGGTATTTATCAAGCGAATGTCGAAGATCTGAACCATATTGATCTGATAGGGATTCCTATCATGGTAGTCTTGGATCCATCCAAGATCCATCAGACGCTGGAGGGCCTCTTGTACGAAAGAGCATCCCTGTTAATTTATCGAGCAAGTCAGACAAGAACTGTAATCGTGCCACAGCAGATCATGATACTGGCTTTGCCTTGAGTGCATCGCCACCAAGTTGGAATTCATTGCACATATGTCGTGGTTTTGAATGACGTTGGAGTTCGTATAGACCATGTTAACTCCACGAACTCGGTGCTCTTGGATCCATCCGAGATCCATCTGTTCCTGCAGAGCTGCTTGCACTACAGAACATCCTTGATTGTCTTTAGAGTAGATATCACACTGGTGATAGTTATGAGGTGGCACATGGCCATATCCACTCTGTCTACAATGCATCTTGACCAGATTGGTCTTTAACAAGAGTACATCGTGAACTTGATAGACATTGTTAGTCTCTTTCTCAATTAGGTTGACTGCAGCTTTCTCATGTTGAGGCAGCGGGTTCGTGAGAACATTAGGATTTGTATCCTTAAAGGATAAGACCCCGCTCCTAACAAGCTTTTGCATGTCAGACTTGAAATTGAGACAATTCTCTATGTTATGCCCTGATCCTCCTTGATGATAAGGGCATGTTTGATCCACCTTAAACCAAAAAGGTGGATTTTCCGGTACTGTAAGAGGGGACTTAGTCTGGATGTGCCCCTTGGCCAGTAGTAATGGAAACAACTCTGCGTACGACACGAGTATAAGATCGAATCCTGGTGGGCGTGTTGTACGGTTGTTGTTATATGGAGGACGAGCCTGCTGAAGAGGCCATTGTGTCCTTTGATGATCAGGTAGGCTTTATGCAACCTGAGGTTGATATGTAGGAATAGGCGCAGGGTTGATAGCAGGAGTCACAGCTGCTACCGGTTGATAACGTCGCCTTTGCTTTCCGAGAGAGATACTCCCAATATCTTGATCTTTTTTCTTAGGGAGAGCACTACTGTATTTTTTAGTACCGCTCGTCGATCCAGTGTCTTTTACCAAACGTCCTTCTCGAACGGCTTCCTCAAGACGTACGCCCATGCCGACCATCTCGGTGAAATCACTGGGCGCACTGGCAACCATTCGGTCATAGTAAAATGAGCTTAAGGTTTTTAAGAAGATCTTTGTCATCTCTTTTTCCTTAAGAGGTGGACAAATTTGAGCGGCAATTTCACGCCACCTTTGAGCATACTACTTAAAGGTTTCCTTGTCCTTTTGCGATATCGATCTGAGTTGATCTCTGTCGGGTGCCATGTCAAAATTGTATTTGTATTGTTGGACGAAGGCAGTGCCAAGATCTCTAAAAGTGCTGATGGTAGTACGGTTTAAACCCATGTACCATTTTAATTTGGCACCGGTTAAACTATCCTGGAAGTAGTGAATCAGTAGGTCCTGATTCTCCGTCTGAGCTGAGATTCGCCGAGCGTACATCACCAGATGGCTCTGAGGGCAAGAGTTACCCTTGTATTTTTCAAAGTCGGGTACTTGAAATTTGTGCGGAACTTTCACATTGGGGACCAGACAAAGGTCTGCGGCGTCCTTTCCAAATAGATCCTGACTGCGAATGGCTTGCAGCTCCTTCTGTATTTCCAGGAACTGCTCCTGGAATTCATCCATTCTATCAAACATAGTTTCCTTTTTACTAGAAGGTATCGGTGGAATTTGTCCTTCTGGGACAGTGTGCACCACAGGGGGTGGTACCGTGACCACGGTAGCGAATCTTGGCGTCTCCCGAAGTTTGTAACCTTCAGGAGTCTTCAGTATGCCCCTGGCATCTTCGCTTTCCCGAAGTTTGTAACCTTCAGGCCCAGCGGCTTCTGTTGAGATTCCCTGAACTTCAGCGATCGGCGGAACATATCCTTCCGGGATATAGTAAACAGGCATCCCCCAAGGACGATCTTTCGGCATTTGATACCTAGGATCATACTTTTCCACTATGGGCGTTGAGGTGATCTCTGAGATCACAGTTCTTTGTAGCTGAGCTTCTGCCATGACTTGCATGTTGTTACGATGCTTTCTCATATCCTCTCTCAGAGCGTCGATCTCTTCCTTCAACTCTCTGTTTTCTTCCTCAAGATCATCCATCTTTTTCTGACGATTGGCCCGAGTATTGTACGAATGAGATAGTTTGACTCTAGAACCGAGACACAAACGTGAGATTCATAGGTAAGAAGAATTCGCGATGTGAGAATGATGAATGCAATGATTATATTAATTATTTTTTGGTTTAATCAAAATAAACTTCGACAATTAGATTGCAAATATCAAACAGTGGGGAAACCTCTTTTATTAAAATTCAAAGGATTACAGAAATGGAAATACAGTAGATTACAAGGTGCAGAAACAGAAACCTAAGCTAATGGGTCCCGAGTCCTCTCTAAAGAGAAATCGGGTGCTGACTCTGATACTTTCCTTTTCTTTGACCGGGGCTCTTGGGCCGTTGTCGGGTTGTCATTCCTTTGCCAAGTGAAAGGAGTGAGCAAATTCCTTTGGTTATCTTGATTCTCTACAGCATGTTGCTCCAAAATTTCAATTAGAGCATCTTTTTCTTTTAGTAATTGCTGTATTTTGATGCACTCTACGTCGAGGGCGCGGTACTTGTTCTTCCAAGACCTTCTCTCCTTTTGAACTTTGTTCAGAGTAACCTGATGCTTTTCAGTTTCCTTCATGAAGTACATGACAGATTCCCTCGGCGGAAGAATTTCGTAACGAGGATAAGGCATTTTTAGCTTGAGAGCTCTAGTTTGTACCCAGTGGAGATAAGGCTCCACCGAGACACAGTCCGGTTTTCCTAGAGACTCTCGTCCTTTCTTATGAACATGCTTCCAGGCTTGCACTATTTCCATCTTTAGTGCTCTGTCGTTTTCTCCTTCTTTGAAGAAAAGACCTTCCAGATGAACACCCCGTGGGACGTGTCTCATTGGGTATCCAAATTGGCGACGAACCAATACCAGATGGTAGTTGATTCCTACTTTAGTTCCTATAAGGGGTACGTTGGGGAAGTTTCCAAAATGATCAATGATTCTAATTCCATCATAGATCCTATTACACCAATCTATATCAGATTTGGTAAGAGACATGATCTTCTACGACCAACGTAAGGCACTCTTACAATCCCGAAAAGCAGCAGACTTGGGCAAGTGGGAGATAAACTATTTGTAAAGCAAAGGTACACAGCATGTGATCTCCCCTCCGCTGTACAAATTTCCCAAGTGTACAGAATGATACGCCTCTGCGAGCAAAGTCGGCACAGGGTTTCCAATGTGAAAAACCTTAATGGAGTTGATATCGACGAAGTTATTGATGTTGGGAAACAAAAATAACCCGTAGGTGAGCAAGACATGGACGCTTTCAAAAGCAGTCACGTTTCCTATACTGGAAAAATACAGGGCTTTCTTTGTCAAGAACTGGGCTGGCAAACCTTGGATGCCACCCTTAGCGGTCATGTGAGTCCTGACCTCAGACTCGTCCAAATGAATTGCTCTTGCAATAATCTGATTCTTTGGAATTTCTTCCAGTCCAAAAAATGGAGCTCGATCAGTGATATGTAAATCAATCAGATGAGAATACTCCTCCAGCGTTGGTGCGAGCTGGTAATCCAGGAATGTGAAACAGTGATAAACTGGATCATAAAACTGAATGAGCGCATCCATGATTCCCTCAATCACATGGACTCTTAACCGTGGTAGCAGACCTCCGTGTTTGGATCCGAAAGCCTCAGGGTTAGTGATCATCCTTGCTAACCTTCTCAAATCCTCTAGCTTTGGAACCTTGAAGGTATACCTATGGGTTCTCCTTCTACCGAAATCCATTAGTGCAATCCTTTTCTCTGATATTCGCAATCACAGTCTTAGTTTAATTTGAAAAACAGAGAGACTAGAAGAGAAATTGTTTTTCTTGTTTTAATGTTTTTTAAATGAATGCATGAATGCAGCACACAAAAACATAGGAAAAACATGGGGTCAAAGGGTCGTTGTCATGAAGTCCAGGCTCTACCCATCCCCAAAGGTTTATACTAGGGTGAATTTTGTACCTGTACTCATTATCATCAGCTCCTCCCAGGAAAGTAAAACAACAAGCGGATGGCCAGCGAGTTGTAGAGCAATCTTAGAGTAAGTGCCATTCACCGAGAATAGATCACCAGCCTCAAATGAGGGTAGTATCGCGTAACAACTATTCCCGATGGTTTCCGCACTACAAAAGGGTTGGGCTCCTCAGCTTCTCAGACATCACAATCGGCCCATTGTCTAGGTGAGAGAATGGGTTGCATTGGTCAGCCTCCACTGAGGTTGATGGGGACCTCGTCGCCATCACTTATCTTAAGTGTATACTCAATCTTTCCATATGCGGCATCACACGCATTCCCATTAGCAGAAAAATAAACATGTATAGCAATTAGGAAAAGTAGTATATATATTTGTCCTAATCATCCTAGACCTTTAAAGCTATGAATCCTAAGTTCCTGACAGAAAATGGGTTCCCCGGCGGAAGCCCCAATCTGTGGTTTCACATAAGTGAAGAGAAAAAAGGTTTAGAAGAAGAGCCCCACGGTGGGTACCATTTTTCTGTAGCGAGCGATTTTGGACGTGGTTCTTAAGCGCTTTTTCTCTCTGCGGTTGAGTTTTAACTACAGGTCAATTCATTTTTTATCCTATTGTGAGCTGATGAAGGAAGGGAAATAGATGTCTCCAATTAAACCTGCTTGCATACTGAGTTTAAATAGCGGTCTGTTAGGTTACGGCTGCGATCAATGTGGTGGGGCCTTTCTTGTGTTATTTTGACAGAATGACAGGTTTCTGGCGGGGAACAAGGATTAGGATGTTAGAACTGATGCTTTTTGATAGATATATGAGAGTATGGGATTTTGGGTTTTTGTTTAGTGTGCTCGCTAAGATTTTTCTTTCAATCTTATGCCTACGTATTCCCGTTTACTGAAACAGGGAAATCAGAGCGTTCGTAGTTCCTCCTATTCTATGGGAGGAAATGGTTGTTTTGGTGTCTTGTTCAAAGCCCAAGAGTGAAGCGAAAGGTGGTTTGTATCTTGTTCAAAGCCCAAGATATGAAGATGAAGAGTTTATTTGTATCTTGTTCAAAGCCCAAGATATGAAGCTCAAGGTTTGACTTTAGAGAGAATTTATCATCTCTAATGGGGTTCTGTTTGTCGCAACTGTTGGGGTGACTGATTATAAAGGAGGATTACTTTAACTGGGATATGTGAATCCAGCAATGCCATAGTTTCCTTTATAGGGGATTTTAACCTGAAGGAGACAACTTTAACTCAGTGTAGAGCAATGCTATCTTTCCTTAGGAATTTCTCATGCTAAAAGAGGGACAGTGGCATGGATGTAGATGATCCAAAGGCTTGCCGCTTACAGCAATTAGATGAAGGAGTTGATGATGTTTGTGTACTGTGAACGAGGCACAACTTTGATGCTAAAAGTTTGATTGGATCAAACAGTGGTTTTCTTATACAATGCCTGAGAGGGGGCTAATATGTGTCTCGTACAAAGTCCGAGAGAGAGGCTAAAAGGTTTTGACTCGACGATGGAGTCTTTTGGTATCTCGTATAAAGCCCGAGATGGAGGCTATTGTTTGTTTGGCTCAATAAGAACCTTTTTGTATCTCGTATAAAGCCTGAGATGGAGGCGAAAGGGTGACTGACCCACTGAGGGAGTCTCTTATGTGTCTCGCACAAAGCCCGAGAGAGGCTAAACGTTTGTTTGACTCCGCTGGGGAGAATCATTGTACAAAGCCTAAGAGGAGGCTATGGTTACTGTTTCAGTTGAGTGACAGGTCCAGTATACTGATTTTGAAAGAGAAAATCAGTTCTTATATAAGCAACACTGTACCCAAGGATTGATTCGAGGATCTGGGCTATTCCTGTTCTTTAAGGAAGTGGGAAATCTGAAGGGTATTGAGACTGTCCGAGTCTACGGGTTTACTTCCTATTTAACGAAGGGGTCACTTGAGAATGTCTGGAAAACTCAAGGAGATTAGACTGTCCAAGTCTAGAGTTTCATCTTTTGTACTATGCTCTGAGAAACATGTAGTAAACTCTTGGAAAGACTGTTCTATGCAGATGATTAAGTTCTATTCCTATACCTCTAGGAGGTCGTCGGGACAATTTGTACGAAGCCCAAGAGGAGGCTGGAAACTTTTAATAAGCCGAGAGGTCCTTGTACGAACCCCAAGAGGAGGCTATCATTCCCGGAGGAAGAGATCATTATACGAAGCCTAAGGGGAGGCTGTGAATACTTCTAAGAAGCCGACGGGTCCTTGTACTAAGCCCAAGAGGAGACAGGGTTGCTTTTAGGAAGCCTGAGGGTCCTTGTACGATGCCCAAGAGGAGGCCGATGCTTTTAAGAAGCCCGTGGGTTCCCAAACCCCGAGAAATTCAAGACAGGCTATTCGCGAGGAATAGATCAAGCCAGGACAGTTCGAGAATTTGGAAGAAACTCAAATATGCCATTCATGGAGAATACATTCATCTCTGGGAGTAGAGTTTCTTGACAATTCCTAATGAGGATAGCCGAAGAGAAAACTGTATCTGGTGATCCTATTGGGGATCTAGTTGTCTATTTCTACGAATAAACGAAACGGCGTCACCTAGTTCTAGACGTAGTTGCCGGGGAAACTCTAAATATCTATACTATTATTACACAGTTGATATGAGTTAATGAAAGAAGACTTACAGCGAAACAACCCACAATACAGTTATATGTATATGAAAGCGGTAAATGAAAGAAATAACCACTTACTCGGTTGTAGAGCTTCCATGTTGTTTGGTTAGTTGTTCAACAAAGAAAGATTGAAAACAACAGTATATTCAAAATCAAAGGAGAAAGTGCTTTGAAAAAGAAAGATTGGGGCTTACAGCTCAAGGAGAGGCCCAGTGTTTTATCAGTGAGCGCACTGTTTGAATTTGTACAGAGGGACTTATACAAGTGACTGTGGCCCATAAAAAGGTTTTATGTATAAAGGGATGGGTCTTACACTCTCTCAAGAGGCCCAAAAAGTTTAAAGAAAAAGAGTGAGGCTTATAACACGAGGGTAGGCCCAATTGATTTTTCGTTTAAAAATGGCGATCGCGCCGAGGTTTCCTTTTAACGCATAGGGACTTATACCATAAGTGAGGCCCAAATGGTTTTGGTTAAAAGGGGATTGGGTCTTACACTCTATTAGAGGCCCAAAAAGTTTGAATGGGTCTTATAGCTCAAGGAGAGGCCCAGAAGGGCGACGATTGTGTCGTTTATTTGAAAATGTGCAGAGGGACTTATACAACGAATGAGGCCCAAAAAGTTTTCTCTGCACAGGGGGTTGGGTCTTACACTCTAATAGAGGCCCAAAAGGGTTTTAAGAAAGGAAATGGGTCTTACTACTCGAGGGTAGGCCCAAGGTTTTTTTGTTTTGAAAAGGCGACGATCGCACCGTTTGTTTTTT
The DNA here is from genome assembly GCA_022829125.1 of Lathyrus tuberosus. Classification (NCBI taxonomy): domain Eukaryota; kingdom Viridiplantae; phylum Streptophyta; class Magnoliopsida; order Fabales; family Fabaceae; genus Lathyrus; species Lathyrus tuberosus. The sequence goes on from JALAZF010000305.1 coordinate 3,797,823, forward strand.
ATGGTATCGGGACTTATACAATACACTGAGGCCCAAAAATGATTTGGTCAAAAAAAGGATTGGGTCTTACACTCTATTAGAGGCCCATGAGTGTTTGAAAAAAATTTATGAGGGTTGAATTAATCCAAAACCCTAATTTGTTTTCAAAAATGTATTTAATTGAATAAAAATTCAATTAAAATGATCAAAATTGTTTAACATATGAAAAACAAATTGTGATCTTGGATTAATGCTTCAAAAATTAAGTATTGACCTACAAAATAATTAGAAAGCATTAAAAGTTGCAAAATCAAGGTGGAAAAGATATTTTAAATGTTAAAAACAATTAAAACATTAATTCTTTGCAAAAATATCAATTATACAAAATAAATAATATTTTTGGGATTTTTTGGGAAAATAAAATATTTTAACATTTTTGTGAATTATTAAAAAAAGAATAAACTCAAAATCATTAAAACTCAGAGAGAAATTAATTTTTGAATCAATTAAATAAAATCACAAATTTCAAATATTCAAATATTGGAAAATGGCGCCAAGAACAAAGGCAAGAACACGCGCGTTTTTCAGTTTTGCCCAAATTTGCATTTTCTCTCCAATCTCACTGAATACTTAATCATATCATGTAATCCACATACCAATCAGCTCGTTTCAACCTCAAGATCATGTCTATGGTATTTAATTTCATTTAAATTAAACATATAACAAGAAATCATGAAAAATCCTCAAGAACCCTAATTTCTGCATGAAGGCTAGGATTTTTGATACACGATTCAAACAATGTAATTAATTGAGGGGAAACATTCCATGCATGATTATGAACATATGGCCAAATTATTGTGCAGCAAAAATTACATGGATCATAGAGTTAGAAGAGCTCATGCTTACCACTTGCAGCTGGTGATCGTGATTTGTGTTGGAGGTGTTAAAACTAGGTTCCAATGATCTGGATAGCTTCCCTAGGTGCCATGGAGTGTGTATGGATGCTTGGAATGGATTGAAATGGTTTGGAGTTGAAGATGGTACCTCAACTGCAAAACTGTCAAGAACTTGAGCAATTGGTTGGTGATTTTGTGAAATCTGTGTTCCAGATGTTATGTGAGTGTTTGGATCACTTCTATATGATGTATATGAGGTGTGTGTGTGATTGGTTTGATTGGAAAAGCTCTCAAACTCAAAACCCGATAGTGACTTGCCTTAGAAGGCAAAATTGGAGTGAAAGAAGAGATTTTGAGGAAAGCATCTGTTTGATGGCTTTGGTGTACTCAAACTAATCACAATTGAGCTCTGTTTATAGTAGAGCAAGTTTGTTTTGCAAGGAATAGTGAATGGCAACTGCTGAGTAGGTTTGGCCAATGTTGGCAAATGAAAATCCAAGTCTCCTCTAGCCATTGACTAGAGGTTAGGGCACAGGCTGCTGGTCCCCTTGGTCTTGGATAAGTCTTGACTGAATTCAGTTGAGAATGGCTCAGTCCATGCCACCTTGATGCTTCCATTGAATGCTCCAATCCAAAATTGGAGTCTTGTCCCTATTTTGGCAATTCTAGGTTCAACATGCTATTTCTTGTTCCAAAGACTTTGGAGGCTTGGCTCAGTGATTGTTCCCTTTAGATTCAATCCTCAGATGTGTCCAAGTGGATAGGAGCATTTGGATTTGGCTGATTTTGGCAAATTGACCAAAAGTGTAAAAATCTGCCTTGCCTTAGCAGATTTCAGCAAGGCAACTTGCCAATGTCATATCTCATGACTCAAATTGAATTTGGTAATGTTCTTGGCCATTTTGGAAAGCCCTTACATGATACAACAACTGTTTGAACATGTTTGGTTTTGATCTCTTTTGAATCCAAGTGAAAAACCCCCCTACATTTGGCAAAAAGTAAGGTAAAATCTGACTTAGAGAAATTTTCACTAAGTGTTGGAACAAAGTGACTTTTCTTGATTTTGATCACTCCATAACTTAAAATCCATGAGGAATTTTGACATAGGTCAATATGAAGCTTTTGTAGAGGGCAATGAGATCTACAAATCAAGCTTTGAATGGGGAACAATGGCCTTGTGGTTTAGGAGTTATGGTCCTCCAAAGTTGGCACATTAGTGTCACTTTTTCCATAACTTAGAAATTTTTCTAAGTTTTTATGGTTACCCCTTTTACAAGTTATCCTACTTTATTTGATTTTTCTTAATTAATGATGATCCAAATCATACATTAACATCATTTTAGGGTTAAAAATCCATTTTGGAGAAAAATCTCAAAAAGTCAAAGTTGACTTTTGTGCACAGTTGACTTTTTATCAGATGAATTCCAAACTGTGCAATTCTTCATGAAATCATGTCCTTGACCTAAATCAAACTTGATGGACATGTTACATGGGTGGTATAGAGTATATTGAATCATGTCTTATGGTTTGGGAGCATGTCCTGGTCAAAAGTCAAAGTTACAGTTGACTTTCCTCGCGAAACCCTAATTGTGGTGCAGATGAAATTGAGACTTGTTGCTCAAGCTTCTTGGATTAAACCATTGTTGCAAATGGATCAATATAGTTCATTAGAGACCCTCAAATCATGTCTTGAGGTCATGGTTCATGATTTGTCCCAAAAGTCAACTTAGGGGTGAATTAGGTCAAGAAACCCTAATTCCTGATTTTTGATGAATGCATCCCCTGAGGCAAAATTGACATGATGATTGGGTCCATGAGGTCCCATGGAGTATATTAGGTTGTGTTTTGGATCCTTGGCTCATGACCAGAGGAAAATTTCCCTTTAGACAAGTTGAATATCATGTCATTTCTTGATTGATCCTTTGTCTAAGAGCTCAGAGAGGACTTGAAACCCTAATCTTTGATAGTAGTGAATGCTCACCCATCTTTGGGGAGACTGATGAGGTATGATGGTTCCTCCATATTGTGATGATGATTTTCACAATGATGGGAAATCTTAGTGGTCAAAATTTGGGGTATGACAGAGTTGTCTCTACAAGTCGATCTATGTTTTGATGATAGCAATACGTATTTGTGAAAGAACCATTTTATGTTCTAACGTGTGTTGTGTGTAGATCAGAATCATAGAAGATATCAGATCCAACAAGCACTAGCCAGATGTGCGTAATTGATAATATGCAAAGTTACTATGTGTGACACAAGTCGCAAGAAGTAAGAATGCTTCTGTATCTATTCGTGATCAGTCAGATCCAAGGATGTCGATATTGCTATTACAATGTTCCTGTGGATGCTCTCTGAAAGTGGTCAAGATTCTGAAGATTGCGAAGCTTCTGAAGAAGACAATCCTCTGAAGAACCGAAGTACTGAAGACTCTCATGACTTGAAGTTCTGAAGGGGGAAGGCTCTGAAGACCAAGTGCAGAAAGTCTCTGAAGACTTATGTGTTCTGAAGATTACAGTTCCAAAGGTCAAGTGCTGAAGACTCTGAAGACAGATTCCAAATGGACAAGTTCTGAAGTTTCGAAAGACTTGAAGTAGTAAAGGATAATGTTCTTAAATATAAGTGCTGAAGTTTTGAAGACTGATTCCTAATGGAGTTCTTCAAAAGACTAAAGACTTGCCGTATCAGATATCCTGTTAAGAAGGCTCTACTCATGCTTCATTAATTTACCATCAGAAGCCTCTGAAGTTTGGAAGTCAAATGTTACCATTGTGAACGACTGTACACACTGCCCAAGAAAGATATATCCCATCACTTCTCCCAAAACAAAAAGGAGATGTGTCAGTACAGCTAATTATTACACAACGTCTCTTTTCCAACAACCAACAGTATTTCAAACGGCTATATTTTTACTGGGCTATTTAAAGGAAAGAGTTCTCGCTTCTGAAGGTATCGATTCAGTGCATGAATGGAGAATTGATCAAAGTCATTGTGTGAAGATAGCAACAACGATAAGTTCTCGTTGTAACACTTAAATATCAAAAGCTATCACCATTTACACATGGCCATTGTTGTTGAAGCTCAAAGATTAAATCAACGCAACAACAATTAATTGGTACAGAATCTGTTGATGAAGAAGACAACATTGCAAATCAGTCAAGTCATCAACCACCTTCTCGTCAGCGCTACATTGAAGATCTGAAGCAAGGAGTTGTTGCTCAAAGCTTGCTAACCCAAGAAGATGAAGAAGAAGAAGATCTACAAGATGCCAATTGCTGTCAAATGATTATACATCTCTGTAGTATCTTAAGATAGTAAGGAGCTGTTGCTCATATCTTGCTTGAACACTTGTGTGTTCCTTGTACTTAAACTTAGGAGTAATCTGCTTGTTAAGAAGCAACTTTGTAACCTCCTGTTAAACTAATTCTTGGTGAATTAGGATTCCTTGACTGGTCAGTATGACCAGAGACTCGAGAAGACAATGGCGAGATGTCATTGTGGGAAATCCTGAAATAGGGTCAGTAGTGTTATATTCATTGCGATGAATCCTCGAACGTCTAGCTGCGAAAGCCTAGCAGTAGATCTTGTGAGATTGGAACTTGCAGGTCAATGTTCATTATATTCATTAAGTTGAATCCCTGAACGGTTCATTGCATGTTAGTCACAGTGCGGCTGTGAAGTTTGTTAGTCACCAGCTATGTGCTCGTGCATCTGTAATCGAGATTGATTATAGTGGATTAAGACCTTGTGTTCAAGGCGAAATCACCTGAGGAGGGTGGACTGGATTAACCTTTGTGGTGAACCAGGATATATTGTGTGTTCTTTACTCTTATGCTTAATGTCTTTATTTATGTTTTTATATTGAGTATCAGAACCTTACATAAGCAAGTTAGAACCTTGTAACTCTGATAAGCTTTCGTTCAGCAAGTTCTGAACGATGCACATAGCGTTCAGACTCTTATTGGTTCTCATGATTTGCCATGTCTGAATATATCTTCGCAAGTCAGAGTCTCTCAACGAACTCTGATGTAACATAAAGTGTCTTAGAGACAAGAAGCGAAAAGTTCTTAAAAGAGTAAATACACAATTCAAACCCCCATTTCTTGTGTCTTTCTTGCACCTTCAATTGGTATCAGAGCTCCAGTTTTGTTATTGATGGATATCAAACACTTAACGGTGTCAGAAAAAAGAACCAAATATGGTGCATAGAAATACTCTGGGTGAGATTGAAATCCACTTACAATTTCTGTTACAGTTCAGAAGATGAATGTATACAAAATTGTAATCAATCTGAGTACTTTAGCAAATCACTGATTCTGGAAGTTTTGTGATTGTCAAACAACTAAATCTTCCTCACTTAAAGCTTTGTTGAAGATTGAAGAATCAGCTGATAGGATAGATTCATCAGATAAGAAGTAGTATCTGTTGAATTCTTATCTTGGAAGATACGTGTGGATGAACCACGTATTTGCTCAAAGTTGAATCATCAGAAAACAAGAAATCTTGTTTGCTAAAGATTAATTCTTTATGAGTTTTTGAGATGTTTTCAAGAAACGAATTAGGTCCACCCTTGACTTTCTCGTTTAAAGCTCATTCAGAACTTCTTCATGTAAAGAAGAAAGATTGTTGTTCTATGATTTTGAACTTCAGAGTAAAGTCTATTAAAGTCAGAAAAACTGAAGAATTCAAACTCTTAGAAATGATTCAACATCTGAATCTTGAATGATCTAGAGGTTAAAATATTCATGAAGAACTGGATATTGTCTTCTTGATGAGATGTGCAAAAAATTGATAGAATACTCAGGAAGAAGAATTTCAAAGATTCATCAAGCACTTGATCAAGTATGAACTCTCAAGTTTTGACTGAATCAGCACAACAAAATTCTGATAACTTGAGACTATCTCTCAGATGAATCAAACGTTATTGATCAGATCTCTAACTGATAAGCTTCTCAGAACTTCCTTAGTCCAGAATCAGAAAGTGTTAGTCAAAACACTTAAGTCTTCTTCTCCAAAAGGATTTAAGTTGCTGATGTCTTTCTGAATAAAGAAATCAGCTGACGTTCCCCTCAGAAGTAAATATGTTGTTTTTAAGCTGGACCAGCATTGTGAGTCCAAGGTGTATCATGCAAACTATGTTTCATATTGAACACATGCAGGATGATAGTCAGTTCTAAATTTGATCTACATCAGTTTGAAGAAACAATGTCAGAAGATGTTGTGAAAATCAATTCTAGAAGCACATAATCTTAAATGGTCGATGATTATAAATTAATGAAAAACTAGAGAGCTTGATGGAAGCCTGTAGTTCTGACTACGCATATTCAAAGTCTAAGATTGGTTGTTCTCAGAAGTCAGATGAACAACTTTGAACAAGAAAAGAATGGATCATCTGAAATATGATTCTTATGATCAAAATGTAGGAGATATCTGCATTGTTCAAACTCAGAGTTATACATAATCCAGCCAATATCCGGTAGCTCTCTCTGAAGGAAGTTGAAGATGAAAGACGATGATCAGGTGGCTCAAATTGGAATGCACTCAATTGCAGTAGGCAATAAAGTCAACATATTTTCCAAGAAAGGAAGATCAGAGTTAGAGTGAAAAGGACTTAGATAGTATGAAATGATCTCTGTATCTTTAAGGAATCTGATGAGTATGTTTGAACAAGAAAAAGGAAATAATTTTGCATAGAATGATTCTAGTTCTCTATCTAGAATCAGAACTCAGAAAATCATCACGTTGTTCAGGAACCAGAATGCAAGAGAACCTTGAAAAATCCAAGAACCCACAACAGTTCACTCAAAAGAAGGTAGAATCAGAAAGATAATAATCTAATGCTCGGAATCAGAACCAATGTCTCAAAGTATTTAAGGTACGATTCTCTTTAACTTAGAATAGTCAAACATTAATGGAGAATTTGATCTGGTAAAAATAAATGATCTGATATATTGTTTACAAGAAAAATCTTTTAACAATACGTGCACTCAAAGTAACATCAATAATAACTCTGAATCTTTGGAAATTATAACATATCTCTGACAGCATAATCTATTCTAAAATCTTATCCTTTTGTATTGATCTATGATTTTCCCTAGACTAGGTACAACTCATCCTATCCATTTACATGTATAAAATTGCGTCTCCCTACTAAACAACCTCATACTCAAAGTTCTCTATTATAAAGCCTTAAGTGTCAAAACTCTATCGTCCATCTATCGTCATGCCTCCACTCACTTTTCTTGGTAACCAAGATCTTCTTGAAATCATTCCTGAAAAAAAAATTGTAATCAATACCCCTCCTCTCTCGAGTTGCATTGCTTGTAGTCTAGCAGATGTACTTTACACTCAACAATGGACTAGGTACTCAATGATGCTAGAAAAGCCTATCTATGTAAATCTAGTTAAGGATTTCTGGAAACATGCCGATCTTGATCTTGAAAGAAAGTGCATCACCTCCTTTGTTTTTGAAATCCCAATCACCATCAACCCGTTCTCAGTCACTCTTGCAACTGGGTGTGAGAATGTTGGAATCCCTGTTAACTTTGACAACAAAAAATTCTTTGCTGCTAAAAATTTTGCATCCCTTCATGATTTGACTTTAGGATACATACCCTTCAATCCTGAAAATCTCCTACCCATTCCCAAAGCTTGGTACAAGCTCATGGTGTCAAATTTCCTTCCCAGAGGAGAGAGCCATGACATACTTAGATTCCATGATCATGAATTCATTTATTTACTAATGAATGATTTTCAGATAAACCTTCCACTCACTATCTTCAACTGTCTCTGGAAATACATCTCTGAATCAAGAAACCTCACAAAGTCCTACATTCCTTATGGAAGAGTTTTGTCTGAGATTTCCTTTAGAGATGGAATTGTGGACATGATCAAAGAGAGAACTGAAGAAGATGGTCATGAAAGCCTTCCGGATAACTGCTTGTTGAAGACTAAGTGTGAAAGTTTTAGTAACTAGGAAAACTAAATCTATCTATGTATGTGGAGTGCATGTTTGAAATCGTAGTTGTTCTAAATTGTCTCAATAGTGTCAGTTGCCCTAAATTATATAAGATTAATGAACTGTGCCTGTGAATCATTTTGATTATTGAACTTTTAATTCTAAAAATTATAAAACGTTTGACAAGCTATAATGATAGATTGATCCCTTTAAAAGTTATCTGAAAAATATTTGAGTGGCTCAAGAAACCAGCATTATCAAAATGCATCAGTCCCAGCTGCCACTCACCATTGAATAGTTAATATTCATAACCAATCAATTTTTCAAAGTAATTAGTAACTGCTCCATTTTTTTTCCCACACAGTTACACCCTTTAGGATTCCTTAAGTAATCATGATTACCTAGGAAACAACAAACCCAAATCCTCGAGTACCGATTCAATTATTACTCTTGGCTCTCATTCGCCTATAAATATTAGGATTTTGCTTCATCCTCTTTCATCCTCATAACTTAAATCATCTCTCTCCCAAAACTCCTATTTCAACAAAGATGGTGAATTCCCACAGAAAGGGTCCAACCTTCCTAGGAAGAAAAGAAAACCTACAAGTTATATCTGAGAAAAGGCCAAACCTTGCTCGTCTCAGAAACGATGGCTTAGAAATAATCAGAAGCATGCAGGCCCAATCCTGGCAGTGTTATTACTCTCTACTAAATGGTCCTATCTTTCCTGACCTTGTTAAAGAGTTCTGAAAATTTGCTAGGGTCAGCAACGATGGAAACACCATCTTGTCTGAGGTCCACTATCACCCCATCGTAATCTCTGTCTCCTCGATAGAGAAATTCACTGGCTGTATCTCTGACGGAATCACGATTGATAATTTTCAATCAGACTTAAGCATGGTAGAAAGGTACAGAACCCTGTTTGATGATTTAGTTCCCTACGAACCAAACAATCCTGAGAAGCTCCTTCCTACTCCCAAAACCTGGTTCAAATTTTCATTGACCAACCTTCGTCCACGAGCATCTGCGAGAGGCACTCTGACTCACGATGACAGAATCTTCATCTTCCTCCTAACCCATCATGTTACTATAGATCTTCCCAAGACCATTTTTAACCACATGAGACGCTCCATCAGGGTCACAAGGAATCAGATGCATGCCTACATTCCATATGAAAGAATAGTATCTAAAATTAAAGAAAATGCTTGGGGACTAATAAGATGCTTAGGACCAGGACCCTCACCTGTTGAAACCAGATGTGATAGAGTGGATAATGTTGAGGATTTTGATGATTAAGTTTTTGCTGATCTTTCAGTAGTTGCTATGATTTGTCGACTATAGTTTTATAATACATTATCTCTATTTCATGTATGATCTCTAATGAATCAATAATATTGCCTCAACTTAAAACAGAATATGCTTATGAGTCTAAAGATAAGTGTTGAGTACTCTATATATTTTAAAAATGCTTATGTTTTGATTACCTTGAACCTTTTAGGATTAAGCTTAACCCATGCTTCATATTAAAACTATTTTGTGGTTCTGTGTTAAAGTTTCAATCTAATTATCCACCAATGAAAAGGTTATTATTATATCAATCTTCATATACTTATGCTTAAATGCTCAGACGCTCTAAACTTTTTGATGATGTCAAAAAGGGGGAGAAAGAAATATGATTTTGATTGGAAAGAAGAAGAAATCTTAAAACAGAAAGAAAGAAGAAAAAAGAACAAGTAATCAATCATATAAAATGTGTTACTACTAACGTTTGTTGTTTGATGTTATCCGAGGAACTCTGAACAAGTTCACTAGGCATTCTAAGAACAGGTTAAGAAAGAAGAATCTTGCTAAAAGTTCTTATAAACTGTTTGTTCATTTGATCGAAGTTGTACACTTCGTGAACATGTGTCAGAATCAGATCTACCCAGTACTGTTCAGAAGTTTAGAACTGTCTGAAAATCAAAGTTTATCTTGATCTCTATCTTACTTGGTTCAGAAGCTACAAGCTGTCTAAGAATATGAGATTCAGATCAGAAGAAGAAAACTCTGAAAGCAGTCAAGAAAAAGTCTACATCTCAAGATGCTTATTCAGAAGAACTGTACAAATCAGAAGTCAAGAATTGTCTGAAGATCCGGATTGAAGATCCAAGAAGAAGTAGTTCTGATGTCTACCAAGAATCAATTAAGAAGAAAATGATTTGGTATCAGACTAAATCAACAAATGGTAATCAGACTCAGTATACATAAAGATTGGTATTAGACTCAGTCTGCAGTAATATCAATCAAAGCAAAGCTGTGAATTATTGTCAAAATACCTTCATTGGTATTAATTTCAGCACACTAAGGAAATACTTTTCAAGTGGTATGAAAAGAATTCCTTCACTTGGTATCAGACTCAACATACTCTGGTATAAGACTCAACACATCTCTTGGTATCATACTAAAATCAAATCATGTGTACCAGATTCAGAATCAAGCGTTGATTGATCACAAAAATTAAACCTTCAATTGGTATCTGATAAAAAATAAGCTTTGATGAACCACTGAGTTGTGACAGCAACAAGGTTCTGAGATGAAGACCTATGTTCAAAAGTCAAACTCTGAAAAAGTGATGATCCATATTGGTGATTAAAAACTCATATTCCTGAATTACGATTCTGATGATCCCAATATCTGACTTATGGAAATTAGGGGGAGACTACCCTGAAGATTCAATTGCAAAATCTAAAATCTTCACAAAGTCTGAAACTCAAGGGGAGTTTCTTAAAAGACAGTGTCTGTCTCTAATAAATAGCGAGGCTATGTTATTAGTTAAGAACAGTTTTGTTTTTGTGCTCAAATGATTCTGCAGAAAAGTAGAAATGCTTTAGAAGTCTCTGGAGTTTACAAGCTCTGATACGACTACAAAGGAACTAAGTTCTAAAGATCTGAAGATGGAAGTTCTGATGAACTAGTCCAGATGCTGAAGACTTTTGTCTCCTTAAAGACAAGATAGAGAAGTAGTCCTTTTCTATTCTTAGTTCTGGCAACTCAAGTTGTTATTCTGTATGTCTTTGGATCATATAAGATTCTAGATGATCACAGATAAAACTTTGAGGATAACACATTCAGGGGGAGCTGTTGTTCCTGACTCTGGATATGTTTGTTTGGTGATTACCTTGTATAAAATATTCAATCAAAATACTTGGTTTTGTCATCATCAAAAAGGGGGAGATTGTGAGAGCAAGAGTTGTCTCTACAAGTCGATCTATGTTTTGATGATAACAATACGTATTTGTGAAAGAACCATTTTATGTTCTAACGTGTGTTGTGTGCAGATTATAATCATAGAAGATATCAGATCCAACAAGCACCAGCCAGATGTGCGTAATTGATAATATGCGAAGTTACTATGTGTGACACAAGTCGCAAGAAGCAAGAATGCTTCTGTATCTGATCGTGATCAGTCAGATCCAAGGATGCCGATATTGCTGTTGCAATGCTCTTGTGGATGCTCTCTGAAAGTGGTCGAGATTCTGAAGATTGTGAAGCTTCTGAAGAAGATAATCCTCTGAAGAACCGAAGTGCTGAAGACTCTCATGACTTGAAGTTCTGAAGGCGGAAGGCTCTGAAGACCAAGTGCAGAAAGACTCTGAAGACTTATTTGTTCTGAAGATTACGGTTCCAAAGGTCAAGTTCTGAAGGCTCTGAAGACTGATTCCTAATGGACAAGTTCTGAAGTTTCGGAAGACTTGAAGTAGTCAAGGATAATGTTCTTAAAGACAAGTGCTGAAGTTCTAAAGACTGATTCCTAATGGACTTCTTCAAAAGACCAAAGACTTGACGTATCAGATATCCTGTTAAGAAGGCTCAACTCATGCTTCATTAATTTACCATCAGAAGCCTCTGAAGTTTGGAAGTCAAATGTTACCATTGTGAACGACTGTACACACTTCCCAAGAAAGATATATCCCATCACTTCTCCCACAAAAAAAAGGAGATGTGTTAGTACAGATAATTATTACACAACGTCTCTTTTCCAACAACCAACAGTATTTCAAACGGCTATATTTTTACTGGGCTATTTAATGGAAAGAGTTCTCGCTTCTGAAGGTATCGATTCAGTCCATGAATGGAGAATTGATCAAAGTCATTGTGTGAAGATAGCAACAACGATGAGTTCTCGTTGTAACACTTAAATATCAAAAGTTATCACCATTTACACATGGCCATTGTTGTTGAAGCTTAAAGATCAAATCAACACAATAATAATTAATTGGTACAGAAGTTGTTGATGAAGAAGACAACATTGCAAATCAGTCAAGTCATCAACCACCTTCTCGTCAGCGCTACATTGAAGATCTGAAGCAAGGAGTTGTTGCTAAAAGCTTGCTCACTCAAGAAGACGAAGAAGAAGAAGATCTACAAGATGTCAATTACTGTCAAATCATTATACATCTCTCTAGTTTCTTAAGATAGCAAGGAGCTGTTGCTCATATCTTGCTTGAACACTTGTGTGTTCTTTGTACTTAAACTTAGGAGTAATTTGTTTGTTAAGTAGCAACTTTGTAACCTCCTGTTAAACTAATTCTTGGTGAATTAGGATTCCTTGAGTGGTCAGTGTGACCGGAGACTCGAGAAGACAATGGCGAGATGTCATTGTGGGAAATCCTGAAATAGGGTCAGTAGCGTTATATTCATTGTGATGAATCCCTGAACGTCTAGTTGTGAAAGCCTAGTAATAGATCTTGCGAGATTGGAACCTGCAGGTCAATGTTCGTTATATTCATTAAGTTGAATCCCTGAACGGTTTATTGCATGTTAGTCATAGTGCGGTTGTGCAGTTTGTTAGTCACCAGCTATGTGCTCGTGCATCTGTAATCGAGATTGATTATAGTGGATTAAGACCTTGTGTTCAAGGCGAAATCACCTGAGGAGGGTGGACTGGATTAACCTTTGTGGTGAACCAGGATATGTCGTGTGTTATTTACTCTTATGCTTAATGTCTTTGTTTATGCTTTTATATTGAGTATCAGAACTTACATAAGCAAGTCAGAACCTTGTAACTCTGATAAGCTTTTGCTCTGCAAGTTCTGAATGATTCACATAGCGTTCAGACTCTTCTTGGTTCTCACGCTTTGCCAAGTCTGAATATATCTCCGCAAGTCAGAGTCTCTCAACGAACTCTGATGTAACGTAAAGTGACTTAGAGACAAGAAACGAAAAGTTCTTATAAGAGTAAATACACAATTCAAACCCCCCTTTCTTGTGTCTTTCTCGCACCTTCAGCGAATACATCGGGAAAATCTTTGAGAATTCTTATCAAAACTTCTATGACAGTCAGACTGAGCAGTGCCCCAATCTTGACTTCTTTTCTCTCTTCTTCTGAACCCAAGTTTACTGTTTCCAACAGCTCTTTGTGAGGTTCAATGGACCTCTCCTCTTGTCTGAGTAATCAGGAGATCTCTTATGGAATTTCTTCGTCATTTTCTTCTTCAACCTCAAATATCGGGAATTCAAAGTTAGGAGAAGGTATTGGATCGTATGTTTTGATGGGGTTTAAAACAAGCAATCTGCATAACGTGATGATTTATTTTTAGAAGAGATCGAGAGAATGCAATAGTGTGTGCAGTGTATTTTCTGAAAACTGCTTGTTTTTATTGTTTTGAGTTGTTTTTTAGGATTACCATTTTCTGAAAAAGTGAAAACCGAAAACAAAAATAAAGGCGGAAATTACAGAACGACGTTTATTTATTCATGATTTGGTCGATTCTTGAAACTACAACCCTATAAAACAAAACTCTGTCGCTTTGGGCAAAGCGAAGAGGGACATTTATAGAAAGTGAGCCCTATAAAAACATCCGTTTCACCTGGGCAGGGTGAAAGGTTAAGGACGGCAATTACTTAGACTTATGGACGACTTTCGAGACATCGACAGCAGCCCATTGGCGGTGAACTCCTCGGTGAATCACAAAGTCTGGTACCTTCCTTCTTGACTTGTCTTCAGAAATAACATTGATTTCTGGTGAAGCAGGATCATTGGAGTCTGTCTCCCAGGAAGAGTTGTCGTGGACGAATCTTCTGTTGTATTTTGCACAGTGTTTGCACTCTCAGGTGGATCTCCCTATCCAGTGGGCTGGATGTCTTCGAGCCTGATACGAGAGCTTTCAGGGGTGGTGTATTTGACCAAAAAGTCGTACTTGTCACTCGGTTGTCTTAAGGTGCTCCATACTTTCGTGGAACTGGAGGAGCCATCCCTTTCGATGACGTTAACCTCAGGGAAAGCATAGTTAATGAACTCTAGCCATGCAACCTTTGGAGATTCATCGTTGTTCTGGATATCTTCTGAATGTCCTGAGTAATGATCCCATGAAGTGGTGGGGATGCATGTATTCTTTTCAATGATGCTTAGTTGATAAGCGTCGTTGGGCTGACTCTTTTGCCCCAAGTCTCCTGGGTACGGCTGCCAGATAGGCAGGCCATCCATTGGGTCATAATAGTCATAGTCAAAGTTGTCTTTCATCAGAGTGTCCTTCTCATATGAGTTTGGTGGAGCACGACATCCTTCCGGATCACAATCTCCATACATCATCTTGACGTCTGATCTAGGTATATATCTCGGGCTTTGCGCGGGATAGCAAAATAGCGTAGGCGTTTCTTCCTGAGACATATACCCGTCCTCGTTGAGATAGGCTTTCCATTCTTCATCTGTGTCGGAGGAGTCTCCCTCATTGATGATATGTACTTCTTGAGGCACTGGGTGAAGGAAACCTCCACTGTGGAAGAAGTCCTTCATGTGATGAAAACTTTCATCGTTAATAGCAGTCTGGGTATAGGTTGAGGAAAAACCAAGACCTCTGTCCCCATCCTTTTGTATTGTTACTTTTGATCACTTCGAGAGCATCTTTGTACGAGGAAATCGATGTTCCTTTTTCTGATTGGTTGTCATGGTTCACCGAAAGTGCTTGGAACTGGGTTCCAACAACCTCCTCTGGTTCTACACAAGTAGACGATGATAAGTTGCTTACGATCAAGGCTTGCTCTTCATAGACTGTGACTAGTTGGTCATTCTTGACGAACTTCAGCTTCTGGTGAAGTGTCGAAGTGACTGCCTCAGCCTCGTGTATCCAAGGTCTTCCTAACAAATAACTGTATGCTGCCCGGATGTCCATGACCTGGAAAGTGACTTGGAAAGTCTGAGGACCGATAGTTATGGGAAGATCGATTTTGCTGATAACTGTTTTTCGGGATCCGTCAAATGCTTTGACGATGACCTCACTGCCTCTCATCGGAGATCCTTGAAATGATAGTCGCATCAGAGTAGACTTTGGAATAACATTCAGAGCTGATTCGGTGTCTACCAGTACGCTGGCTAAAGCGTCGTCTTGGTAGTTGACTGTAATGTTAAGCACCATGTTGTGACTTTTGCCTTCTTCCGGCAGTTCCTCATCACTGAATCCTAAGTTATTGCAGGAAGTGATGTTGGAGATGATGCTCTCAAATTGTCTTATTATTACATTTTGTTCCACAAAGGACTGCTCTAATACTTTCTGTAGAGCCTCCCTGTGAGCTTCGGAACTGAGTAAAAGAGATAACACAGAGATTCTCGAAGGAGTATGCAACAGCTGATCTACTATGTTGTACTCGCCCTTTTGGATGAGCTTTAGCATCTCATCGTTGTTCTTTAAAAGGTCAGGATTACTGGATTGACCGACTGGTTGAATGGGACCTTTTGTTTGAGGTTCCTTTTCTTTGGTAGGTTCTCCAACTCCTCGGTTAAAGATTCGACCGCTCCATGTCACTCGACTGATGTCTACAATGTTCACGACGAAGGGTAATGGAGTTTCCTTTCTATTCTCAATTGTTGTTGCACCATATTTGTAAGGGATAGCCTTATCGGATTTGTATGGTACTGGTTCCGGCAAATAGATAACCACAGGAGCCTTTTGATTTTTCTGACCATCGTAGCTGTCCTCAATGGGTTCGAGGTTGAGAATCCTTCCGCTATCAAGAGGAACTCTTAATTCATGGAGTAGACGGATTATGGCGCATACGTCTTTGGCCATTTCTCCTTTAGGGATTAAAACAACGCCTTTGCCTCGATTGGAAAGATAGTCTTGCATTATGTTGGTCAAACCAGAGCTTGAACCTGGTCGAACCTCCTTATAGTCCAACTGACTTTGAAGGGCTGTTCGCACAAGGTAGCATCCTTGATTATTCTCTAAGCAAACTCTACAATGCTCATAGTTGTGTGGTGGCACCCGGCCACGTCCGCTTTGTATGCAGTACAACCTTACTAGATTTGTTTCCATTGATTAAACATCTTGACTTTGATGCCTAGTAGGGTTCCCGTCGGTCATACTGACTTACTGTGTGTCTTCATTTAGATAGACCGGAAGCCACATGTGGTTCAACAAGTGTTGCAGCGTTCTTTGAAAAAGTGCACATCCTTGGTTATCCTCACGACATACTTTACAGTTCTGATAGTCATGTGAAGTCAGAAAATCGAGTCGGACTTGCTTATCGTTTAATTCCATCAAGCTGGTATTCATCAAGCGAACATCAAAGATTTGGATCATATTAACTTGATAATGACTTCTATCACGGTAGTCCTGGATCCATCCAAAATCCATTTGACGTTGGAGGGCCTCTTGTACAAAAGAGCATCCCTGATTGTTTACCGAGTAGATCAGACAGGAATTGTAATCATGCCGCGGCAGATCATGATGTTGGCTTTGCCTTGAGTGAATTGCCACCAAGTTGATATTCATTGCTAGAGTGTTGTGGTTTTGGATGATGTTGGAATTTGTATAAGTCAAGTTGACCTCATGGATTCGGTGGTCCTGGATCCACCCGAGATCCATCTGTTCCTGTAGAGCTGATTGCACTACGGAACATCCTTGATTGTCTTTAGAGCAGATATCACACTGGTGATAATTATGAAATGGTACATGCCCGTATCCGCTCTGTCTGCAATGCATCTTGACCAGGTTGGTTCCCAATAAGAATACATCGTGAATTTGATAGCTGTGGTTAGACTTTTGCTCTATCAAATTTACTGCAGCCTTCTCGTGTTGAGGCAATGGGTTCGTCTGAACATTTGGATTTGTATCCTTGAAGGATAAGACCCCGTTCTTGACAAGCTTCTGTACATTGGATTTGAAGCTAAGATAGTTTTCTACGTTATGCCCTGGTCCTCCTTGATGGTAAGGGTAAGTCTGATCCGTTTTAAACCAAAAAGGTGGACTCTCCGGTACTGTAAGAGGAGACCTAGTTTGGACGTGTCCCTTGACCAGTAGTAGTGGAAATAGTTCTGCGTATAACATGGGTATAGGGTCAAACCCTGGTGTTTGTGTCGTATGGTTGTTGTTATACTGAGGACGAGCCTGCTGAAGAGGCTATTGTGTCCTTTGTTGATATTGTTGTTGATTTGGTTGGCTCTGAGCAACCTGAGGTTGATACGTTGGAACAGGCGCAAGGTTGATAGCTGGAGTTACAGCTGCTACTGGTTGGTACTGTCGCCTTTGCTTTCCGAGAGAGATATTACCAATATCTTGCTCTTTTTTCTTAGGGAAAGCACTACCGTATCTTTTGGTACTACTTGATGGTCCTGTATATTTGACCAGACGCCCTTCTCGGACTGCTTCTTCAAGACGTACTCCCATATTCACCATTTCAGTAAAGTCGTTGGGCGCACTGGCGACCATTCGATCGTAATAGAATGAGCTCAAGGTCTTCAAAAATATTTTTGTCATCTCTTTTTCCTCAAGAGGTGGACAAATCTGAGTGGCAATTTCACGCCATCTCTGAGCATATTCCTTAAAAGTTTCCTTGTCTTTCTGTGACATTGCTCGGAGTTGATCTCTGTCTGGTGCCATGTCCAAGTTATACTTATACTGCTGAACGAAGGCTGCCCCAAGATCTCTGAAAGTGACGATCTTGGTGCGGTTTAAACCCATGTACCATTTGAGTGCGACACCGGTTAAATTGTCTTCAAAATAATGGATTAGTAGCTATTTGTTCTCTGTTCTGAGTTGACATCTTTTGAGCATACATCACCAAATGACTTTGAGGGCAAGAGTTACCCTTGTATTTCTCAAATTCGGGCACCTTGAATTTGTGTAGAATTTTCACATTGGGGACCAAACAAAGGTCTGCAGCGTCTTTTCCAAATAAATCCTGACCGCGAATGGCATGCAGTTCCTTTTGCATCTCCAAGAATTGCTCCTGGAACTCATTCATTCTGTCGTACATACTTTCGTTTCCACCAGAAGGTATCTGTGGAATCTATCCTTCCGTGACAGTGTGTACCACAGGTGGTGGTATAGTCATTATGGCAGTGACTCTTGGTGCTTCCCTATCCCAAAGTTTGTAACCTTCAGGAGTTGCTGTCATGCCCCTTGCATCTTCTCTTTCCCCAAGTTTGTAACCTTCAAGCCCAGCGGTTCCAGCTGTAGTTTCTGGATCTTTCGTGATTGGCGGAATATATCTTTCAGGGATATAGTTGAGTGGCATGCCCTAGGGACGATCTTTAGGCATGTTGTACCGAGGATCATACGTCTCCACTATGGGCGTAAATATGATCTCCGAGATCACAGTCCTTTGTTGTTGTTTCTGAGCTGCTGCCAGAGATTGCATGTCACTGTGAAGTTTTCTCAGATCCTCTTTCAGAGCGTCGATTTCTTCTCTCAGCACTCTGTTCTCTTTCTCAAGATCATCCATTTTCTTTTGTCGATTGGCCCAAGTATTGTACGAATGAGACAGTTTGACTATAGAACCGAGACACAGACGTGAGATTCGAAGGTGGGAAGAATGTGTTATGTGAGAATGATGAATGATATGCAATAATTATATTAATTAAAATTTTCTTTGTTATTTTAAAAGAAACCTCAACAATTGGATTGCAAATATCATACAGTGGGGAAACCCCATTTTATTGAATTCAAAGATTGCGGAAATGGAAATACAATATTTTACAAAGTGCTGTAAAAGGAAATGTCTAAGTTCACAGATCCCGAGTCCTCTCTGGAGAGAGTTCTGGTGCTGGTTTTGGTATTTTCCTTTTCTTTGACCGGGGCTCTTGAGCCGTTGTCGGGTTGTCATTCCTTTTACAAGTGAAAGGAGCGAGCAAATTTCTCCGGTCTTCTTGACTTTCTACAGCATGTTGCTCTAAAATCTCGATCAGAGCATCCTTCTCTTTTAACAGTTGCTATATTCTGGTACACTCCACATTGAGAATGCGGTACTTGCTTTTCCAAGATTTCTTTTCCCATTGAACTTTGTTGAGATTGACCTGGAGTTTTTCTGTATCAGACATAAAACAAAGGACATATTCCTTTAACGGAAGAACTTCTTGACGAGGGTAAGGCATCCTCAGCTTGAGGGCTCTAGTTTGTACCCAGTGGAGATAAGGTTCCACAGAGACACATTCTGGTTTTCCTAGAGACTCTCTTCCTTTCCTGTGAACATATTTCCCGGCATGCACTATTTCTGTCTTTAGTGCCCTGTCATTTTCTCCTTCCTTGAAGAAAAGACCTTCCAGATGAACATTGCCCTATATATCAAAAACTTGGCCGGTAAACCTCAGATTCCATCCTTAGCGGTCATGTGAGTCCTGACTTCTGACTCATCCAAATAGATTGCTCTTGCAATGGTTTGATCCTTTGGAATTTCTTCCAGTCCAGAAAATGGAGCTTGGTCAGTGATTGGTAAATCAGTCAGGTGAGAGTATTCCTCCAGTGTTGGTGCTAGCTGATAATCTGGGAATGTGAAACAGTGATAAACTGAATCGTTAAACTGAATCAGCGTGGACAGGATTCCTTCAACTACATGGACCCTTAATAGAGACAGTAGTCCTCCGTACTTAGCTCTGAAAGCATTAGGGTGGTGATAATCTTTTCCAACCCTCTTAAATCCTCTAATTTTTGAACCTTGAAGGTTTACTTGTGCGTCTTCCTTCTACCGAAACCCATAACGCGATCTTTCTCTCTGATATTTGCAATCATTATCTTAGTTTAATTTGAAAAAGAGAGACTAGAAAAGAATGTAAAAATCGGATAAACGGATCAAAAGTTACGGACGAAAACGAAAACGACATTTTGAAAAAGTCCCATTTTTACACTTCTCCTGCTCATACGCGTATAGACCTATGTCATACGCGTATGGCCAAATACCTTACGCGTACACTACGCAAATCACCAAATGGCTAGGAAAAATGAAGTCCCATACGCGTATTGGCCCTGAAACGTGCCTCCCATACCAATACGCGTATGGCTAGGCGAAAATGCAGAATTTCCTGCATAATTTTCTCTGCGTTTTTCACCCAAACCACATCCAAATTCATCATCTAAATCTAGAAAAATACCAATTTGATGTACAATAACTTATATCTATCATGTATCAACAACAAGGAACACGAAAACTTCATTTCCAACATGATTAAATCGAATTCTAACACTTTCTACACAAATGGGTTTATACAAAAACTCATAAAAATCATCAACAACAACAACACAATCATACATAATGATATACATTGATAAGATAATAAGATTTCACACCCTTACCCGGATAAATCGATTCCTAGAAGTTGTTTTCTTGTTTTTCCTAGCTTTTCCTCTTTTCCTTCTCTTTTCTCCTCTTCCTCTTTCTTTCTCTCCTTTTTCTCTCTATTTTTCTTTTCTTTCTCTTTCTCTCCTATTTCCTCTTGTTATCTCTTTTTTATTTTCTATTTCTTATTTTCTACTCAAATTAAATTAATTCATTTTCTCACACAATTCTATTTCTACTAAATTTCTAACTTATCATTAATTGAGAAATGTCTAAAATACCCTCCATTCTAATTTTCCCCGAAAACTCTCAAAAACGGTAAAATATCATAACATGTCAACATAGCATATTAACACACCAATTTCACAGATAAAATAATTTATCACTCAATTTAAATAAAAGACTCAACAAAATGGAAAATAATCGGAATCAGGGCGTTACAGGTGCTACATATCAGAGCCGACTGACAAAAGAATGAAGACAGAATCTTCCCAAAAAGACCTCCTGTAAAGGCCACATATAACTACATGCATCAAATCACATATTATACATGAGTTTCACTTTTGGTACTGAAATATAATAAGTTCCTAGTTAACACATTATACACATAAATTCCTCTAATACAAAACAGTAAAAGTCTAAGGCATTACATATACAAGATGTTCCAAGATGATAAAAACTAAGAACTAGATCAATACGATGATCTCAAAACATAAACGCCATAGCGAAAGCCATGCCATCACAAAAGCTACGATCCGTAAGGAAAGTCAAATAACCTTGTCCTTACCCTTCGCCGAACCTGCAGAACCTGTGATGTAAACAACAACAGTGGGGTGAGATACATCAAATCTCAGTGAGTCACTATCTTAAAGTCCTCTCGGCTTTACAAGGTTCTAAATAAGCCTAACTCATGTCAAAGGGAAAGGGGAGTGACCATGAGTACACACACACAAGTAACCATCACGGTGAGCCTGTAAACTCACACTAGTACCGAAGTACCTCCTGAGCCTGTAAACTCAAGGATTCACAATCAATAACCAATACCAAGGTATCCCCTATTCCCATCCGCTTCTACGTCTAGAAGTCGACCCGAGTCATGGATCCTTGTAGCTACTTGGCATACGAATTGGATTCGGGATCATCGGTTCGTACACCGTGATCCGTCACTTCTCACGGCCCGTACACCGTCACAAGTCTCTTTACCCGTAGGCTCCAATCGTACTTAACACGGGACTCAAACCTGCCAAGTAGTTGTGCATAACGTTTCAGAGGAGGTGCTCGAGTCTCATGAAACAACACCGCAAGAAACAGTGGTTATGATAAACAAAATGCACACGCCTCGGCCTTTCATGCACGAGTGTTGCCACAATGATAATTCACACTTCCAACATGATTTGTGGTAATATTCCTCACTCTACCTAATTCATTTTAACATGCATATTCTCTCTTGATTAACGATATATTAACATATACATAGCATACATAATATCATACCTGAAGCACACATAGGTAGTACAACATACCAAGCATAAATAACATGCATTTTAATTCCCGCATATTGCACAAAATGTTTTATTACCATCAACTTATAAATCTTTGACATATAAGTATGTTTTTACTTCATCATCAATTAGAGCATTTAAATAGCTTCCCAACGCTTCGAACGGGGACCAAAACGGACTTACGGTTCAAAAGATACGCCCGTTTCAATTTTCATTTTTCTGCCAACAGCAGTGCTAATCGATTACTCACATTTGGGAAATCGATTACTTGCCCAAAAATAGCCCAGAAACGTCATTTTTCAAAGGGTAATCGATTACTCACTTGTGGGTAATCGATTACCACTGTCACAGAAGCTGAAAAACTCTGTTTTTATGGTACTAAACCCAACCAAACTTCATCAAAACATATTGGAACGTAACAACAAGTATTACCGATTATTTCCACTTATAACCCGACTATACTACGCGATTATTTCAGGTTTTATCCATTAGAAACATCGATTTCACACAATTATTAATTTTCTCTCAATTTCTAACCTAAGTTCTAAACAACTCAAATTCTAGAACTTAAGTCTCTAACTAGAACCCACCTGGATTAGATGACGATGATTGAGAAGATTGGATGAAGACTAATGAATGGATGATGATGATCTTGAGCTTTCTCCTCTTTTCCTCTTTTCTCTCCTTCCTTTTCCTTTCTTTCTTCTTTCCTTCACTTTCCTTTCTTTTCTAACTTTATCTTTGTTTTCCAAATGAAGTGGAAAGAAAAAAAAAGATAGTATAGAAAAAAATTTACCATTTATTAGTAATACTACTAAATGTCTAAATTAGCTCAAATACACCAATTAATAAAAACTCCAAGTTAAATACTATTAATTTAATCCATTCTGAGTTCGTCAGTTTACTCTAATTATTTTATCAAATAATTGCTCAGAGTACTCCGGAACCCAGTTGATCATAATAATATTCACCAGAGCGTTTACAAATTTACGGGGTATTACATCCTCCCCCCTTAAATAGAAATTCGTCCTCGAATTTAGAAGATTACCTGAACAGGTGCGGATAAGAATCGCGCATTTCCGATTCTAGTTCCCAAGTAGCATCACCCGGATGCGTCATATCCCATTGCACCTTAACAAGAGGAATGCCTTTGTTCCTTAACACTTTTGTTTCTCTTCCTACAATACAACTCGGTTGTGGTTCAAAAGTCAAATCTGCTTCTATTTCCACCGATTCTGGTAGAATTGGCTGAAGAGGATCAGGAATAAACTTACGGAGCTGAGATACGTGAAAAACATCATGCATTTTAGATAGAGAGGGTGGTAAGGCTAATCTGTAAGAAACTTCACCAATCCTTTCTAAAATCTGATACGGTCCCATGTATCTCGGACTTAATTTGCGTGACTTAAACGGTCCTTTCAATCTAAATCTCGGAGTAACTTTCAGAAATACATGGTCACCTTCTTCAAATTCCAAAGGTCTCATACGGTTGTCCACATAGCTCTTTTGAAGATCTTGTGCTTGTTTAACTTTCTCACGGATCATTCGAATCTTTTCCGTAGTCTCTTGAATAATCTCGGGTCCCAAAATTCTATCTTCACCAATTTCAGCCCAACACAAAGGTGTCCTACACTTCCTCCCATACAATGCTTCATAAGGAGCCATACCAATGCTCGCATGGTAACTATTGTTATAGGAAAACTCAATTAACGGTAAAAGTTCTTTCCAATTTCCTTTACTCTCTAGCACACAAGCTCTTAACATATCTTCCATCGTCTGTATTGTTCGTTCGGTCTGACCATCCGTCTGAGGATGATTCGACGTGCTCAAACGCAAATTTGTTCCCATAGCTTGTTGGAACACCTTCCAAAACCTCGAAGTAAACTTCGGATCTCTATCGGACACAATATTGGAAGGAACACCATGCAATCTCACAATCTCAACAATAAACAACCTTGCAAGATGACTTGCCTTGTAAGTAGTCTTCACGGCTAAGAAATGCGCGGATTTCGTTAGTCGATCTACAATTACCCAAATAGAATCATAACCCCCTTGCGTACGGGGTAAACCCACCGCAAAGTCCATAGAAATAGTATCCCACTTCCAAACTGGAATATCCAAAGGTTGCAACAAACCGACCGGTCTTTGGTGTTCAATCTTCACCTGTTGGCACACTGCGCATTCTGACACATATTCCGCTATATCCTTTTTCATCCCAGACCACTAATAATCCCTCTTTAAATCTTGGTACATCTTCGAAGAACCAGGATGTATCGTAAAAGTACCTTTATGAGCTTCATCTAAAATCTTCCTTTTCAGTGCCTCATCCTTCGGAACACAAATCCGTTGATTAAACAGAACAATCCCATTTGTTGCTCGTGAAAAACCCGGTTGAAGTAACAACTCTTGTAACTCATCCTCTAACATTTGTTCTTGTTGAATCTCAACTTTTAAAGTAGAATTGACATTCAAATTTCCCATAAGTACACCATTCGGAGTCCACACAAACTGAAGATTAAGATCTCTAAACTCTTCCAACAATGAATACTCCAAAATCATCAATTCTGCACTATGAAACATTTTCCGACTTAAAGCATCCGCTACTTTATTCGCCTTTCCTGGATGATACTTCAATTCTAAGTCATAATCCTTTAAGTACTCCATCCACCTTCTTTGTCGCATATTCAACTCCTTTTGGTCAAACAAATACTTCAAACTCTTGTGGTCACTGAACATTTCAAAACATACACCATACAAATAATGACGCCACACCTTCAGTGCAAACACCACTGCCGCTAGTTCTAAATCATGAGTTGGATAATTCTTCTCATGAACTTTTAACTGTCGAGAAGCATAAGCTACTACTTGACCGCCTTGCATCAGAACCCCTCCTAATCCCCTTTTAGAAGCATCACAGAATACTTCGTAAGAGTTGTTAGGATCAGGAATAATTAATACTGGAGCACTCGTCAAACTTTCCTTCAATTTCATAAAAATTTGTTCACAACCCGAATCCCACTCAAAAGCAAAATCCTTCCGAGTAAGTTTCGTCATTGGTAAGGCCAATTGAGAAAAGCCTTTAATGAACCTTCTATAGTAACCTACCAATCCCAAGAAACTTCTAACTTCTGAAGCATTTCTCGGTCTCTCCCAATTAATTACTGCTTCTACCTTTGACGGATCTACTGCCACACCACCCTGAGATATAACATGTCCAAGAAAATTAACTTCCGACATCCAAAACTCACACTTGCTTAACTTAGCAAACAATTGTTTCTCTTGCAATACTGATAAGACAATCCTCAGATGTTCTCCATGCTCTTGTAGAGTACGAGAATAAATAAGAATGTCATCAATAAAAATTACAACAAAATGGTCCAAGTAAGCCTGAAATATACGATTCATGTAGTCCATAAAAACAGCTGGAGCATTTGTCACACCGAAAGGCATCACTAAGAATTCGTAATGACCGTAACGGGTTCTAAATGCAGTTTTTGGCACATCGGAACTCTTCACTCGGATCTGATGATAACCCGACCGTAAATCAATCTTCGAGAACACACAGGCTCCTTTCAATTGATCTAACAAGTCGTCTATCCTGGGTAAGGGGTATTTATTCTTAATGGTGACTTTATTCAGCTTACGATAATCAATGCACAACCGCATTCCCCCATCTTTCTTCTTTACCAACAACACTGGAGCTCCCCAAGGTGAAACACTAGGTCTAACAAAATGCTTAGACATCAAGTCCTCCAATTGGTCCTTTAATTCTCTTAATTCAAGCGGTGTAATCCGATAAGGAGAAACGGATATAGGAGCCGTTCTCGGTATCAGGTCAATAGAGAACTCAACTTCTCTCTCCGGAGGAAGAGAAGAAACATCCTCTGGAAAAACTTCAGGAAACTCACACACTATTGGAATACTCAGAACTTGTTGTTCACTACTCCCCTCCTTAGTAAGAACCAATAAAACAGATTTCTCCTTCTCAAACAAGAAATTTACCATTCCCACCGTACCTTCTAAAATCGTTGATAATACATCTTTTGGAGTAGCCTCAGCAGATGGAATAATGATTAACTTCTCCTCACAACCGATAAAAACTGAATTAGCTGAAGCCAATCCATTCCTAGAACAACATCCACTTTCTTAAGCGGTAAACAAATAAGATCAATTTGGAAGACTCTTTCGTTCATCGACAATACACAATTTTCACACATCAGCGGTGTTTTAACCATTTCATCCATGGCAGTAGTAACCACCATAGGAGGAAACAAAGGAATAGTTTGCAACCCAAGTCGCTTCACACATCTCAAAGACACAAAAGAATGCGTTGCCCCACAGTCAAATAAAACAAAACAAGGTTGTCCATTTACAAAACACGTACCCGCAATCAAGGAATTGTCACCCTTTGCTTTCCTTGCATCCAAGGTATACACTCGGCCAGTAGTCTTCCCTTGTGTCTGATTTCTTCCCTGAGGACAATCTCTCGCTACATGACCCATTTTGTTACACTGATAACACCGTATTCCCTCCAAATAGCACCTACCAAAACGATTCCTCCCACAAGTACGGCATACCGGAGGCACACTAGTTCTAGAACTCTGAACTTGCTTCCCTTTGGAAGACTGTTGCCTTTGCCTAAACTGTTGATTCGACCTTCCACGGTCACTTTGAGTTGCCTTGTTCGAATCCACCTCCATTTGTACCTTTTTCAAACTGTTCTCTGCCACATAACATTGTGTTAACATTTCAGCATAAGTAGCAAATTCCCGTTGAGACACGCTATGTGAAATTTCAGCCCTTACACCAAACAGAAACTGATCAATCTTCCACCTCTCATCAAGAGCATACATGGCCTGTCTAGAATAGTCAGCCATGATCTCAAATTTTTCCGCATAGGAAGCCACTGATAAATTGCCCTGTCTCAACTGTTGAAACTCAAACTCCTTCTGAGACCTTAAAGAACTTGGAAAGTATTTCTCCATAAAAATTACCTTAAACTGCTCCCACACTTTTGGTACCTCTTGGATTGTCATTAAGGCTGAAGCGCTCTCCCACCACCTCATGGCATGGCCCTTTAGCAAGTGAGAAGCAAAGACCACTTTAGTTTCCTAACTGCACTGAACTATCAAGAAAATCCGTTCCATACCTGATATCCATTCATGCGCCTTCACCGGATCTAATCCTCCCTGAAACTCCGGAGGATTCATTCGAATAAATTCCCTATAGGTTCCCCCTGTAACTTCAGGAACAACCACTGGAGGATGCAGACCATCAGCCATTTGTTGTACCATTCCTTGCATGAACTGGTTTTGCTGCTGCTGCATCTGTTGCATGAATTGATACAAAGGGGCGTTCCCTTCAGCACCCTGTGGAACTGTCCCAGCCGGAGTAGTCCTCGGAGTCCTTGGCCTTCCACGGTTGTTTCTACGTCTGTCGGCCATGTTCCTGAAAGTCATACAAATAGGATTAAGTTGATCAGGCTCAATACCATAAATATAACACATAAGACCAAAGGCGACACCACGTATCTGAAACGGAAAGAATTACTTATTCTATTTCATGGCTAGGTCGAGGATACGACCTGCTCTGATACCAACTGTAAAGGCCACATATAACTACATGCATCAAATCACATATTATACATGAGTTTCACTTTTGGTACTGAAATATAATAAGTTCCTAGTTAACACATTATACACATAAATGCCTCTAATACAAAACAGTAAAAGTCTAAGGCATTACATATACAAGATGTTCCAAGATGATAAAAACTAAGAACTAGATCAATACGATGATCTCAAAACATAAACGCCATAGTGGAAGCCATGCCATCACAAAAGCTACGGTCCGTAAGGAAAGTCAAATAACCTTGTCCTTACCCTTCGCCGAACCTGCAGAACCTGTGGTGTAAACAACAACAGTGGGGTGAGATACATCAAATCTCAGTGAGTTCGCTATCTTAAAGTCCTCTCGGCTTTACAAGGTTCTAAATAAGCCTAACTCATGTCAAAGGGAAAGGGGAGTGACCATGAGTACACACACACAAGTAACCATCACGGTGAGCCTGTAAACTCACACTAGTACCGAAGTACCTCCTGAGCTTGTAAACTCAAGGATTCACAATCAATAACCAATACCAAGGTATCCCCTATTCCCATCCGCTTCTACGTCTAGAAGTCAACCCGAGTCATGGATCCTTGTAGCTACTTGGCATACGAATTGG
This sequence comes from Lathyrus tuberosus, assembly GCA_022829125.1. Taxonomy (NCBI): domain Eukaryota; kingdom Viridiplantae; phylum Streptophyta; class Magnoliopsida; order Fabales; family Fabaceae; genus Lathyrus; species Lathyrus tuberosus. The sequence goes on from JALAZF010000305.1 coordinate 3,825,912, forward strand.
ATTCGAGATCATCGGTCCGTACACCGTGATCCGTCACTTCTCACGGCCCGTACACCGTCACAAGTCTCTTTACCCGTAGGCTCCAATCGTACTTAACACGGGACTCAAACCTGCCAATTATTTGTGCATAACATTTCAGAGGATGTGCTCGAGTCTCATGAAACTACACCGCAAGAAACAGTGGTTATGATAAACAAAATGCACACGCCTCGGCGTTTCATGCACGAGTGTTGCCACAATGATAATTCACACTTCCAACACGATTTGTGGTAATGTTCCTCACTCTACCTAATTCATTTTAACATGCATATTATCTCTTGATTAACGATATATTGACATATACATAGCATACATAATATCATACCTGAAGCACACATAGGTAGTACAACATACCAAGCATAAATAACATGCATTTTAATTCCCACATATTGCACAAAATGTTTTATTACCATAAACTTATAAATATTTGACATATAAGTATGTTTTTACTTCATCATCAATTAGAGCATTTAAATAGCTTCCCAACGCTTCGAACGGGGACCAAAACGGACTTACGGTTCAAAAGATACGCCCGTTTCAATTTTCATTTTTCTGCCAACAGCAGTGCTAATCGATTACTCACATTTGGGTAATCGATTACTTGCCCAAAAATAGCCCAGAAACGTCATTTTTCAAAGGGTAATCGATTACTCACTTGTGGGTAATCGATTACCACTGTCACAGAAGCTGAAAAACTCTGTTTTTATGGTACTAAACCCAACCAAACTTCATCAAAACATATTGGAATGTAACAACAAGTATTGCAGATTATTTCCACTTATAACCCGACTATACTACGCGATTATTTCACGTTTTATCCATTAGAAACATCGATTTCACACAATTATTCATTTTCTCTCAATTTCTAACCTAAGTTCTAAACAACTCAAATTCTAGAACTTAAGTCTCTAACTAGAACCCACCTGGATTAGATGACGATGATTGAGAAGATTGGATGAAGACTGATGAATGGATGATGATGATCTTGAGCTTTCTCCTCTTTTCCTCTTTTCTCTCCTTACTTTTCCTTTCTTTCTTCTTTCCTTCACTTTCCTTTCTTTTCTAACTTTCTCTTTGTTTTCCAAATGAAGTGGAAAGAAAAAAAAAGATAGTATAGAAAAAAATTTACCATTTATTAGTAATACTACTAAATGTCCAAATTAGCTCAAATACACCAATTAATAAAAACTCCAAGTTAAATACTATTAATTTAATCCATTCTGAGTTCGTCAGTTTACTCTAATTATTTTATCAAATAATTGCTCAGAGTACTCCGGAACCCAGTTGATCATAATAATATTCACCAGAGCGTTTACAAATTTACGGGGTATTACACCTCCAGCATCTAATCTGCAATGCCTCATAGAGCATTCAAAACAGCAGAAGGGTGAGAAACACAATTATAATATAGTTGCATACAATTATGTAATAACAGGAAATACGCACACAACAACATTCTCACCACAACATATAACATAATTCAAACACAAACAACAAGATTCTTATCTCATACATCCACCTCAAAAACATATCAATCATGATCAATACATTTATCACCAACATGTGTATATATCTACTCATCAATTTCATTCACAAATCCAACACATAATCAATCCCTTCATGATTTATGCAAATGCACAGAGACCGACACAACGACTCTATGCAATACAATGCAGTACCGTTCCATCCATCATCTCATCATTAATTCACTCAGGAATTATTGGAATCATCGCTTGTTACTTAGTGTAACTCCCCGTCGGGCAAACGATGTTCCCCATCGCTCACACCTCTTTGTATAAGGTACACGACCCGATCACTCACACCTCTTTGTATAAGGCACACGATCATCTATAATCATGGCTCACACGTTTATGGATCACTCACACCTCTTTGTATAAGGCACACGACCCGATCACTCACACCTCTTTGTATAAGGCACATGATCGTCTATAATCATCGCTCACACCTCATTGTATAAGGTACACGATGTTATATCGGATTCCCACTAGAACCATTTCGTCGTTCACACCCCACAAGGGCACATAACATCACAAGAATTCATATCATGATGCTTGGCATACAATGACTCATGACAATCAAATGCATACACATATACAACCATGCACACCATTCCAACATCCATAATCATGCATATACAACCAAACATAACACAATGCATTTATTTGCCATAAGGCCGCAAAACATCATCACATCTTTTCATCACATACATTCACATCATATCACAGCACACAAGCCATACGTTATATATCAAAAGCGTATCGCATGATAACACATCAAATACACACAGTGAAGACGGTAAAAGTCGACAAAACGACACATTTCCAAATTCCCGACACAATTAAATTGGCGAACCATCCCAAAACCATTCCTATAAGAAATAACATCTCATTAGCTTTCCAACGCATCCAACCGCGCCTCAATCCGACTTACGGATCAAAAGTTATGAAGAAAACAAAACGGAACAATCTGTCATGTTCGCTCTGCGAATCTCCTAGCGAGCATTCGCTTTCCTCATTCGCCGTGCGAAGCCCCAGCGAACCGTGGCAGAGAAAAAACAACATAAAGTTCGCTTTGCGAACCTCTAGCGAACATTCGCCTGCCCATTCGCACTGTGAAGCTCTGGCGAGCCTTCGCTTTCCTCTTCGCTGCTTGTTCGCACTGCGAGCCTACGAATTATGGGATTCGCAGCAGCGCTGTTACTCACCCCAATTCACCATTTTCCCCACCAAAACACATCCAAACTAAACCATAACAACCAGAACATATTACAATCATAACAACAAGTATTCTACCGCATTTATACCGATTTTCAACCGCGAAAACATCGATTTCTCTCGTTTCCTCTCAATCGACCTAGAATTGAAAAGCTAGGAAAAACCAACAAAACACATACATGATCATACACAAACATAGCATAACCGAGTTTCGCACGCTTACCCGATTAATCGTGCTTTGAAATATCGGTTGAATCGATTACTTAAACTCCAAGTTTTTCCTCTTTTTCTTCTTCTCACTCTCCTTTTCTCTTCTCTTCTTTTTCTTTCTATTTTCTCTCTTTTTCTTTCTATGTTTCTATTATAAAAGGAAAACAATATTTACCCAAGCCAAAAAGACCAAAATACCCCTACACTCAATTATCTCGCAAACGTTCCCAAAACGCGATAAAACATAATAACCGAGAATAAAATAATATAAAGACCAAAATAATTAAATCGACTCGATTAAATAAATCTAACAAAAACCGGGGCGTTACATAGGGCGAGGGGGATTCGAACCCCAGACCTCTCGCTCGCTCAATACACACAACCCAGTTGATCAACCACTGGGGCGCAATGCCAATTCATTTAATATATGGCAAGGGAAAAATATATAGCAAACAAGTTGAATTTCTGAAGCATGGCGCCATGGCCATCTTCATCCTCAAGCTCAGATACGTGAAGCCCCCTATCTCACTCATCTCTCAACCATTTCACATGATCCAAATATGAAAATCGTGCGTTTTTCAGATGAGGAACGCAATGGCAATACTCAATTTTATTGAAATTAAGTGAATCAAAACATATCATGTTAAAACCTGAAGAACCCTAAAATTGGCATGAACTCAATGAAATCCTATACACGAACTGTAAGCAACAATTGATTGAGGGTAAATGATCTACAAACATTCAGAAACACAATGATAATAAGAAAACATGTTTATAATGCATGATGCATTTGTGAAAGAACCATTTTATGGTCTAACGTGTGTTGTGTAACACCCCGAAATTATAATTAATTATTTAATTAATTATTTATGAATTATTTGTGAATTTTCGTGGAATTATAGGGTGCATTTAAGGATGTGGTGATGTTATATGTGGGGTAGTGTTGGGATTTAGTGGGGTTGAGAAATTATGGTAATTTAAATAATTTAATTAGAATTATTTGGATTTAAAATAATTAGTTGGAATTTATTGGAGTTTAGAAACTATACTAGTTATTTTGTTGTTATTGGTAAAATAATAGTTATAATATTATTTTATTAGAATTGGAATAAATAAAGAGTATAGATAAATTAAGGGCATTATAGTAATGTCTGGTGGAGTAAGTGAGGGTAAATGAGGAATACCCTAATAGGGGTCCAAGGGTTAAAGTAGGGAAAAGAGAGAATTGGGATTACAATCGTAACATTTTGGAACGAGAGAACGAAGAGAAGACCAATCGTAGAAGAGAGAAGGGGAAGAACGCGAAGAGGCTAGGGCAAGGATTTTTCACCGTAAGAGGTTTAGAATCGTCAAATCTAAGGTAAGGGTGGGATTCTAACTCTATAACGGGATGATATAATGATGGGTATGGGGATTTTGATTGCTATGGTTCTTGTGATGTTGTTTATGATTGTCTTGATTGTGTTGTTGTGGGTTGAATATTGTTGTGTTGTAATTGTTACAATTGTTGTTGTGATTGTGTTATATGATGTGAAAATTGATGTTATAATTTTGTTTGGGTTGTTGTATAATCTATGTAATGTATGAGTTAGATATCATGAACTTAGGATTTGGGGATTTGTTATATTCTTGAAAACCCTAACATGAATCTATGTTTCAATCTATGAAATTGATGATTTATATATGTTATGATGTTTCTATATTGAATTCCATGAATGGGTATGTGTATAGAACATGATTTAGTGTATATATGTATGTTTGAGTTTCACTTGAAATGCTTGATTTGAGATTTTGGTGAAAATTAGTGAAGCTTAGAATCTTGTTTTTATGATCCTAATAGTTGCTATATTATATATATATATAGGTTGTATAACTAATTATTTCATGAAAAATGATGGATTGAGGTGGATTTATGGTGCAAATTCGTGCTGGACAGTAGCATTTACGCTACAGTCATTTTACTGTTTTTTTTACAGCAATTTTGAAAAACTTAGAACTTCCATAACTTTTGACTCGGGTGTCCGTTTGACGCGCCGTTTGGACGGTTGGAAAGCTAAAATTAGGTTTTAACTTATAAAAATATTTTCAAACACAGTAGAGAAATTTTGTCGAATCGATATACCTTTCCGTGTGTAATGTTGTGTAATTGTTGAACCGGGTGTACGCTATTAATCGTGTGAATGTTGTATGAACTTGTATGATTGAATTGCATTGTATGTTGCTTCATAATGATGATGATGGCCTGTAATGGCGAATGTTGAGGGCTTATGCCTTGTTGTTACGTGACGTTGTTGTTGTGTGACGTTGTTGTTGCGTGACGTTGTTATTGTTGTGTGACGTTGTTGTTGCGTGACATTGTTGTTGTGTGACGTTGTTGTTGTGGTGTGACGTTGTTGTTGTTGCACATTGTTGCTGTTGTTGCACGTTGTTGATGTTGTTGTATGACGTTGCTGTATGATGTTGTTGTGTTGCCTCTATTTATTGGCAAAAATAAGATGTAGGCTTATGCCAGTGTTGAATTGTTGTTGTTATTGTCGCATTCATAACGTTGTCGCATACATATCATCAAAGTTGGGAGCTTATGCTCTGTAAGTTGGCCTGGATTGGCAAAAGTTGAATGTTGAAGGCTTATGCCTTGTTGATGCCTCTATTAATTGGCAATATTAAGTTGAGGGTTTTGCCCTGTTGGTACCACATGCATCTGCACAGTAAAGAGTCGCATTGTTATTTTGTTGTTGATGACATGACATTGAATTGTATAGTTGATGATGATTTGTGTTGATAATTATGCATGTCCTATGATAACATGTACTATGATGTTTGTTGATGTTGTGAAGGTGTGAGATGTGGAATGAATAGCTATGCATGATATAATTTCGTATACTTATTATTGTATCTCTTTTTATATTGTTATGATATCTCACCCCTTCTGCTGATATTTCCCCTACCATGGGAAATGGGCAGGTACTCAAGAATAGCAGTGGCAGTTCAGAATAGTTTTTGGAGTCCTTATGTTGCTTTATTACAAGTCAAGAGGGTCTTGCTCTGATACGTAACACTCGGGGGGATGAACGGTCGTTGTTTTATAGTTGTTATATTTCAGTTGTTGAATTATAAGTTGATGTCATTGAATACTTGTTATGTTGCAGTTGTTTTCAGATGAACAAAATATGTTATGTCATTTGAGTTAAAAAGTATGATTCCGCTATTTAGTTAATAAAAGTTGTTTTATTTTAAAGACTAATTTTGTTGTTATCGGTTCATCCGAGTTAAAGTGTTATGTATCTGATTAACATGCGAGAATATGAAGTCGTTTTTAAAGTTGAAAGTGTAGCATCTCATTTGTATGTTGAAATTTTGAAACTCTGATTTTATAATTATCCGCTGGGTAGAAATGGGGTGTTACATGTTGTGTGCAGATCATAAGAACTAAAGACATCAGAACCAACATACACCAGCTAGATGTACTATGATTGAATATATATATATATATATGCGAAGTTACTATGTGTGACTAAAGTCGCGAGAAGCAAGAACGCTTGTTTATCTAGTCATGATCAGCCAGATCCAAGGATGCCAAGATTGTTGTTGCAATACTCTTGTGGATGCTCTCTGAAAGTGATTAAGATTCTGAAGATAGCAAAGCTTCTGAAGAAGTACACTCAGAAAGAACCAAAGTTATGAAGACTCCTATGACTTGAAGTTCTGATGGCTGAAGGCGCTGAAGACTAAGTGCAGAAAGAATCTGAAGACTGACGAGTTCTGAAAGATCAAGGTTTCAAACAAGAAGTTCTGAAGACTCTGAAGACAGGCTCTGAAGATTCGAAAGACTTAAAGCAGAAAAGGATAACGCTCTTAAAGACCAAGTGCTGAAGTTCTGAAGACTGATTCCTAATGGACTTCTTCAATTAACGGAAGACTTGAAGCATCAGATATTCTGCTATAAAGACTCCACTCATGCTTCATAAAATTAACATCAGAAGCCACTGAAGTTTCGAAGTCTAAATATTACCGTTGTGAGTTAAATATACACAGTGCCCAAGAAAAGATGTCAGGTCACTTCCTCCTCTGCAAAAAGAAGATGTGTTAGTACAACTCTTTATATCACAACGTCTCTTTTCCAAATAGCCAACAGTATTCTATAACGACTATATTTCTACTGGCTATTTAATGGAAAGAGTTTTTGCTTATGATGTGTCAATCACTTCTAGAATTATGAACGGAATGTTCATCTACAAAATTGACCAAGTCATTGTGTGAAGATAGCAACAACGGTGAGTTCTCGTTGTAACACTTAGAATATTCAAAGCTGTCATTAATTCACTCATGGTAATTGTTGTTGAATCTCCAAAGAACAAATTAACACAACAGCAGTAATCAAACAGAAGTTGTTGATGAAGAAGACAACAATTGAAGATCAGTCAAGTCATCAACCTACCTTCTCGTCAAAGCTACATTGAAGATCTGAAGCAAGGAGTTGCTGCTCAAAGCTTGCTCAACCAGAAGATGAAGAAGAAGAAGATCTATAAGATGTCAACAATCATAATATCTAAATACATCTTTGTAGTTTCTTAGGAAAGCAAGGAGATGATTGCTCAAAACTTGCTAAACACATGTGTGTGTTCTTTGTACTTAAACCTAGGAGAAACTTGCTTATTAAGAAGCACAATTTGTAATCTCTAGTTTGCCAATTCAACTAAATGAATTGAGACTCCTCAAGTGAAAATTATATCCTTATGGGATCCCTGAATGGTTCAGCTGTGAGTTGAGGCCCTTGAGTAGATCACATGGTGATCAGATACTTGAGATGACAATGGCTGAGGGTCATTGTGGAAAATCCTGAAATATGGTCAGTAGCGTTATATTCATTGTGATGAATCCCTGAATGGCTAGCTGTGAAAACCCAGCAGTGGGTCTGCTCGGTCAATGAACGTTATATCCTGTTGGATCCCTGAACGATTCATTGGGTTGTTAGTCACAGTGCGGCTGTGCAAGTAGTTAGTCACCGGCTATTGCCCGTGCAAGTGTAATCATGATTTGGTTATAGTGGATTAAGTCCTTGTGTTCAAGGAGAAATCACCTGAGGAGGGTGGACTGGATTAGCCTGCGTGGTGAACCAGGATATATTGCATGTCCTTTACTCTCTTACTTAGTATCTCTATTTATGTTTCTGCATTGAATATCAGAATCTCATATTAAGCAAAGTCAAAACCTTGCAACCTATCTCTGATAAGATTCCGCACTACAAGTGCTGAGTATCGTATCTTATGATTAGAACCTATACGGTTCTCATACTCTATAGTTAATAGATCAGAATCTCTCAACGAACATTGAAAGTTCTTGAGCGTCAAACTAACAAGATGCGAAAAGTTACAAAAAGAGTAAATACACAATTCAAACCCCCCTTTCTTGTGTCTTTCTCGCACCTTCAATTGGTATCAGAGCTCCGGTTCTGTTATTGATTTACATCAAACACTTAACAGTTTCAGAAAAAGATCCAGATGTGGTGCGTAGAAGTACTCTTGATGAGATTGAAATCCACTTACAATTTCTATAACAGTTCAGCAGTTAACTGTGTACAAAATTATAATCAATCTAATTACTTCATGAGCATTTAAATGATTCGAGATGAAGCCTCACTAAAGTTAAAGAATCAGTTGATAAGATAAATTCATCATATAAAAGGAAGTATCTGTTGAATGCTCATTCTGGAAAATACGTGTGGATAAAACCACGTATATGATTAAAAGATGAATCATCAGAAAGCAAGAAATCTTGTTTGCTAAAGATTAATTCTTTATGAGTTTTTGAGATGTTTTCAAGAAACGGATTAGGTCCACCCTTTACTTTCTCGTTTAAAAAACTCATTCTGGATCTCTTCATGTAAAGAAGGACGATTGTTGTTCTAAGACTTTGAATTTCAAAAAGAAATCTGTTAAATTCAGAATCTGAGAAATTCAAATTATTATAAATGATTCAATGTCAGAATCTAGAAGGATCAAAAGATTCAATGGAAAACTGAATCCCAAAGATTCAGTTGATTCCGAACGAACTCTTAACTGGTTCGGTGATCAAGCTCCAACAACCTGAAGTCATCCTAGTAAAGATCAAATAATCTGATTTTTGACAGATCAAGTGTTCTCAGAACCACTTGTGCTATGAAATTGGATGCTATCATTTCAGGTATCTAGGTTCTCCAACTGATGTCTTAAAAGATGACGTTAATGATGTTCGTTTGAAGAAATTAGTTAACTCATAGATACGTGTGAACAACCCCAAATAATTTGATCATCATTGTGAGAATAAGAGGTTCATGCAAATCATGTCTAGTGATGTACACGTGGGGCATGATGATGTTTTGGTTCTAAACAAGTTCTGAAACAACCTTGAGGAACAAAGTCAGATGTTGATATGTCAACTCCTTCCTGAATAACCTCTCAAAGGTTCTCACTGAACTGGTGAAATCAATCATCTTTCAAAGAAAAGAAACTCTCACAAACACAAACTGAATTCGGGCTATGAAAGGAGAACTCAACCAATTCTCAAGTTTGTTGTTTAAGATTCAGATCCATATCTTAGGAACTGTGTCGAAACTAAACAGGTTCTATGGATCAAGGAAATGAGATGTGAGAAACATTCAAAACAGATGTAATCTGTTATTTATGAATGGGGTCATCAAATGAAATTTTACTGTTCACTAAGTACTGCTCCCACGCATATGAGTGTCTTCTTATCAAAAAGGATTACATGTAATTGGCTAAGTTCAAATAAAATGGTCACTCTGATCATGCTAAGTCCTAATCTCGGTTATTGTTACCTAGAGAACTAAAGGACAAGGTTGAACAGGAAAAGAGATAGAAAGCTATAATCCATCTAGGATCACTTTCCAAGAAAATATTCTCTTCAAAAGTCAGAAGACAAGCTTATCTTGAAGAATCCAAGAAACATCTGCAGCTTACTCGAAAATAGGCAGAATCTGAAAGATGCTCAAAGCTTTAAGAGTCAGAAAGGAATGATTTCACGAAAAGTTTTAGCTAAAAGATTTTCTTCAAAAAGGTTAACATCCCTAAGGTATGGTCTCACTCATTACTCCTTTTATTATGGTACGATTATCAAATATTTAGGATTTCCAAGACAATCATAATTACGCATGTATCAGCTACCTTATCTCTAACCTTAGGTATACGGTAACTTAAGTCTATCATATGTCTTGTCAACTGACCGTCATAGCTATTCATAGCTTGTCTAGGAAATGATAACCTCGCGTGTGCCAAGCGTGATAAATAATCATCACTCATAAGCTCACTTCACAACTCTACTCCTCTTCTAGAAAGAATCATTATCTAGTAGGTTAGAACTCCCTTCTCGTTTCCTGCTCAAAATGTCTTCACACAATATCAGAGGAGAAATTTCTGATCTAGAGCTTCTAAAGGAATTCACATTGGATCTAAACCATTTACCACAACTCAACAAAACTAGTATTTTCTCTGGTATTATATTTCAGAATTGGGAAAACTACTTCGACATGCTTGTTGGACCTGTCTTCCCTTCTCTTGTAACTGAGTTCTGGGCAAATGCACGTGTACTTGAATATGACTATGGAAAAAATACTATTTTGTCCGTAGTTGCTAGATATCCAGTCTTGATCAACCCCACCATCATAGCTAAAGCTATTAGATGCATTGAAGATGGTGTGACTGTGGATAAAAATTCCAATAACCATAGCTTCGACAGACATCTGCACGTCATTTTCAAAACAGAGGGGAATCCTACTCAAACTTGCACTCTCACTCCAGTTGCTAAAGATTGGTACAATCTGATGGTAACAAATTTTAGGCCGAGAGAAAGAGGAGGAGGATGGTTATCTGACATGGAGAGATTGTTCATTTTCTTTTTAATTTCTAGAATCAAAATAAACCTACCTCAATCCATGTACAATCATCTAAAGGAAGAAATTAACCTGTCAAGGGAAGACACTATCTACCAAGTTCCCTATTGCAGTGTCATCTCTCATATTCTTGATCTTCAAGGAGTGGTTAGTCATTGCATAAGAAATGGAATGACTGAGAAGATTCTTCCCGAGTTCTGTCAACCTATAACCTTCTTTACCTAGATAGAAATTAAGTTTCTCTTAAGATCACAAGTTTTTCTAGGATCCCTCTTTGTATGCCCTTATGATCTAAACTTGATATATATTCTCTTGCCTAAATTACTGAAGTATTCTAATTAAGAAAGGCTTTTATGATCAATTTAAATTCACAATATCCTTAATTAAATTTCATTACTTATCTACCAATAGACAGACATATTTTTTTTTTTTTAACTTAGGACTAACTAGAAATTATAAAACCGCTCACCGGTCATAATTAAGTAGCGGCTTCGTCACTCCTTGTTAGGGTTATGATTCTTGATTAATCATTAACTTTCTTTCCCACGCTACTTAATGCTTCTAGGAAAATCAATCGGCGTGGTTTCAAACTCTCCACAAAATTTACCCCAGTTTCCCATCTATAAAAGCACAAGACAGCTACACATCCCTTACTCATCCAAATCTTCATCCTAATTACCTTCTAACTCCTCATCATCTCTAAAAATGGCCTTCGTCTCACAAAATGCTTCAACTCTCACAACCATACAAAATCCAGTTGATCATCTTGTCGTTTTGTCAGAAACGATTGTAAACTTCAACAATCTAAAGTCGAACGGATGTAATATTACTCCCTCAATGGAAGCACAAGGATGGAGTAACTACTTCAAGAGGTTGGAAGGACCAACCTATGGATGTTTGGTTAAAGAGTTCTAGATTCATGCTAATGCAGGCTCGACTCTCATTAGTTCTTCGGTCTTTGGAAGAAGAGTCTACATATCTGAAAAGACTATTGCAGATCTCTTGGAGCATGAGAATAATGGATTCGAATTACCAAGGATCTACTCAGTGAGGAGAGAGAAGCCAAAGTCATAGCCTTTATTTTCAAAGAAGGAATAACAGTTGAGAACCAAGTATTCTCAAACCTGAAAGAACCACTACAAGTTTGGTTCAAAATCTTGCAGGGAAGCATTTTTCATCATCTTCCTGTAAATCAACTCAACGACACTCAGAAGTATGTCTTGTTCCTTCTCCTAAAAGGAATTAAGCTCAATCTCCCCTCCGTTCTCTTCAAACTTCTGAAGGAAGCCATAAGAAACTCCAGAAGTGGTTCTAATCTGGAGACCAAACTTATTCCGTACGGAAGACTCATCTCTGACTTTTTAGTTGAATCTGGAGTAATGGATGACATTTTAATCGATGAAGGCGAATCAAGAAAGCTGCTTAAAAGCGCTAGGAAGATTCAAAAGTTTGAGGATCTTATGAAGGAAGACACCACTCTGGACAATACATTCTTTAGGGAACTAACTCTGTCTCCCAGGGTTCCAGTTAAAGGTTCTCCAAAATTTGCCACTTACAATCAGGCAGAAGTCAGAAACTATCTGAGTAGATTTATGGATGAAGATATCAGTGTTTGGATCAACATGAAGAATATTACTGATGTACTCTAAGAACTCACAAATTGGAAAGAAGGAAGTAAGAAGCAGAAAATGGTTGATGATGAGGAACCCTCATCTAAAAGATCAAAAACCGTGAATGATGCATTAAAATCCTTTAAGGATAATACAATCACAAAAATCCAAAGCATAGTAGAAGCTTCCAGTTCCTGTGCGGACTCCATGAAAATAAGAACTATCTGGACTGAGTTCCATGAATGGATCTCAGAAGAAATTGTGAAGACCAAGAAGCTGGCAATTACTCATGCAGAAGAAAAACTGCATGCCTCAAGAACTGACGGTTCTGAAAGCTTGTTCTCATCTTCATCATCTTTAGGCTCGCTCTAGTATAACTCAATAGGACCCATGAAAACCCAGCTTTATTAGGACTATGATTACTTAAAATTTTTTTCATTAGGAATCTGTGTTTAAATTATCTATATTTTGATTATCTTGAACTTTTCAAGATTAAGCTCAACCTATGCTCTACATTTTAAAACTATTTCATGTTGATGCTTCTATCTGATTGTTCATAAATGAAGTGCTATAATTAAAACTCTACAGATGATTTAAAAACCTTGAATTGGTAATCAGATAATTCCATCTAATTGTCCTTAAAATGAATATGCTATGGTTATAGATGGTTATCACTAAATGACTCGGATTGTGCTTAAATGCTTAAATGCTTGACTGATGAAGGAATTACATGCTTAAATGCTCATATGCCCTGACACTTTTTGATGATGTCAAAAAGGGGGAGAAATATATTGATTGATTTTGATTTAAATAAGGAAATCTGAAAGAAATCTGAAAGAATGCAGAACTCAAACAAAGTACTCTTATAAAATGTGTTGCTACTAACGTTTGTTGTTTGATGTTATCTGAGGAACTCTAAACAAGTTCACTAGGCATTCTAAAGACAGGATAAGAAAGAAAGACTATGATCATAGAATAAAAGCTGTCTAAGAAGAATCAGATTAAGTAAGAAAACTCTGAAAGCAGTCAAGGCAAAGTCTACATTTCAAGATGCTCACTCAGAAGATCTGTGCAAATCAGAAGTCAAGAACTGTCTGAAGATCCGGATTAAAGATCCAAGCAAGAAACCATTCTGAGGTTTATCAGGAACCATTTGAAATGAAAAACGACTTGGTATCAGAATAAATCATCAATTGGAAATCAGATTCAGTACACAAAGATTAGTATCAGACTCTTAATCAAAGCAAAGCTGTGGATTACTGTCAAAGTACCTTCATTGGTATCCTATCAGCACACAAAGGAAATACTCTTCAAAGTAATATCAAAAGAACTCCTTCAGCATCAGAATCAACAAGCTCTGGTATAAGAGTCAGCACACCATTCTTACATTCGACTAAAACAAGATGTACCAGATTCAGAATCAAGCGTTGATTGATCACAAGTTTTAACCTTCATTTGGTATCTGATCAAAAAATAAAAAATAAAAAAATCAAGCTTTGATAATTCAACTGAGTTGTGACAATAACAAGGTCTGAAATAAACCTGTGTTCAAAGCCAAACTCTGAAAAGTCATGATCAACACTGGTGATTAAATTTAGAAACTCTGAATCTCGATTCTGAAAGATCCCAATATCTGACTTATGGAAATTAGGGGGAGACTACCCAGAAGATTAAAATGCAAAATCTAAAATCTTCATATAGTTTGAAACTCAGGGGGAGTGTCTCAAAAGACAGTTTCTGATATACAGCGAAGCTATGTTTATCAGTCGAAGAACTGCTCTAATTCTGTGCTCAATTGAATCTACTGAAAAGTAGAAATGCTTCAGGCAACTCTGAAGATAACAAGCTCTGATATGAAAATGAAGGAAACTGAGTTCTGAAGATCTGAAGATGGAAGTTCTGTTGAACTAGTCCAGATGCTAAAGACTCTTCGTTTTCCTAAAGACAAGATAGAGAAGTAACTCTTTTCTATTTCTGTTTTGGAAACTCGAGTTGTTACTCTGAATATCTTTGGATTATATAAAATCCTAGATGATCTCAGATGAAGCTTTGAGGATAACTCATTCAGGGGGAGCTGTTGTTCCACACTCTGAATTTGTTTGCTTTGGTGATTACCTTGTATAAAATGTTCAATCAAAATACTTGGTTTTGTCATCATCAAAAAGGGGGAGATTGTGAGAGCAAGAATTGTCTCTATAAGTCAATCTATGTTTTGATGATAACAACGAGTATTTGTGAAAGAACCATTTTATGGTCTAACGTGTGTTGTGTGCAGATCATAAGAACTAAAGACATCAGAACCAACATACACCAGCTAGATGTATTATGATTGAATATATATATATATATATATGCGAAGTTACTATGTGTGACTAAAGTCGCGAGAAGCAAGAACAATTGTTTATCTAGTCATGATCAGCCAGATCCAAGGATGCCAAGATTGTTATTGCAATGCTCTTGGGGATGCTCTCTGAAAGTGATTAAGATTTTGAAGATAACAAAGCTTTTGAAGAAGTACACTCAGAAAGAACCAAAGTTCTGAAGACTCCTATGACTCGAAGTTCTGATGGCTGAAGGCGCTGAAGACCAAGTGCAGAAAGAATCTGAAGACTGACGAGTTCTGAAAGATCAAGGTTTCAAACAAGAAGTTCTGAAGACTCTGAAGACAGGCTCTGAAGATTCAGAAGAATTAAAGCAGAAAAGGATAACGCTCTTAAAGACCAAGTGCTGAAGTTCTGAAGACTGATTGCTAATGGACTTCTTCAATTAACGGAAGACTTGAAGCATCATATATTCTGCTATAAAGACTCCACTCATCCTTCATCAAATTAACATCAGAAGCCACTGATGTTTCGAAGTCTAAATATTACCGTTGTGAGTTAAATGTACACACTGCCCAAGAAAAGATGTCTGGTTACTTCTTCTTCTGCAAAAAGAAGATGTGTCAGTACAACTCATTATATCACAACGTCTCTTTTCCAAACAGCCAACAGTATTCTCTAACGGCTATATTTCTACTGGCAATTTAATGGAAAGAGTTTTTGCTTATGATGTGTCGATCACTTCTAGAATTATGAACGGAATGTTCATCTACAAAATTGACCAAGTCATTGTGTGAAGATAGCAACAACGATGAGTTCTCGTTGTAACACTTAGAATATTCAAAGCTGTCATTAATTCACTCATGGCAATTGTTGTTGAATCTCCAAAGAACAAATTAACACAACAACAACAATCAAACAGAAGCTGTCGATGAAGAAGACAACAATTGAAGATCAGTCAAGTCATCAACCTACCTTCTCGTCAAAGCTACATTGAAGATCTGAAGCAAGGCGTTGCTGCTCAAAGCTTGCTCAACCAGAAGACGAAGAAGAAGAAGATCTACAAGATGTCAACAATCATAATATCTAAATACATCTTTATAGTTTCTTAGGAAAGCAAGGAGCTGATTGCTCAAAACATGCTTGAACACATGTGTGTGTTCTTTGTACTTAAACCTAGGAGAAACTTGCTTATTAAGAAGCACAATTTGTAATCTCCAGTTTACCAATTCAACTAAATGAATTGAGACTCCTCAAGTGAACGTTATATCCTGATGGGATCCCTGAACGGTTCAGCTGTGAGTTGAGGCCCTTGAGTAGATCACGTAGTGATCAGATACTTGAGATGACAATGGCTGAGGGTCATTGTGGAAAATCCTGAAATATGGTCAGTAGCGTTATATTCATTGTGATGAATCCCTGAACGGCTAGCTGTGAAATCCCAGCAGTGGGTCTGCTCGGTCAATGAACGTTATATCCTGTTGGATCCCTGAACGGTTCATTGGGTTGTTAGTCACAGTGCGGCTGTGCAAGTGGTTAGTCACCGGCTGTTGCTCGTGCAAGTGTAATCATGATTTGGTTATAGTGGATTAAGTCCTTGTGTTCAAGGCGAAATCACCTGAGGAGGGTGGACTGGATTAGCCCGCGTGGTGAACCAGGATATATTGCGTGTCCTTTACTCTCTTGCTTAGTATCTCTATTTATGTTTCTGCATTGAATATCATAACCTCATATTAAGCAAAGTCAGAACCATGCAGCCTATCTCAGATAAGCTTCCGAACTGCAAGTTCTGAGTATCGTATCTTATGATCAGAACATATACAGTTCTCATACTCTATAGTTAATAGATCAGAATCTCTCAACGAACATTGAAGGTTCTTGAGCGTCAAATTAACAAGATGCAAAATGTTACAAAAAGAGTAAATGGACAATTCAAACCCCCCTTTCTTGTGTCTTTCTCGCACCTTCACCTTATACCTCAATGGATGTGTTTGAATGCTTAAGTTGATTGGAAAACCTCTGGAATGATCAGCCTGATTCCTTCTGCAGCAAGTCATGAGTCTTGTGCAATTGGGTGGTCATTTGGTGATTTTGATATTACAGATGGGATGTAATGGTTTAGATCAATCCTATATGTTGTGTGTGAGGTGTGTGGATCATTGGTTTGAGTTGCATTGCCCTCAAACTCAAAACCTGATAGTGCTTCCTCAAGAACAATGAAATTTGGAGTTTAAAAAGGAAATGAGAGAAAGCAATGTTGTAAGATGCTTTGGTGTAGTTTGAATGATCAGTTAGGACCTCTATTTATAGTGGATCAACTCTTGTCTTGGAGGAATAGTGAATGGCTGCAAGATCAGATCACATTCAATGGCTTTGGCTTGGTGGCATTTCTTCTAATGCAAGGCAAACTAGCCTCTCCCAAGAGCAGGGCTATGTCTTGACCAAATCCACAATCTTCAGATATTTTAATTGTTTTTTAAGTGAGTGTCTTGACTGAGTAGAGTGGCTTTATTGAAAGTGCACTATTGCACATAAATGCCTTTGAATTCAAGGCATAATGTGACAAAATTCATTAACCTCAAGTTGGAAGATCCCTTGGCTTTTTGACTCAGCTTAGCAGGTTGGATCAGATGGATTAGGATCAGATTGGATGAATGTGGCATAGTGATCATTGTTTTTTGGCTCAAAATCGTGTATGGTAAGAAATCTCACAAACTGATTTTTCATGACAGCCTTGCCATGGTGTCTTGCAGCAGCCATAACTCTTGGCTCAAGCTGAGTTGTTTCATGCCAATGAGTTGCTTGGATTGTAGGCAATATGCACAACAACTTTGATGTTTACATCTTGAATTGATTCAGCCTAAAACTATGTGAAAGATCCCTCCAAGTTTTGGTGTTTCACTTGAAATTCTGACTTAGACAAAATTTTGTCAAAGTGTTGGAGAAGTGGTAAATTCCAAGTTTTTGTCATTTTGATCCAACCATAACTCAGAATCCATGAAGAATTGGAAATCCTTGTTGTTTACACTTTTGAAGTATGTAATGAGGGTTTCCATCTGAGCTTTGAATGAGAGAAAGGCCTTAGGGTTTGAGAGATATGGCCTTGCAAAGTTGGTACCCTAGCCACTTTGTCCATAACTTAGAAAAATATTAAGTTTTTTATGGTTACCCCTTTAACAAGTTAACTCACTTTCTTTGATTTTTCTTGATGAATGATGATTCAAATCACATATTAACATTGTTTTAGGGTTAAGGAACCTTGGTTGACCAAAAATCCAAAAAGTTAAACTTTGACTTTTGTACCGTTGACTTTTTCATCAAATGAAATTTTGACTTTGTGATCCTTTGGTGAAATCAATCCTTGGGCTTAATTAAACTTCATGGATGGCCTCCAAGGGTATTTAGGAATGTCTTGGACCCCTCCCCAAGGTTTGAGATCAAGGGTAGGCCAACAGTCAAGGATAGGGTTGACTTTTTCCATCAGAAACCCTAATTTGTGATTAGATGGTTTTGAGTTCTTGTGGTTTATGATTTTAGCTCTTTGAGTCAATCAAATATTGTAAACATTATGATGTATTTGAGGTCTTTGAAGTTTATTTTGAAGCTTTAAGTTATGCCTCACTTCACAAGTTAACCCAAGGGTTGAATTAGGTCAAAACCCTAATTCCTGATTTTTTATAGATGGACCTTCAAGGTGATTTTGCAATTGTGGATGGGTTCTTGAGATCCTTTTGAGCTTATTGGACCATACATTGAGGCATTGGCTCATGTCCAGATGGAAACTTTCATCTGGAGGCCTCGGTCGACCAAAACCCTAATTTGGTGACACTGGCGATCTTGAGGCTTGATCCACTTGGAATGTTGCAACTTTGTGCTTGATTCTTGATGTGGGAGTCCTCTTGACCCTTCATGGATGTTTGAGAGGCTAGATAAGTTGAAGATCATGTCATTTCTTGATTGATCCTTTGTCTAAGTGCTCTGAGAGGGCTCAAAACCCTAATTCTTGATTGTAGTAAATGCTCTATCCTCCTTGAGGAGACTGATGAGGCATGAAAGTACATCCATATTGTGATGATGATTTGCACAATGATGGGAAATATTGGTGGTCAAAATTTGGGGTATGACAGATACAAGTTGCGGTTATTGTCGAGTAGAGGAAATTCGGGGGCGAATTTCAATTTAACGGGGGGAGAGTGTAATACCCCATATTTTCTAAACGCTCAATTAGATATCAAATAAGATCAGATGAGTGTCTCTGTGCTCTATCTTTGGTTAATTGGATTTGAGGAATCCTTTATGTGATTTAAGTATAGTCAATTGGGATCAATAGAGCAACTGATGAACTCTAAAGAGATCAATTATTTTATTAAAGAGGCGGATCAATAATTATTAGTTCAAGAGAGGACTTTTATGATAACTCTTATAATTGATCAATTGGTGTTTGATGATAAAATATCAATTGGAGATGTTTTACCCTATTGGATTATATTATATATATATATATATATATATATATATATATATATATATATATATATATATATATTGTTAGAAAAGAAAGAGAAAAGAAAAGATAGTAAAAAGAAGAGAAAGGAGAAAAAGAGGAAAGAAGAGAAAGAAGAGGAGAAAATTTTGGAAGAAGCAGAGGAAGCTTGGATTCATCATCTCATCTTTATCAACCTCCTCTTCAATGCTAAGGTGGGTTCTAGTTAGACACTTTAAGTTCTAGAAATATAAGTTTAGAACTTAGGTTAGATTTGAGAGAAAATGATTAAAATAATAAATCAATGAAATCTAACGGATGAAATGCGAAATAAAATGCATGGAAATAATCGGGAATGCTTTTTGTTTATGTTGGAACATGTTTTGGTTGATAAAATATGAGTTGGAAGTGTTTTGGGTGAAGAAATGAGAGCGTTTTTCCCTAAATAACCTATTTTAACGCTGCTGAGAATTCTGGGTTTGCAGGGTTCGCCTAGCGAACCTAAGGCGAAGGGGAAAACGAAGGTTCGTCGAGGGTTCGCCTAGCGAACCCAAGGCGAAGGGGAAAGAGAATGTTTTCCTAGAGTTCGCTTAGCGAACTTTATGCCCTTTTTATTCTGTTCTGTTCGCCCAGGGTTCGCCTTGCGAACATGGTAGCGAACATGACAAATTTTCCCATTTTGTTTCCTTCATTACTTTTGATCCTTAACTCGGATTGAGGCACGGTCAGAAGCGTTGGAAAGCTACTCCAATGCTCTTTGTGTTACTGAAGTAGAAACATGTGTTTATGCCGTGGATTGATAAGATAGAGATGGAAATGTAATGAATGTGAATGGTATGGATCCTTATTCCTACCGAAATTCATGAATCGAAAACCCGATTGATATGGGACTTGAATCCTTGGAAAGGGAATCCAATGTGCTATTAAATGGTGTTGTGAGACCATGACTTAACCAAGGATGCTTGGTAGAGGATATTAGTGGCTTGTATGCCTTAAAAATGTGTGTAAACTACTATGTGGATTATCTTTGACTTGTTATGTTATCAGGTGTGTTTTATGGTTGATATTGTTATATGCAAATTGTGTTATACCATGTCTATCTAATTGTTGTTAAGTATGATTGAGAGAATAATGCATGCTTAAAATGAATTAGGAATAGTGAGAAACCTTACCCCAAACCTAATGATATGATTCAAGGTTGTGACTAGAAATTGATGGAAACTCTAGATGGCTATGCTCGTGCATTCGATTTAGAAAGGTGCATCCGTGACGAGTATTGGTCTAGAAGAGAGTGAAACACTAGTATGGAACATGTGTGAACCATTGTGATTATGAGAAAAGGCAAAAGAGGCCTTAAGGTGAATGTGGCCTTGTGTTTGTCGAATACAATCGCATTCATGTGTGTGTGTGATCACGTAATCGTAACCGTTTCACTTGAGTTGCAGTTTCATGAGTCTCGAGCTCCTTTGAAATGTTTGCATGATTACTTGGCAGGTTTTATTCCCGCATGTGAGTACGAATGGAGCCTACGGTTAAAGATACTTGTGACGGTTAATGGCCCGTGTGAAGTGATGGTTCATAACAGTTAATGGCCCGTAGAACCCGAATCCATGTCGTATGTTAAGTAAATTACAAGGATCCATGACTTGGTTCGACTTCTAGACGTAGAAACGGACAGGAAAAAGGGGATGCCTTGGTAAGGTTATCGATTAGTGATATTTTGAGTTGGTGAACTCATGAACATGTGTCCATATAGTGTGAGATTGTGAACTCAAGGTCATTTCCCTTCCCATTGACTTGAGTTAGGATTTGGCTATAACCCTGTAAAGCCGAGAAAATCCATAAGATAGGGAACTCACTGAGATTTAATATCTCACCCCATTATTGTTGCTATTTTTCAGGTGTTGTTTGCAGGTTTGTTTTACAAGTGGAGCTATGCTTGGATGTTTCAAGAGAAGCTTGGTTGAGCTTATTCCGCTGTGTATTATTTTCTTGTACAATGAGGAATATTGTACCTTATTCTTAGATTTTCTTGTTTTGGCTAATTTCCATGCCTTGTACCATAAGTTGTATTTATGTATTAGAAATGGTCAAGTATGTGAATAATGCCATTAGGCACTTATGATTGTGTCAGTACCAAATAAAACACTTGTATGGTATTATTCTAGATAAATATTATACAGGGCGTTACAGTGAATGACTATTTATAGAGGTTTTGATCCTCTAGTTTCTTGAGTACCAGATCTGTCCTGAGTATATACTTGAAATTACAAGTCTGCCATTGGTAATTACAATTCTACCATTGATAGTGTAAATGACAAAATCATCTATTCACAGAATTGCCACTGAGTGAGGCTGATACTCATGTTGTGTTTCTTGATCCTCAATTGCTATATGTAATTACGAAAATGAAATTTGGTATAATTTGATCCTCTAGGATAATTACAACTTTGTCATTGCTTTCTTTCTTGATTCTCACACATGTAACATCTATATTACAACTTTGCCATTGCTTCAAAAGCTGGTCCTCTTTAGTAATGTAGTATTACAATAATGCCATTGTGTATCTTATTTCTTTCTCATACCTGGTATTTTGTGTTTCTTTCTAAAATATACTTTTATTTTCTTGTATTGAGCTTAATAATAAACTTGAGAACCATTTCTTTTCGCATCCTATTGATGATAACATTTATGCATACCTATCTTATTAATCACCACCCAAGAGCACACATCAAATAACAAATAAGATCATAACCTTAATATATCTACACAAAAGTTTGTCATCTTCAAAACATCCAAAAGGATTTTTTTCATCAACAATCTCCCCCTTTTTGATGATGATAAACTACTTGCAGTAAAGATTTTGATATTTCAAAAATGGAGAAATTTTGTGCTCCCCCTCAACTTGTGCATAATATAAAAATTATGCTCCCCCTCAATTTATGCATAAAAATTTATAATTTTATTTATTTTATATTCTAATTTCAAAACATTTCTCCTTTAATTATTCTCCCTCTTCAGTCATCATACAAAAAGGAATGGGAGATACATATAATACCGTGGAGAAAGAAATGATATTTTTTGAGATAAATTCTTATAAAAAATTAGATATAAATAACACGTATCTCTTTCAAATGTGTTTCTTACACTGAGTCTTTAAAGATGAAATCATCTTTAATTTTTATTTAAAGATGAGGTTTTCGTTGTTTGTATTTTCTTCATAATTTCACCATCTTTGAATATAAAATTATCATTTGTGATTTCTTTATTTCTCCTTTCAGGAACCCAAATAATTTTAAAGTTGTTGACATCTTTCTTCAAACTTTCATCTTTCTTGCATACGTGTTTTCCTTCTTGATTGTTTCATCATTGATATTAGGGACACAAAGTTTTTGTAAATCCTTTGATTTTTGCAAGTATTGAATCCAATCCAGCTTTGTCAAAAACTCCTACTTGAGATCCCATGATTTTTTGAAAAGTTTCAGTATATTTTCTAAATCTAGTAATATCATTTGTTAGTTCTACATATTTTGTTTTTAAAACATTGTTCTCTTTTTTAGTTTCACAAGAATTTTGAGAATGAACCTCCCTCGTTCCTTCAATGAGATTCTTATGTTTCTCATACATTTCTCAATGAGTTAGCTGCATGTTTTGAATGATTTTAAGATATTCATCATTTTTAATTTGCAGCATTTCAGTTTCTCATACAAAATGTTTGAGTCATTTAAAATAATATCAAACTCTGTTTCAAGATGTTTACTTAAATGGAAAGGTTGACTTCTCTCTCTTCTACTTTTGAGGATGACATTTTATGCATTTCTAGAATTGGTTTAGAATTAGCTAATTTATCTTCATCCACAATTTGTTGAGTTTGTTGTTGATGCTTCATTTATCTTCTTCGTTGAGGGTGTTTTTTAATTCCGAATCTTTTAATTAAAACATAATGGAATAATTGAAGAATTTGATGCAAGTACCCACTTTATTGGTTTTGACATTTCTTCTTGGATCTTTTCCTCTTACACTATTTAAGCTCTTAAACCTTAGAGGTCGTGCTCTAATGCCAATTGAAGTAGATAGAAATGTCACTAGAAGGGGGCTTGTGTCATACCCCAAATTTTGACCACCAAGATTTCCTCTCATTGTGAGAATCATCACCACAATGTGGATGTGCCATCATGCCTCATCAATCTCCTCAAAGATGATTAAGCATTCACTACAATCAAGAATTAGGGTTTTGAGCCCTCCCAAAGCACTTAGACAAAGGATCAATCAAGAAATGACATGATCTTCAACTTGTCTAACCTCTTAAAACATCCACAAAGGATCAAGAGGAATCCCACATCAAAGGTCAAGCACAAAATTGTGGCATTCCAAGTGGTTTGAGCCTCGAAACACCCGGTGTCGCCAAATTAGGGTTTTGGATGACCGGGGCCTCCAGAGTGAAATTTTCACAAAAGGATGAGCCAAGACTCCGGCATATGACTCAATATGCTCAAAATAACCCTAGGGATCCATTTTCAAAGATAAATGACTCTCAGAGGATGCATTCCCCAAAAGTCGGGAATTAGGGTTTTACGCGTCGAACCGCTCCGGGGCCAAAAGTCAAAACATGACTTTTTTGGCAAAAATGATCATTATGATTCATATTTTCATAAAATATGATTTATAATGTCATTTGAACAAGAATTGATCAAGAAATTATGATAACTTGTAAAAGGGGTAACCTTGAAAAATTGAAAAATTTTCAAAGTTATTAAGTTTAAATGATTTTGGTGCCAACTTCCAAGGACTATAACTTCTGATCCAAGCAACCATTTTGGGTGATCCAAAGCTGGATTTGTAGGTCTTGCTACACTCTACAAAAGCTTCAACTACCTCCAACTCCAATTCTTTATGGATTTTAAGTTATAGAGTGATCAAAATGACAAAAACATGAAAATGACACTTTTTCCAACACTTAGTGAAAATCTGCCTAAGTTATCAGCTTTGAACACCAATTTTCATAAGGAATTTTCAATGGGATCCAAATAGTTTCAAGACAAACTATGATCACACATGTATTGTATCATATGAGGGCTCTTTAAAAAGTACAAGAGCCTCCCATAACATCAACCTGAGCAAGGGGATATGATCCCCTCAAAATCACCATTTCAAACTGTCTTGTACAATGCAGATTTTGGTATTTTGCTTGATTTGGCAAATTTGGACAACTCCAAGCCTTGTCATCCATTTGGACACATCAGAGGATGAAATCAAAGGGGAATGATTTGATCCCCAAGCCTCCAAAGTCCAAGAATCTACACATAGCCATAACAAACCTAAAAAGGCTAAAAAGGTGCCAAGACTCCAATTTTGTTTCCAAGAATTCAATGGATGCACCAAGGTGACATGGAATGAGACATTCCCAACTGAATGAGTCAAGAATCAGCTCTGAATCAAAGGACCATAGGCCTGTGCCCTAACCTCAAGTCAATGGCTGGAGGAGACTAAAGATTCCTTTTGATCCACATTGGCCAAAGGCCTGCTGCAGTTGCCACACCTATTACTGCCAAAACAAACTTGACACACTATAAATAGAGCTCAATTGTGATCAGTTTGAGTACACCAAAGCACTACAACACTTGTTTTCCTCAAAATCTCTCTCTTTAGGCCAAAATGCCTTCTTTTGCAAGTCATCTCTGAGTTTATGAGTTATAGAGAAATTCCACCATAGCTCATGATCTAAACACATCCAATATGTTATATCTAAGCTGTCCAAAGACTCACTTGTGATTTGAAACACCAAAATCAGAAAATCCTCTTCCAAAACCTCAAAATTGGACTTTTCTGCATTTTTCAAGCCATGCCTTGATTCAGTCACTTCCAAAACCAAACCAGACCTCAAACACACTCCAAATATCATCCTCAAACTGTCCCAATTGGTTTCCCTCATCTAGAACACCATTTGAGAGAGTTGCTATTTTGGTCACTTTGCCACTTCTGCAAGAAAGAGCCTAAAACTTGTTCCTGAGGATTCCAGATGGTTATGATCAGCCTAAAAGCTTCTAAGGGATCAATCAAGAGTGTCTAAAGCATTGGATTACTTCTGGTACAAGGAACTTGACAGTTAGCACAAGGAGCCCCAAGAGGTAAGTGTAGCGCACGATTTTTGTCGGTGATGCGACCATCTTATCGTGAAATTTGGGTTTTCCTCCTCGAGGAGAAAGGGGGGGTGCTACTTTCTGATTTCTTATTTATCCCATGAAGCTGAAAGGGAAAGGGAAGCCATCTAAAACTAACCTTGCACGTGAATGTTTAACTGAACAAACGCTTAAAGAGATTGGAGGGTCCAGGGACAAGTTATACAATGGGGAGTTGTCAGTTACCCATCCTATATGTGGTTATCCACAGGATGTTAGCTTTAGGTCTCCCTTTGTAGTTGATGGTGTTTATCCATTAATGGGTTGGGAAAGTTTCTTAGGAAAGTATGATAGGGAGAGTGAGTTTTTGTTGATTTTTGGGTTTTTTTCGATGTTTTTGGCAAGGTACTGGACTTAAGTTTTGATTGATGTGAAGGTACTGGACCTAGAGTTTTTTTATTAGTATGCTCGCTAAGATTTCGCAATCTTATGCCTACGTATTCCCGTTTAAATGAAACAGGGAAATCAGAGCAATCGTAGTTCCTCCTATTCTAAGGGAGGAAAGAGATGTTTTGGTGTCTTGTTCAAAGCCCAAGATTGAAGCTAAAAGGGTCATTTGTGTCTTGTTCAAAGCCCAAGATTGAATCTAAAAGATTGACTGAGAGAGAATTTGTCATCTCTAAAGGGAGATATCTCGTTTGTTTATCACAATTGTTTGGTGACTGATTATAAAGGAGGATTACTTTAACTGGGATATATGAATCCAGCAATGCCATAATTTCCTTTAAAGGGGATTTATCTTGAAGGAGAAAACTTTAACTCAGTATAGAGCAATGCCAGTTTTCCTTAGGAATTTCTCATGCTAAGAGAGGGACAGTGGCGTGGATGTAAATAATCTAAAGGCTTGCCACTTACATCAATTAGATGAAAAAAAGGATTTACCAGGATAAAAGATGGACGACAGCTTCGATATTTGAATCAACAAGTGTGCCTCTTACAGCAGTTATCTGGGATTAAGGTTTGTTTGATTTGTTTTTCTGTTTTGATAAGTGATAAATAGAGGAATGACTTCCTACTGAGAGTTTTATGTTTCCTCTGAGGGGATGTTGATTTTTGTGTGCCTTGATCAAAGCCCAAGGTTGAAGCTAAGAGGTTGATTGACTCCACTAGGGAAGTCCTTATAAAAATCCTAAGAGGAGGCTGGGAATGACTGACTCAACAAGAGAGCGTTTATCTATCTTGTACAATGCCCAAGATTGAGGCTAAAAGAGACTGACTCTTTTAGGGATATCATTATACAAAGCCTAAGAGGAGGCTAAAAGTTTGACTTTTCTGGGGAAAATGTTCTGTCTGTCTTGTACAAAGCCCAAGATTGAGGCTAAAAAGGATTTGGACTCCATTGGAGAGGGTTTGTAAGTATCTTGTACAAAACCCAAGATGGAGGCTGAAAAGAAACTGACTCAGTGGGAAAGAAAATCTTTATATGTCTTGTACAAAGCCCAAGATTGAGGCTAAAATTAGACATTACTAACTCGGCTGTGGATATTTTAGGTATCTCGTACAAAGCCCAAGAAGGAGGCTGAAAGGTTTGACTTTACTGGAGCGTATTATCTGTCTTGTACAAAGCCCAAGATTGAGGCTGAAAAGAGGATTGACTCTCCTTAGGGTATTATTTCTCATAGCCTAAAAGAAGACTGGGAGGAATTTACTCCGCTGGGGAAGATATTTTATCCAAAGCTTAAGAGAAGGTTATGAAGATTTATGTCTTGTACCAAGCCCAAGATTGAGGCTAAAAGGGTTTGACTCAACAAGAGAGTACTTTTATCTGTCCTATACAAAGCCCAGGATTGTGGCTGAACAAGCTGGAGAAATTATTATGCAAAGCCTCAGAGGAGGCTAACTTCTGCTAGGGGAAATCTTTATACTAAGCCTAAAAGGAGGATGGAAAAGGGATTGAATCAACAAGAGAGTGTTGAAAAGGTGATTGACTCAACAAGAGAGTCTGAAAAAGTGATTGACTCAACAAGAGAGTGTGGAAAAGGTGATTGACTCAACAAGAGAGTCTGAAAAAGTGATTGACTCAACAAGAGAGTCTGAAAAGGTGATTGACTCAACAAGAGAGTCTGAAAAGGTTAGCTCCGCTGGGGAGAATCATTGTACAAATCCCAAGAGGAGGCTGGCTGCACTGAGGCAAGGATCATTATACAAAGCCTAAGAGGAAGCTAGCTTCTGCTGGGAATTATTGAGATCCCGAGGCAGGTCCAAATGGGGAATCAACTCTTGCTAAGGGTTATAGAAGAGTTGAGGTATTAGATGCCTTGAGGTTCTGATTTGAGATAGTGTTATACTGATGATAACCTGACCCTGGCTGGGGTTTTTTAGGAAAGAGAATGGGTTTTAGAAGCCACAAGTTTTAACTCTGTTGGAGATTGATCCAAAGTGACCGGGGTTTCTCCTATATTTTGTAAGATACTTGAGAATGTCTTTGAGACTCAAGAGATGATTAAACTGTCCAAGTCTATTGATGTGGAAGAGTTTTATCTTTGTATTACGCCCAAGAGGAGGATGACTCTTTTAAGGGATGAGTATCAACCCTAAAATTGGTCTGAGGTTTTGACTCTTTTTAGAAAGACAGCTCTAACGAAGGATGACTAAGTTCTGTCCTATACCTTTAAGAGGTCTTCAGGGTCCTTGTATTAAACCCAAGAGAAGGCATGAGAACTTCTAAGAAGCCGGAGGGTCCTTGTACAAAGCCCAAGAGGAGGCAGGGATGCTTTTAGGAAGCCTATGGGACCAAACCAAAGAAAAGCTCGAGAGATGTCATTCACCAAGAATGAATCATTTCTGAACAGTTCTGGGGTTTGAAGAAATTCAAGAGATGTCATTCACCGAGAATGAATCATTTCTGGGGAGTAGAATTTCTTTTACAATTTCTAATAATGACAGCCTGAGAAAAGGTTCACCGAGAATACTGTCTTTCTCTTTGTTCCATATTGTTTAAGCCCAAGAGAAGGCAAGACTATATCTGGAAGTCCTATGGGGATCTAGTTTTAATTGTATTAAAGAGTGACCAACTGGCTTTACCTAGTTCTAGACCTAGTTGCCGGGGAAAACTCTAAATAACTATACTAGTATATATACCGTTGATATATGACAAGTATCTTAAAGGGTATGAAAGAAAGACTTACAGTGGAGCAACTTCCCACAATACAATTATATATATGACATGTATTTAAAAGAATGAAAGAAGGACTTACAGATGAGCAGCTTCCCACAATACAGTTATATATATATATATAAAAGCAGGTAAAAGAAAGCTGATAAAAACTTACAGGTGAGCAAGCTTCCATGCTGTATTGTTAGTTGTTCAAAGAAATTAAAGAAAGTTTTGATAACAACTGTATATTTGAACCTAAATCAAAAGGGAAGTTATTTTGAAAAGATTGTTGGGGGCTTATACTTAAAGAGAGGCGTAAGGTTTAACAGTGATCGCACCGTTGTTTTATAAACTGTACTGGGAGTTATACAATGACTGAGGCCCAAATTTATTTCTGTACGACAAGGGATTGGGTCTTACACTCTATCAGAGGCCCAAAAGAATGTTTTGAAAGAGAAATATAGGACTTACAACACGAGGAGAAGCCCAGATGATTTTGCTTTAAAAGGCGACGACCGCGCATTGATTTTGAAAATACAGTGAGACTTATACAATATCTGAGGCCCAAAGAGGTTTGTATTTACAAAGGATTGGGTCTTACACTCTATCAGAGGCCCAAAGTTTATTTTTGTAAAAGAGATGGGACTTACAACTCAGGGAGAGTCCCATGTGATTTGATTTTGAACCGGCGATCGCGTCGAGGTTTTTGAAAATGTGTTGGGACTTATACAATGTCTGAGGCCCAAATTTATTTATGTACAAGGGGGTTGGGTCTTACACTCTATTAGAGGCCCATGAGTGTTTCAAAAGGTTTGATAAAGATCAAAAATCAAAGAAACCCTAATTTCATTTTCTTTTAAAAGTAATTCTTTAAAGAAAATCAATAAAATGATAAAAATACCAAATAAGTTTAAATAAACTACTTGTGATTTTTGTTTAAGGTTGGAAAAATGAAGTTTTAATCACAAGATGATTTAGAACTCATTTGATTTTGATTTTCAGGATAAAAAATTCACTTTTAAAATGTTTAAAAACAATAAAAATGAATTTATTCACAAAAATAACAACTATATTAAATAAATAATATAAATCTAATTTTTTTTGTAGAATAAAATATTTTAATATTTTTGTGATTTTTCAGAAAAAGAACCAATAAAAAATGATTAAAATTAAGAGAGAAATTAAGTTTTCAAATCATTTAAGAAAATAATATAAAAAATAAAATATAGAAAAAATGGTAAAAAAAGGGATCTGGGGCGAGGGGGATTCGAACCCCAGACCTCCAAGTTACAGCGCGCGCCTTCTACCATTGGGGTGGTGATACATCCATGTATCAAAACCACCCCATAAATATATATGGGATGCCTTGTTTTAGGCCTGGGCAAGGCAAGGCAAGGCCAGCTTTTGGGCATTTACGTGAAGCCTCTAACTTTCTCATTTCTCCATGGATTGGGACAAAATCTATATGCATCTGGCCTAGAATTTCCTAAGGAATCCAATGGTGGTCTTGGTTTTTTCAGAAAATGCTTCCTCCTCAAAATCTGATAGTGGTTTCAAAATAGGCCTATTTTTGCATGTTCCATGCTATCTCATGGTACAGGCAAGAATTACATGACAAATTGGTTCAAACACAACATATACAACATGTATGAAATGTTTAAGATCAGTGGACTTCAAAGTAATGCATAATTCTAAGAGTTCAAGTTGTCATGCACTTACCTCTTGGAGCTTTTTGTGCTATCTGCCAAGTTCCTTGTGCCAGAAGTAATTTGATGCTTTGGACATTCTCAATTGATCCCTTAGAAGCTTTTAGAATGGTTGGAACCAACTGGAATTCTCATGAACAAGTTTGAGCTCTTTCTTGCAAAAGGGGCAAAAGTGACCAATATGGTAACTCTCTCAAATGGTGTTCCAGATGAGGGGACCCATTTGGTACAGTTCAAGGATGATAATTGAAGTGTGTTTGAGGTTTTATCTGGTTTTGAAAGTGACTGAATCAAGACATGGCTTGAAAAATGCAAAAAAGTCAATTTTTGAGGTTTTGGAGGTTGGCTTTGAGATGTTGGTGTTACAGGTCACATGTTAGAGTTTGGACAGCTTAGATACAACATATTAGAGGTGTTTGGATCACGAGCTGTGATGGAATTGCTCTCTAACTCAAAAACTCAGAGATACCTTACAAAAGAAGGCATTTTGGCCTAGAGAAAGGGATTTTGAGGAAAGTAAGTGTTGTAGTGCTTTGGTGTACTCAAATTGAGCACAAATGAGCTCTATTTATAGTAGATCAAGTTTGGATTGCAAGCAATAGTGAATGGCAACTGCAGCAGGCCTTTGGCCAATATTATGCAAAAGGAATCTCAAGTCTCCTCTAGCCATTGACTTGAGATTAGGGCACAGACGTTGTAGCTTTGGTTCAGAGATAAGTCTTGACTGAATTCAGTTGGAATAGGCTCAGTTCATGCCACCTTGGGGCATCCATTGAACGTTTGGAAACAAAATTGAAGTCTTGGCATCTTTTTAGCCTATTTAGGTTTGGCATGGCTACTTGTAGAACCTTGGACTTGGGAGGCTTGGAGATCAGATCATCCCCCTTGGATTTGATCCTCTGATGTGGCCAAATTGATGACAAGGCTTGGAGTTATCAGATTTTGACAAATCGAGCAAATGTGTACAATTCTGCCTTGTAAAACCAGTTCATGATGCCATGTTTCAAGGGCTGTATCTCCTTGCTCAAATTAAATTTGGAGATGATCTGGTACTTGTTGGAAAGCCCTTATGGCATACTTTAACTTTGATGTTCACCCCTAGACCTGGTTTGACTTGGATCAAGGTGAAAAATGTCCCTACATTTTGGAAAAAGAACGGCAGATTCTGACTTAGTGAAAATTTCACTAAGTGTTGGAAAAATGTCATTTTCATGTTTTTACCCATTTTGATCACTCCATAACTTAAAATCCATGAGGAATTTGAGTTTGATGTAGTTGAAGCTTTTGTAGAGTGTAGCAAGACCTACAAATCCAGCTTTAGATGGCACAAAATGGTTGCTTGGATCTCAAGTTATGGTCCTTGGAAGTTGGTACCCTAGCCACTTTGTTCCATAACTTAGAAAAATTCTAAGTTTTTTATAGTTGCCCCTTTTACAAGTTAACTCATTTTCTTTGATTTTTCTTGATGAATGATGATTCAAATCACATATTAACATTGTTTTAGGGTTAAGGAGCCTTGGTTTACCAAAAAATTAAAAAGTCAAACTTTGACTTTTTGTACAGTTGACTTTTTTATCAGATGAAATTTTGACTTTGCGATCCTTTTGTGAAATCAATCCTTGGGCTCAATCAAACTTCATGGATGGCCTTCTAGGGTATTTAGGAATGTCTTGGACCCCTCCCCAAGGTTTGAGATCAAGGGTAGGTCAACAGTCAAGGGTAGGGTTGACTTTTTCCGTCAAAAACCCTAATTTGTGATCGGATGGTTCTGAGTTCTTCTGGCTTATGATTTGAGCTCTTTGAGTCAATCAAATCTTGTAAACATGTTAATATGATGTATTTGCGGTCTTTGAAGTTCATTTTGAAGGTTTAGGCCATGCCTCACTTCACAGGTTAACTCAAGGGTTGAATTAGGTCAAAACCCTAATTCCTGATTTTTTGATAGATGGACCCTCAAGGTGATTTTGCCATTGTGGATGGGCTCTTGAGATTCCTTTGAGCTTAATGGACCAAATATTGAGGCATTGGCTCATGCCCAGATGGAAATTTTCATCTGGAAGCCTCAGTCGACCAGAACCCTAATTTGGTGAAACTGGCGATCCTGAGGCTCGATCCACTTGGAATGCTGCAACCTTGTGCTTGATTCTTGATGTGGGAGTCCTCTTGATCCTTTATGGATGTTTGTGAGGTTAGGCAAGTTGAATATCATGTCATTTCTTGATTGATCCTTTGTTTTAGTGCTCTAAAAGGGCTCAAAACCCTAATCTTTGATTGTAGTGAATGCTCGCCTATCTCTGGGGAGACTGATGAGTGTGAAAGTTCATCCATATTGTGGTAATGATTTGCACAATGATGGGAAATCTTGATGGCCAAAATTTGGAGTATGACAGATGCCCCTATTTAATCTTCTTGGACCCGAAGGTGTGAAAGGCGAAGGTATTCGGGCATTCGGGGTGCAAGAGGATTAAATATCGGAATACCCGAAATTCTGATGGTGGTTATAAATGGTTGTTTGCTCATCCATCTTATTTTCCTAAGCAATGATGCTTAGAATAGGTAAAAACTTCCCCTAGATCCTGGTCTTCAGCCACGAAACTGGTCTTAGTTTCTGAAATAAACTTCCCCTCGATCCTAGTTTCCTACCAAGGAACTGGTTTAAGTTTCTGATGTAAACTTCCCCTCAATCCTAGTTTCCTACCAAAGAACTGGTCTAAGTTTCTGATGTAAACTTCCCCTCGATCCTGGTTTCCTACCAAGGAACTGGTCTAAGTTTCTTTTGTCAATAAACCTTCTTGACAAGGGACGCTATGTGTAGCGGTTTTCATCAAACTTCTCACCGAGTTTTCTACTGGGGAGACGCCATTTGATTGAAAAAGTTTTGATGTCAGACTTGCTGGGGAACCCATTCGTCTGAGCTATAGAGTGTAGCGAGTGATTTTTGGATGTGGTTGCGAAGCATGATCGCTCTGGTACTACAACTCGATTCATTTTTTATCCTAATAAAGCTGATGAAGGAAGGGAAATAGATGTCTCCAATTAACCCTGCTTGCATACTGAGGTTAAACAGTCAAAACTGCTGGTTTACAGATGCTACAAAGATTCGGGGTCTCTCCTAGGTTATTTTGTTGAAAATGGGTGCTTTAGGCTATCGGTTAGGATGTTAGGACAGATATATGAAAGTATGGGATTTTGAGTTTTTGTTTAGTGTGCTCGCTAAGATTTTTCTTTCAATCTTATGCCTACGTATTCCCGTTTTTTCCGAAACAGGGTAATCAGAGCGATCGTAGTTCCTCCTAATGGTTGTTTTGGTGTCTTGTTCAAAGCCCAAGACGTGAAGCTAAAAGTGGTTTGTATCTTGTTCAAAGCCCAAGATGTGAACCTAAAAGTAGTTTGTATCTTGTCAAAGCCCCAGATGTGAAGCTAAAAGGTCCCAACTTTAGAGAGAATTTGTCATCTCTAAAGAGGGGTTTGTCTGTCACAACTATTTATAAAGGAGAATTACTTTAACCGGGATTTGTGAATCCGGCAATGCCATAATTTCCTTTATAGGGGATTTCCAACCTAAAGGGGAAGACTTTAACTCAGTTTAGAGCAATGCCATCTTTCCTTACGAATTTCTCATGCTAAAAGAGGGACAGTGGCATGGATGTAGATGATCCAGAGGCTTGCCGCTTACAGCGATTAGATGAAGGGGAAGGAGTTGTTGATGTTTATGTAGTGTGAACGAGGCACATCTTTGATGCTAAAAGGTTGATTGGATCAACCAGTGGTTTTCTTATACAAAGCCTAAGAGGAGGCTAATATGTGTCTCAAACAAAGCCCGAGAGAGAGGCTAAAAGGTTTTGACTCGACGATGGAGTCTTTTGGTATCTCGTATAAAGCCCGAGATGGAGGCTATTTGACTCAACAAGAGAGTTTTTTTTGTATCTCGTACGAAGCCCGAGATGGAGGCTAAAAGGTTTTATACTCAACAAGGGAGTGATTTGTGTCTTGTACAAAGCCCAAGACGGAGGCTAAAAGGATTGTGACTCAACAAGAGAGTTTTTTGTATCTCGTACGAAGCCCGAGATGGAGGCTATTGTTAGCTCCACTGGGGAGAATCATTGTACAAAGCCCAAGAGGAGGTCATTGTGACTGTTTCAGTTGAGTGACAGGTCCAGTATGCTGATTTAAAGAGAAAATCAGTTCTTATATGAGTAATGTTGTACTCAAGGATTTGATTCGAGGATCAGGGTTATTTCCTTTTCTTTAAGGAAAGGGGGAATCCAAGGGTATTGAGACTGTCCGAGTCCCCGGGGTTCCTTCCTATTCTTGAAGGGTGCTTGAGAATGTCTTGGAGACTCAAGGAAATTAGACTGTCCAAGTCTAGAGTGTCATCTTTTGTACTATGCTTTGAGAAACAGTAGTAGACTTTTGGAAAGACTGCTCTATTAAGATGACTTATTTCTGTTCCTATACCTCTAGGAGGTCATCGAGACAATTTGTACGAAGCCCAAGAGGAGGCTGGAAACTTTTAAGAAGCCGAGTGGTCCTTGTATGAAGCCCAAGAGGAGGCTATGATTCTCGGAGGAAGAATCATTATACAAAGGCTAAGAGGAGGCTGTGAATACTTCTAAGAAGCCGATGGGTCCTTGTACAACGCCCAAGAGGAGGCGGGGATGCTTTTAGGAAGCCTGTGGGTCTTTGAACAATGCCCAAGAGGAGGCCGATGCTTTTAAGAAGCCGATGGGTCCCCAAACCCCGAGAAATTCAAGACAAGCCATTCACGAGGAATAGATCAAGCCAGGAAAGTTCTAGAATTTGGAAGAAACTCACGAGATGCAATTCACGGAGAAGAGATCATCTGTGGGGAGTAGAGTTTCTTGACAAGTGCTTTTAAGAAGCCTGTGCGTCCCCAAACCCCGAGAAGTTCAAGACAGGCTATTCACGAGGAATAGATCAAGCCAGGAAAGTCCGAGAATTTGGAAGAAACTCAAGAGATGCAATTCACGGAGAAGAGATCATCTCTGGGGAGTAGAGTTTCTTTGACAACTTCTACGAGTGACAGTCTATGAAAGGGTTCACAGAGAATGCTGCCTTTCATATCTCCATATTGTTTAACCACAAGAGTAGGGAAGACTGTGTCTGGTAATCCTATGGGGATCTAGTTTTGACTATTTAAGAGTGATCAACGGGCTTAATGCTAGACGTAGTTGCCGGGGAAACTCTAAATATCTATACTATTATTACACAGTTGATATGAGTTTATGAAAGAATACTTACAGCGAAACAGCCCCACAATACAGTTATATGTATATGAAAGCGGTAAATGAAAGCGTGTAAACACTTACTCGGTTGTAGAGCTTCCATGCTATTTGGTTAGTTGTTCAACAAAGAAAGATTGAAAAACAACAGTATATTCAAAATCAAAGGAGAAAGTGCTTTGAAAAAGAAAGATTTTGGGGCTTACAGCTCAAGGAGAGGCCCAGGGTTTTATTAGTGAGCGCACTGTTGTTTTGTACAGAGGGACTTATACAAGTGACTGAGGCCTAAAGAATGGTTTTTTGTACAAAGGGATGGGTCTTACACTCTCTCAAGAGGCCCAAAAGGTTTAAAGAAAAAGAGTGGGGCATATAACACGAGGGTAGGTCCAAAGTTTGTTTTTCCGTTTGAAATGGCGATCGCGCCGAGATTTTCTTTTAATGCGAAGAGGCTTATACAATATCTGAGGCCCAAAATGTTTTGGTTAAAAGGGGATTGGGTCTTACACTCTAATAGAGGCCCAAGTGAGTTTTAAGAAAACAAATGGGTCTTACTACTCGAGGGTAGGCCCAAGGTTTTTTGTTATGAAAAGGCGACGATCGCGCCATTTGTTTTTGACGGTATCGGGACTTATACAATATAATGAGGCCCAAAAATGATTTGGTCAAAAAAAAGGATTGGGTCTTACACTCTATTAGAGGCCCATGAGTGTTTGAAAAAGTTTTATGATGGTGAAAATCGAAGAACTCCTAATTTTATCATTTTAAAAGTAAATTCTTAAAAGAAAATCAATACAAAATGATAAAAATACCAAATAAGCAACTTGTGATTTTTGGTTGGGGTTTGAAAAATGATGTTTTAATTACAAGATGAAATAAAATTCATTTGGTCTTGATTTTCAATATGAGAATTCACTTTTAAAATGTTTTAAAAACATTAAAAAGGAATTTATTCACAAAAATACTAATTATATCAAATAAATAATATAAAACTAATTTTTTTTGTGGAATAAAATATTTTGGAGTATGAATAAGAAGTGTGTAAAACAGAATGGAAAATGATGATTTTTGCTATGTAAAAGAATTTGTTGAGTTTTTTGAGAATAAACTAATGTCACAACATCACATTCGACATCACTAATGAGTTTTGAAGATAAGAGAAAAAGGGAAGATGTCACAACATCACATTTGACATCAGAACTGCACCTTGGTTTTTCAACATCTTTGCTATCAAACTTCAAACATTCATAACTCTCTCAATTTTTAACGAAATTAAAATCCGTAAGTACCTATCTTGACCAATTTTTCACAAGGAATCCAATGGTACCACTCATACATACTGAAACTTAATGTACAACACACACAAGGCAAAAAACCAGATCTGCAGCAGAGGTTTGGCCAATGTTGTCCAATGAAAATCCAAGTCTCCTCTAGCCATTGACTAGAGGTTAGGGTACAGGCTGCTGGTTCCCTAGTTGTTGGAGGAATCTTGACTGAATTCATGTGCAAATGTGTCAGTCCATGCCACCTCTAAGCATCTATTGAATGCTCCAATCCAAAATTGGAGTCTTGTCCCTCTTTTAGGGATTTCTAGGTTTGGCATGCTACTTATTGTTCCAAGGACTTTGGAGGCTTGGCTCAGTGATTGTCCCTTTTAGATTTGATCCTCAGATGTGTTCAAAATAATGACAAGGCTTAAAAATTCGTGTGGCACAAGAAATGTGCAAATCTGCCCCATGAAAAATTCAGCTGCAGCAAGCATTTTTGTAAAATCCATAACTCCCTGCTCGAGTATGCTACATGGACGTTCTAGGACTTTCTGGAAAGCTGAGATGATTTACTTCAACTTTCATGTTTGACCCCTGACCTGGTTCAACTTGGATCATGGAGAAAAACAGCCTTGAAGTTGGGACATTCTTGCTGGAAAAATATTAGTGATGTCCTATGCAATGTCAGAACATCAGACAACTGTGAACATTAATAATTCCAAACTTTAATCACTTGTATATTTTAATCCACTATGATATTTTTAGTTGAAGTGAATTACATCTTTGATGCTTGTCTTGCATGGTGACAAAGCTTGAAAATTGGGTGGCACAAGAAAAGTGCACAAAATCAGTCCTAAAAAAATCAGCTCTAGCAAGGCCTGTTGTGAGGTTCATAACTCCTTGCTCAAGTTGAATTAATGGGAGTTCTTATACATTTTGGAAAACCCTAATGACATACTTTAACTTTGATGTTTGACTTTGGTCTTGGTTCAGCTTGAAAAGTCATCAAAAATGGTCTTGAACTTGTGTAGTCAAATCTGTCCTAAAAGCTGTCATGAAAATTCTGCTTTATCAATGCTTTTTACAAAAATCATATCTCCTTGCTCGAGTATGCTACAAGGACGTTCTAGGACTTTCTGGAAAGCTGAGATGATGTACTTCAACTTTCATGTTTGACCCCAAACCTGGTTCAACTTGGATCATGGAGAAAAACATCCTTGAAGTTGGGACATTCTTGCTGAAAAAATATTAATGATGTCCTATGCAATGTCAGAACATTGGACATTAAGAATTCTCAACTTTGATCACTTATATCTTTCAATCCTTATGATATTTTGAGTTGATACCTTCTACAATGTTGAAGTATCAAATACCCTCTTTAAAAGTAGCTCTTACTCAAAATCAATGGATGCTTGGATCAATAGTTACAACCTTGAAAAGTTGTGCACTTGAACATGATTTTAACTTAAAAAAATTTCTAAGTTTCTTTCAATTTGATCAATTTTTCAATTTTACATGATTTCTTGATTTAAATTTGATCAAATTAAATCATCCATCATATTTTCTTGAGTAATGGCTTGTGAAGCTCAAAGTTGACCAAAAGTCAAACTTTGACTTTCTGCGTCAGTTGACTTTGTATTAGATGAACTTGAGGCTTGATCCACTTGGAATGTTGCACTCTTGTGCTTAATTCTTGATGTGGGAGTCCTCTTGATCCATTGTGGATATTTGAGAGGTTATACAAGTTGAAGATCATGTCATTCCTTGATTGATCATTTGTCTAAAGGCTATGAGAGGGTTTGAAACCTTAGTTTGATTGTAGTGAACGCTCACCCATCTTTGGGGAGACTAATGAGGTACAAAGGTACATCCATATTGTGCTGAGGATTTTCACCATGATGGGAAATCTTAGTGGTCAAAATTTGGGGTATGACAGATGCCCTTATTTAATCTTCTTGGACACGAAGGTGTGAATGGCGAAGGTATTCGGGCATTCGGGGTGCAAGAGGATTAAATATCGGAATATCCGAAATTTTGATGGCATCTATGAATGGTAGTTCACGCATTCATTTTCTTTTGCTAAGCGATGATGCTTAGAAAAGGTAAACTTCCCCTCGATCCCGGTTTCCTACCAAGGAACTGGTCTTAGTTGAAATAAACCTCCCCTCGATCCTGGTTTCCTACCAAGGAATTGGTCTTAGTTTCTGATGTAAACTTCCCCTCGATCCTGGTTTCCTACCAAGGAACTAGTCTTAGTTTCTTTTGTCAATAAACTTTATTATAAAGGGACGCTATGTGTAGCGGTTTTCCTCAAACTTCTCGCCGAATTTTCCTGGGGAGATGCCATTTGATGGAAAAAGTTTTGATGCCAGACTTGCTGGGGAACCCAGTCGTCTGAGTTGTAGAGGTGTACAAACTTCTCTGTTGGAGATGCCATTTGTTGACTCTATTTGGGGAATGCGAGTCCCTTGAGAGACTGCCTTCACGCTTGGGGATATTACATCATACTTTTCTCGGGATCTTCCCGGAGAAATGCGATATGATGGGATCCAATTTTGAGGTGCCGATGACCTTTTCATCAGTGGTTCTTTCGGAGAAAAACTGCCGTATTGCCGAAGTTCCGATTAAGGGGCTTTCTCTAGGGATTTTCCTTAATCTGGGAAAGCAAAAATATCATCTTCAATGGCGAAGAGTGATGTTGACTGAAAGTTTCTCTGGTTTTTCAGAGGTCCAAGTTATCAAAGTGGTCCAGGACCTATCTTCAATTCAGAAATAGCTGGAGGCAAGATTGTTCAGATTATTCACTTCCTGACGAGGAAAGAACTGACAACTCAATTGAGAGGACTGTTATCACTAGGGGATAAGACCGACTAGAGTGATAGTGATGCAATATGAATGCAAATGTAAATCAATAATGCATGATGTATGTATGTGTATGCTGCCAAAGACTTGACACAACACACAGTCTGACGGATGAACACGACTGGATACTCGACCACTGCTGGAGATGAAAGGTATCACTTGGTTCAAGATAGAAATCCTGCCTTGCTTAGGAGAAATAATCCCTGCAGGGAATACAATTAATCGGGCTTAGGAGATAAGGACTCTGCTGAAGATATCAGATGGATTAGTCGCCTCTGACACTGTTGATCCTTCATTCAGGCGCAGTGGCGTAGAAGGAGTACTTTGATTCTGCACTTTGAGGTTCGCTTACTTCTGGAGAAGCGGTTGATGTTCTTTTGATGTTCAACAGTCAAAAGAAATTGCCATCTTTATTTTGAAGCAGAAAAAGTTTTACAAGTAAATTCATTTTTGTTTTATTTCAAGAATCGTTGAGCATGTCAAAATGTCGTTCTGTAAAGCTAAAAAAAATGAGAATTACAAACAAAAGCACAAGGGCTCAAATTTTATTGATAAGATGAAGATCAGCCAAACGCGTGATTCCAAAGAGTATATACAAAGCTAGAAAATGGTAATTTACAGGGAAAAGGGCTATGTTGAAACATAACGACCACTATCCTTCTACCAACTTTGAATTCGGGACATCCTGAGCTTCTATCGAAGATGACCTTGACTGGAGTTTTCCTCCGATGGATGGTGTAACTGCTGCTGAGGGACTTGCCTCTATTGAACATAATTACTTGCCATTATCCCTAATTTTTGACTGGATTGTACTTTGATGTTTCCAATCCACCGGGATGATTATTGATCATGTCTCTAATTTTTGCCTGGACCGCCCTTTCGGGTTTTCAATACACCGAGACGTTTTTTTTTTAGTTTAGGAGAAGTATTTCTTGACTACATCAACATTTGTGGGGTAGGCAAATTCTTCTCCGTCCATGGTTGGAAGTCTCAAGGCCCCGCCTGAGAATGCTTTCTTGACCACATAGGGGCCATCATAATTCGGAGTCCACTTGCCCCGGGAATCAGTGAGAAATGATTGTATCTTCTTGAGCATTTTGAAGATTGGCGCGCATGTCGCAGTCATGAGGAATATAAATCTGGAAATGTAGTTCAAACGTCCCAGGAATCCTCTGACTTGTTTTTCAGTTTTCAGAGAAGGCATTTTTTGAATGGTCTTGACCTTGTCAGGATCAACCTCAATTCCTTTTTGGCTGACGATGAACCCTAAAAGTTTCCCTGAACGGACACCGAAGGTGCATTTGTTGGGATTCAAGCGGAGTCTGTATTTTCTCAACCGCTCGAATAGTTTTGACAGGTGGGTCACATGCTCCTCCTCTGTCTTAGTTTTTGCAATCATATCATCGACATACACTTCGATTTCTTTATGTATCATGTCATGAAACAGAGTAGTCATGGCCCTTTGATAGGTTGCCCCGACGTTCTTCAAACCGAACGACATTACCTTGTAGCAAAAGGTACCCCATGGGTAATGAACAAAGTTTTCTCCATGTATTTCAGCGCCATTTTGATCTGGTTATAGCCCGAGAATCCATCCATGAGGGAGAAAACTTTGAATTTTGCTGTACTGTCTACCAGCATGTCAATGTGTGGTAAAGGAAAGTCGTCCTTTGGACTTTCCTTGTTTAGATCTCTGTAGTCGACACACATTCTGACCTTTCTGTCCTTTTTTGGAACGGGTACGATATTGGCTAACCATTGAGGATATTCTGACGTGGCGAGGAAACCCGCATCAATCTGTTTCTGTACCTCCTCTTTGATTTTGATGGCCATGTCCGGATGAGTGCGTCTCAACCTTTGCTTTACTGGCGGACATTCTGATCTCAACGGTAAATGATGTTCCATGATGCTGGTATCCAACCCTGGCATGT
Organism: Lathyrus tuberosus; assembly: GCA_022829125.1. NCBI lineage: Eukaryota > Viridiplantae > Streptophyta > Magnoliopsida > Fabales > Fabaceae > Lathyrus > Lathyrus tuberosus. The sequence goes on from JALAZF010000305.1 coordinate 3,867,481, forward strand.
CCTGATAGGACCAAGTGAATACATCGGGGAATTCTTTGAGAAGCTTTATCAAACTCTTTTTGGCAGTTGGACTGAACAGTGCCCCAATCCTGATTTCTTTTCTCTTCTTTTCTGAACCCAAGTTTACCGTTTCCAATGGCTCTTTGTGAGGTTCAATGGGCCTTTCCTCTTGTCTGAGTAATCAGGAGATCTCTTCTGGAATTTCGTTGTCAACTTCTTCTTCAGCCCCAAATACCAGGAACTCAAAGTTGGGAGAAGGCATCGGATCGTATGTTTCAACTGGGTTTAAAACAAGCAATCTGCATGACGTGATGATTCATGTTTAGAAGAGATAGAGAAAATGCAAGAGTGTGTGCAGTGTATTTTTCTTTTACTGCTTGTTTTTATTATTGTTTTATTTTTTAGGATTACCATTTTCTGAGAAAAGCAAAAAGAGAAAACAATAATTAATGCGGAAATTACAGAACGACGTTATTTTATTAATGAACAAGTCGATTCTTGAAACTACAGCCCTATAAAACAAAACTCTGTCACTTTGGGCTAAGCGAAGAGGGAAAATTTACAGAAAGTGAGCCCTATTAAAACATCTGTTTCACCTGGGCAAGGTGAAAGGTTAAAGATGGCAATTACTTTGATTGGCAAACGACCTTCGGAACATCAACAGCAACCCATTGGCGGCGAACTCCTCGGTGAATCACAAAGTCTGGCACCTTCCTTGATTTGTCTTCAGAAATAACGCTGCTTTCTGGTGGAGCAGGATCATTGGAATCTGTCTCCCACGCAGAGTTATTGTAGGAGAATTCCTCTGTTGCATTTTGCATAGCATTTGTGCTCTCAGCTGTATCTCCCCATCCAGTTGGCTGGATATCTTCGAGCCTGATACGAGAGCTTTCGGGAGCGGTGTATTTGACCATATAGTCGTACTTTCCACTCGGTTGTCCCAAGGTGTCCCACACTTCTTTTGACCTGGAAGAGTCATCCCTCTCGATGACGTTGACCTCAGGAAAAGCATAGTTGATGAATTCAAGTCCTGTAAACGTTGCCAATTCATCGTCATGTTGAGTAGTTTCTGAATGACCTGAGTGTTGATCCCATGACATGGTGGGGACACAGGTATTCTGTTCAATGATACTCAGCTGAGTTTCATTACTCGGCTGACTTTCTGGCCCCAAGTCTCCTGGGTAAGGCTGCCACATTGGCAAGCCATCCATTGGGCCATAGTAATTATGGTCAAAATTGTCTTTCATTAGAGTGCCCTCCTCTAATGAATTTGGCGGAGCACGGCATCCTTCCGGATCACAATCTCCGTATATCATTTTGACATCTGATCGTGGTATAAATCTCGGACTCTGTGCGGGATAACAAAATGGCGTAGACACCTCTTCCTGAGTCATATAACCGTCCTTGTTAAGATAGGACTTCCATTCTTCATCTGTGTCAGAGGGATCCTCCTCATTGATAGCATGGACTATTTGAGACACTAGGTGAAGGAAACCTCCACTGTGGAAGAAGTTCTGAATGGGATGAAGACTTTCATCATTAGCAGCTGTCCGGGTACAGGTTGCAGAAAAACCAAGACCCTTCTTTGTTGTATTGCTAGTAGGAATGACAAGCTGTCCCCATTCTGTTGTATCAGTACTCTCGACCGCTTTAATAACATCTTTGTATGAGGAAATCGAAGTTCCTCCTCCGGATTGTTCGTCCTTATGTAACGAAAGTGCTTGGAACTGGGTTCCGATTATCCCTTCTGGTTCCACATAAGTGGATGCCGATAAATTGCTGACGAGCAAGGCCTGTTCCCCACAGACTGTGATGAGTTGGCCGTTCTGGACGAACTTTAACTTTTGGTGGAGGGTCGAGGTGACCGCTCCAGCCTGATGTATCCAAGGTCTTCCTAATAAACAACTGTACATTGCCCGGATGTCCATGACCTGGAAAGTAACTTGGAAAGTGTGAGGACCAATAGTGATGGGAAGATCAACTTCGCCGATAACCATTTTTCTGGATCTGTCGAACACTTTGACGACGACCTCACTGGTTCTCATCGGAGGGCCCTTGAATGATAATTACATCAAAGTGGACTTCGGCATAACATTTAGGGCTGACCCTGTGTCTACCAGTACGCGGGCTAAAGCATCATCCTGGCAGTTGACTGTGATATTGAGTGCCTTGTTATGACGGCGACCCTCTTCAGGTAATTCCTCATCACTAAATCCCAAATTATTGCAGGAAGTGATGTTAGAGACAATACTATCGAACTGTCTGATTGTTACATCCTGTTCCACAAAGGCCTGCTCAAAGACTTTCTGTAGGGCCTCTCTGTGCGCTTCTGAACTGAGTAACAGTGATAATACCGAGATCTTTGAAGGAGTCTATAACAGTTGATCGACAATGTTGTATTCACTCCTTTGGATGAGCTTCAGCATCTCATCATCATTTTTCGAAAGGTCGGGATTATTGGATTGACCGACTGGTGGATCGAGAGCTTCTGTCTGAAGTTCCTTTTCTTTGTTAGACTCTCAAACTCCTCTGTTGAAGATTCTACCACTCCGTGTTACACGACTGATGTCTGCAATATTCACGACGGAGGGTAATGGAATTTCCTTTCCATTTTCAATTATCGTTGCACCGTATTTGTAAGGGATCGCCTTAGCTGATTCATACGGTAGTGCTCTCGGCAGATAGACGACTATGGGAACCTTCTGGTTTTTCTGACCATCGTAGGTAATCTCGATCTGTTCCCGGTTGGGAGTTCTTAATTCGTCAAGCAGAAGGATAATGGTAAAAACATCCCTAGTTCTTTGATGGTCAGAGATTATGACAACATCCTCAATTTGATTGGCAAGATAGTTCGGTGACCAATTGATGGGTCCAGAACCTGGATATGGGCGGATCTCTCCACGATCCAATTCCCCCTTGAGAGCTGCTCGCACAAGGTAGCACCCTTGGTTACTTTCCGAACATACTCCACAACGTTCATAATTGTGTGGTGGGACCTGACCACGCCCACTTTGAATACAATGTAACCTCACTAAGTTAGCTTCCACGAGTCGGACATCCTGACTTTGACGTCGAGTAGGGTTTCTGTTATTGATACTAATTTGCTGAGTATCTTCATCCATGTAGATTGGCATCCACCAATGATTTACCAAGTGCTGAAGTGCTTCCTTGACAAAGGCACATCCCTGATCGTTTTCGCAACCCGCTTTACAGCTGTGATAATTATGTGATATCAAGAATTCGAGTCGGACCTGTTAAGCATGCAACTCTACCAAGTTGGTATTCATCAAGTGAATGTCGAAGATTTGAACCATATTGATATGATAGGGATTCCTATCATGGTAGTCCTGGATCCATCCAAGATCCATCTGATGCTGGAGGGCCTCCTGTATGAAAGAGCATCCCTATTTGTTTACCGAGCAAGTCAGACAAGAACTGTAATCGTGGCGTGGCAGATTATGATACTGGCTTTGCCTTGAGTGCATTTCCACCATAATGAAATTCATCGCACGGACGTCGTGGTTTTGAATGATGTTTGAATTCGTATAAACCATGTTAACTCCATAAACTCGGTGCTCTTGGATCCATCCGAGATCCAACTGTTCCTGTAGTGCTGCTTGCACCACAGAACATCCTTGATTGCTTTTAGAGCAGACATCACAATGGTGATAATTATGAGGTGGCACATAGCCATATCCACTCTGTCTATAATGCATCTTGACCAGATTGGCCCTCAACAAGAGTACATCACGAATTTGATAGATATTGTTAAATTCTTTCTCAATCAGGTTGACTGCAGCTTTCTCATGTTGAGGCAGCGGGTTCGTGAGAACATTGGGATTCGTATCTTTGAAAGATAGGAGCCCGCACCTAAAAAGCTTTTGCATGTCAGATTTGAAATTGAGACAATTCTCTATGTTATGCCCTGATCCTCCTTGATGATAAGGGCATGTCTGATCTGCTTCGAACCAGAAAGGCGGATTTTCTGGTACTGTAAGAGGAGACTTAGTCTGGATGTACCCCTTAGCTAGTAGTAATGGAAATAGTTCTGCGTACAACATGGGTATAGGATCAAATCCTGGTGGCCGTGTTGTACGGTTGTTATTGTATAGAGGACGAGTCTGCTGAAGAGGCTGTTGTGTCCTTTGCTGATTAGGTTGGCTCTGCGCAACCTGAGGCTGATACGTAGGAATAGGCACAGGGCTGATAGCAGGAGTTACAGCTGCTACTGGTTGGTACCGTCGCCTTTGCTTTCCGAGAGAGATATTCCCAATATCCTGCTCTGTTTTCTTAGGGAGAGCACTACCGTATCATTTTGTACTACTTGATGATCCAGCGTCTTTTATCAAACGTCCTTCTCGGACGGCTTCCTCAAGACGAACTCCCATGCCCACCATCTCGGTGAAATCATTGGGCGCACTGGCAACCATTATATCATAGTAAAATGAGCTTAAGGTCTTTAAGATGATCTTTGTCATCTATTTTTCCTCAAGAGGTGGACAAATCTGAGTGACAATTTCACGCCATCTTTGAGCGTACTCCTTAAAGGTTTCCTTGTCCTTTTGTGACATTGATCTGAGTTGATCTCTGTCCGGTGCCATGTACAAATTGTATTTGTATTGTTGGACGAAGGCAGTACCAAGATCTCTGAATGTGCTAATCGTAGCACGACTTAAACCCATGTACCATTTTAAGGCGGCACTGGTTAGACTATCCTGAAAGTAGTGAATCAGTAGGTCCTGATTCTCCGTCTGAGCTGACATTCGCCGAGCGTACATCACCAGATGTCTCTGAGGGCAAGAGTTACCCTTTTATTTTTCAAAGTCGGGCACTTGAAATTTGTGCGGAACTTTCACATTGGGGACCAGACAAAGGTCTGCGGCATCCTTTCCAAATAAATCGTGACCGCGGATGGCTTGCAGTTCTTTATGCATTTCCAAGAACTGTTCCTGGAATTCATCCATTCTATCGAACATAGTTTCCTTCTTACCAGAAGGTATCGGCGAAATCTGTCTTTCCGGGACAGTGTGCACCACAGGGGGTGGGACCGTGACTACGGTAGTGAATCTTGGCTTTTCCCGAAGTTTGTAACCTTCAGGAGTCTTCAGTATGCCCCTGGCATCTTCGCTTTCCTGAAGTTTGTAACCTTCAGGCCCAGCGGCTTCTGCTATGATTCCCTGATCATCAGTGATCGGCGGAACATATCCTTCCAGGATATAGTTAACAGGCATGCCCCAAGGACGATCTTTCGGCATTTGATACCTAGGATCATACTTCTCCACTATGGGCGTTGAGGTGATCTCAGAGATCACAGTCCTTTGTAGCTGAGCTTCTGCCATGGCTTGCATGTCGTTACGAAGCTTTCTCATATCCTCTCTCAGAGTGTCGATCTCTTCTTTCAACTCTCTGTTTTCTTCCTCAAGATCATCCATCTTTTTCTGACGATTGGCCCGAGTATTGTACGAATGAGACAGTTTGACTCTAGAACCGAGACACAAACATGAGATTTATAGGTAAGAAGAATACGTGATGTGAGAATGATGAATGCAATGATTATATTAATTGTTTTTTGGTTTAATCAAAATAAACTTCGACAATTAGATTGCAAATATCAAATAGTGGGGAAACCCCTTTTTATTGAATTCAAAGGATTACAGAAATGGAAATACAGTAGATTACAAGGTGCAGAAACAGAAACCTAAGCTAATGGGTCCCGAGTCCTCTCTGAAGAGAAATCGAGTGCTGACTCTGGTACTTTCCTTTTCTTTGACCGGGGCTCTTGGGCCGTTGCCGGGTTGTCATTCCTTTGCCAGGTGAAAGGAGTGCGCAAATTCCTTTTGTCATCTTGATTCTCTATAACATGTTGCTCCAAAATTTCAATCAGAGCGTCCTTATCTTTCAGTAGTTGCTGTATTTTGATGCACTCCACGTTGAGGGTGCGGTACTTGTTTTTCCACGACCTCTTCTCCCGTTGAACTTTGTTGAGGGTAACCTGAAGCTTTTCAGTCTCAGTCATGAAGTACATGACAGACTCCCTCGGTGGAAGAACTCCATGACGAGGATAAGGCATCTTTAGCTTGAGAGCTCTAGTTTACACCCAGTGGAGATAAGGCTCCACCGAGACACAGTCCGGCTTTCCTAGAGACTCCCGTCCCTTCTTATGAACATGTTTCCAGGCGTGAACTATTTTCATCTTTAGTGCTCTGTCACTTTTTCCTTCCTTGAAGAAAAGACCTTCCAGATGAACACCCCGTGGGACGTGTCTCATCGGGTATCCAAGTTGATGATGAACGAGAACTGGATGGTAATTGATTCCAACCTTAGTTCCTATAAGGGGTACGTTGGGGAAGTTTCCACAACGGTCAATGATCCTGATTCCGTCATAAATCCTATTATACCAGTCAATGTCAGAGTTGGTGAGGGACATGATTTTCTGCGACCAACGTAAGGCACTCTTGTGATCCCAAAAAGCAGCAGACTTAGGCAAATGAGAGATAAACCATTTATAAAGCAGAGGTACATAGCATGTGATCTCCTCTCCGCTGTACAAATTTCCCAAGTGTACAGAATGATATGCATCTGCGAGCAAAGTCGGCACTGGGTTTCCAATGAGAAAAACCTTAATGGAGTTGCTATCGACGAAGTTATTAATGTTGGGCAACAAAAATAACCCATAGGTGAGTAAAACAAAGATGCTTTCAAAAGCAGTCACGTTCCCAATACTGGCGAAGTACAGGGCTTTCTTTGTCAAGAACTGGGCTGGAAAACCTTGTATGCCACCCTTAGTGATCATGTGAGTCCTAACCTCAGACTCATCCAAATGAATGGCTCTTGCAATGGTCTGATTCTTTGGAATTTCTTCCAGTCCATAAAATGGAGTTTGATCTGTAATGTGTAGATCAATTAGATGAGAGTATTCCTCCAGCGTTGGTGCTAGCTGGTAATTCGGGAATGTGAAACAGTGATAGACCGGATCGTAGAACTGAATGAGCGCATCCATGATTCCCTCAATCACATGGACTCTTAGCAGAGATAACAAACCTCCGTACTTGGCTCTGAAAGCCTCTTGGTTTGTGATCATCCTCGCCAAACCTCTTAAATCCTCTAGTTTTGGAATCCTGAAGATGTACTTATGAGTTCTCCTTCTACCGAAATCCATTAGCGTAATCCTTTTCTCTGATATTTGCAATCACAGTCTTAGTTTAATTTGAAAAATAGAGAGACTAGAAGAGAATTTTTTTTGAATGTTTTAATGTTTTTTAAATGAATGCATGAATGTAGCACACAAAAACATAGAAAAAACATGGGGTCAAAGGGTCGTTGTCATGAAGTCAAGGCTCTACCCATCCCCAAAGGTTTATACTAGGGTATTTTTTGTACCTGTACTCAAAATCATCAGCTCCTCCCAGGATAACAAACAGCAAGCGGATCGCCAGCGAGCTGTATGAAATCTTAGAGTAAATGTTATTCACCGAGAATAGATCATCAGCCTCAAATGAGGGTAGTATCGCATGACAATTATTTTCGATAGCTTCCGTACTACAAAAGGGTTTGCTCCTCAGCTTCTCAGACGTCACAATCGGCCCATTGCCTATGAGAGGGAATGGGTTGCATTGGGAAGCCTCCACTGAGGTTGATGGTCGACCTCGTCGCCATCACTTATCTTAAGTGTATACTCAATCTTTCCACATGCGGCATCACACGCATTCCCATTAGTAGAAAAATAAACATAGATATCAATTAGGAAAAGCAGTATATATATTTGTCCTAATGTCCTAGACTTTTAAAAGCTAAGAATCTTAAGTTCCTGACAGAAAATGGTTTCCCGGCGGAGTCACCATCCTGTGATCTCATTCCAAATTAACGGCGTTTTGACCTAAGATCCTAGTGACGTCAAGGTTTCTACCTAGGGGACAAGAAGAGAACAAGATCCCTAAAGATTCTCCCCAGCAGAGTCACCATTTTTCTGTTGTGAATGGTGACGATGATGACTAGATCTTACTGTTCGACTCTCTCCCCAGCAGAGTCACCATTTTTCTGCAGCGAGTGATTTTTGGATGTGGTTGCGAAGCACGATCACTCTGGTACTACAACTCGATTCATTTTTTATCCTATTAAAGTTGATGAAGGAAGGGAAATAGATGTCTCCAATTAACACTGCTTGCATTCTGAGGTTAAACAGTCAAAACTGCTGGTTTACAGATGCTACAAAGATTCGGGGTCTCTCCTAGGTTATTTTGTTGAAAAGGGGTGCTTTAGGCTATCGGTTAGGATGTTAGGACAGATATATTAAAGTATGGGATTTTTAGTTTTTGTTTAGTGTGCTCGCTAAGATTTTTCTTTCAATCTTATGCCTACGTATTCCCGTTTTTTCTGAAACAGGGAAATCAGAGCGATCGTAGTTCCTCCTATTCTATGGGAGGAAATGGTTGTTTTGGTGTCTTGTTCAAAGCCCAAGACGTGAAGCTAAAGGTGGTTTGTATCTTGTTCAAAGCCCAAGATGTGAAGCTAAAAGTAGTTTGTATCTTGTTCAAAGCCCAAGATGTGAAGCTAAAAGTAGTTTGTATCTTGTTCAAAGCCAAAGATGTGAAGCTAAAAGGTCCCAACTTTAGAGAGAATTTGTCATCTCTAAAGAGGGGTTTGTCTGTCACAACTGTTTATAAAGGAGAATTACTTTAACCGAGATTTGTAAATCCGACAATGCCATAATTTCCTTTATAGGGGATTTCCAACCTGAAGGGGAAGACTTTAACTCAGTTTAGAGCAATGCCATATTTCCTTACGAAATTCTCATGCTAAAAGAGGGACAGTGGCATGGATGTAGATGATCCAAAGGCTTGCCGCTTACAGCGATTAGATGAAGGGGAATGAGTTGTTGATGTTTATGTACTGTGAACGAGGCACAACTTTGATGCTAAAAGGTTGATTGGATCAACCAGTGGTTTTCTTATACATAGCCTAAGAGGAGGCTAATATGTGTCTCGTACAAAGCCCGAGAGAGAGGCTAAAAGGTTTTAACTCGACGATGAAGTCTTTTGGTATCTCGTATAAAGCCCGAGATGGAGGCTATTTGACTCAACAAGAGAGTTTTTTTTTGTATCTCGTACGAAGCCCGAGATGGAGGCTAAAAGGTTTTATACTCAACAAGGGAGTGATTTGTGTCTTGTACAAAGCCCAAGACGGAGGCTAAAAGGATTGTGACTCAACAAGAGAGTTTTTGTATCTCGTACGAAGCCCGAGATGGAGGCTATTGTTAGCTCCGCTGAGGAGAATCATTGTACAAAGCCCAAGAGGAGGCCATTATGACTGTTTCAGTTGAGTGACAGGTCCAGTATGGTGATTTAAAGAGAAAATCGGTTCTTATATGAGTAATGTTGTACTCAAGGATTTGATTCGAGGATCAGGGTTATTTCCTTTTCTTTAAGGAAAGGGGGAATCCAAGGGTATTGAGACTGTCCGAGTCCATGGGGTTCCTTCCTATTCTTGAAGGGTGCTTGAGAATGTCTTGGAGACTCAAGGAAATTAGACTGTCCAAGTCTAGAGTGTCATCTTTTGTATTATGCTTTGAGAAAGAGTAGTAGACTCTTGGAAAAACGGCTCTATTAAGATGACTGGTTTCTGTTCCTATACCTCTAGGAGGTCGTCGGGACAATTTGTACGAAGCCCAAGAGGAGGCTGGAAACTTTTAAGAAGCCGAGTGGTCCTTGTATGAAGCCCAAGAGGAGGCTATCATTCCCGGAGGAAGAATCATTATACGAAGCCTAAGAGGAGGCTGTGAATACTTCTAAGAAGCCGACGGGTCCTTGTACAACGCCCAAGAGGAGGCTATCATTCCCGGAGGAAGAATCATTATACGAAGCCTAAGAGGAGGCTGTGAATACTTCTAAGAAGCCGACGGGTCCTTGTACAACGCCCAAGAGGAGGCTATCATTCCCGGAGGAAGAATCATTATACGAAGCCTAAGAGGAGGCTGTGAATACTTCTAAGAAGCCGACGGGTCCTTGTACAATGCCCAAGAGGAGGCGGGGATGCTTTTAGGAAGCCTGTGGGTCTTTGAACAATGCCCAAGAGGAGGCCGATGCTTTTAAGAAGCCGATGGGTCCCCAAACCCCGAGAAATTCAAGACAGGCCATTCACGAGGAATAGATCAAGCCAGGAAAGTTCGAGAATTTGGAAGAAACTCAAGAGATGCAATTCACAGAGAAGAGATCATCTCTAGGGAGTAGAGTTTCTTGACAAGTACTTTTAAGAAGCCCGTGGGTCCCCAAACTCCGAGAAGTTCAAGATATGCTATTCACGAGGAATAGATCAAGCCAGGAAAGTCCAAGAATTTGGAAGAATCTCAAGAAATGCAATTCACGGAGATGATAGTGCTTTGAAAAAGAAAGATTTTGGGGCTTACAGCTCAAGGAGAGGCCCAGGGTTTTATCAGTGAGCGCACTGTTGTTTTGTACAGAGGGACCTATACAAGTGACTGAGGCCCAAAGAATGGTTTTTTGTACAATGGGATGGGTCTTACACTCTCTCAAGAGGCCCAAAAGGTTTAAAGAAAAAGAGTGGGGCTTATAACACGAGGGTAGGCCCAAATTTTGTTTTTCCATTTGAATTAGCGATCACGCCGAGATTTTCTTTTAACGCGAAGGGGCTTATACAATATCTGAGGCCCAAAATGTTTTGGTTAAAAGGGGGATTGGGTCTTACACTCTAATTTTATCATTTTAAAAGTAAATTCTTAAAAGAAAATCAATACAAAATGATAAAAATACCAAATAAGCAACTTGTGATTTTTGGTTGGGGTTTAAAAAATGATGTTTTAATCACAAGATGAAATAAAATTCATTTGGTCTTGATTTTCAATATAAGAATTCACTTTTAAATTGTTTTAAAAGCATTAAAAAGGAATTTATTCACAAAAATACTAATTATATCAAATAAATAATATAAAACTAATTTTTTTGTGGAATAAAATATTTTGGAGTATGAATAAGAAGTGTGTAAAACAAAATTGGAAAATGATGATTTTTGTTATGTAAAAGAATTGGTTGAGTTTTTTGAGAATAAACTAATGTCACAACATCATATTCGACATCACTCATGAGTTTTGAAGATAAGAGAAAAAGGGAAGATGTCACAACATCACATTTGACATCAGAACTGCACCTTGGTTGTTCAACATCTTTGCTATCAAACTTCAAACATTCATAACTCTCTCAATTTTTAACGAAATTAAAATCCGTAAGAACCTATCTTGACCAATTTTTCGCAAGGAATCCAATGGTATCACTCATACATACTGAAACTTAATGTACAACACACACAAGAAAAAAAAACCAGATCTACACCTTAAGTTTAAAACAACATAAACTCCACATATAAACATGTTAAAGTGCAAATAGTAGGAGGATCATAACATGCACATTAAGGACTACATTTTTTCTTCAAGAATTGTTCAATATGATGCATGTATGTGGACAACAAAGGAAAGCATGATTCAAAGAATTCAAGTTGTGAATTTTACCTTTTTTTTGGAGATTCTGTGCAACCTACCAAGTGCTTTGTTCCAGAAATCATTTGATGCTTTGGACACCCTCAAATGACCTCTTGGATGCTTTTAGGATGATTGGAATCAGCTGGTACCTGCAAAAACACAAACTGTTCCTTTCTTGCAAAAGGGGTTAAAAGTGACCAAAATAGCAACTCTCTCAAATGGTGTTCCAGATGGGGGGAACCATTTGGGACAGTTCAAGGATGATATTTAGAGTGTGTTTGAGGTTTTATCTGGTTTGGAAAGTGACTGAATCAAGACATGGCTTGAAAAATGCAAAAAAGTCCAATTTTGAGGTTTTGAGAGGTGACTTTGTGATGTTGTGATTACAGGCCACTTTTGATAGTTTGGACAGCTTACATATGATATATGTGAGGTGAGTGTGTAATTAGTTTGAGTGGAATTGCTCTCTAACTCAAAAACTCAGAATTACTTACTTTGGAAGGCAAATTTGAGGTGAAAGAAGATATTTTGAGGAAACCATTTGTTTGATGGCTTTGGTGTACTCAAACTGAGCACAAATGAGCTCTATTTATAGTAGAGCAAGTTTTTTTTGGGATCCACAGTGAATGGCAACTACAGCAGAGGTTTGGCCAATGTTGTCCAATGAAAATCCAAGTCTCCTCTAGCCATTGACTAGAGGTTGGGCACAGGATGCTGGTTCCCTAGTTGTTGGAGGAATCTTGACTGAATTCAGTTGCAAATGTGTCAGTCCATGCCACCTCTAAGCATCTATTGAATGCTCCAATCTAAAATTAGAGTCTTGTCCCTCTTTTAGGGATTTCTAGGTTTGGCATGCTACTTCTTGTTCCAAGGACTTTAGAGGCTTGACTCAGTGATTGTCCCTTTTAGATTTAATCCTCAGATGTGTTCAAAATGATCACAAGGCTTAAAAATTCGTGTGGCACAAGAAATGTGCAAATCTGCCCCATGAAAAATTCAGCTGCAGTAAGCCTTTTTGTAAAATCCATAACTCCCTGATCGTGTATACTACATGGATGTTCTAGGACTTTTTGGAAAGCTGAGATGATGTACTTCAACTTTCATGTTTGACCCCAGACCTGGTTCAACTTGGATCATGGAGAAAAACAGCCTTGAAGTTGGGACATTCTTGCTGGAAAAATAATTAGTGATGTCCTATGCAATGTCAGAACATCAGATAACTTTGAACATTAATAATTCCAAAATTTAATCACTTGTATCTTTTAATCCACTATGATATTTTGAGTTGAAGTGAATTGCATCGTTGATGCTTGTCTTGCATGGTGACAAAGCTTGAAAATTGGGTGGCACAAGAAAAGCGCACAAAATCTGTCCTAAAAAAATCTGCTTGAGCAAGGCCTGTTGTGAGGTTCATAACTCCTTGCTCAAGTTGAATTAATGGGAGTTCTTATACATTTTGGAAAGCCCTAATGACATACTTTAACTTTGATGTTTGACTTTGGTCTTGGTTCAGCTTGCAAAGTCATCAAAAATGGTCTTGAACTTGTGTAGTCAAATCTATCCTAAAAGCTGTCATGAAAATTCTGCTTTATCAATGCTTTTTACAAAAATCATATCTCCTTGCTCGAGTATGCTACAAGGACATTCTAGGACTTTCTGGAAAGCTGAGATGATGTACTTCAACTTTCATGTTTTACCCTAGACCTGGTTCAACTTGGATCATGGAGAAAAACATTCTTGAAGTTGGGACATTCTTGCTGAAAAAATATTAATGATGTCCTATGCAATGTCAGAACATTGGACATTAAGAATTCCCAACTTTGATCACTTATATCTTTCAATCCTTATGATATTTTGAGTTGATTCCTTCTACAATGTTGAAGTATCAAATACCCTCTTTAAAACCAGCTCTTACTCAAAATCAATGGATGCTTGGATCAATAGTTACAACCTTGAAAAGTTGTGCACTTGAACATGATTTTAACTTAGAAAAAATTTCTAAGTTTCTTTCAATTTGATCAATTTTGCATGATTTATTGAATTAAATTTGATCAAATTAATTCATCCATCATATTTTCTTGAGTAATGGCTTGTGAAGCTCAAAGTTGACCTAAAGTCAAACTTTGACTTTCTGCGTCAGTTGACTTTGTATTAGATGAACTTGAGGCTTGATCCACTTCGAATGTTGCACTCTTGTGCTTAATTCTTGATGTGGGAGTCCTCTTGATCCATTGTGGATGTTTGAGAGGTTAGACAAGTTGAAGATCATGTCATTCCTTGATTGATCATTTGTCTAAAGGCTCTGAGAGGGTTTGAAACCCTAGTTTGATTGTAGTGAACGCTCACCCATATTTGGGGAGACTAATGAGGTACAAAGGTACATCCATATTGTGCTGAGGATTTTCACCATGATGGGAAATCTTAGTGGTCAAAATTTGGGGTATGACATAGAGGTGTACAAACTTCTCTGTTGGAGACGCCATTTGTCGACTCTACTGGGGAAAACGAGTCTCTTGAGAGACTGCTCTCTACTTGGGGATACTACATCATACTTTTCTTCAAAATATTTTCGAAGAAATGCCATGTGATGTGGTCCAATTTGGAGGTGCTGATGACCTCATTTGATAGCAAATATTCAGAGAGAAATTGTTGTATTGCCGAGAGTCTTCGGTTGTGAGCCTTTCTCTGGGGATTTTCCTTAATCCGAGAAAGCGAAGATATCATCTTCAATGATGAAGAGTGACGTTTGTCTAAGGTTTTCTTGTTTTTAAAATGTTCAAGTTATCAAAGTGGTCAAGGACCAACTCCAATCGAGAAATAAACTAGGGAGAGGTTGTTCAGACGCATCATTCCCGGACAAGGAAAGAACTAACAACTCGAGTGACAAGAGCACTTTTACCACTTAGAGTTACGACTGACTAGAGTGATAATGATGCAATATGAATGTGAATGCAAATTAATAATGCATGATGTATGTATGTTCATGCTGACAAAACTGACACGACACACAGACTAGTGATTAACAGGACTGGATACGCGGCCACTGTCGGGATGGAAAGTATCACTGGTTCAAGATAGCAATTCTGCCTTGCTTAGGAGAGATAGTCCCTGTGGGGAAAACGTTGGTCGGACTTAGGAGGTAAGAACTCTGCCGGGGATGTTAGATGGAATATTCACATCTGACACAGCTGATCCTTCATTCAGTCATACTGGTTTGAGAAGGAGTACTTTGATTCTGCACGTTGAAGCTTAATCGCCTTTGGAGTAGCGATCGATGTTCTTTCGATGTTCAACAGTCAAAAGAAATTGCCATCTTTATTTTAAAAGCATAAAAATTTTGACAAGTAAATCCATTTTTGTTTTATTTCAAGAATCGTTAATCATGTTAAAACGCCGTTCTGTAAAGCTAAAACAAATAAGAATTGCAAACAAAAGCACAAGGGCTCAAATTTTATTGATAGGATGGAAATCAGCCAAACGCGTGATTCCATGGAGTATTTACAAAGTTAGAAAATGGTAATTTAAGGGAAAAGGGGCTACATTGAAACATAACAACAGTTATCCTTCTACCAACTTTGAATTATGGATATCCTGAGCCTCTGTCGAAGATGACCTTGACTGGAGTTTTCCGATGGATGGCATGACTATTACTAGGCGATTTGCCCCTTTGTTGGACATAGTTACTTGCCATGAATCCCTAACTTTTTCCTGGATTGTACTTTGAGGTTTCCAATCCACCGAGATGATTTTCGTTCATGTCTCTAATTTTTGCCTGGACCGCCCTTTCGGGTTTTCAGTCCACCGAGACATTTTTTTTTCTTTTTTTTTTTATTTAGGCGAAGTATTTCTTGACTATGTCAACATTCGTGGGATAGGAAAATTCTTCTCCATCCATGGTCGCGAGCCTCAAGACGCTGCTTGAGAAGGCTTTCTTGACCACGAGGTCTCCTTTCCTAAAGACACGGGGTTGGACCTTTTAGTCAAACGCTTTCTTCATTCTTTGCTGATACAACTGACCGTGACATAGAGTCGTTATTCTCTTTTCTTCGATCAGGTTTAGTTCGTCGTGTCTGCTTTGACACCACTCAGCTTCTATTAGCTTGGCTTCCATCAATAACTGGATTGATGGGATCTCTACTTCGATGGGGAGCACTGCTTCCATGCCATATACTAGAGAGAATGGGGTTGCCCCTGTTGAAGTGCGGAGAGATGTGTGATAACCGTGAAGAGCAAAGGGTAGCATCTCGTGCTAGTTTTTGTAGGTTACAACCATCTTCTGAACAATCTTCTTGATGTTCTTGTTAGCCGCTTCTACCACTCCATTCATCTTAGGTTGGTAGGGAGATGAGTTATGGTGTTCGATCCTGAACTCAGTGCACAACTCTCTCATCATCTTGTTGTTCAAGTTAGATCCATTGTCATTAATGATCTGGCTCGGAACACCATAACGGTAGATGAGATTGTTTTTGATAAAGCGGACCACGACTTGTCAGGTTACATTGGCATATGGAGTTGCTTCGACCCATTTGGTGAAGTAGTCAATGGCTACCAGGATGAACCAATGTCCGTTTGAAGCCTTGGGTTCGATCATGCCAATCATGTCGATTCCCCATATGGGAAAAGGCCATGGGGAAGAAAGAACTTTGAGATGCATTGGCGGTACATAGATCTTGTCTGAGTATATCTGACACTTGTGACATCTCCTCATGTACTTGTAGCAATCGGATTCCATTGTCAACCAATAGTACCCTGCTCTCCGAATTTTTCTCGCCATTGCGTGTCCGTTGGCATGAGTGCCAAAGGACCCTTCGTGAATTTATTTTATCAACATGTTTACTTCTGGTCTGTCTACGCATTGGAGCAAGACCATGTCAAATTTTCTCTTATAGAGTGTATCACCTTTCAAGAAGAAGTTTCCTGCCAGTCTTCTGAGGGTTTTCCTGTCTTTCCTGGATGCCTCAGGTGGGTACTCTTATTTTTGAAGGAAGCATTTGATATTGTGATACCAAGGTTTGTCATCTATGATTGCTTTAATTGTGAAGATGTAGGCGGGTCGTTCAAGGTGCATTATGTCAATCTTAGGTATGTCATTCCATTGACCTACAGTGATCATGGAAGAGATAGTGGCTAATGCATCAGCCATGTGATTCTCTTCACGAGGGATGTGATGAAACTCGATCCTGTTGAAGAAGGGTAACAACCTTCTCGCGTAATCTTTGTAAGGAATCAGTCCTGATTGATATGTGTTCCAATCTCCTTTGATCTGATTGACGACCAGAGCTGAGTCGCCCTATACATCCAAGTTCTTGATCCTTAAGTCGATCGCTTCTTCGAGACCCATGATACAAGCTTCGTATTCGGCCTCGCTGTTTGTACACTTGAATGTCAGTCGGGCGGTGAAAGGAATGTGGGTACCCTGAGGTGTTATGATGATTGCCCCGATTCTATTTCCATAATTGTTAACAGCTCTGTCAAAAATTAGTCCCCATTGGGAACCTGGTTTTGGCCCTTCACTAGGTAGTGGCTCATCGCAATCTTTCATTTTCAAGTACATGACATCTTCGTCTGGGAAGTCAAATCCGACTGATTCTTGATCGTTAATCGGTTGATGAGCCAAATGATCGGCTAAAATACTCCCTTTGACGACTTTCTGAGCATGGTACTCGTTGTTGTATTCTGATAACAACATCTGTCAACGGGCAATCCTTCCTGTGAGAGCAGGTTTTTCAAAGACATACTTGCTTGGATCCATTTCGGAGATTAACCAAGTAGTGTGACAAATCATGTACTGGCGAAGACGTTTGGCTGCCCAAGCCAGAGCACAACAAGTTTTCTCAAGCGTAGTATACTGAGCTTCACAGTCGGTAAACTTCTTGCTCAAATAGTAGATGACAGACTCCTTTCTCTTTGTTTCGCCTTGTTGGCCAAGCACGTAACCCATTGAGTCTTCCAAGACTGTTAGGTAGATGATCAGTGGTCTTCCTTCCACTGGAGGTTATAGAATCGGTGGATTCAATAGGTATTCCTTGATACTGTCGAAGGCAGTTTGGCAGTCTTCTGTCCAAACACAATCCTGATTCTTTTTGAGTAATTTGAAGATCAGCACACATGTCGCGGTCATGAGGAATATAAATCTGGAAATGTAATTCAAACGCCCCAGGAATCCCCTGACTTGTTTTTTAGTCTTCGGAGAAGGCATTTCTTGAATGGCCTTGACCTTGTCAGGATCAACCTCAATTCCTTTCTAGCTGACTATGTATCCTAGCAATTTTCCTGAACGGACACTGAATGTGCATTGGTTAGGATTCAAGCGGAGTTTGTACCTCCTCAAACGCTCGTTTTCTTCTGGAATCTCTTCGTCATTTTCTTCTACAGCCTCAAATACCGAGAATTCAAAGTTGGGAGAAGGCATTGGATCGTATGTTTTAATGGGGTTTAAAACAAGCAATCTGCATGACGTGATGATTGATTTTAGAAGAGATGGAGAGAAATGCAAGAGTGTGTGCAGTGTATTTTCTGAAAAAAAATGCTTGTTTTTATCGTTTGAGTTGTTTTTAGGATTACCATTTTCTGAAAAGCGAAAAGAGAAAACAACAATAAATGCGGAAATTACAGAACGATGTTATTTTATTTATGATCCTGTCGATTCTTGAAACTACAGCCCTATAAAGCAAAACTCTCTCGCCTTGGGCAAAGCGAAGAGGGACATTTACAGAAAGTGAGTCCTATCAAAACATCTGTTTCACCAGGGCAAGGTGAAAGGTTAAAGACGGCAATTATTTAGACTTATGGACGATCTTCGGGACATCGACAACAACCCATTGGCGAGGAAATCCTCGGTGAATCACAAAGTCTGATACCTTCCTTCGTGGTTTGTCTTCAGAAATGATGCTGATTTTTGGTGGAGCAGGATCGTTAGAATCTGTCTCCCAGGCAGAGTTGTCGTAGACGAACTCTTCTGTTGTATTTTGCACAGTGTTTGCACTCTCAGGTGGATCTCCCCATCCATTTGGCAGGATGTCTTCGATCCTGATACGAGAGCTTTAGGGAGTGGTGTACTTAAACAAATAGTCATATTTGCTCCTCGGTTGTCCTAAGGTGTCCCACACTTCTTTGGAACTGGAGGAGTCATCCCTTTCGATGACGTTGACCTCGGGGAAAGCATAGTTAATGAACTCTAGCCCTGCAATCTTTGCAAATTCATCGTCGTGCTGGGTATTTTCTGAATTCCCTGAGTGTTGATCCCATGACATGGCGGGGACGCAGGTATTCTTTTCAATGATGCTCAGCTGATATGCATCATTGGGCTGACTCTTTTGCCCTAAGTCTCCCGGGTACGGCTGCCAGATAGGCAGGCCATCTATTGGGCCATAATATTCATGGTCAAAGTTGTCTTTCATCAAAGTGTCCTCCTCTAATGAATTTGGCGGAGCACGACATCCCTCAGGATCACAATCTCTGTATATCATCTTGACATCTGATCTAGGTATATATCTCGGACTTTGTGTGGGAAAGCAAAATGGCGTAGGCGTTTCTTCCTGAGACATATAGCCGTCCTCATTGAGATAGGACTTCAATTCTTCATCTATATCGGAGGAGTCACCCTCATTGATGGTATGTACTTCTTGGGCCACTAGGTGAAGGAAACCTCCACTATGGAAGAAGTCCTGAATGGGATGAAAACTTTCATCGTTAGTAGCAGTCTAGGTACAAGTTGCAGAAAAACCAAGACCCTTCTTTGTTTAGCTATCAGTAGGAATGACAAGTTGTCCCCATCCTTTCGCATTGTTACTTTTGATCACTTCGAGAGCATCTTTGTACGAGGAAATCGATGTTCCTTTCTCAGATTGGCTGTCATGGCTCACTGAAAGTGCTTAGAACTGGGTTCCAACAACCTCCTCTGGTTCTACACAAGTGGACGACGATAAGTTAATCATGATCAAGGCTTGCTCTCCACAGACTGTGACTAGTTAGTCATTCTTGACGAACTTCAGCTTCTGGTGAAGTGTCGAAGTAACTGCCCCAGCCTCGTGTATCTAAGGTCTTCCTAACAAACAGCTGTATGCTGCCCGGATGTCCATGACCTTGAAAGTGACTTGGAAAGTGTGAGGACCGATAGTTATGGGAAGATCGATTTCACCGATAACTGTTTTTCGGGATCCGTCAAATGCTTTGACAATGACCTCACCGATAGTTATGGGAAGATCGATTCCCATTAGAGTAGTCTTTGGCATAACATTCAGAGCTGATCCGGTATCTACCAGTACGCTGGCTAAAGCATCGTCCTAGCAGTTGACTGTAATGTTAAGCACCATGTTGTGACTTTTGCCCTCTTCCGGTAATTCCTAATCACTGAATCCTAAGTTGTTGTAGGAAGTGATGTTGGAGATGATGATATCGAATTGTCTTATTATTACATCTTGTTCCACAAAGGCTTGCTCTAAGACTTTCTGTAGAGCTTCCCTGTGAGCTTCGGAACTGAGTAAAAGAGATAACACAGATATTTTTAAAGGAGTTTGCAACAGCTGATCAACAATGTTGTACTCGCTCTTTTGGATGAGCTTCAGCATCTCATCGTTGTTCTTTGAAAGGTCGGGATTACTGGATTGACCGACTGGTTGAGTGGGAACTTCGGTTTGAGGTTCCTTTTCTTTGTTGGGTTCTCCAACTCCTCTGTTGAAGATCCGACCACTCCGTGTTACTCGACTGATGTCTGCAATATTCACGACGGAGGGTAATGGAGTTTCCTTTCTATTCTCAATTATTGTTGCACCGTATTTGTAAGGGACAGCCTTATCGGATTTGTACGGTACTGGCCCCGGCAGATAGATAACTACAGGAGCCTTTTGATTTTTCTGACCATCGTAGTCGGCTTTAATTGGTTCGAGACTGAGAATCTTTCCACTATCAAGAGGAAATCTTGATTCATGGAGTAAAGGGATAAGGGCGCATACATCTTTGGCCACTTCTTGTTTAGGGATCAAGATAACTTCTTTGTCTCGATTGGGAAGACAGTCTGACATTATGTTAACGGAACCAGAGCTTGAACACGGTTGAATCCCTTTGTGGTCCAACTGGCTTTGAAGGACTGCTTGCACGAGGTAGCATCCATGGTTATCCTCCGAGCAAACTCTACAGCGCTCAAAGTTGTGTGGTGGCACCTGGCCACGTCCGCTTTGTATGCAGTGTAACCTCACTAGATCTATTTCCGTTGATCAAACATCCTGACTTTGATGCCTAGTAGGGTTCCCGTTAATGATACTGACTTGTTGCGTGTCTTCATCTAGATAGATCGGAAGCCACCAGTGGTTCAACAAGTGTTGAAGCATTCTTTGAACGAGAGCACATCCTTGGTCACTCTCACGACATACTTCACAGTTTCGATAATTATGTGAAGTCAGAAAATCAAGTTGGGCTTGCTTAGCGCGTAATTCCACCAAGCTGGCATTCATCAAGCGAACATCAAAGATTTAGATCATGTTAACTTGATAATGACTTTTATCACGGTAATCCTGGATCCATCCAAGATCCATTTGTCGCTGGAGGGCCTCTTGTACAAAAGGGCATCCCTGATTATTTACCGAGCAGATCAGACAGGAATTGTAATTGTGCTGTGGCAGATCATGATGCTGGCTTTGCCTTGAGTGCATCGCCACCAAGTTGACATTCATTGCACGGATGTCGTGGTTTTGAATGATGTTGGAATTTGTATGAGTCATGTTGACCTCACGAATTCGGTGGTCTTGGATCCATCCGAGATCCATCTGTTCCTATAGAGCTGATTGCATCACAGAACATCCTTGATTGTTTTTAGAGCAGATATCACACTGGTGATAATTGTGAAATGGTACATGACCGTATCCGCTCTGTCTGCAATGCATCTTAACCAGGTTGGTTCCCAATAAGAGTATATTGTGAATTTGATAGCTATGGTTAGACTCTTTCTCTATCAAATTTACTGCAGCTTTCTCGCGTTGAGGCAACGGGTTCGTCTGAACATTTGGATTTGTATCCTTGAAGGATAAGACCCCGCTCCTGACAAGCTTTTGCACATCGGATTTGAAACTGAGACAGTTTTCTATGTTATGCCCTGGTTCTTCTTGATGGTAAGGGAAAGTCTGATCCGCTTTGAACCAAAAAGGCAGATTCCCCGGTATTGTAAGAGGATACCTAGTTTGGACGTGCCCCTTGACCAGTAGTAATGGAAACAATTCTGCATACAACATTGGTATAGGGTCAAACCCTGGCGATTAGGTTGTACGGTTGTTGTTGTATTGAGGATGAGCCTGCTGAAGAGGCGGTTATGTCCTTTGCTGGTATTGTTGATTTGGTTGGCTCTGAGAAACCTGAGGTTGATACGTTGGAACAGGCGCATGGTTAATAGCAGGAGTTACAGCTGCTACTGGTTGGTACCGTCGTCTTTGCTTTCCGAGAGAGATATTACCAATATCTTGCTCTTTTTTCTTAGGGAAAGTACTATCGTATCTTTTGGTACTGCTTGATGGTTCTGTACCTTTAACCAGACGTCCTTCTCAGACTGCTTCCTCGAGACGTACTCCCATATTCACCATTTCAGTGAAGTTGCTGGGTGCACTGGCGACCATTCGGTCGTAGTAAAACGAGCTCAAGGTTTTCAAAAATATTTTTGTCATCTCTTTTTCCTCAAGAGGTGGACAAATCTGGGCGGCAATTTCACGCCATCTCTGAGCATATTCCTTAAAGGTTTCCTTGTCTTTCTGCGACATGGCTCTGAGTTGATCTATGTTTGGTGCCATGTCCAGGTTATACTTATACTGCTGAACAAAGGCAGCGCCAAGATCTCTGAAAGTGACGATCTTAGTACGGTTTAAACCCATGTACCATTTAAGTGCGACACCGGTTAAACTATCTTGGAAGTAGTGGATCAGTAGCTATTGATTCTCTATCTGAGTTGACATTTTCTGAGCGTACATCACCAAATGACTCTGAGGGCAAGAGTTACCCTTGTATTTCTCAAATTCAGGCACCTTGAATTTGTGCGGAATTTTCACATTTGGGACCAAACATAGGTATGTGGCGTCCTTACCAAATAAATCCTGGCTACGAATGGCATGCAGTTCCTTCTGCATCTCCAGGAATTGCTCTTGGAACTCATTCGTTCTGTCATACAAACTTTCATTTCCACCAGAAAGTATCTGTGGAATCTGTCCTTCCGGGACAGTGTGTACCACGGGTGGTGGTATAGTCATTACGGCAGTGACTCTTGGTGCTTCCCTATCCCGAAGTTTGCAACCTTCAGGAGCTGCTATTATGCCCCTTGCATCTTCGTTTTCCCGAAGTTTGTAACCTTCAGGCCCAGCGGTTCCTGCTACAGTTTCTGGATCTTCCGTGATCGGTGGAATATATCCTTCCGGGATATAGTTGAGTGGCATGCCCCAGGGACGATCTTTAGGCATGTTGTACCGAGGATCATACGTCTCTACTATGGGCGTAGATGTGATCTTCGAGATCACAGTCCGTCGTTGTTGCCTCTGAGCTATTGCCAGAGATTGCATGTCATTGTGAAGCTTTCTCAGATCTTCTTTCAGAGTGTCAATCTCTTCTCTTAACTCTCTGTTCTCTTCCTCGAGATCATCCATTTTCTTTTGTCGATTGGCCCGAGTATTGTACAAATGAGATAGTTTGACGCTAGAATCGAGACACAGATGTGAGATTCGTAGGTAAGAAGAATGCGTTATGTGAGAATAATGAATGATATGCAATAATTATATTTAATAATTAATTTTTTTTAAAGAATCTTCAACAATTGGATTGCAAATATCATATAGTGGGGAAACCCCGTTTTATTGAATTCAAAGAATGCGGAAATGGAAATACAGTAATTTACAAAGTGCTAAAAGGAAAAGTCTAAGCTTATGGATCCTGAGTCCTCTCTGAGGAGAGCTCAGGTGCTAGTTCTGGTATTTTCCTTTTCTTTGACCGGGGCTCTTAAGCCGTTATCGGATTGCCATTCCTTTGCCAAGTGAAAGGAGCAAGCAAGTTCCTTCGGTCTTCTTGATTTTCTACAGCGTGTTGCTCTAAAATCTCGATCAGAGCATCCTTCTCTTTTAACAGTTGCTGTATTTTGGTACACTCCACATTGAGAATTCGGTACTTGTTTTTCCAAGATTTCCTTTCTCGTGTAACTTTGTTGAGAGTGACCTGGAGTTTTTCCGTATCAGACATAAAATAAAGGACAGATTCCTTCAACGGAAGAACTACGTGACGAGGGTATGGCATCCTCAGCTTGAGGGCTCTAGCTTGTACCCAGTGGAGATAAGGTTCCATAGGGACACAATCTAGTTTTCCTAGAGACTCTCATCCCTTCCTGTGAACATGTTTCCAGGCGTGCACTATTTTTTTCTTTAGTGCCCTGTCATTTTCTCCTTCCTTGAAGAAAAGACCTTCCCAATGAACATTACGCGGGATATGTCTCATCGGGTATCCGAATTGATGACGAACTAAAACTGGATGATAATTGATTCCTCCTTTAGTTCCTATGAGGGGTATATTAGGGAAGTTTCCACAACGGTCAATGCTTCTTATCCCGTCATAGATCCGATTGTACCAATCTATGTCAGAGTTGGTAAGAGACATGATTCTCTGTGACCAACGTAGAGTACTCTTATGATCCCAAAATGCAGCAGACTTAGGTAAATGTGAAGTGAACCATTTGTATAGTAGGGGTACACAGCATGTGATCATTCCTCCGCCATACAAATCTCTTAAGTGTACATAACGATAAGCATCTGTGAGCAAAGTAGGTACAGGGTTTCCAATCAGAAAAACCTTAATGGCATTGATATCAATGAAGTTATCAATGTTGGGAAACAGAAATAACCCGTAGGTGAGCAAAACAAAGATGCTCTCGAAAGCAGTCACGTTCCCTATACTAGCAATGTACAGGGCTTTCTTTATCAAAAACAGGGCTGGTAAACCTTGGATTCCACCTATAATGGTCATGTGATTCCTGACTTCTGACTCGTCCAAATAGATCGCTCTTGCAATGGTTTAATCTTTTGGAATTTCTTCCAGTCCAGAAAAGGGAGCTTGGTATGTTATAGGTAAATCAATCAGGTGAAAGTACTCCTCCAGTGTTGGTGCTAGTTGATAATTCGGGAATATGAAACAGTGATAAACCGGATCATAAAACTGAATCAGCATGGACAGGATTCCTTCAATTACATGGACCCTTAACAGAGAGAGCAGTCCTCCGTACTTAGCTCTGAAAGCATCAGGGTTGGTGATCATCCTTGCCAACCCTCTTAAATTCTCTAATTTTGGAACCTTGAAGGTGTAGTTGTGAGTCTTCCTTCTACCGAAATCCATAACGCAATCTTTTTCTCTGATATTTGCAATCATTGTCTTAGTTTAATTTGAAAAAGAGAGGACTAGAAGAGAATATTTTTCTTTGTTTAAAGTTTTTTAATGAAATGAATGCATGAATGCAGCACACAAAAACATAGAAAAAACTTGGGGTCAAAGGTTCAGTGTCATGAAGTCATGGCTCTACCCATCCCCAAAGGTTGTATTCTGGCAATTTTTTGTACATGTCCTCAAAATCATTGACCCCTCTTGGGATAACAACAACAGGTTGGTTCACCCGAGTGAGTTGATGTATCTTAGGGTAATCTCAAATGAGGGAAGCATCGCGTGACAACTATTTCCGATATCTTTCGCACTACAAAATAGTCACATTGTTTCAGTATACTAAATCCTCAGTTTCATGGATACCACAATCGAACAATTTGCAAAGGGTATTTCCACTGATTCGATGGTCTACAGGGATCGCTTATTCGGGAGTCACTCCCTGTAAGATTACCCGTCTAATGCCATCACTTATCTTAGGTGTCACTTAAACTTTCCAGATGCGGCATCACCGGTAGTCCCATTAGCAGAAAAATAAACATGAATATCAAGTAGGAAAAGCGATATATATATATATATATATATATATATATATATATATATTCATTCCTAAAGCTAACATCCTATACCTCTTAAGAGCTATAATCCTAGTCCTATACAGACAATGACTCCCCAGTAGAGTCGCCATTTTCTGTAGCGCACGATATTTGTCGGTGACGCGACCACCTTATCGCGGAATTTGGGTTTTCCTCCTTCGAAGAGAAAGGGGGTGCTACTTTCTGATTTCTTATTTATCCCATGAAGCTGGAAGGGAAAGGGAAGCTATCTAAAACTAACCTTGCACGTGAATGTTTAACTGAACAAACGCTTAAAGAGATTGGGGGGTCCGAGGTCAGGTTATACAATGGGGAGTTGTCAGTTACCCATCCTATATGTGGTTACCCACAGGATGTTAGCTTTAGGTCTCGCTTTATACTTGAATGTGTTTATCCGTTATCGGGTTTTGTTTTTGATGTTTTTGGCAAGGTACTGGACCTAAGTTTTGATTGATGTGAAGGTACTTGACCTAGAGTTTTTTGATTAGTATGCTCGCTAAGACTTCGCAATCATATGCCTACGTATTCCCGTTTAAACGAAACAGGGAAATCAGAGCAATCTTAGTTTCTCCTATTCTAAGGGAGGAAAGAGATGTTTTGGTGTCTTGTTCAAAGCCCAAGATTGAAGCTAAAAGGGTTATTTGTGTCTTGTTCAAAGCCCAAGATTGAAGCTAAAAGTTTGACTGAGAG
This sequence comes from Lathyrus tuberosus, assembly GCA_022829125.1. Lineage (NCBI taxonomy): Eukaryota > Viridiplantae > Streptophyta > Magnoliopsida > Fabales > Fabaceae > Lathyrus > Lathyrus tuberosus. Next base: position 3,893,641 of record JALAZF010000305.1, read on the forward strand.
AGAATTTGTCATCTCTAAAGGGAGACATCTTGTCTGTTTATCACAATTGTTGGGTGACTGATTATAAAGGAGGATTACTTTAACTGAGATATATGAATCCAGTAATACCATAATTTCCTTTAAAGGGGATTTATCCTGAAGGAGAAAACTTTAACTCAGTATAGCGCAATGCCATTTTTCCTTAGGAACTTCTCATGCTAAGAGAGGGACTGTGGCATAGATGTAAATAATCTAGAGGCTTGCCGCTTACAGCAATTAGAAAAAAGAAAGGATTTACCAAAATAAAAGATGGACGACAGCTTGGATATTTGAATCAACAAGTGTGCCTCTTACAGCAGTTATCTGGGATTAAGGTTTGTTTGATTTTTTTTCTGTTTTGATAAGTGATAAATAGAGGAATGACTTCCTACAGAGAGTTTTATGTTTCCTCTGAGGGGATGTTGATTTTTGTGTGCCTTGATCAAAGCCCAAGGTTGAAGCTAAGAGGTTGATTGACTCCACTAGGGAAGTCCTTATACAAAGCCTAAGAGGAGGTTGGGAATGACTGACTCAACAAGAGAGGGTTTATCTATCTTGTACAAAGCCCAAGATTTAGGCTAAAAGAGACTGACTCTTTTGGGGATATCATTATACAAAGCCTAAGAGGAGGCTAAAAGTTTGGCTTTTCCGGGGAAAATGTTCTGTCTGTCTTGTACAAAGCCCAAGATTGAGGCTAAAAAGGATTTGGACTCCGTTGGAGAGGGTTTGTATGTATCTTGTACAAAGCCTAAGATGGAGGCTGAAAAGAAACAGACTCAGTGGGAAATAAAATCTTTATCTGTCTTGTACAAAGCCCAAGATTGAGGCTAAAATGAGACTTTACTGACTCGGCTGAGGATATTTTAGGTATTTCGTACAAAGCCCAAGATGGAGGCTGAAAGGTTTAACTCTATTGGAGAGTATTATTTGTCTTGTACAAAGCCCAAGATTGAGGCTGGAAAGAGGATTGACTCTGCTTAGGGTATCATTTTTCATAGCCTAAAATATGAGTCTGCAAAGACTGCAGGACAAGAGTTCATCAACTATGTTTTTCCTGAGGTCAACGTCATTGAGAAAGATGACTCCTCCAGTTCCACAGAAGTATGGGACACCTTAGGACAATCGAGTGGCAAGTACGACTTCTTGGTCAAGTATACCGCTCCTAAAAGCTCTCGTATCAGGCTTGAAGACATCCAGTCAACTGGATGGGGAGACCTGCCTGAGAGTAAAAACACTATGCAAGATACAACCGAATAGTTTGTTTACGCAACTCTGCCTGGGAGAAAGACTCCAATGATCCTGCTCAGCCATAAATCAGCGTAATTTCTGAGGAACAAACCAAGAAAGAAGGTACCATACTTTGTGATTCACCGAGGAGTTCGTCGCCAATGGGTTGTTGTCGATGTCCCGAAAGTCATCCATAAGTCTAAGTAATTGTCGTCTTTGTTTCGACCTTTCACCCTGCCCAGGTGAAATGGATGTTTTTATAGGGCTCACTTTCTGTAAATATCCCTCTTCGCTTTGCCCGAAGCGACAAAGTTTTGTTTTACAGGGCTCTAGTTTCAAGAATAGACTAAATCATAAATAAACGTCATTCTGTAATTTCCGCAGTCATTGCTGTTTTCACTTTTCTTTTTTCAAAAAATGGTAATCATAAAACAGCCCAAAAAAATAAACAATAACAAGCATTTTTCAGAAAATACACTGCACGCACTCTTGCATTTTCTCTATCTCTTCTAAAAACAAATCATCATGTCTTGCAGATTGCTTGTTTTAAACCCCGTTGAAACATACGATCCCATGTCTTCTCCCAACTTTGAATTCCTGGTATTTGAAGCTGAAGAAGAAGAGGACGCAGAAATTCCAGATAAAATCTCACGACTACTCAGGGAAGAGGAAAGTTCTATTGAGCCTCGGAAAGAGCGGTTGGAAATGGTCAATTTGGGTTCAGAGGAAAAAAGGAAAGAAGTCAAGATTGGGGCACTGCTCAGTCTGATTGTTAAAGAAAGCTTGATAAGACTTCTCAAAAAGTTTCCCAATGTGTTTGCTTGGTCCTATCAGGACATGCCAGGCTTGGATACCAGCATCGTGGAACATCATCTACCGTTGAAATCAGAATGTCCTCCGGTGAAACAGAGTCTGAGACTGACTCATCCGGACATGGCCATCAAAATCAAAGAGGAAGTGCAGAAATAGATTGACGCTGGTTTCCTCGCCACCTCAGAATATCCTCAATGGTTAGCCAACATAGTACCAGTTCCGAAGAAATACGAAAAAGTCAGAATGTGTGTAGACTACAGGGATCTGAACAAAGCAAGTCCAAAGGACGACTTCCTCTTACTACACATAGACATGCTGGTAGACAGTACAACAAAGTTCAAAGTCTTCTCCTTCATGGATGGATTCTAGGGCTATAATCAAATCAAAATGGTGCCGGAAGATATGAAGAAAACTTAATTCATCACCCCATGGGGCACCTTTTGTTACAAAGTAATGCCCTTCGGTTTGAAGAACGCCAGGGCAACCTATCAAAGGGCCATGACTACTCCGTTTCACGACATGATGCACAAAGAAATCAAAGTGTATGTCGATGATATGATTGCCAAATCTAAAATAGAAGAGGAGCATGTGACTCACCTGTCAAAATTATTCGAGCGTCTGAGAAAGTACAAACTCCGCTTGAATCCCAATAAGTGCACTTTCGGTGTCCGCTCGGGAAAACTCTTAGGGTTCATCGTCAGCCAAAAAGGAATCGAGGTTGATCCTGAAAAGGTCAAGGCCATTCAAGAAATGCCTTCACCAAAGACTAAAAAACAAGTCAGAGGATTTTTGGGACGCCTGAATTACATCTCATGATTCATATCCCTCATGACTGCGACATGTACGCCAATCTTCAAACTACTCAGAAAGAATCAAGATTGCATATGGACGGAAGATTGCCAAAAAGCTTTCGACAGTATTAAGGAATATCTATTGAATCCACCAATCATGTCACCTCCAGTGGAGGGAATACCAATGATCATATACCTAACAGTCTTGGAAGACTCAATGGGTTGTGTACTTGGCCAACAAGACGAAACCAAAAGAAAAGAGTCTGCCATCTACTATTTGAGCAAGAAATTTACCGACTGTGAAACTCGGTACACTATGCTTGAGAAAAATTGTTGTGCTTTGGCTTGGGCAGCCAAACGTCTTCGCCAGTACAAGATTTGTCACACTACTTGGTTAATCCCCGAAATGGACCCAATCAAGTACGTCTTTGAAAAACCTGCTCTCACGGGAAGGATCGCCCGTTGGAAGATGTTGTTATCAGAATACGACATAGAGTACCATGCTCAAAAAGCCGTCAGAGGAAGTATTTTAGTCGATCATTTGGCTCATCAACCGATTGATGATCAAGAGTCAGTCGGATTTGACTTCCCAGACGAAAATGTCATGTACTTGAAAATGAAAGATTGCGATGAACCGTTACCCAGTGAAGGGTCAGAACCAGGTTCCCAATGGGGACTAATCTTTGATGGGGCTGTCATCATTTATGGAAACTGAATTGGGGCAATCATCATAACAACTTAGGGTACCCACATTCCTTTCACCGCCCGACTGACATTCAAGTGTACAAACAACGAGCCCGAATATGAAGCATGTATCATGGGTCTCGAAGAGTAATCGACTTAAGGATTAAGAACTTGGATGTGTACGGAGACTCAACCCTGGTTATCAATCAGATCAAAGGGGATTGGAACACATACCAATCAGGACTGATCTCTTACAAAGATTACGTGAGAAGGTTGTTACCATTCTTCAACAGAATCGAGTTTCATCATATCCCTCGTGAGGAAAATCACATGGCTGATGCATTGACCACTCTCTCCTCCATGATTAGTGTAGGTCAATGGAACGACATACCTAAGATTGATATAATGCGCCTAGAATGGCCCGCTTACATCTTCGCAATCGAAGTAGTCATAGACGACAAACCTTGATATCACGATATCAAATGCTTCCTTCAGAAGCAAGAGTACCCGCCTGGGGCATCCAGAAAAGACAGGAAGACTCTCAGAAGATGGGCTGGTAGCTTCTTCCTGAGCGGTGATACACTTTATAAGAGAAACTTTGACATGGTCTTGCTCTGATGCGTAGACAGACTAGAAGCAAACATGATGATGAAAGAAATTCACGAAGGATCCTTTGGCACTCATGCCAACGGACACACGATGGCGAGAAAAATTCTGAGAGCATGATACTATTGGTTGACCATGGAATCCGATTGCTACAAATACATGTGGAAGTATCACAAGTGTCAGATATACTCAGACAAAGTCCATGTACTGCCAACGCATCTCAAAGTTCTCTCTTCCCCATGGCCTTTCTCCATATAGGGAATAGACATGATTGGCCATGATTGAACCCAAGGCTTCAAACGGACATCAGTTTATTCTGGTAGCCATTGACTACTTCACCAAGTGGGTCGAAGCAGCGTTATACACCAATGTAACCCGACAAGTCGTGGTCCGCTTTATCAAAAATAATCTCATCAGCCGTTATGGTGTTCCGAGCCAGATCATTACTGATAATGGATCTAACCTGAACAATAAGATGATGAAAGAGTTGTGCGCTGAATTCAAGATCGAACACCATAACTTATCTCCCTACCGACCCAAGATGAACGGAGCGGTAGAAGCGGCTAACAAGAACATCAAGAAGATCGTTCAAAAGATGGTTGTAACCTATAAAGACTGCATGAAATACTGCCCTTTGCTCTTCACGGTTATCGTACATCTTTCCGTACTTCAACAAGGGCAACCCCTTTCTCTCTAGTATATGGCATGGAGGCAGTGCTCCCCATAGAAGTAGAGATCCCATCAATCTGGGTATTGATGGAAGCTAAGCTAACAGAGACTGAATGATGTTAAAGTCGACACGATGAACTGAACCTAATCGAAGAAAAGCGAATAACGGCTCCATGCCACGGTCAGTTGTATCAGTAAATAAAGAAGAAAGCGTTTGACAAAAAGGTCTGACGTAGCGTCTTCAGAAAAGGAGACCTTGTGCTCAAAAAGATACAATCATTCCTCACTGATTCCCGGGGTAAATGGACTCCGAATTATGACGGCCCCTATGTGGTCAAGAAAGCCTTCTCGGGCGGCGCCTTGAAACTCGCAACCATGGATGGAGAGGAATTTGCCTACCCCATGAATGTTGACGTAGTCAAGAAATACTTCGCCTAAATAAATAAAAAACGTCTCGGTGGATTGAAAACCTGAAAAGGCCGTCCAGGCAAAAATTAGAGACATAATAAAAAAACATCCCGATGGGTTGGAAATCTCAAAGTACAATCCAGGTAAAAGTTAGGGATTAATGGAAAGTAACTACGTCTGATAAGTTCAACTCCTCAGCAGTAATGCCATCCATCAGGAAAACTCAAGTTAAGGTCATCTTCGACAGAAGCTCGGGATGTCCCGAATTCAAAGTTGGTAGAAGGATAGCGGTCGTTATGTTTTAATATAGCCCTTTTCCCGTAAATTACCATTTTCTAAACTTTGTAAATACTCAATGGGATCACGCGCTTGGTTGATTTCCATCCTATCAATAAAATTTGAGCCCTAGTGCTTTTGTTTGCAATTCTCATTTGTTTTAGCTTTACAGAATGACATTTTAACATGATTAACGATTCTTGAAACAAAACAAAAATGAATTTACTTTTCAAATTTTTCTACTTTTAAAATAAAGATGGCAATTCTTTTTTACTGATGAACGTCAAAAGGAACATGGATCGCTTCTCTGAAGGTGATTGAACTTCAAAGTGCAGAATCAAAGTACTCCTTCTAAACCAGTACGCCTGAATGAAGGATCAATTGTGTCAGATGCAATGTCCCATCTGACATCCCCGACAGAGTTCTTACCTCTTAAGAGCGATTGAACAATACTGTCACCCCCACAAGGTCTACTTCTCCTAAGCAAGGAAAAATTGCCAACTTGAACCAATGATACTTTATTGTTCCTCGCCGTGGCCGAGTATCCCATCGTGTTCATTCATTAATCTGTATGTCGCGTCAGTTTTGTCAGCATAAACATACATACATCATGCATAATTGATTCACATTCATATCGCATTACAATCACTCTAATCGGTCTTGTTCCCAAGTGATAAAGTCCTCTCATCAATCGAGTTTCAGTCCCTTCCTCGTCAGGAAATGCGCCGCCTAAACAATCTCTCCCTAGTTTATTTCTGGATTGGAGCCTGTCTTTAACCACTTTGATAACTTGAACTTCTGAAAGGCGAGGAGACGTTCAACAAGCACCTTTGGAACACACACTTCACCATCGAAGATGATATTTTCGCTTTCCCAGATTAAGGAAAATCCCCAGAGAAAGCCTCTCAACCGAAGACTCTCGGCAATACAACGGTTTCTTTCCAAAAAAGTTTACTGTCAAAAAAGGTCATCACCACCTCCAAATTGGATTACGTCACATGGCATTTCTCCGAGAAGATCTCGAAGAAAAGTATGATGTAATATCCCCAAGCAAAAAGCAGTCTCTCAAGAGACTCATTTTCTCCAGTAGAGTCAACAAATGGCATCTTTAAACAGAGAAGTTTGCACACCTCTACATCTCAGACAAATGGGTTTCCCCAGCGAGTTTGGCATCCAAACTTTTTCCATCAAATGGCGTCTCCCTAGTCTAGCTCGGCGAGAAGTTTGATAAAGACCGCTACAAATAGCATCCCTTGTCCAGGAAGGAACTTGACAAGAAGAAACTGAGACCAGTTTCTTGGATGAAGACCAGGATCGAGGGGAAGTTTATTTCGAAAGAAACTGAGACCAGTTCCTTGGCGGAAGACCAGGATCGATGGGAAGTTTATTTTAGAAACTAAGACCAATTTCGTTGCTAAAAAACCAGGATCGAGGGGAAGTTCGTTTCAGAAATTTAGACCAGTTCCATGGTTGAAGACCAGGATGGAGGGGAAGTATCACCCTTTTCTGAGTATCATCGTTTAGCAAAAGAAGATGGATGAGCAAACAACCATTCATAACCACCATCAAAATTTTGGTTATTCCGATATTTAATCCTCTTGCACCCCAAATACGTGAATACCTTCGCCATTCACACCTTCGGGTCCAAGAAGATTAAATAGGGACATCTGTCATACCCCAAATTTTGACCACCAAGATTTCCCATCATCGTGAGCATTCACTACAATAAAAAATTAGGGTTTTGAGCCCTCCCAAAGCACTTAGACAACGGATAAATCAAGCAATGACATGATCTTCAACTTGTCTAACCTCTTAAAACATCCACAAAGGATCAAGAGGAATCCCACATCAAAGGGTCAAGCATAAAGTTGTGACATTCCAAGTGGTTTGAGCCTCGAAACACCCGGTGTCGCCAAATTAGGGTTTTGGACGACCAGGGCCTCCTGAGTGAAATTTTCACAAAAGGATGAGTCAAGACTCCCACATATGACTCAATATGCTGAAAATAACCCTAGGGATCCATTTCCAAAGATAAATGACCCTCAGAGGATGCATTCCCTAAAAGTCGGGAATTAGGGTTTTATGCGTCGAACCGCTCCGGGGCCAAAAGTCAAAACATGACTTTTGGGGAAAAATGATCCTTATGATTTATATTTTCATAAAATATGATTTATAATGTCATTTGAACAAGAGTTGATCAAGAAATCATGATAACTTGTAAAAGGGGTAATCTTGAAAAATTGAAAATTTTTCTAAGTTATTAAGTTTAAATGATTTTGGTGCCAACTTCCAAGGACCATAACTTCTAATCCAAGCAACCATTTTGGGTGATCCAAAGTTGGATTTGTAAGTCTTGCTACACTCTATAAAAGCTTCAACTACCTCCAACTCCAATTCTTTATGGATTTTATGTTATGGAGTGATCAAAATGACAAAAACATGAAAATGACACTTTTTCAAACACTTAGTGAAAATCTGCCTAAGTTATCAGTTTTGAACTCCAATGTTCATGAGGATTTTTCAATGGGATCCAAATAGTTTCAAGGCAAACTATGATCACACATGTATTGTATCATATGAGAGCTCTTTAAAAAGTACAAGAGCCTCCCATAACTCAACCTGAGCAAGGAGATATGATCCCCTCAAAATCACCATTTCCAACTGTCTTGTACAAGGGAGATTTTGGTATTTTGCTCGATTTGGAAAATTTGGGAATGATCTGATCCCCAAGCCTCCAAAGTCCAAGCCTTCCAAGTCCAAGCCTTGTCATCCATTTAGACACATCAGAGGATGAAATCAAAGGGGAATGATCTGATCCCCAAGCCTCCAAAGTCCAAGAATCTACACATAGCCATAACAAACCTAAAAAGGCTAAAAAGGTGCCAAGACTCCAATTTTGTTTCCAAGAATTCAATGGATGCACCAAGGTGGCATGGACTGAGACATTCCCAACTAAATGAGTCAAGAATCAGCTCTGAATTAAAGGACCATAGGCCTGTGCCCTAACCTCAAGTCAATGGCTAGAGGAGACTAAAGATTCCCTTTGATCCACATTGGACAAAGGCCTGCTGCAGTTGCCACACACTATTACTGCCAAAAAAAACTTGGCACACTATAAATAGAGCTCAATTGTGATCAGTTTTAGTACACCAAAGCACTACAACACTTGATTTCCTCAAAATCTCTCTCTTTAGGCCAAAATGCCTTCTTTTGCAAGTCTCTGAGTTTATGAGTTAGAGAGCATTTCCACCGTAGCTCATGATCTAAACACATCCAATATGTTATATCTAAGCTGACCAAACACTCACTTATGATCTGAAACACCAAAATAAAAAAATCCACTTCCAAGACCTCAAAATTGGACTTTTCTGCATTTTTCAAGCCATGCCTTGATCCAGTCACTTTCAAAACCAAACCAGGCCTCAAACACACTCCAAATATCATCCTCAAACTGTCCTAATTGGTTTCCCTCATCTGGAACACCATTTGAGAGAGTTGTTATTTTGGTCACTTTGCCACTTTTGCAAGAAAGAGCCTAAAACTTGTTCCTGAGGATTCCAGTTGGTTATGATCATCCTAAAAGCTTCTAAGGGATCAATCAAGAGTGTCTAAAGCATTGGATTACTTCTAGCATAAGGAACTTGACAGTTAGCACAAGGAGCTCCAAGAGGTAAGTGCATCACACCTTGAACTCTTTAAATCATGCATTGCTTTGAGGTTCATTGATCATAGACCACTCATACATATCATACGTGTTGTGTTTGAACCAATTTATCATGCTATTATTGCATGTACCATGAGATAGCATAGAACTTGCAAATATAGGCCTATTTTGAAATCACTATTGGATTTTGAGGAGGAGGCATTTTCTGAAAATTCCAAGGACACCATTGGATTCCTCATGAAATTCTTGGCAGGATACACCTAAATTTTGTCCCAATCCATGGAGAAATGAGGAAGTTATTGCCTTCACGTAAGAGGCCTAAAATCAGGCCTTGCCTTGGCCAAGGGCCAGCCCATGGCGCCTTGGCCAGGCCTATAACAAGGCATCCCTTATGTATTTATGGGGTGGTTTTGATACACGGATGTATCACCACCCCAGTGGTAGTGCGTGTGTATGTTTGGCATGATGGTCATGGGTTCAACACCCACCAGGACCATTTTACCATTTTACCTATTTTTTGCTATTTTTAATATTTTTTTGGTTTTGTTAATGAATTTCTCTCTCAATTTAACTATTTTTTATTGGTTCTTTTTTTGAAAATTCCCAAAAATGTTAAAATATTTTATTCCATAAAAATTTCACAAAAATATTATTTAGTTCATACATTTATTATTTTTGTAAAGAATTATGTTTTATTTGTTTTTAAACATTTAAAAGTATTTCTTTCTCTTGATTTTTCAACTTCAAGTGATTTTCAAATCATTCCATAAATATAACATGATTTTCCAAACAATAATCCGAGATAACAACTTGTTTTCCACACATGTTTGATAATTTTGGTCATTTTAATTGAATTTTATTCAATTAAAATACATTTTCTTAAATCAAAATTAGGGTTTTGTTGTTTTCACCCTCACAAACCTTTTTCGAAACACTTTGGGCCTCTAATAGAATGTAAGACCCAACCCTTTTTGAAAACTAAACTATTTTGGGCCTCAGACATTGTATAAGTCTCGACACAATTTTCAAAAATGACGATGCGATCATTGTATTTCTTTGGGCCTCTCCCTGAGTTATAAGTCCAATTCTTTTTCTTAAAACACACTTTGGGCCTCTTGATAGAGTGTAAGTCCCATCCCTTGTAAATAAATAAATTTGGGCCTCAGTCGTTGTATAAGTCCCACTGTGATTTTCAAAATCTCGGCGCGATCATCGCCTTTTGAACAAAAAATCAACTGGGCCTCCCCTTGTGTTCTAAGCCCCACCTCTTGTACAAAAACACTTATGGGCCTCTTAATAGAGTGTAAGACCCATCTCTTTGTAAATAAAACCTTTATGGGCATCTCCTTGAGTATAAGCCCCAACAACCTCTTCAAAACAACTTTCCCCTTTTGGTTTAGGTTCAAATTCATAATTGTTATCAAAACTTTCTTTAATTTCTTGAACAACTAACCATACAGCTATTACAATGGAAGCTTGCTTGCCTGTAAGTTTTAAAACAGCTTTCTTTTACATACTTGCACATATATATATATATATATATATATATATATATATATATATATATATTTGTTTGTGGTGGAGGCTTGCTCTCCTGTAAGTCCTCCTACCCTCTTTTACATACAGTCTATATATTCATCTGTATATATGCTTATATATATCTGCTTAGAGTTTTCCCCGGCAATTAGGTCTAGGATCTAGGTAAAGCCAGTGGTCACTCTATCAACAAGGTCAAAACTAGTTCCCCATAGGAATTCCAGATACAGTCTTGCCTTCTCTTGGGCTTAAACAATATGGAATAAAGAGAAAGGCATTATTCTCGGTGAAACTTTTCTCAGACTGTCACTTTTAGAAATTGTCAAAGAAATTCAATTCCCTAGAGAGGAATTATTCTCGGTGAAACATCTCTTGAATTTCTTCAAACCCTAGAACTGTTCACTAAAGGAATTATTCTCGGTGAAACCTTTCTTGAACTTTTCTTAGGTTTGGGACCCACGGGCTTCCTAAAAGCGTCCCCTCCTCCTCTTAGGCTTTGTACAAGGACCCTCCGGCTTCTTAGAAGTTCTTATGCCTTCTCTTGGACTTAATACAAGGACCCTGAAGACCTCTTACAGGTATAGGACAGAACTTAGTCATCCTTTGCTAGAGCAGTCTTTCCGAAGAGTCAAAACCTTGGACAATTTAGGGTTGAAACTCATCCCTTTAAATAGTCAGCCTCCTCTTGGGCATCATACAAAGATAAACTTTTCATACCCGTAGACTTGGACAGTCTAATCTCCTTTTCGATCTCAAAGACATTCTCAAGTTCCCTACAAACACAGGAAAAACCCTGGGCATTTAACCAATCTCCAGCAGAGATTGGAACCCTCACAGGATTTGAAACTCAGTCTTTCATCCTAAATTTCCCCAACTAGGGTCATTCTATCATTAGTATAACATTGTCCCAAATCAGAACCTCAACGTATCTGATACCTCAATTCTTCTGTAAACCCTCAGGAAGAGTTAATCCCCCAATTTTGGACATGCCTCTGGATCCCAATGATCCTCAGTAGATGCTAGCCTCCTCTTAGGCTTTGTATAATGATTTTCCTCAGCAGAAGCTAGCCTCCTCTTAGGCTTTGTATAATGATTTTCCTCAGTAGAGTTAACCTCAAAAGCACTCTCTTGTTGAGTCAAAGACTTTTAACCTCCTCTTAGGCTTTGTATAAAAATCATGAAACACTCTCTTGTTGAGTCCTACATCTTTTAGCCTCAATCTTGGGCTTTGTACAAGACAGATAAAAAGCACTCTCTTGTTGAGTCAATCACCTTAAAGCACTCTCTTGTTGAGTTAATCACCTTAAAATCACTCTCTTGTTGAGTCAATCACCTTAAAATTCTATTTTGTTGAATCAATCACTTTCGGCCTCCTCTTAGGCTTTGTATAATGATTCTCCTTTTCCTCAATAAAAGTCAGCCTCAATCTTGGGCTTTGTACAAGACACCCCCTAAATATCCTCAGTTGAGTCGGTCAAATATCCTCCAGCCTCCTCTTAGGCTTGTATAATGATTTTCCCTCAGCATTTTAGCCTCAATCTTGGGCTTTGTACAAGGCACGTATAAATCTCCCTAAACATAGTCAATCCTCTTTTTAACCTCAACCTTGGGATTTGTACAAGGCAAATCATACTCTCCAGTAGAGCCAATCCTTTTTTTAGCCACAAACTTGGGCTTTGTACAAGACAGATAAAACCTCTCACCCGTAGAGTCAGTTTCCCTTTTAGCCTCCTCGTAGGCTTTGTATAATGATTTCTCCAGCAGATTCAACCCCTTTTAGCCTCAATCTTGGGCTTTGTACAAGACACATACAAATATTCCCCAGCGGAGTTAAAAATCCTTTTAGCCTCAATCTTGGGCTTTGTACAAGACAAATAAAATATTTCCATGAAAAAGTCAACTTTCAGCCTCCTCTTAGGCTTTGTATAATGATATCCCCAAAAGAGTCAGTCTCTCTTTTTAGCCTCAATCCTGGGCTTTGTACAAGACAAATAAACACTCTCTTGTTGAGTCAGCCATTTCCAGCCTCCTCTTAGGCTTTGTATAAGGACTTCCCCAGTGGAGTCAATCAATCTCTTAGTTTCAACGTGACCTTTGTTCAAGGCACACACAAAAAACCAAAATCCCCTCGGAGGAAATCAAAATCTCTCTGTAGGAAGATACTTCTCTGTATATCACATATCAAACAGAAATTCAAAACAAACCTTAATCCCAGATAACTGCTGTAAGTGGCACACTTGTTGATTCAAACATCCAAGATGTAGTCCATCTCTTATCCTGGTAAACTTCCTCTTTCGTCTAATTGCTATAAGTGGCAAGCCTCTGGATTATTTACATCCACGCCATTGTCCCTCTTTTAGTATGAAAGATTCCTAAGGAAAAATGGCATTGCTCAACACTGAGTTAAAGTTTTCTCCTTTAGGACAAATCCCCTATAATGGAAATTCTGGCATTGCTGGATTCACATATCCCAGTTAAAGTAATTCTCCTTCATAGATCAGTCACCCAACAGTTGTGATAAACAAACGAGATGTCTCCCTTTAGAGATGACAAATTCTCTCTCAGTCAAACTTTTAGCTTCAATCTGGGCTTTGAACAAGACACCAAAACATATTTTTCCTCCCATAGAATAGGAGGAACTACGATTGCTCTGATTTCCCTATTTTCTTTAAACGGGAATACGTAGGCATAAGAATGTGAAATCTTGGCGAGCATACCAATAAAAAACATCAGGTCTAGTACCTTCATACCAATCAAAAATATCAGGTCCAGTACCTTCATACCAATCAAAACTGAGGTCCAGTATATCACAAAAATCATCAAAAACTCTCTCTCTCCCACAGACATCCCAAAAAAAAGAAACTTTCCCATTATAGATGAACTCCATCAAGTACAAAGCAGAACCTAATTGCTAACAACCTGCGGATAACCACATATAGGATGGGTAATTGACAACTCCCCATTGTATAACCTGACCCGAAACTCCCCGAATCTCTTAAGTGTTTGTTCAGTTAAACATTCGCGTGCAAGGTTAATTTTAGATAGCTTCCCTTTCCCTTCTAGCTTCCCGGGATAAATAAGAAATCAGAAAGTAGCACCCCACTCCTACCATTGAGGTGAGGAGGAACCCATGGCGATAAGGTGGTCGCGTCACCGACAAAAATCGCACGCTACAGAAAAATGGCGACTCTGTTGGAGAGTCCCATTAGGATCTATCTTACCTTAGTCATCATTTGTCACCATTTCCCTAACACAAGAAAAAGGCGACTTTGTTGGGGAGTCATTTTGTCTGTCTAGGACTAGGATTATAGTTCCTAGGACGTCTAGGATGATTAGCTTTAGGTATTATATTATACTATATATATATATATATATATATATATATATATATATATATATATATATATCACTTTTCCTACTTGATATTCGTGTTTATTTTTCTGTCAATGGGAATGCGAGTGATGTCGCATGTGGAAATTTCGAGAGAACCCTAAGATAGGTGATGGCATAGACGGGTGGTCTTACAAGGAGTGATTCTCGAATAAGCGATCCTGGTAGACCATCAAATCAGTGGAGATACCCTTTACGGATTCAATGTTTAACGACTCCGTCGTGAAGGCAGATTATCCCAATGTGGTATCCGCGAAACTGAGGTTTAGTAGACATTAACCATATAGCCATTTGGTAGTGCGGTAACTATTGGAAATAGTTAATACGCGATACTACACTCAAATGAGATTACCCTAGGATGCTACAGCTCGCTCGGGTGAACCAGCTTGCTGTTGATATCTCTAGGGGGTTATTGATTTTGGGAACTTTTAACCCGTTCTACAGGTACAAAAAATTGACCAGAATACAACCTTTGGGGATGGGTAGAGCCATGACTTCATGCTCATGACGTTGAACCCTTGAACCCATGTTTTTTCAATGTTTTTGTGTGCTGCATTCATGCATTCATTTAAAAAACTCTTAAACAAAGAAAAAATCTTCTTTTCTATTCCCTCTGCTCTTTTTCAAAATAAACTAAAATAATAATTGCAAATATCAGAGAGAAGGATTGCGTTATGGATTTCGGTAGAAGAAAGACGCGCAAGTATACCTTTAAGGCTCCAAAATTAGAGGATTTAAGGGGGTTGGCAAGGATGATCACCAACCCTGATGCTTTCAAAGCTAAGCACGGAGGACTGTTGTCTCTGTTAAGGGTCCACTTAATGGAAGGAATCCTGTCTACGCTGATTCAATTTTACGATCCGGTTTATCACTGCTTCACATTCCCGGATTATCAACTAGCACCAACGCTAGAAGAGTACTCTCATCTGATTGATTTATCTATCACTGATCAAGCTCTATTTTCTGGACTGGAAGAAATTCCAAAGGATCAGGTAATTGCAAGAGCCATCTCTTTGGACCAGTCAGAAGTCAGGATAGGGAACCCATTAAAATATTGCTTTTAATTTATGAAACAACCTTTATCAAAATAAAATATTAATATAATCAATAATTAAAGTGTTTATAGCGTGTGAATTTTGTTTAAATAAGCAACCTTTAAAGGAAAGAGTTTAAGAAAAAAACACAAGAGATTTATCCTGGTTCACCAAACTTGGCTACATCAATCCCCACGTTTTGTGAGACTTTCTAATTAATGATCAATATATTTTGATCCTTTTCTAACACCAAGATGTAGTTTCATTAGCCTCGCCAGGCTGACAATACTGATTACAAACCTTCGGTTGGCTAACACTATCACCCAATATCAACCATGACTTGAGAATATACAAAATATTAAGAATAATTTGTAAGAAGGATCAGATTCACTATTCTTCAACAAATTATTATTTGGAGGACGTGGTTTTAAGACAAATAATCTTAGAAATAAGGATCTTTGATTCTATGATTATAATTTTAGTAAGAATATAACATTGGAAGAATATGTTGAATTTTCTCTCTTAAACTCTCCTTGAATGAAGGTGTTTTCTCTCTTGATTTTTCCTTTAATGAATGATGTTATTTTAAGACAAATATTCTTAGAAGGAATATCCTTGATTCTAAGAATATGATTTTAGTGAGAATATGATTTTTGTAAGAATTTCATGAATGTTCTCTTGAATTTTCCTTGAATGATTGAGCTGAAATGAAGAGAATGTGAATGACTACTTATAGAGGTTTTGATCATCTAGTTTCTTGAGTGACAGATCTGTCCTGAGTATATACTTGAAATTACAAGTCTGCCGTTAGTAATTACAATTCTACCATTGATAGTGTAAATGACAAAATCATCTATTTACAGAATTGCCACTAGTGAGGCTGATACTCATGTTGTGTTTCTTGATCCTCAACTGATATATGTAATTACGAAAATGAAATTTAGTATAATTTAATGCTCTAGGATAATTACAACTTTGTCGTTGCTTCAAAAGCTGATCCTCTTTAGTAATGTAGAATTACAATAATGCCATTTTGTATCTTATTTCTTTGTCATACCTGGTATTTTGTGTTCCTTTCTAAAATATATTTTTCTTTTCTTTTATTGAGCTTAATAATAAACTTGAGAACCATTTCTTATCGGATACCATTGATGATAACATTTATGCATACCTATCTTATTAATCACCACTCAAGAGCACACATCAAATAACAAATAAGATCATAACCTTAATATATCTACACAAAAGTTTGTCATCTTCAAAATATCAAAAAGGATTTTTTTTCATCAACAATCTCCCCCTTTTTGATGATGATAAACTTCTTGTAGTAAAGAATTTGATATTTCAAAAATGGAGAAATTTTGTGCTCCCCCTCAATTTGTGCATAAAAATTTATAATTTTATTTATTTTATATTCTAATTTCAAAACATTTCTCCTTTAATTATTCTCCCTCTTCTGTCATCATACAAAAAGGAACGGGAGATACATATAATACCATGGAGAAAGAAATGAAATTTTTTGAGATAAATTCTCATAAAAAAATTTGATATAAATAACACGTATCTCCTTCAAATGTGTTTCTTACACTGATTCTTTAACGATGAAATCATCTTTAATTTTTATTCAAAGATGAGGTTTTCGTTGTTTGTATATTTCTTCATACTTTCACCATCTTTGCATGTAAAATTATCATTTTTGATTTCTTTATTTCTGCTTCCAGGAACCCAAATAATTTTTAAGTTGTTGACATCTTTCTTCAAACTTTCATCTTTATTGCATACATGTTTTTCCTTCTTGATTGTTTCATCATTGATATTAGGGACACAAAGTTTTTGTAAATCCTTTGATTTTTGCAAGAATTGAATCCAATCCAGCTTTGTCAAATACTCCTACTTGAGATCCCATGATTTTTTGAAAAGTTTCAGTATATTTTCTAAATCTAGTAATATCATTTGTTAGTTCTACATATTTTGTTTTTAAAGCATTGTTCTCTTTTTTAGTTTCACAAGAATTTTGAGAATGAACCTCCCTCGTTCCTTCATTGAAATTCTTATGTTTCTCATACATTTCTCAATGAGTTAGCTGCATGTTTTGAATGATTTTAAGATATTCATCATTTTTAATTTGCAGCATTTCATTTTGTCTCTTTATCTCATAAAATTTATTTTTTAGGGACAAATATTTTAGTACAAAATGTTTGAGTCATTTAAAATAATATCAAACTCTGTTTCAAGATGTTGACATAAATGGAAAGGTTGACTTCTCTCTCTTCTACTTTTGAGGATGACATTTTATGCATTTCTAGAATTGGTTTATAATTAGCTAATTTGTCTTCATCCTCAATTTTTTGAGTGTGTTGTTGATGCTGCATCTATCTCCTTCGTTGAGAGTGTTTATTTATTCTGAATCTTTTAATTAAAACATAATGGTATAATTGAAGAATTTGATGCAAGTACCTATTTTATTGGTTTTGACATTTCTTCTTGAATCTTTTCCTCTTACATTATTTAAGCGCTTAAACCTTAGAGGTCGTGCTCTAATGCCAATTGAAGTAGATAGAAATGTCACTAGAAGGGGGGTTGAATAGGGACCCCTTTAAAATCTTGCTTTTAATTTATGAAACAACCTTTATCAAAATAAAATATTAATATAATCAATAACTAAAGTGTTTATTGTGTGTGAATTTTGTATAAATAAGCAAGCTTTAAAGTAAAGAGTTTAAGAAAAAACACGAGAGATTTATCCTGGTTCACCAAACTTGGCTATATCAGTCCCCACGTTTTGTGAGACTTTCTAATTAATGATCAATATATTTTGATCCTTTTCTAACACCAAGATGTAGTTTCATTAGCCTCGCTAGGCTGACAATACTGATTACAAACCTTCGGTTGGCTAACATTATCACCCAATATCAACCATGACTTGAGAATATACAAAATATTAAGAATAATTTGTAAGAAGGATCAGATTCACTATTCTTCAACAAATTATTATTTGGAGGACGTGGTTTTAAGACAAATAATCTTAGAAATAAGGATCTTTGATTCTATGATTATAATTTTAGTAAGAATATAACATTGGAAGAATATGATGAATTTTCTCTCTTAAACTCTCCTTGAATTAAGGTGTTTTCTCTCTTGATTTTTCCTTTAATGAATGATGTTATTTTAAGACAAATATTCTTAGAAGGAATATCCTTGATTCTAAGAATATGATTTTAGTGAGAATATGATTTTTGTAAGAATTTCATGAATGTTCTCTTGAATTTTCCTTGAATGATTGAGCTGAAATGAAGAGAATGTGAATGACTACTTATAGAGGTTTTGATCATCTAGTTTCTTGAGTGACAGATCTGTCCTGAGTATATACTTGAAATTACAAGTCTGCCGTTAGTAATTACAATTCTACCATTGATAGTGTAAATGACAAAATCATCTATTTACAGAATTGTCACTAGTGAGGCTGATACTCATGTTGTGTTTCTTGATCCTCAACTGCTATATGTAATTACGAAAATGAAATTTAGTATAATTTAATGCTCTAGGATAATTACAACTTTGTCGTTGCTTCAAAAGCTGATCCTCTTTAGTAATGTAGAATTACAATAATGCCATTTTGTATCTTATTTCTTTGTCATACCTGGTATTTTGTGTTCCTTTCTAAAATATATTTTTCTTTTCTTTTATTGAGCTTAATAATAAACTTGAGAACCATTTCTTATCGCATACCATTGATGATAACATTTATGCATACCTATCTTATTAATCACCACTCAAGAGCACACATCAAATAACAAATAAGATCATAACCTTAATATATCTACACAAAAGTTTGTCATCTTCAAAATATCAAAAAGGATTTTTTTTTCATCAACAATCTCCCCCTTTTTGATGATGATAAACTTCTTGTAGTAAAGAATTTGATATTTCAAAAATGGAGAAATTTTGTGCTCCCCCTCAATTTGTGCATAAAAATTTATAATTTTATTTATTTTATATTCTAATTTCAAAACATTTCTCCTTTAATTATTCTCCCTCTTCTGTCATCATACAAAAAGGAACGGGAGATACATATAATACCATGGAGAAAGAAATGAAATTTTTTGAGATAAATTCTCATAAAAAAATTAGATATAAATAACACGTATCTCCTTCAAATGTGTTTCTTACACTGATTCTTTAACGATGAAATCATCTTTAATTTTTATTTAAAGATGAGGTTTTCGTTGTTTGTATATTTCTTCATACTTTCACCATCTTTGCATGTAAAATTATCATTTTTGATTTCTTTATTTCTGCTTCCAGGAACCCAAATAATTTTAAAGTTGTTGACATCTTTCTTCAAACTTTCATCTTTATTGCATACATGTTTTTCCTTCTTGATTGTTTCATCATTGATATTAGGGACACAAAGTTTTTGTAAATCCTTTGATTTTTGCAAGAATTGAATCCAATCCAGCTTTGTCATGTACTCCTACTTGAGATCCCATGATTTTTTGAAAAGTTTCAGTATATTTTCTAAATCTAGTAATATCATTTGTTAGTTCTACATATTTTGTTTTTAAAGCATTGTTCTCTTTTTTAGTTTCACAAGAATTTTGAGAATGAACCTCCCTCGTTCCTTCATTGAAATTCTTATGTTTCTCATACATTTCTCAATGAGTTAGCTGCATGTTTTGAATGATTTTAAGATATTCATCATTTTTAATTTGCAGCATTTCATTTTGTCTCTTTATCTCATAAAATTTATTTTTTAGGGACAAATATTTTAGTACAAAATGTTTGAGTCATTTAAAATAATATCAAACTCTGTTTCAAGATGTTGACATAAATGGAAAGGTTGACTTCTCTCTCTTCTACTTTTGAGGATGACATTTTATGCATTTCTAGAATTGGTTTATAATTAGCTAATTTGTCTTCATCCTCAATTTGTTGAGTGTGTTGTTGATGCTTCATCTATCACCTTCGTTGAGAGTGTTTATTTATTCTGAATCTTTTAATTAAAACATAATGGTATAATTGAAGAATTTGATGCAAGTACCTATTTTATTGGTTTTGACATTTCTTCTTGAATCTTTTCCTCTTACATTATTTAAGCGCTTAAACCTTAGAGGTCGTGCTCTAATGCCAATTGAAGTAGATAGAAATGTCACTAGAAGGGGGGTTGAATAGGGACCCCTTTAAAATCTTGCTTTTAATTTATGAAACAACCTTTATCAAAATAAAATATTAATATAATCAATAACTAAAGTGTTTATTGTGTGTGAATTTTGTATAAATAAGCAAGCTTTAAAGTAAAGAGTTTAAGAAAAAACACGAGAGATTTATCCTGGTTCACCAAACTTGGCTATATCAGTCCCCACGTTTTGTGAGACTTTCTAATTAATGATCAATATATTTTGATCCTTTTCTAACACCAAGATGTAGTTTCATTAGCCTCGCTAGGCTGACAATACTGATTACAAACCTTCGGTTGGCTAACATTATCACCCAATATCAACCATGACTTGAGAATATACAAAATATTAAGAATAATTTGTAAGAAGGATCAGATTCACTATTCTTCAACAAATTATTATTTGGAGGACGTGGTTTTAAGACAAATAATCTTAGAAATAAGGATCTTTGATTCTATGATTATAATTTTAGTAAGAATATAACATTGGAAGAATATGATGAATTTTATCTCTTAAACTCTCCTTGAATTAAGGTGTTTTCTCTCTTGATTTTTCCTTTAATGAATGATGTTATTTTAAGACAAATATTCTTAGAAGGAATATCCTTGATTCTAAGAATATGATTTTAGTGAGAATATGATTTTTGTAAGAATTTCATGAATGTTCTCTTGAATTTTCCTTGAATGATTGAGCTGAAATGAAGAGAATGTGAATGACTACTTATAGAGGTTTTGATCATCTAGTTTCTTGAGTGACAGATCTGTCCTGAGTATATACTTGAAATTACAAGTCTGCCGTTAGTAATTACAATTCTACCATTGATAGTGTAAATGACAAAATCATCTATTTACAGAATTGCCACTAGTGAGGCTGATACTCATGTTGTGTTTCTTGATCCTCAACTGCTATATGTAATTACGAAAATGAAATTTAGTATAATTTAATGCTCTAGGATAATTACAACTTTGTCGTTGCTTCAAAAGCTGATCCTCTTTAGTAATGTAGAATTACAATAATGCCATTTTGTATCTTATTTCTTTGTCATACCTGGTATTTTGTGTTCCTTTCTAAAATATATTTTTCTTTTCTTTTATTGAGCTTAATAATAAACTTGAGAACCATTTCTTATCGCATACCATTGATGATAACATTTATGCATACCTATCTTATTAATCACCACTCAAGAGCACACATCAAATAACAAATAAGATCATAACCTTAATATATCTACACAAAAGTTTGTCATCTTCAAAATATCAAAAAGGATTTTTTTTTCATCAACAATCTCCCCCTTTTTGATGATGATAAACTTCTTGTAGTAAAGAATTTGATATTTCAAAAATGGAGAAATTTTGTGCTCCCCCTCAATTTGTGCATAAAAATTTATAATTTTATTTATTTTATATTCTAATTTCAAAACATTTCTCCTTTAATTATTCTCCCTCTTCTGTCATCATACAAAAAGGAACGGGAGATACATATAATACCATGGAGAAAGAAATGAAATTTTTTGAGATAAATTCTCATAAAAAAATTAGATATAAATAACACGTATCTCCTTCAAATGTGTTTCTTACACTGATTCTTTAACGATGAAATCATCTTTAATTTTTATTTAAAGATGAGGTTTTCGTTGTTTGTATATTTCTTCATACTTTCACCATCTTTGCATGTAAAATTATCATTTTTGATTTCTTTATTTCTGCTTCCAGGAACCCAAATAATTTTAAAGTTGTTGACATCTTTCTTCAAACTTTCATCTTTATTGCATACATGTTTTTCCTTCTTGATTGTTTCATCATTGATATTAGGGACACAAAGTTTTTGTAAATCCTTTGATTTTTGCAAGAATTGAATCCAATCCAGCTTTGTCATGTACTCCTACTTGAGATCCCATGATTTTTTGAAAAGTTTCAGTATATTTTCTAAATCTAGTAATATCATTTGTTAGTTCTACATATTTTGTTTTTAAAGCATTGTTCTCTTTTTTAGTTTCACAAGAATTTTGAGAATGAACCTCCCTCGTTCCTTCATTGAAATTCTTATGTTTCTCATACATTTCTCAATGAGTTAGCTGCATGTTTTGAATGATTTTAAGATATTCATCATTTTTAATTTGCAGCATTTCATTTTGTCTCTTTATCTCATAAAATTTATTTGTTAGGGACAAATATTTTAGTACAAAATGTTTGAGTCATTTAAAATAATATCAAACTCTGTTTCAAGATGTTGACATAAATGGAAAGGTTGACTTCTCTCTCTTCTACTTTTGAGGATGACATTTTATGCATTTCTAGAATTGGTTTATAATTAGCTAATTTGTCTTCATCCTCAATTTGTTGAGTGTGTTGTTGATGCTTCATCTATCTCCTTCGTTGAGAGTGTTTA
This sequence comes from Lathyrus tuberosus, assembly GCA_022829125.1. Taxonomy (NCBI): domain Eukaryota; kingdom Viridiplantae; phylum Streptophyta; class Magnoliopsida; order Fabales; family Fabaceae; genus Lathyrus; species Lathyrus tuberosus. The sequence continues at coordinate 3,916,322 of JALAZF010000305.1, forward strand.
TTGGTTTTGACATTTCTTCTTGAATCTTTTCCTCTTACATTATTTAAGCGCTTAAACCTTAGAGGTCGTGCTCTAATGCCAATTGAAGTAGATAGAAATGTCACTAGAAGGGGGGTTGAATAGGGACCCCTTTAAAATCTTGCTTTTAATTTATGAAACAACCTTTATCAAAATAAAATATTAATATAATCAATAACTAAAGTGTTTATAGTGTGTGAATTTTGTATAAATAAGCAAGCTTTAAAGTAAAGAGTTTAAGAAAAAACACGAGAGATTTATCCTGGTTCACCAAACTTGGCTATATCAGTCCCCACGTTTTATGAGACTTTCCAATTAATGATCAATATCTTTTGATCCTTTTCTAACACCAAGATGTAGTTTCATTAGCCTCGCCAGGCTTACAATACTGATTACAAACCTTCGGTTGGCTAACACTATCACCCAATATCAACCATATGACTTGAGAATATACAAAATATTAAGAATAATTTGTAAGGAGGATCAGATTCACTATTCTTCAACAAATTATTATTTGGAGGATGTGGTTTTAAGACAAATAATCTTAGAAATAAGGATCTTTGATTCTATGATTATAATTTTAGTAAGAATAAAACTTTGGAAGAATATGATGAATTTTCTCTCTTAAACTCTCCTTGAATGAAGGTGTTTTCTCTCTTGATTTTTCCTTTAATGAATGATGTTATTTAAAGACAAATATTCTTAGAAGGAATATCCTTGTTTTTAAGAATATGATTTTAGTGAGAATATGATTTTTGGACGAATTTCTTGAATGTTCTCTTGAAATTTCCTTGAATGATTTAGTTGAAATGAAGAGAATATGAATGACTATTTATAGAGGTTTTGATCCTCTAGTTTCTTGAGTACCAGATATGTCCTGAGTATATACTTGAAATTACAAGTCTGCCGTTGGTAATTACAATTCTACCATTGATAGTGTAAATGACAAAATCATCTATTTACAGAATTACCACTGAGTGAGGCTGATACTCATGTTGTTTTTCTTGATCCTTAACTGCTGTATGTAATTACGAAAATGAAATTTGGTATAATTTGATCCTCTAGGATAATTACAACTTTGTCATTGCTTTCTTTCTTGATTCTCACACATGTAACATCTATATTACAACTTTGCCATTGCTTCAAAAGCTGATCCTCTTTAGTAATGTAGAATTACAATAATACCATTGTGTATCTTATTTCTTTGTCATACTTGGTATTTTGTGTTCCTTTCTGTAACGACCACATATAATACTTGCATCAAATCACATATTATACATGAGTTTCACTTCTGGTACTGAAATATAATAAGTTCCTAGTTAACACATTATACACATAAATGCCTCTAATACAAAACACTAAAAGTCTAAGGCATTACATATACAAGATGTTCCAAGACGATAAAAACTAAGAACTAGATCAATACAATGATCTCAAAACATAAATGCCATAGCGGAAGCCATGCCATCACAAAAGCTGCGATCCGTAAGGAAAGTCAAATAACCTTGTCCTTACCCTTCGCGGAACCTGCAGAACCTGTGATGTAAACAACAACAGTGGGGTGAGATACATCAAATCTCAGTGAGTTCCCTATCCTAAAGTCCTCTCGGCTTTACAAGGTTCTAATTAAACCTAACTCATGTCAAAGGGGAAAGGGGAAAGACCATGAGTACGCACACACAAGTAACCATCACGGTGAGCCTGTAAACTCACACTAGTACCGAAGTACCTCCTGAGCCTATAAACTCAAGGATTCACAAATCAATAACCAATACCAAGGTATCCCTTATTCTCGTTCGCTTCTACATCTAGAAGACGACCCGAGTCATGGATCCTTGTAGCTACTTGGCATACGAATTGGATTCGGGATCATCGGTTCGTACACCGTCACAAGTCTCTTTACCCGTAGGCTCCAATCGTACTCACTACGGGAATCAAACCTGCCAAGTAGTTTTGCATAACGTTTCAGAGGAGGTGCTCGAATCTCATGAAACTACACCGCAAGAAACAGTGGTTATGATTGAAATGCACACGCCTCGGCCTTTCATGCACGAGCGTTGCCACATATGGGAAAATCACACTCCCGACACAGTTATAGTAATAATCCTCACTCTGCCTATTCCATATTTTAACATGCATACATTGTCAACAACTATTACACACATTTAATAGATAAAAGTCGACAAAACGACGCTATTCTGGAAATCCCGACTTAATTAAATCGGCCGACAATCTTAAAACCATTGTAATAAGAAAGTTCATTTTATTATCTTTCCAACGATACCAAAAATGTTCAAATCCGAGTTACATACAAAAAGTTACGGCATTGGAAACAAACGATCGGAAAAATAATCACAACAGCAGAATTTCTGCAATTCTCCTGGCCATCGCGTATTGGCACATCCCATACGCGTATTGCCCAAAATTCTCGCCCAGCCATACGCGTATTGCCCAAGGCCATACGCGTATGGGCAGAGACATTTTTTTCCTTGAAATTCCTTTTAAAATTGCCATACGCGTAACGCCCTTGCCGTACGTGTATTGACATGCCCCATACGCGTATTGCCCCATGCCATACACGTATGGGCAGAGAAAAATGCAGAAAAACCAGTAGAATTTTCCTATTACGGGTTGATCCAAAATCACCCCAAAATCCCATTTTGATCAATCACAAAGCATCAAAACATGTTATAACATAACAAGCAGTATAACATACAATCAAACATTGAATTTCAACAGTTAGATTCATGATTTTATGCAAAAATACTCAATTTTCACAATTCCAACCTAACTCTAAACTCAAAATAAACTCTACTCTAAAGAGTCTAACTAAAACCCACCTGGACAACAAGATGAGGATGATGAAATTGAGATGAAGAGATGAAGAATGGATGCTTGATGATGATCTTGAGCTCTTTGTGGAATTTTCTCTCCTTTTTCCTTTCCTTCTCTTTTCCTTTTCCTTTTCCTTTCTCTTTCTTTCTTTTCTAACTTTGTTTGTTTTCCAAATGAAGTGGAAAGAAAATAGATAGTATAGAAAATTACCATTTATTAGTAATACTACTAAATGTCCAAATTAGCTCAAATGCACCAAATAATAAAACTCAACGTCAAATACTATTAATTTAATCAACTCTGAGTTCGTCAGTTTACTCTAATTATTTTATCAAATAATTGCTCAGAGTACTCCGGAACCCAGTTGATCATAATAATATTAACCAGAGCGTTTATAAATTTACGGGGTATTACATCCTCCCCCCCCCCCCCCCCCCCCCTTAAATAGAAATTCGTCCTTGAATTTAAAATATTACCTGAACAGATGTGGATAAGAATCTCGCATTTCCGATTCTAGTTCCCAAGTAGCATCACCCGGATGTGTCATATCCCATTGTACCTTAACGAGAGGAATGTCTTTGTTCCTTAACACTTTTGTTTCTCTTCCTACAATACAACTCGGTTGTGGTTCAAAAGTCAAATCCGCTTCTATTCCCACGGATTCTGGTAGAATTGGCTGAAGAGGATCAGGAATAAACTTACGGAGCTGAGATACGTGAAAAACATCATGCATTTCAAATAGAGAGGGTGGTAAGGCTAATCTGTAAGCAACTTCACCAATCCTTTCTAAAATCTGATACGGTCCCACGTATCTCGGACTTAATTTACTAGACTTAAATGGTCCTTTCAATCTCAATCTCGGAGTAACTTTCAGAAATACATGATCACCTTCCTCAAATTCCAAAGGTCTCCTGCGATTATCCGCATAACTCTTTTGACGATCTTGTGCTTGTTTAACTTGCTCACGGATCATTCGAATCTTTTCCGTAGTCTCTTGAATAATCTCGGGTCCCAAAATCCTATCTTCGCCAATTTCAGCCCAACACAAAGGTGTTCTACACTTCCTCCCATACAATGCTTCATAAGGAGCCATACCGATGCTCGCATGGTAACCATTGTTATAGGAAAACTCAATTAACGGTAAAAGTTCTTTCCAATTCCGTCTACTCTCTAGCATACAAGCTCTTAACATATCCTCCATCGTCTGTATTGTTCGCTCAGTCTAACCATCCGTTTGAGGATGATTCGACGTGCTCAACCGCAAATTCGTACCCATCACTTGTTGGAACATCTTCCAAAACGTCGAAGTAAACTTCGGATCTCTATCGGACACAATACTAGAAGGAATACCATGCAATCTCACAATCTCAGCAATAAACAACGTTGCAAGATGAATTGCCTTATAAGTAGTCTTCACGGCTAAGAAATGTGCAGATTTCGTTAATCGATCTACCATTACCAAAATAGAATCATACCCACCTTGTGTATGGGGTAAACCCACTGCAAAGTCCATAGAAATACTATCCCACTTCCAAACTGGAATATCCAAAGGTTGCAACAGACCGCCCGGTCTTTGGTGCTCAATCTTCACCTGTTGGCACACCGCATATTCTGACACATATTCCGCTATATCCTTTTTCATCCCAGACCACCAATAATCCTTCTTTAAATCCTGATACATCTTCGAAGAACCAGGATGTATCGTAAAAGTGCCTTTATGAGCTTCATCTAAAATCTTCCTTTTCAATGCCTCATCCTTCGGAACACAAATCCGTTGATTATACAGAACAATCCCATCAGTTGCTCGTGTAAAACCCGGTTGAAGTAACAATTCTTGTAACTCCTCCTCTAACATTTGTTCTTGTTGAATCTCAACTCTTAAAGTAGAATTGACCTCCAAATTTCCCATAATTACACCATTCGGAGTCCACACAAATTGGAGATTAAGATCTCTAAACTTTTCCAACAACGAATACTCCAAAATCATCAATTCTGCACTATGAACCATTTTCCGACTTAAAGCATCCGCTACTTTATTCGCTTTTCCTGGATGATACTTCAATTCTAAGTCATAATCATTTAAGTACTCCATCCACCTTCTTTGTCGCATATTCAACTCCTTTTGGTCAAACAAATACTTCAAACTTTTGTGGTCACTGAACATTTCAAAACGTACACCATACAAATAATGACGCCACACCTTCAGTGCAAACACCACTGCAGCTAGTTCCAAATCATGAGTTGGATAATTCTTCTCATAAACTTTCAACTGTCGAGAAGCATAAGCTACTACTTGACCGCCTTGCATCAGAACACCCCCTAATCCCCTCTTAGAAGCATCACAGAATACTTCATAAGAGTTGTTAGGATTAGGAATAATTAATACTGGAGCACTCGTCAAACTTTCCTTCAATTTCATAAAACTCTGTTCACAACCCGAATCCCACTCAAAAGCAAAATCCTTCCGAGTAAGTTTCGTCATTGGTAAGGCCAATTGAGAAAAGCCTTTAATGAACCTTCTATAGTAACCTTCCAATCCCAAGAAACTTCTAACCTCTGAAATATTTCTCGGTCTCTCCCAATTAATCACTGCTTCTACCTTCGATGGATCTACTGCCACACCACCCTGAGATATAACATGCCCAAGAAAATTAACTTCTGACATCCAAAATTCACACTTGCTCAACTTAACAAACAATTGTTTCTCTTGCAATACTGATAAGACAATTCTCAGATGTTCTCCGTGCTCTTGTGGAGTACGAGAATAAATAAGAATGTCGTCAATAAAGATTACCACAAATTGCTCCAAGTAAGCTTGAAATATACGGTTCATGTAATCCATAAAAACAGCTGGAGCATTAGTCACACCGAAAGGCATCACTAAGAATTCATAATGACCGTAACGTGTTCTAAATGCAGTTTTTGGCACATCGGAACTCTTCACTCGGATCTGATGATAACCTGATCGTAAGTCAATCTTCAAGAACACACAGGCTCCTTTCAATTGATCTAACAAGTCGTCTATCCTGGGTAAAGGGTACTTATTCTTAATAGTGACTTTATTCAACTTACGATAATCAATGCACAAACGCATTCCCCCATCTTTCTTCTTTACCAACAACACTGGAGCTCCCCAAGGTGAAACACTACGTCTAACAAAATGCTTAGAAATCAAGTCCTTCAATTGGTCCTTTAATTCTCTTAATTCAAGCGGTGCCATCCGATAAGGAGAAACGGATATAGGAGCCGTTCCCGGTACCAGGTCAATAGAGAACTCAACTTCTCTCTCCGGAGGAAGAGAAGTAACATCCTCAGGAAAAACTTCAGGAAATTCACACACTATTGGAATACTCAGAACTTGCTGTTCACTACTCCCTTCCTTAGTAAGAACCAATAAAACAGATTTCTCCTTCTCAAACAAGAAATTTACCATTCCCACCGTACCTTCTAAAATCGTTGATAACACATCTTTCGGAGTAGCCTCAGCAGATGGAATAATGATTAGCTTCTCCTCACAACCGATAAAAACCAAATTAGCTGAAAGCCAATCCATTCCCAGAACAAAATCCACTTTCTTAAGCGGCAAACAAATAAGATCAATCTGGAAGACTCTTTCGTTCACCGACAACACACAATTTTCACACATCAGCGGTGTTTCAACCAGTTCATCCATGGCTGTAGTAACCACCATAGGAGGAAACAAAGGAATAGTTTGCAACCCAAGTCAATTCACACAACGCGTGGACACAAAAGAATGCGTTTCCCCACAATCAAATAAAACAAAACAAGGATGTCCATTTACGAAACACGTACCCGCAATCAAGGAGTTGTCACCCTTTGCTTTCCTTGCATCCAAGGTATACACTCGGCCAATAGTCCTCCCTTGTGTCGGATTCCTACCCTGAGAACAATATCTTGATACATGACCCATCTTGTTACACTGATAACACCGTATTACCTCCGAATTGCACCTACCATAATGATTCCTTCCACAAGTACGACATACCGGAGGCACACTAGTTCTAGAACCCTGTACTTGCTTCCCTTTGGAAGACTGTTGCCTTTGCCTAAACTGTTGATTCGACCTTCCACGGTCACCTTGAGTTTCCCTGTTCGAATCCACCTCCATTTGTACCTTTTTCAAACTATTTTCCACCACATAACACTGTCTTAACATTTCCGCATAAGTAGCAAATTCCCGTTGAGACACGCTATGTGAAATTTCAGCCCTTAAACCAAACAGAAACTGATCAATCTTCCACCTCTCATAAGGAGCATACATGGCCTGCCTAGAATAGTCAGCCATGATCTCAAATTTTTCCGCATAGGAAGCCACTGATAAATTGCCCTGTCTCAACTGTTGGAACTCAAACTCCTTCTGAGACCTTAAAGAACTCGGAAAATATTTCTCCATAAAAGTTACCTTAAACTGCTCCCACACTTTTGGTACCTCTTGGATTATCATTAAGGCTGAAGCGCTCTCCCACCACCTCATGGCAGGACCCTTCAACAAGTGAGAAGCAAATACCACTTTATTTTCCTCACTGCAATGCACTATAAAGAAAATCCGTTCCATACCTGATATCCATTCATGTGCCTTCACCGGATCTAACCCTCCCTGAAACTCCGGAGGATTCATACGAATGAATTCCCTATAGGTTCCCCCTGTAACTTCAGGAACAACCACTGGAGGATGCAGACCATCAGCCATTTGCTGTACCATTCCTTGCATGAACTGATTTTGCTGCTGCTGCATCTGTTGCATGAATTGATACAAAGGGGCGTTCCCTTCAGCACCCTGTGGAACCGTCCCAGCCGGAGTAGTTCTCGGAGTCCTTGGTATTCCGCGGTTGTTTCTACGTCCGTCGGCCATGTTCCTGAATGTCATACAAATAGGATTAAGTTGATCAGGCTCAATACCATAAATATAACACGTAAGACCAAAGGCGACACCACGTATCTGAAACGGAAAGAATTACTTATTCTATTTCATGGCTAGGTCGAGGATACGACCTGCTCTGATACCAACTGTAACGACCACATATAATACTTGCATCAAATCACATATTATACATGAGTTTCACTTCTGGTACTGAAATATAATAAGTTCCTAGTTAACACATTATACACATAAATGCCTCTAATACAAAACACTAAAAGTCTAAGGCATTACATATACAAGTTGTTCCAAGACGATAAAAACTAAGAACTAGATCAACACAATGATCTCAAAGCATAAATGCCATAGCGGAAGCCATGCCATCACAAAAGCTACGATCCGTAAGGAAAGTCAAATAACCTTGTCCTTACCCTTCGCGGAACCTGCAGAACCTGTGATGTAAACAACAACAGTGGGGTGAGATACATCAAATCTCAGTGAGTTCCCTATCCTAAAGTTCTCTCGGCTTTACAAGGTTCTAATTAAACCTAACTCATGTCAAAGGGGAAAGGGGAAAGACCATGAGTACACACACACAAGTAACCATCACGGTGAGCCTGTAAACTCACACTAGTACCGAAGTACCTCCTGAGCCTGTAAACTCAAGGATTCACAAATCAATAACCAATACCAAGGTATCCCTTATTCCCGTCTGCTTCTACGTCTAGAAGACGACCCGAGTCATGGATCCTTGTAGCTACTTGGCATACGAATTGGATTCGGGATCATCGGTTCGTACACCGTCACAAGTCTCTTTACCCGTAGGCTCCAATCGTACTCACTACGGGAATCAAACCTGCCAAGTAGTTTTGCATAACGTTTCAGAGGAGGTGCTCGAGTCTCATGAAACTACACCGCAAGAAACAGTGGTTATGATTGAAATGCACACGCCTCGACCTTTCATGCACGAGCGTTGCCACATATGGGAAAATCACACTCCCGACACAGTTATAGTAATAATCCTCACTCTGCCTATTCCATATTTTAACATGCATACATTGTCAACAACTATTACACACATTTAACAGATAAAAGTCGACAAAACGACGCTATTCCAGAAATCCCGACTTAATTAAATCGGCCGACAATCTTAAAACCATTGTAATAAGAAAGTTCATTTTATTATCTTTCCAACGATACCAAAAATGTTCAAATCCGAGTTACGTACAATAAGTTACGGCATTGGAAACAAACGATCGGAAAAATAATCACAACAGCAGAATTTCTGCAATTCTCCTGGCCATACGCGTATTGGCACATCCCATACGCGTATTGTCCAAAATTCTCGCCCAGCCATACGCGTATTGCCCAAGGCCATACGCGTATGGGCAGAGACATTTTTTTCCTTGAAATTCTTTTTAAAATTGCCATACGCGTAACGCCCTTGCCGTACGCGTATTGACATGCCCCATACGCGTATTGCCCCATGCCATACGCGTATGGGCAGAGAAAAATGCAGAAAAACTAGCAGAATTTTCCTGCTACGAGTTGATCCAAAATCACCCCAAAATCCCATTTTGATCAATCACAAAGCATCAAAACATGTTATAACATAACAAGCAGTATAACATACAATCAAACATTGAATTTCAACAGTTAGATTCATGATTTTATGCAAAAATACTCAATTTTCACAATTCCAACCTAACTCTAAACTCAAAATAAACTCTATTCTAAAGAGTCTAACTAAGACCCACCTGGACAACAAGATGAGGATGATGAAATTGAGATGAAGAGATGAAGAATGGATGCTTAATGATGATCTTGAGCTCTTTGTGGAATTTTCTCTCCTTTTTCCTTTCCTTCTCTTTTCCTTTTCCTTTTCCTTTCTCTTTCTTTCTTTTCTAACTTTGTTTGTTTTCCAAATGAAGTGGAAAGAAAATAGATAGTATAGAAAATTACCATTTATTAGTAATACTACTAAATGTCCAAATTAGCTCAAATGCACTAAATAATAAAACTCAACGTCAAATACTATTAATTTAATCAACTCTGAGTTCGTCAGTTTACTCTAATTATTTTATCAAATAATTGCTCAGAGTACTCCGGAACCCAGTTGATCATAATAATATTAACCAGAGCGTTTATAAATTTACGGGGTATTACACTTTCTAAAATATACTTTTCTTTTCTTGTATTGAGCTTATTAATAAACTTGAGAACCATTTCTTTTTGCGTCCCATTAATGATAACATTTATGCATACCTATCTTATTAATCACCACTCAAGAGCACACATCAAATAACAAATAAGATCATAACCTTAATATATCTACACAAAAGTTTGTCATCTTCAAAACATCAAAAAGGATTTTTTTTCATCAACAATCTCCCCCTTTTTTATGATGATAAACTTCTTGTGGTAAAGAATTTGATATTTCAAAAATGAAGAAATTTTGTGCTCCTCCTCAACTTGTGCAGAATATAAAAATTATGCTCCCCCTCAATTTTTGCACAAAAATTTATAATTTTATTTATTTTATATTCTAATTTCAAAACATTTCTCCTTTAATTATTCTCCCCCTTCGGTCATCATACAAAAAGGAACGGGAGATACATATAATACAATGGAGAAAGAAATGAAATTTTTTGAGATAAGTTCTCATAAAAAATTAGATATAAATAGCACGTATCTCCTTCAAATGTGTTTCTTACACTGAGTCTTTAAAGATGAAATCATCTTTAATTTTTATTTAAAGATGAGGTTTTCGTTGTTTGTATATTTCTTCATACTTTCACCATCTTTGCATTTAAACTTATCATTTTTTATTTCTTTATTTCTGCTTCCAAGAACCCTAATAATTTTAAAGTTGTTGACATCTTTCTTCAAACTTTCATCTTTCTTGCATACATGTTTTTCCTTCTTGATTGTTTCATCATTGATATTAGGGACACAAAGTTTTTGTAAATCCTTTGATTTTTGCAAGAATTGAATCCAATCCAGCTTTGTCAAATACTCCTACTTGAGATCCCATGATTTTTTGAAAAGTTTCAGTATATTTTCTAAATCTAGTAATATCATTTGTTAGTTCTACATATTTTGTTTTTAAAGCATTATTCTCTTTTTTAGTTTCACAAGAATTTTGAGAATGAACCTCCCTCGTTCCTTCATTGAGATTCTTATATTTCTCATACATTTCTCAATGAGTTAGCTGCATGTTTTGAATGATTTTAAGATATTCATCATTTTTAATTTGCAGCATTTCATTTTCTTTCTTTATCTCATAAAATTTATTTTTTAAAGACAAACATTTTAATACAAAATGTTTGAGTCATTTAAAATAATATCAAACTCTGTTTCAAGATGTTTACATAAATGGAAAGGTTGACTTCTCTCTCTTCTACTTTTGAGGATGACATTTTATGCATTTCTAGAATTGGTTTAGAATTAGCTAATTTATCTTCATCTTCAATTTGTTGAGTGTGTTGTTGATGCTTCATCTATCTCCTTCGTTGAGAGTGTTTATTTATTCTGAATCTTTTAATTAAAACATAATGGTATAATTGAAGAATTTGATGCTAGTACCCACTTTATTGGTTTTGACATTTCTTCTTGAATCTTTTCCTCTTACATTATTTAAGCGCTTAAACCTTAGAGGTCGTGCTCTAATGCCAATTGAAGTAGATAGAAATGTCACTAGAAGGGGGGTTGAATAGGGAGCCCTTTAAATTATTTCTTTTAATTTATGAAACAACCTTTATCAAAATAAAATATTAATATAATCAATAATTAAAGTGTTTATAGTGTGTGAATTTTGTATAAATAAGCAAGCCTTAAAGTAAAGAGTTTAAGAAAAAACACGAGAGATTTATCCTGGTTCACCAAAATTGGCTACATCAGTCCCCACGTTTTGTGAGACTTTCCAATTAATGATCAAGATATTTTGATCCTTTTCTAACACCAAGATGTAGTTTCATTTGCCTCGCCAGGTTTACAATACTGATTACAAACCTTCGGTTAGCTAACACTATCACCAAATATCAACCATGACTTGAGAATATAGAAAATATTAAGAATAATTTGTAAGGAGGATCAGATTCACTATTCTTCAACAAATTATTATTTGGAGGATGTGGTTTTAAGACAAATAATCTTAAAAATAAGGATCTTTGATTCTATGATTATAATTTTAGTAAGAATAAAACTTTGGAAGAATATGATGAATTTTCTCTCTTAACCTCTCCTTGAATGAAGGTGTTTTCTCTCTTGATTTTTCCTTAAATGAATGATGTTATTTTAAGTAAAATATTCTTAGAAGGAATATCCTTGTTTTTAAGAATATGATTTTAGTGAGAATATGATTTTTGGACGAATTTCATGAATGTTCTCTTGAATTTTCCTTGAATGATTGAGTTGAAATGAAGAGAATGTGAATGACTATTTATAGAGGTTTTGATCCTCTAGTTTCTTGAGTACCAGATCTGTCCTGAGTATATACTTGAAATTACAAGTTTGTCGTTGGTAATTACAATTCTACCATTGATGGTGTAAATGACAAAACCATCTATTTACAGAATTACCACTGAGTGAGGCTGATACTCATGTTGTTTTTCTTGATCCTCAACTGCTGTATGTAATTACGAAAATGAAATTTGGTATAATTTGATCCTCTAGGATAATTACAACTTTGTCATTGCTTTCTTTCTTAATTCTCACACATGTAACATCTATATTACGACTTTTCCATTGCTTCAAAAGCTGATCCTCTTTAGTAATGTAGAATTACAATAATGCCATTGTGTATCTTATTTCTTTGTCATACCTGGTATTTTGTGTTCCTTTCTAAAAGATACTTTTCTTTTCTTGTATTGCATCCCATTGATGATAACATTTATGCATACCTATCTTATTAATCACCACTCAAGAGCACACATCAAATAACAAATAAGATCATAACCTTAATATATCTACACAAAAGTTTGTCATCTTCAAGACATCAATAAGGATTTTTTTTCATCAACAACCTCCCTCTTTTTGATGATGATAAACTTCTTGTAGTAAAGAATTTGATATTTCAAAAATGGAGAAATATTGTGCTCCCCCTCAACTTGTGCAGAATATAAAAATTATGCTCCCACTCAATTTATGCATAAAAATTTATAATTTTATTTATTTTATATTCTAATTTCAAAACATTTCTCCGTTAATTATTCTCCCCCTTCTATCATCATACAAAAAGGAACGGGAGATACATATGATACCATGTAGAAAGAAATTAAATTTTTTGAGATATGTTCTCATAAAAAATTAGATATAAATAACATGTATCTCCTTCAAATGTGTTTCTTACACTGAGTCTTTAAAGATGAAATCATCTTTAATTTTTATTTAAATATGTGGTTTTCGTTGTTTGTATATTTCTTCATACTTTCACCATCTTTGCCTTTAAAATTATCATTTTTTATTTCTTTATTTCTGCTTCCAGGAACCCAAATAATTTTAAAGTTGTCGACTTCTTTCTTCAAACTTTCATCTTTCTTGCATACATGTTTTTCCTTCTTGATTGTTTCATCATTGATATTAGGGACACAAAGTTTTTGTAAATCCTTTGATTTTTGCAAGAATTGAATCCAATCCAGCTTTGTCAAATACTCCTACTTGAGATCCCATGATTTTTTGAAAAGTTTCAGTATATTTTCTAAATCTAGTAATATCATTTGTTAGTTCTACATATTTTGTTTTTAAAGCATTGTTCTCTTTTTTAGTTTCACAAGAATTTTGAGAATGAACCTCCCTCGTTCCTTCATTGAGATTCTTATGTTTCTCATACATTTCTCAATGAGTTAGCTGCCTGTTTTGAATGATTTTAAGATATTCATCATTTTTAATTTGCAGCATTTCATTTTCTTTCTTTATCTCATAAAATTTATTTTTTAGAGACAAACATTTTAATACAAAATGTTTGAGTCGTTAAAAATAATATCAAACTCTGTTTCAAGATGTTTACATAAATGGAAAGGTTGACTTTTCTCTCTCTTCTACTTTTGAGGATGAAATTTTATGCATTTCTAGAATTGGTTTAGAATTAGCTAATTTATCTTCATCCTCAATTTTGTTGAGTGTGTTGTTGATGCTTCGTCTATCTCCTTCATTGAGAGTGTTTATTTATTCTGAATCTTTTAATTAAAACATAATGGTATAATTGAAGACTTTGATGCAAGTACCCACTTTATTGGTTTTGACATTTCTTCTTGAATCTTTTCCTCTTACATTATTTAAGTGCTTAAACCTTAGAGGTCGTGCTCTAATGCCAATTAAAGTAGATAGAAATGTCACTAGAAGGGGGGTTGAATAGGGACCCCTTTAAAATCTTGCTTTTAATTTATGAAACAACCTTTATCAAAATAAAATATTAATATAATCAATAATTAAAGTGTTTATAGTGTGTGAATTTTGTATAAATAACCAAGCTTTAAAGGAAAGTGTTTAAGAAAAAACACGAGAGATTTATCCTGGTTCACCAAACTTGGCTACATCAGTCCCCACGTTTTGTGAGACTTTCCAATTAATGATCAATATCTTTTGATCCTTTTCTAACACCAAGATGTAGTTTCATTAGCCTCGCCAGGCTTACAATACTGATTACAAACCTTCGGTTGGCTAACACTATCACCAAATATCAACCATGACTTGAGAATATAGAAAATATTAAGAATAATTTGTAAGGAGGATTAGATTCACCAGTCTTCAACAAATTATTATTTGGAGGATGTGGTTTTAAGACAAATAATCTTAAAAATAAGGATCTTTGATTCTATGATTATAATTTTAGTAAGAATAAATCTTTGGAAGAATATGATGAATTTTCTCTCTTAACCTCTCCTTGAATGAAGGTGTTTTCTCTCTTGGTTTTTCCTTTAATGAATGATGTTATTTTAAGTAAAATATTCTTAGAAGGAATATCCTTGTTTTTAAGAATATGATTTTAGTGAGAATATGATTTTTGGACGAATTTCATGAATGTTCTCGTGAATTTTCCTTGAATGATTGAGTTGAAATGAAGAGAAAGTGAATGACTATTTATAGAGGTTTTGATCCTCTAGTTTCTTGAGTACCAGATCTGTCTTGAGTATATACTTGAAATTACAAGTCTGCCGTTGGTAATTACAATTCTACCATTGATAGTGTAAATGACAAAACCATCTATTTACAGAATTACCACTGAGTGAGGCTGATACTCATGTTGTTTTTCTTGATCCTCAACTACTATATGTAATTACGAAAATGAAATTTGGTATAATTTGATCCTCTAGGATAATTAGAACTTTGTCATTGCTTTCTTTCTTAATTCTCACACATGTAACATCTATATTACAACTTTGCCATTGCTTCAAAAGCTGATCCTCTTTAGTAATGTAGAATTACAATAATGCCATTGTGTATCTTATTTCTTTGTCATACCTGGTATTTTGTGTTCCTTTCTAAAAGATACTTCTCTTTTCTTGTATTGAGCTTATTAATAAACTTGAGAACCATTTCTTTTTGCATCCCATTGATGATAACATTTATGCATACCTATCTTATTTATCACCACTCAAGAGCACACATCAAATAACAAATAAGATCATAACCTTAATATATCTACACAAAAGTTTGTCATCTTAAAGACATCAATAAGGATTTTTTTTTCATCAACAACCTCCCTCTTTTTGATGATGATAAACTTCTTGTAGTAAAGAATTTGATATTTCAAAAATGGAGAAATTTTGTGCTCCCCCTCAACTTGTGCAGAATATAAAAATTATGCTCCCACTCAATTTATGCATAAAAATTTATAATTTTATTTATTTTATATTCTAATTTCAAAACGTTTCTCCTTTAATTATTCTCCCCCTTCTGTCATCATACAAAAAGGAACGGGAGATACATATAATACCATGTAGAAAGAAATGAAATTTTTTGAGATAAATTCTCATAAAAAATTAGATATAAATAACACGTATCTCCTTAAAATGTGTTTCTTACACTGAGTCTTTAAAGATGAAATCATCTTTAATTTTTATTTAAAGATGAGGTTTTCGTTGTTTGTATTTTTCTTCATACTTTCACCATCTTTGCATATAAAATTATTATTTTTTATTTCTTTATTTCTCCTTTCAGGAACCCAAATAATTTTAAAGTTGTTGACATTTTTCTTCAAACTTTCATATTTCTTGCATACATGTTTTTCCTTCTTGATTGTTTCATCATTGATATTAGGGACACAATTTTTGTAAATCCTTTGATTTTTGCAAGTATTGAATCCAATCCAGCTTTGTCAAAAACTCCTACTTGAGATCCCATGATATATTTGAAAAGTTTCAGTATATTTTCTAAATCTAGTAATATCATTTTTTAGTTTTACATATTTTGTTTTAAAAGCATTGTTCTCTTTTTTAGTTTCACAATAATTTTGAGAATGAACCTCCCGCGTTCCTTCATTGAGATTCGTATGTTTCTCATACATTTCTCAATGAGTTAGCTGCATGTTTTGAATGATTTTAAGATATTCATATTTTTTAATTTGCAGCATTTCATTTTCTTTCTTTATCTCATAAAATTTATTTTTTAGAGACAAACATTTTAATACAAAATGTTTAAGTCATTTATCATAATATCAAAACTCTGTTTCAAGATGTTTACATAAATGGAAAGGTTGACTTCTCTCTCTTCTACTTTTGAGGATGACATTTTATGCATTTCTAGAATTGGTTTAGAATTAGCTAATTTATCTTCATCCTCATCTGAATCTTTTAATTAAAACATAATGGTATAATTGAAGACTTTGATGCAAGTACCCACTTTATTAGTTTTGACATTTCTTCTTGGATCTTTTTCTCTTACACTATTTAAGCGCTTAAACCTTAGAGGTCGTGCTCTAATGCCAATTGAAGTAGATAGAAATGTCACTAGAAGGTGGGTTGATTAGGGACCCCTTTAAAATCTTGCTTTTAATTTATGAAATAAGCTTTATCAAAATAAAATATTAATAGAATCAATAATGAAAGTGTTTATAGTGTGTGAATTTTGTATAAATAAGCAAGCTTTAAAGGAAACAGATTAAGAAAAAACAGGAGAGATTTATCTTGGTTAACCAAACTTGGCTACATCAGTCCTCACGTTTTGTGAGACTTTCCAATTAATGATCAATATCTTTTGATCCTTTTCTAACACCAAGATGTAGTTTCATTATCCTCGCCAGGCTTACAATACTTATTACAAACCTTCAGTTGGCTAACACTATCACCCAATATCAACCATGACTTTAGAAAATACAAAATATTTAGAATAATTTGTAAGGAGGATCAGATTCATTATTCTTCAACAAATTATTATTTGTGGATGTGGTTTTAAGACAAATAATCTTAGAAATAAGGATCTTTGATTCTATGATTATAATTGTAATGCCCTGTATAATATTTACCTAGAATAATACAATACAAGCATTTTAGTTGGTACTGACACCATCATAAGTTCCTATTGGCATAGTTCACATACTTGACCATTCTAAAAACATAATACAATCTATGGTACAAGTTACGGAAACTAGCGAAAACAAAAATCTAAGATCAATATATAATATCCTCAATTGTATACAACAAATACACAACGGAATAAGCTCAACTAAGCTTCTCTTGAAACATCCAAGCATAGCTCCACTTGTAAATCAAACCTCAACCCACACCTGAAATATAGCAACAATAATGGGTGAGATATTAAATCTCAGTGAGTTCCCTATCTTATGGATTCTCTCGGCTTTACAGGGTTCTAGCCAAATCCTAAATCAAGTCAAGGGGAAGAGAAATGACCTTGAGTTCACAATCTCACACTATATGGAAACATGTTCATGAGTTCACCAACTCAAAATTAATTATCACTAATCGGTAACACATACCAAGGCATCTTTCCCCGGCCAGCCCTACAAGACAGTTCAACACGGGTCACGGATCCTTAAAAATGTAGACATCCATCCCCGGCCAGCCCCTCCAAAGAGTTATGGACACGGGTCCCGGAAGCTAACATAGATAACTTTCCCCGGCCAGCCTACACACGAGGCCCTTCAACACGGGTCATGGTTACCTACACATGGTACTTTCCCCGGCCAACCTACACAAGAGGCTCTTCAACACGGGTCACTAATACCACCCACTAAGTAACTTTCCCTGGCCAGCCCTTCCAAAGAGTTATGGACACGGGTCACAGTCACTTACTTAATAAACACTTTCCCCGACCAGCCCTTCCAAAGAGTTATGGACACGGGTCACAGATATTTATTAAGGGATAAAAACGGTTCCGATTACGTGATCTCACAAACAAATGTGATTGTATTCGACAATCACAAGGCCACAATCACCTTTCATAAAGAGCACAAAGGTTCACACACATGTTCCATACTAGTGTCTCACTCTCCTCTAGACCATTACTCGTCAAGGATGCACCTTTCTATATTGAATGCACGAGCATAGCCATCTAGAGTTTCTATCAATTTCTAGTCATAACCTAGAATCATATCATTAGGTTTGGGGTAAGTTTTTTCACTCTTCCTAATTCATTTTAAGCATGCATATTCTTTCGATCATGTTTAACAACAATTAATTACACATAGCATAATACAATTTGCATAATAGAATCACATATAATAATTCAATCATAAGTCACATAACTCTTGGTTTCCCTCCGATCATTTAATTAGGTATCAATTCAATATTTCTCACTCTTATCTCTTAGGATATTTTCACAGCTTTGTATCGGCTATAACCATGCCTCGATCGGATTTATGATCCAAAAGATATGGATTTTCAACATATCACATAACCATTATTTTCATTCATTTTCCACTAATACCAAGAACAATTCAATCCGAGTTATGGATCAAAAGTTATGAATTTTTAAAGAAAATAAATTATTTGAAAAACTGCCAGGAGCGCCCGCCGGTCAAGGCTTCCCCCGGCGGAGCCCTCTGCACCTACTTCTTCGCCCGGCGAAGCAGCGGCGTAAGTCCCATTCAAAAAACCCAGAAGTTCCAGAATCAAAACATGCTGCACCCCTTAACTTCTGCCCGGCGGAGCAGCGGCGCAAGCCTGCTTCGCCCAGTGCTCAAAACGCCGCCCGGCGGTGCGTATCAAAACCAAAACAGTAGAACTGCGTTTTTAGGGTTCCAAGGGCTTCAAAACCCACCCTTTCCACACCAGATTGTTTACCAACATCAAAACAAGTATCATCAATTGATCACATGCATATTACGACTACAATACGCATTTTATATCGAATTTCATCCGTTAGATTTCATTGATGTTATTTATTGCCATGTATATATCATGCTTTGATGTTATTCTCACTTGATTAATTTTATCCCCTTGAGTCCTTGAACTCATAATTGTTCACTTTAATTTCAATCCCACTTCATTTATGTTCATAAGAAGTTCCTATACTCCCCTCATTCCAAAGGAAAGTCTCTCTATTGACCTCAAAGTCATAGATAGTTCATTACCCTCTCTTGGCCTCATATCCATCTTCAACCCTTGACCTCATAGTCATAGGTAGCCATTATCTTCCCTGCTTTACCTAGCCTTAGATTTGGAGTCGCCGCACTCCACGTAGGTGTCTTACTGTCAGACCCTACTTTCCCATGAACCCTACAATCCCTTTTAACTTAGCCTTCCCAAGAGATAACCATTAATCTTTTACAAACCTTTCTTTAAACCTTCACAAGAGATTGCCATAAATCTCTTCTTCTTCAAGACGGTCTAACCCTTCACAATCCTTTCATAAGAGATAGCCATTAATCTCTTCTCCTAAACAATCAATCCTTACAAGCTTTGCTTTCAAGCTTTTCACCCTATTTTCCCTTGGAACCTTGACCACAGTCAAGAGTTCCTCACCCCCAATGAGAGGAACTACGAATGCTCTGATTCCATTCCCGTCAGGATACCTAGGCACGAGATGTGATGTCTTGGCGAGCATACTTAGTGTATATACCCCTAGGTCTTTACCTTAGCACAGTTTTCCTCAGCAAGCAAACCTTAACATAACACAATACTAACAAGAGGTTCCTGTAGAGTACTACAGATATTTAGGGTGCTAATACCTTCCTTTTGTATAACCAACCCCCAAACCTTAGATCTCTGAGCTGTGTCTCTACACAGCGCACTTAGGGTTTTTCGGTCTTTACCCTTTCCTTTGGATAAATCAAACCTCGGTGGTGAATTTCATGTTTTGTGATTCAAGTTAATTAATAGCTTGATATCCGATTCTCACCGCAACTATGGGGTATTACAATAATTTTAGTAAGAATATAACTTTGGAAGAATATGATGAGTTTTCTCTCTTAAACTCTCCTTGAATGAAGGTGTTTTCTCTCTTGATTTTTCCTTTAATGAATGAAGTTATTTTAAGACAAATATTCTTAGAAGGAATATCCTTGATTCTACGAATATGATTTTAGTGAGAATATGATTTTTGGAAGAATTTCATGAATGTTCTCTTGAATTTTCCTTGAATGATTGAGTTGAAATGAAGAGAATGTGAATGACTACTTATAGAGGTTTTGATCCTCTAGTTTCTTGAGTACCAGATCTAACCTGAGTATATACTTGAAATTACAAGTCTGCCATTGGTAATTACAATTCTACCATTGATAGTGTAAATGACAAAATCATCTATTTACAGAATTCCCACTGAGTGAGGCTGATACTCATGTTGTGTTTCTTGATCCTCAACTGCTATATGTAATTACGAAAATGAAATTTGGTATAATTTGATCCTCTATGATAATTACAACTCTGTCATTGCTTTCTTTCTTAATTCTCACGCATGTAACATCTCTATTACAACTTTGCCATTGCTTCAAAAGCTGATCCTCTTTAGTAATGTAGAATTACAATAATGTCATTGTGTATCTTATTTCTTTGTCATACCTAGTATTTTGTGTTCCTTTCTAAAATATACTTTTCTTTTCTTTTGTTGAGCTTAATATTAAACTTGAGAACCATTTCTTTTCACATCCCATTGATGATAAAATTTATGCATACCTATCTTATTAATCACCACTCAAGAGCACACATCAAATAACAAATAAGATCATAACCTTAATATATCTACACAAAAGTTTGTCATCTTCGAAACATCAAAAAGGATTTTTTTTTCATCAACAATCTCCCCCTTTTTGATGATGATAAACTTCATGTAGTAAAGATTTTGATATTTCAAAAATGGAGAAATTTTGTGCTCCCCCTCAACTTGTGCATAATATAAAAATTATGCCCCCCTCAATTTATGCATAAAAATTTATAATTTTATTTATTTTATATTCTACTTTCAAAACATTCCTGCTTTAATTATTCTCCCCTTCTGTCATCATACAAAAAGGAACGGGAGATACATATAATACCATGGAGAAAGAAATGAAATTTTTTGTGATAAATTCTCATAAAAAGTTAGATATAAATAACACATATCTCCTTCAAATGTGTTTCTTACAATGAGTCTTTAAAGATGAAATCATCTTTAATTTTTATTGAAAGATGAGGATTTCGTTGTTTGTATATTTCTTCATAATTTCACTATCTTTGCATTTTAAATTATCATTTTTGATTTCTTTATTTCTCCTTTCAGGAACCCAAATAATTTTAAAGTTTTGACATCTTTCTTCAAACTTTCATCTTTCTTGCATACATATTTTTCCTTCTTGATTGTTTCATCATTGATATTAGGGACATAAAGTTTTTGTAAGTCCTTTGATTTTTGCAAGTATTGAATCCAATCCAGCTTTGTCAAATACTCCTACTTGAGATCCCATGATTTTTTGAAAAGTTTCAGTATATTTTCTAAATCTAGTAATATCATTTGTTAGTTCTATATATTTTGTTTTTAAAGCATTGTTCTCTCTTTTAGTTTCACAAGAATTTTGAGAATGAACCTCCCTCGTTCCTTCATTGAGATTCTTATGTTTCTCATACATTTCTCAATGAGTTAGCTGCATGGTTTGAATGATTTTAAAATATTCATCATTTTTAATTTGCAGCATTTCATTTTCTTTCTTTAGCACATAAAATTTATTTTTTAGAGACAAACATTTTAATACAAAATGTTTAAGTCATTTAAAATTATATCAAACTCTGTTTCAACATGTTTAAATAAATGGAGAGGTTGACTTCCCTCTCTTCTACTTTTGAGGATGAAATTTTATGCATTTCTAGAATTGGTTTAGAATTAGCTAATTTATCTTCATCCTCAATTTGTTGAGAGTGTTGTTGATGCTTCATCTATCTCCTTCGTTGAGAGTGTTTATTTATTCTGAATCTTTTAATTAAAACATAATGGTATAATTGAAGACTTTGATGCAAGTACCCACTTTATTGGTTTTGACATTTCTTCTTGGATCTTTTTCTTTTACACTATTTAAGCGCGTAAACTTTAGAGGTCATACTCTAATGCCAATTGAAGTAGATAGAAATGTCACTAGAAGGGGGGTTGAATAGGGACCCCTTTAAAATCTTGCTTTTAATTTATGTAACAAGCTTTATAAAAAAAAAATTAATATAATCAATAATTAAAGTGTTTATAGTGTGTGAATTTTGTATAAATATGCAAGCTTGAAAGGAAAAAGTTTAAGAAAAAACACGAGAGATTTATCCTGGTTCACCAAACTTGGCTACATCAGTCCCCACGTTCTGTGAGACTTTCCAATTAATGATCAATATCTTTTGATCCTTTTCTAACACCAAAATATAGTTTCATTATCCTCGCCAGGCTTACAATACTGATTACAAACCTTCGGCTGGCTAACACTATCACCCAATATCAACCATGACTTGAGAATATACAAAATATTAAGAATAATTTGTAAGGAGGATCAGATTCACTATTCTTCAACAAATTATGATTTGGAGGATGTGGTTTTAAGACAAATACTGTTAGAAATAAGGATCTTTGATTCTATGATTAAAATTTTATTAAGAATATAACTTTGGAAGAATATGATGAATTTTTTCTCTTAAACTCTCCTTGAATGAAGGTGTTTTCTCTCTTGATTTTTCCTTTAATGAATGCTGTTATTTTAGGACAAATATTTTTAGAAGTAATATCCTTGATTCTAAGAATATGTTTCTTTTATGAGAATATGATTTTTGGAAGAATTTCATGAATGTTCTCTTGAATTTTCCTTGAATGATTGAGTTGAAATGAAGAGAATGTAAATGACTATTTATAGAGGTTTTGATCCTCTAGTTTCTTGAGTATCAGATCTGTCCTGAGTATATACTTGAAATTACAAGTCTATCGTTGGAAATTACAATTCTGCCATTGATAGTGTAAATGACAAAATCATATATTTATAGAATTGCCACTGAGTGAGACTGATACTCATGTTGTGTTTCTTGATCTTCAACTGCTATATGTATTTACGAAAATGAAATTTGGTATAATTTGATCCTCTATGATAATTACAACTTTGTCATTGCTTTCTTTCTTGATTCTCACGCATGTAACATCTCTATTACAATTTTGCCATTGCTTCAAACGCTGATCCTCTTAGTAATGTAGAATTACAATAATGCCATTGTGTATCTTATTTCTTTGTCATACCTAGTATTTTGTGTTCCTTTCTAAAATATACTTTTCTTTTTCTTTTATTGAGCTTAATATTAAACTTGGGAACCATTTCTTTTCACATCCCATTGATGATAAAATTTATGCATACCTATCTTATTAATCACCACTCAAGAGCACACATCAAATAACAAATAAGATCATAACCTTAATATATCTACACAAAATTTTGTCATCTTCGAAACATCAAAAAGGATTTTTTTTTCATCAAACAATCTCCCCCTTTTTGATGATGATAAACTTCTTGTAGTAAAGATTTTGATATTTCAAAAATGGAGAAATTTTGTGCTCCCCCTCAACTTGTGCATAATATAAAAATTATGCTCCCCCTCAATTTATGCATAAAAATTTATAATTTTATTTATTTTACATTCTACTTTCAAAACATTTCTCCTTTAATTATTCTCCCCTTCTGTCATCATACAAAAAGGAACGGGAGATACATATAATACCATGGAGAAAGAAATGAAATTTTTTGTGATAAATTCTCATAAAAAATTAGATATAAATAACACATATCTCCTTCAAATGTGTTTCTTACAATGTGTCTTTAAAGATGAAATCATCTTTAATTTTTATTGAAAGATGAGGATTTCGTTGTTTGTATATTTCTTCATACTTTCACTATCTTTGCATTTTAAATTATCATTTTTTATTTCTTTATTTCTCCTTTCAGGAACCCAAATAATTTTAAAGTTGTTGACATCTTTCTTCAAACTTTCATCTTTCTTGCATACATATTTTTCCTTCTTGATTGTTTCATCATTGATATTAGGGACACAAAGTTTTTGTAAGTCCTTTGATTTTTGCAAGTATTGAATCCAATCCAGCTTTGTCAAATACTCCTACTTGAGATCCCATGATTTTTTGAAAAGTTTCAGTATATTTTCTAAATCTAGTAATATCATTTGTTAGTTCTATATATTTTGTTTTTAAAGCATTGTTCTCTTTTTTAGTTTCACAAGAATTTTGAGAATGAACCTCCCTCGTTCCTTCATTGAGATTCTTATGTTTCTCATACATTTCTCAATGAGTTAGCTGCATGGTTTGAATGATTTTAAAATATTCATCATTTTTAATTTGCAGCATTTCATTTTCTTTCTTTAGCACATAAAATTTATTTTTTAGAGACAAACATTTTAATACAAAATGTTTGAGTCATTTAAAATTATATCAAACTCTGTTTCAACATGTTTAAATAAATGGAGAGGTTGACTTCCCTCTCTTCTACTTTTGAGGATGAAATTTTATGCATTTCTAGAATTGGTTTAGAATTAGCTAATTTATCTTCATCCTCAATTTGTTGAGAGTGTTGTTGATGCTTCATCTATCTCCTTCGTTGAGATTGTTTATTTATTCTGAATCTTTTAATTAAAACATAATGGTATAATTGGAGACTTTGATGCAAGTACCCACTTTATTGGTTTTGACATTTCTTCTTGGATCTTTTTTTTTTACACTATTTAAGCGCGTAAACTTTAGAGGTCATACTCTAATGCCAATTGAAGTAGATAGAAATGTCACTAGAAGGGGGGTTGAATAGGGACCCCTTTAAAATCTTGCTTTTAATTTATGTAACAAGCTTTATAAAAAAAAAATTAATATAATCAATAATTAAAGTGTTTATAGTGTGTGAATTTTGTATAAATATGCAAGCTTGAAAGGAAAAAGTTTAAGAAAAAACACGAGAGATTTATCCTGGTTCACCAAACTTGGCTACATCAGTCCCCACGTTCTGTGAGACTTTCCAATTAATGATCAATATCTTTTGATCCTTTTCTAACACCAAAATATAGTTTCATTATCCTCGCCAGGCTTACAATACTGATTACAAACCTTCGGCTGGCTAACACTATCACCCAATATCAACCATGACTTGAGAATATACAAAATATTAAGAATAATTTGTAAGGAGGATCAGATTCACTATTCTTCAACAAATTATGATTTGGAGGATGTGGTTTTAAGACAAATACTGTTAGAAATAAGGATCTTTGATTCTATGATTAAAATTTTATTAAGAATATAACTTTGGAAGAATATGATGAATTTTTTCTCTTAAACTCTCCTTGAATGAAGGTGTTTTCTCTCTTGATCTTTCCTTTAATGAATGCTGTTATTTTAGGACAAATATTCTTAGAAGTAATATCCTTGATTCTAAGAATATGTTTCTTTTATGAGAATATGATTTTTGGAAGAATTTCATGAATGTTCTCTTGAATTTTCCTTGAATGATTGAGTTGAAATGAAGAGAATGTAAATGACTATTTATAGAGGTTTTGATCCTCTAGTTTCTTGAGTATCAGATCTGTCCTGAGTATATACTTGAAATTACAAGTCTATCGTTGGAAATTACAATTCTGCCATTGATAGTGTAAATGACAAAATCATTTATTTATAGAATTGCCACTGAGTGAGACTGATACTCATGTTGTGTTTCTTGATCTTCAACTGCTATATGTATTTACGAAAATGAAATTTGGTATAATTTGATCCTCTATGATAATTACAACTTTGTTATTGCTTTCTTTCTTGATTCTCACGCATGTAACATCTCTATTACAAATTTGCCATTGCTTCAAACGCTGATCCTCTTTGTAATGTAGAATTACAATAATGCCATTGTGTATCTTATTTCTTTGTCATACCTAGTATTTTGTGTTCCTTTCTAAAATATACTTTTCTTTTTCTTTTATTGAGCTTAATATTAAACTTGGGAACCATTTCTTTTCACATCCCATTGATGATAAAATTTATGCATACCTATCTTATTAATCACCACTCAAGAGCACACATCAAATAACAAATAAGATCATAACCTTAATATATCTACACAAAATTTTGTCATCTTCGAAACATCAAAAAGGATTTTTTTTTCATCAAACAATCTCCCCCTTTTTGATGATGATAAACTTCTTGTAGTAAAGATTTTGATATTTCAAAAATGAAGAAATTTTGTGCTCCCCCTCAACTTGTGCATAATATAAAAATTATGCTCCCCCTCAATTTATGCATAAAAATTTATAATTTTATTTATTTTATATTCTACTTTCAAAACATTTCTCCTTTAATTATTCTCCCCTTCTGTCATCATACAAAAAGGAACGGGAGATACATATAATACCATGGAGAAAGAAATGAAATTTTTTGTGATAAATTCTCATAAAAAATTAGATATAAATAACACATATCTCCTTCAAATGTGTTTCTTACAATGTGTCTTTAAAGATGAAATCATCTTTAATTTTTATTGAAAGATGAGGATTTCGTTGTTTGTATATTTCTTCATACTTTCACTATCTTTGCATTTTAAATTATCATTTTTTATTTCTTTATTTCTCCTTTCAGGAACCCAAATAATTTTAAAGTTGTTGACATCTTTCTTCAAACTTTCATCTTTCTTGTATACATATTTTTCCTTCTTGATTGTTTCATCATTGATATTAGGGACACAAAGTTTTTGTAAGTCCTTTGATTTTTGCAAGTATTGAATCCAATCCAGCTTTGTCAAATACTCCTACTTGAGATCCCACGATTTTTTGAAAAGTTTCAGTATATTTTTTAAATCTAGTAATATCATTTGTTAGTTCTACATATTTTGTTTTTAAAGCATTGTTCTCTTTTTTAGTTTCAAAAGAATTTTGAGAATGAACCTCCCTCGTTCCTTCATTGAGATTCTTATGTTTCTCATACATTTATCAATGAGTTAGCTGCATGTTTTGAATGATTTTAAAATATTCATCATTTTTAATTTGCAGCATTTCATTTTCTTTCTTTATCTCATAAAATTTATTTTTTAGAGACAAACATTTTAATACAAAATGTTTGAGTCATTTAAAATTATATCAAACTCTGTTTCAACATGTTTACATAAATGGAGAGGTTGACTTCCCTCTCTTCTACTTTTGAGGATGAAATTTTATGCATTTCAAGAATTGGTTTAGAATTAGCTAATTTATCTTCATCCTCAATTTGTTGAGAGTGTTGTTGATGCTTCATCTATCTCCTTCGTTGAGAGTGTTTATTTATTCTGAATCTTTTAATTAAAACATAATGGTATAATTGAAGACTTTGATGCAAGTACCCACTTTATTGGTTTTGACATTTCTTCTTGGATCTTTTCCTCTTACACTATTTAAGCGCTTAAACTTTAGAGGTCGTACTCTAATGCCAATTGAAGTAGATAGAAATGTCACTAGAAGGGGGGTTGAATAGGGACCCCTTTAAAATCTTGCTTTTAATTTATGTAACAAGCTTTATAAAAAAAATATATTAATATAATCAATAATTAAAGTGTTTATAGTGTGTGAATTTTGTATAAATATGCAAGCTTGAAAGGAAAGAGTTTAAGAAAAAACATGAGAGATTTATCCTGGTTCACCAAACTTGGCTACATCAGTCCCCACGTTTTGTGAGACTTTCCAATTAATGATCAATATCTTTTGATCCTTTTCTAACACCAAAATATAGTTTCATTATCCTCGCCAGGCTTACAATACTGATTACAAACCTTCGCCTGGCTAACACTATCACCCAATATCAACCATGACTTGAGAATATACAAAATATTAAGAATAATTTGTAAGGAGGATCAGATTCACTATTCTTCAACAAATTATTATTTGGAGGATGTGGTTTTAAGACCAATAATGTTAGAAATAAGGATCTTTGATTCTATGATTAAAATTTTATTAAGAATATAGCTTTGGAAGAATAAGATGAATTTTTTCTCTTAAACTCTCCTTGAATGAAGGTGTTTTCTCTCTTGATTTTTCCTTTAATGAATGATGTTATTTTAGGACAAATATTCTTAGAAGTAATATCCTTGATTCTAAGAATATGTTTCTTTTATGAGAATATGATTTTTGGAAGAATTTCATGAATGTTCTCTTGAATTTTCCTTGAATGATTGAGTTGAAATGAAGAGAATGTAAATGACTATTTATAGAGTTTTTATCCTCTAGTTTCTTGAGTATCAGATCTGTCCTGAGTATATACTTGAAATTACAAGTCTATCGTTGGTAATTACAATTCTGCCATTGATAGTGTAAATGACAAAATCATCTATTTATAGAATTGCCACTGAGTGAGACTGATACTCATGTTGTGTTTCTTGATCTTCAACTGCTATATGTATTTACGAAAATGAAATTTGGTATAATTTGATCCTCTATGATAATTACAACTTTGTCATTGCTTTCTTTCTTGATTATCACGCATGTAACATCTCTATTACAACTTTGCCATTGCTTCAAACGCTGATCCTCTTTAGTAATGTAGAATTACAATAATGCCATTGTGTATCTTATTTCTTTGTCATACCTAGTATTTTGTGTTCCTTTCTAAAATATACTTTTCTTTTCTTTTATTGAGCTTAATATTAAACTTGAGAACCATTTCTTTTCACATCCCATTGATGATAAAATTTATGCATACCTATCTTATTAATTACCACTCAAGAGCACACATCAAATAACAAATCAGATCATAACCTTAATATATCTACACAAAAGTTTGTCATCTTCGAAACATCAAAAACTATTTTTTTTCATCAACAATCTCCCCCTTTTTGATGATGATAAACTTCTTGTAGTAAAGATTTTGATATTTCAAAAATGGAGAAATTTTGTGCTCCCCCTCAATTTATGCATAAAATTTTATAATTTTATTTATGTTATATTCTACTTTCAAAACATTTCTCCTTTAATTATTCTCCCCTTCTGTCATCATACAAAAAGGAACGGGAGATACATATAATACCATGGAGAAAAAAATGAAATTTTTTGTGATAAATTCTCATAAAAAATTAGATATAAATAACACATATCTCCTTCAAATGTGTTTCTTACACTGATTCTTTAACGATGAAATCATCTTTAATTTTTATTTAAAGATGAGGTTTTCGTTGTTTGTATATTTCTTCATACTTTCACCATATTTGCATTTTAAATTATCATTTTTTATTTCTTTATTTCTCCTTTCAGGAACCCGAATAATTTTAAAGTTGTTGACATCTTTCTTCAAACTTTCATTTTTCTTGCATACATATTTTTCCTTCTTGATTGTTTCATCATTGATATTAGGGACACAAAGTTTTTGTAAGTCCATTGATTTTTGCAAGTATTGAATCCAATCCAGCTTTGTCAAATACTCCTACTTGAGATCCCATGATTTTTTAAAAAGTTGCAGTATATTTTCTAAATCTAGTAATATCATATGTTAGTTCTACATATTTTGTTTTTAAAGCATTGTTCTGTTTTTTAGTTTCACAAGAATTTTGAGAATGAACCTCCCTCGTTCCTTCATTGAGATTCTTATGTTTCTCATACATTTCTCAATGAGTTAGCTGCATGTTTTGAATGATTTTAAGATATTCATCATTTTTAATTTGCAGCATTTCATTTTCTTTCTTTATCTCATAAAATTTATTTTTTAGAGAAAAACATTTTAATACAAAATGTTTGAGTCATTTAAAATAATATCAAACTCTATTTCAACATGTTTACATAAATGGAGAGGTTGACTTCCCTCTCTTCTACTTTTGAGGATGAAATTTTATGCATTTCTAGAATTTGTTTAGAATTAGCTAATTTATCTTCATCCTCAATTTGTTGAGAGTGTTGTTGATGCTTCGTCTATCTCCTTCGTTGAGAGTGTTTATTTATTCTGAATCTTTTAATTAAAACATAATGGTATAATTGAAGACTTTGATGCAAGTACCCACTTTATTGGTTTTGACATTTCTTCTTGGATCTTTTCCTCTTACACTATTTAAGTGCGTAAACTTTAGAGGTCGTACTCTAATGCCAATTGAAGTATATTGAAATGTCACTAGAAGGGGGGTTCAATAGGGACCCCTTTAAAATCTTGCTTTTAATTTATGTAACAAGCTTTATCAAAAACAAAATTAATATAATTAATAATTAAAGTGTTTATAGTGTGTGAATTCTGTATAAATATGCAAGCTTGAAAGAAAAAAGTTTAAGAAAAAACACGAGAGATTTATCCTGGTTCACTAAACTTGGCTACATCAGTCCCCACGTTTTGTGAGACTTTCCAATTAATGATCAATATCTTTTGATCCTTTTCTAACACCAAAATATAGTTTCATTATCCTCGCCAGACTTACAATACTGATTACAAACCTTCGGCTGGCTAACACTATCACCCAATATCAACCATGACTTGAGAATATACAAAATATTAAGAATAATTTGTAAGGAGGATCAGATTCACTATTCTTCAACAAATTATTATTTGGAGGATGTGGTTTTAAGACAAATAATGTTAGAAATAAGGATCTTTGATTCTATGATTAAAATTTTATTAAGAATATAACTTTGGAAGAATATGATGAATTTTTTCTCTTAAACTCTCCTTGAATGAAGGTGTTTTCTCTCTTGATTTTTCCTTTAATGAATGATGTTATTTTAGGACAAATATTCTTAGAAGTAATATCCTTGATTCTAAGAATATGTTTCTTTTATGAGAATATGATTTTTGGAAGAATTTCATGAATGTTCTCTTGAATTTTCCTTGAATGATTGAGTTGAAATAAAGAGAATGTAAATGACTATTTATAGAGGTTTTGATCCTCTAGTTTCTTGAGTATCAGATCTGTCCTGAGTATATACTTGAAATTATAAGTCTATCGTTGGTAATTACAATTCTGCCATTGATAGTGTAAATGACAAAATCATCTATTTATAGAATTGCCACTGAGTGAGACTGATACTCATGTTGTGTTTCTTGATCTTCAACTGCTATATGTATTTACGTAAATGAAATTTGGTATAATTTGATCCTCTATGATAATTACAACTTTGTCATTGCTTGCTTTCTTGATTCTCACGCATGTAACATCTCTATTACAACTTTGCCATTGCTTCAAACGCTGATCCTCTTTAGTAATGTAGAATTACAATAATGCCATTGTGTATCTTATTTCTTTGTCATACCTAGTATTTTGTGTTCCTTTCTAAAATATACTTTTCTTTTCTTTTATTGAGCTTAATATTAAACTTGAGAACCATTTCTTTTCACATCCCATTGATGATAAAATTTACGCATACCTATCTTATTAATCACCACTCAAGAGCTCACATCAAATAACAAATAAGATCATAACCTTAATATATCTACACAAAAGTTTGTCATCTTTGAAACATCAAAAAGGATTTTTTTTCATCAACAATCTCCCCCTTTTTGATGATGATAAACTTCTTGTAGTAAAGATTTTGATATTTCAAAAATGGAGAAATTTTGTGCTCCCTATCAACTTGTGCATAATATAAAAATTATGCTCCCCCTCAATTTATGCATAAAAATTTATAATTTTATTAATTTTATATTCTACTTTCAAAATATTTCTCCTTTAATTATTCTCCTCTTCTGTCTTCATACAAAAAGGAACGGGAGATACATATAATACCATGGAGAAAGAAATGAAATTTTTTGTGATAAATTCTCATAAAAAATTAGATATAAATAACACGTATCTCCTTCAAATGTGTTTCTTACAATGAGTCTTTAAAGATGAAATCATCTTTAATTTTTATTGAAAGATGAGGATTTCGTTGTTTGTATATTTCTTCATACTTTCACTATCTTTGCATTTTAAATTATCATTTTTTATTTCTTTATTTCTCTTTTCAGGAACCCAAATAATTTTAAAGTTGTTGACATCTTTCTTCAAATTTTCATCTTTCTTGCATACATATTTTTCCTTCTTGATTGTTTCATCATTGATATTAGGGACACAAAGTTTTTGTAAGTCCTTTGATTTTTGCAAGTATTGAATCCAATCCAGCTTTGTCAAATACTCCTACTTCAGATCCCATGATTTTTTAAAAAGTTTCAGTATATTTTCTAAATCTAGTAATACCATTTGTTAGTTCTACATATTTTGTTTTTAAAGCATTGTTCTGTTTTTAAGTTTCACAAGAATTTTGAGAATGAACCTCCCTCGTTCCTTCATTGAGATTCGTATGTTTCTCATACATTTCTCAATGAGTTAGCTGCATGTTTTGAATGATTTTAAGATATTCATCATTTTTAATTTGCAGCATTTCATTTTCTTTCTTTATCTCATAAAATTTATTTTTTAGAGAAAAACATTTTAATACAAAATGTTTGAGTCATTTAAAATAATATCAAACTCTATTTCAACATGTTTACATAAATGGAGAGGTTGACTTCCCTCTCTTCTACTTTTGAGGATGAAATTTTATGCATTTCTAGAATTTGTTTAGAATTAGCTAATTTATCTTCATCATCAATTTGTTGAGAGTGTTGTTGATGCTTCATCTATCTCCTTCGTTGAGAGTGTTTATTCATTCTGAATCTTTTAATTAAAACATAATGGTATAATTGAAGACTTGATGCAAGTACCCACTTTATTGGTTTTGACATTTCTTCTTGGATCTTTTCCTCTTACACTATTTAAGCGCGTAAACTTTAGAGGTCGTACTCTAATGCCAATTGAAGTAGATAGAAATGTCACTAGAAGGGGGGTTCAATAGGGACACCTTTAAAATCTTGCTTTTAATTTATGTAACAAGCTTTATCAAAAACAAAATTAATATAATTAATAATTAAAGTGTTTATAGTGTGTGAATTCTGTATAAATATGCAAGCTTGAAAGAAAAAAGTTTAAGAAAAAACACGAGAGATTTATCCTGGTTCACTAAACTTGGCTACATCAGTCCCCACGTTTTGTGAGACTTTCCAATTAATGATCAATATCTTTTGATCCTTTTCTAACACCAAAATATAGTTTCATTATCCTCGCCAGACTTACAATACTGATTACAAACCTTCGGCTGGCTAACACTATCACCCAATATCAACCATGACTTGAGAATATACAAAATATTAAGAATAATTTGTAAGGAGGATCAGATTCACTATTCTTCAACAAATTATTATTTGGAGGATGTGGTTTTAAGACAAATAATGTTAGAAATAAGGATCTTTGATTCTATGATTAAAATTTTATTAAGAATATAACTTTGGAAGAATATGATGAATTTTTTCTCTTAAACTCTCCTTGAATGAAGGTGTTTTCTCTCTTGATTTTTCCTTTAATGAATGATGTTATTTTAGGACAAATATTCTTAGAAGTAATATCCTTGATTCTAAGAATATGTTTCTTTTATGAGAATATGATTTTTGGAAGAATTTCATGAATGTTCTCTTGAATTTTCCTTGAATGATTGAGTTGAAATGAAGAGAATGTAAATGACTATTTATAGAGGTTTTGATCCTCTAGTTTCTTGAGTATCAAATCTGTCCTGAGTATATACTTGAAATTATAAGTCTATCGTTGGTAATTACAATTCTGCCATTGATAGTGTAAATGACAAAATCATCTATTTATAGAATTGCCACTGAGTGAGACTGATACTCATGTTGTGTTTCTTGATCTTCAACTGCTATATGTATTTACGAAAATGAAATTTGGTATAATTTGATCCTCTATGATAATTACAACTTTGTCATTGCTTGCTTTCTTGATTCTCACGCATGTAACATCTCTATTACAACTTTGCCATTGCTTCAAACGCTGATCCTCTTTAGTAATGTAGAATTACAATAATGCCATTGTGTATCTTATTTCTTTGTCATACCTAGTATTTTGTGTTCCTTTCTAAAATATACTTTTCTTTTCTTTTATTGAGCTTAATATTAAACTTGAGAACCATTTCTTTTCACATCCCATTGATGATAAAATTTACGCATACCTATCTTCTTAATCACCACTCAAGAGCACACATCAAATAACAAATAAGATCATAACCTTAATATATCTACACAAAAGTTTGTCATCTTCGAAACATCAAAAAGGATTTTTTTTCATCAACAATCTCCCCCTTTTTGATGATGATAAACTTCTTGTAGTAAAGATTTTGATATTTCAAAAATGGAGAAATTTTGTGCTCCCTATCAACTTGTGCATAATATAAAAATTATGCTCCCCCTCAATTTATGCATAAAAATTTATAATTTTATTAATTTTATATTCTACTTTCAAAATATTTCTCCTTTAATTATTCTCCCCTTCTGTCATCATACAAAAAGGAACGGGAGATACATATAATACCATGGAGAAAGAAATGAAATTTTTTGTGATAAATTCTCATAAAAAATTAGATATAAATAACACGTATCTCCTTCAAATGTGTTTCTTACAATGAGTCTTTAAAGATGAAATCATCTTTAATTTTTATTGAAAGATGAGGATTTCGTTGTTTGTATATTTCTTCATACTTTCACTATCTTTGCATTTTAAATTATCATTTTTTATTTCTTTATTTCTCTTTTCAGGAACCCAAATAATTTTAAAGTTGTTGACATCTTTCTTCAAATTTTCATCTTTCTTGCATACATATTTTTCCTTCTTGATTGTTTCATCATTGATATTAGGGACACAAAGTTTTTGTAAGTCCTTTGATTTTTGCAAGTATTGAATCCAATCCAGCTTTGTCAAATACTCCTACTTCAGATCCCATGATTTTTTAAAAAGTTTCAGTATATTTTCTAAATCTAGTAATACCATTTGTTAGTTCTACATATTTTGTTTTTAAAGCATTGTTCTGTTTTTAAGTTTCACAAGAATTTTGAGAATGAACCTCCCTCGTTCCTTCATTGAGATTCGTATGTTTCTCATACATTTCTCAATGAGTTAGCTGCATGTTTTGAATGATTTTAAGATATTCATCATTTTTAATTTGCAGCATTTCATTTTCTTTCTTTATCTCATAAAATTTATTTTTTAGAGAAAAACATTTTAATACAAAATGTTTGAGTCATTTAAAATAATATCAAACTCTGTTTCAACATGTTTACATAAATGGAGAGGTTGACTTCCCTCTCTTCTACTTTTGAGGATGAAATTTTATGCATTTCTAGAATTTGTTTAGAATTAGCTAATTTATCTTCATCATCAATTTGTTGAGAGTGTTGTTGATGCTTCATCTATCTCCTTCGTTGAGAGTGTTTATTCATTCTGAATCTTTTAATTAAAACATAATGGTATAATTGAAGACTTGATGCAAGTACCCACTTTATTGGTTTTGACATTTCTTCTTGGATCTTTTCCTCTTACACTATTTAAGCGCGTAAACTTTAGAGGTCGTACTCTAATGCCAATTGAAGTAGATAGAAATGTCACTAGAAGGGGGGTTCAATAGGGACACCTTTAAAATCTTGCTTTTAATTTATGTAACAAGCTTTATCAAAAACAAAATTAATATAATTAATAATTAAAGTGTTTATAGTGTGTGAATTCTGTATAAATATGCAAGCTTGAAAGAAAAAAGTTTAAGAAAAAACACGAGAGATTTATCCTGGTTCACTAAACTTGGCTACATCAGTCCCCACGTTTTGTGAGACTTTCCAATTAATGATCAATATCTTTTGATCCTTTTCTAACACCAAAATATAGTTTCATTATCCTCGCCAGACTTACAATACTGATTACAAACCTTCGGCTGGCTAACACTATCACCCAATATCAACCATGACTTGAGAATATACAAAATATTAAGAATAATTTGTAAGGAGGATCAGATTCACTATTCTTCAACAAATTATTATTTGGAGGATGTGGTTTTAAGACAAATAATGTTAGAAATAAGGATCTTTGATTCTATGATTAAAATTTTATTAAGAATATAACTTTGGAAGAATATGATGAATTTTTTCTCTTAAACTCTCCTTGAATGAAGGTGTTTTCTCTCTTGATTTTTCCTTTAATGAATGATGTTATTTTAGGACAAATATTCTTAGAAGTAATATCCTTGATTCTAAGAATATGTTTCTTTTATGAGAATATGATTTTTGGAAGAATTTCATGAATGTTCTCTTGAATTTTCCTTGAATGATTGAGTTGAAATGAAGAGAATGTAAATGACTATTTATAGAGGTTTTGATCCTCTAGTTTCTTGAGTATCAAATCTGTCCTGAGTATATACTTGAAATTATAAGTCTATCGTTGGTAATTACAATTCTGCCATTGATAGTGTAAATGACAAAATCATCTATTTATAGAATTGCCACTGAGTGAGACTGATACTCATGTTGTGTTTCTTGATCTTCAACTGCTATATGTATTTACGAAAATGAAATTTGGTATAATTTGATCCTCTATGATAATTACAACTTTGTCATTGCTTGCTTTCTTGATTCTCACGCATGTAACATCTCTATTACAACTTTGCCATTGCTTCAAACGCTGATCCTCTTTAGTAATGTAGAATTACAATAATGCCATTGTGTATCTTATTTCTTTGTCATACCTAGTATTTTGTGTTCCTTTCTAAAATATACTTTTCTTTTCTTTTATTGAGCTTAATATTAAACTTGAGAACCATTTCTTTTCACATCCCATTGATGATAAAATTTACGCATACCTATCTTCTTAATCACCACTCAAGAGCACACATCAAATAACAAATAAGATCATAACCTTAATATATCTACACAAAAGTTTGTCATCTTCGAAACATCAAAAAGGATTTTTTTTCATCAACAATCTCCCCCTTTTTGATGATGATAAACTTCTTGTAGTAAAGATTTTGATATTTCAAAAATGGAGAAATTTTGTGCTCCCTATCAACTTGTGCATAATATAAAAATTATGCTCCCCCTCAATTTATGCATAAAAATTTATAATTTTATTAATTTTATATTCTACTTTCAAAATATTTCTCCTTTAATTATTCTCCCCTTCTGTCATCATACAAAAAGGAACGGGAGATACATATAATACCATGGAGAAAGAAATGAAATTTTTTGTGATAAATTCTCATAAAAAATTAGATATAAATAACACGTATCTCCTTCAAATGTGTTTCTTACAATGAGTCTTTAAAGATGAAATCATCTTTAATTTTTATTGAAAGATGAGGATTTCGTTGTTTGTATATTTCTTCATACTTTCACTATCTTTGCATTTTAAATTATCATTTTTTATTTCTTTATTTCTCTTTTCAGGAACCCAAATAATTTTAAAGTTGTTGACATCTTTCTTCAAATTTTCATCTTTCTTGCATACATATTTTTCCTTCTTGATTGTTTCATCATTGATATTAGGGACACAAAGTTTTTGTAAGTCCTTTGATTTTTGCAAGTATTGAATCCAATCCAGCTTTGTCAAATACTCCTACTTCAGATCCCATGATTTTTTAAAAAGTTTCAGTATATTTTCTAAATCTAGTAATACCATTTGTTAGTTCTACATATTTTGTTTTTAAAGCATTGTTCTGTTTTTAAGTTTCACAAGAATTTTGAGAATGAACCTCCCTCGTTCCTTCATTGAGATTCGTATGTTTCTCATACATTTCTCAATGAGTTAGCTGCATGTTTTGAATGATTTTAAGATATTCATCATTTTTAATTTGCAGCATTTCATTTTCTTTCTTTATCTCATAAAATTTATTTTTTAGAGAAAAACATTTTAATACAAAATGTTTGAGTCATTTAAAATAATATCAAACTCTATTTCAACATGTTTACATAAATGGAGAGGTTGACTTCCCTCTCTTCTACTTTTGAGGATGAAATTTTATGCATTTCTAGAATTTGTTTAGAATTAGCTAATTTATCTTCATCATCAATTTGTTGAGAGTGTTGTTGATGCTTCATCTATCTCCTTCGTTGAGAGTGTTTATTCATTCTGAATCTTTTAATTAAAACATAATGGTATAATTGAAGACTTGATGCAAGTACCCACTTTATTGGTTGTGACATTTCTTCTTGGATCTTTTCCTCTTACACTATTTAAGCGCGTAAACTTTAGAGGTCGTACTCTAATGCCAATTGAAGTAGATAGAAATGTCACTAGAAGGGGGGTTCAATAGGGACCCCTTTAAAATCTTGCTTTTAATTTATGTAACAAGCTTTATCAAAAACAAAATTAATATAATTAATAATTAAAGTGTTTATAGTGTGTGAATTCTGTATAAATATGCAAGCTTGAAAGAAAAAAGTTTAAGAAAAAACACGAGAGATTTATCCTGGTTCACTAAACTTGGCTACATCAGTCCCCACATTTTGTGAGACTTTCCAATTAATGATCAATATCTTTTGATCCTTTTCTAACACCAAAATATAGTTTCATTATCCTCGCCAGACTTACAATACTGATTACAAACCTTCGGCTGGCTAACACTATCACCCAATATCAACCATGACTTGAGAATATACAAAATATTAAGAATAATTTGTAAGGAGGATCAGATTCACTATTCTTCAACAAATTATTATTTGGAGGATGTGGTTTTAAGACAAATAATGTTAGAAATAAGGATCTTTGATTCTATGATTAAAATTTTATTAAGAATATAACTTTGGAAGAATATGATGAATTTTTTCTCTTAAACTCTCCTTGAATGAAGGTGTTTTCTCTCTTGATTTTTCCTTTAATGAATGATGTTATTTTAGGACAAATATTCTTAGAAGTAATATCCTTGATTCTAAGAATATGTTTCTTTTATGAGAATATGATTTTTGGAAGAATTTCATGAATGTTCTCTTGAATTTTCCTTGAATGATTGAGTTGAAATGAAGAGAATGTAAATGACTATTTATAGAGGTTTTGATCCTCTAGTTTCTTGAGTATCAAATCTGTCCTGAGTATATACTTGAAATTATAAGTCTATCGTTGGTAATTACAATTCTGCCATTGATAGTGTAAATGACAAAATCATCTATTTATAGAATTGCCACTGAGTGAGACTGATACTCATGTTGTGTTTCTTGATCTTCAACTGCTATATGTATTTACGAAAATGAAATTTGGTATAATTTGATCCTCTATGATAATTACAACTTTGTCATTGCTTGCTTTCTTGATTCTCACGCATGTAACATCTCTATTACAACTTTGCCATTGCTTCAAACGCTAATCCTCTTTAGTAATGTAGAATTACAATAATGCCATTGTGTATCTTATTTCTTTGTCATACCTAGTATTTTGTGTTCCTTTCTAAAATATACTTTTCTTTTCTTTTATTGAGCTTAATATTAAACTTGAGAACCATTTCTTTTCACATCCCATTGATGATAAAATTTACGCATACCTATCTTCTTAATCACCACTCAAGAGCACACATCAAATAACAAATAAGATCATAACCTTAATATATCTACACAAAAGTTTGTCATCTTCGAAACATCAAAAAGGATTTTTTTTCATCAACAATCTCCCCCTTTTTGATGATGATAAACTTCTTGTAGTAAAGATTTTGATATTTCAAAAATGGAGAAATTTTGTGCTCCCTATCAACTTGTGCATAATATAAAAATTATGCTCCCCCTCAATTTATGCATAAAAATTTATAATTTTATTAATTTTATATTCTACTTTCAAAATATTTCTCCTTTAATTATTCTCCCCTTCTGTCATCATACAAAAAGGAACGGGAGATACATATAATACCATGGAGAAAGAAATGAAATTTTTTGTGATAAATTCTCATAAAAAATTAGATATAAATAACACGTATCTCCTTCAAATGTGTTTCTTACAATGAGTCTTTAAAGATGAAATCATCTTTAATTTTTATTGAAAGATGAGGATTTCGTTGTTTGTATATTTCTTCATACTTTCACTATCTTTGCATTTTAAATTATCATTTTTTATTTCTTTATTTCTCTTTTCAGGAACCCAAATAATTTTAAAGTTGTTGTCATCTTTCTTCAAATTTTCATCTTTCTTGCATACATATTTTTCCTTCTTGATTGTTTCATCATTGATATTAGGGACACAAAGTTTTTGTAAGTCCTTTGATTTTTGCAAGTATTGAATCCAATCCAGCTTTGTCAAATACTCCTACTTCAGATCCCATGATTTTTTAAAAAGTTTCAGTATATTTTCTAAATCTAGTAATACCATTTGTTAGTTCTACATATTTTGTTTTTAAAGCATTGTTCTGTTTTTAAGTTTCACAAGAATTTTGAGAATGAACCTCCCTCGTTCCTTCATTGAGATTCGTATGTTTCTCATACATTTCTCAATGAGTTAGCTGCATGTTTTGAATGATTTTAAGATATTCATCATTTTTAATTTGCAGCATTTCATTTTCTTTCTTTATCTCATAAAATTTATTTTTTAGAGAAAAACATTTTAATACAAAATGTTTGAGTCATTTAAAATAATATCAAACTCTGTTTCAACATGTTTACATAAATGGAGAGGTTGACTTCCCTCTCTTCTACTTTTGAGGATGAAATTTTATGCATTTCTAGAATTTGTTTAGAATTAGCTAATTTATCTTCATCATCAATTTGTTGAGAGTGTTGTTGATGCTTCATCTATCTCCTTCGTTGAGAGTGTTTATTCATTCTGAATCTTTTAATTAAAACATAATGGTATAATTGAAGACTTGATGCAAGTACCCACTTTATTGGTTTTGACATTTCTTCTTGGATCTTTTCCTCTTACACTATTTAAGCGCGTAAACTTTAGAGGTCGTACTCTAATGCCAATTGAAGTAGATAGAAATGTCACTAGAAGGGGGGTTCAATAGGGACCCCTTTAAAATCTTGCTTTTAATTTATGTAACAAGCTATATCAAAAACAAAATTAATATAATTAATAATTAAAGTGTTTATAGTGTGTGAATTCTGTATAAATATGCAAGCTTGAAAGAAAAAAGTTTAAGAAAAAACACGAGAGATTTATCCTGGTTCACTAAACTTGGCTACATCAGTCCCCACGTTTTGTGAGACTTTCCAATTAATGATCAATATCTTTTGATCCTTTTCTAACACCAAAATATACTTTCATTATCCTCGCCAGACTTACAATACTGATTACAAACCTTCGGCTGGCTAACACTATCACCCAATATCAACCATGACTTGAGAATATACAAAATATTAAGAATAATTTGTAAGGAGGATCAGATTCACTATTCTTCAACAAATTATTATTTGGAGGATGTGGTTTTAAGACAAATAATGTTAGAAATAAGGATCTTTGATTCTATGATTAAAATTTTATTAAGAATATAACTTTGGAAGAATATGATGAATTTTTTCTCTTAAACTCTCCTTGAATGAAGGTGTTTTCTCTCTTGATTTTTCCGTTAATGAATGATGTTATTTTTGGACAAATATTCTTAGAAGTAATATCCTTGATTCTAAGAATATGTTTCTTTTATGAGAATATGATTTTTGGAAGAATTTCATGAATGTTCTCTTGAATTTTCCTTGAATGATTGAGTTGAAATGAAGAGAATATAAATGACTATTTATAGAGGTTTTGATCGTCTAGTTTCTTGAGTATCAGATCTGTCCTGAGTATATACATGAAATGACAAGTCTATCGTTGGTAATTACAATTCTGCCATTGATAGTGTAAATGACAAAATCATCTATTTATTGAATTGCCACTGAGTGAGACTGATACTCATGTTGTGTTTCTTGATCTTCAACTGCTATATGTATTTACGAAAAAGAAATTTGGTATAATTTGATCCTCTATGATAATTACAACTTTGTCATTGCTTTCTTTCTTGATTCTCACGCATGTAACATCTCTATTACAACTTTGCCATTGCTTCAAACGGTGATCCTCTTTAGTAATGTAGAATTACAATAATGCCATTGTGTATCTTATTTCTATGTCATACCTAGTATTTTGTGTTCCTTTCTAAAATATACTTTTCTTTTCTTTTATTGAGCTTAATATTAAACATGAGAACCATTTCTTTTCACATCCCATTGATGATAAAATTTATGCATACCTATCTTATTAATCACCACTCAAGAGCACACATCAAATAACAAATAAGATCATAACCTTAATATATCTACACAAAAGTTTGTCATCTTCGAAACATCAAAAAGGATTTTTTTTTCATCAACAATCTCCCCCTTTTTAATGATGATAAACTTCTTGTAGTAAAGATTTTGATATTTCAAAAATGGAGAAATTTTGTGCTCCCTATCAACTTGTGCATAATATAAAAATTATGCCCCCCCTCAATTTATGCATAAAAATTTATAATTTTATTTATTTTATATTCTACTTTCAAAATATTTCTCCTTTAATTATTCTCCCCTTCTGTCATCATACAAAAAGGAACGGGAGATACATATAATACCATGGAGAAAGAAATGAAATTTTTTGTGATAAATTCTCATAAAAAATTATATATAAATAACACGTATCTCCTTCAAATGTGTTTCTTACAATGAGTCTTTAAAGATGAAATCATCTTTAATTTTTATTGAAAGATGAGGATTTCGTTGTTTGTATATTTCTTCATACTTTCACTATCTTTGCATTTTAAATTATCATTTTTGATTTCTTTATTTCTCTTTTCAGGAACCCAAATAATTTTAAAGTTGTTGTCATCCTTCTTCAAACTTTCATCTTTCTTGAATACTTATTTTTCCTTCTTGATTGTTTCATCATTGATATTAGGGACACAAAGTTTTAGTAAGTCCTTTGATTTTTGCAAGTATTGAATCCAATCCAGCTTTGTCAAATACTCCTACTTGAGATCCCATGATTTTTTAAAAAGTTTCAGTATATTTTCTAAATCTAGTAATATCATTTGTTAGTTCTACATGTTTTGTTTTTAAAGCATTGTTCTCTTTTTTAGTTTCACAAGAATTTTGAGAATGAACCTCCCTCGTTCCTTCATTGAGATTCTTATGTTTCTCATACATTTCTCAATGAGTTAGCTGCATGTTTTGAATGATTTTAAGATATTCATCAGTTTTAATTTGCAGCATTTCATTTTCTTTCTTTATCTCATAAAATTTATTTTTTAGATTAAAATATTTTAATACAAAATGTTTGAGTCATTTAAAATAATATCAAACTCTGTTTCAACATGTTTACATAAATGGAGTGTAACACCCTGTATAATATTCATCTAGAATAATACCATACAAGAGTTTTTATTTGGTACTGACACATCAAAAGTGCCTAATGACATAATTCACATACTTGTCCATTTCTAAAACATAGTACAACTATGGCACAAGCTATGGAAATTAGCCAAAATAAAAATAAAACTAAGATCAATATACAATATTCCTCATTGTACAAGAACAATAAAAATACACAGCGGAATAAGCTTTACTAAGCTTCTCTTGAAACATCCAATCATAGCTTCACTTGTAAATCAACCTGCAATCCGAACCTGAAATATAGCAACTATAGTGGGGTGAGATACATCAAATCTCAGTGAGTTCCTATCTTAAAGATTCTCTCGGATTAAAGGGGTTCTAATAATCCTAACTCAAGTCCGGGGAAAAAGGGAAAGGACTATTGAGTTCACATTACACTCCTCACACTATATGGAAACATGCCATGAGTT
The DNA here is from genome assembly GCA_022829125.1 of Lathyrus tuberosus. Classification (NCBI taxonomy): domain Eukaryota; kingdom Viridiplantae; phylum Streptophyta; class Magnoliopsida; order Fabales; family Fabaceae; genus Lathyrus; species Lathyrus tuberosus. Next base: position 3,960,041 of record JALAZF010000305.1, read on the forward strand.
TATCAACTCAAAGTATCACTAATCGATAACCATACCAAGGTATCTCCTGTTCCCGCCCGCTTCTACGTCTAGAAGGCGATCCGAGTCATAGATCCCTGTAACCTACTTGACATACGAATGGATTCGGGTTCTATGGGCCTTATACCGTTATGAACCGTCACTTCTCACGGGCCTTATACCGTCACAAGCCTACGCTCCATGGGCGCCATTCGTACAGTACGGGGAATCAAACCTGTCAAGTAGTTGTGCATCTGTTTCAGAGGAGCTCGAGACCCTTGAAACGCACTCACAATATAACCGGTTACGATTACGCGATCAAAACAACAACACGATTGTATTCGACAATCACAAGGCTATAATGCCTCCTGGCCTCACATGCCGGTTCAAACCCACAAGGTTAACCACATGTTCCATACTAGTGTTTCCAACTTCTAAATCTCCTATAGTTCATAAGGGGTTTCCTCACTCTTCCTACGTCTTTTTCCATATTAGCATGCGTTTTCAATTACAATCATGCTAAACAATAATTAGGACAGGCCAAATACATCATGGTACAATAATAGAATAGTTTAACACAATTTAAAACACAATTTTCATCATTTCGAACTTTCCCGATTATTTAATCGATCGGTAAAATCAACATGTTTTACTTCCATTACGTAGAATATTCCATCGGCTTTACATCGATATAAAGAACAATCGAAACCGATAAACGAAACTAAAGTTATGAATTTTTCCGTCAAAAGTATAATTTTTCAACTCCCAGGTCGCGCTCAGCGCGCCCTGGTCCGCACTCAGCGCGCAACTCCCTGCCACGAGAGGTTCCAAGAATTAAACACCGCGCTCAGCGGGCACCTGCGCGCTCAGCGCGCTCTGCGAAACTCAGAAAAATACCTGCTATAATAGTTCAAAACCAGCCCCTCTACACCATCAATACCAATTCCAACAACCATTTAGAGGCATATCCAACATGTTTCTAACATAGTTCCATCATCAACTTCACAATCAAGTTTTTGAACAAAATCTCAAATTCTACATAAACCTAGAATTTCTCATCAAACCAAAATCAACCAAAACATCAAAACAAGCATCAATTCATGTTTCTATGATCATACTAAACATTCATTTCAATTTCTCACCGATTTTATCCGTTAAAACATTGATTTCTACGATTTCGACCTAAAACTCATAATCCCAAAACACAAAGAAAAAGGTTTCTAGCTAAACCCACCTCTAGAGATGACCAAGATGATGAAACCCAAGAAGTTTGGTGAAGCTTGGATGAAGATTGGTGATGATCTTGAAGCTTCTCCTCCAAAATCTTGTTTTTCTCTTCTTCCTCTTTTCTCTCCTCTTTCTTTCCTTCTTTCTTCTTTCTCTCTCTTTCTTACTATCTTTCTTTTGTTTGGAAAAATGGGAGGAAAAGGAATAAGTAGTAAACTAGTATTAGTAAATAATACTACTAAATGTCCAAAAAGTCTCTCTAGCCCAAATTAAATAAAATGTCTCCGAAACAAATAATATTAATTGGGTTAATTCTAAGTACCGTAGTTACTCTAATTATTTTATCAAATAATTTCTCAGAGCAACCCGACTCAGTTAATCACAATATGATATTATTCGGTGCAATAAAATACGGGGTATTACATCCTCCCCCCCTTAAATAGAAATTCGCCCCCGAATTTCCCTCGTTCAACAATAACCACTTCTTGCATCATTGTCTAAGTTCCACACTCACTTCACTTCCGTTAACCTTCTGTTCAATTCTGACGCATACCAATTCTAACTTGGTTTCATAGACCCAAATTCTTATTTTCACAACTTAACAACTTCACGTCCTTAAACATACTCTTGTTCTAACATCGAGTCTTCCAACTTTGCTTCCTCCAACTCATCTGTTGTTTCTTACTAACACACTTGGTCGCACTTTACTACTGACAGAAGGTACCATTCTACTTTCCTCTACTGAGTCACAAACCAACCCGTAATACCTTATCTTGATTCAGGATAACAAACACTCAACAAACCCTTATGAGGCAACTCGGTAATTCCTTCCATTTATGTAATTACTGACATCTATCCTTTCATAAATCCTTTAACATTAGGGCCACTTCATATCTAGTCGAACAACTTCTTTACCAGTTCCAGCTGGTCTGATACTAAAACATTGTAATCATTAAATCCGATACTTCCTTTCTTTCGGATCACATCAAATGGTAACACACTTAGAACGAAACCTCCTTATATCCGTACTCACAAGCAACCACCTTCAAATCCTTATTATTTTGACCGGCTCTTCCATTGTCACCTTCCACTACGTAATTTAAATCTAACAGTGGAACACCACAATTTCATAAGCATTACCAAGTAGCTAACAGTCCACGAAAAACACACTTATCCAATGGGTCCTTACTAACCAATGGCATACGAAACTTACTGACGTCTTTTGGTAGAACAATTTCCTAGCCAACACACAATATAATAACATCCGTCCCAACTCTCTAGACGATAAAGATGCATGAGTTATACTGTTACAACCATAACATATACAACTCCAACTCCATTCAAGACTTGAACCCATATATCCAAAATAGCTTAACCACTTCTGGTTCTGGTTACCACATTCCAAATCGATTCTCCTTACGGTTTCCGACTTACTCAGGGTTTCTTGCTGATTCAAGATCTCATCCAATAACAGCGTAACACCAACATAGAACTTCAATCACACGCGAGATACCACTTACCAAAACTCGAACCATTCAATTCAAAATTGTGAGTTTCCATACCACCCACAATTCTCACACAACACTTCATACGCAAAAACTTCGTCGAAGTCCATACCACGCTTCTCGGTTGAATCCACTTTTCTTAATCGTTACGTTCCATATATGATTCTAAGTCGCATACTTAACTTCGGAACGTCCAATTCTTACTAGTACTTGGAAATATAACTTTTCAAATTTCCTTCTCTGGTTAAAACACCACTGCACACAACTGGTACCACTCTCACGGTCTAAATCTAATGTCGTGAACTCACGGAAGATAACAATTACCAACCCGGACCAACCGTCCATACCTTACAATGGCCATAATTACACACCGAAATATATTCCTTGCAAGATCAATACTTTGTGAGTATTTTTCAACTTCGTTCTTAAGATTCTCAATGGTAATGATAACAATACTCCTAAGATTTTCTCACAAGGTCACTTCTTTAAAGTTAACTCTCTTGCTGCTTGAACAAACGGCCAACTATGCCACACTTTTCTAGAAGTCACGATTCCAAAACGCAAATCCTTCCTTCACTTACTTGCAATCTCGTTCTCCATTCACACAATACTCTCCACTCAGAGCAACACAAGGAAACAAAACGTAGATGATGGTTCCTAAGGGATTTCACAATTACACACACGTTAATCGATCAACCACCTGAGTTAATCAGTTAACTTCTCCAAAATTCTACGTAAAGCACCCTTCATGCACGTGTTAAACGGTTAACCCCATTGTGTTAGTCGGTTAACACTGCTGCAGAACGAAACCCAGTTTCTTCTTAATTCAAAGTCATCCCTACTCAACCCATCGATCCGATTTTTTCTAACTCGAAATATCCTTCTCAACTCACGGCTTCTTAACTTGTATCACATTTACCAACCATGATCCACTCGAAGTAAAACCAACAAAGTTGACAACACACTCCAACCAAGTGACAGGCAAAAATTCCAAATTCTCTCGCGGTCACCTTACAAATCTTCGGTGGGGTAGTTCATTTTCTACTCATACAACTATACCAGCGGAAAGTCAACAATGACGACATTCTAGGGTTTTAGTCACCACTCATACTTGATTCGTCCATAAGCAACACCCGACACCCATCCATCACACGGTACTACGAAAACGATGGACATCTCATTCCAAGCATACCACCTTACCCTCTCACTTAACTCCCTGGGCGAGAAATAAAACCACAATGTTCTTAGTCCAACAAAAGGTAGATTCCGAATATTCCAATTATCCACAAATACAGAAGTTCTCTCTATACTTGAAAATAAATCGGGGCAATGCATCCTCTTGAAGAACCTTCCTATCACTTCGTACACATTAACCGGGATTTCTTACCCTTCACCATCCATTGCACACCACACTTACACTTAAGTCACTAAATGAAATGCTTGCATCCGATAATTCTCATTAACTAACTACAAGACCTTTCCGGTATGAATCGTTCCATGATTTATACTTAGTCCGTAACAAGTCTTGGTTTTGCTTCTCATTGTTTTTCCACAACCTTGTTCCTTAAAATACAATACCCACTGTTCCACAAAGTACGTCTCTTCATACTTATCTCAAGAATAAGAATCCAACACGTACACTTGTAATCACAGTGCTACCACTACGCTCGTTCTTAATACCAAAGTGTAACTTTCCATGCCACATCATACTTACTAGAGTTCTGACGAGTGAACCATCCTTGGTTACACTTCCTTAACGTAAGCCTCAACAACTACTCAATAGCTCTAGTACACAATCGTCCAAAAATACATTCCTTTGTCATTTCCTCATATATACTGTTGACACGGTTTTCTACATCGTGCTTACTTTCGCTCTCCCTAGTACTCCTCCTAAGTCCAAATATAAAACCATCTTACTGCGATTCCCTTAGATTCCAAGATACTTACTCTATATCTGAATACAACTTCTTCCGGTCCTTATCGTTATGCTTTCTGTTACTAACTGAAGTCCACACTTTCTCCGGCACAAAACCTTATATTGTTCCTTGGGTATTTTAACCATTCCGATTTCTAAAATGGCCTCTTATCAAATGCAGAAAAATTCCCGATGTAACATCTCGAATTTGATCTCTCTATACAACTGAATATACGCAATTCATCACCCACTCTTCGTCCGACACATACTTATTCAACTTGAAGCATGTAACCACATCATGGTGTTTCCTTCTCATACATCTCTACTACCTTAGGTTCCCATAAAGGTCGGACGTCCTTGACCCTCAACTTTTGAACTAGTCGGAAGATATTGTTCCGAACACACTCCTTAATATACTTTCGCCCATTCAAGATACCTTAACGACCTTAGAAATTGAGGCACCAAAATTTATCTCACCTCAGGACCTTGTGTCACACATTTCACAAAACAACTTTCTTTTTCCACGGAATGGGATTACTTGAAATTTCTATCCAAATCAGTGGTCGATCCATCTCTACGAGCGACTTTACAAAGTCCCCAATACCTTAACCAATCATCCGATAGAGATCTTTAACTTTCAGACTCCATTCATTCCAAAGGATTGCTTAACCACACACCGTTCTTCATTTCCATGCTACCCAAGCACAACTTCTACTAAAACCTCACTGAGCCTACCAAAACTCCACACTACACTCTTGGTTTGAGCATACTCTCACAGCACAAGTTCCGACAACACTACGGAGTCCTCGTGGCTGCTCAACCATGATTCTACCTATCACATACACAGTATTAGGTTGATCAGGCCCAACACTAGATAGTATGATATTAAGTTTCATGACGGCAAGACACACTTAAGAGGCAGGAATAAATTTACTTATGATGTTTCAAGGCTAGGTCGAGGACACGACCTGCTTTGATACCAACTGTAACACCCTGTATAATATTCATCTAGAATAATACCATACAAGAGTTTTTATTTGGTACTGACACATCAAAAGTGCCTAATGACATAATTCACATACTTGTCCATTTCTAAAACATAGTACAACTATGGCACAAGCTATGGAAATTAGCCAAAATAAAAATAAAACTAAGATCAATATACAATATTCCTCATTGTACAAGAACAATAAAAATACACAGCGGAATAAGCTTAACTAAGCTTCTCTTGAAACATCCAATCATAGCTTCACTTGTAAATCAACCTGCAATCCGAACCTAAAATATAGCAACTATAGTGGGGTGAGATACATCAAATCTCAGTGAGTTTCTATCTTAAAGATTCTCTCGGATTAAAGGGGTTCTAATAATCCTAACTCAAGTCCGGGGAAAAAGGGAAAGGACTATTGAGTTCACATTACACTCCTCACACTATATGGAAACATGCCATGAGTTTATCAACTCAAAGTATCACTAATCGATAACCATACCAAGGTATCTCCTGTTCCCGCCCGCTTCTACGTCTAGAAGGCGATCCGAGTCATAGATCCCTGTAACCTACTTGACATACGAATGGATTCGGGTTCTACGGGCCTTATACCGTTATGAACCGTCACTTCTCACGGGCCTTATACCGTCACAAGCCTACGCTCCATGGGCGCCATTCGTACAGTACGGGGAATCAAACCTGTCAAGTAGTCGTGCATCTGTTTCAGAGGAGCTCGAGACCCTTGAAACGCACTCACAATATATCCGGTTACGATTACGCGATCAAAACAACAACACGATTGTATTCGACAATCACAAGGCTATAATGCCTCCCGGCCTCACATGCCGGTTCAAACCCACAAGGTTAACCACATGTTCCATACTAGTGTTTCCAACTTCTAAATCTCCTATAGTTCATAAGGGGTTTCCTCACTCTTCCTACGTCTTTTTCCATATTAACATGCGTTTTCAATTACAATCATGCTAAACAATAATTAGGACAGGCCAAATACATCATGGTATAATAATAGAATAGTTTAACACAATTTAAAACACAATTTTCATCATTTCGAACTTTCCTGATTATTTAATCGGTCGGTAAAATCAACATGTTTTACATCCATTACGTAGAATATTCCATCGGCTTTACATCGATATAAAGAACAATCGAAACCGATAAACGAAACTAAAGTTATGAATTTTTCCGTCAAAAGTATAATTTTTCAACTCCCAGGTCGCGCTCAGCGCGCCTTGGTCCGCGCTCAGCGCGCAACTCCCTGCCACGAGAGGTTCCAAGAATTAAACACCGCGCTCAGCGGGCACCTGCGCGCTCAGCGCGCTCTGCGAAACTCAGAAAAATACCTGCTATAATAGTTCAAAACCAGCCCCTCTACACCATCAATACCAATTCCAACAACCATTTAGAGGCATATCCAACATGTTTCTAACATAGTTCCATCATCAACTTCACAATCAAGTTTTTGAACAAAATCTCAAATTCTACATAAACCTAGAATTTCTCATCAAACCAAAATCAACCAAAACATCAAAACAAACATCAATTCATGTTTCTATGATCATACTAAACATTCATTTCAATTTCTCATCGATTTTATCCGTTAAAACATCGATTTCTACGATTTCGACCTAAAACTCATAATCCCAAAACACAAAGAAAAAGGTTTCTAGCTAAACCCACCTCTAGAGATGACCAAGATGATGAAACCCAAGAAGTTTGGTGAAGCTTGGATGAAGATTGGTGATGATCTTGAAGCTTCTCCTCCAAAATCTTGTTTTTCTCTTCTTCCTCTTTTCTCTCCTCTTTCTTTCCTTCTTTCTTCTTTCTCTCTCTTTCTTACTATCTTTCTTTTGTTTGGAAAAATGGGAGGAAAAGGAATAAGTAGTAAACTAGTATTAGTAAATAATACTACTAAATGTCCAAAAAGTATCTCTAGCCCAAATTAAATAAAATGTCTCCTAAACAAATAATATTAATTGGGTTAATTCTAAGTACCGTAGTTACTCTAATTATTTTATCAAATAATTTCTCAGAGCAACCCGACTCAGTTAATCACAATATGATATTATTCGGTGCAATAAAATACGGGGTATTACATGGAGAGGTTGACTTCCCTCTCTTCTACTTTTGAGGATGAAATTTTATGCATTTCTAGAATTTGTTTAGAATTAGCTAATTTATCTTCATCCTCAATTTGTTGAGAGTGTTGTTGATGCTTCATCTATCTCCTTCGTTGAGAGTGTTTATTTATTCAGAATCTTTTAATTAAAACATAATGGTATAATTGAAGACTTTGATGCAAGTACCCACTTTATTGGTTTTGACATTTCTTCTTGGATCTTTTCCTCTTACACTATTTAAGCGCGTAAACTTTAGAGGGCGTACTCTTATGCCAATTGAAGTAGATAGAAATGTCACTAGAAGGGGGGTTGAATAGGGACCCCATTAAAATCTTGCTTTTAATTTATGTAACAAGCTTTATCAAAAAAAAAATTAATACAATCAATAATTAAAGTGTTTATAGTGTGTGAATTTTGTATAAATATGCAAGCTTGAAAGGAAAAAGTTTAAGAAAAAACACGAGAGATTTATCCTGGTTCACCAAACTTGGCTACATCAGTCCCCACGTTTTGTGAGACTTTCCAATTAATGATCAATATCTTTTGATCCTTTTCTAACACCAAAATATAGTTTCATTATCCTCGCCAGGCTTACAATACTGATTACAAACCTTCGGCTGGCTAACACTATCACCCAATATCAACCATGACTTGAGAATATACAAAATATTAAGAATAATTTGTAAGGAGGATCAGATTCACTATTCTTCAACAAATTATTATTTGGAGGATGTGGTTTTAAGACAAATAATGTTAGAAATAAGGATCTTTGATTCTATGATTAAAATTGTATTAAGAATACAACTTTGGAAGAATATGATGAATTTTTTCTCTTAAACTCTCCTTGAATGAAGATGTTTTCTCTCTTGATTTTTCCTTTAATGAATGATGTTATTTTAGGACAAATATTCTTAGAAGTAATATCCTTGATTCTAAGAATATGTTTCTTTTATGAGAATATGATTTTTTGAAGAATTTCATGAATGTTCTCTTGAATTTTCCTTGAATGATTGAGTTGAAATGAAGAGAATGTAAATGACTATTTATAGAGGTTTTGATCCTCTAGTTTCTTGAGTACTAGATCTATCCTGAGTATATACTTGAAATTACAAGTCTATCGTTGGTAATTACAATTCTGCCATTGATAGTGTAATTGACAAAATCATCTATTTATAGAATTGCCACTGAGTGAGACTGATACTCATGTTGTGTTTCTTGATCTTCAACTACTATATGTATTTACGAAAATGAAATTTGGTATAATTTGATCCTCTATGATAATTACAACTTTGTCATTGCTTTCTTTCTTGATTCTCACGCATGTAACATCTCTATTACAACTTTGCCATTTCTTCAAACATTGAGCTTAATAATTACAACTTTTCCTCTTACACTATTTAAGCGCTTAAACCTTAGAGGTCGTGCTCTAATGCCAATTGAAGTAGATAGAAATGTCACTAGAAGGAGGGTTGAATAGGGACCCCTTTAAAATCTTTCTTTTAATTTATGAAACAAGCTTTATCAAAATAAAATATTAATATAATCAATAATAAAAGTGTTTATAGTGTGTGAATTATGTATAAATAAGCAAGCTTTAAAGGAAAGAGTTTAAGAAAAAACACGAGAGATTTATCCTGGTTCACCAAACTTGGCTACATCAGTCCCCATGTTTTGTGAGACTTTCCAATTAATGATCAAAACCTTTTGTATCCTTTTCTAACACCAAGATATAGTTTCATTATCCTCGCCAGGCTTACAATACTGATTACAAACCTTCGGCTGGCTATAGGTATGGCAAGAAAACCCGGGCCCGCCGGGGCCCGCCCGGACCCGACCCGAAATTAACGGGGGAAATTCGATTTGATTGGGTGCGGGTAAAACCCGATTTGTAATTGCGGGTGAGGTTGCGGGGGCGGGGGATGCTACTACCCGCCCCCGCCCGCCCCCGCCCCCCGCCCGGTCTTATAATATTTACTTTAATAACCATATTTAAATTATTTTATATTATATTTATTCACTTTTGAATAAGTAATTAAAAATCCTCATTAGTCATTTTTCAGCATTCTCACTCAAACTCACATCTTTAGAAACAAGTTTATTATTAAAATAGTTATATTTTTAGTAAAATTGTTAATTTTTATTACTATTTAAAAAAAATACTTTTTTTGCGGGTGGGGGCGGGTGCGGGTGCGGGCAAACCTGATTCTATCGGGGGCGAGTCTGGGTGGTAAATTTTCACCCCTGACTGGGTGTGGGGGCGGGGGCGGGTCTATAACAGGAAGGCGGGTGCGGGTGTGAGGCTAGCTAAACCCGCCCCGTTGCCTGCCTAGCTGGCTAACACTATCACCCAATATCAACCATGACTTGAGAATATACAAAATATTAAGAATAATTTGTAAGGAGGATCAGATTCATTATTCTTCAACAAATTATTATTTGGAGGATGTGGTTTTAAGACAAATAATTTTAGAAATAAGGATCTTTGGTTCTATGATTATAATTTTAGTAAGAATATAACTTTGGAAGAATATGATGAATTTTCTCTCTTAAACTCTCCTTGAATGAAGGTGTTTTCTCTCTTGATTTTTCCTTTAATGAATGATGTTATTTTATGACAAATATTCTTGATTCTAAGAATATCCTTGATTCTAAGAATATGATTTTAAGAATATGATTTTAGTGAGAATATCATTTTTGGAAGAATTTCATGAATGTTCTCTTGAATTTTCCTTGAATGATAGAGTTGAAATGACGAGAATTTAAATGACTATTTATAGAGGTTTTGATCCTCTAGTTTTTGGAGTACCAGATCTATCCTGAGTATATACTTGAAATTACAAGTCTACCATTAGTAATTACTATTTTACCATTGATATTGTAAATGACAAAATCATCTATTTACAGAATTGCCACTAAGTGAGGTTGATACTCATGTTGTGTTTCTAGATCTTCAACTGCTATATGTAGTTACGAAAATGAAATTTGGTATAATTTGATCCTCTAGGATAATTACAACTTTGTCATTGCTTTCTTTCTTGATTCTCACGCATGTGACATCTGTATTACAACTTTTCCATTGCTTCAAAAGCTGACCCTCTTTAGTAATGCAGAATTACAATAATGTCATTGTGTATCTTATTTCTTTGTCATACCTGATATTTTGTGTTCCTTTCTAAAATATACTTTTCTTTTCTTGTATTGAGCTTAATAATAAACTTGAGAACCCTTTCTTTTCGCATCCCATTAATTATAACATTTATGCATACCTATCTTATTAATCACCACTCAAGAGCACACGTCAAATAACAAATAAGATCATAACCTTAATATATCTTCACAAAAGTTTGTTATCTTCAAAACATCAAAAAGGATTTTTTTTTTCATCAACAATCTCCCCCTTTTGATGATGATAAACTTGTTGTAGTAAAGATTTTGATATTTCAAAATTGGAGAAATTCTGTGCTCCCCCTTAACTTGTGCATAATATAAAAATTATACCCCCTCAATTTATGCATAAAAATTTATAAATTTATTTATTTTATATTCTAATTTCAAAACATTTATCCTTTAATTATTCTCCCCCTTCTGTCATCATGCAAATAGGAATGGGAGATACATATAATACCATGGAGAAAGAAATGAAATTTTTTTAGATAAATTCTCATAAAAAATTTGATATAAATAACACGTATCTCCTTCAAATGTGTTTCTTACACTGAGTCTTTAAAGATGAAATCATCTTTAGTTTTTATTTAAAGATGAGGTTTTCGTGGTTTGTATTTTTCTTCATACTTTCACCATCTTTGCATATAAAATTACCATTTTTTATTTCTTTATTTCTCCTTTCAGTAACCCAATTAATTTTAAAGCTGTTGACATCTTTCTTCAAACTTTCATCTTTCTTGCATACATGTTTTTCCTTCTTGATTGTTTCATCATTGATATTAGGGACACAAATTTTTGTAAATCCTTTTATTTTTGCAAGTATTGAATCCAATCCAGCTTTGTCAAAAACTCCTACTTGAGATCCCATGATTTTTTGAAAAGTTTCAGTATATTTTCTAAATCTAGTAATATCATTTGTTAGTTCGACATATTTTGTTTTTAAAGCATTGTTCTCTTTTTTAGTTTCACCAGAATTTTGAGAATGAACCTCCCTCGTTCCTTCATTGAGATTCATATGTTTCGCATACATTTCTCAATGAGTTAGCTGCATGTTTTGAATGATTTTAAGATATTCATCCTTTTTAATTTTCAACATTTCATTTTCTTTCTTTATCTCATAAAATTTATTTTTTAGAGAGAAATATTTTAATACAAAATGTTTGAGTCATTTAAAATAATAGCAAACTCTGTTTCAAGATTATTACATAAATGGAAACTCAGTTTCAAGATGTTTACATAAATGGAAAGGTTGACTTCTCTATCTTCTACTTTTGAGGATGACATTTTATGCATATCTAGAATTGGTTTAGAATTAGCTAATTTATCGTCATCCTCAATTTGTTGAGTGTGTTGTTGATGCTTCATCTATCTCCTTCGTTGAGAGTGTTTATTTACTCCGAATCTTTTAATTAAAACATAATGGTATTTATGAAGACTTTGATACAAGTACCCACTTTATTGGTTTTGACATTTCTTCTTGGATCTTTTCCTCTTACACTATTTAAGTGCTTAAACCTTAGAGGTCGTGCTCTAATGCCAATTGAAGTAGATAGAAATGTCACTAGAAGGAGGGTTGAATAGGGACCCCTTTAAAATCTTTCTTTTAATTTATGAAACAAGCTTTATCAAAATAAAATATTAATATAATCAATAATAAAAGTGTTTATAGTGTGTGAATTATGTATAAATAAGCAAGCTTTAAAGGAAATAGTTTAAGAAAAAACACGAGAGATTTATCCTGGTTCACCAAACTTGGCTACATCAGTCCCTATGTTTTGTGAGACTTTCCAATTAATGATCAATACCTTTTGATCCTTTTCTAACACCAAGATATAGTTTCATTATCCTCGCTAGGCTTACAATACTGATTACAAACCTTCGGCTGGCTATAGGCATGGCAAGAAAACCCGGGCCCGCCGGGGCCCGCCCGGACCCGACCCGAAATTAACGGGGGAAATCCGATTTGATTGGGTGCGGGTAAAACCCGGTTTGTAATTGTGGGTGAGGTTGCGGGGGCGGGGGATGCTACTACCCGCCCGCACCCGCTCGGACTTATAATATTTACTTTAATAACCATATTTAAATTATTTTATATTATATTTATTCACTTTTGAATAAGTAATTAAAAATCCTCATTAGTCATTTTTCAGCATTCTCACTCAAACTGACATCTTTAGAAACAAGTTTATTATTAAAATAGTTATATTTTTAGTAAAATTGTTAATTTTTATTACTATTTAAAAAAAAATACTTTTTTTGCGGTTGGGGGCGGGTGTGGGTGTGGGCAAACCTGTTTCTATCGATGGCGAGTATGGGTGGTAAATTTTCACCCCTGCCTGGGTGTGGGGGCGGGGGCGGGTCTATAACAGGAAGGCGGGTGCGGGTGCGAGTCTAGCTAAACCCGCCCCGTTGCCATGCCTCGCTGGCTAACACTATCACCCAATATACACCATGACTTGAGAATATACAAAATATTAAGAATAATTTGTAAGGAGGATCAGATTCACTATTCTTCAACAAATTATTATTTGGAGGATGTGGTTTTAAGACAAATAATTTTAGAAATAAGGATCTTTGGTTCTATGATTATAATTTTAGTAAGAATATAACTTTGGAAGAATATGATGAATTTTCTCTCTTAAACTCTCCTTGAATGAAGGTGTTTTCTCTCTTGATTTTTCCTTTAATGAATGATGTTATTTTATGACAAATATTCTTGATTCTAAGAATATCCTTGATTCTAAGAATATGATTTTAAGAATATGATTTTAAGAATATGATTTTAGTGAGAATATCATTTTTGGAAGAATTTCATGAATGTTCTCTTGAATTTTCCTTGAATGATAGAGTTGAAATGAAGAGAATTTAAATGACTATTTATAGAGGTTTTGATCTTCTAGTTTTTGGAGTACCAGATCTATCCTGAGTATATACTTGAAATTACAAGTCTACCATTAGTAATTACAATTTTACCATTGATATTGTAAATGACAAAATCATCTATTTACAGAATTGCCACTAAGTGAGGCTGATACTCATGTTGTGTTTCTAGATCTTCAACTGCTATATGTAGTTACGAAAATGAAATTTGGTATAATTTGATCCTCTAGGATAATTACAACTTTGTCATTGCTTTCTTTCTTGATTCTCACGCATGTGACATCTGTATTACAACTTTTCCATTGCTTCAAAAGCTGACCCTCTTTAGTAATGCAGAATTACAATAATGTCATTGTGTATCTTATTTCTTTGTCATACCTGATATTTTGTGTTCCTTTCTAAAATATACTTTTCTTTTCTTGTATTGAGCTTAATAATAAACTTGAGAACCCTTTCTTTTCGCATCCCATTAATTATAACATTTATGCATACCTATCTTATTAATCACCACTCAAGAGCACACGTCAAATAACAAATAAGATCATAACCTTAATATATCTACACAAAAGTTTGTTATCTTCAAAACATCAAAAAGGATTTTTTTTTTCATCAACAATCTCCCCCTTTTGATGATGATAAACTTGTTGTAGTAAAGATTTTGATATTTCAAAATTGGAGAAATTTTGTGCTCCCCCTTAACTTGTGCATAATATAAAAATTATACCCCCTCAATTTATGCATAAAAATTTATAAATTTATTTATTTTATATTCTAATTTCAAAACATTTATCCTTTAATTATTCTCCCCCTTCTGTCATCATGCAAATAGGAATGGGAGATACATATAATACCATGGAGAAAGAAATGAAATTTTTTTAGATAAATTCTCATAAAAAATTAGATATAAATAACACGTATCTCCTTCAAATGTGTTTCTTACACTGAGTCTTTAAAGATGAAATCATCTTTAGTTTTTATTTAAAGATGAGGTTTTCGTGGTTTGTATTTTTCTTCATACTTTCACCATCTTTGCATATAAAATTACCATTTTTGATTTCTTTATTTCTCCTTTCAGTAACCCAATTAATTTTAAAGTTGTTGACATCTTTCTTCAAACTTTCATCTTTCTTGCATACATGTTTTTCCTTCTTGATTGTTTCATCATTGATATTAGGGACACAAATTTTTGTAAATCCTTTTATTTTTGCAAGTATTGAATCCAATCCAGCTTTGTCAAAAACTCCTACTTGAGATCCCATGATTTTTTGAAAAGTTTCAGTATATTTTCTAAATCTAGTAATATCATTTGTTAGTTCGACATATTTTGTTTTTAAAGCATTGTTCTCTTTTTTAGTTTCACCAGAATTTTGAGAATGAACCTCCCTCGTTCCTTCATTGAGATTCATATGTTTCGCATACATTTCTCAATGAGTTAGCTGCATGTTTTGAATGATTTTAAGATATTCATCCTTTTTAATTTTCAACATTTCATTTTCTTTCTTTATCTCATAAAATTTATTTTTTAGAGAGAAATATTTTAATACAAAATGTTTGAGTCATTTAAAATAATAGCAAACTCTGTTTCAAGATTATTACATAAATGGAAACTCTGTTTCAAGATGTTTACATAAATGGAAAGGTTGACTTCTCTATCTTCTACTTTTGAGGATGACATTTTATGCATATCTAGAATTGGTTTAGAATTAGCTAATTTATCGTCATCCTCAATTTGTTGAGTGTGTTGTTGATGCTTCATCTATCTCCTTCGTTGAGAGTGTTTATTTACTCCGAATCTTTTAATTAAAACATAATGGTATTTATGAAGACTTTGATACAAGTACCCACTTTATTGGTTTTGACATTTCTTCTTGGATCTTTTCCTCTTACACTATTTAAGCGCTTAAACCTTAGAGGTCGTGCTCTAATGCCAATTGAAGTAGATAGAAATGTCACTAGAAGGAGGGTTGAATAGGGACCCCTTTAAAATCTTTCTTTTAATTTATGAAACAAGCTTTATCAAAATAAAATATTAATATAATCAATAATAAAAGTGTTTATAGTGTGTGAATTATGTATAAATAAGCAAGCTTTAAAGGAAAGAGTTTAAGAAAAAACACGAGAGATTTATCCTGGTTCACCAAACTTGGCTACATCAGTCCCTATGTTTTGTGAGACTTTCCAATTAATGATCAATACCTTTTGATCCTTTTCTAACACCAAGATATAGTTTCATTATCCTCGCTAGGCTTACAATACTGATTACAAACCTTCGGCTGGCTATAGGCATGGCAAGAAAACCCGGGCCCGCCGGGGCCCGCCCGGACCCGACCCGAAATTAACGGGGGAAATCCGATTTGATTGGGTGCGGGTAAAACCCGGTTTGTAATTGTGGGTGAGGTTGCGGGGGCGGGGGATGCTACTACCCGCCCGCACCCGCTCGGACTTATAATATTTACTTTAATAACCATATTTAAATTATTTTATATTATATTTATTCACTTTTGAATAAGTAATTAAAAATCCTCATTAGTCATTTTTCAGCATTCTCACTCAAACTGACATCTTTAGAAACAAGTTTATTATTAAAATAGTTATATTTTTAGTAAAATTGTTAATTTTTATTACTATTTAAAAAAAAATACTTTTTTTGCGGTTGGGGGCGGGTGTGGGTGTGGGCAAACCTGTTTCTATCGATGGCGAGTATGGGTGGTAAATTTTCACCCCTGCCTGGGTGTGGGGGCGGGGGCGGGTCTATAACAGGAAGGCGGGTGCGGGTGCGGGTGCGAGTTTAGCTAAACCCGCCCCGTTGCCATGCCTCGCTGGCTAACACTATCACCCAATATACACCATGACTTGAGAATATACAAAATATTAAGAATAATTTGTAAGGAGGATCAGATTCACTATTCTTCAACAAATTATTATTTGGAGGATGTGGTTTTAAGACAAATAATTTTAGAAATAAGGATCTTTGGTTCTATGATTATAATTTTAGTAAGAATATAACTTTGGAAGAATACGATGAATTTTCTCTCTTAAACTCTCCTTTAATGAAGGTGTTTTCTCTCTTGATTTTTCCTTTAATCAATGATGTTATTTTATGACAAATATTCTTGATTCTAAGAATATCCTTGATTCTAAGAATATGATTTTAAGAATATGATTTTGGTGAGAATATCATTTTTGGAAGAATTTCATGAATGTTCTCTTGAATTTTCCATGAATGATAGAGTTGAAATGAAGAGAATTTAAATGACTATTTATAGAGGTTTTGATCCTCTAGTTTCTGGAATACCAGATCTATCCTGAGTATATACTTGAAATTACAAGTCTACCATTAGTAATTACAATTTTACCATTGATAGTGTAAATGATAAAATCATCGATTTACAGAATTGCCACTAAGTGAGGATGATACTCATGTTGTGTTTCTTGATCTTCAACTGCTATATGTAATTACGAAAATGAAATTTGGTATAATTTGATCCTCTAGGATAATTACAACTTTGTCATTGCTTTCTTTCTTGATTCTCACGCATGTAACATCTGTATTACAACTTTTCCATTGCTTCAAAAGCTGACCCTCTTTAGTAATGCAGAATTACAATAATGTCATTGTGTATCTTATTTCTTTGTCATACCTGATATTTTGTGTTCCTTTCTAAAATATACTTTTCTTTTTTTGTATTGAGCTTAATAATAAACTTGAGAACCCTTTCTTTTCGCATCCCATTAATGATAACATTTATGCATACCTATCTTATTAATCACCACTCAAGAGCACACGTCAAATAACAAATAAGATCATAACCTTAATATATCTACACAAAAGTTTGTTATCTTCAAAACATCAAAAAGGATTTTTTTTTCATCAACAATCTCCCCCTTTTGATGATGATAAACTTCTTGTATTAAAGATTTTGATATTTCAAAATTGGAGAAATTCTGTGCTCCCCCTTAACTTGTGCATAATATAAAAATTATGCCCCCCTCAATTTATGCATAAAAATTTATAAATTTATTTATTTTATATTCTAATTTCAAAACATTTCTCCTTTAATTATTCTCCCCCTTCTGTCATCATGCAAATAGGAATGGGAGGTACATATAATACCATGGAGAAAGAAATGAATTTTTTTTAGATAAATTCTCATAAAAAATTAGATATAAATAACACGTATCTCCTTCAAATGTGTTTCTTACACTGAGTCTTTAAAGATGAAATCATCTTTAGTTTTTATTTAAAGATGAGGTTTTCATGGTTTGTATTTTTCTTCATACTTTCACCATCTTTGCATATAAAATTACCATTTTTGATTTCTTTATTTCTCCTTTCAGTAACCCAATTAATTTTAAAGTTGTTGACATCTTTCTTCAAACTTTCATCTTTCTTGCATACATGTTTTTCCTTCTTGATTGTTTCATCATTGATATTAGGGACACAAATTTTTGTAAATCCTTTTATTTTTGCAAGTATTGAATCCAATCCAGCTTTGTCAAAAACTCCTACTTGAGATCCCATGATTTTTTGAAAAGTTTCAGTATATTTTCTAAATCTAGTAATATCATTTGTTAGTTCGACATATTTTGTTTTTAAAGCATTGTTCTCTTTTTTAGTTTCACCAGAATTTTGAGAATGAACCTCCCTCGTTCCTTCATTGAGATTCATATGTTTCGCATACATTTCTCAATGAGTTAGCTGCATGTTTTGAATGATTTTAAGATATTCTTCCTTTTTAATTTTTAGCATTTCATTTTCTTTCTTTATCTCATAAAATTTATTTTTTAGAGAGAAATATTTTAATACAAAATGTTTGGGTCATTTAAAATAATAGCAAACTCTGTTTCAAGATTATTACATAAATGGAAACTCTGTTTCAAGATGTTTACATAAATGGAAAGGTTGACTTCTCTATCTTCTACTTTTGAGGATGACATTTTATGCATTTCTAGAATTGGTTTAGAATTAGCTAATTTATCGTCATCCTCAATTTGTTGAGTGTGTTGTTGATGCTTCATCTATCTCCTTCGTTGAGAGTGTTTATTTATTCCGAATCTTTTAATTAAAACATAATGGTATTTATGAAGACTTTGATACAAGTACCCACTTTATTGGTTTTGACATTTCTTCTTGGATCTTTTCCTCTTACACTATTTAAGCGCTTAAACCTTAGAGGTCGTGCTCTAACGCCAATTGAAGTAGATAGAAATGTCACTAGAAGGAGGGTTGAATAGGGACCCCTTTAAAATCTTTCTTTTAATTTATGAAACAAGCTTTATCAAAATAAAATATTAATGTAATCAATAATAAAAGTGTTTATAGTGTGTGAATTATGTATAAATAAGCAAGCTTTAAAGGAAAGAGTTTAAGAAAAAACACGAGAGATTTATCCTAGTTCACCAAACTTGGCTACATCAGTCCCCATGATTTGTGAGACTTTCCAATTAATGATCAATACCTTTTGATCCTTTTCTAACACCAAGATATAGTTTCATTATCCTCGCCAGGCTTACAATACTGATTACAAACCTTCGGCTGGCTATAGGCATGGCAAGAAAACCCGGGCCCGCCGGGGCCCGCCCGGACCCGACCCGAAATTAACGGGGGAAATCCGATTTGATTGGCTGCGGGTACGGGTGCGGGTAAAACCCGGTTTGTAATTGCGGGTGAGGTTGCGGGGGCGGGGGATGCTACTACCCGCCCACACCCGCTCGGTCTTATAATATTTACTTTAATAACCATATTTAAATTATTTTATATTATATTTAATCACTTTTGAATAAGTAATTAAAAATCCTCATTAGTCATTTTTCAGCATTCTCACTCAAACTCACATCTTTAGAAACAAGTTTATTATTAAAATAGTTATATTTTTAGTAAAATTGTTAATTTTTATTACTATTTAAAAAAAAATACTTTTTTTTGCGGGTGGGGGCGGGTGTGGGTGTGGGCAAACCTGTTTCTATCGGGGGCGAGTATGGGTGGTAAATTTTCACCCCTGACTGGGTGTGGGGGCGGGGGCGGGTCTATAACAGGAAGGCGGGTGCGGGTGCGAGTCTAGCTAAACCCGCCCCGTTGCCATGCCTAGCTGGCTAACACTATCACCCAATATACACCATGACTTGAGAATATACAAAATATTAAGAATAATTTGTAAGGAGGATCAGATTCATTATTCTTCAACAAATTATTATTTGGAGGATGTGGTTTTAAGACAAATAATTTTAGAAATAAGGATCTTTGATTCTATGATTATAATTTTAGTAAGAATATAACTTTGGAAGAATATGATGAATTTTCTCTCTTAAACTCTCCTTGAATGAAGGTGTTTTCTCTCTTGATTTTTCCTTTAATCAATGATGTTATTTTATGACAAATATTCTTGATTCTAAGAATATCCTTGATTCTAAGAATATGATTTTAAGAATATGATTTTAGGGAGAATATCATTTTTGGAAGAATTTCATGAATGTTCTCTTGAATTTTCCATGAATGATAGAGTTGAAATGAAGGGAATTTAAATGACTATTTATAGAGGTTTTGATCCTCTAGTTTCTGGAATACCAGATCTATCCTGAGTATATACTTGAAATTACAAGTCTACCATTAGTAATTACAATTTTACCATTGATAGTGTAAATGATAAAATCATCGATTTACAGAATTGCCACTAAGTGAGGCTGATACTCATGTTGTGTTTCTTGATCTTCAACTGCTATATGTAATTACGAAAATGAAATTTGGTATAATTTGATCCTCTAGGATAATTACAACTTTGTCATTGCTTTCTTTCTTGATTCTCACGCATGTAACATCTGTATTACAACTTTTCCATTGCTTCAAAAGCTGACCCTCTTTAGTAATGCAGAATTACAATAATGTCATTGTGTATCTTATTTCTTTGTCATACCTGATATTTTGTGTTCCTTTCTAAAATATACTTTTCTTTTCTTGTATTGAGCTTAATAATAAACTTGAGAACCCTTTCTTTTCGCATCCCATTAATGATAACATTTATGCATACCTATCTTATTAATCACCACTCAAGAGCACACGTCAAATAACAAATAAGATCATAACCTTAATATATCTACACAAAAGTTTGTTATCTTCAAAACATCAAAAAGGATTTTTTTTTCATCAACAATCTCCCCCTTTTGATGATGATCAACTTCTTGTAGTAAAGATTTTGATATTTCAAAATTGGAGAAATTTTGTGCTCCCCCTTAACTTGTGCATAATATAAAAATTATGCCCCCCTCAATTTATGCATAAAAATTTATAAATTTATTTATTTTATATTCTAATTTCAAAACATTTCTCCTTTAATTATTCTCCCCCTTCTGTCATCATGCAAATAGGAATGGGAGATACATATAATACCATGGAGAAAGAAATGAAATTTTTTTAGATAAATTCTCATAAAAAATTAGATATAAATAACACGTATCTCCTTCAAATGTGTTTCTTACACTGAGTCTTTAAAGATGAAATCATCTTTAGTTTTTATTTAAAGATGAGGTTTTCGTGGTTTGTATTTTTCTTCATACTTTCACCATCTTTGCATATAAAATTACCATTTTTTATTTCTTTATTTCTCCTTTCAGTAACCCAATTAATTTTAAAGCTGTTGACATCTTTCTTCAAACTTTCATCTTTCTTGCATACATGTTTTTCCTTCTTGATTGTTTCATCATTGATATTAGGGACACAAATTTTTGTAAATCCTTTTATTTTTGCAAGTATTGAATCCAATCCAGCTTTGTCAAAAACTCCTACTTGAGATCCCATGATTTTTTGAAAAGTTTCAGTATATTTTCTAAATCTAGTAATATCATTTGTTAGTTCGACATATTTTGTTTTTAAAGCATTGTTCTCTTTTTTAGTTTCACCAGAATTTTGAGAATGAACCTCCCTCGTTCCTTCATTGAGATTCATATGTTTCGCATACATTTCTCAATGAGTTAGCTGCATGTTTTGAATGATTTTAAGATATTCATCCTTTTTAATTTTCAACATTTCATTTTCTTTCTTTATCTCATAAAATTTATTTTTTAGAGAGAAATATTTTTATACAAAATGTTTGAGTCATTTAAAATAATAGCAAACTCTGTTTCAAGATTATTACATAAATGGAAACTCTGTTTCAAGATGTTTACATAAATGGAAAGGTTGACTTCTCTATCTTCTACTTTTGAGGATGACATTTTATGCATATCTAGAATTGGTTTAGAATTAGCTAATTTATCGTCATCCTCAATTTGTTGAGTGTGTTGTTGATGCTTCATCTATCTCCTTCGTTGAGAGTGTTTATTTACTCCGAATCTTTTAATTAAAACATAATGGTATTTATGAAGACTTTGATACAAGTACCCACTTTATTGGTTTTGACATTTCTTCTTGGATCTTTTCCTCTTACACTATTTAAGCGCTTAAACCTTAGAGGTCGTGCTCTAATGCCAATTGAAGTAGATAGAAATGTCACTAGAAGGAGGGTTGAATAGGGACCCCTTTAAAATCTTTCTTTTAATTTATGAAACAAGCTTTATCAAAATAAAATATTAATATAATCAATAATAAAAGTGTTTATAGTGTGTGAATTATGTATAAATAAGCAAGCTTTAAAGGAAAGAGTTTAAGAAAAAACACGAGAGATTTATCCTGGTTCACCAAACTTGGCTACATCAGTCCCTATGTTTTGTGAGACTTTCCAATTAATGATCAATACCTTTTGATCCTTTTCTAACACCAAGATATAGTTTCATTATCCTCGCTAGGCTTACAATACTGATTACAAACCTTCGGCTGGCTATAGGCATGGCAAGAAAACCCGGGCCCGCCGGGGCCCGCCCGGACCCGACCCGAAATTAACGGGGGAAATCCGATTTGATTGGGTGCGGGTAAAACCTGGTTTGTAATTGTGGGTGAGGTTGCGGGGGCGGGGGATGCTACTAACCGTCCGCACCCGCTCGGACTTATAATATTTACTTTAATAACCATATTTAAATTATTTTATATTATATTTATTCACTTTTGAATAAGTAATTAAAAATCCTCATTAGTCATTTTTCAGCATTCTCACTCAAACTGACATCTTTAGAAACAAGTTTATTATTAAAATAGTTATATTTTTAGTAAAATTGTTAATTTTTATTACTATTTAAAAAAAAATACTTTTTTTGCGGTTGGGGGCGGGTGTGGGTGTGGGCAAACCTGTTTCTATCGATGGCGAGTATGGGTGGTAAATTTTCACCCCTGCCTGGGTGTGGGGGCGGGGGCGGGTCTATAACAGGAAGGCGGGTGCGGGTGCGAGTTTAGCTAAACCCGCCCCGTTGCCATGCCTCGCTGGCTAACACTATCACCCAATATACACCATGACTTGAGAATATACAAAATATTAAGAATAATTTGTAAGGAGGATCAGATTCACTATTCTTCAACAAATTATTATTTGGAGGATGTGGTTTTAAGACAAATAATTTTAGAAATAAGGATCTTCGGTTCTATGATTATAATTTTAGTAAGAATATAACTTTGGAAGAATACGATGAATTTTTTCTCTTAAACTCTCCTTGAATGAAGGTGTTTTCTCTCTTGATTTTTCCTTTAATCAATGATGTTATTTTATGACAAATATTCTTGATTCTAAGAATATCCTTGATTCTAAGAATATGATTTTAAGAATATGATTTTGGTGAGAATATCATTTTTGGAAGAATTTCATGAATGTTCTCTTGAATTTTCCATGAATGATAGAGTTGAAATGAAGAGAATTTAAATGACTATTTATAGAGGTTTTGATCCTCTAGTTTCTGGAATACCAGATCTATCCTGAGTATATACTTGAAATTACAAGTCTACCATTAGTAATTACAATTTTACCATTGATAGTGTAAATGATAAAATCATCGATTTACAGAATTGCCACTAAGTGAGGCTGATACTCATGTTGTGTTTCTTGATCTTCAACTGCTATATGTAATTACGAAAATGAAATTTGGTATAATTTGATCCTCTAGGATAATTACAACTTTGTCATTGCTTTCTTTCTTGATTCTCACGCATGTAACATCTGTATTACAACTTTTCCATTGCTTCAAAAGCTGACCCTCTTTAGTAATGCAGAATTACAATAATGTCATTGTGTATCTTATTTCTTTGTCATACCTGATATTTTGTGTTCCTTTCTAAAATATACTTTTCTTTTCTTGTATTGAGCTTAATAATAAACTTGAGAACCCTTTCTTTTCGCATCCCATTAATGATAACATTTATGCATACCTATCTTATTAATCACCACTCAAGAGCACACGTCAAATAACAAATAAGATCATAACCTTAATATATCTACACAAAAGTTTGTTATCTTCAAAACATCAAAAAGGATTTTTTTTTCATCAACAATCTCCCCCTTTTGATGATGATAAACTTCTTGTAGTAAAGATTTTGATATTTCAAAATTGGAGAAATTCTGTGCTCCCCCTTAACTTGTGCATAATATAAAAATTATGCCCCCCTCAATTTATGCATAAAAATTTATAAATTTATTTATTTTATATTCTAATTTCAAAACATTTCTCCTTTAATTATTCTCCCCCTTCTGTCATCATGCAAATAGGAATGGGAGGTACATATAATACCATGGAGAAAGAAATGAATTTTTTTTAGATAAATTCTCATAAAAAATTAGATATAAATAACACGTATCTCCTTCAAATGTGTTTCTTACACTGAGTCTTTAAAGATGAAATCATCTTTAGTTTTTATTTAAAGATGAGGTTTTCATGGTTTGTATTTTTCTTCATACTTTCACCATCTTTGCATATAAAATTACCATTTTTGATTTCTTTATTTCTCCTTTCAGTAACCCAATTAATTTTAAAGTTGTTGACATCTTTCTTCAAACTTTCATCTTTCTTGCATACATGTTTTTCCTTCTTGATTGTTTCATCATTGATATTAGGGACACAAATTTTTGTAAATCCTTTTATTTTTGCAAGTATTGAATCCAATCCAGCTTTGTCAAAAACTCCTACTTGAGATCCCATGATTTTTTGAAAAGTTTCAGTATATTTTCTAAATCTAGTAATATCATTTGTTAGTTCGACATATTTTGTTTTTAAAGCATTGTTCTCTTTTTTAGTTTCACCAGAATTTTGAGAATGAACCTCCCTCGTTCCTTCATTGAGATTCATATGTTTCGCATACATTTCTCAATGAGTTAGCTGCATGTTTTGAATGATTTTAAGATATTCATCCTTTTTAATTTTTAGCATTTCATTTTCTTTCTTTATCTCATAAAATTTATTTTTTAGAGAGAAATATTTTAATACAAAATGTTTGGGTCATTTAAAATAATAGCAAACTCTGTTTCAAGATTATTACATAAATGGAAACTCTGTTTCAAGATGTTTACATAAATGGAAAGGTTGACTTCTCTATCTTCTACTTTTGAGGATGACATTTTATGCATTTCTAGAATTGGTTTAGAATTAGCTAATTTATCGTCATCCTCAATTTGTTGAGTGTGTTGTTGATGCTTCATCTATCTCCTTCGTTGAGAGTGTTTATTTATTCCGAATCTTTTAATTAAAACATAATGGTATTTATGAAAACTTTGATACAAGTACCCACTTTATTGGTTTTGACATTTCTTCTTGGATCTTTTCCTCTTACACTATTTAAGTGCTTAAACCTTAGAGGTCGTGCTCTAACGCCAATTGAAGTAGATAGAAATGTCACTAGAAGGAGGGTTGAATAGGGACCCCTTTAAAATCTTTCTTTTAATTTATGAAACAAGATTTATCAAAATAAAATATTAATATAATCAATAATAAAAGTGTTTATAGTGTGTGAATTATGTATAAATAAGCAAGCTTTAAAGGAAAGAGTTTAAGAAAAAACACGAGAGATTTATCCTAGTTCACCAAACTTGGCTACATCAGTCCCCATGATTTGTGAGACTTTCCAATTAATGATCAATACCTTTTGATCCTTTTCTAACACCAAGTTTCATTATCCTCGCCAGGCTTACAATACTGATTACAAACCTTCGGCTGGCTATAGGCATGGCAAGAAAACCCGGGCCCGCCGGGGCCCGCCCGGACCCGACCCGAAATTAACGGGGGAAATCCGATTTGATTCGGTGCGGGTACGGGTGCGGGTAAAACCCGGTTTGTAATTGTGGGTGAGGTTGCGGGGGCGGGGGATGCTACTACCCGCTCGGTCTTATAATATTTACTTTAATAACCATATTTAAATTATTTTATATTATATTTATTCACTTTTGAATAAGTAATTAAAAATCCTCATTAGTCATTTTTCAGCATTCTCACTCAAACTCACATCTTTAGAAACAAGTTTATTATTAAAATAGTTATATTTTTAGTAAAATTGTTAATTTTTATTACTATTTAAAAAAAAATACTTTTTTTTTGCGGGTGGGGGCGGGTGTGGGTGTGGGCAAACCTGTTTCTATCGGGGGCGAGTATGGGTGGTAAATTTTCACCCCTGACTGGGTGTGGGGGCGGGGGCGGGTCTATAACAGGAAGGCGGGTGCGGGTGCGAGTCTAGCTAAATCCGCCCCGTTGCCATGCCTAGCTGGCTAACACTATCACCCAATATACACCATGACTTGAGAATATACAAAATATTAAGAATAATTTGTAAGGAGGATCAGATTCACTATTCTTCAACAAATTATTATTTGGAGGATGTGGTTTTAAGACAAATAATTTTAGAAATAAGGATCTTTGATTCTATGATTATAATTTTAGTAAGAATATAACTTTGGAAGAATATGATGAATTTTCTCTCTTAAACTCTCCTTGAATGAAGGTGTTTTCTCTCTTGATTTTTCCTTTAATCAATGATGTTATTTTATGACAAATATTCTTGATTCTAAGAATATCCTTGATTCTAAGAATATGATTTTAAGAATATGATTTTAGGGAGAATATCATTTTTGGAAGAATTTCATGAATGTTCTCTTGAATTTTCCATGAATGATAGAGTTGAAATGAAGGGAATTTAAATGACTATTTATAGAGGTTTTGATCCTCTAGTTTCTGGAATACCAGATCTATCCTGAGTATATACTTGAAATTACAAGTCTACCATTAGTAATTACAATTTTACCATTGATAGTGTAAATGATAAAATCATCGATTTACAGAATTGCCACTAAGTGAGGCTGATACTCATGTTGTGTTTCTTGATCTTCAACTGCTATATGTAATTACGAAAATGAAATTTGGTATAATTTGATCCTCTAGGATAATTACAACTTTGTCATTGCTTTCTTTCTTGATTCTCACGCATGTAACATCTGTATTACAACCTTTCCATTGCTTCAAAAGCTGACCCTCTTTAGTAATGCAGAATTACAATAATGTCATTGTGTATCTTATTTCTTTGTCATACCTGATATTTTGTGTTCCTTTCTAAAATATACTTTTCTTTTCTTGTATTGAGCTTAATAATAAACTTGAGAACCCTTTCTTTTCGCATCCCATTAATGATAACATTTATGCATACCTATCTTATTAATCACCACTCAAGAGCACACGTCAAATAACAAATAAGATCATAACCTTAATATATCTACACAAAAGTTTGTTATCTTCAAAACATCAAAAAGGATTTTTTTTTTCATCAACAATCTCCCCCTTTTGATGATGATCAACTTCTTGTAGTAAAGATTTTGATATTTCAAAATTGGAGAAATTTTGTGCTCCCCCTTAACTTGTGCATAATATAAAAATTATGCCCCCCTCAATTTATGCATAAAAATTTATAAATTTATTTATTTTATATTCTAATTTCAAAACATTTCTCCTTTAATTATTCTCCCCCTTCTGTCATCATGCAAATAGGAATGGGAGATACATATAATACCATGGAGAAAGAAATGAAATTTTTTTAGATAAATTCTCATAAAAAATTAGATATAAATAACACGTATCTCCTTAAAATGTGTTTCTTACACTGAGTCTTTAAAGATGAAATCATCTTTAGTTTTTATTTAAAGATGAGGTTTTCGTGGTTTGTATTTTTCTTCATACTTTCACCATCTTTGCATATAAAATTACCATTTTTTATTTCTTTATTTCTCCTTTCAGTAACCCAATTAATTTTAAAGTTGTTGACATCTTTCTTCAAACTTTCATCTTTCTTGCATACATGTTTTTCCTTCTTGATTATTTCATCATTGATATTAGGGACACAAATTTTTGTAAATCCTTTTATTTTTGCAAGTATTGAATCCAATCCAGCTTTGTCAAAAACTCCTACTTGAGATCCCATGATTTTTTGAAAAGTTTCAGTATATTTTCTAAATCTAGTAATATCATTTGTTAGTTCGACATATTTTGTTTTTAAAGCATTGTTCTCTTTTTTAGTTTCACCAGAATTTTGAGAATGAACCTCCCTCGTTCCTTCATTGAGATTCATATGTTTCGCATACATTTCTTAATGAGTTAGCTGCATGTTTTGAATGATTTTAAGATATTCATCCTTTTTAATTTTCAGCATTTCATTTTCTTTCTTTATCTCATAAAATTTATTTTTTAGAGAGAAATATTTTAATACAAAATGTTTGAGTCATTTAAAATAATAGCAAACTCTGTTTCAAGATTATTACATAAATGGAAACTCTGTTTCAAGATGTTTACATAAATGGAAAGGTTGACTTCTCTATCTTCTACTTTTAAGGATGACATTTTATGCATATCTAGAATTGGTTTAGAATTAGCTAATTTATCGTCATCCTAAATTTGTTGAGTGTGTTGTTGATGCTTCATCAATCTCCTTCGTTGAGAGTGTTTATTTATTCCGAATCTTTTAATTAAAACATAATGGTATTTATGAAGACTTTGATACAAGTACCCACTTTATTGGTTTTGACATTTCTTCTTGGATCTTTTCCTCTTACACTATTTAAGCGCTTAAACCTTCGAGGTCGTGCTCTAATGCCAATTGAAGTAGATAGAAATGTCACTAGAAGGAGGGTTGAATAGGGACCCCTTTAAAATCTTTCTTTTAATTTATGAAACAAGCTTTATCAAAATAAAATATTAATATAATCAATAATAAAAGTGTTTATAGTGTGTGAATTATGTATAAATAAGCAAGCTCTAAAGGAAAGAGTTTAAGAAAAAACACGAGAGATTTATCCTGGTTCACCAAACTTGGCTACATCAGTCCCCATGTTTTGTGAGACTTTCCAATTAATGATCAATACCTTTTGATCCTTTTCTAACACCAAGATATAGTTTCATTATCCTCGCCAGGCTTACAATACTGATTACAAACCTTCGGCTGGCTATAGGCATGGCAAGAAAACTCGGGCCCGCAGGGGCCCTCCCGGACCCGACCCGAAATTAACGTGGGAAATCCGATTTGATTGGGTGCGGGTAAAACCCGGTTTGTAATTGCGGGTGAGGTTGCGGGGGCGGGGGATGCTACTACCCGCCCGCACCCGCCCGGTCTTATAATATTTACTTTAATAACCATATTTAAATTATTTTATATTATATTTATTCACTTTTGAATAAGTAATTAAAAATCCTCATTAGTCATTTTTCAGCATTCTCACTCAAACTCACATCTTTAGAAACAAGTTTATTATTAAAATAGTTATATTTTTAGTAAAATTGTTAATTTTTATTACTATTTAAAAAAAAAATACTTTTTTTGCGGGTGGGGGCGGGTGTGGGTGTGGGCAAACCTGTATCTATCGGGGGCGAGTATGGGTGGTAAATTTTCACCCCTGACTGGGTGTGGGGGCGGGGGCGGGTCTATAACAGGAAGGCGGGTGCGGGTGCGAGTCTAGCTAAACCCGCCCCGTTGCCATGCCTAGCTGGCTAACACTATCACCCAATATACACCATGACTTGAGAATATACAAAATATTAAGAAAAATTTGTAAGGAGGATCAAATTCACTATTCTTCAACAAATTATTATTTGGAGGATGTGGTTTTAAGACAAATAATTTTAGAAATAAGGATCTTTGGTTCTATGATTATAATTTTAGTAAGAATATAACTTTGGAAGAATATGATGAATTTTCTCTCTTAAACTCTCCTTGAATGAAGGTGTTTTCTCTCTTGATTTTTCCTTTAATCAATGATGTTATTTTATGACAAATATTCTTGATTCTAAGAATATCCTTGATTCTAAGAATATGATTTTAAGAATATGATTTTAGTGAGAATATCATTTTTGGAAGAATTTCATGAATGTTCTCTTGAATTTTCCATGAATGATAGAGTTGAAATGAAGAGAATTTAAATGACTATTTATAGAGGTTTTGATCCTCTAGTTTCTGGAATACCAGATCTATCCTGAGTATATACTTGAAATTACAAGTCTACCATTAGTAATTACAATTTTACCATTGATAGTGTAAATGATAAAATCATCGATTTACAGAATTGCCACTAAGTGTGGCTGATACTCATGTTGTGTTTCTTGATCTTCAACTGCTATATGTAATTACGAAAATGAAATTTGGTATAATTTGATCCTCTAGGATAATTACAACTTTGTCATTGCTTTCTTTCTTGATTCTCACGCATGTAACATCTGTATTACAACTTTTCCATTGCTTCAAAAGCTGACCCTCTTTAGTAATGCAGAATTACAATAATGTCATTGTGTATCTTATTTCTTTGTCATACCTGATATTTTGTGTTCCTTTCTAAAATATACTTTTCTTTTCTTGTATTGAGCTTAATAATAAACTTGAGAACCCTTTCTTTTCGCATCCCATTAATGATAACATTTATGCATACCTATCTTATTAATCACCACTCAAGAGCACACGTCAAATAACAAATAAGATCATAACCTTAATATATCTAAACAAAAGTTTGTTATCTTCAAAACATCAAAAAGGATTTTTTTTTCATCAACAATCTCCCCCTTTTGATGATGATAAACTTCTTGTAGTAAAGATTTTGATATTTCAAAATTGGAGAAATTCTGTGTTCCCCCTTAACTTGTGCATAATATAAAAATTATGCCCCCTTCAATTTATGCATAAAAATTTATAAATTTATTTATTTTATATTCTAATTTCAAAACATTTCTCCTTTAATTATTCTCCCCCTTCTGTCATCATGCAAATAGGAATGGGAGATACATATAATACCATGGAGAAAGAAATGAAATTTTTTTAGATAAATTCTCATAAAAAATTAGATATCAATAAGACGTATCTCCTTCAAATGTGTTTCTTACATTGAGTCTTTAAAGATGAAATCATCTTTAGTTTTTATTTAAAGATGAGGTTTTCGTGGTTTGTATTTTTCTTCATACTTTCACCATCTTTGCATATAAAATTACCATTTTTGATTTCTTTATTTCTCCTTTCAGTAACCCAATTAATTTTAAAGTTGTTGACATCTTTCTTCAAACTTTCATCTTTCTTGCATACATGTTTTTCCTTCTTGATTGTTTCATCATTGATATTAGGGACACAAATTTTTGTAAATCCTTTTATTTTTGCAAGTATTGAATCCAATCCAGCTTTGTCAAAAACTCCTACTTGAGATCCCATGATTTTTTGAAAAGTTTCAGTATATTTTCTAAATCTAGTAATATCATTTGTTAGTTCGACATATTTTGTTTTTAAAGCATTGTTCTCTTTTTTAGTTTCACCAGAATTTTGAGAATGAACCTCCCTCGTTCCTTCATTGAGATTCATATGTTTCGCATACATTTCTCAATGAGTTAGCTGCATGTTTTGAATGATTTTAAGATATTCATCCTTTTTAATTTTCAGCATTTCATTTTCTTTCTTTATCTCATAAAATTTATTTTTTAGAGAGAAATATTTTAATACAAAATGTTTGGGTCATTTAAAATAATAGCAAACTCTGTTTCAAGATTATTACATAAATGGAAACTCTGTTTCAAGATGTTTACATAAATGGAAAGGTTGACTTCTCTATCTTCTACTTTTGAGGATGACATTTTATGCATTTCTAGAATTGGTTTAGAATTAGCTAATTTATCGTCATCCTCAATTTGTTGAGTGTGTTGTTGATGCTTCATCTATCTCCTTCGTTGAGAGTGTTTATTTATTCCGAATCTTTTAATTAAAACATAATGGTATTTATGAAGACTTTGATACAAGTACCCACTTTATTGGTTTTGACATTTCTTCTTGGATCTTTTCCTCTTACACTATTTAAGCGCTTAAACCTTAGAGGTCGTGCTCTAATGCCAATTGAAGTAGATAGAAATGTCACTAGAAGGAGGGTTGAATAGGGACCCCTTTAAAATCTTTCTTTTAATTTATGAAACAAGCTTTATCAAAATAAAATATTAATATAATCAATAATAAAAGTGTTTATAGTGTGTGAATTATGTATAAATAAGCAAGCTTTAAAGGAAAGAGTTTAAGAAAAAACACGAGAGATTTATCCTGGTTCACCAAACTTGGCTACATCAGTCCCCATGTTTTGTGAGACTTTCCAATTAATGATCAATACCTTTTGATCCTTTTCTAACACCAAGATATAGTTTCATTATCCTCGCCAGGCTTACAATACTGATTACAAACCTTCGGCTGGCAATAGGCATGGCAAGAAAACCCGGGCCCGCCGGGGCCCGCCCGGACCCGGCCCGAAATTAACGGGGGAAATCCGATTTGATTGGGTGCGGGTACGGGTGCAGGTAAAACCCGGTTTGTAATTGCGGGTGAGGTTGCGTGGGCGGGGGATGCTACTACCCGCCCGCACCCGTCCGGTCTTATAATATTTAATTTAATAACCATATTTAAATTATTTTATATTATATTTATTCACTTTTGAATAAGTAATTAAAAATCCTCATTAGTCATTTTTCAGCATTCTCACTCAAACTCACATCTTTAGAAACAAGTTTATTATTAAAATAGTTATATTTTTAGTAAAATTGTTAATTTTTATTACTATTTAAAAAAAAATACTTTTTTTGCGGGTGGGGGCGGGTGTGGGTGTGGGCAAACCTGTTTCTATCGGGGGCGAGTATGGGTGGTAAATTTTCACCCCTGACTGGGTGTGGGGGCGGGGGCGGGTCTATAACAGGAAGGCGGGTGCGGGTGCGAGTCTAGCTAAACCCGCCCCATTGCCATGCCTAGCTGGCTAACACTATCACCCAATATACACCATGACTTGAGAATATACAAAATATTAAGAATAATTTGTAAGGAGGATCAGATTCACTATTCTTCAATAAATTATTATTTGAAGGATGTGGTTTTAAGACAAATAATTTTAGAAATAAGGATCTTTGGTTCTATGATTATAATTTTAGTAAGAATATAACTTTGGAAGAATATGATGAATTTTCTCTATTAAACTCTCCTTGAATGAAGGTGTTTTCTCTCTTGATTTTTCCTTTAATCAATGATGTTATTTTATGACAAATATTCTTGATTCTAAGAATATCCTTGATTCTAAGAATATGATTTTAAGAATATGATTTTAGTGAGAATATCATTTTTGGAAGAATTTCATGAATGTTCTCTTGAATTTTCCATGAATGATAGATTTGAAATGAAGAGAATTTAAATGACTATTTATAGAGGTTTTGATCCTCTAGTTTCTGGAATACCAGATCTATCCTGAGTATATACTTGAAATTACAAGTCTACCATTAGTAATTACAATTTTACCATTGATAGTGTAAATGATAAAATCATCGATTTACAAAATTGCCACTAAGTGAGGCTGATACTCATGTTGTGTTTCTTGATCTTCAACTGCTATATGTAATTACGAAAATGAAATTTGGTATAATTTGATCCTCTAGGATAATTACAACTTTGTCATTGCTTTCTTTCTTGATTCTCACGCATGTAACATCTGTATTACAACTTTTCCATTGCTTCAAAAGCTGACCCTCTTTAGTAATGCAGAATTACAATAATGTCATTGTGTATCTTATTTCTTTGTCATACCTGATATTTTGTGTTCCTTTCTAAAATATACTTTTCTTTTCTTGTATTGAGCTTAATAATAAACTTGAGAACCCTTTCTTTTCGCATCCCATTAATGATAACATTTATGCATACCTATCTTATTAATCACCACTCAAGAGCACACGTCAAATAACAAATAAGATCATAACCTTAATATATCTACACAAAAGTTTGTTATCTTCAAAACATCAAAAAGGATTTTTTTTCATCAACAATCTCCCCCTTTTGATGATGATAAACTTCTTGTAGTAAAGATTTTGATATTTCAAAATTGGAGAAATTCTGTGCTCCCCCTTAACTTGTGCATAATATAAAAATTATGCCCCCCTCAATTTATGCATAAAAATTTATAAATTTATTTATTTTATATTCTATTTTCAAAACATTTCTCCTTTAATTATTCTCCCCCTTCTGTCATCATGCAAATAGGAATGGGAGATACATATAATACCATGGAGAAAGAAATGAAATTTTTTTAGATAAATTCTCATAAAAAATTAGATATCAATAACACGTATCTCCTTCAAATGTGTTTCTTACAGTGAGTCTTTAAAGATGAAATCATCTTTAGTTTTTATTTAAAGATGAGGTTTTCGTGGTTTGTATTTTTCTTCATACTTTCACCATCTTTGCATATAAAATTACCATTTTTGATTTCTTTATTTCTCCTTTCAGTAACCCAATTAATTTTAAAGTTGTTGACATCTTTCTTCAAACTTTCATCTTTCTTGCATACATGTTTTTCCTTCTAGATTGTTTCATCATTAATATTAGGGACACAAATTTTTGTAAATCCTTTTATTTTTGCAAGTATTGAATCCAATCCAGCTTTGTCAAAAACTCCTACTTGAGATCCCATGATTTTTTGAAAAGTTTCAGTATATTTTCTAAATCTAGTAATATCATTTGTTAGTTCGACATATTTTGTTTTTAAAGCATTGTTCTCTTTTTTAGTTTCACCAGAATTTTGAGAATGAACCTCCCTCGTTCCTTCATTGAGATTCATATGTTTCGCATACATTTCTCAATGAGTTAGCTGCATGTTTTGAATGATTTTAAGATATTCATCCTTTTTAATTTTCAGCATTTCATTTTCTTTCTTTATCTCATAAAATTTATTTTTTAGAGGGAAATATTTTAATACAAAATGTTTGAGTCATTTAAAATAATAGCAAACTCTGTTTCAAGATTATTACATAAATGGAAACTCTGTTTCAAGATGTTTACATAAATGGAAAGGTTGACTTCTCTATCTTCTACTTTTGAGGATGACATTTTATGCATATCTAGAATTGGTTTAGAATTAGCTAATTTATCGTCATCCTCAATTTGTTGAGTGTGTTGTTGATGCTTCATCTATCTCCTTCGTTGAGAGTGTTTATTTATTCCGAATCTTTTAATTAAAACATAATGGTATTTATGAAGACTTTGATACAAGTACCCACTTTATTGGTTTTGACATTTCTTCTTGGATCTTTTCCTCTTACACTATTTAAGCGCTTAAACCTTCGAGGTCGTGCTCTAATGCCAATTGAAGTGGATAGAAATGTCACTAGAAGGAGGGTTGAATAGGGACCCCTTTAAAATCTTTCTTTTAATTTATGAAACAAGCTTTATCAAAATAAAATATTAATATAATCAATAATAAAAGTGTTTATAGTGTGTGAATTATGTATAAATAAGCAAGCTCTAAAGGAAAGAGTTTAAGAAAAAACACGAGAGATTTATCCTGGTTCACCAAACTTGGCTACATCAGTCCCCATGTTTTGTGAGACTTTCCAATTAATGATCAATACCTTTTGATCCTTTTTTAACACCAAGATATAGTTTCATTATCCTCGCCAGGCTTACAATACTGATTACAAACCTTCGGCTGGCTATAGGCATGGCAAGAAAACTCGGGCCCGCCGGGGCCCGCCCGGACCCGACCCGAAATTAACGGGGGAAATCTAATTTGATTGGGTGCGGGTACGGGTGCGGGTAAAACCCGGTTTGTAATTGCGGGTGAGGTTGCGGGGGCGGGGGATGCTACTACCCGCCCGCACCCGCCCGGTCTTATAATATTTACTTTAATAACCATATTTAAATTATTTTATATTATATTTATTCACTTTTGAATAAGTAATTAAAAATCCCCATTAGTCATTTTTCAGCATTCTCACTCAAACTCACATCTTTAGAAACAAGTTTATTATTAAAATAGTTATATTTTTAGTAAAATTGTTAATTTTTATTACTATTTAAAAAAAAATACTTTTTTTGCTGGTGGGGGCGGGTGCGGGTGCGGGAAAACCTGTTTCTATCGGGGGCGAGTCTGGGTGGTAAATTTTCACCCCTGACTGGGTGTGGGGGCGGGGGCGGGTCTATAACAGGAAGGCGGGTGCGGGTGCGAGGCTAGCTAAACCCGCCCCGTTACCATGCCTAGCTGGCTAACACTATCACCCAATATCAACCATGACTTGAGAATATACAAAATATTAAGAATAATTTGTAAGGAGAATCAGATTCACTATTCTTCAATAAATTATTATTTCGAGGATGTGGTTTTAAGACAAATAATTTTAGAAATAAGGATCTTTGGTTATATGATTATAATTTTAGTAAGAATATAACTTTGGAAGAATATGATGAATTTTCTCTCTTAAACTCTCCTTGAATGAAGGTGTTTTCTCTCTTGATTTTTCCTTTAATGAATGATGTTATTTTAAGACAAATATTCTTGATTCTAAAAATATCCTTGATTCTAAGAATATGATTTTAAGAATATGATTTTAGCGAGAATATCATTTTTGGAAGAATTTCATGAATGTTCTCTTGAATTTTCCTTGAATGATAGAGTTGAAATGAAGAGAATTTAAATGACTATTTATAGAGGTTTTGATCCTCTAGTTTCTGGAGTACCAGATCTATCCTGAGTATATACTTGAAATTACAAGTCTACCATTGGTAATTACAATTCTACCATTGATAGTGTAAATGACAAAATCATCTATTTACAGAATTGCCACTAAGTGAGGCTGATACTCATGTTGTGTTTCTTGATCTTCAACTGCTATATGTAATTACGAAAATGAAATTTGGTATAGTTTGATCCTCTAGGATAATTACAACTTTTTCATTTCTTTCTTTCTTGATTCTCACGCATGTATCATCTGTATTACAACTTTTCCATTGCTTCAAAAGCTGATCCTCTTTAGTATTGTAGAATTACAATAATGTCATTGTGTATCTTATTTCTTTGTCATACCTGGTATTTTGTGTTCCTTTCTAAAATATTCTTTGTCATACCTGTCATTGTGTAGAATTACAATAATCATAACATTTATGCATACCTATCTTATTAATCACCACTCAAGAGCACACGTCAAATAACAAATAAGATCATAACCTTAATATATCTACACAAAGGTTTGTTATCTTCAAAATATCAAAAAGGATTTTTTTTTCATCAATAATCTCCCCCTTTTGATGATGATAAACTTCTTGTAGTAAAGATTTTGATATTTTAAAATTGGAGAAATTTTGTGCTCCCCCTCAACTTGTGCATAATATAAAAATTATGTCCCCCTCAATTTATGCATAAAAATTTATAAATTTATTTATTTTATATTCTAATTTCAAAACATTTCTCCTTTAATTATTCTCCCCCTTCTGTCATCATGCAAATAGGAATGGGAGATACATATAATACCATGGAGAAAGAAATGAAATTTCTTGAGATAAATTCTCATAAAAAATTAGATATAAATAACATGTATCTCCTTCAAATGTGTTTCTTACACTGAGTCTTTAAAGATGAAATCATCTTTAATTTTTATTTAAAGATGAGGTTTTCGTTGTTTGTATTTTTCTTCATACTTTCACCATCTTTGCATATAAAATTATCATTTTTTATTTCTTTATTTCTCCTTTCAGTAACCCAAATAATTTTAAAGTTGTTGACATCTTCCTTCAAACTTTCATCTTTCTTGCATACATGTTTTTCCTTAATTATTGTTTCATCATTGATATTAGGGACACAAATTTTTGTAAATCCTTTTATTTTTGCAAGTATTGAATCCAATCCAGCTTTGTCAAAAACTCCTACTTGAGATCCCATGATTTTTTGAAAAGTTTCAGTATATTTTTTAAATATAGTAATATCATTTGTTAGTTTTACATATTTTGTTTTTAAAGCATTGTTCTCTTTTTTAGTTTCACAAGAATTTTGAGAATGAACCTCCCTCGTTCCTTCATTGAGATTCTTATGTTTCTCATACATTTCTCAATGAGTTAGCTGCATGTTTTTAATGATTTTAAGATATTCATCATTTTTAATTTGTAGCATTTCATTTTCTTTCTTTATCTCATAAAATTTATTTTTTATAGACAAACATTTTAATACAAAATGTTTGAGTCATTTAAAATAATATCAAACTCTGTTTCAAGATGTTTATATAAATGGAAAGGTTGACTTCTCTCTCTTCTACTTTTGAGGATGATATTTTATGCATTTCTAGAATTGGTTTAGAATTAGCTAATTTATCTTCATCCTCAATTTGTTGAGTGTGTCGTTGATGTTTCATCTATCTCCTTCATTGAGATTGTTTATTTATTCTGAATTTTTTAATTAAAACATAATGGTATAATTGAAGACTTTGATGCACGTACCCACTTTATTGGTTTTGACATTTCTTCTTGTATCTTTTCCTCTTACACTATTTAAGCGCTTAAACCTTAGAGGTCGTGCTCTAATGCCAATTGAAGTAGATAGAAATGTCACTAGAAGGGGGGTTGAATAGGGACCCCTTTAAAATCTTGCTTTTAATTTATGAAACAAGCTTTATCAAAATAAAATATTAATATAATCAATAATTAAAGTGTTTATAGTGTGTGAATTTTGTATAAATAAGCAACCTTTAAAGGAAAGAGTTTAAGAAAAAACACGAGATTTATCCTGTTTCACCAAACTTGGCTACATCAGTCCCCACATTTTGTGAGACTTTCCAATTAATGATCAATATCTTTTGATTCTTTTCTAAAACCAAGATATAGTTTCATTATCCTCGCCAGGCTTACAATACTGATTACACCCTTCAGCTGGCTCACACTATCACCCAATATCAACCATGACTTGAAAATATAAAAAATATTAAGAATGATTTGTATGGAGGATCAAATTCACTATTCTTCAACAAATTATTATTTGGAGGATTTGGTTTTAAGACAAATAATTTTAGAAATAAGGATCTTTGGTTCTAGGATTATAATTTTAGTTAGCATATAACTTTGGAAGAATATAATGAATTTTCTCTCTAAAACTCTCCTTGAATGAAGGTGTTTTCTGTCTTGATTTTTCCTTTAGTGAATGATGTTATTTTAAGACAAATATTCTTAGAAGGAATATTATTGATTCTAAGAATATGATTTTAGTGAGAATATGATTTTTGGAAGAATTTCATGAATGTTCTCTTGAATTTTCCTTGAACGATTGAGTTGAAATGAAGAGAATGTAAATGACTATTTATAGAGGTTTTGATCCTCTAATTTCTTGAGTACCAGATATGTCCTGAGTATATACTTGAAATTACAAGTCCACCGTTGGTAATTACAATTCTACCATTGATAGTATAAATGACAAAATCATCTATTTACAAAATTGCCACTGAGTGAGTTTGATACTCATGTTGTGTTTCTTGATCTTCAACTGCTATATGTAATTACGAAAATGAAATTTGGTATAATTTGATCCTCTAGGATAATTACAACTTTGTCATTGCTTTCTTTCTTGATTATCATGCATGTAACATCTGTATTACAACTTTGCCATGTCTTCAAAAGCTGATACTCTTTAGTAATGTAGAATTACAATACTGTCAATGTGTATCTTATTTCTTTGTTATACCTGGTATTTTGTGTTCCTTTCTAAAATATACATTTCTTTTCTTGTATTAAGCTTAATAATAAACTTGGGAACCATTTCTTTTCACATCCCATTGATGATAACATTTATGCATACCTATCTTATTAATCACCACTCAAGAGCACATGTCAAATAAAAAATAAGATCATAACCTTAATATATCTACACAAAAGTTTGTCATCTTCAAAACATCAAAAAGGATTTTTTTCATCAACAATCTCTCCCTTTTTGATGATGATAAACTTCTTGTAGTAAAGATTTTTATATTTCAAAAATGGAGAAATTTTGTGCTCCCCCTCAACTTGTGCATAATATAAAAATTATGCTCCCCGTCAATTTATGCATAAAAATTTATAATTTTATTTATTTTATATGCTAATTTCAAAACATTTCTCCTTTAATTATTCTCCCCCTTCCGTCATCATACAAAACGGAATGGGAGATACATATAGTATCATGGAGAAAGAAATGAAATATTTTGAGATAAATTCTCATAAAAAATTAGATATAAATAACACGTATCTCCTTCAAATGTGTTTCTTACACTGAGTCTTTAAAGATGAAATCATCTTTAATTTTTATTTAAATATGAGGTTTTCGTTGTTTGTATTTTTCTTCATACTTTCACCATCTTTGCATATAAAATTATCATTTTTTTTATTTCTTTATTTCTCCTTTCAGGAACCCAAATAATTTTTAAAGTTGTTGACACCTTTCTTCAAACTTTCGTCTTTCTTGCATACATGTTTTTCCTTCTTGATTGTTTCATCATTGATATTAGGGACACAAAGTTTTTGTAAACCTTTTGATTTTTGAAAGTATTGAATCCAATCCAGCTTTGTCAAAAACTCCTACTTGAGATGCCATGATTTTTCGAAAAGTTTCATTATATTTTTTAAATCTAGTAATATCATTTATTAGTTCTACATATTTTGTTTTTAAAGCATTGTTCTCTTTTTTAGTTTCACAAGAATTTTGAGAATGAACCTCCCTCGTTCCTTCATTGAGATTCTTATGTTTCTCATACATTTCTCAATGAGTTAGCTGCATGTTTTGAATGATTTTATGATATTCATCATTTTTAATTTGCAGCATTTCATTTTCTTTCTTTATCTCATAAAATTTATTTTTTAGAAACAAATGTTTTAATACAAAATGTTTGAGTCATTTAAAATAATATCAAACTCTGTTTCAAGATGTTTACATAAAGGGAACGGTTGACTTCTCTCTCTTCTACTTTTGAGGATGACATTTTATGCATTTCTAGAATTGGTTTAGAATTAGCTAATTTATCTTCATCCTCAATTTGTTGAGTGTGTTGTTGATGCTTCATCTATCCCCTTCGTTGAGAGTGTTTATTTATTCTGAATTTTTTAATTAAAACATAATCGTATAATTGAAAATTTTGACGCAAGTACCCACTTTATTGGTTTTGACATTTCTTCTTGGATCTTTTCCTCTTACACTATTTAAGCGCTTAAACCTTAGAGGTCGTGCTCTAATGCCAATTGAAGTAGATAGAAATGTCACTAGAATGGGGGTTGAATAAGGACCCCTTTAAAATCTTGCTTTTAATTTATGAAACAAGCTTTATCAAAATAAAATATTAATATAGTCAATAATTAAAGTGTTCATAGTGTGTGAATTTTGTATAAATAAGCAACCTTTAAAGGAAAGAGTTTAAGAAAAAACACGAGATTTATCTTGTTTCACCAAACTTGGCTGCATCAGTCCCCACATTTTGTGAGACTTTCCAATTAATGATCAATATCTTTTGATCCTTTTCTAACACCAAGATATAGTTTCATTATCCTCGCCAGGCATACAATACTGATTACAAACCTTCGGCTGGCTAACACTATCACCCAATATCAACCATGACTTGAGAATATACAAAATATTAAGTATAATTTGTAAAGAGGATCGGATTCACTATTCTTCAACAAATTATTATTTGGAGGATGTGGTTTTAAGACAAATAATTTTAGAAATAAGGATCTTTGGTTCTATGATTATAATTTTAGTAAGAATATAACTTGGGAAGAATATAATGAATTTTCTCTCTAAAACTCTCCTTGAATGAAGGTGTTTTCTCTCTTGATTTTTCCTTTAGTGAATGATGTTATTTTAAGATAAATATTCTTAGAAATAATATCCTTGATTCTAAGAATATGATTTTAGTGAGAATATGATTTTTGGAAGAATTTCATGAATGTTCACTTGAATTTTCCTTGAATGATTGAGTTGAAATGAAGAGAATGTAAATGACTATTTATAGAGGTTTTGATCCTCTAATTTCTTGAGTACCAGATATGTCTTGAGTATATACTTGAAATTACAAGTCTACCGTTGGTAATTACAATTCTACCATTGATAGTATAAATGACAAAATCATCTATTTACAGAATTGCCACTGAGTGAGGCTGATACTCATGTTGTGTTTCTAGATCTTCAACTGCTATATGTAATTACGAAAATGAAATTTGGTATAATTTGATCCTCTAGGATAATTACAACTTTGTCATTGCTTTCTTTCTTGATTATCATGCATTTAACATCTGTATTACAACTTTGCCATTACTTCAAAAGCTGATCCTCTTTAGTAATGTAGAATTACAATATTGTCATTGTGTATCTTATTTCTTTGTCATACCTGGTATTTTATGTTCCTTTCTAAAATATACTTTTCTTTTCTTGTATTAAGCTTAATAATAAACTTGGGAACCATTTCTTTTCGCATCCCATTGATGATAACATTTATGCATACCTATCTTATTAATCACCACTCAAGAGCACACGTCAAATAACAAATAAGATCATAACCTTAATATATCTACTCAAAATTTTGTCACCTTCAAAACATCAAAAAGGATTGTTTTTCATCAACAATCTCCCCCTTTTTGATGATGATAAACTCTTTGTAGTAAAGATTTTGATATTTCAAAAATGGAGAAATTTTGTGCTCCCCCTCAACTTGTGCATAATATAAAAATTATGCTCCCCCTCAATTTATGTATAAAAATTTATAATTTTATTTATTTTATATGCTAATTTCAAAACATTTCTCCTTTAATTATTCTCCCCCTTCTGTCATCATACAAAAAGGAATGGAAGATACATATAGTATCATGGAGAAATAAATGAAATTTTTTGAGATAAATTCTCATAAAAATTTAGATATAAATAACACGTATCTCCTTCAAATGTGTTTCTTACACTGAGTCTTCAAAGATGAAATCATCCTTAATTTTTATTTAAAGATGAGGTTTTCGTTGTTTGTATTTTTCTTCATACTTTCACCATCTTTGCATATAAAATTATCATTATTTATTTCTTTATTTCTCCTTTCAGGAACCCAAATAATTTTTAAAGTTGTTGACATCTTTCTTCAAACTTTCATCTTTCTTGCATACATGTTTTTCCTTCTTGATTGTTTCATCATTGATATTAGTGACACAAAGTTTTTGTAAACCCTTTGATTTTTGCAAGTATTGAATCCAATCTAGCTTTGTCAAAAACTCCTACTTGAGATGCCATGATTTTTTGAAAAGTTTCAGTATAGTTTTTAAATCTAGTAAATATCATTTGTTAGTTCTACATATTTTGTTTTTAAAGCATTGTTCTCTTTTTTAGTTTCACAAGAATTTTGAGAATGAACCTCCCTCGTTCCTTCATTGAGATTCTTATGTTTTTCATACATTTGTCAATGAGTTAGCTGCATGTTTTGAACGATTTTAAGATATTCATCATTTTTAATTTGAAGCATTTCATTTTCATTCTTTATCTCATAAAATTTATTTTTTAGAAACAAATGTTTTAATACAAAATGTTTGAGTCATTTAAAATAATATCAAACTCTGTTTCAAGATGTTTACATAAAGGGAACGGTTGACTTCTCTCTCTTCTACTTTTGAGGATGACATTTTATGCATTTCTAGAATTGGTTTAGAATTATCTAATTTATCTTCATCCTCAATTTGTTGAGTGTGTTGTTGATGCTTCATCTATCTCCTTCGTTGAGAGTGTTTATTTATTCTGAATTTTTTAATTAAAACATAATGGTATAATTGAAGACTTAGATGCAAGTACCC
The DNA here is from genome assembly GCA_022829125.1 of Lathyrus tuberosus. Classification (NCBI taxonomy): domain Eukaryota; kingdom Viridiplantae; phylum Streptophyta; class Magnoliopsida; order Fabales; family Fabaceae; genus Lathyrus; species Lathyrus tuberosus. The sequence continues at coordinate 4,003,821 of JALAZF010000305.1, forward strand.
ACTTTATTGGTTTTGACATTTCTTCTTGGATCTTTTCCTCTTACACTATTTAAGCGCTTAAACCTTAGAGGTCGTGCTCTAATGCCAATTGAAGTAGATAGAAATGTCACTAGAAGGGGGGTTGAATAGGGACCCCTTTAAAATCTTGCTTTTAATTTATGAAACAAGCTTTATCAAAATAAAATATTAATATAGTTAATAATTAAAGTGTTTATAGTGTGTGAATTTTGTATAAATAAGCAACCTTTAAAGGAAAGAGTTTAAGAAAAAACACGAGATTTATCCTGTTTCACCAAACTTGGCTGCATCAGTCCCCACATTTTGTGAGACTTTCCAATTAATGATCAATATCTTTTGATCCTTTTCTAACACCAAGATATAGTTTCATTATCCTCGCCAGGCATACAATACTGATTACAAACCTTCGGCTGGCTAACACTATCACCCAATATCAACCATGACTTGAGAATATACAAAATATTAAGAATAATTTGTAAGGAGGATCGGATTCACTATTCTTCAACAAATTATTATTTGGAGGATGTGGTTTTAAGACAAATAATTTTAGAAATAAGGATCTTTGGTTCTATGATTATAATTTTAGTAAGAATATAACTTGGGAAGAATATAATGAATTTTCTCTCTAAAACTCTCCTTGAATGAAGGTGTTTTCTCTCTTGATTTTTCCTTTAGTGAATGATGTTATTTTAAGATAAATATTCTTAGAAAGAATATCCTTGATTCTAAGAATATGATTTTAGTGAGAATATGATTTTTGGAAGAATTTGATGAATGTTCTCTTGAATTTTCCTTGAATGATTGAGTTGAAATGATGAGAATGTAAATGACTATTTATAGAGGTTTTGATCCTCTAATTTCTTGAGTACAAGATATATCCTGAGTATATACTTGAAATTACAAGTCCACCGTTGGTAATTACAATTCTACCATTGATAGTATAAATGACAAAATCATCTATTTAAAGAATTGCCACTGAGTGAGGCTGATACTCATGTTGTGTTTCTTGATCTTCAACTGCTATATGTAATTACGAAAATGAAATTTGGTATAATTTGATCCTCTAGGATAATTACAACTTTGTCATTGCTTTCTTTCTTGATTATCATGCATGTAACATCTGTATTACAACTTTGCCATGTCTTCAAAAGCTGATCCTCTTTAGTAATGTAGAATTACAATACTGTCATTGTGTATCTTATTTCTTTGTCATACCTGGTATTTTGTGTTCCTTTCTAAATTATATTTTTCTTTTCTTGTATTAAGCTTAATAATAAACTTGGGAACCATTTCTTTTCGCATCCCATTGATGATAACATTTATGCATACCTATCTTATTAATCACCACTAAAGAGCACACGTCAAATAACAAATAAGATCATAACCTTAATATATCTACTCAAAATTTTGTCACCTTCAAAACATCAAAAAGGATTGTTTTTCATCAACAATCTCCCCCTTTTTGATGATGATAAACTCTTTGTAGTAAAGATTTTGATATTTCAAAAATGGAGAAATTTTGTGCTCCCCCTCAACTTGTGCATAATATAAAAATTATGCTCCCCCTCAATTTATGTATAAAAATTTATAATTTTATTTATTTTATATGCTAATTTCAAAACATTTCTCCTTTAATTATTCTCCCCCTTCTGTCATCATACAAAAAGGAATGGAAGATACATATAGTATCATGGAGAAAGAAATGAAATTTTTTGAGATAAATTCTCATAAAAATTTAGATATAAATAACACGTATCTCCTTCAAATGTGTTTCTTACACTGAGTCTTTAAAGATGAAATCATCCTTAATTTTTATTTAAAGATGAGGTTTTCGTTGTTTGTATTTTTCTTCATACTTTCACCATCTTTGCATATAAAATTATCATTATTTATTTCTTTATTTCTCCTTTCAGGAACCCAAATAATTTTTAAAGTTGTTGACATCTTTCTTCAAACTTTCATCTTTCTTGCATACATGTTTTTCCTTCTTGATTGTTTCATCATTGATATTAGTGACACAAAGTTTTTGTAAACCCTTTTATTTTTGCAAGTATTGAATCCAATCTAGCTTTGTCAAAAACTCCTACTTGAGATGCCATGATTTTTTGAAAAGTTTCAGTATAGTTTTTAAATCTAGTAAATATCATTTGTTAGTTCTACATATTTTGTTTTTAAAGGATTGTTCTCTTTTTTAGTTTCACAAGAATTTTGAGAATGAACCTCCCTCGTTCCTTCATTGAGATTCTTATGTTTTTCATACATTTGTCAATGAGTTAGCTGCATGTTTTGAATGATTTTAAGATATTCATCATTTTTAACTTGCAGCATTTCATTTTCATTCTTTATCTCATAAAATTTATTTTTTAGAAACAAATGTTTTAATACAAAATGTTTGAGTCATTTAAAATAATATCAAACTCTGTTTCAAGATGTTTACATAAAGGGAACGGTTGACTTCTCTCTCTTCTACTTTTGAGGATGACATTTTATGCATTTCTAGAATTGGTTTAGAATTATCTAATTTATCTTCATCCTCAATTTGTTGAGTGTGTTGTTGATGCTTCATCTATCTCCTTCGTTGAGAGTGTTTATTTATTCTGAATTTTTTAATTAAAACATAATGGTATAATTGAAGACTTAGATGCAAGTACCCACTTTATTGGTTTTGACATTTCTTCTTGGATCTTTTCCTCTTACACTATTTAAGCGCTTAAACCTTAGAGGTCGTGCTCTAATGCCAATTGAAGTAGATAGAAATGTCACTAGAAGGGGGGTTGAATAGGGACCCCTTTAAAATCTTGCTTTTAATTTATGAAACAAGCTTTATCAAAATAAAATATTAATATAATCAATAATTAAAGTGTTATAATGTGTGAATTTTGTATAAATAAGCAACCTTTAAAGGAAAGTGTTTAAGAAAAAACACGAGATTTATCATGTTTCACCAAACTTGGCTACATCTGTCCCCACGTTTTGTGAGACTTTCCAATTAATGATCAATATCTTTTGATCCTTTTCTAACACCAAGATATAGTTTCATTATCCTCGCCAGGCTTACAATATTGATTACAAACCATCGGCTGGCTAACACTATCACCCAATATCAACCATGACTTGAGAATATACAAAATATTAAGAATAATTTGTAAGGAGGATCGGATTCACTATTCTTCAACAAATTATTATTTGGAGAATGTGGTTTTAAGACAAATAATTTTAGAAATAAGGATCTTTGGTTCTATGATTATAATTTTAGTAAGAATATAACTTTGGAAGAATATAATGAATTTTCTCTCTAAAACTCTCCTTGAATGAAGGTGTTTTCTGTCTTGATTTTTCCTTTAGTGAATGATGTTATTTTAAGACAAATATTCTTAGAAGGAATTTCCTTGATTCTAAGAATATGATTTTAGTGAGAATATTATTTTTGGAAGAATTTGATGAATGTTCTCTTGAATTTTCCTTGAATGATTGAGTTGAAATGATGAGAATGTAAATGACTATTTATAGAGGTTTTGATCCTCTAATTTCTTGAGTACCAGATATATCCTGAGTATATACTTGAAATTACAAGTCCACCGTTGGTAATTACAATTCTACCATTGATAGTATAAATGACAAAATCATCTATTTACAGAATTGCCACTGAGTGAGGCTGATACTCATGTTGTGTTTCTTGATCTTCAACTGCTATATGTAATTACGAAAATGAAATTTGGTATAATTTGATCCTCTAGGATAATTACAACTTTGTCATTGCTTTCTTTCTTGATTATCATGCATGTAACATCTGTATTACAACTTTGCCATGTCTTCAAAAGCTGATCCTCTTTAGTAATGTAGAATTACAATACTGTCATTGTGTATCTTATTTCTTTGTCATACCTGGTATTTTGTGTTCCTTTCTAAAATATACTTTTCTTTTCTTGTATTAAGCTTAATAATAAACTTGGGAACCATTTCTTTTCGCATCCCATTGATGATAACATTTATGCATACCTATCTTATTAATCACCACTCAAGAGCACACGTCAAATAACAAATAAGATCATAACCTTAATATATCTACACAAAAGTTTGTCATCTTCAAAACATCAAAAAAGATTTTTTTTCATCAACAATCTCCCCCTTTTTGATGATGATAAACTTCTTTTAGTAAAGATTTTGATATTTCAAATATGGAGAAATTTTGTGCTCCCCCTCAACTTGTGCATAATATAAAAATTATGCTCCCCCATAATTTATGCATAAAAACTTATAATTTTATTTATTTTATAATCTAATTTCAAAACATTTATCCTTTAATTATTCTCACCCTTCTGTCATCATACAAAAAGGAATGGGAGATACATGTAATACCATGGAGAAAGAAATGATATTTTTTGAGATAAATTCTCATAAAAAATTAGATATAAATAACACGTATCTCCTTCAAATGTGTTTCTTACACTGAGTCTTTCAAGATGAAATCGTCTTTAATTTTTATTTAAAGATGAGGTTTTCGTTGTTTGTATTTTTCTTCATACTTTCACTATCTTTGCATATAAAATTATCATTTTTGATTTCTTTATTTCTCCTTTCAGAAACCCAAAATAATTTTAAAGTTTTTGTTGACATTCTTATGTTTCTCATACATTTCTCAATGAGTTAGCTGCATGTTTTGAATGATTTTAAGATATTCATCATTTTTAATTTGCAGCATTTCATTTTCTTTCTTTATCTCATAAAATTTATTTTTTAGAGACAAACATTTTAATTCAAAATGTTTGAGTCATTTAAAATAATATCAAACTCTGTTTCAAGATGTTTACATAAATGGAAAGGTTAACTTCTCTCTCTTCTACTTTTGAGGATGACATTTTATGCATTCTAGAATTGGTTTAGAATTAGCTAACTTATCTTCATCCTCAATTTGTTGAGTGTGTTGTTGATGCTTCATCTATCTCCTTCGTTAAGAGTGTTTATTTATTTTGAATCTTTTTAATTAAAACATAATGGTATAATTGAAGACTTTGATGCAAGTACCCACTTTATTGGTTTTGACATTTCTTCTTGGATCTTTTCCTCTTACACTATTTAAGCACTTAAACCTTAGAGGTCGTGCTCTAATGCCAATTGAAGTAGATAGAAATGTGTAACACCCACATATAATATCATACATCAAAGCATAATTACTATACATGAATCCAAGTGTTTGGTACTGAAATACTATAAGTTCCTAGTTAACACATTATATACATTACATGCCCAAAATACTTAATACAAAAAAACTATGGCGTAATGTATACAAGATGTTCCAAGACACTAAGAACTAGATCAAAACAATGATCTCAAAATAATCTCCACAACGGAAGTCTTGCCATCCCAAAAAGCCAAGGAAAGTAAGGATAATCAAACGGCCTTATCCTTACCCTTCGCGGAACCTGCTGTACCTGTAATATAATCAACAACACGGGGTGAGATATTAAATCTCAGTGAGTTCCCTATCTTATAGATTCTCTCGGCTTTACAAGGTTCTAACAACCTTAACTCAAGTCAAGGCGAAGGGAAAATGACCTTGAGTTCACAATCTCACACTATATGGAAACATGTTCATGAGTTCACCAACTCAAAATATCACTAATCGATAACCTTGCCAAGGCATCCCCTTTTGTCGTCCACTTCTACGTTTAGAAGTCGACCCGAGTCATGGATCCTTGTAGTTACTTGGCATACGAAATGGATTTGGGATCATCGGCCTGTTAGCCGTGAACCGTCACTTCTCATGGCCTGTTAACCATCACAAGTGTCTTTACCATATAGGCTCCATTCATACTACACGCGGGAATCAAACCTGCCAAGTAATTATGGATACGTTTCAGAGGAGCTCGAGACTCATGAAACTGCAACTCAAGTGAAACGGTTATGATTACATGATCTCACACATAAAAGTGATTGTATTCGACAATCACAAGGCCACAATGCCTTAAGGCCTATTTTGCCTTTTCTCATAATCACAATGGTTCACACATGTTCCATGCTAGTGTTTCACTCTCTTCTAGACCAATACTCGTCACAGATGCACCTTTCTACGTCGAATGCCCGAGCATCGCCATCTAGGTTCTCTATCACAATCCTATTCACAACCTAGAATCATATCATTAGGTTTGGGGTAAGTTTAATCACTCTTCCTAATTCATTTTAAGCATGCATTACTCTCTCGACCAGGCTTAACATCAATTTTAGGCAAAGCATATTACAATTGCACATCAAATACATATAATGAATCAATCAAACTTGATACGCGTTTTGGGTTTTCCTCCGATTATTTAATCGGGAAATAAAACTAACATTTTTCACTTTCATTGTGTAGAATATTTCCATAGCTTTCCATCGGTACCAAGAACTCCTCGATCGGAAACACGGTTCAAAAGCTATGAATTTTCAAAAAAAGTATTTTTCAACAACTTACAGTGGTAACCAGTTACCCTAAATGAGTAACCAGTTACTCAAGCTTCACTATTCACACATAATCAAATTGAGAGTTAGAGGCACATTTCCTAATCGGTTACCCTATTTGGGTAATCGGTTACTCAATGCAAAACTTGCGCAGATTGGCATTTTTTCCACAGAGTAATCGGTTACTCTAAGTGAGTAATCGGTTACTCGACTGCATAACAGAAAAATTCTGGTTTTTCATATTTCAAAATTCTTCCAAATTCATTCAACCTTTCACATAACTCAGAGAAACAATTATCCATTCATTATACAACATTTTCACACTTGCATATAATGCCATCTATTTCGCATTTCAACCATAGAACAACATTAAATCAAAATCCACCATTTTTACTCAATTTCTAACCTAAGTTTCTATACTTAGGGTTCTAACTAGAATTCACCAATGTTCAAGATGATGAAGATGTTGGGTTGATTGATGAAGTAGAGATGATGATGATTCTTGATCTTGAGCTTCTAGGGTTTTCTTCTTCTTTCTCCCTTTCCCTTACTATCTTTTCCACTTTTGTTTCTAATTTGGAAAAGAATGGAAAAATGAAATGTTATAGAGAAATATCATTAATTAGTAACACTACTAATTGTCCAAAAAGTCTCTATAGTACCAATTAATAAAACCTCAGAGTCAGATAATATTAATTGGATCGGCTCTGAGCTCAACAGTTACTCTAATTATCTTTTCAGGTAATTTCTCAGAGTACACCGGAAACCAGTTGATCACAACTAATATTATCCAGAGCAAAATAAAATACGGGGTATTACATCCTCCCCCCCTAAAATAGAAATTCGCCCACGAATTAAAAAAAAATTACCTGAATAGATGAGGGTAAGCTTCTTGCATCTCTGATTCTAGTTCCTAAGTTGCATCACCCAGATGCGTCTCATCCCACTGAACTTTAACAAGAGGAATTTCTTTATTCCTTAGTACCTTAGTTTCTCTTCTTGTGATACGACTTGGTTGAGGTTCAATTGTCAAATCTGTTTCTATCTCAATCGTATCTGGTAGAATTGGCTGAAGAGGATCTGGAACAAACTTCTGAAGTTGAGACACATGAAAAACATCGTGCATCTCTGACAGAGAAGGAGGTAAGGCTAATATGTAAGCTACTTCACCAATCATTTCTAAAATTTGATACGGTCCCACGTATCTCGGACTTAACTTTCGCGACTTAAACGGTCCTTTCAACCTCAATCTCGGAGTAACTTTCAAAAACACGTGATCACCTTCATCAAACTCTAAAGGTCTCCTACGATTATCCGCATAACTCTTCTGACGATCTTGTGCTTGTTTAACTTTATCATGAATCATTCTAATCTTTTCTGTAGTCTCTTGGATAATCTCGGGTCCCAAAATTCTATCTTCGCCAGCTTCCGCCCAACACAATGGCATCCTACATTTCCTCCCATATAATGCCTCGTAAGGAGCCATACCAATACTCGCATGATAACTATTGTTGTATGAAAACTCAATCAACGGTAAAAGTTCTATCCAATTTCCCCCACTTTCAAGTACACAAGCCCTTAACATATCTTCCATCGTTTGTATTGTCCGTTCCGTCTGACCATCCGTTTGCGGATGATTCGACGTACTCAAACACAACTTTGTTCCCATAGCTTGTTGAAAAGCTTTCCAAAACCTTGAAGTAAACTTTGGGTCTCTATCGGACACAATACTAGAGGGAATACCATGCAACCTCACAATTTCCGAAATGAACAACTTTGCGAGATGGTTCGCCTTGTAAGTAGTCTTTACAGCTAAGAAATACGCAGATTTCATCAACCGATCCACAATCACCCAAATAGAATCATAACCACCTTGTGCACGGGGTAATCCAAATGCAAAGTCCATAGAAATACTATCCCATTTCCATACCAGAATTTCCAACGGTTGTAATAGGCCACCCGATCTTTGGTGTTCAATCTTTACTTGTTGGCATACCGCATACTCCGATACATACACCGCAATATCTCTTTTTATACCGGACCACCAATAGTCCCTCTTTAAGTTTTGATACATTTTTTAAGAACCAGGATGTATAGTAAAAGCACCTTTGTGCGCTTCCTCCAAAAAATTTCTTTCCAACACCGCATCATCCGGAACACAAATCCTTTGGTTAAACAAAATGATTTTGTCGGTAGCCCGCACGAAACCCGGTTGAACTAACATTTCTTGTAACTTCTCATCCAACACTTGCCCTTGTTGAATTTCCTCTTTAAGAGTAGAATTAAAATTCAAGTTTCCCATAATCACACCATTAGGAGTCCAAACGAATTGGAGATTATGGTCTCGAAACTTTTCTAATAAGGTATACTCTAATATCATCAACTCGGTATTATGCAACCCTTTCCGACTCAATGCATCCGCTACTTTATTTACTTTACCCGAATGGTACTTTAGTTCCAAGTCATAATCCTTCAAATACTCCATCCACCTCCTTTGACGCATGTTCAACTCTTTCTAGTCAAATAGATACTTTAAGTGTAATACCCCGTATTATCTAAATGCTCAATTGGATATCAGATGAGTGTCTATGTGCTGCTCTATCTCTGATCATTTGGAAAACTGGAGAACTCTGAAGAGATCTATTATTAAATGAAAGAGACAGATCAATAATTATTAGTCCAAGAGAGAATTTTATGGTAACGCTAATAATTGATCATTTGGTGTTAGAAGATAAAATATCAATCGGAGATATTTTACTCTATCGGATTATATTATATAATAAAGTTTATATATGTATATATATATATATATATATATATATATATGTAAGAAAAGGAAAAGAAAAGAAAAGAAGAAAAAGATAGTAAGAGAAGAAGAAGAGAGAAAGAAAGGGAAAGAGGAGAAGAACTTGTAAGAGACTTGGATCATCTTCGATATTCATCATCTTCTTCAACCTCCTCTTCGATTATTAGGTGGGTTCTGTAACACCCTCAATCTATACCCCTAAGCTATTAAAGCGATAAATAAAATTCAAAATTTCATCAGAGTATATTTAAAACATTCACGACATAGACCGAGGGGTCACATCAATTTGAAACAAAATACACATAAACCTGCTCATAAAGATATGCAACAATCAGGTAGCGATTAATAGAGGAACTTAGTTCCTACTACCCACAATTCAGATACAGAATACAAGCGGAAAATCTGTACTGAAATCTCATATATATATATCTTGAAAAGTTTGTCTGCCAAATACAATAATACATGTACAATCTCAAAAGAAACATGTACATATACACATATATCACAACGGTCTCCCTAACTACCCGGTGCCACATATTAGAGCGGTCCGACAAAAGAATGAAGACCTAAGCTTCACAAAAAGACCTCCAGCAATCTAATCTGCAATGCCTCATAGAGCATTATAAAACAGCAGAAGGGTGAGAAACACAATCATAATATAATTGCATATAATTATATAATAACACCACATTACACACGTAAAATATTCTCACCACAACGTACAACAAAATCCAAATACAACACAACACAATACATATCTCAACTCATCAATTCCAATCACAAATCCACACGAAATCAATCCATTCATGAATTATGCAAATGCACAGAGACCGACACAACGACTCTATGCAATGCATATGCGGTACCATCCATCCATCAATCTCAACACTAGTTTACTCAGGAACTATTGGAATCACCGGTCGTTACTTAATGTAACTCCCCGTCGGGCATACGATGTTCCCCGTCGCTCAACCCCACACGGGCACACGACGTTTATGGATTGCTCACACCCCACACGGGCACACAAACTTATAGCAGATTCCCTCTGGAATCGATTCGTCGCTCACACCCACTAGGGCACACGACATCACAAGAATGCATATCATGATGCTTGGCATACAATGACTCATGACATTCAAATGCACACATATATGCAATCATCTCAATCAACGAAATCATACATATATCGCCAAATACCACACATTGCATTTTCTCGCCCTTAGGCCACAAATCATCTTCACAACATCTAAACGCATGCATTTATATCATATAATCCGCACATAAGTCATACAACCTATATCTCAAGCATGTTGCGTAATAACACCTCAAATACACACAGTTAAAACGGTAAAAGTCGACACACAACACATTTCCAGATTCCTGACATAATTAAATTGGCCAACAATCTCAAAACCATTACAATAATAAAGAACATTTCACAAGCTTTCTAACGCATCAAACCACGCCTCAAACCGACACACGGATCAAAAGTTATAAAGAAAACAAATTCGGAAAAGTTGTCATGTTCGCAGTGCGAAGCTCCTAGCGAGTCCTTCGCTTCTTCATTCGCAGTGCGAATGTCCCAGCGAACAATGGCAGAAGCAAAATAGCCAAGAAAATTTCTAACGTTTGCAGTGCGAACTTCCAGCGAATGCTCGCTACCCCATTCGCAATGCGAATCCTCCAGCGAATAGTGACAGAATGAAAAATAATACAACATTCGCAGTGCGAACCTCACGCGAACGCTCGCCACCCATTCGCTGGCCATTCGCAGTGCGAACCTGCAATTTCAGCAAAACCCAGCAGCACACCAGATCATCCCAAAACCATATTTTCTCCACCCAAAACATTTCCAAACCAACATATAGCAATCAAAACTTAACTCATTCATGGTAACAAGTATTCTACAGCATTTACACCGATTTTCAACCGCGAAAACATCGATTTCTCATCATTTTTCCCATTTCCAACCTAGAATCAAAAGCTATGGAAAGACCAGAAAATATGCAAACATACACATACATAATCATACACAAGCATAAGATAATCGAATTTCACACCCTTATTCGATTAAATAGCGTGTAGAAAAGTCGGTTCATCGATTCTTCTTTCTCATGTTTCTCTCTTTTTCTTCTCTTCTTCTTTCTCTCTACTTTTCTTCTTCTCTTTTTCTTTCCTGTCTATTTTTCTCTCTTTCTATTTCTATTTCTATGAAAAAATATAATATCTACCCGACAAAAGACCAAAATACCCCTACACTCAAATATCTCACAAACGTTACCAAAACGCGACAAAATATAATCACGATGAAAAATAACATATTTCCAAATAAAAGTCAAAATTAAAATAATATAATAATAAAATAATCAAAACGACCCAATTAAATAAAAATAACCAAAACTGGGGCGTTACAACTCTCCCCCACTTAGAAATTTTCGTCCTCGAAAATATACCTGAGACGAACAACTCTTGATACGACTCCCGCATCCGACTCTCCAACTCCCAAGTCAAATTGCCCTCAGCAGCGCCTCCCCACGCTACTTTCACAAATGCAATTTCCTTGCCTCTTAACCGCTTCAACTCGCGATCCAAAATTCTCACAGGTAATGCCTCAACCGTAAGGTTCTCCTTTACCTCTACCCCATCCATCAGAATCACATGCGACGGATCCGGAACATACTTCCGAAGCTGTGAAACATGGAACACATCATGCAAATTCGACAAACTCGGCGGTAACGCCACCCTATAAGCCACAGCACCCACTCTCGCGGATATCTGGTAAGGACCAATAAACCAAGAAGTAAGTTTCTTCGACTTCAACGCCCTTCCAACACCCGTTACCGGCGTAACTCTCAGAAATACATGATCGCCCTCTTGAAACTCAAGAACCTTCCGTCTCCGATCATGATAACTCTTTTGTCTACTCTGAGAAGCCTTCATTTTCTCACAAATAAGCTTCACTTTGTCCGTAGTCTGCTGAATCAATTCGGGTCCAACCACCACACTCTCACCAGATTCGTGCCAACACAACAGTGTTCGACATCTTCGTCCATACAACGCTTCAAACGGTGTCATTCCAATACTAGAATGGAAACTGTTATTATACGTGAATTCAATCAATGCAAGATAACTATCCCACGCACCCCCTTGTTCAAGAACATAAGCCCGCAACAAATCTTCCAACGACTGAATCGTTCTCTCCGTCTGTCCATCCGTCTGCGGATGATAAGCCGAACTCAATCTCAATTTAGAACCCAAAGCCTTCTATAAACTTTCCCAAAATCTCGAAGTAAACCTCGGATCTCGATCAGAAACAATGCTCAACAGAACACCATGCAACTTCACAATCACACTGATGTAAATCTCAGCCAACCTTTCTAAAGAAAAATTGATGTCAATCGGAATGAAATGCGCCGATTTAGTCAGCCTATCTACAACCACCCAAATAGCATTATGCCCTCGCTGTGTATTTGGCAACCCTGTCACAAAATCCATGGAAATGCTATCCCACTTCCACTCCGGAATATCCAACGGTTGCAACAAACAACTAGGCCTCAGATGTTCTACCTTCGATTTCTGACAAGTCAAACATGCATACACAAACTGAGCCACATCTCTTTTCAATCCAGACCACCAGAAAATCTTCTTCAAGTCTTGGTACATCTTATTAGCTCCCAGATGTATACTCAAATTACTCCGGTGTCCTTCCTCTAAAATCATCCTTTTCAACTCCGCATCATTAGGAATACAGATTCGACCTAGGAACCTCAACACACCATTAACATCCACTTTAAAATCACTATTCGCATCTTTTTCTCCCACCAATATCAAATAAACAAATTTCACATCCAGCTTCTGTTTCTCACTAACCGTCATCAAAAAATCATTAGTAACCTTTAGCATACCCAGCCTCACGCTGTCGGACGTCACCTCACACACCAAACTCAAGTCCCTAAAAGCTTCCAAAAGCTCCCACTCCTTAACCATTAAAGCGGACATGTAACGATTTCCGACTCAACGCATCGGCTACCACATTCGCTTTACCAGGATGGTAATTCAAGCCAAAGTCGTAGTCCTTCAAAAATTCCAACCATCTCCGCTGCCTCATATTCAATTCTTTCTGATCAAACAAATACTTCAAACTTTTATGATCACTAAAGACTTCGAATCTTGCACCGTAGAGATAATGCCTTCAAATTTTCAACACAAAGACCACAACCGCTAATTCCAAATCATGAGTAGGGTAATTTTTCTCATGCACTCTCAACTGCCTTGAAGCATAAGCCACGACCTTACCTTCTTGCATTAGCACCCCACCTAGACCAATCAAAGACGCATCACAATACACCACAAATGGTTCAGTAGGATTCGGCAAAATCAAAATCGGAGCTGTCGTCAATCTCCTCTTCAGCTCATTAAAACTTTCCTCACACCGAATATCCCAAATGAACACTTGCCCTTTACAAGTCAACTGGGTAAAAGGAAGTGCTAGCTTAGAAAAACCTTCAATAAACCTTCGATAATATCCGGCCAAACCCAAAAAGCTTCGAATTTTAGTAACGGATCTCGGAGCCTCCCATTGTAGAACTGCTTCTACTTTAGATGGATCCACAACAATACCATTACCTGAAATTACGTGTCCAAGAAAACTCACTTCCGACAACCAGAACTCACACTTGGACAGTTTGGCAAAAAGTCTCATTTCCTTCAAAACCTGCAAAACAATACGCAAATGCTCCGCGTGCTCCTCCTGAGACTTAGAATAAATTAAGATATCATCAATAAACACAACCACAAAATGATCCAAATGCTCATGGAAAATACGATTCATGTACTCCATAAACACACCTGGCGCATTAGAAACCCCGAACGGCATCACAGAATATTCGTAATGACCGTACCGTGTCCTAAAAGCCGTCTTCTGAATATCTTCTTCTTGCACCCTTATCTGATGATACCTTGACCTCAAGTCAATCTTACTAAACACACAAGCACCTACCAACTGATCCATAAAATCATCAATTCTCAGAAGAGGATATTTATTCTTAATCGTCACCTTATTCAACTGGCGATAATCAATACACAATCGCATACTTCCATCTTTCTTTTTCACGAATAAAATAGGCGCACCCCAAGGCGACACACTTGGTTTCACAAACCTCTTCTCCAACAATTCATTTAATTACTTCTTTAACTCAACCAACTCAGATGCCGACATTCGATAAGGTGCCATAGAAACAGGTTTAGTAGCAGGAACTAGATCTATAGAAAACTCCACCTCTCTCTCTGGAGGCACATATGAAATATCCTCAGGAAACACTTCCGGAAATTCGCACACCACAGGAAACACATCAAGTGAAACTTGACTATCCACGGATAACGAACAACTGAGCTTCATCCGCCAAAAGTTTCTTCAACTCTTTGGTAGATAAGAAAATCGAGTCCTCGTCTTCCTCAAGAGAAGGAAATCTTACCAGCTTATGATAACAATCATTATGAACCCTATTGAACTGCAACCAATTCATTCCCAGAACCACATCTAAACCCTCCAACGACAAGCACACCAAATCCATCTCAAAGTCTTTACCATAAATGGTCAAAGGACAACTTAAACAAACCAAAGAAGTAGTTACTGACCCCATTGCGGGAGTATCAATAACCATCTCACCACCCATCAAAGACAACACAAGATTCAAACGCTTCGCGCACTCAGACAAAATAAACGAATGAGTCTCTCCAGTATCAATAATAGAAACTAAAGGCGTACTATTAATAAAATAAGTACCTCGGATCAGACGGTCTGCACTTGAAGTCTGAGTTCCAGCCAATGCAAAAACCTTCCCACCAGCTGGAGCTTGCTTTGGTTTCGGACACTTTGTACTAATATGACCAGGTTCACCACATTCTGCCTCTTACAATCAGCCACTACATGCCCTAAACCTCCGCAATTGGTACACTTCCTCATGTCTTTCCTACATTCAAACTGACGATGTCCTAGGTCACCACACCTATAACATCTCGGAGGATTAGATATTCCTCCCCCACTTGGCCTTTTCTCAAAATTCCCCTTTGTTTACCCTTATCAGCTGGTGTTACATAAGGACCACTGCGAAACGGTTGCTTCCCTTTCCTCTCGTTCACGCTCTTATAGTGAGTAGAATGAGCTTTGCTATCTTCTTCAAAAATCCTACAGCAATCTACCAAATCAGAAAACCTTCTAATCCTTTGGTAACCGATTTCCTGCTTTATCTCAGGACGCAATCCGTTCTCAAACTTCACACACTTAGAAAATTCTGCAGTCGCTTCGGCATAATGAGGATAAAACTGTACAAGCTCCACAAACTTAGCAGTATAATCAACAACAAACATATTACCTTGTTTCAATTCCAAGAACTCAATTTCCTTCTTTCCTCTTACATCTTCAGGAAAATACTTCCTCAGAAACTCAATGCTAAACACAACCCAAGTGATCTCTTCCTCTGCAGCTTCCAACACATGACGTGTACTAACACATCAATCATCAGCTTCTTCCAGTAACATGTGAGTACCCAGTCTCACCTTCTGATCCTTAGCACAATCCATCACTCGGAAGATTCTTTAAATCTCTTTCAGCCATATCTGAGCACCATCAGGATCATATCTTCCTTTGAAGACAGGCGGTTTGTTCTTCCTGAACTCATCATTACCTACAGCATTAGGTGCACCCTGCACAGCCCGAGCCATAGCTTGCATAGCAGCAGCCAAAGCAGCGTCATTCCTACCAGCCATATTCTGTTCATTTCCAATAACAGCAACTATGGTTAACAAACAGCTCACCCCAAACACCAACACCGACACAGACTGACACAAACTGACACGGACTGGCTCTGATACCACTTAATGTAACACCCCTAATCTATACCCCCAAGCTATTAAAGCGATAAATAAAATTCAAAATTTCATCAGAGTATATTTAAAACATTCACGACATAGACCGAGGGGTCACATCAATTTGAAACAAAATACACATAAACCTGCTCATAAAGATATGCAACAATCAGGTAGCGATTAACAGAGGAACTTAGTTCCTACTACCCACAATTCAGATATAGAATACAAGCGAAAAATTTGTACTGAAATCTCATATATATATATATATATATATATATATATATATATATATATATATATATATATATATCATGAAAAGTTTGTCTTCCAAATACAATAATACATGTACAATCCCAAAAGAAACATGTACATATACACATATATCACAACGGTCTTCCTAACTACCCGGTGCCACATATCAGAGCCGACCGACAAAAGAATGAAGACCTAAGGTTCACAAAAAGACCTCCAGCAATCTAATCTGCAATGCCTCATAGAGCATTATAAAACAGCAGAAGGGTGAGAAATACAATCATAATATAATTGCATATAATTATATAATAACACCACATTACACACGTAAAATATTCTCACCACATCGTACAACAAAATCCAAATACAACACAACACAATACATATCTCAACTCATCAATTCCAATCACAAATCCACACGAAATCAATCCATTCATGAATTATACAAATGCACAGAGACCAACACAACGACTCTATGCAATGCATATGCGGTACCATCCATCCATCAATCTCAACACTAGTTCACTCAGGAACTATTGGAATCATCGCTCGTTACTTAATGTAACTCCCCGTCGGGCATACGATTTTCCCCGTCGGTCACACCCCACACAGGCAAATGACGTTTATGGATCGCTCACACTCCACACGGGCACACGACCCGATCGCTCACACCCCACACGGGCACACGATCGTCTATAACCATCGCTCACGGGCACACGATCTTATAGCAGATTCCCTCTGGAATCAATTCGTCGCTTACACCCACTAGGGCACACGACATCACAAGAATGCATATCATGATGCTTGGCATACAATGACTCATGACATTCAAATGCACACATATATGCAATCATCTCAATCAACGAAATCATGCATATATCGCCAAATACCACACATTGCATTTTCTCGCCCTTAGGCCACAAATCATCTTCACAACATCTAAACGCATGCATTTATATCATATAATCTGCACACAAGTCATACAACCTATATCTCAAGCATGTTGCGTAATAACACCTCAAATACACATAGTTAAAACGGTAAAAGTCGACACACAACACATTTCCAGATTCCCGACATAATTAAATCGGCCAACAATCTCAAAACCATTACAATAATAGAGAACATTTCACAAGCTTTCTAACGCATCAAACCACGCCTCAAACCGACTCACGGATCAAAAGTTATAAAGAAAACAAATTGGGAAAAGCTGTCATGTTCGCAGTGCGAAGCTCCTAGCAAGTCCTTCGCTTCTTTATTCGCAGTGCGAATGTCCCAGCGAACAATGGCAGAAGCAAAATAGCCTAGAAAATTCCTAACGTTCACAGTGCGAACTCCCAGCGAATGCTCGCTGCCCCATTCGCAATGTGAATCCTCCAGCGAACAGTGGCAGAATGAAAAATAATACGCGAACGCTCGCCACCCATTCGCTGGCCATTCGCCGTGCAAACCTGAGATTTCAGCAAAACCCAGCAGCGCACCAGATCATCCCAAAACCATATTTTCTCCACCCAAAACATTTCCAAACCAACATATAGCAATCAAAACTTAACTCATTCATGGTAACAAGTATTCTACAACATTTACACCGATTTTCAACCGCGAAAACATCGATTTCTCATCATTTTTCCCATTTCCAACCTAGAATCAAAAGCTATGGAAAGACAAGAAAATATGCAAACATACACATACATAATCATACACAAGCATAAGATAATCGAATTTCACACCCTTACCCGATTAAATAGCGTGTAGAAAAGTCGGTTGATCGATTCTTCTTTCTCAAGTTTCTCTCTTTTTCTTCTCTTCTTCTTTCTCCCTACTTTTCTTCTTCTCTTTTTCTTTCCTTTCTATTTTTCTCTCTTTCTATTTCTATTTCTATGAAAAAATATAATATCTACCCAACAAAAGACCAAAATACCCCTACACTCAAATATCTCACAAACGTTCCCAAAACGCGACAAAATATAATCACGATGAAAAATAACATATTTGCAAATAAAAGTCAGAAATAAAATAATATAATAATAAAATAATCAAAACGACCCAAGTAAATAAAAATAACCAAAACTAGGGCGTTACAGGTTCTAGTTAGACACTTTAAGTTCTAGAACTATAAGTTTAGAACTTAGGTTAGAAATTGTGAAAAAATGATAAAATTGATAAAATCAATGTTCTAACGGATAAAACGTGAAATAAACCGAGTAATATAGTCGGGTTATGTGTGGATTGAACCTATCATACTTGTTTTGATGTCCCAATATGTTTAGGTATGAGTTAGAATGGTTTAGAATGAAGAAAAACATAATTTTTGGGTTATGTTACAACGGTAACCGGTTACCCTATGGTAGGTAACTGGTTACCCTTTGAAAAATGACATTTCTGGCCTATTTTCTAGCCAGTAACCGGTTACCCTCTGGTGAGTAACCGGTTACCACTGCTATTGGCAGAAAAATGGAAAATAAAACGGGCGTATCTTTTGAACCGTAAGTCCGTTTTGGTCCCCGTTCGAAGCGTTGGGAAACTATTTAAATGCTCTAATTGATGGTGAAGTAAAATTATATTTATATGTAAAGGATTTATACGTTGATGGTAATAAAACATTGTTGTGTAATATGTTGAATTTGAAAATATGATTCTTGTTTCCACCACAATTCGTGAATCGGGAATCCGATTGACATGAGACTTGAAGCATTGGAAAGATGATCCAATGAGGTATTAAATGGTAATGTGAGACCATGATTTAACCAAGGATGCTTGGTAGAGGATAGTAGTGGCTTGTATGCCTTAAAGTGTGTGTGTGAACTACTATGTGGATTATGTTTGACATGTTATGCTATTTTGTGTGTTTTGTGATTGATATTGTTATATGCCAATGATGTATGTTATAAATATATGTTGTTTAAATGCGATTAAGCGATAACATGTTTAAAAGACTATAACAGAAAAAGTGCGGAAACCTTAGATCAATGGAATAACCTAGAGATGTAACTACGTGTTATGAGATGTGTTGAGAACAATTCTTATGCATCGATACTAGAAGAGTGTCTTTGATAAGTAGTTGTCAGTGGAGGATTGTAATTCCTCCAGTTTGTAGTCTATCCCTTAATAAATATTAGTGACCTGTGTTTAATCCTCTTGTGTAGGATGGCTGGGGAAAGTATTTATTAAGTAAGTAACTGTGACCCGTGTTTAATCTCCTTGTGTGGGATGGTCGGCGAAACTTACTTAGTGGTTGGTATTAGTGACCCGTGTTTAATCCTTTGGTGTGGGATGGCCGGGGAAAGTACCCATGTGTTAATATTAGTGACTCGTGTTTAATCCTCTTGTGTAGGATGACCGGGGAAAGTATTTACTAGGTAAGTAACATTGACCCGTGTTTAATCTCCTTGTGCGGGATGGTCGGGGAAAGTTACTTAGTGGTTGGTATTAGTGACCCGTGTTTAATCTCTTTGAGCGGGATGGCCGGGGAAAGTACCAATTGTAGATAACCGTGACCCGTGTTTAATCTCTTTGAGCGAGATGGCCGGGGAAAGTTATCTACGTTAAGGATCCGTGACCCGTGTTTAATCTCTTTGAGCGAGATGGCCGGGGAAAGATTCCTTAACTAGTTTGTCGTTTTGTGTATTGTACGATTGTTTCTCTAGTTAGAAATGTTAAACTCACGGTCTAGTTCCTTTCCCCCGACTTGAGTTAGGCTAAGATAGAACCTTGTAAAGCCGAGAGAATCCATAAGATAGGGAACTCACTGAGATTTGATGTATCTCACCCCACTATTATTGTTATATTACAGGTGTGGTTTGCAGGTTTGATTTACCAAGTGGAGCTATGGTTGGATGTTTCAAGAGAAGCTTAGCTTTAGTATTTCCGCTGTGTATTATTTTGTTGTATACAATTGAGGATATTGTATATTATTCTTAGATTTTTATTTCTGGCCAGTTTCCATGACTTGTGTCATATGTTGTATTTATGCTTTAGAAATGGACAAGAATGTGAATTATGCCATTAGTCACTTTTGATGCGTCAGTACCAAATAAAAAAACTTGTATGGTATTATTCTAGGGAACCTAAAGTAGTAGAGAGTGTGTGAGGGAACACGGGGATGTGTTTACATACTTAAAGTGAAACAAGTGTACGCCGGACGTAGAGTATGAGATAAATTGTGTATCTTCAGTTAGGAAAGGAGATCAAGTTCAGGTTAATACTTCAGGTTTTCTATTTTCAGTAAGAAACCAGCTTGGAATTTGGAATTTGTTAAATTATCCAAGGAACAGTATAAGGTATTGTGTCGGAGAAAGTTTGGACTTTATTTAGTAATAGAAAGTGTAGAAATAAGGACCGGAAAAAGTTTGTATTAAGAAACAGAGTAAGTACTTTGGATTTAAGGGAATTTTAGTAAGACGGTTTTATACTTTGACCTAAGAGGATTACAATGGAGAGCGAAGTAAACGCGATGTAGAAAACGGTATCAATAGTATATTACGAGGAAATGACAACGGAATGTATTTTTGGACAAATGTGCAATAGGGCTATTGAGTAGTTGTTGAGGTATAAATTGTATAGAACAAGCAATATGCATGTATAATCATCTGTGGATACTTGGTGGTGTGTTTGAAATTGTTTTGAATGAGTTTGGAATGGAAAGGTATCTATTAAAACAAGAATTTTTTATTCTACACACAGAGTAACCGGTTACCCTCTGGTGAGTAACCGGTTACCCTTTGAAAAAATTGGCTTTCTGCGCAGAGAAATGAATGAAGTAACCGGTTACCCTAGGGTGAGTAACCGATTACCCAAAAGTGTCTCTAACTCTCAATTTGATTTTGTGTGAACATTGAAGCTTGAGTAACCGGTTATCACATGGTTAGTAACCGGTTACCACTATTATACTTTGAAAAATTATCTTTGAAAATTAGTAACTTTCAAACCGTGTTTCCGATCGAGGTGTTCTTGGTACCGATGGAAAGCTATGAGAATACTCTATATAATGAAAGTGAAAAATATCAATTTTATTGCCCGATTAAATGATCGGAGGAAACCCAAAAGTGGTATAATTATGTTTGAATTATCCCGCCGAAGATTTATCATGTGACCGCGTCAGGATTTGGAATTTTGCCTTGTCACTTGGCTGGAGTGTGTCGTTGACCTTGTCGGTTTTACCTTGAGTGGATAATGGTTAGTGAAGATTATACAAGTTAAAAGCCAGGATTGGAGAATGATATTATGGGTTAGAACAAACCGGATTGATGGTTTTGAGTAGGGAGGGATTTTGAACAAAAAGGAATTGGTTTTCAGTTTCTGCAGCTGTATTAACCGATTAACACAATGTGGTTAACCAGTTAACACGGGTAAGGATGGTATTTTACGCTAAATCTTAAGAAGTTAACTGATTAACCTCAGACGAGTAATCTTTTAACATGTGTGTAAATTGTGAAATCCCTTAAGAACCATCATCTGCGTTTTGTTACCTTATGTTGCTCCGAGTGGAGAGTATTGTGCGAATGGAAAACGAGATTACAATTAAATGAAAGACGCAATTGTGTTTTGAAAATTGGAACTTGTGGAAAGGTGTTGCGTAGTTGACCATTTGTTCAGACGACAAGAGAGTTGACTTATGGGGAAGTAATCTTATGAATCGTGTTGAGTGTGAGAAAGTCTTAAATGTATTGTTATCAGTACTGTAGAGAGCCTTAAGGACGAAGTTGGAAAATACTCACGACATATTGATCTTGCCAAGAATATTTCGGTGTGTAATCATGGTATTAGTAAGGTATGAACGGTTGGTCAGAGTTAGTAATTGATAACTTCCGTGCGTTCATGGTATTGGATTTAGGCTCCGTGAGAGTGGTACCAGTTGTGTGCAGTTGTGTTTTACACAGAGAAGGAAATTTGAAGGTTATCCTTCCAAGTACGAGTAAGAATCAGGCGTTCTGAAATTTAAGCATGTAATCCTGAATCGGTTATGAAACAGAACGAATGAGAGAAGTTGATGCAATTGGGAAGCATGGTATGTCCTTTGGGGGTGTGTGTACGTGTGGAGTGTTGTATGTGGATTGGTGAGTAGTATGGAAACTCACAATTTTTCTTTGAATGGTTTAAGTTTTGATAAGTGGTGACTCACACATGATTGAAGTTCCGTGATGGTGTTACATTGTCATTAGTTGAGATTTCGTGGCAACAGAAACAATGAGTGAGTTGAACCCCGTAAGAAGAATTGATATGGAATGTAGTAACCAGAACAGGAGGTGGTTAAGTTATTTTGGATGTATTGGTTCAAGTTTAGAATGAATTTGGAGTTGTATATGTTATGGTTGTGACAGTGTAACTCCTGTACTTTTATCGTCTGGAGAGTATTGGACATATGTTATGATATTGTGTGTTGGCAAGGAAATTGTTCTACCATAGGACACTAGTAAGTTTCTTGTACCGTTGGTTAGTAAGGATCCCATTGGATAAGTGTGTTTCTCCATGGACTGTTAGCTAATTGGTAGTGCTTGAGAATCCGTGGTATTCCACTGTTGCATTTCGGGTTACGCAGTGGAAGTTGACAGACGAAAAAGTTCGGTCGGAATAATAGGGATTTGAGGTTTATTGCTTGTAAGTACGGAAGTAAGAAAGTCTTGTTCTAAGTGTGTTACCTTTTGGTATGTTACGAAAGAGATGAAATATCGGACGTGATGGTTACAATGTATAACATCGAATTAAGTGGAAGTGGTAAAGAAGTCATTTGACGAATTATGAAGTGGTTTAAATGTTAAAGGATCTACGAAAGGATAGTTATCGGTAATTGCATAAACATAAGAAATCACTGAATTTCCTCGTGAAGATTTAATGAGGGTTTGTTATCCCAAACAGAGATAAGATATTATGGTTTTGTTTGCGACTCAGTAGCAGAGTATAGGATGGTAGATCCTTTGTGAAGGTAAGATTTGACCAAGTCTTTGAGTAAGAAACAACATATGAATTATGGAAAAGAAAAGTTCAAAGTTAACCCAATATTGGAACAAGAGTACAATTAAGGATATGACATTTGATAAGTCGTGAAAATAAGGGTGTTCGTCAGTGAAGTCAAGTTGGAATTTGAGTACGTCAAAGGTTTTAACGGAAGTAAAGTTAAGCATGGATCTAATACAAGAATACAAGTTGCAGTGATTGTTGAGTAGAGGAAATTCGGGGGCGAATTTCAATTTAAGGCGGGGGGGGGGGGGGGAGTGTAATACCCCGTATTATCTAAATGCTCAATTGGATATCAGATGAGATCAGATTAGTGTCTATGTGCTCTATCTCTGATCATTTGGAACATGGAATTCTCTAAGTGTTTTAAGTATGGTCAATTGGGATCAATAGAGCAACTGGAGAACTCTGAAGAGATCTATTATTAAATGAAAGAGACAGATCAATAATTATTAGTTCAAGAGACAATTTTATGGTAATGCTAATAATTGATCATTTGGTGTTAGACGATAAAATATCAATCGGAGATATTTTACTCTATCGGATTATATTATATAATAAAGTTTATATATATATATATATATATATATATATATATATATATATATATATATATGCTGGAGAACTCTGAAGAGATCTATTATTAAATGACAGAGACAGATCAATAATTATTAGTTCAAGAGAGAATTTTATGGTAACGCTAATAATTGATCATTTGGTGTTAGACGATAAAATATCAATCGGAGATATTTTACTCTATCGGATTATATTATATAATAAAGTTTATATATATATATATATATATATATATATATATATATATATATATATATA
The DNA here is from genome assembly GCA_022829125.1 of Lathyrus tuberosus. Lineage (NCBI taxonomy): Eukaryota > Viridiplantae > Streptophyta > Magnoliopsida > Fabales > Fabaceae > Lathyrus > Lathyrus tuberosus. The sequence continues at coordinate 4,027,993 of JALAZF010000305.1, forward strand.
TATATGTAAGAAAAGGAAAAGGAAAGAAAAGAAGAAAAAGATAGTAAGAGTAGAAGAAGAGAGAAAGAAAGGGATAGAGGAGAAGAACTTGGGAGAGACTTGGATCATCTTCGATATTCATCATCTTCTTCAACCTCCTCTTCGATTATCAGGTGGGTTCTAGTTAGACACTTTAAGTTCTAGAACTATAAGTTTAGAACTTAGGTTAGAAATTGTGAGAAAATGATCAAATTGATAAAATCATTGTTCTAATGGATAAAACGTGAAATAAACCGAGTAATATAGTCGGGTTATGTGTGGATTGAACCTATCATACTTGTTTTGATGTCCCAATATGTTTAGGTATGAGTTAGAAAGGTTTAGTAAGAAGAAAAACATGATTTTTGGGTTCTGTTACGACGGTAACCGGTTACCCTATGGTAGGTAACCGGTTACCCTTTGAAAAATGACGTTTCTGGGCTGTTTTCTAGCCAGTAACAGGTTACCCTCTGGTGAGTAACCGGTTACCACTGCTATTGGCAGAAAAATGGAAATTAAAACAGGCGTATCTTTTGAACCGTAAGTCCGTTTTGGTCCCATTTTTGCTCTAATTGATGGTGAAGTAAAATTATATTTATATGTCAAGGATTTATACGTTGATGGTAATAAAACATTTTTGTGTAATATGTTGAATTTGAAAATATGATTCTTGTTTCCACCACAATTCGTGAATCCGGAATCCGATTGACATGAGACTTGAAGCATTGGAAAGATGATCCAATGAGGTAGTAAATGGTAATGTGAGACCATGATTTTACCAAGGATGCTTGGTAGAGGATAGTAGTGGCTTGTATGCCTTAAAGTGTGTGTGTGAACTACTATGTGGATTATGTTTGACATGTTAAGCTATTTTGTGTGTTCTGTGATTGATATTGTTATATGCCAATGATGTATGTTATAAATATATGTTGTTTAAATGCGATTAAGCGATAACATGTTTAAAAGACTATAACAGAAAAAGTGAGGAAACCTTAGATCAATGGAATAACCTAGAGATGTAACTACGTGTTATGAGATGTGTTGAGAACAATTCTTATGCATCGATACTAGAAGAGTGTCTTTGATAAGTAGTTGTTAGTGGAGGATTGTAATTCCTCCGGTTTGTAGTCTATCCCTTAATAAATATTAGTGACCTGTGTTTAATCCTCTTGTGGAGGATGGTTGGGGAAAGTATTTATTAAGTAAGTAACCGTGACCCGTGTTTAATCTCCTTGTGTGGGATGGTCGGGGAAAGTTACTTAGTGGTTGGTATTAGTGACCCGTGTTTAATCCTTTGGTGTGGGATGGCCGGGGAAGGTACCCATGTGTAAATATTAGTGACTCGTGTTTAATCCTCTTGTGTAGGATGATCGGGGAAAGTATTTACTAGGTAAGTAACATTGACCCATGTTTAATCTCCTTGTGCGGGATGGCCGGGGAAAGTTACTTAGTGGTTGGTATTAGTGAACCGTGTTTAATCTCTTTAGGCGGGATGGCCGGGGAAAGTACCAATTGTAGATAACCGTGACCCGTGTTTAATCTCTTTGAGCGAGATGGTCGGGGAAAGTTATCTACGTTAAGGATCCGTGACCCGTGTTTAATCTCTTTGAGCGGGATGGCCGGGGAAAGATTCCTTAAATAGTTTGTCGTTTTGTGTATTGTGCGATTGTTTCTCTAGTCAGAAATGTTAAACTCAAGGTCTAATTCCTTTCCCCCGACTTGAGTTAGGCTAAGATAGAACCTTGTAAAGCCGAGAGAATCCATAAGATAGGGAACTCACTGAGATTTGATGTATCTCACCCCACTATTGTTGTTATATTACAGGTGTGGTTTGCAGGTTTGATTTACCAAGTGGAGCTATGGTTGGATGTTTCAAGAGAAGCTTAACTTTATTATTTCCGCTGTGTATTATTTTGTTATACACAATTGAGGATATTGTATATTATTCTTAGATTTTTATTTTTGGCCAGTTTCCATGACTTGTGTCATATGTTGTATTTATGCTTTAGAAATTGACAAGTATGTGAATTATGCCATTAGTCACTTTTGATGTGTCAGTACCAAATAAAAACACTTATATGGTATTATTCTAGGGAACCTAAAGTAGTAGAGGAGTGTGTGAAGGAACACGGGGATGTGTTTACATACTTAAAGTGAAACAAGTGTACGCCGGACGTAGAGTGTGAGATAAATTGTGTATCTTCTGTTAGGAAAGGAGATCAAGTTCAGGTTAATACTTCGGGTTTTCTATTTTCAGTAAGAAACCAACTTGGAATTTGGAATTTGGAATTTGTTAAATTATCCAAGGAACAGTATAAGGTATTGTGTCGGAGAAAGTTTGGACTTTATTTAGTAACAGAAAGTGTAGAAATAAGGACCGGAAAAAGTTTGTATTAAGAAACAGAGTAAGTACTTTGGATTTAAGGGAATTTTAGTGAGACGGTTTTATACTTTGACCTAAGAGGATTACAATGGAGAGCGAAGTAAACGCGATGTAGAAAACGGTATCAATAGTATATTACGAGGAAATGACAACGGAATGTATTTTTGGACAAATGTGCAATAGGGCTATTGAGTAGTTGTTGAGGTATAAATTGTATAGAACAAGCAATATGCATGTATAATCATCTGTGGATACTTCGTGGTGTGTTTGAAATTGTTTTGAATGAGTTTGGAATGGAAAGGTATCAATTAAAACAAGAATTTTTTATTCTACACACAGAGTAACCGGTAACCCTCTGGTGAGTAACCGGTTACCCTTTGAAAAAATTGGCTTTCTGCGCAGAGAAATGAATGAAGTAACCGGTTACCCTAGGGTGAGTAACCGATTACCCAAAAGTGTCTCTAACTCTCAATTTGATTTTGTGTGAACAGTGAAGCTTGAGTAACCGGTTATCACATGGTTAGTAACCGGTTACCACTATTATACTTTGAAAAATTATCTTTGAAAATTAATAACTTTCAAACCGTGTTTCCGATCGAGGTGTTCTTCGTACCGATGGAAAGCTATGACAATACTCTATATAATGGAAGTGAAAAATATCGATTTTATTGCCCGATTAAATGATCGGAGGAAACCCAAAAGTGGTATAATTATGTTTGAATTATCCCGCCGAAGATTTATCATGTGACCACGTCAGGATTTGGAATTTTTCCTTGTCACTTGGCTGGAGTGTGTCGTTGACCTTGTCGGTTTTACCTTGAGTGGATCATGGTTAGTGAAGATTATACAAGTTAAAAGCCAGGATTGGAGAATGATATTATGGGTTAGAACAAACCGGATTGATGGTTTTGAGTAGGGAGGGATTTTGAACAAAAAGGAATTGGTTTTCAGTTTCTGCAGCTGTATTAACCGATTAACACAATGTGGTTAACCAGTTAACACGGGTAAGGATGGTATTTTATGCTAAATCTTAAGAAGTTAACTGATTAACCTCAGACGGGTAATCTTTTAACATGTGTGTAAATTATGAAATCCCTTAAGAACCATCATCTGCGTTTTGTTACCTTATGTTGCTCCGAGTGGAGAGTATTATGCGAATGGAAAACGGGATTACAATTAAATGAAAGACGCAATTGTGTTTTGAAAGTTGGAACTTGTGGAAAGGTGTTCCGTAGTTGACCATTTGTTCAGACGACAAGAGAGTTGACTTATGGGGAAGTAATCTTATGAATCGTGTTGAGTGTGAGAAAGTCTTAAATGTATTGTTATCAGTACTGTAGAGAGCCTTAAGGACGAAGTTGGAAAATATTCACGACATATTGATCTTGCAAGGAATTTTTTGGTGTGTAATCATGGTATTAGTAAGGTATGAACGGTTGGTCGGAGTTAGTAATTATAACTTCTATGCGTTCATGGTATTGGATTTAGGCTCCGTGAGAGTGGTACCAGTTGTGTGCAATTGTGTTTTACCCAGAGAAAGAAATTTGAAGGTTATCCTTCCAAGTACGAGTAAGAATCAGACGTTCTGAAATTTAAGCATGTAACTTAGAATTGGTTATGAAACAGAACGAATGAGAGAAGTTGATGCAATTGGGAAGCATGGTATGTCCTTTGGGGGGTGTGTGTACGTGTGGAGTGTTGTATGTGGATTGGTGAGTAGTATGGAAACTCACAATTTTTCTTTGAATGGTTTAAGTTTTGATAAGTGGTGACTCGCACATGATTGAAGTTCCGTGATGGTGTTACATTGTCATTACTTGAGATTTCGTGGCAACAGAAACATTGAGTGAGTCGAACCCCATAAGAAGAATTGATATGGAATGTAGTAACCAGAACAGGAGGTGGTTAAGTTATTTTGGATGTATTGGTTCGAGTTTAGAATGAATTTGGAGTTGTATATGTTATGGTTGTGACAGTGTAACTCCTGTACTTTTATCGTCTGGAGAGTATTGGACAAATGTTATGATATTGTGTGTTGGCAAGGAAATTGTTCTACCATAGGACGCTAGTAAGTTTCTTGTACCGTTGGTTAGTAAGGATCCCATTGGATAAGTGTGTTTCTCCATGGACTGTTAGCTAATTGGTAATGCTTGAGAATTCGTGGTATTCCACTGTTGGATTTCGGGTTACGCAGTGGAAGTTGACAGACGAAAAAGTTCGGTCAGAATAATAGGGATTTGAGGTTTATTGCTTGTAAGTACGGAAGTAAGAAAGTCTTGTTCTAAGTGTGTTACCTTTTGGTATGTTACGAAAGAGATGAAATATCGGACGTGATGGTTACAATGTATAACATCGGATTAAGTGGAAGTGGTAAAGAAGTCATTTGACGAATTATGAAGTGGTTTAAATGTTAAAGGATCTACGAAAGGATAGTTATCGGTAATTGCATAAAGATAAGAAATCACTGAATTACCTCATGAAGATTTGATGAGGGTTTGTTATCCCAAACAGAGATAAGATATTATGGTTTTGTTTGCGACTCAGTAGAAGAGTATAGGATGGTACATCCTTTGTGAAGGTAAGATTTGACCAAGTCTTTGAGTAAGAAACAACAGATGAATTATGGAAAAGAAAAGTTCAAAGTTAACCCAATATTGGAACAAGAGTACAATTAAGGATGTGACATTTGATAAGTCGTGAAAATAAGGGTGTTGGTCAGTGAGGTCAAGTTGGAATTTGAGTACGTCAATGGTTTTAACGGAAGTAAAGTTAAGCATGGATCTAATACAAGAATACAAGTTGCAGTGATTGTTGAGTTGAGGAAATTCGGGGGCGAATTTCAATTTAAGGGGGGGGGGGAGTGTAATACCCCGTATTATCTAAATGCTCAATTGGATATCAGATGAGATCAGATTAGTGTCTATGTGCTCTATCTCTGATCATTTGGAACATGGAATTCTCTAAGTGTTTTAAGTATGGTCAATTGGGATCAATAGAGCAACTGGAGAACTCTGAAGAGATCTATTATTAAATGAAAGACACAGATCAATAATTATTAGTTCAAGAGAGAATTTTATGGTAACGCTAATAATTGATCATTTGGTGTTAGACGATAAAATATCAATCGGAGATATTTTACTCTATCGGATTATATTATATAATAAAGTTTATATATATATATATATATGTTGAAGAACTCTGAAGAGATCTATTATTAAATGAAAGAGACAGATCAATATTTATTAGTTCAAGAGAGAATTTTATGGTAACGCTAATAATTGATCATTTGGTGTTAGACGATAAAATATCAATCGGAGATATTTTACTCTATCGGATTATATTATATAATAAAGTTTATATATATATATATATATATATATATATATATATATATATATGTAAGAAAAGGAAAAGGAAAGAAAAGAAGAAAAAGATAGTAAGAGAAGAAGAAGAGAGAAAGAAAGGGATAGAGGAGAAGAACTTGGGAGAGACTTGGATCATCTTCGATATTCATCATCTTCTTCAACCTCCTCTTCGATTATCAGGTGGGTTCTAGTTAGACACTTTAAGTTCTAGAACTATAAGTTTAGAACTTAGGTTAGAAATTGTGAGAAAATGATAAAATTGATAAAATCAATGTTCTAACGGATAAAACGTGAAATAAACCGAGTAATATAGTCGGGTTATGTGTGGATTGAACCTATCATACTTGTTTTGATGTCCCAATATGTTTAGGTATGAGTTAGAATGGTTTAGAATGAAGAAAAACATGATTTTTGGGTTCTGTTACGACGGTAACCGATTACCCTATGGTAGGTAACCGGTTACCCTTTGAAAAATGACGTTTCTGGGCTGATTTCTAGCTAGTAACAGGTTACCCTCTGGTGAGTAACCGGTTACCACTGCTATTGGCAGAAAAATGGAAATTAAAACGGGCGTATCTTTTGAACCGTAAGTCCGTTTTGGTCCCATTTTTGCTCTAATTGATGGTGAAGTAAAATTATATTTATATGTCAAGGATTTATACGTTGATGGTAATAAAACATTTTTGTGTAATATGTTGAATTTGAAAAAATGATTCTTGTTTCCACCACAATTCGTGAATCGGGAATCCGATTGACATGAGACATGAAGCATTGGAAAGATGATCCAATGAGGTAGTAAATGGTAATGTGAGACCATGATTTAACCAAGGATGCTTGGTAGAGGATAGTAATGGCTTGTATGCCTTAAAGTGTGTGTGAACTACTATGTGGATTATCTTTGACATGTTATGCTATTTTGTGTGTTCTGTGATTGATATTGTTATATGCCAAAGATGTATGTTATAAATATATGTTGTTTAAATGCGATTAAGAGATAACATGTTTAAAAAAACTTAACAGAAAAAGTGAGGAAACCTTAGATCAATGGAATAACCTAGAGATGTAACTAGGTGTTATGAGATGTGTTGAGAACAATGCTTATGCATCGATACTAGAAGAGTGTCTTTGATAAGTAGTTGTCAGTTGAGGATTGTAATTCCTCCGGTTTGTAGTCTATCCCTTAATAATTATTAGTGACTCGTGTTTAATCCTCTTATGTAGGATGGCCTGGGAAAGTATTTATTAAGTAAGTAACTGTGACCCGTGTTTAATCTCCTTGTGCGGGATGGCCGGGGAAAGTTACTTGTAGTTGGTATTAGTGACCCGTGTTTAATCCTCTAGTGCGGGATGGCCGGGGAAAGTACCCGTGTGTAAATATTAGTGACCCATGTTTAATCCAATTGTGTAGGATGGCTGGGGAAAGTATTTACTAGGTAAGTAACCGTAACCCGTGTTTAATCTCCTTGTGCAGGATGGCCAGGGAAAGTTACTTAGTGGTTGGTATTAGTGACCCGTGTTTAATTTCTTTGAGCGGGATGGCCGGGGAAAGTATCAATTGTAGATAACCGTGACCCGTGTTTAATCTCTTTGAGCGGGATGGCCGGGGAAAGTTATCTACGTTAAGGATCTGTGACCCGTGTTTAATCTCTTTGAGCGGGATGGTCTGGGAAAGATTCCTTAACTAGTTTGTCATTCTGTGTATTGTACGATTGTTTCTCTAGTCAGAAATGTTAAACTCAAGGTCTAGTTCCTTTCCCCCGACTTGAGTTAGGCTAAGATAGAACCTTGTATAGCCGAGAGAATCCATAAGATAGGGAACTCACTGAGATTTGATGTATCTTACCCCACTATTGATGTTATATTACAGGTATGGTTTGTTGGTTTGATTTACCAAGTGGAGCTATTGTTGGATGTTTCAAGAGAAGCTTAGCTTTAGTATTTCCGCTGTGTATTATTTTGTTGTATACAATTGAGGATATTGTATATTATTCTTAGATTTTTATTTTTGGCTAGTTTCCATGACTTGTGTCATATGTTGTATTTATGCTTTAGAAATGTACAAGTATGTGAATTATGCCATTAGGCACTTTGGATGTATCAGTACCAAATAAAAACACTTGTATGGTATTATTCTAGATAAATATTATACAGGGCGTTACATTAAGCTCTTGTGGTCGCTGAACATCTCAAAATGTACCCCATACAAATAATGACGCCATACTTTTAATGTAAAAACAACTGCCGCCAATTCCAAATCATGTGTTGGATAATTCTCTTCATGAACTTTTAACTGTCGAGAAGCATAAGCCACCACATGACTATCTTGCATTAAAATATCTCATAATCCCATCTTTGATGCATCACAAAATACCTCGTACGACTTGCTAGGACCAGGAATCAAAATAGGAGCAGTCGTCAATCTTTCCTTCAAACTCATAAAGCTTCGTTCACAAGCCGAATCTCACTCATAAGGACAATCCTTTCGAGTAAGTTTAGTCATTGGTAAGTCCAATTGAGAAAAACCCTTGATAAACCTTCTATAATAACCTGCTAGTCCCAAGAAACTTCTAACTTCGAAAACAGTCCTTGGTCTCTCCCAATTAATCACCACTTCAACTTTTGATGGGTCTACCGCCACACCCCCCTGAGATATGACATGACCAAGAAAACTAACCTCCGACATCCAAAACTCACACTTGCTTAGTTTAGCAAAAATTTGTCTCTCTTGTTGGATCGATAGAACGATTCTTAAATGCTCATCGTGCTCTTGAAAAGTACGAGAATAAATAAGAATGTCATCGATGAAGATCACTACAAATTGGTCCAAGTAAGGTTGAAATATCCGATTCATATAATCCATAAAAATTGTCGGAGCATTCGTCACACCGAAAGGCATTACTAAGAATTCATAATGGCCATAACGGGTTCTAAACGCGATTTTTGATACATCCGAACTCTTCACACGGATCTGATGATAACCCGACCATAAATCAATCTTCAAGAACACACAGGCTCATTTCAATTGATCTAACAGGTCGTCTATCCTGGGTAATGGGTATTTGTTCTTGATGGTGACTTTATTCAACTGTCGGTAATCAATACATAACCGCATTCCACCATCCTTCTTCTTTACCAATAACACTGGAGCTCCCCAGGGCAAAACATTGGGTCGAACAAAATGCTTAGCCATTAACTCCTCCAATTGATCCTTCAATTCTCTTAACTCAAGTGGTGCCATCCAATACGGAGAAACGGATATAGGAGTCATTCCGGTATCAGGTCAATAGAGAATTCCACTTCCCTTTCCGGAGGAAGAGAAGTGATATCCTCGGGAAAAACTTCAGAAAACTCACAGACTACAGGAATACTCAGAACTTAAAGGTTGCCACTCTCTTCCTTAGTGAGAACCAAAAGAACAGATTTTTCATTCTCAAACAAGAAATTTATCATTCCAACCGTACCTTCCAAAATAGTAGTCAACACATCCTTCGGAGTAGCCTCCACTGATGGGATAATGATTAGCTTTTCTTCGCAACCAATAAATACCGAATTACCGGAGAGCCAATCAATTCCCAAAATAGCTTCTACTTTCTTAAGTGGCAAACAAATAAGATCAATCTGAAAGACTCTTCCATCCACAGATAAAACACAATTTTCACACATTAAAGGCGTTTCAACCATCTCATCCATGGCAGTAGTAACCACCATGGGTGGAGACAACGAAATAGCTTGCAACCCAAGTCGCTTCACACATTGTATTGACACAAAAGAGTGTGTTGCTCCACAATCAAACAACACAAAACAAGGATGTCCATTAACCAAACACGTACCAGCTATCAAAGAGTTATCACCCTTGGTCTTCCTTGCATCCAAGGTATAAACTCGGCCGATACTCTTCCCTTGCGTCTGATTCCTATTCTGAGGACAATCCCTTGCCATATGACCCACTTTCTGACACTGATAATACTACATTCCCTCAAAACTGCATCTACCATGATGATTCTTACCATAAGCACGGCACACAGGAGGTGCACTAGTCCTAGAACTCTGGACTTGCTTCCCTTTGAAAGCTTGTTGTCTAGGCCTAAATTGTTGATTTGATCTCCCACGATCCATCTGATTCGACCTACTCTATTCCCCCTCTGCTTGAACTTTCTTTAAACTATTCTCTGCCACATAACACTGCCTTAGTAATTCAGCATAACTAGTGAACTCTCTTTGGGACACACTATGCGAAATATCGGCCTTTAAACCAAAAAGAAACTGGTCAATTTTCCACCTCTCATCAGGAGCATACATGGCCTACCTAGAATAAGCAGCCATAATCTCAAATTTTTCAGCATAAGCAGCCACAGTCAAAGCACCTTGTCTCAATTGTTGAAATTCAAATTCTTTCTGGGTCCTCAAAGAACTAGGGAAATAATTCTCCATGAAATTAATCTTAAATCGCTCCCAGACCTTAGGTACCTCTTAAATAGTCATCAGGGCTAAGGAACTCTCCCACCACCTCATGGCAGGACCCTTCAACGAATGAGAAGTGAATACCACCTTATTCTCCTCACTACAATGGACTATCAAGAAAATTCTCTCCATGCCACCTATCCATTCATGATCTTTAATAGGATCTAACCCGCCATGAAATTTCGGAGGATTCGTGCAGATGAAATCCCGAAAACTCCCACCTACAGCATCTGGAATAACCACTAGAGGATGAAGACCCCCATTCATTTGTTGTACCATCGGCTGCATGAACTGGTTCTGCTGCTGCTGCATCTGTTGTAAAAACTGGGGCAATGGGACATACTCCTCGCCGCCTGGCAGATTCATCCCTGCAGGAGTGGTTATGGGTCTACCACGATTGCTTCTGCGTCTGTCAGCCATGTTCCTAAAGGTCATACAGATAGGATTAAGTTGATCAGGCTTAATACGATAAATACAACACTTAATACCAATGGCGACACAACGCATATAAAACGAAAAGAAATACTTATACTATTTCATGGCTAGGTCAAGGATACGACCTGCTCTGATACCAACTGTAACACCCACATATAATATCATACATCAAAGCATAATTACTATACATGAATCCAAGTATTTGGTACTGAAATACTACAAGTTCCTAGTTAACACATTATATACATTACATGCCCAAAATACTTAATACAAAAAAACTATGGTATAATGTATACAAGATGTTCCAAGACACTAAGAACTAGATCAAAACAATGATCTCAAAATAATCTCCACAACGGAAGTCTTGCCATCCCAAAAAGCCAAGGAAAGTAAGGATAATCAAACGGCCTTATCCTTACCCTTCGCGGAACCTGCTGTACCTGTAATATAATCAACAACATGGGGTGAGATATTAAATCTCAGTGAGTTCCCTATCTTATAGATTCTTTCGGCTTTACAAGGTTCTAACAATCCTAACTCAAGTCAGGGGGAAGGGAAAATGACCTTGAGTTCACAATCTCACACTATATAGAAACATGTTCATGAGTTCACCAACTCAAAATATCACTAATCGATAACCTTACCAAGACATCCCCTTTTCTCGTCCGCTTCTACGTCTAGAAGTCGACCGAGTCATGGATCCTTGTAGTTACTTGGTATACGAAATGGATTCGGGATCATCGGCCTGTTAGCCATGAACCGTCACTTCTCATGGCCTGTTAACCATCACAAGTCTCTTTACCATATAGGCTCCATTCATACTACACACAGGAATCAAACCTGCCAAGTAATTATGCATACGTTTCAGAGGAGCTCGAGACTCATGAAACTGCAACTCAAGTGAAATGGTTACGATTACGTGATCCCACACATAAACGTGATTGTATTCGACAATCACAAGGCCACACTGCCTTAAGGCCTCTTTTGCCTTTTCTCATAATCACAATGGTTTACACATGTTCCATACTAGTGTTTCACTCTCTTCTAGACCAATACTCGTCACGGATGCACCTTTCTACATCGAATGCCCGAGCATCGCCATCTAGGTTCTCTATCACAATCCTATTCACAACCTAGAATCATATCATTAGGTTTGGGGTAAGTTTTCTCACTCTTCCTAATTCATTTTAAGCATGCATTACTCTCTCAATCAGGCTTAACATCAATTTTAGGCAAAGCATATTACAATTGCACATCAAATACATATAATGAATCAATCATACTTTATACACGTTTTGGGTATTCCTTTGATTATTTAATCGGGCAATAAAACCAACATTTTTCACTTTCATTGCGTAGAATATTTCCATAGCTTTCCGTAGGTACCAAGAACTCCTCGATCGAAAACAGGGTTCAAAAGTTATGAATTTTCAAAAAAAGTATTTTTCAACAACTTACACTGGTAATCGGTTACCCTAAATGAGTAACCGGTTACTCAAGCTTCACTATTAACAGAGAATCAAATTGAGAGTTAGAGGCACATTTCGTAATCGGTTACCCTATTTGGGTAATCGGTTACTCAATGCAAAACTTGCGCAGATTGGCATTTTTTCCATAGAGTAGTCGGTTACTCTAAGTGAGTAATCGGTTACTCGACTGCATAACAGAAAAATTCTGGTTTTTCATATTTCAAAATTCTTCCAAATTCATTCAATCTTTCACATATCTCATAGAAACAGTTATCCATTCATTATACAACATTTTCACACTTGAATTGGTCATATAATGCTTTCTATTTCACATTTCAACCATAGAACAACATTAAATCAAAATCCACCATTTTTACTCAATTTCTAACCTAAGTTTCTATACTTAGTGAAATTCTGGTATCAGACGTGTGATGTTAAGGTGCGATGTCACAGCAGCACACTCTGCACAAAGGACAACAATAACAGTAACAAAGCAACACAAAGAATTGTTCACCCAGTTCGGTCTAACTACCTACGTCTGGGGGCTACCAAGCCAGGGATGAAATTCACTACTTGTAGAATTAATTTACAGACTCAACAGCCCAGTTGACAATCTCCTAAACTTAATCTCTACTAGTGACTTTCTACCTAAGAACCCACTTAGATATGAGAACACTACTCAATCCCTAAAACACTTCAAAGATTACACACTTTGAATACCACTACTTGATTCTGCTTCACAGCTTAGATCAAGAACAACTCTAAATCACAATGCCAATTCACTCTCGAATGGCTTACAAAACATGCACGAAGACACAACACGACTCTCAGTCTTTGGCTCACTTTCTTCGTCACTTTTCTCTAGTACTGGTGCACTTTATATAGCTCCTTGAATTGGTCTTGGACCTGCTACAATATCTCCCAGATTTGTTATTTAAAACTGAATATTTAAAATAGATTTTCTCCTAAAATCTTTTTAAACTTCAACCTTTTAAATCTCCTACAAATCTGCACCAGATCTCCTATGCAGCAGAAAATATCTATCCCAAGATATTCGCATCCAATGAGACAACTTGCTCTCCACAATTCCAGCTAACACGCAACCCTAACAACATCACCACCTGATGTTATTAAATCTGCAGATCTAATGTCACAACATCGCCTATGTGACATCAGACATCCAACTTCAGCAATTAATTACTTAACACAGCCCAGTGTTAAGACTTCAATGTTGCAACATCAGTACCTTAACATCAACATTGAATATACTTTGTTTTACCAAAATTCCAGCCAATCCAAGAACTAACAAACTCCCCCTTTGGCTAATTTAGGCTAAAACAATCTCTGCGCTCTGCACCTTCAGAGACTTCAGCAGCGGAAAAACTTCAATCAAAAATCTTGAAGCTCCAAGCAGCAGCATCAGCAACATCTTCAATTCAAAACTCTGCTACTCACATAAAAACTTCAGCATAATCAATTCAGCATACTCTGCTATCAATCTTTAATTTGCTTCAGCTACAATCTTTAAACAGCTGCACATATTTCATTATTAGCAGCAATGAGCACTCCCCCTTAATGCAACAACTAGCATAGCAGCTGTCAATTACTCCCCCTTAATCTCTGCATATTGTACTTTAGCTACTTTTGGCTACTTCTCCCCCTTTTTAGCCACAATTTGACAACCTTCACCTGGCAGTTGACTAAACATTTTCAGAAAAACTCCAACTGCCCACAACCCCTTTCTAGCAGATTTAGTCTTCATAAATGCAGATTCCCAATTTGCTTCTTAACCTTTCAAATTGGTTTGCATCTAAGCTTTAGTGAATATGTCAGCCAGCTGGTTATCTGTGGCTACATGCTCCAGGGTAACAATTTTGTCTTCAACCAGATCCCTTATGAAGTGATGCCTTATGTCTATGTGCTTTGTCCTACTATGCTGTATAGGATTTTTAGATATATTAATTGCACTCAGATTATCGCAGTATAGTGTCATAACATCTTGTTTAACATTATATTCACTCAACATCTGCTTCATCCAAACCAGCTGAGAGCAACTACTTCCTGCTGCTATATACTCCGCTTCAGCAGTTGAGAGAGATACACAATTCTGTTTCTTGCTGAACCAGGAAATCAGATTGTTCCCTAGAAAGAAACACCCTTATGAAGTGCTTTTTCTATCATCTGCACTTCTAGCCCAATCAGCATCACAGTATCCTTTTAAATCAGTCCCAGAATCATGGCTATATAGCATCCCATAGTCACTTGTGCCATTCACATATTTCAGAATCCTCTTCACTTGATTCAAGTGACTCACCTTAGGATCAGATTGATATCTAGCGCACACTCCAACAACAAAGGAAATATCAGGTCTGCTTGCTGTGAGATACAGTAAACTCCTAATCATACTTCTGTACAAGTTGTGGTCCACACTCACTCCATTCTCATCTTTGGATAGCTTCAAATGGGTGGGAGCAGGTGTCCTTTTATGATTGGCATTATCCAGGCCAAATTTCTTTACTATGCTCTTATCATATTTGCTTTGAGAAATAAAGATCGAATCCTCCATTTGTCTGACTTGTAATCCAAGGAAGTAGCTAAGTTCTCCAACCAAACTCATTTCAAATTCTGATTGCATTTGTTGAACAAACTGTTTTACCATAGCATCTGACATCCCCCCAAATACAATGTCATCCACATAAATTTGGGCTACCATTAATTTTCCGCCTTCTTCCTTGACAAACAAAGTTTTGTCAATCCCTCCTTTTCTATACCTATTTGCTACTAAGAATTATGTCAACCTCTCATACCAGGCCCTTGGAGCTTGTTTTAAGCCATACAGTGCTTTCCTCAGTTTGAACACATGATTGGGGAAGTTTGGATTAGTGAATCCTTTAGGTTGATCTACATAGACTTCTTCATTCAGATAGCCATTTAGAAAAGCACTCTTCACATCCATTTGGAACAGCTTGAATCTTAGGTTACAAGCCATACCCAAGAGTAGTCTGATGGATTCTAATCTAGCCACTGGAGCAAACGTCTCATCAAAGTCAACTCCCTCAACTTGAGTATAACCTTGTGCAACAAGTCTCGCTTTGTTTCTTGTAACCACTCCAAGCGCGTCTGACTTGTTTTTGTAGATCCACTTTGTTCCAATAACATTCACCCCTTCTGGTCTTGGCACAAGATCCCAGACTTTATTTCTTCTAAACTGCTCCAGTTCTTCTTGCATAGCATTTATCCAAAACTCACCTGTCAGAGCTTCCTTGACATTTTTTGGCTCAATTTTAGATACGAAGCACAAGCTAGCTATGATTTCTCTGGACCTAGTCCTTGCTCCAGAATTTGGATCACATATAATTAGCTCCTTAGGATGATCCTTCTGAATTTTGATAGAAGGATCCTTCTGAGGTTGCTCAGGCTCAGTATCAGCAGCACTAGGAGATGGATTTCTTTCTTCAACTTCTACAGAAACTTCATCAACTGATGTTCCAACATCTTCTATGACATCCTCAACTTCATGCTTATCTTCATCATCAATTACAACATTGATTGACTCCATCATTACTTTGGTCCTGGAATTGAAGACCCGATATGCTCTGCTATTGATGGAGTACCCCAAAAATATCCCTTCATCACTTTTGGAATCTAATTTCCTTCTCTGCTCTCTATCTGCTAGGATGTAACATCTACTACCAAACACATGGAAGTACTTAACATTAGGTTTTCTTCCCTTCCATAGTTCATATAGAGTGGATGAAGTGCCTCTTCTTAGGGTAACTCTATTGTGAATGTAGCAGGCAGTGTTCATGGATTCAGCCCAGAAGTGATAAGGAAGTTTCTTGGCATGAATCATTGCTCTTGCCGACTCTTGTATAGTTCTGTTCTTCATCTCAACTACTCCATTTTGCTGAGGCGTGATAGGCGATGAAAACTCATGACTTATACCTTCAGCTGAGCAAAATTCTTCAAAATTGCTATTCTCAAACTCTCTTCCATGATCACTTCTTATTCTGATGACCTTACTCTCCTTTTCTCTTTGGAGTCTTTGGCAGAGCTCTTTGAAGACATCAAACACCTCAGATTTGTCTTTGATGAAATTCACCCAGGTGTATCTTGAATAGTCATCCACAACAACATAAGCATATTTCTTTCCACCCAGACTTTCAACCTGCATAGGTCCCATCAAATCCATATGAAGGAGTTCCAAAACCTTGGAGGTGGTGTCATGTTGAAGCTTCGGATGAGACATCTTTGTCTGCTTTCCTTTTTGACAGTCTCCACACACCTTTCCTTCCTCAATACTAAGTTTGGGAATCCCTCTGACTGCCTCTGAGGAGATAATTCTTTTCATTCCCTTTAGGTGAAGATGTCCCAACTTCTGATGCCAGATTTTGACATCATCTTCTTTAGCAAGCACACACGTGGAGGAATCTGAGTTTTGCGGCACCCAAAGATAACAATTGTCCTTCGACCTGGCTCCCTTCATGATTACTTCTCCTTTGTCATCTTTGACCATACATTCGGACTTTGTGAAGTCTACTTTGAATCCTTGATCACAAAGTTGACTAATACTAATCAAATTTGCTGCTAGTCCTTTAACAAGAAGAACATTCTCCAGTCTGGGAGCACTAGCACAGTTTAGTTTACCAATCCCCTTTATCTCTCCTTTGATTCCATCACCGAATGTAATGTAGCCAGAAGTCTGAGGTTTCACATCAACAAGCAGATTCTTTACTCCAGTCATGTGTCTTGAACACCCACTGTCAAAATACCAGTCATCTTTGGTAGAAACCCTCAAGGAAGTGTGAGCTATCAAGATGGTAACTTTAGGTATCCATTGCTTCATCACTTTAGGCCTTACCTCTTTCTGTTTGGGTTGAGGAGCAGAATTAGGATAACCGTGAAGCTTGAAGCATGAGGACTGCATATGCCCAATCCTGCCACAATAGAAGCATCTGACTCTGTCGTTTTTAAAGTGGTTAACTCTTCTTCCACTTTGATAATACTGTGGCTGCCACCCATAATGTTGTCTCCTTATTCCATAGTTGAATTGTCTTCTCCTGTACTGATGATGCTGTCTCTTAGGCTGTCTTCTATGGTGATGAGGCTTCCTTCTTCCATAGTAATAAGGCACAACTTTGTTGAATTCATTTCCATTCCAGTTACCCTGATGATGAAACCTATTCTGATTGGACCCAACAGCCTCCAAGCTCTTGTGATATTGGGGAGGCGTATGCTGACTAACTCCTTGAGGCTGCATCTTCCTCTGTTGGGGACCATCCTTTTTCTCAACATTCTGGGGCTGAACAACCTTCTTTGGGGTAGGACCCTGTCTCTTAGGTTGATGTTGAGACAAAGGTTGAGACATCTCCCTTTTTGTTCCCGAAGTGCTGGCCACATATCCTATGCCTGATTTATCTCCAGCAGCTTTCTCTGACTGAAGAATCTTATCAAGATTAGTAGTACCACTGTTCATCATCCTAACTAATTTTGTCATCTGATCTAGTTGAGACTTAACTAGAACAACTTCGTTTTCCCGATCAGCTTTTTCATTTTCAAGCTGAGCAATCTGTAGCTTGTGACACTTGTTTTCTTGACAAATCTCAACACTTTTCAAACATAGCTCTCGATCAGTAGAAGCTAGCTCCTCATAAGTTATTTCTTCATCACTATCATCATCAGACACAACAGTTCCTGTTAAGGCTCTAGCATGCCTTGCTGATTTACTTTCACTTTCACTATCAGATTCAGACCAGGAAACTGACATGCCCTTCTTCTGCTTCTTCAAGAATGTGGGACATTCTTTCTTGACATATCCATACCCTTCACATTCAAAGCACTGAACACCTCTATCCTGGGCCGTCTTCTCTTCATCTTTCTCTTTTGGCCTACTGATGTCAGAAGAACTGTTCTCGACATCAGGCTTGTAGTTATTGTTCCATCTTTTTAACACTTTATTGAACTGCCTTCCCAACATTGCAATGGCTTGAGACAAATCTTCCTGAGAATCTTTGACTTCCTTATCTTCTGCAGGAGTGGAAACCAAAGCAATACCCTTGGGCTTCTTTTCCAGTTCTTCTTCATTCAAACCAAGCTCAAAAGTTTGAAGAGATCCAATTAGCTCATCTACTCTCATCTTGCTGATGTCTTGAGCTTCTTCTATAGCAGTCACCTTCATCTTGTACCTCTTAGGAAGGGATCTAAGAATCTTCCTTACAAGCTTTTCTTCAGACATTTTCTCTCCAAGAGCATTAGAAGCATTGGCCAGCTCAAGAACACTCATGTGGAAGTCATGAATAGTCTCATCTTCCTTCATCTTCAGGCTTTCAAATTTTGATGTTAACAGCTGAAGTCTTGACATCTTAACTCTAGATGTTCCTTCATGTGTAGCCTGCAAAATATCCCACGCTTCCTTAGCAACTTCACAGGTATTGATTAACCTGAAGATGTTCTTATCCACTCCATTGAAGATTGCATTTAGAGCTTTGGAATTTCCAAGGGCGAGCTCATCTTCCTCCTTGGTCCACTCTTCTTCAGGCTTTAGCTTTGAGGTGCCTTCTTTATCTTTGCCAGCATCATCTTTTTCACACACAACAGGAGCTTTCCACTCTTTAATAACAGCCTTCCAAGCCCTGCTGTCCAAGGATTTTAAGAAGGTAGTCATCCTTGGCTTCCAATAATCATAATTGGATCCATCCAAAATAGGGGGTCTGTTGATGAATCCTCCAACTTCTTTGTCCATCTTTACACCAGAAAGTAACTTCCCTAGATCTCACCCAGAGTCAGACAGGATGCCTGCTCTGATACCAATTGAAATTCTGGTATTAGACGTGTGATGTTAAGGTGCGATGTCACAACAACACACTCTGCACAAAGGACAACAATAACAGTAACAAAGAAACACAAAGAATTGTTCACCCAGTTCGGTCTAACTACCTACGTCTGGGGGCTACCAAGCCAGGGATGAAATTCACTACTTGTAGAATTAATTTACAGACTCAACAGCCCAGTTGACAATCTCCTAAACTTAATCTCTACTAGTGACTTTCTACCTAAGAACCCACTTAGATATGAGAACACTACTCAATCCCTAAAACACTTCAAAGATTACACACTTTGAATACCACTACTTGATTCTGCTTCACAGCTTTCATCAAGAACAACTCTAAATCACAATGCCAATTCACTCTCGAATGGCTTACAAAACATGCACGAAGACACAACACGACTCTCAGTCTTTGGCTCACTTTCTTCATCACTTTTCTATAGCACTGGTGCGCTTTATATAGCTCCTTGAATTGGTCTTGGACCTGCTACAATATCTCCCAGATTTGTTATTTAAAACTGAATATTTCAAACAGATTTTCTCCTAAAATCTTTTTAAACTTCAACCTTTTAAATCTCCTACAAATCTGCACCAGATCTCCTATGCAGCAGAAAATATCTATCCCAAGATATTCGCATCCAAATGAGACAGCTTGCTCTCCACAATTCCAGCTAACACACAACCCTAACAACATCACCACCTGATGTTATTAAATCTGCAGATCTAATGTCACAACATCGCCTATGTGACATCAGACATCCAACTTCAGCAATTAATTACTTAACACAGCCCAGTGTTAAGACTTCAATGTTGCAACATCAGTACCTTGACATCAACATTGAATATACTTTGTTTTACCAAAATTCCAGCCAATCCAAGAACTAACACTTAGGGTACTTACTAGAACTCACCAATGATCAAGATGATGAAGATGTTGGGTTGATTGATGAAGTAGAGATGATGATGATTCTTGATCTTGAGCTTCTAGGGTTTTCTTCTTCTTTCTCCCTTTCCCTTACTGTCTTTTCCACTTTTGTTTCTAATTTGGAAAAGAATGGAAAAATGAAATGATATAGAGAAATATCACTAATTAGTAACACTACTAATTGTCCAACAAGTCTCTATAGTACCAATTAATAAAACCTCAGAGTCCGATAATATTAATTGGATCAGCTCTGACCTCAACAATTACTCTAATTATCTTTTTAGATAATTTCTCAGAGTACACCGGAACCTAGTTGATCACAACTAATATTATCCAGAGCAAAATAAAATACGGGGTATTACATCCTCCCCCCCTTAAATAGAATTCGCCCACGAATTAAAAAAAATTACCTGAATAGATGAGGGTAAGCTTCTCGCATCTCTGATTCTAATTCCCTAGTTGCCTCGCCCGGATGCGTCTCATCCCACTGAAATTTAACAAGATGAATTTCTTTATTCCTTAGTACCTTAGTTTCTCTTCCTGTTATACGACTTGGTTGAGGTTCAAACGTCAAATCTGTTTCTATCTCAATCGTATCTGGTAGAATTGGCTGAAGAAGATCTGGAACAAACTTCCGAAGTTGAGACACATGAAAAACATCGTGCATCTCTGACAGAGAACGCGGTAAGGCTAATCTGTAAGCTACTTCACCAATCCTTTCTAAAATTTGATACAGTCCCACGTATCTCG
Source organism: Lathyrus tuberosus (assembly GCA_022829125.1). Classification (NCBI taxonomy): domain Eukaryota; kingdom Viridiplantae; phylum Streptophyta; class Magnoliopsida; order Fabales; family Fabaceae; genus Lathyrus; species Lathyrus tuberosus. Next base: position 4,048,625 of record JALAZF010000305.1, read on the forward strand.
GACTTAACTTTCGCGACTTAAACAGTCCTTTCAACCTCAATCTCGGAGTAACTTTCAAAAATACGTGATCACCTTCATCAAACTCTAAAGGTCTCCTACGGTTATCCGCATAACTCTTCTGACGATCTTGTGCTTGTTTAACTTTATTTTGGATCATTCTAATCTTTTTCGTAGTCTCTTGGATAATCTCGGGTCCCAAAATTCTATCTTCGCCAACTTCCGCCCAACACAATGGCATCCTACATTTTCTTCCATATAATGCCTCGTAAGGAGCCATACCAATACTCGCATGATAACTATTGTTGATTCTAAGAATATGATTTTAGTGAGAATATGATTTTTAGAAGAATTTCATGAATGTTCCCTTGAATTTTCCTTCAATGATTGAGTTGAAATGAAGAGAATGTGAATGACTATTTATAGAGGTTTTGATCCTCTAGTTTCTTGAGTACCAGATATGTCCTGAGTATATACTTGAAATTACAAGTCTGCCATTGGTAATTACAATTCTACCATTGATACTGTAAATGACAAAATCATCTATTTACAGAATTGCAACTGAGTAAGGTTGATACACATGTTGTGTTTCTTGATCCTCAACTGCTTTATCTAATTATGAAAATGAAATTTGGTATAATTTGATCCTCTAGGATAATTACAACTTTGTCATTGCTTTCTTTCTTGATTCTCATGCATGTAACATCTATATTACAACTTTGCCATTGCTTCAAAAGATGATCCTCTTTAGTAATGTAGAATTACAATAATGTCATTGTGTATCTTATTTCTTTGTCATACCTGGTATTTTGTGTTCCTTTCTAAAATGTACTTTTCTTTTCTTGTATTGAGCTTAATAATAAACTTGAGAACCATTTCTTTTCGCATCCCATTGATGATAACATTTATGCATACCTATCTTATTAATCACCACTCAAGAGCACACTTCAAATAACAAATAAGATCATAACCTTAATATATCTACACAAAAGTTTGCCATCTTCAAAACATCAAAAAGGATTTTTTTCATCAACAATCTCCCCCTTTTTGATGATGATAAACTTCTTGTTGTAAAGATTTTGATATTTCAAAAATGGAGAAATTTTGTGCTCCCCCTCAACTTGTGCATAATATAAAGTTTATGGTCCCCCTTAATTTATGCATAAAATTTATTCATTTTATTTATTTTATATTCTAATTTAAAACCATTTCTCCTTTAATTATTCTCCCCCTTCTGTCATCATACAAAAAGGAATGGGAGATACATACAACACCATGGAGAAAGAAATGAAATTTTTTGAGATAAATTCTCATAAAAAAATAGATATAAATAACACGTATCTCCTTCAAAAGTGTTTCTTACACTGAGTCTCTAAATATGAAATCATCTTTGATATTTATTTAAAGATGAGGTTTTCATTGGTTGTATTTTTCTTCATACTTTCACCATATTTGCATATAAAATTATCATTTTTTATTTCTTTATTTCTCCTTTCAGGAACCAAAATTTTTTTAAAGTTGTTGACATCTTTCTTCAAACTTTCATCTTTCTTGCATACATGTTTTTCCTTCTTGATTGTTTCATCATTGATATTAGGGACACAAAGTTTTTGTAAATCCTTTGATTTTTGCAAGTATTGAATCCAATCCAGCTTTGTCAAAATCTCCTACTTGAGATCCCATAATTTTTTGAAAAGTTTCAGTATATTTTCTAAATCTAGTAATATCATTTGTTAGTTCTACATATTTTGTTTTAAAAGCATTGTTCTTTTTTTTAGTTTCACAAGAATTTGAGAATGAACCTCCCTCGTTTCTTCATTGAGATTCTTATGTTTCTCATACATTTCTCAATGAGTTAGCTGCATGTTTTGAATGATTTTAAGATATTCATCATTTTTAATTTGCAGCATTTTATTTTCTTTCTTTATCTCATAAAATTTATTTTTTAGGGACAAATATTTTTATACAAAATGTTTGAGTCATTTAAAATAATATCAAACTCTGTTTCAAGATGTTTACATAAATGGAAAGGTTGACTTCTCTCTCTTCTACTTTTGAGGATGACATTTTATGCGTTTGTAGAATTGGTTTAAAATTAGCTAATTTATTTTCATCCTTAATTTGTTGAGTGTGTTGTTGATGCTTCATCTATCTCCTTCGTTGAGAGTTTTTTTTATTCCGAATCTTTTAATTAAAACATAACGGTATAATTGAAGACTTTGATGCAAATACCCACTTTATTGGTTTTGACATTTCTTCTTGGATCTTTTCCTCTTACACTATTTAAGTGCTTTAACCTTAGAGGTCGTGCTCTAATGCCAATTGAAGTAGATAGAAATGTCAGTAGAAGGGGGTTTGAATAGTGACCCCTTTAAAATCTTGCTTTTAATTTATGAAACAAGTTTTTTTTTTAAAAATATTAATATAATCAATAATTAAAGTGTTTGTAGTGTGTGAATTTTTTATAAATAATCAAGCTTTAAAGGAAAGAGTTTAAGAAAAAACACACAGAGATTTATCTTGGTTCACCAAACTTGGTTACATCAGTCCCCCATGTTTTGTGAGACTTTCCAATTAATTATCAATATCTTTTGATAATTTTCTTACACCAAGATTTATTTTCATTAGCCTCTCTAGGCTTACAATACTCATTTCAAAGCTTAAGCTAGCTAACACTATCACCCAATATCAACCATGACTTGAGAATATTCAAAACATTAAGAATAATTTGTAAGGAGGATCATATTCACCGTTCTTCAACAAATTGTTATTTAAAGGATGTGGTTTTAAGACAAATAATCTTAGAAATTGAAATCTTTCATTCTAAGATTAAAATTTTAGTAAGAATATAACTTTGGAAGAATATGGTGAATTTTTTCTCTTGAACTCTCCTTGAATGAAGGTGTTTTATCTCTTGATTTTTCCTTTAAAGAATGATGTTATTTTAAGAAAAATATTCTTAGAAGGAATATCCTTGATTCTAAGAATATGATTTTAGTGAAAATATGATTTTTGAAAGAATTTCATGAATATTCTCAAGAATTTTCCTTGAATGATTGAGTTGTAATGAAGAGAATGTTAATGACTATTTATAAAGGTTTAGATCCTCTAGTTTCTTGAGTACTAGATCTGTCCTGAGTATATACTTGAAATTACAAGTCTGCCATTGGTAATTACAATTCTACCATTGATAGTGTAAATGACAAAATCATTTATTTAAAGAATTATCACTGAGTGAGGTTGATACTCATGTTGTGTTTCTTGACCCTCAACTGCTTTGTGTAATTACGAAAATGAAATTTGGTATAATTTGATCCTCTAGGATAATTACAACTTTGTAATTGCTTTCTTTCTTGATTCTCACGCATGTAACATCTATATTACAACTTTGCCATTGCTTCAAAAGCTGATCCTCTTTAGTAATGTAGAATTACAATAATGCCATTATGTATCTTATTTCTTTGTCATACCTGGTATTTTGTGTTCCTTTCTAAAATATACTTTTCTTTTCTTGTATTGAGCTTAATAATAAACTTGAGAACCATTTCTTTCTGCATCCCATTGATGATAACATTTATGCATACCTATCTTATTAATCACCACTCAAGAGCACACATCAAATAACAAATAAGATCATAACCTTAATATATCTACCCAAAAGTTTGCCATCTTCAAAACATCAAAAAAGATTTTTTTCATCAACAATCTCCCACTTTTTGATGATGATAAACTTCTTGTAGTAAGGATTTTGATATTTCAAAAATGGAAAATTTTGTGCTCCCCCTCAACTTGTGCATAATATAATGTTTATGCTCCCCCTTAATTTATGAATAAAAATTTATAATTTTATTTATTTTATATTCTAATTTCAAAACATTTCTCTTTTAATTATTCTCCCCCTTCTGTCATCATACAAAAAGGAATGGGAGATACATATAATACCACGCATAAAGAAATGAAATTTTTTGAGATAAATTCTCATGAAAAATTAAATATTAATAACACGTTGTCATACCCCAAATTTTGACCACCAAGATTTCCCATCATTGTGAAAATCATCATCACAATATGGATGTACTTTCATGCCTCATCATTCTCCTCAAAGATGATTGAGCATTCACCATAATCAAGAATTAGGGTTTTAAGCCCTCTCAGAGCACTTAGACAAAAGATCAATCAAGAAATGACATGATCTTCAACTTGTCTAACCTCTTAAAACACCTATAAAGGATCAAGAGGACTCCCACATCAAGAATCAAGCACAAGGTTGCAACATTCCAAGTGGATTAAGCCTCAAGATCGCCAGTGTCACCAAATTAGGGTTTTGGTCGACCAAGGCCTCCAGATGGAATTTGTCCTTTGGGCATGAGCCAATATTTCAAAACACAACCCAAGATATTCCCAGGGACCTCATGGACCCAATCATCAAGTCAATTTAATCTCAGGGGATGCATTTACCAAAAATCAGGAATAAGGGTTTCTTGACCTAATTCACCCCTAAGTTGAGTTTTGGGACAAAGCATGAGCCAAGACCTCAAGACATGATTTGAGGGCCTTAAATACACCACATTGATCCATTTTCAACAATAGATTTATCCAAGAAGCTTGATTTACAAGTTTCAAATTCATCTGGACCACAATTAGGGTTTTGAGGAAAAATTCATCTGCTTGTAAAATAAAGATGGCAATTCTTTTGAGTGTTGAACATAAAAAAAACATCGATCGCTTCTCTAAAGGTGATTGAACCTCACAATGTAGAATTAAAGTACTCCTTCTAAACCAGTATACCTGAATGAAGGATCAACTGTGTCAGATGTGAATGTCCCGTCTGATATCCCCGACAGAGTTCTTACCTCTTAAGACCGATTGAATAATCCTTTCTCCCCACGGGGATCATTTTTCCTAAGCAAGGTAGGATTGGTATCTTGAAACAATGATACTTTTCATCCCCCACCGTGGTCGAGTATCCAGTCGTGTCCATCCACCAGTCTGTATGTCGAGTCAGTTTTGTCAGCATAAACATACATACATCATGCATTATTGATTCATACTCATATTCATATTGCATCACGATCACTCTGGTCAGTCTTATCCCCAAGTGATAAAAGTCCTCTCAATCGAGTTGTCAGTTTTTACCTCGTCACGAAATATATCGCCTAAAACAATCTCTCTCCCCAGTTTATTTTTCGATTGGAGACGGTCCTCGACCACTTTGATAACTTGAACCTCTTAAACGCAAGAAAACAATCAACAGACACTTTTTGGAACATCACTCTTCACCATTGAAGGTGATATTTTTGCTTTCCCGGATTAAGGAAAATCCCGAGAGAAAGCCTCTCAACCGTAGACTCTCGGCAATACAACAATTTCTCTCAAAAAGGTTTGTTGTCAACCAGGTCATCAGCACCTCCAAATTGGATTACATCGCATGACATTTCTCCGAAAATATTTCGAAGAAAAGTATGATGTAGTATCCCCAAACAGAAAAGCAGTCTATCAATAGACTCATTTTCCCCAGTAGAGTCAACAAATGGTGTCTCCCAAAGAGAAGTTTGCACACCTCTACAGCTCAGATAAATGGGTACCCCCCAGCAAGTCTGACATCAAATTTTTCAATCAAATGGCGTCTCCCCTAGTAAACTCAGCGAGAAGTTTGATGAAGACCGCTACAAATAGCATCCCTTGTCAAGGAAGAAACTCGACAAGAAGAAACTGAGACTAGTTACTTGGCTGAAGACCAGGATCGAGGGGAAGTTTATTTCAGAAACTGAGACCAGTTCCTTGGCTGAAGACCAGGATCGAGGGGAAGTGTATTTCAGAAACTGATACCAGTTCCTTGGCTGAAGACCAGGATCGAGGGGAAGTTTATTTTAGAAACTGAGACCAGTTCCTTGGCTGAAAACAGGGATCGAGGGGAAGTTTATTTCAGAAACCTAGACCAGTTCCTTGGCTGAAGACCAGGATCGAGGGGAAGTTTTACCCTTTTCTAAGTATCATTGCTTAGAAAAAGAAGATGGACGAGCATACTGCCATTCATAACCACCGTCAAAATTTCGGGTATTCCGGTATTTAATCCTCTTGCACCCCAAATGCCCGAATACCTTCGCCATTCACACCTTCGAGTCCAAGAAAATTAAATAGGGGCATCTGTCATACCCCAAATTTTGACCACCAAAATTTCCCATCATTGTGAAAATCATCATCACAATATGGATGTACTTTCATGCCTCATCAATCTCCTCAAATATGATTGAGCATTCACCATAATCAAGAATTAGGGTTTTAAGCCCTCTCAGAGCACTTAGACAAAAGATCAATCAAGAAATGACATAATCTTCAACTTGTCTAACCTCTTAAAACACCTATAAATGATCAAGAGGACTCCCACATCAAGAATCAAGCACAAGGTTGCAACATTCCAAGTGGATTAAGCCTCAAGATCGCCAGTGTCACCAAATTAGGGTTTTGGTCGACCAAGGCCTCCAGATGGAATTTGTCCTTTGGGCATGAGCCAATATTTCAAAACACAACCTAAGATATTCCCAGGGACCTCATGGACCCAATCATCAAGTCAATTTAACCTCAGGGGATGCATTTCCCAAAAATCAGGAATAAGGGTTTCTTGACCTAATTCACCCCTAAGTTGACTTTTGGGACAAAGCATGAGCCAAGACCTCAAGACATGATTTGAGGGCCTTAAATACACCACATTGATCCATTTTCAACAATAGATTTATCCAAGAAGCTTGATTTACAAGTTTCAAATTCATCTGGACCACAATTAGGGTTTTGAGGAAAAATTCATTTGCTTGTAAAATAAAGATAGCAATTCTTTTGAGTGTTGAACATAAAAAAAAACATCGATCGCTTCTCTAAAGGTGATTGAACCTCACAATGTAGAATTAAAGTACTCCTTCTAAACCAGTATACCTGAATGAAGGATCAACTGTGTCAGATGTGAATGTCCCGTCTGATATCCCCGACAGAGTTCTTACCTCTTAAGACCGATTGAATAATCCTTTCTCCCCACAGGGATCATTTTTCCTAAGCAAGGTAGGATTGGTATCTTGAAACAATGATACTTTTCATCCCCCACCGTGGCCGAGTATCCAGTCGTGTCCATCCACCAGTCTGTATGTCGAGTCAGTTTTGTCAGCATAAACATACATACATCATGCATTATTGATTCATACTCATATTCATATTGCATCACGATCACTCTGGTCAGTCTTATCCCCAAGTGATAAAAGTCCTCTCAATCGAGTTGTCAGTTTTTACCTCGTCACGAAATATATCGCCTAAAACAATCTCTCTCCCCAGTTTATTTTTCGATTGGAGACGGTCCTCGACCACTTTGATAACTTGAACCTCTTAAACGCAAGAAAACAATCAACAGACACTTTTTGGAACATCACTCTTCACCATTGAAGGTGATATTTTTGCTTTCCCGGATTAAGGAAAATCCCGAGAGAAAGCCTCTCAACCGTAGACTCTCGGCAATACAACAATTTCTCTCAGAAAGGTTTGTTGTCAACCAGGTCATCAGCACCTCCAAATTGGATTACATCGCATGACATTTCTCCGAAAATATTTCGAAGAAAAGTATGATGTAGTATCCCCAAACAGAAAAGCAGTCTATCAATAGACTCATTTTCCCCAGTAGAGTCAACAAATGGTGTCTCCCAAAGAGAAGTTTGCACACCTCTACAGCTCAGATAAATGGGTACCCCCCAGCAAGTCTGACATCAAATTTTTCAATCAAATGGCGTCTCCCCTAGTAAACTCAGCGAGAAGTTTGATGAAGACCGCTACAAATAGCATCCCTTGTCAAGGAAGAAACTCGACAAGAAGAAACTGAGACTAGTTACTTGGCTGAAGACCAGGATCGAGGGGAAGTTTATTTCAGAAACTGAGACCAGTTCCTTGGCTGAAGACCAGGATCGAGGGGAAGTGTATTTCAGAAACTGAGACCAGTTCCTTGGCTGAAGACCAGGATCGAGGGGAAGTTTATTTTAGAAACTGAGACCAGTTCCTTGGCTGAAAACAGGGATCGAGGGGAAGTTTATTTCAGAAACCTAGACCAGTTCCTTGGCTGAAGACCAGGATCGAGGGGAAGTTTTACCCTTTTCTAAGTATCATTGCTTAGAAAAAGAAGATGGACGAGCATACTGCCATTCATAACCACCGTCAAAATTTCGGGTATTCCGGTATTTAATCCTCTTGCACCCCAAATGCCCGAATACCTTCGCCATTCACACCTTCGAGTCCAAGAAAATTAAATAGGGGCATCTGTCATACCCCAAATTTTGACCACCAAAATTTCCCATCATTGTGAAAATCATCATCACAATATGGATGTACTTTCATGCCTCATCAATCTCCTCAAATATGATTGAGCATTCACCATAATCAAGAATTAGGGTTTTAAGCCCTCTCAGAGCACTTAGACAAAAGATCAATCAAGAAATGACATAATCTTCAACTTGTCTAACCTCTTAAAACACCTATAAATGATCAAGAGGACTCCCACATCAAGAATCAAGCACAAGGTTGCAACATTCCAAGTGGATTAAGCCTCAAGATCGCCAGTGTCACCAAATTAGGGTTTTGGTCGACCAAGGCCTCCAGATGGAATTTGTCCTTTGGGCATGAGCCAATATTTCAAAACACAACCCAAGATATTCCCAGGGACCTCATGGACCCAATCATCAAGTCAATTTAACCTCAGGGGATGCATTTCCCAAAAATCAGGAATAAGGGTTTCTTGACCTAATTCACCCCTAAGTTGACTTTTGGGACAAAGCATGAGCCAAGACCTCAAGACATGATTTGAGGGCCTTAAATACACCACATTGATCCATTTTCAACAATAGATTTATCCAAGAAGCTTGATTTACAAGTTTCAAATTCATCTGGACCACAATTAGGGTTTTGAGGAAAAATTCATCTGCTTGTAAAATAAAGATAGCAATTCTTTTGAGTGTTGAACATAAAAAAAAACATCGATCGCTTCTCTAAAGGTGATTGAACCTCACAATGTAGAATTAAAGTACTCCTTCTAAACCAGTATACCTGAATGAAGGATCAACTGTGTCAGATGTGAATGTCCCGTCTGATATCCCCGACAGAGTTCTTACCTCTTAAGACCGATTGAATAATCCTTTCTCCCCACGGGGATCATTTTTCCTAAGCAAGGTAGGATTGGTATCTTGAAACAATGATACTTTTCATCCCCCACCGTGGCCGAGTATCCAGCCGTGTCCATCCACCAGTCTGTATGTCGAGTCAGTTTTGTCAGCATAAACATACATACATCATGCATTATTGATTCATACTCATATTCATATTGCATCACGATCACTCTGGTCAGTCTTATCCCCAAGTGATAAAAGTCCTCTCAATCGAGTTGTCAGTTTTTACCTCGTCACGAAATATATCGCCTAAAACAATCTCTCTCCCCAGTTTATTTTTCGATTGGAGACGGTCCTCGACCACTTTGATAACTTGAACCTCTTAAACGCAAGAAAACAATCAACAGACACTTTTTGGAACATCACTCTTCACCATTGAAGATGATATTTTTGCTTTCCCGGATTAAGGAAAATCCCGAGAGAAAGCCTCTCAACCGTAGACTCTCGGCAATACAACAATTTCTCTCAGAAAGGTTTGTTGTCAACCAGGTCATCAGCACCTCCAAATTGGATTACATCGCATGACATTTCTCCGAAAATATTTCGAAGAAAAGTATGATGTAGTATCCCCAAACAGAAAAGCAGTCTATCAATAGACTCATTTTCCCCAGTAGAGTCAACAAATGGTGTCTCCCAAAGAGAAGTTTGCACACCTCTACAGCTCAGATAAATGGGTACCCCCCAGCAAGTCTGACATCAAATTTTTCAATCAAATGGCGTCTCCCCTAGTAAACTCAGCGAGAAGTTTGATGAAGACCGCTACAAATAGCATCCCTTGTCAAGGAAGAAACTCGACAAGAAGAAACTGAGACTAGTTACTTGGCTGAAGACCAGGATCGAGGGGAAGTTTATTTCAGAAACTGAGACCAGTTCCTTGGCTGAAGACCAGGATCGAGGGGAAGTGTATTTCAGAAACTGAGACCAGTTCCTTGGCTGAAGACCAGGATCGAGGGGAAGTTTATTTTAGAAACTGAGACCAGTTCCTTGGCTGAAAACAGGGATCGAGGGGAAGTTTATTTCAGAAACCTAGACCAGTTCCTTGGCTGAAGACCAGGATCGAGGGGAAGTTTTACCCTTTTCTAAGTATCATTGCTTAGAAAAAGAAGATGGACGAGCATACTGCCATTCATAACCACCGTCAAAATTTCGGGTATTCCGGTATTTAATCCTCTTGCACCCCAAATGCCCGAATACCTTCGCCATTCACACCTTCGAGTCCAAGAAAATTAAATAGGGGCATCTGTCATACCCCAAATTTTGACCACCAAAATTTCCCATCATTGTGAAAATCATCATCACAATATGGATGTACTTTCATGCCTCATCAATCTCCTCAAATATGATTGAGCATTCACCATAATCAAGAATTAGGGTTTTAAGCCCTCTCAGAGCACTTAGACAAAAGATCAATCAAGAAATGACATAATCTTCAACTTGTCTAACCTCTTAAAACACCTATAAATGATCAAGAGGACTCCCACATCAAGAATCAAGCACAAGGTTGCAACATTCCAAGTGGATTAAGCCTCAAGATCGCCAGTGTCACCAAATTAGGGTTTTGGTCGACCAAGGCCTCCAGATGGAATTTGTCCTTTGGGCATGAGCCAATATTTCAAAACACAACCCAAGATATTCCCAGGGACCTCATGGACCCAATCATCAAGTCAATTTAACCTCAGGGGATGCATTTCCCAAAAATCAGGAATAGGGGTTTCTTGACCTAATTCACCCCTAAGTTGACTTTTGGGACAAAGCATGAGCCAAGACCTCAAGACATGATTTGAGGGCCTTAAATACACCACATTGATCCATTTTCAACAATAGATTTATCCAAGAAGCTTGATTTACAAGTTTCAAATTCATCTGGACCACAATTAGGGTTTTGAGGAAAAATTCATCTGCTTGTAAAATAAAGATGGCAATTCTTTTGAGTGTTGAACATAAAAAAAACATCGATCGCTTCTCTAAAGGTGATTGAACCTCACAATGTAGAATTAAAGTACTCCTTCTAAACCAGTATACCTGAATAAAGGATCAACTGTGTCAGATGCGAATGTCCCGTCTGATATCCCCGACAGAGTTCTTACCTCTTAAGACCGATTGAATAATCCTTTCTCCCCACGGGGATCATTTTTCCTAAGCAAGGTAGGATTGGTATCTTGAAACAATGATACTTTTCATCCCCCACCGTGGTCGAGTATCCAGTCGTGTCCATCCACCAGTCTGTATGTCGTGTCAGTTTTGTCAGCATAAATATACATACATCATGCATTATTGATTCATACTCATATTCATATTGCATCACTATCACTCTAGTCAGTCTTAACCCCAAGTGATAAAAGTCCTCTCAATCGAGTTGTCAGTTCTTTCCTCGTCAGGAAATTAATCGCCTAAAATAATCTCTCTCCCCATTTTATTTCTGGATTGGAGACAGTCCTCGACCACTTTGATAACTTGAACCTCTTAAAGGCAAGAAAACAATCAACAGAAAATTTTTGGAACATCACTCTTCACCATTGAAGATGATATTTTTGCTTTCCCGGATTAAGGAAAATCCCCAGAGAAAGCCTCTCAACCGAAGACTCTCGGCAATACAACAGTTTCTCTCCGAAAGGTTTGTTGTCAACCAGGTCATCAACACCTCCAAATTGGATTACATCGCATGACATTTCTCCGAAAATATTTCAAAGAAAAGTATGATGTAGTATCCCCAAACAGAAAAGCAGTCTATCAATAGACTCATTTTCCCCAGTAGAGTCAATAAATGGCGTCTCCCACAGAGAAGTTTGCACACCTCTACAGTTTAGATAAATGGGTACCCCCAGCAAGTCTGACATCAAATTTTTCAATCAAATGGCGACTCCCCCAGTAAACTCAGCGAGAAGTTTGATGAAGACCGCTACAAATAGCATCCCTTGTCAAGGAAGAAACTCGACAAGAAGAAACTGAGACTAGTTCCTTGGCTGAAGACCAGGATCGAGGGGAAGTTTATTTCAGAAACTGAGACCAGTTCCTTGGCTGAAGACCAGGATCGAGGGGAAGTGTATTTCAGAAACTGAGACCAGTTCCTTGACTGAAGACCAGGATCGAGGGGAAGTTTATTTCAGAAACTGAGACCAGTTCCTTGGCTGAAAACCGGGATCGAGGGGAAGTTTATTTCAGAAACCTAGACCAGTTCCTTGGCTGAAGACCGGGATCGAGGGGAAGTTTTACCCTTTTCTAAGTATCATTGCTTAGAAAAAGAAGATGGACGAGCATACTGCCATTCATAACCACCGTCAAAATTTCGGGTATTCCGGTATTTAATCCTCTTGCACCCCGAATGCCCGAATACCTTCGCCATTCACACCTTCGAGTCCAAGAAAATTAAATAGGGGCATCAGTCATACCCCAAATTTTGACCACCAAAATTTCCCATCATTGTGAAAATCATCATCACAATATGGATGTACTTTCATGCCTCATCAATCTCCTCAAATATGATTGAGCATTCACCATAATCAAGAATTAGGGTTTTAAGCCCTCTCAGAGCACTTAGACAAAAGATCAATCAAGAAATGACATGATCTTCAACTTGTCTAACCTCTTAAAACACCTATAAATGATCAAGAGGACTCCCACATCAAGAATTAAGCACAAGGTTACAACATTCCAAGTGGATTAAGCCTCAAGATAGCCAGTGTCACCAAATTAGGGATTTGGTCGACCAAGGCCTCCAGATGGAATTTGTCCTTTAGGCATGAGCCAATATTTCAAAACACAACCCAAGATATTCCAAGGGACCTCATGTACCCAATTATCTAGTCAATTTAACCTCAGGGGATGCATTTACCAAAAATCAGGAATAAGGGTTTCTTGACCTAATTCACCCCTAAGTTGACTTTTGGGACAAAGCATGAGCCAAGACATCAAGACATGATTTGAGGGCCTTAAATACACCACATTGATCCATTATCAACAACAGATTGATCCAAGAAGCTTGGTTTACAAGTTTCAAATTCATCTGGACCACAATTAGGGTTTTGAGGAAAAATTCATCTGCTTGTAAAATAAAGATGGCAATTCTTTTGAGTGTTGAACATAAAAAAAAACATCGATCGCTTATCTAAAGGTGATTGAACCTCACAATGTAGAATTAAAGTACTCCTTCAAAACCAGTATACCTGAATGAAGGATCACCTGTGTCAGATGTGAATGTCCCGTCTAATATCCCCGACAGAGTTCTTACCTCTTAAGACCGATTGAATAATCCTTTCTCCCCACGGGGATCATTTTTCCTAAGTAAGGTAGGATTGCTATCTTGAAACAATGATACTTTTCATCCCCCACCGTGGCCGAGTATCCAGTCGTGTCCATCCACCAGTCTGTATGTCGTGTCAGTTTTGTCAGCATAAACATACATACATCATGCATTATTGATTCATACTCATATTCATATTGCATCACTATCACTCTGGTCAGTCTTAACCCCAAGTGATAAAAGTCCTCTCAATCGAGTTGTCAGTTCTTTCCTCGTCAGGAAATTAATCACCTAAAACAATCTCTCTCGCCAGTTTATTTCTGGATTGGAGACAGTCCTCGACCACTTTGATAACTTGAACCTCTTAAATGCAAGAAAACAATCAACAGACACTTTTTGGAACATCACTCTTCACCATTGAAGATGATATTTTTGCTTTCCCGGATTAAGGAAAATCCCCAGAGAAAGCCTCTCAACCGAAGACTCTCGGCAATACAACAGTTTCTCTCCGAAAGGTTTGTTGTCAACCAGGTCATCAGCACCTCCAAATTGTATTACATCGCATGACATTTCTCCGAAAATATTTTGAAGAAAAGTATGAGGTAGTATCCCTAATTTGAAAAGAATTCTATCAATAGACTTATTTTCCCCAGTAGAGTCAACAAATGGCGTCTCCCACAGAGAAGTTTGCACACCTCTACAGCTCAGATAAATGGGTACCCCCAGCAAGTCTGACATCAAATTTTTCAATCAAATGGCGTCTCCCCCAGTAAACTCAGTGAGAAGTTTGATGAAGACCGCTATAAATAGCATCCCTTGTCAAGGAAGAAACTCGACAAGAAGAAACTGAGACTAGTTCCTTCGCTGAAGACCAGGATCGAGGGGAAGTTTATTTCAGAAACTGAGACCAGTTCCTTGGCTAAAGACCAGGATCGAGGGGAAGTGTATTTCAGAAACTGAGACCAGTTCCTTGACTGAAGACCAGGATCGAGGGGAAGTTTATTTCAGAAACTGAGACCAGTTCCTTGGCTGAAAACCGGGATCGGGGGGAAGTTTATTTCAGAAACCTAGACCAGTTCCTTGGCTGAAGACCAGGATCGAGGGGAAGTTTTACCCATTTCTAAGTATCATTGCTTAGAAAAAGAAGATGGATGAGCATACTGCCATTCATAACCACCGTCAAAATTTTGGGTATTACGGTATTTGATCCTCTTGCACCCCGAATGCCTGAATACCTTCGCCGTTCACACTTTCGAGTCCAAGAAAATTAAATTGGGGCATCTGTCATACCCCAAATTTTGACCACCAAAATTTCCCATCATTGTGAAAATCATCATCACAATATGGATGTACTTTCATGCCTCATCAATCTCCTCAAATATGATTGAGCATTCACCATAATCAAGAATTAGGGTTTTAAGCCCTCTCAGAGCACTTAGACAAAAAATCAATCAAGAAATGACATGATCTTCAACTTGTCTAACCTCTTAAAACACCTATAAATGATCAAGAGGACTCCCACATCAAGAATTAAGCACAAGGTTGCAACATTCCAAGTGGATTAAGCCTCAAGATCGCCAGTGTCACCAAATTAGGGATTTGGTCGACCAAGGCCTCCAGATGGAATTTGTCCTCTGGGCATGAGCCAATATTTCAAAACACAACCCAAGATATTCCAAGGGACCTCATGGACCCAATCATCTAGTCAATTTAACCTCAGGGGATGCATTTACCAAAAATCAGGAATTAGGGTTTCTTAACATAATTCACCCCTAAGTTGACTTTTGGGACAAAGCATGAGCCAAGACCTCAAGACATGATTTTAGGGCCTTAAATACACCACATTGATCCATTTGCAACAATGGATTGATCCAAGAAGCTTGATTTATAAGTTTCAAATTCATCTGGACCACAATTAGGGTTTTGAGGAAAAAGTTAACTGTATCTTTGGCTTTTGACCAAGACATGCTCCCAAACCTTGGGACATGATTCAATATACCCTATGAAACCTATGGAATCCATCCATTAGGTTTGATTTAGGCCAAGGACTTGATTTCACAAAGGATCGCACAGTTTGGATTTCATCTGATAAAAAGTCAACTGTGCACAAAATCAAGTTTGACTTTTTGGAATTTTTCACAAATATGGTTCCCCTAAGTCAAAAATAATGTTAATGTATGGTATTGATCATCATTCATTAAGAAAAATCAAGAAAAGTGAGGTTTCTTGCAAAAGGGGCAACCATAAGAAACCAAAATTTTTCTAAGTTATGGAATAAAAGTAATTTTGGTACCAACTTCCAAGGATCATAACTTGAGATCCAAGCAACCATTTTGGGTGATCCAAAGCTGGATTTGTAGGTATTGCTACACTCTGCAAAGGCTTCAACTGCCTCCAACTCTAATTCCTTATGGATTTTAAGTTATGGAGTGATCAAAATGGCAAAAAACATGAAAATGACATTTTTCCAACACTTAGTGAAAATCTGCCTAAGTTACCAGCCTTGAACATCAATGTTCATGAGGTTTTTTCAGTTGGATCCAAATAGTTTTAGAATAAACTATGATCACACATGTTTTGTATCATATTAGGGCTTTCTAAAAAGCATAAGAGCCTCCCATAACTCAACCTGAGCAGGGAGATATGATCCCCTCAAAATCACCATTTCCAACTGCCTTGTACAAGGCAGAGTTTGTACATTTGCTCGATTTGGCAAATTTGGACAACTCCAAGCCTTGTCATCCATTTGGACACATCTGAGGATAAAACAAAAGGGGAATGATCTGATCCCCAAGCCTCCAATGTCCAAGAATCTACACATAGCCATAACAAACCTAAAAAGGCTAAAAAGGTGCCAAGACTCCAATTTTGTTTCCAAGCATTCAATAGATGCACCAAGGTGGCATGGACTGACACATTCCTAACTGAATGAGTCAAGAATCAGCACTGAATCAAAGAACCATAGGCATGTGCCCTAACCTCAAGTCAATGGCTATAGGAGACTAAAGATCCCATTTGATCCACATTGGCCAAAGGCCTGCTGCAGTTGCCACACACTATTGCTGCCAAAACAAACTTGACACACTATAAATAGAGCTCATTTGTGCTCAGTTTGAGTACACCAAAGCACTACATCACTTGCTTTCCTCAAAATCTTTTTCTCTATGCCAAAATGCCTTCTTTTGCAAGTCATCTCTGAGTTTTTGAGTTAGAGAGGAATTCCACCACAGCTCATTATCCAAGCACATCTAATATATCATATCTAAACTGTTCAAACACTCACTTGTGACCTGAAACACGAAAATAAAAAAGTCAACCTCCAAAACCTCAAAAATTGACTTTTCTGCATATTTTAAGCCATGTCTTGATTCAGTCATTTCCAAAACCAAACAATGCCTCAAACACACTCCAAATATCATCCTCAAACAGTCCCAAATGGTTCCCCTCATCAGGAACACCATTTGAGGGAGTTGCTATATTGGTCACTTTTGTCCCTTTTGCAAGAAAAGGCCTATACTTGTTCCTGAGGATTCCAGCTGGTTCTAACCATCCTAAAAGCTTCTAAGGGATCAATTGAGAGTGTTCAAAGCATTGGATCACTTCTGGCACAAGGAACTTGGCAGATAGCACAACGAGCTCCAAGAGGTAAGTGCATAATCACTTGAACTCTCTAAATTATGCATTGCTTTGAGGTCCATTGATCATGGACCTCTCATACATATCATATGTGTTGTGTTTGAACCAAAATATCATGCTATTATTGCCTGTGTAGTGAGATAGCATAGAACATGCAAAAATAGGCCTATTTTAAAATCACTATCGGATTTTGAGTTAGAGGCATTTTCTAAAAATTCCAAGGGCACCATTGGATTCCTAATGAAATTCTAGGTCAGATGCACCTAAATTTTGTCCTAATCCATGGAGAAATGAGAAAGTTAGAGGCTTCACGTAAATTGTCAAAACTTGCCTTGCCTTGCCTTGGCCAGGCCTGAAAACTTGGCACCCCTTATGTATTTATGGGGTGGTTTTGATACATGGATGTATCACCACCCCAGTGGTAGCACGCGCATGTGTTTGTCTTGGAGTTCATGGGTTCAAACCCCACCCAGACCTTTTTTGCTACTTTGCCATATTTTTTCTATTTTCAATATTTTTATGGTTTTGTTAATTAATTCAAAAATTAATTTCTCTCTCAATTTTAATTATTTTTTATTGGTTCTTTTTCTGAAAATTCCCAAAAATGTTAAAATATTTTATTCCATAAAAATTTCACAAAAATATTATTTATTTCATATACTTAGTATTTTTGTAAAGAATTATGTTTTATTTGTTTTTAAACATTTAAAAATATTTCTTTCTCTTGATTTTTCAACTTCAAATGATTTTCAAAACATTCCATAAATCAAACTTGATTTTTCAAACATTAATCCAAAACAAAAACTTGTTTTCCACACATGTTTGATAATTTTGGTCATTTTAATTGAATTTTATTCAATTAAAATACATTTTAAAACCAAAGATTAGGGTTTTGATCACTATCACCCTAACAAATCTTTTCAAATTACTATGGGCCTCTAATAGAGTGTAAAACCCAACCCCTTTTGAAAACCAAACTATTTTGGCCCTCAGTCATTGTATAAGACCCACTGCGATTTCAAAAAATCTCGGCGCAATCGCCATTTCATTTCAAAATCAACTCGGCCTAATCTTGTGTTGTAAGTCCCATTTCTTTTCTTTTTCAAACCTTTGGGCTTCTCCTTGAGTTGTAAGACCCATCTCTTTGCACAGAAAACCTAATTTGGGCCTCAGTCATTGTATAAGTCGCGATACAATTTTCAGAACAACGGTACGATTACTATTTTCCATCTGGGCCTCTCCTTGAGTATAAGCCCCTACAATCTTTTCAAAAACAAATTCCCTTTTGATTTAGGTTCAAATTCATAGTTGTAATCAAAACTTTCTTTAATTTCTTGAACAACTAACCGTACAGCTGTTACAATGGAAGCTTGCTCGCCAGTAAGTTTTTATCAGCTTTCTTTACATGCTTTCATATATATATATATATATATATATATATATATATAACTGTATTGCTGGAAGCTTGCTCACCTGTAAGTCCTTCTTTCATATCCTTTTAAATACTTGTCATATATCAACTGTATATATACTTGTATATCTGCTTAGAGTTTTCCCCGACAATTAGGTCTAGAACTAGATAGATCCAGTGGTCACTCTTTCAACACAGTCAAAACTAGTTCCCCATAGGAATCCCAGAAACAGTCTTGCCTTCTCTTGGGCTTAAACAATATGGAACAAAGAGAAAGGAATTATTCTCGGTGAAACTTTTCTCAGACTGTCACTACTAGAAATTGTCAAAGAAATTCAATTCCCCAGAGAGGAATTATTCTTAGTGAAACCTCTCTTGAATTTCTTCACACCCTAGAACTGTTAACTAAAGGAATTATTCTCGGTGAAACCTTTCTTGAACTTTTCTTAGGTTTGGGACCCTCAGGCTTCCTAAAAGCATCCCCGCCTCCTCTTGGGATTTGTACAAGGACCCTCCGACTTCTTAGAAGTTCTCATGCCTTCTCTTGGGCTTAATACAAGGACCCTGAAGACCTCTTAAAGGTATAGGATAGAACTTAGTCATCCTTTGTTAGACCAGTCTTTCTAAAGAGTCAAAACCTTGGGTTGATACTCATCCCTTAAAACACATGCCTTCTCTTGGGCATTATACAAAGATAAACTCTTCAATACCAGTAGACTTGGACAGTCTAATCCCCTATGGGATCTCAAAGACATTCTCAAGTTCCCTACAAATATAGGAAAAACCCTGGTCATTCAAACAATCTCCAGTAGAGTTGAAATCCTCACAGGATCTAAAACCCAGTCTTTCATCCTAAGTTTCCCCTACTAGGGTCAGCTTATCATCAAAACCTCAAGGCATCTGATACCTCAACTCTTCTGTAAACCCTCAGCAAGAGTTGATCCCCCATTTCGGGTCTGCCTCTAGATCTGAATAATCCTCAGCATAAGCCAGCCTCCTCTTAGGCTTTGTATAATGATTTTCCTCAGCAGAGTAAACCTCAAAAGTACTCTCTTGTTGATTCACCCTTTTTTAGCCTCAATCTTGGGCTTTGTACAAGACAGATAAAAGCACTCTCTTGTTGAGTCAATCTTTTTCAGCCTCCTCTTAGGCTTTGTATAATGATTTCCCCTAGCAGAAGTTAGCCTCCTCTTAGGCTTTGTATAATGATTTCTCCAGCTTGTTCAGCCACAATCTTGGGCTTTGTACAAGACAGATAAAAGACACTCTCTTGTCATCTCTCAACCTCCTCTTAGGCTTTGTATAATGATCCTGCTTTTCCTCAGTAAAAGTCAGCCTCAATCTTGGGCTTTGTACAAGACACCCATAAATATCTTCAGCTGAGTCAGTCAAGTATTGTAGCCTCAATCTTGGGCTTTGTAGAAGACACCA
The DNA here is from genome assembly GCA_022829125.1 of Lathyrus tuberosus. Lineage (NCBI taxonomy): Eukaryota > Viridiplantae > Streptophyta > Magnoliopsida > Fabales > Fabaceae > Lathyrus > Lathyrus tuberosus. The sequence continues at coordinate 4,068,531 of JALAZF010000305.1, forward strand.
CATAAATTTCCCTAAACAGAGAAAATCCTTTTCCCGCCTCAATCTTGGGATTTGTACAAGATAGATAAAACCATACTCTCCAGCAGAGTCAATCTTCTCCTTTTCAGCCTCAATCTTGGGCTTTGTACAAGACACCTACAAATATTCCCCAGTGGAATCAAAAAACCCTATTTTAGCCACAATCTTGGGCTTTGTACAAGACAGATAAATACCTCCCCAGCGAAGTTGATTCCCAGCCTCCTCTTAGGCTTTGTATAATAATATCCCTAAAAGAGTCAAGTCTCTTTTTAGCCTCAATCTTAGGCTTTGTACAAGACAAATAAACACTCTCTTGTTAAGTCAGCCTTTTCCAGCCTCCTCTTAGGCTTTGTATAAGGACTTCCGTAGTGGAGTCAAATCAATCACTTAGCTTCAACCTTGGGCTTTGATCAAGGCACACAAAAATCAACAATCCCCTCAGAGGAAATAAAAAAACTCTCTGTAGGAGGACATTTCTCTGTATTATCACAAATCAAAATAGAAATCAAAACAAACCTTAATCCCAGATAACTGCTGTAAGTGGCACACTTGTTAATTCAAATATCCAAGTTGTCGTCCATCTCTTATCCTGGTAAAACTTCCGCTCTCATCTAATTGCTGTAAGTGGCAAGCCTCTGGATTATTTACATCCACGCCACTGTCCCTCTCTTAGCATGAAAGAATCCTACGGAAAAATGGCATTGCTCTGCACTGAGTTAAAGTTTTCTCCTTCAGGACAAATACCCTGTAAAGGAAATTATGGCATTGCTGGATACACTTATCTCAGTTAAAGTAATTCTCCTTTATAATCAGTCACCCAACATCTGTGATAAACAGACGAAACGTCTCCCTTTAGAGATGACAAATTCTCTCTCAGTCAAACCTTTTAGCTTCAATCTTGGGCTTTGAACAAGACACAAATACTCCACCTTTTAGCTTCAATCTTGGGCTTTAAACAAGACACCAAAACATCTTTTCCTCCCATAGAATAGGAGGAACTACGATTGCTCTGATTTCCCTGTTCTTTAAACGGGAATACGTAGGCATAAGATTGCGAAATCTTAGCGAGCATACCAATAAAAAAAATTAGGTCTAGTACCTTCACATACCAATAAAAAAAACTCTAGGTCCAGTACCTTTCCTTCATACCAATCAAAAAACTGAGGTCAAGTACCTCACCAAAATCATCAAAAACTCACTCTCTCTCTCTCTCTCTCTCTCTCTCTCTCTCTCTAAAACATTTCCAAAGAAGAAACTTTCCCATTTACAGATAAACACCATCAAGTACAAAGCAGAACCTAATGCTAACAACCTGTGGATAACCACATATAGGATGGGTAATTGACAACTCCCCATTGTATAACCTGACCCCGAACTACCCGAATCTCTTAAGCGTTTGTTCAGTTAAACATTCGCGTGCAAGTATAGTTTCAGATAGCTTCCCTTTCCCTTCCAGCTTCACGGGATAAATAAGAAATTAGAAAGTAGCACCCCTTCCCTACCGTTGCAGTGAGGAAGAACCCATGGCGATAAGGTGGTCGCGTCACCGACAAAAATCGCACGCTACACACGTATCTCCTTCAAATGTGTTTCTTACACTGAGTCTTTAAAGATCAAATCATCTTTAATTTTTATTTAAAGATGAGGTTTTCGTTGTTTGTATTTTTCTTCATACTTTCACCATGTTTGCATATAAAATTATCATTTTTGATTTCTTTATATCTCCTTTCAGGAACCCAAATAATTTTTAAAGTTGTTAACATCTTTCTTCAAACTTTCATCTTTCTTGCATACATATTTTTCCTTCTTGATTGTTTCATCATTGATATTAGGGACACAAAGTTTTTGTAAACCTTTTGATTTTTGCAAGTATTGAATCCAATCCAGCTTTGTCAAAAACTCCTACTTGAGATGCCTTGATTTTTTGAAAAGTTTCAGTATATTTTTTAAATCTAGTAATATCATTTGTTAGTTCTACATATTTTGTTTTTAAAGCATTGTTCTTTTTTTTAGTTTCACAAGAATTTTGAGAATGAACCTCCCTCGTTCTTTCATTGAGATTCTTATGTTTCTCATACATTTCTCAATGAGTTAGCTGCATGTTTTGAATGATTTTAAGATATTCATCATTTTTAATTTGCAGCATTTCATTTGCTTTCTTTATCTCATAAAATTTATTTTTTAGAGACAAACATTTTAATACAAAATGTTTGAGTCATTTAAAATAATATCAAACTCTGTTTCAAGATGTTTACATAAATGGAAAGGTTGACTTCTCTCTCTTCTAATTTTGAGGATGACATTTTATGCATTTCTAGAATGGGTTTAGAATTAGCTAATTTATCTTCATCCTCAATTTGTTGAGTGTGTTGTTGATGCTTCATCTATCTCCTTCGTTGAGAGTGTTTTTTAATTCTGAATCTTTTAATTAAATCATAATGATATAATTGAAGACTTTGATGCAAGTACCGACTTTATTGGTTTTGACATTTATTCTTGGATCTTTTCCTCTTACACTATTTAAGTGCTTAAACCTTAGAGGTCGTGCTCTAATGCCAATTGAAGTAGATAGAAATGTCAGTAGAGGGGGGGTTGAATAGTGACCCCTTTAAAATCTTGCATCTAATTTATGAAACAAGCTTTATCAAAAAAAAATATTAATATAATCAATAATTAAAGTGTTTGTAATGTGTGAATTTTGTATAAATAATCAAGCTTTAAAGGAAAGAGTTTAAGAAAAAACACACAGAGATTTATCTTGGTTCACCAAACTTTGATATATCAGTCCCCCACGTTTTGTGAGACTTTCCATTTAATGATCATTATATTTTGATGATCTTCTTACACCAAGATGTATTTTCATTATCCTCTCAAGGCTTACAATACTTATTACAAACCTTAAGCTGGCTAACACTATCACCGAATATCAACCATGACTTGAGAATATACAAAACATTAAGAATACTTTGTAAGCAGGGTCAGATTCACTATTCTTCAACAAATTATTATTTAGAGGATGTAGTTTTAAGAAAAATAATAGAAATAGAAATCTTTGATTCTAAGATTATAATTTTAGTAAGAATATAACTTTGGAAGAATATAATGAATTTTCTCTCTTGAACTCTCCTTGAATGAAGGTGTTTTCTCTCTTGATTTTTCCTTTAATGAATGATGTTATTTTAAGAAAAAATTTCTTAGAAGGAATATCCTTGATTCTAAGAATATGATTTTTGGAAGAATTTCATGAATATTTCTCTTGAATTTTCCTTGAATGATTGAGTTGTAATGAAGAGAATGTGAATGACTATTTATAGAGGTTTTGATCCTCTAGTTTCTTATGTACCAGATCTGTCCTTAGTATAAACTTGAAATTACAAGTCTGCCATTGGTAATTACAATTCTACCATTGATAGTGTAAATGACAAAATCATCTATTTATAGAATTGCCACTGAGTGAGGTTGATACTCATGTTGTGTTTCTTGATCCTCAACTGCTTTATGTAATTACGAAAATGAAATTTGGTATAATTTGATCCTCTAGGATAATTACAACTTTGTCATTGCTTTTTTTCTGGATTCTCACGCATGTAACATCTATATTACAACTTTGCCATTGCTTCAAAAGCTGATCCTCTTTAGTAATGTAGTATTACAATAATGCCATTGTGTATCTTATTTCTTTGTCATACCTGGTATTTTGTGTTCCTTTCTAAAATATACTTTTCTTTTCTTGTAATGAGCTTAACAATAAACTTGAGAACCCTTTCTTCTCGCATCCCATTGATGATAACATTTACACATACCTATCTTATTAATCACCACTCCAGAGCACACATCAAATAACAAATAAGATCATAACCTTAATATATCTACACAAAAGTTTGCCATCTTCAAAACATCAAAAAGGATTTTTTTTTCATCAACAACCTCCCCCTTTTTGATGATGATAAACTTCTTGTAGTAAAGATTTTGATATTTCAAAAATGGAGAAATTTTGTGCTCCCCCTCAACTTGTGCATAATATAAAGTTTATGCTCCCCCTTAATTTATGCATAAAAATTTTTAATTTTATTTATTTTATATTCTAATTTCAAAACATATCTCCTTTAATTATTCTCCCCCTTCTGTCATCATACAAAAAAGGAATGGGAGATACATATAATACCATGGAGAAAGAAATGAATTTTTTTGAGATAAATTCTCATAAAAAATTAGATATAAATAACACGTATCTCCTTCAAAAGTGTTTCTTACACTGAGTCTTTAAATATGAAATCATCTTTGATATTTATTTAAAGATGAGGTTTTCATTGTTTGTATTTTTCTTCATACTTTCACCATATTTGCATATAAAATTATCATTTTTTATTTCTTTATTTCTCCTTTCAGGAACCCAAATAATTTTAAAGTTGTTGACATCTTTCTTCAAACTTTCATCTTTCTTGCATACATGTTTTTCCTTCTTGATTGTTTCATCATTGATATTAGGCACACAAAGTTTTTGTAAATCCTTTGATTTTTGCAAGTATTGAATCCAATCCAACTTTGGCAAAAACTCATACTTGAGATCCCATGATTTTTGAAAAGTTTCAGTATATTTTCTAAATCTAGTAATATCATTTGTTAGTTCTACATATTTTGTTTTTAAAGCATTGTTCTCTTTTTGAGTTTCACAAGTATTTTGAGAATGAACCTCCCTCGTTTCTTCATTGAGATTCTTATGTTTCTCATACATTTCTCAATGAGTTAGCTGCATGTTTTGAATGATTTTATAATATTCATTATTTTTAATTTGCAGCATTTCATTTTCTTTCTTTATCTCAGAAAATTTATTTTTTAGAGACAAACATTTTTATACAAAATGTTTGAGTCATTTAAAATAATAGCAAACTCTGTTTCAAGATGTTTACATAAATGGAAAGGTTGACTTCTCTCTCTTCTACTTTTGAGGATGACATTTTATGCATTTCTAGAATGGGTTTAGAATTAGCTAATTTATCTTCATCCTCAATTTGTTGAGTGTGTTGTTGATGCTTCATCTATCTCCTTCGTTGAGAGTGTTTTTTAATTCTGGATCTTTTAATTAAATCATAATGATATAATTGAAGACTTTGATGCAAGTACCCACTTTATTGGTTTTGACATTTCTTCTTGGATCTTTTCCTCTTACACTATGTAAGTGCTTAAACCTTAGAGGTCGTGCTCTAATGCCAATTGAAGTAGATAGAAATGTCAGTAGAGGGGGGGGGGGGGGTTGAATAGTGACCCCTTTAAAATCTTGCATCTAATTTATGAAACAAGCTTTATCAAAAAAAAATATTAATATAATCAATAATTAAAGTGTTTGTAGTGTGTGAATTTTGTATAAATAATCAAGCTTTAAAGGAAAGAGTTTAAGAAAAAACACACAGAGATTTATCTTGGTTCACCAAACTTTGATATATCAGTCCCCCACGTTTTGTGAGACTTTCCATTTAATGATCATTATATTTTGATGATTTTCTTACATCAAGATGTATTTTCATTATCCTCTCAAGGCTTACAATACTTATTACAAACCTTAAGCTGGCTAACACTATCACCCAATATCAACCATGACTTGAGAATATACAAAACATTAAGAATAATTTGTAAGCAGGGTCAGATTCACTATTCTTCAACAAATTATTATTTAGAGAATGTCGTTTTAAGAAAAATAATCTTAGAAATAGAAATCTTTGATTCTAAGATTATAATTTTAGTAAGAATATAACTTTGGAAGAATATAATGAATTTTCTCTCTTGAACTCTCCTTGAATGAAGGTGTTTTCTCTCTTGATTTTTCCTTTAATGAATGATGTTATTTTAAGAAAAAATTTCTTAGAAGGAATATCCTTGATTATAAGAATATGATTTTTGGAAGAATTTCATGAATATTTCTCTTGAATTTTCCTTGAATGATTGAGTTGTAATGAAGAGAATGTGAATGACTATTTATAGAGGTTTTGATCCTCTAGTTTCTTTTGTACTAGATCTGTCCTTAGTATAAACTTGAAATTACAAGTCTGCCATTGGTAATTACAATTCTACCATTGATAGTGTAAATGACCAAATCATCTATTTATAGAATTGCCACTGAGTGAGGTTGATACTCATGTTGTGTTTCTTGATCCTCAACTGCTTTATGTAATTACGAAAATGAAATTTGGTATAATTTGATCCTCTAGGATAATTACAACTTTGTCATTGCTTTTTTTCTGGATTCTCACGCATGTAACATCTATATTACAACTTTGCCATTGCTTCAAAAGCTGATCCTCTTTAGTAATGTAGTATTACAATAATGCCATTGTGTATCTTATTTCTTTGTCATACCTGGTATTTTGTGTTCCTTTCTAAAATATACTTTTCTTTTCTTGTAATGAGCTTAACAATAAACTTGAGAACCCTTTCTTCTCGCATCCCATTGATGATAACATTTACACATACCTATCTTATTAATCACCACTCCAGAGCACACATCAAATAACAAATAAGATCATAACCTTAATATATCTACACAAAAGTTTGCCATCTTCAAAACATCAAAAAGGATTTTTTTTTCATCAACAACCTCCCCCTTTTTTATGATGATAAACTTCTTGTAGTAAAGATTTTGATATTTCAAAAATGGAGAAATTTTGTGCTCCCCCTCAACTTGTGCATAATATAAAGTTTATGCTCCCCCTTAATTTATGCATAAAAATTTTTAATTTTATTTATTTTATATTCTAATTTCAAAACATATCTCCTTTAATTATTCTCCCCCTTCTGTCATCATACAAAAAAGGAATGGGAGATACATATAATACCATGGAGAAAGAAATGAAATTTTTTGAGATAAATTCTCATAAAAAATTAGATATAAATAACACGTATCTCCTTCAAAAGTGTTTCTTACACTGAGTCTTTAAATATGAAATCATCTTTGATATTTATTTAAAGATGAGGTTTTCATTGTTTGTATTTTTCTTCATACTTTCACCATATTTGCATATAAAATTATCATTTTTTATTTCTTTATTTCTCCTTTCAGGAACCCAAATAATTTTAAAGTTGTTGACATCTTTCTTCAAACTTTCATCTTTCTTGCATACATGTTTTTCCTTCTTGATTGTTTCATCATTGATATTAGGCACACAAAGTTTTTGTAAATCCTTTGATTTTTGCAAGTATTGAATCCAATCCAACTTTGGCAAAAACTCATACTTGAGATCCCATGATTTTTGAAAAGTTTCAGTATATTTTCTAAATCTAGTAATATCATTTGTTAGTTCTACATATTTTGTTTTTAAAGCATTGTTCTCTTTTTGAGTTTCACAAGTATTTTGAGAATGAACCTCCCTCGTTTCTTCATTGAGATTCTTATGTTTCTCATACATTTCTCAATGAGTTAGCTGCATGTTTTGAATGATTTTATAATATTCATTATTTTTAATTTGCAGCATTTCATTTTCTTTCTTTATCTCAGAAAATTTATTTTTTAGAGACAAACATTTTTATACAAAATGTTTGAGTCATTTAAAATAATAGCAAACTCTGTTTCAAGATGTTTACATAAATGGAAAGGTTGACTTCTCTCTCTTCTACTTTTGAGGATGACATTTTATGCATTTCTAGAATGGGTTTAGAATTAGCTAATTTATCTTCATCCTCAATTTGTTGAGTGTGTTGTTGATGCTTCATCTATCTCCTTCGTTGAGAGTGTTTTTTAATTCTGGATCTTTTAATTAAATCATAATGATATAATTGAAGACTTTGATGCAAGTACCCACTTTATTGGTTTTGACATTTCTTCTTGGATCTTTTCCTCTTACACTATGTAAGTGCTTAAACCTTAGAGGTCGTGCTCTAATGCCAATTGAAGTAGATAGAAATGTCAGTAGAGGGGGGGGGGGGGGGGTTGAATAGTGACCCCTTTAAAATCTTGCATCTAATTTATGAAACAAGCTTTATCAAAAAAAAATATTAATATAATCAATAATTAAAGTGTTTGTAGTGTGTGAATTTTGTATAAATAATCAAGCTTTAAAGGAAAGAGTTTAAGAAAAAACACACAGAGATTTATCTTGGTTCACCAAACTTTGATATATCAGTCCCCCACGTTTTGTGAGACTTTCCATTTAATGATCATTATATTTTGATGATTTTCTTACATCAAGATGTATTTTCATTATCCTCTCAAGGCTTACAATACTTATTACAAACCTTAAGCTGGCTAACACTATCACCCAATATCAACCATGACTTGAGAATATACAAAACATTAAGAATAATTTGTAAGCAGGGTCAGATTCACTATTCTTCAACAAATTATTATTTAGAGGATGTCGTTTTAAGAAAAATAATCTTAGAAATAGAAATCTTTGATTCTAAGATTATAATTTTAGTAAGAATATAACTTTGGAAGAATATAATGAATTTTCTCTCTTGAACTCTCCTTGAATGAAGGTGTTTTCTCTCTTGATTTTTCCTTTAATGAATGATGTTATTTTAAGAAAAAATTTCTTAGAAGGAATATCCTTGATTATAAGAATATGATTTTTGGAAGAATTTCATGAATATTTCTCTTGAATTTTCCTTGAATGATTGAGTTGTAATGAAGAGAATGTGAATGACTATTTATAGAGGTTTTGATCCTCTAGTTTCTTATGTACCAGATCTGTCCTTAGTATAAACTTGAAATTACAAGTCTGCCATTGGTAATTACAATTCTACCATTGATAGTGTAAATGACAAAATCATCTATTTATAGAATTGCCACTGAGTGAGGTTGATACTCATGTTGTGTTTCTTGATCCTCAACTGCTTTATGTAATTACGAAAATGAAATTTGGTATAATTTGATCCTCTAGGATAATTACAACTTTGTCATTGCTTTTTTTCTGGATTCTCACGCATGTAACATCTATATTACAACTTTGCCATTGCTTCAAAAGCTGATCCTCTTTAGTAATGTAGTATTACAATAATGCCATTGTGTATCTTATTTCTTTGTCATACCTGGTATTTTGTGTTCCTTTCTAAAATATACTTTTCTTTTCTTGTAATGAGCTTAACAATAAACTTGAGAACTCTTTCTTCTCGCATCCCATTGATGATAACATTTACACATACCTATCTTATTAATCACCACTCCAGAGCACACATCAAATAACAAATAAGATCATAACCTTAATATATCTACACAAAAGTTTGCCATCTTCAAAACATCAAAAAGGATTTTTTTTTCATCAACAACCTCCCCCTTTTTTATGATGATAAACTTCTTGTAGTAAAGATTTTGATATTTCAAAAATGGAGAAATTTTGTGCTCCCCCTCAACTTGTGCATAATATAAAGTTTATGCTCCCCCTTAATTTATGCATAAAAATTTTTAATTTTATTTATTTTATATTCTAATTTCAAAACATATCTCCTTTAATTATTCTCCCCCTTCTGTCATCATACAAAAAAGGAATGGGAGATACATATAATACCATGGAGAAAGAAATGAAATTTTTTGAGATAAATTCTCATAAAAAATTAGATATAAATAACACGTATCTCCTTCAAAAGTGTTTCTTACACTGAGTCTTTAAATATGAAATCATCTTTGATATTTATTTAAAGATGAGGTTTTCATTGTTTGTATTTTTCTTCATACTTTCACCATATTTGCATATAAAATTATCATTTTTTATTTCTTTATTTCTCCTTTCAGGAACCCAAATAATTTTAAAGTTGTTGACATCTTTCTTCAAACTTTCATCTTTCTTGCATACATGTTTTTCCTTCTTGATTGTTTCATCATTGATATTAGGCACACAAAGTTTTTGTAAATCCTTTGATTTTTGCAAGTATTGAATCCAATCCAACTTTGGCAAAAACTCATACTTGAGATCCCATGATTTTTGAAAAGTTTCAGTATATTTTCTAAATCTAGTAATATCATTTGTTAGTTCTACATATTTTGTTTTTAAAGCATTGTTCTCTTTTTGAGTTTCACAAGTATTTTGAGAATGAACCTCCCTCGTTTCTTCATTGAGATTCTTATGTTTCTCATACATTTCTCAATGAGTTAGCTGCATGTTTTGAATGATTTTATAATATTCATTATTTTTAATTTGCAGCATTTCATTTTCTTTCTTTATCTCAGAAAATTTATTTTTTAGAGACAAACATTTTTATACAAAATGTTTGAGTCATTTAAAATAATAGCAAACTCTGTTTCAAGATGTTTACATAAATGGAAAGGTTGACTTCTCTCTCTTCTACTTTTGAGGATGACATTTTATGCATTTCTAGAATGGGTTTAGAATTAGCTAATTTATCTTCATCCTCAATTTGTTGAGTGTGTTGTTGATGCTTCATCTATCTCCTTCGTTGAGAGTGTTTTTTAATTCTGGATCTTTTAATTAAATCATAATGATATAATTGAAGACTTTGATGCAAGTACCCACTTTATTGGTTTTGACATTTCTTCTTGGATCTTTTCCTCTTACACTATGTAAGTGCTTAAACCTTAGAGGTCGTGCTCTAATGCCAATTGAAGTAGATAGAAATGTCAGTAGAGGGGGGGGGGGGGGTTGAATAGTGACCCCTTTAAAATCTTGCATCTAATTTATGAAACAAGCTTTATCAAAAAAAAATATTAATATAATCAATAATTAAAGTGTTTGTAGTGTGTGAATTTTGTATAAATAATCAAGCTTTAAAGGAAAGAGTTTAAGAAAAAACACACAGAGATTTATCTTGGTTCACCAAACTTTGATATATCAGTCCCCCACGTTTTGTGAGACTTTCCATTTAATGATCATTATATTTTGATGATTTTCTTACATCAAGATGTATTTTCATTATCCTCTCAAGGCTTACAATACTTATTACAAACCTTAAGCTGGCTAACACTATCACCCAATATCAACCATGACTTGAGAATATACAAAACATTAAGAATAATTTGTAAGCAGGGTCAGATTCACTATTCTTCAACAAATTATTATTTAGAGGATGTCGTTTTAAGAAAAATAATCTTAGAAATAGAAATCTTTGATTCTAAGATTATAATTTTAGTAAGAATATAACTTTGGAAGAATATAATGAATTTTCTCTCTTGAACTCTCCTTGAATGAAGGTGTTTTCTCTCTTGATTTTTCCTTTAATGAATGATGTTATTTTAAGAAAAAATTTCTTAGAAGGAATATCCTTGATTATAAGAATATGATTTTTGGAAGAATTTCATGAATATTTCTCTTGAATTTTCCTTGAATGATTGAGTTGTAATGAAGAGAATGTGAATGACTATTTATAGAGGTTTTGATCCTCTAGTTTCTTATGTACCAGATCTGTCCTTAGTATAAACTTGAAATTACAAGTCTGCCATTGGTAATTACAATTCTACCATTGATAGTGTAAATGACAAAATCATCTATTTATAGAATTGCCACTGAGTGAGGTTGATACTCATGTTGTGTTTCTTGATCCTCAACTGCTTTATGTAATTACGAAAATGAAATTTGGTATAATTTGATCCTCTAGGATAATTACAACTTTGTCATTGCTTTTTTTCTGGATTCTCACGCATGTAACATCTATATTACAACTTTGCCATTGCTTCAAAAGCTGATCCTCTTTAGTAATGTAGTATTACAATAATGCCATTGTGTATCTTATTTCTTTGTCATACCTGGTATTTTGTGTTCCTTTCTAAAATATACTTTTCTTTTCTTGTAATGAGCTTAACAATAAACTTGAGAACCCTTTCTTCTCACATTCCATTGATGATAACATTTACACATACCTATCTTATTAATCACCACTCCAGAGCACACATCAAATAACAAATAAGATCATAACCTTAATATATCTACACAAAAGTTTGCCATCTTCAAAACATCAAAAAGGATTTTTTTTTCATCAACAACCTCCCCCTTTTTTATGATGATAAACTTCTTGTAGTAAAGATTTTGATATTTCAAAAATGGAGAAATTTTGTGCTCCCCCTCAACTTGTGCATAATATAAAGTTTATGCTCCCCCTTAATTTATGCATAAAAATTTTTAATTTTATTTATTTTATATTCTAATTTCAAAACATATCTCCTTTAATTATTCTCCCCCTTCTGTCATCATACAAAAAACGAATGGGAGATACATATAATACCATGGAGAAAGAAATGAAATTTTTTGAGATAAATTCTCATAAAAAATTAGATATAAATAACACGTATCTCCTTCAAAAGTGTTTCTTACACTGAGTCTTTAAATATGAAATCATCTTTGATATTTATTTAAAGATGAGGTTTTCATTGTTTGTATTTTTCTTCATACTTTCACCATATTTGCATATAAAATTATCATTTTTTATTTCTTTATTTCTCCTTTCAGGAACCCAAATAATTTTAAAGTTGTTGACATCTTTCTTCAAACTTTCATCTTTCTTGCATACATGTTTTTCCTTCTTGATTGTTTCATCATTGATATTAGGCACACAAAGTTTTTGTAAATCCTTTGATTTTTGCAAGTATTGAATCCAATCCAACTTTGGCAAAAACTCATACTTGAGATCCCATGATTTTTGAAAAGTTTCAGTATATTTTCTAAATCTAGTAATATCATTTGTTAGTTCTACATATTTTGTTTTTAAAGCATTGTTCTCTTTTTGAGTTTCACAAGTATTTTGAGAATGAACCTCCCTCGTTTCTTCATTGAGATTCTTATGTTTCTCATACATTTCTCAATGAGTTAGCTGCATGTTTTGAATGATTTTATAATATTCATTATTTTTAATTTGCAGCATTTCATTTTCTTTCTTTATCTCAGAAAATTTATTTTTTAGAGACAAACATTTTTATACAAAATGTTTGAGTCATTTAAAATAATAGCAAACTCTGTTTCAAGATGTTTACATAAATGGAAAGGTTGACTTCTCTCTCTTCTACTTTTGAGGATGACATTTTATGCATTTCTAGAATGGGTTTAGAATTAGCTAATTTATCTTCATCCTCAATTTGTTGAGTGTGTTGTTGATGCTTCATCTATCTCCTTCGTTGAGAGTGTTTTTTAATTCTGGATCTTTTAATTAAATCATAATGATATAATTGAAGACTTTGATGCAAGTACCCACTTTATTGGTTTTGACATTTCTTCTTGGATCTTTTCCTCTTACACTATGTAAGTGCTTAAACCTTAGAGGTCGTGCTCTAATGCCAATTGAAGTAGATAGAAATGTCAGTAGAGGGGGGGGGGTTGAATAGTGACCCCTTTAAAATCTTGCATCTAATTTATGAAACAAGCTTTATCAAAAAAAAATATTAATATAATCAATAATTAAAGTGTTTGTAGTGTGTGAATTTTGTATAAATAATCAAGCTTTAAAGGAAAGAGTTTAAGAAAAAACACACAGAGATTTATCTTGGTTCACCAAACTTTGATATATCAGTCCCCCACGTTTTGTGAGACTTTCCATTTAATGATCATTATATTTTGATGATTTTCTTACATCAAGATGTATTTTCATTATCCTCTCAAGGCTTACAATACTTATTACAAACCTTAAGCTGGCTAACACTATCACCCAATATCAACCATGACTTGAGAATATACAAAACATTAAGAATAATTTGTAAGCAGGGTCAGATTCACTATTCTTCAACAAATTATTATTTAGAGGATGTCGTTTTAAGAAAAATAATCTTAGAAATAGAAATCTTTGATTCTAAGATTATAATTTTAGTAAGAATATAACTTTGGAAGAATATAATGAATTTTCTCTCTTGAACTCTCCTTGAATGAAGGTGTTTTCTCTCTTGATTTTTCCTTTAATGAATGATGTTATTTTAAGAAAAAATTTCTTAGAAGGAATATCCTTGATTATAAGAATATGATTTTTGGAAGAATTTCATGAATATTTCTCTTGAATTTTCCTTGAATGATTGAGTTGTAATGAAGAGAATGTGAATGACTATTTATAGAGGTTTTGATCCTCTAGTTTCTTATGTACCAGATCTGTCCTTAGTATAAACTTGAAATTACAAGTCTGCCATTGGTAATTACAATTCTACCATTGATAGTGTAAATGACAAAATCATCTATTTATAGAATTGCCACTGAGTGAGGTTGATACTCATGTTGTGTTTCTTGATCCTCAACTGCTTTATGTAATTACGAAAATGAAATTTGGTATAATTTGATCCTCTAGGATAATTACAACTTTGTCATTGCTTTTTTTCTGGATTCTCACGCATGTAACATCTATATTACAACTTTGCCATTGCTTCAAAAGCTGATCCTCTTTAGTAATGTAGTATTACAATAATGCCATTGTGTATCTTATTTCTTTGTCATACCTGGTATTTTGTGTTCCTTTCTAAAATATACTTTTCTTTTCTTGTAATGAGCTTAACAATAAACTTGAGAACCCTTTCTTCTCACATTCCATTGATGATAACATTTACACATACCTATCTTATTAATCACCACTCCAGAGCACACATCAAATAACAAATAAGATCATAACCTTAATATATCTACACAAAAGTTTGCCATCTTCAAAACATCAAAAAGGATTTTTTTTTCATCAACAACCTCCCCCTTTTTTATGATGATAAACTTCTTGTAGTAAAGATTTTGATATTTCAAAAATGGAGAAATTTTGTGCTCCCCCTCAACTTGTGCATAATATAAAGTTTATGCTCCCCCTTAATTTATGCATAAAAATTTTTAATTTTATTTATTTTATATTCTAATTTCAAAACATATCTCCTTTAATTATTCTCCCCCTTCTGTCATCATACAAAAAAGGAATGGGAGATACATATAATACCATGGAGAAAGAAATGAAATTTTTTGAGATAAATTCTCATAAAAAATTAGATATAAATAACACGTATCTCCTTCAAAAGTGTTTCTTACACTGAGTCTTTAAATATGAAATCATCTTTGATATTTATTTAAAGATGAGGTTTTCATTGTTTGTATTTTTCTTCATACTTTCACCATATTTGCATATAAAATTATCATTTTTTATTTCTTTATTTCTCCTTTCAGGAACCCAAATAATTTTAAAGTTGTTGACATCTTTCTTCAAACTTTCATCTTTCTTGCATACATGTTTTTCCTTCTTGATTGTTTCATCATTGATATTAGGCACACAAAGTTTTTGTAAATCCTTTGATTTTTGCAAGTATTGAATCCAATCCAACTTTGGCAAAAACTCATACTTGAGATCCCATGATTTTTGAAAAGTTTCAGTATATTTTCTAAATCTAGTAATATCATTTGTTAGTTCTACATATTTTGTTTTTAAAGCATTGTTCTCTTTTTGAGTTTCACAAGTATTTTGAGAATGAACCTCCCTCGTTTCTTCATTGAGATTCTTATGTTTCTCATACATTTCTCAATGAGTTAGCTGCATGTTTTGAATGATTTTATAATATTCATTATTTTTAATTTGCAGCATTTCATTTTCTTTCTTTATCTCAGAAAATTTATTTTTTAGAGACAAACATTTTTATACAAAATGTTTGAGTCATTTAAAATAATAGCAAACTCTGTTTCAAGATGTTTACATAAATGGAAAGGTTGACTTCTCTCTCTTCTACTTTTGAGGATGACATTTTATGCATTTCTAGAATGGGTTTAGAATTAGCTAATTTATCTTCATCCTCAATTTGTTGAGTGTGTTGTTGATGCTTCATCTATCTCCTTCGTTGAGAGTGTTTTTTAATTCTGGATCTTTTAATTAAATCATAATGATATAATTGAAGACTTTGATGCAAGTACCCACTTTATTGGTTTTGACATTTCTTCTTGGATCTTTTCCTCTTACACTATGTAAGTGCTTAAACCTTAGAGGTCGTGCTCTAATGCCAATTGAAGTAGATAGAAATGTCAGTAGAGGGGGGGGGGGGGTTGAATAGTGACCCCTTTAAAATCTTGCATCTAATTTATGAAACAAGCTTTATCAAAAAAAAATATTAATATAATCAATAATTAAAGTGTTTGTAGTGTGTGAATTTTGTATAAATAATCAAGCTTTAAAGGAAAGAGTTTAAGAAAAAACACACAGAGATTTATCTTGGTTCACCAAACTTTGATATATCAGTCCCCCACGTTTTGTGAGACTTTCCATTTAATGATCATTATATTTTGATGATTTTCTTACATCAAGATGTATTTTCATTATCCTCTCAAGGCTTACAATACTTATTACAAACCTTAAGCTGGCTAACACTATCACCCAATATCAACCATGACTTGAGAATATACAAAACATTAAGAATAATTTGTAAGCAGGGTCAGATTCACTATTCTTCAACAAATTATTATTTAGAGGATGTCGTTTTAAGAAAAATAATCTTAGAAATAGAAATCTTTGATTCTAAGATTATAATTTTAGTAAGAATATAACTTTGGAAGAATATAATGAATTTTCTCTCTTGAACTCTCCTTGAATGAAGGTGTTTTCTCTCTTGATTTTTCCTTTAATGAATGATGTTATTTTAAGAAAAAATTTCTTAGAAGGAATATCCTTGATTATAAGAATATGATTTTTGGAAGAATTTCATGAATATTTCTCTTGAATTTTCCTTGAATGATTGAGTTGTAATGAAGAGAATGTGAATGACTATTTATAGAGGTTTTGATCCTCTAGTTTCTTATGTACCAGATCTGTCCTTAGTATAAACTTGAAATTACAAGTCTGCCATTGGTAATTACAATTCTACCATTGATAGTGTAAATGACAAAATCATCTATTTATAGAATTGCCACTGAGTGAGGTTGATACTCATGTTGTGTTTCTTGATCCTCAACTGCTTTATGTAATTACGAAAATGAAATTTGGTATAATTTGATCCTCTAGGATAATTACAACTTTGTCATTGCTTTTTTTCTGGATTCTCACGCATGTAACATCTATATTACAACTTTGCCATTGCTTCAAAAGCTGATCCTCTTTAGTAATGTAGTATTACAATAATGCCATTGTGTATCTTATTTCTTTGTCATACCTGGTATTTTGTGTTCCTTTCTAAAATATACTTTTCTTTTCTTGTAATGAGCTTAACAATAAACTTGAGAACCCTTTCTTCTCGCATTCCATTGATGATAACATTTACACATACCTATCTTATTAATCACCACTCCAGAGCACACATCAAATAACAAATAAGATCATAACCTTAATATATCTACACAAAAGTTTGCCATCTTCAAAACATCAAAAAGGATTTTTTTTTCATCAACAACCTCCCCCTTTTTTATGATGATAAACTTCTTGTAGTAAAGATTTTGATATTTCAAAAATGGAGAAATTTTGTGCTCCCCCTCAACTTGTGCATAATATAAAGTTTATGCTCCCCCTTAATTTATGCATAAAAATTTTTAATTTTATTTATTTTATATTCTAATTTCAAAACATATCTCCTTTAATTATTCTCCCCCTTCTGTCATCATACAAAAAAGGAATGGGAGATACATATAATACCATGGAGAAAGAAATGAAATTTTTTGAGATAAATTCTCATAAAAAATTAGATATAAATAACACGTATCTCCTTCAAAAGTGTTTCTTACACTGAGTCTTTAAATATGAAATCATCTTTGATATTTATTTAAAGATGAGGTTTTCATTGTTTGTATTTTTCTTCATACTTTCACCATATTTGCATATAAAATTATCATTTTTTATTTCTTTATTTCTCCTTTCAGGAACCCAAATAATTTTAAAGTTGTTGACATCTTTCTTCAAACTTTCATCTTTCTTGCATACATGTTTTTCCTTCTTGATTGTTTCATCATTGATATTAGGCACACAAAGTTTTTGTAAATCCTTTGATTTTTGCAAGTATTGAATCCAATCCAACTTTGGCAAAAACTCATACTTGAGATCCCATGATTTTTGAAAAGTTTCAGTATATTTTCTAAATCTAGTAATATCATTTGTTAGTTCTACATATTTTGTTTTTAAAGCATTGTTCTCTTTTTGAGTTTCACAAGTATTTTGAGAATGAACCTCCCTCGTTTCTTCATTGAGATTCTTATGTTTCTCATACATTTCTCAATGAGTTAGCTGCATGTTTTGAATGATTTTATAATATTCATTATTTTTAATTTGCAGCATTTCATTTTCTTTCTTTATCTCAGAAAATTTATTTTTTAGAGACAAACATTTTTATACAAAATGTTTGAGTCATTTAAAATAATAGCAAACTCTGTTTCAAGATGTTTACATAAATGGAAAGGTTGACTTCTCTCTCTTCTACTTTTGAGGATGACATTTTATGCATTTCTAGAATGGGTTTAGAATTAGCTAATTTATCTTCATCCTCAATTTGTTGAGTGTGTTGTTGATGCTTCATCTATCTCCTTCGTTGAGAGTGTTTTTTAATTCTGGATCTTTTAATTAAATCATAATGATATAATTGAAGACTTTGATGCAAGTACCCACTTTATTGGTTTTGACATTTCTTCTTGGATCTTTTCCTCTTACACTATGTAAGTGCTTAAACCTTAGAGGTCGTGCTCTAATGCCAATTGAAGTAGATAGAAATGTCAGTAGAGGGGGGGGGGGTTGAATAGTGACCCCTTTAAAATCTTGCATCTAATTTATGAAACAAGCTTTATCAAAAAAAAATATTAATATAATCAATAATTAAAGTGTTTGTAGTGTGTGAATTTTGTATAAATAATCAAGCTTTAAAGGAAAGAGTTTAAGAAAAAACACACAGAGATTTATCTTGGTTCACCAAACTTTGATATATCAGTCCCCCACGTTTTGTGAGACTTTCCATTTAATGATCATTATATTTTGATGATTTTCTTACATCAAGATGTATTTTCATTATCCTCTCAAGGCTTACAATACTTATTACAAACCTTAAGCTGGCTAACACTATCACCCAATATCAACCATGACTTGAGAATATACAAAACATTAAGAATAATTTGTAAGCAGGGTCAGATTCACTATTCTTCAACAAATTATTATTTAGAGGATGTCGTTTTAAGAAAAATAATCTTAGAAATAGAAATCTTTGATTCTAAGATTATAATTTTAGTAAGAATATAACTTTGGAAGAATATAATGAATTTTCTCTCTTGAACTCTCCTTGAATGAAGGTGTTTTCTCTCTTGATTTTTCCTTTAATGAATGATGTTATTTTAAGAAAAAATTTCTTAGAAGGAATATCCTTGATTATAAGAATATGATTTTTGGAAGAATTTCATGAATATTTCTCTTGAATTTTCCTTGAATGATTGAGTTGTAATGAAGAGAATGTGAATGACTATTTATAGAGGTTTTGATCCTCTAGTTTCTTATGTACCAGATCTGTCCTTAGTATAAACTTGAAATTACAAGTCTGCCATTGGTAATTACAATTCTACCATTGATAGTGTAAATGACAAAATCATCTATTTATAGAATTGCCACTGAGTGAGGTTGATACTCATGTTGTGTTTCTTGATCCTCAACTGCTTTATGTAATTACGAAAATGAAATTTGGTATAATTTGATCCTCTAGGATAATTACAACTTTGTCATTGCTTTTTTTCTGGATTCTCACGCATGTAACATCTATATTACAACTTTGCCATTGCTTCAAAAGCTGATCCTCTTTAGTAATGTAGTATTACAATAATGCCATTGTGTATCTTATTTCTTTGTCATACCTGGTATTTTGTGTTCCTTTCTAAAATATACTTTTCTTTTCTTGTAATGAGCTTAACAATAAACTTGAGAACCCTTTCTTCTCGCATTCCATTGATGATAACATTTACACATACCTATCTTATTAATCACCACTCCAGAGCACACATCAAATAACAAATAAGATCATAACCTTAATATATCTACACAAAAGTTTGCCATCTTCAAAACATCAAAAAGGATTTTTTTTTCATCAACAACCTCCCCCTTTTTTATGATGATAAACTTCTTGTAGTAAAGATTTTGATATTTCAAAAATGGAGAAATTTTGTGCTCCCCCTCAACTTGTGCATAATATAAAGTTTATGCTCCCCCTTAATTTATGCATAAAAATTTTTAATTTTATTTATTTTATATTCTAATTTCAAAACATATCTCCTTTAATTATTCTCCCCCTTCTGTCATCATACAAAAAAGGAATGGGAGATACATATAATACCATGGAGAAAGAAATGAAATTTTTTGAGATAAATTCTCATAAAAAATTAGATATAAATAACACGTATCTCCTTCAAAAGTGTTTCTTACACTGAGTCTTTAAATATGAAATCATCTTTGATATTTATTTAAAGATGAGGTTTTCATTGTTTGTATTTTTCTTCATACTTTCACCATATTTGCATATAAAATTATCATTTTTTATTTCTTTATTTCTCCTTTCAGGAACCCAAATAATTTTAAAGTTGTTGACATCTTTCTTCAAACTTTCATCTTTCTTGCATACATGTTTTTCCTTCTTGATTGTTTCATCATTGATATTAGGCACACAAAGTTTTTGTAAATTCTTTGATTTTTGCAAGTATTGAATCCAATCCAACTTTGGCAAAAACTCATACTTGAGATCCCATGATTTTTGAAAAGTTTCAGTATATTTTCAAAATCTAGTAATATCATTTGTTAGTTCTACATATTTTGTTTTTAAAGCATTGTTCTTTTTTTTAGTTTCACAAGAATTTTGAGAATGAACCTCCCTCGTTTCTTCATTGAGATTCTTATGTTTCTCATACATTTCTCAATGAGTTAGCTGCATGTTTTGAATGATTTTATAATATTCATTATTTTTAATTTGCAGCATTTCATTTTCTTTCTTTATCTCATAAAGTTTATTTTTTAGAGACAAACATTTTAATACAAAATGTTTGAGTCATTTAAAATAATATCAAACTCTGTTTCAAGATGTTTACATAAATGGAAAGGTTGACTTCTCTCTCTTCTACTTTTGAGGATGACATTTTATGCATTTCTAGAATGGGTTTAGAATTAGCTAATTTATCTTCATCCTCAATTTGTTGAGTGTGTTGTTGATGCTTCATCTATCTCCTTCGTTGAGAGTGTTTTTTAATTCTGAATCTTTTAACTAAATCATAATGATATAATTGAAGACTTTGATGCAAGTACCCACTTTATTGGTTTTGACATTTCTTCTTGGATCTTTTCCTCTTACACTATTTAAGTGCTTAAACCTTAGAGGTCGTGCTCTAATGCCAATTGAAGTAGATAGAAATGTCAGTAGAGGGGGGTTGAATAGTGACCCCTTTAAAATCTTGCATCTAATTTATAAAACAAGCTTTATCAAAAAAAATATTAATATAATCAATAATTAAAGTGTTTGTAGTGTGTGAATTTTGTATAAATAATCAAGCTTTAAAGGAAAGAGTTTAAGAAAAAACACACAGAGATTTATCTTGGTTCACCAAACTTTGATATATCAGTCCCCCACGTTTTGTGAGACTTTCCATTTAATGATCATTATAATTTGATGATTTTCTTACACCAAGATGTATTTTCATTATCCTCTCAAGGCTTACAATACTTATTACAAACCTTAAGCTGGCTAACACTATCACCCAATATCAACCATGACTTGAGAATATACAAAACATTAAGAATAATTTGTAAGCAGGGTCAGATTCACTATTCTTCAACAAATTATTATTTAGAGGATGTAGTTTTAAGAAAATTAATCTTAGAAATAGAAATCTTTGATTCTAAGATTATAATTTTAGTAAGAATATAACTTTGGAAGAATATAATGAATTTTCTCTCTTGAACTCTCCTTGAATGAAGGTGTTTTCTCTCTTGATTTTTCCTTTAATGAATGATGTTATTTTAAGAAAAAATTTCTTAGAAGGAATGTCCTTGATTCTAAGAATATGATTTTTGGAAGAATTTCATGAATATTTCTCTTGAATTTTCCTTGAATGATTGAGTTGTAATGAAGAGAATGTGAATGACTATTTATAGAGGTTTTGATCCTCTAGTTTCTTATGTACCAGATCTGTCCTTAGTATAAACTTGAAATTACAAGTCTGCCATTGGTAATTACAATTCTACCATTGATAGTGTAAATGACAAAATCATCTATTTATAGAATTGCCACTGAGTGAGGTTGATACTCATGTTGTGTTTCTTGATCCTCAACTGCTTTATGTAATTACGAAAATGAAATTTGGTATAATTTGATCCTCTAGGATAATTACAACTTTGTCATTGCTTTTTTTCTGGATTCTCACGCATGTAACATCTATATTACAACTTTGCCATTGCTTCAAAAGCTTATCCTCTTTAGTAATGTAGTATTACAATAATGCCATTGTGTATCTTATTTCTTTGTCATACCTGGTATTTTGTGTTCCTTTCTAAAATATACTTTTCTTTTCTTGTAATGAGCTTAACAATAAACTTGAGAACCCTTTCTTCTCGCATCCCATTGATGATAACATTTACACATACCTATCTTATTAATCACCACTCCAGAGCACACATCAAATAACAAATAAGATCATAACCTTAATATATCTACACAAAAGTTTGCCATCTTCAAAACATCAAAAAGGTTTTTTTTTCATCAACAACCTCCCCCTTTTTTATGATGATAAACTTCTTGTAGTAAAGATTTTGATATTTCAAAAATGGAGAAATTTTGTGCTCCCCCTCAACTTGTGCATAATATAAAGTTTATGCTCCCCCTTAATTTATGCATAAAAATTTTTAATTTTATTTATTTTATATTCTAATTTCAAAACATATCTCCTTTAATTATTCTCCCCCTTCTGTCATCATACAAAAAAGGAATGGGAGATACATATAATACCATGGAGAAAGAAATGAAATTTTTTGAGATAAATTCTCATAAAAAATTAGATATAAATAACACGTATCTCCTTCAAAAGTGTTTCTTACACTGAGTCTTTAAATATGAAATCATCTTTGATATTTATTTAAAGATGATGTTTTCATTGTTTGTATTTTTCTTCATACTTTCACCATATTTGCATATAAAATTATCATTTTTTATTTCTTTATTTCTCCTTTCAGGAACCCAAATAATTTTAAAGTTGTTGACATCTTTCTTCAAACTTTCATCTTTCTTGCATACATGTTTTTCCTTCTTGATTGTTTCATCATTGATATTAGGCACACAAAGTTTTTGTAAATCCTTTGATTTTTGCAAGTATTGAATCCAATTCAACTTTGGCAAAAACTCATACTTGAGATCCCATGATTTTTGAAAAGTTTCAGTATATTTTCTAAATCTAGTAATATCATTTGTTAGTTCTACATATTTTGTTTTTAAAGCATTGTTCTCTTTTTGAGTTTCACAAGTATTTTGAGAATGAACCTCCCTCGTTTCTTCATTGAGATTCTTATGTTTCTCATACATTTCTCAATGAGTTAGCTGCATGTTTTGAATGATTTTATAATATTCATTATTTTTAATTTGCAGCATTTCATTTTCTTTCTTTATCTCAGAAAATTTATTTTTTAGAGACAAACATTTTTATACAAAATGTTTGAGTCATTTAAAATAATAGCAAACTCTGTTTCAAGATGTTTACATAAATGGAAAGGTTGACTTCTCTCTCTTCTACTTTTGAGGATGACATTTTATGCATTTCTAGAATGGGTTTAGAATTAGCTAATTTATCTTCATCCTCAATTTGTTGAGTGTGTTGTTGATGCTTCATCTATCTCCTTCGTTGAGAGTGTTTTTTAATTCTGAATCTTTTAATTAAATCATAATGATATAATTGAAGACTTTGATGCAAGTACCCACTTTATTGGTTTTGACATTTCTTCTTGGATCTTTTCCTCTTACACTATGTAAGTGCTTAAACCTTAGAGGTCGTGCTCTAATGCCAATTGAAGTAGATAGAAATGTCAGTAGAGGGGGGGTTGAATAGTGACCCCTTTAAAATCTTGCATCTAATTTATGAAACAAGCTTTATCAAAAAAAAATATTAATATAATCAATAATTAAAGTGTTTGTAGTGTGTGAATTTTGTATAAATAATCAAGCTTTA
The DNA here is from genome assembly GCA_022829125.1 of Lathyrus tuberosus. Lineage (NCBI taxonomy): Eukaryota > Viridiplantae > Streptophyta > Magnoliopsida > Fabales > Fabaceae > Lathyrus > Lathyrus tuberosus. The sequence continues at coordinate 4,092,563 of JALAZF010000305.1, forward strand.
AAGGAAAGAGTTTAAGAAAAAACACACAGAGATTTATCTTGGTTCACCAAACTTTGATATATCAGTCCCCCACGTTTTGTGAGACTTTCCATTTAATGATCATTATATTTTGATGATTTTCTTACATCAAGATGTATTTTCATTATCCTCTCAAGGCTTACAATACTTATTACAAACCTTAAGCTGGCTAACACTATCACCCAATATCAACCATGACTTGAGAATATACAAAACATTAAGAATAATTTGTAAGCAGGGTCAGATTCACTATTCTTCAACAAATTATTATTTAGAGAATGTCGTTTTAAGAAAAATAATCTTAGAAATAGAAATCTTTGATTCTAAGATTATAATTTTAGTAAGAATATAACTTTGGAAGAATATAATGAATTTTCTCTCTTGAACTCTCCTTGAATGAAGGTGTTTTCTCTCTTGATTTTTCCTTTAATGAATGATGTTATTTTAAGAAAAAATTTCTTAGAAGGAATATCCTTGATTATAAGAATATGATTTTTGGAAGAATTTCATGAATATTTCTCTTGAATTTTCCTTGAATGATTGAGTTGTAATGAAGAGAATGTGAATGACTATTTATAGAGGTTTTGATCCTCTAGTTTCTTATGTACTAGATCTGTCCTTAGTATAAACTTGAAATTACAAGTCTGCCATTGGTAATTACAATTCTACCATTGATAGTGTAAATGACCAAATCATCTATTTATAGAATTGCCACTGAGTGAGGTTGATACTCATGTTGTGTTTCTTGATCCTCAACTGCTTTATGTAATTACGAAAATGAAATTTGGTATAATTTGATCCTCTAGGATAATTACAACTTTGTCATTGCTTTTTTTCTGGATTCTCACGCATGTAACATCTATATTACAACTTTGCCATTGCTTCAAAAGCTGATCCTCTTTAGTAATGTAGTATTACAATAATGCCATTGTGTATCTTATTTCTTTGTCATACCTGGTATTTTGTGTTCCTTTCTAAAATATACTTTTCTTTTCTTGTAATGAGCTTAACAATAAACTTGAGAACCCTTTCTTCTCGCATCCCATTGCTGATAACATTTACACATACCTATCTTATTAATCACCACTCCAGAGCACACATCAAATAACAAATAAGATCATAACCTTAATATATCTACACAAAAGTTTGCCATCTTCAAAACATCAAAAAGGATTTTTTTTTCATCAACAACCTCCCCCTTTTTTATGATGATAAACTTCTTGTAGTAAAGATTTTGATATTTCAAAAATGGAGAAATTTTGTGCTCCCCCTCAACTTGTGCATAATATAAAGTTTATGCTCCCCCTTAATTTATGCATAAAAATTTTTAATTTTATTTATTTTATATTCTAATTTCAAAACATATCTCCTTTAATTATTCTCCCCCTTCTGTCATCATACAAAAAAGGAATGGGAGATACATATAATACCATGGAGAAAGAAATGAAATTTTTTGAGATAAATTCTCATAAAAAATTAGATATAAATAACACGTATCTCCTTCAAAAGTGTTTCTTACACTGAGTCTTTAAATATGAAATCATCTTTGATATTTATTTAAAGATGAGGTTTTCATTGTTTGTATTTTTCTTCATACTTTCACCATATTTGCATATAAAATTATCATTTTTTATTTCTTTATTTCTCCTTTCAGGAACCCAAATAATTTTAAAGTTGTTGACATCTTTCTTCAAACTTTCATCTTTCTTGCATACATGTTTTTCCTTCTTGATTGTTTCATCATTGATATTAGGCACACAAAGTTTTTGTAAATCCTTTGATTTTTGCAAGTATTGAATCCAATCCAACTTTGGCAAAAACTCATACTTGAGATCCCATGATTTTTGAAAAGTTTCAGTATATTTTCTAAATCTAGTAATATCATTTGTTAGTTCTACATATTTTGTTTTTAAAGCATTGTTCTCTTTTTGAGTTTCACAAGTATTTTGAGAATGAACCTCCCTCGTTTCTTCATTGAGATTCTTATGTTTCTCATACATTTCTCAATGAGTTAGCTGCATGTTTTGAATGATTTTATAATATTCATTATTTTTAATTTGCAGCATTTCATTTTCTTTCTTTATCTCAGAAAAATTATTTTTTAGAGACAAACATTTTTATACAAAATGTTTGAGTCATTTAAAATAATAGCAAACTCTGTTTCAAGATGTTTACATAAATGGAAAGGTTGACTTCTCTCTCTTCTACTTTTGAGGATGACATTTTATGCATTTCTAGAATGGGTTTAGAATTAGCTAATTTATCTTCATCCTCAATTTGTTGAGTGTGTTGTTGATGCTTCATCTATCTCCTTCGTTGAGAGTGTTTTTTAATTCTGGATCTTTTAATTAAATCATAATGATATAATTGAAGACTTTGATGCAAGTACCCACTTTATTGGTTTTGACATTTCTTCTTGGATCTTTTCCTCTTACACTATGTAAGTGCTTAAACCTTAGAGGTCGTGCTCTAATGCCAATTGAAGTAGATAGAAATGTCAGTAGAGGGGGGGTTGAATAGTGACCCCTTTAAAATCTTGCATCTAATTTATAAAACAAGCTTTATCAAAAAAAATATTAATATAATCAATAATTAAAGTGTTTGTAGTGTGTGAATTTTGTATAAATAATCAAGCTTTAAAGGAAAGAGTTTAAGAAAAAACACACAGAGATTTATCTTGGTTCACCAAACTTTGATATATCAGTCCCCCACGTTTTGTGAGACTTTCCATTTAATGATCATTATAATTTGATGATTTTCTTACACCAAGATGTATTTTCATTATCCTCTCAAGGCTTACAATACTTATTACAAACCTTAAGCTGGCTAACACTATCACCCAATATCAACCATGACTTGAGAATATACAAAACATTAAGAATAATTTGTAAGCAGGGTCAGATTCACTATTCTTCAACAAATTATTATTTAGAGGATGTAGTTTTAAGAAAAATAATCTTAGAAATAGAAATCTTTGATTCTAAGATTATAATTTTAGTAAGAATATAACTTTGGAAGAATATAATGAATTTTCTCTCTTGAACTCTCCTTGAATGAAGGTGTTTTCTCTCTTGATTTTTCCTTTAATGAATGATGTTATTTTAAGAAAAAATTTCTTAGAAGGAATATCCTTGATTCTAAGAATATGATTTTTGGAAGAATTTCATGAATATTTCTCTTGAATTTTCCTTGAATGATTGAGTTGTAATGAAGAGAATGTGAATGACTATTTATAGAGGTTTTGATCCTCTAGTTTCTTATGTACCAGATCTGTCCTTAGTATAAACTTGAAATTACAAGTCTGCCATTGGTAATTACAATTCTACCATTGATAGTGTAAATGACAAAATCATCTAGAATTGCCACTGAGTGAGGTTGATACTCATGTTGTGTTTCTTGATCCTCAACTGCTTTATGTAATTACGAAAATGAAATTTGGTATAATTTGATCCTCTAGGATAATTACAACTTTGTCATTGCTTTTTTTCTGGATTCTCACGCATGTAACATCTATATTACAACTTTGCCATTGCTTCAAAAGCTGATCCTCTTTAGTAATGTAGTATTACAATAATGCCATTGTGTATCTTATTTCTTTGTCATACCTGGTATTTTGTGTTCCTTTCTAAAATATACTTTTCTTTTCTTGTAATGAGCTTAACAATAAACTTGAGAACCCTTTCTTCTCGCATCCCATTGATGATAACATTTACACATACCTATCTTATTAATCACCACTCCAGAGCACACATCAAATAACAAATAAGATCATAACCTTAATATATCTACACAAAAGTTTGCCATCTTCAAAACATCAAAAAGGATTTTTTTTTCATCAACAACCTCCCCCTTTTTGATGATGATAAACTTCTTGTAGTAAAGATTTTGATATTTCAAAAATGGAGAAATTTTGTGCTCCCCCTCAACTTGTGCATAATATAAAGTTTATGCTCCCCCTTAATTTTTGCATAAAAATTTTTAATTTTATTTATTTTATATTCTAATTTCAAAACATATCTCCTTTAATTATTCTCCCCCTTCTGTCATCATACAAAAAAGGAATGGGAGATACATATAATACCATGGAGAAAGAAATGAAATTTTTTGAGATAAATTCTCATAAAAAATTAGATATAAATAACACGTATCTCCTTCAAAAGTGTTTCTTACACTGAGTCTTTAAATATGAAATCATCTTTGATATTTATTTAAAGATGAGGTTTTCATTGTTTGTATTTTTCTTCATACTTTCACCATATTTGCATATAAAATTATCATTTTTTATTTCTTTATTTCTCCTTTCAGGAACCCAAATAATTTTAAAGTTGTTGACATCTTTCTTCAAACTTTCATCTTTCTTGCATACATGTTTTTCCTTCTTGATTGTTTCATCATAGATATTAGGCACACAAAGTTTTTGTAAATTCTTTGATTTTTGCAAGTATTGAATCCAATCCAATTTTGACAAAAACTCATACTTGAGATCCCATGATTTTTGAAAAGTTTCAGTATATTTTCTAAATCTAGTAATATCATTTGTTAGTTCTACATATTTTGTTTTTAAAGCATTGTTCTTTTTTTTAGTTTCACAAGAATTTTGAGAATGAACCTCCCTCGTTCCTTCATTGAGATTCTTATGTTTCTCATACATTTCTCAATGAGTTAGCTGCATGTTTTGAATGATTTTAAGATATTCATCATTTTTAATTTGCAGCATTTCATTTTCTTTCTTTATCTCATAAAATTTATTTTTTAGAGACAAACATTTTAATACAAAATGATTGAGTCATTTAAAATAATATCAAACTCTGTTTCAAGATGTTTACATAAATGGAAAGGTTGACTTCTCTCTCTTCTACTTTTGAGGATGACATTTTATGCATTTCTAGAATGGGTTTAGAATTAGCTAATTTATCTTCATCCTCAATTTGTTGAGTGTGTTGTTGATGCTTCATCTATCTCCTTCGTTGAGAGTGTTTTTTAATTCTGAATCTTTTAATTAAATCATAATGATATAATTGAAGACTTTGATGCAAGTACCCACTTTATTGGTTTTGACATTTCTTCTTGGATCTTTTCCTCTTACACTATTTAAGTGCTTAAACCTTAGAGGTCGTGCTCTAATGCCAATTGAAGTAGATAGAAATGTCAGTAGAGGGGGGGTTGAATAGTGACCCCTTTAAAATCTTGCATCTAATTTATAAAACAAGCTTTATCAAAATAAATATTAATATAATCAATAATTAAAGTGTTTATAGTGTGTGAATTTTGTATAAATAATCAAGCTTTAAAGGAAAGAGTTTAAGAAAAAACACACAGAGATTTATCTTGGTTCACCAAACTTTGATATATCAGTCCCCCACATTTTGTGAGACTTTCCATTTAATGATCATTATAATTTGATGATTTTCTTACACCAAGATGTATTTTCATTATCCTCTCAAGGCTTACAATACTTATTACAAACCTTAAGCTGGCTAACACTATCACCCAATATCAACCATGACTTGAGAATATACAAAACATTAAGAATAATTTGTAAGCAGGGTCAGATTCACTATTCTTCAACAAATTATTATTTAGAGGATGTAGTTTTAAGAAAAATAATCTTAGAAATAGAAATCTTTGATTCTAAGATTATAATTTTAGTAAGAATATAACTTTGGAAGAATATAATGAATTTTCTCTCTTGAACTCTCCTTGAATGAAGGTGTTTTCTCTCTTGATTTTTCCTTTAATGAATGATGTTATTTTAAGAAAAAATTTCTTAGAAGGAATATCCTTGATTCTAAGAATATGATTTTTGGAAGAATTTCATGAATATTTCTCTTGAATTTTCCTTGAATGATTGAGTTGTAATGAAGAGAATGTGAATGACTATTTATAGAGGTTTTGATCCTCTAGTTTCTTATGTACCAGATCTGTCCTTAGTATAAACTTGAAATTACAAGTCTGCCATTGGTAATTACAATTCTACCATTGATAGTGTAAATGACAAAATCATCTAGAATTGCCACTGAGTGAGGTTGATACTCATGTTGTGTTTCTTGATCCTCAACTGCTTTATGTAATTACGAAAATGAAATTTGGTATAATTTGATCCTCTAGGATAATTACAACTTTGTCATTGCTTTTTTTCTGGATTCTCACGCATGTAACATCTATATTACAACTTTGCCATTGCTTCAAAAGCTGATCCTCTTTAGTAATGTAGTATTACAATAATGCCATTGTGTATCTTATTTCTTTGTCATACCTGGTATTTTGTGTTCCTTTCTAAAATATACTTTTCTTTTCTTGTAATGAGCTTAACAATAAACTTGAGAACCCTTTCTTCTCGCATCCCATTGATGATAACATTTACACATACCTATCTTATTAATCACCACTCCAGAGCACACATCAAATAACAAATAAGATCATAACCTTAATATATCTACACAAAAGTTTGCCATCTTCAAAACATCAAAAAGGATTTTTTTTTCATCAACAACCTCCCCCTTTTTGATGATGATAAACTTCTTGTAGTAAAGATTTTGATATTTCAAAAATGGAGAAATTTTGTGCTCCCCCTCAACTTGTGCATAATATAAAGTTTATGCTCCCCCTTAATTTTTGCATAAAAATTTTTAATTTTATTTATTTTATATTCTAATTTCAAAACATATTTCCTTTAATTATTCTCCCCCTTCTGTCATCATACAAAAAAGGAATGGGAGATACATATAATACCATGGAGAAAGAAATGAAATTTTTTGAGATAAATTCTCATAAAAAATTAGATATAAATAACACGTATCTCCTTCAAAAGTGTTTCTTACACTGAGTCTTTAAATATGAAATCATCTTTGATATTTATTTAAAGATGAGGTTTTCATTGTTTGTATTTTTCTTCATACTTTCACCATATTTGCATATAAAATTATCATTTTTTATTTCTTTATTTCTCCTTTCAGGAACCCAAATAATTTTAAAGTTGTTGACATCTTTCTTCAAACTTTCATCTTTCTTGCATACATGTTTTTCCTTCTTGATTGTTTCATCATAGATATTAGGCACACAAAGTTTTTGTAAATTCTTTGATTTTTGCAAGTATTGAATCCAATCCAACTTTGGCAAAAACTCATACTTGAGATCCCATGATTTTTGAAAAGTTTCAGTATATTTTCAAAATCTAGTAATATCATTTGTTAGTTCTACATATTTTGTTTTTAAAGCATTGTTCTTTTTTTTAGTTTCACAAGAATTTTGAGAATGAACCTCCCTCGTTCCTTCATTGAGATTCTTATGTTTCTCATACATTTCTCAATGAGTTAGCTGCATGTTTTGAATGATTTTAAGATATTCATCATTTTTAATTTGCAGCATTTCATTTTCTTTCTTTATCTCATAAAATTTATTTTTTAGAGACAAACATTTTAATACAAAATGTTTGAGTCATTTAAAATAATATCAAACTCTGTTTCAAGATGTTTACATAAATGGAAAGGTTGACTTCTCTCTCTTCTACTTTTGAGGATGACATTTTATGCATTTCTAGAATGGGTTTAGAATTAGCTAATTTATCTTCATCCTCAATTTGTTGAGTGTGTTGTTGATGCTTCATCTATCTCCTTCGTTGAGAGTGTTTTTTAATTCTGAATCTTTTAATTAAATCATAATGATATAATTGAAGACTTTGATGCAAGTACCCACTTTATTGGTTTTGACATTTCTTCTTGGATCTTTTCCTCTTACACTATTTAAGTGCTTAAACCTTAGAGGTCGTGCTCTAATGCCAATTGAAGTAGATAGAAATGTCAGTAGAGGGGGGGTTGAATAGTGACCCCTTTAAAATCTTGCATCTAATTTATAAAACAAGCTTTATCAAAAAAAATATTAATATAATCAATAATTAAAGTGTTTGTAGTGTGTGAATTTTGTATAAATAATCAAGCTTTAAAGGAAAGAGTTTAAGAAAAAACACACAGAGATTTATCTTGGTTCACCAAACTTTGATATATCAGTCCCCCACGTTTTGTGAGACTTTCCATTTAATGATCATTATAATTTGATGATTTTCTTACACCAAGATGTATTTTCATTATCCTCTCAAGGCTTACAATACTTATTACAAACCTTAAGCTGGCTAACACTATCACCCAATATCAACCATGACTTGAGAATATACAAAACATTAAGAATAATTTGTAAGCAGGGTCAGATTCACTATTCTTCAACAAATTATTATTTAGAGGATGTAGTTTTAAGAAAAATAATCTTAGAAATAGAAATCTTTGATTCTAAGATTATAATTTTAGTAAGAATATAACTTTGGAAGAATATAATGAATTTTCTCTCTTGAACTCTCCTTGAATGAAGGTGTTTTCTCTCTTATTTTTCCTTTAATGAATGATGTTATTTTAAGAAAAAATTTCTTAGAAGGAATATCCTTGATTCTAAGAATATGATTTTTGGAAGAATTTCATGAATATTTCTCTTGAATTTTCCTTGAATGATTGAGTTGTAATGAAGAGAATGTGAATGACTATTTATAGAGGTTTTGATCCTCTAGTTTCTTATGTACCAGATCTGTCCTTAGTATAAACTTGAAATTACAAGTCTGCCATTGGTAATTACAATTCTACCATTGATAGTGTAAATGACAAAATCATCTAGAATTGCCACTGAGTGAGGTTGATACTCATGTTGTGTTTCTTGATCCTCAACTGCTTTATGTAATTACGAAAATGAAATTTGGTATAATTTGATCCTCTAGGATAATTACAACTTTGTCATTGCTTTTTTTCTGGATTCTCACGCATGTAACATCTATATTACAACTTTGCCATTGCTTCAAAAGCTGATCCTCTTTAGTAATATAGTATTACAATAATGCCATTGTGTATCTTATTTCTTTGTCATACCTGGTATTTTGTGTTCCTTTCTAAAATATACTTTTCTTTTCTTGTAATGAGCTTGACAATAAACTTGAGAACCCTTTCTTCTCGCATCCCATTGATGATAACATTTACACATACCTATCTTATTAATCACCACTCCAGAGCACACATCAAATAACAAATAAGATCATAACCTTAATATATCTACACAAAAGTTTGCCATCTTCAAAACATCAAAAAGGATTTTTTTTTCATCAACAACCTCCCCCTTTTTGATGATGATAAACTTCTTGTAGTAAAGATTTTGATATTTCAAAAATGGAGAAATTTTGTGCTCCCCCTCAACTTGTGCATAATATAAAGTTTATGCTCCCCCTTAATTTATGCATAAAAATTTTTAATTTTATTTATTTTATATTCTAATTTCAAAACATATCTCCTTTAATTATTCTCCCCCTTCTGTCATCATACAAAAAAGGAATGGGAGATACATATAATACCATGGAGAAAGAAATGAAATTTTTTGAGATAAATTCTCATAAAAAATTAGATATAAATAACACGTATCTCCTTCAAAAGTGTTTCTTACACTGAGTCTTTAAATATGAAATCATCTTTGATATTTATTTAAAGATGAGGATTTCATTGTTTGTATTTTTCTTCATACTTTCACCATATTTTCATATAAAATTATCATTTTTTATTTCTTTATTTCTCCTTTCAGGAACCCAAATAATTTTAAAGTTGTTGACATCTTTCTTCAAACTTTCATCTTTCTTGCATACATGTTTTTCCTTCTTGATTGTTTCATCATTGATATTAGGCACACAAAGTTTTTGTAAATCCTTTGATTTTTGCAAGTATTGAATCCAATCCAACTTTGGCAAAAACTCATACTTGAGATCCCATGATTTTTGAAAAGTTTCAGTATATTTTCTAAATCTAGTAATATCATTTGTTAGTTCTACATATTTTGTATTTAAAGCATTGTTCTCTTTTTGAGTTTCACAAGTATTTTGAGAATGAACCTCCCTCGTTTCTTCATTGAGATTCTTATGTTTCTCATACATTTCTCAATGAGTTAGCTGCATGTTTTGAATGATTTTATAATATTCATTATTTTTAATTTGCAGCATTTCATTTTCTTTCTTTATCTCAGAAAATTTATTTTTTAGAGACAAACATTTTTATACAAAATGTTTGAGTCATTTAAAATAATAGCAAACTCTGTTTCAAGATGTTTACATAAATGGAATGGTTGACTTCTCTCTCTTCTACTTTTGAGGATGACAATTTATGCATTTCTAGAATGGGTATAGAATTAGCTAATTTATCTTCATCCTCAATTTGTTGAGTGTGTTGTTGATGCTTCATCTATCTCCTTTGTTGAGACTGTTTTTTTATTCCGAATCTTTTAATTAAAACATAATGGTATAATTGAAGACTTTGATGCAAGTACCCACTGTATTGATTTTGAAATTTCTTCTTGGATATTTTCCTCTTACACTATTTAAGTGCCTAAACCTTAGAGGTCGTGCTCTAATGCCAATTGAAGTAGATAGAAATGTCAGTAGAAGGGGGGTTGAATAGTGACCCCTATAAAATCTTGCATCTAATTTATGAAACAAGATTTATAAAAAAAATATTAATATAATCAATAATTAAAGTGTTTGTAATGTTTGAATTTTGTATAAATAATCAAGCTTTTAAGGAAAGAGATTAAGAAAAAACACACAGAGATTTATCCTGGTTCACCAAACTTGGCTGCATCGGTCCCCCACGTTTTGTGAGACTTTCCAATTAACGATCAATATCTTTTAATAATTTTCTTACACCAAGACGTATTTTCATTAGCCTCTCCAGGCTTACAATACTGATGACAAAGCTTAAGCTAGATAACACTATCACCCAATATCAACCGTGACTTGAGAAAATACAAAATATTAAGAATAATTTGTAAGGAGGATCAGATTCACTATTCTTCAACATATTATTATTTAGAGGATTTGGTTTTAAGAAAAATAATCTTAGAAATAGAAATATTTGATTCTAAGATTATTATTTTAGTAAGAATATAACTTTGGAAGAATATGATGAATTTTCTCTCTTGATATCTCCTTGAATGAAGGTGTTTTCTCTCTTGATTTTTCCTTTAATGAATGATGTGATTTTAAGACAAATATTCTTAGAAGGAATACTTTTTATTCTAAGAATACGACTTTAGTGAGAGTATGATTTTTGGAAGATTTTCATGAATATTTCTCTTGAATTTTCCTTTAATGATTGAATTGAAATGAAGAGAACGTGAATGACTAATTATATAGGTTTTGATCCTCTAGTTTCTTGAGTACCAGATCTGTCCAGAGTATATACTTGAAATTACAAGTCTGCCATTGGTAATTTCAATTTTACCATTAATAGTGTAAATGACCAAATCATCTATTTACAGAATTGCCACTGAGCGAGGTTGATACTCATGTTGTGTTTCTTGATCCTGAACTGCTTTCTGTAATTATGAAAATGAAATTTGGTATAATTTGATCCTCTAGGATAATTACAACTTTGTCATTGATTGCTTTCTTGATTCTCATGCATGTAACATCTATATTACAATTTTGTCATTGCTTTAAAAGCTTATCCTCTTTAGTAATGTAGAATTACAATAATGTCATTGTGTATCTTATTTCTTTGTCATACCTGGTATTTTGTGTTCCTTTCTAAAATATACTTTTCTTTTCTTGTATTGAGCTTAATAATAAACTGTAGAACCCTTTCTTATCGCATCCCATTGATGATAACATTTATACATACCTATCTTATTAATCACCACTCAAGAGTCTAGCGCACGATTTTTGTCGGTGACGCGACCACCTTATCGCGGAATTTGGGTTTTCTCCTCGATGAAGAGGAGGGGGTGCTACTTTCTGATTTCTTATTTATCCCGTGAAGTTGGAAGGGAAATGGAAGCTATCTAAAACTAACCTTGCACGTGAATGTTTTACTGAACAAACGCTTAAAGAGATTCGGGGAGTTCGGGGTCAAGTTATACAATGGGGAGTTGTCAATTACCCATCCTATATGTGGTTATCCACAGGTTGTTAGCTTTAGGTTTCGCTTTGTACTTGATGGTGTTTATCCGTTAATGGGTTGGGAAAGTTTCTTGGGAAATATGAGAGAGAGAGTGTGTGTTTTTGTTGATGTTTTTGGTAAGGTACTGGACCTAAGTTTTGATTGGTATGAAGGTACTGGACCTAGAGTTTTTTATTGGTATGCTTGCTAATATTTCGCAATTTTATGCCTACGTATTCCCGTTTAAATGAAACAGGGAAATCAGAGCAATCGTAGTTCCTCCTATTCTAAGGGAGGAAAAAGATATTTTGGTGTCTTGTTCAAAGCCCAAGATTGAAGCTAAAAGGTTGAGTATTTGTGTCTTGTTCAAAGCCCAAGATTGAAGCTAAAAGGTTCACTAAGAGAGAATTTGTCATCTCTAAGGGGAGACATCTTGTCTGTTTATCACAGTTATTGGGTGACTGTTTATAAAGGAGAATTACTTTAACTGGGGTATGTGAAACCAGTAGTGCCATAATTTCCTTTATAGGGGATTTGTCCCGAAGGGGAAAACTTTAACTCAGTGTAGAGCAATGCCATTTTTCCTTAGGAATTTCTCATACTAAGAGAGGGACAGTGGCGTGGATGTAAATAATCTAGAGGCTTGCCGCTTACAGCAATTAGATGAAAGGGATTTACCAGGATAAAAAATGGACAACAGCTTGGATATTTGAATCAACAAGTGTGCCACATACAGCAGTTATCTGGGATTAGTATTTGTTTTGAATGTCTGTTTTGAAAAGTGATAAATAGAGAAATGACTTCCTATAGAGGGTTTTTGAGTTTCTCTGAGAGGATGTTGATTTTTATGTGCCTTGATCAAAGCCCAAGGTTAAAGCTAAGAGGTAGATTGACTCCACTAGAGAAGTCCTTATACAAAGCCTAAGAGGAGGCTGGGAATGACTGACTCAACAAGAGAGTGTTTATATATGTCTTGTATAAATCCCAATATTGAGGCTAAAAGAGACTGACTCTTTGGGGATATCATTATACAAATCCTAAGAAGAGGCTAAAAGTTTTGACTTTTCCGGGGAAAGGTATTTTGTCTGTCTTATACAAAGCCTAAGATTGAGGCTAAAAAGGATTTTGACTCCGCCGGGGAGGGTTTGTATGTGTCTTGTACAAAGTCCAAGATAGAGGCTGAAAAGAAGACTGACTCTGTGGGAAAGAACTCTTTATTTGTCTTGTACAAAGCCCAAGATTTGAGGCTAAATGGAGACTTTACTGACTCGGCTAAGGATATTTTAAGTATCTTGTACAAAGCCCAAGATTGAGGCTGAAATGAGTTTGACTCTGCGGGAGGGTATTATCTGTCTTGTACAAAGCCCAAGATTGAGACTGAAAAAGAGGATTCACTCTACTTAGGGAAATTTATATGGTGTCTTATACAAAGCCCAAGATTGAGGCTGAAAAGGGGTTTGACTCAATAAGAGAGTGCTTTTATCTGTCCTGTACAAAGCCCAGGATTGTGGCTGAACAAGCTGGAGAAATCATTATACAAAGCCTAAGAGGAGGCTAATTTATGTAGGGGAAATCATTATACAAAGCCTAAGAAGGGGCTGTAAAAGATTGTCTCAACAAGAGAATGGTTTTATCTGTCTTGTACAAAGCCCAAGATTGAGGCTAAAAAGGGTTGACTCAGCAAGAGAGTCTGAAAAGGTGATTGACTCAACAAGAGAGTCTGAAAAGGTAAGCTCCGCTGGGGAGAATCATTGTACCAAGGCCAAGAGGAGGCTAGCTATGCTGAGGAAAGATCATTATACAAAGCCTAAGAGGAGGCTAGCTTTACTGGGGATTATTGAGATCCTGAGGTAGGTCCAAATGGGGAATCAACTCTTGCTAAGGGTTACAGAAGAGTTGAGGTATCACATGCCTTGAGGTTCTGATTTGGGATAGTGTTATACTAATCATAAATTGACCCTGGCTGGGGAATTTTAGGAGAGAGACTGGGTTTTAGAACCTATGGGTTTTTAACTCTGCTGGAGATTGATGCAGGATGATCGGGGTTTCTCCTATGTTTGTAAGGAGCTTGAGAATGTCTTTGTGACTCAAGGGGATTTAGACTGTCCAAGTCTATTGGTATGGAAGAGTTTATCTTTGTATAACGCCCAAGAGGAGGCTGACTCTTTTAAGGGATGAGTATCAACCCTAGAATTTGTCTGAGGTTTTGACTCTTTTCAGAAAGACTGCTCTAACAAAGGATGACTAAGTTCTATCCTATACCTTTAAGAGGTCTTCAGGGTCCTTGTATTAAGTCCAAGAGAAGGCATGAAAACTTCTAAGAATCCGAAGGGTCCTTGTACAAAGCCAAATAGGAGGCGGGGATGCTTTTAGGAAGCCCGTGGGTCCCAAACCAAAGAAAAGTTTAAGAGATGTCATTCACTGAGAATGAATCATTTAGTGAACAGTTCTGGTGTTTGAAGAAATTCAAGAGATGTCATTCACCGAGAATGAATCATTTCTGGGGAGTAGAATTCCTTTGACAATTTCTTATAGTGACAGTCTGAGAAAAGGTTCACCGAGAATACTGCCTTTCTCTTTGTTCCATATTGTTTAAGCCCAAGAGAAGGCAAGACTGTATCAGGAAATCTTATGGGGATCTAGTTTTGACTGTATTATAGAGTGACCAACTGGCTTTACCTAGTTCTAGACCTAGTTGCTGTGGAAAACTATAAATAGATATACTAGTATATATACAGTTGGTATAGGACAAGTATTTTAAAAGGGTATGAAAGAAGGACTTACAGGGGAGCAGCTTCCCACAATACAGTTATATATATGAAAGCAAGTAAATGAAAGATGATAAAAACTTACAGGTGAGCAAGCTTCCATGCTGTATTGTTAGTTGTTCAAGAAATTAAAGAAGGTTTTAATAACAACTGTATATTTGAACCTAAATCAAAAGGGAAGTTGTTTTTGAAAAGATTGTTGGGGCTATACTCAAGGAGAAGCCCAGATAGAAAACAGTAATCTTACTGTTCTTTGTAAACTGTAATGGGTCTTATACAATGACTGAGGCCCAAAATTATTTATGTACAAAGGGGGTTGGATCTTACACTCTATTATAGGCCCAAATATTTATTTTTGTACAAGTGATGGGGGTTACAACTCAAGGAGAGGCCCATGGCAAAAGAGTGATCGCACTGTTGTTTTGAAAATTGTACTGGGACTTATACAATGATTGAGGCCCAAAAATTATTTTATTTACAGAGGGATGGGACTTACACTCTACTAAGAGGCCCAAAATTGTTTTAAAAAAGAAAAGAAGTGGGACTTATAGCTCAAGGAGAGGCCCAAGTGATTTGATTTGAACTGGCGATCGCGCCGAGGTTTTTGAAAATGTGTTGGGACTTATACAATGTCTGAGGCAAAAAATTGTTTTGGTTGGAAAGGGATTGGGTCTTACACTCTATTAGAGGCCCAAAGTGTTTTTGAAATATTTGATAAGGATCAAAATCAAAGAAACCCTAATTTTCATTTTTAAAAGTAATTCTTTAAAGAAAATTAATAAAAATTATACAAAATACCAAATAAGTTTTACATAAACCACTTGTGATTTTTGGTTAAGGTTTGAAAAATGAGGTTTTAATCACAAGATGATTTAGAACTCATTTGATTTTGATTTTCAAGATAAAAATTCACTTTTAAAATGTTTAAAAGCAATAAAAAATGAATTTATTCACAAAAATACCAACTATATTAAATAAATAATATAAATCTGATTTTTTTGTAGAATAAAATACTTTAATATTTTTGTGATTTTTCAGAAAAAAAACCAATAAAAAATGATTAAAATTGAGAGAGAAATTAATTTTCCAAGTTATTAACAAAAATAATATGAAAAATATTAAAATAGGATAAGTGATAAAAAAGAGGTCTGGGGCGAGGGGGATTCAAACCCCAGACCTCTCGCTCGCTATACACACAAACCAGTTTATCAACCACTGGGGCGCAATGCCAATTCAAGAATAATATGGCAAGTGAAAATTATATAGTAAAACAAGTTGGATTTCTGAAGCATGGCGCCATGGCCATCTTCAACCTCAAGCTCAGATACGTGAAGGCTCCTATCTCCCTCATCTCTCAATCATTTCACATGATCCAAATATGAAAATTGTGAGTTTTCAGATGAGGAACACAATGGCAATACCCAATTTTATTAAAATTAATTGAATCAGAACATATCATGATAAAACCTGAAGAACCCTAAAATTGGCATGAACTCAATGAAATCCTATACACGAATTGTAAACAACAATTGATTGAGGGTAAATGATCTACAAACATCCCAAAACACAATGGAAATAAGAAAACATGTTTATGATGCATGATTCATTGAGTTTGAGAGTTCAAGTTTTACCTCTGCAAGTGAGAATCGAATTCTGGCTTGGAGGTGTTACTGATGAGTTCCAATGATTTGGACAGCTTCCTTGTACCTCAAAGGATGTGTTTGAATGCTTGGATTAATTTGAAATGAGCTGGAGCTGGTTGTGGCACTCTAACTGCAACTCTGCTAAAAGCTTGAGCTAATGGATGGTGATTTCGTGAATTTGGTGTTCCAGATGTTGTTTTAGTGTTTGATCAGCTCACATATGATGTTTGTGAGGTGTGTGTGTGATTGGTTTGGTTGGAAACACACTCTAACTCAAAACCCGATAGTAACTTGCATTAGAAGGTATTTTTTGGAGTGAAAGTTGTGATTCTGAGAAAGGCATCTGTTTAGGACCTTTGGTGTACTTAATTTGAGCACAAATGAGCTCTATTTATAATAGAGCAAATTTGTTTTGGCATCAATAGTGTTTGGCAGCTTTGATCAGATTGTATTGAATGCCTTGGTTCTTTGGTCAAGGGTCTCCTCTAGCCATTGACTTGTGCCAAACTTTGCAGGTTTAGGTCCTCAGTTGTATGAGCTTATCTTGACTCATTTGGTTGATCATGGACTGATACATGCCATCTCTATGCATCCATTGAATGTCTCAAAACAAAACTGGAGTCTTGAGGCATCTTTAGCTTTTAGGGGTGGCACACCTACATGTAGTTCCAAAGACTTGGGAGGCTTATGGATCAGTGTTTGTACCTTGGTTGTTCTCCCTTGAGGTGTGCAGATGGATAACCATGTTTGAATTTTCCCAAATTGATCAATTTGACTACTAAGGCACAAATCTTCCTTGCAAAAATAGTTTGCAGCAAGGCATGTTGCAGCTGTCACAACCTCTAGCTCAGGTGGAGTTTGATGGAGTTCTTGGACATTTTGGAAAGCTAACATATCCTATTTCAACATGATGTCCAACTTTGGTTTTGAATCAACTTGAATTACAATGAAAAATGCCTCTACATTTTGGAAAAAATAAGGCAGATTCTGACTTAGTCAAAATTTCACTAAGTGTTGAAAAAATGTCATTTTCATGTTTTTTATGATTTTGCTCAAACAATAACTCAAAATCCATGATGATTTGGAATGAGGTCGAGTTGACATATTTGAAGTATGTAACATGAACTTCAATCTAAGCTTTGAATGGGAGAAAAAGGCCTTAGGGTTTGGGAGATATAGCCTTGCAAAGTTGGTACCCTAGCCACTTTGTTCCATAACTTAGAAAAATTCTAAGTTTTTTATGGTTACCCCTTTAACAAGTTAACTCATTTTCTTTGATTTTTATTTATGAATGATGATTCAAATCACATATTAACATTGTTTTAGGGTTAAGGAACCTTGGTTAACCAAAAATCCAAAAAGTCAAACTTGGATTTTTGTACAGTTGACTTTTTAATCAGGTGAAATTTTGACTTTGTGATCCTTTTGTGAAATCAATCCTTGGGCTCAATTAAACTTCATGGATGGCCTCCAAGGGTATTTAGGAATGTCTTGGACCCCTCCCCAAGGTTTGAGATCAAGGGTAGGTCAACAGTCAAGGATAGGGTTTGGCTTTTTCCATCAGAAACCCTAATTTGTGATCAAATGGTTTTGAGTTCTTGTGGCATATAACTTGAGCTCTTTGAGTCAATAAAATCTTGTAAACATGCCAATATGATGTATTTGAGGTCTTTGAAGTTAATTTTGAAGCTTCAAACCATGCCTCACTTCACAAGTTAACTCAAGGGTTGAATTAGGTCAAAACCCTAATTCCTGATTTTTTTATAGATGGACCTTCAAGGTGATTTTGCCATTGTGGATGGGCTCTTGAGATCCTTTTTAGCTTATAGGACCGTATATTGAGGCATTGGCTCATGCCTAGAAGAAAAGTTTCATCTGGAGGCCTCAGTCGACCAAAACCCTAATTTGGTGACACATGCGATCTTGAGGCTTGATTCACTTGGTATATTGCAACCATGTGCTTGATTCTTGATGTGGGAGTCCTCTTGATCCTTTTTGGATGTTTGAGAGGCTAGAAAAGTTGAAGATCATGTCATTTCTTGATTGATCCTTTGTCTAAGTGCTCTAAGAGGGCTCAAAACCTTAATCTTTGATTGTAGTGAATGCTCAACCATCTTTGAGGAGATGGATGAGGCATGAAAGTACATCCATATTGTGATAATGATTTGCAAAATGATGGGAAATCTTAGTGGTAAAAATTTGGGGTATGACAAAGAGCACACATCAAATAACAAATAAGATCATAACCTTAATATATCTACACAAAAGTTTGTCATCTTCAAAAAATCAAAAATGATTTTTTTATTAACAATCTCCCCCTTTTTTATGATGATAATATTCTTGTAGTATAGATTTTGAAATTTCAAAAATGGAGAAATTTTGTGCTCCCCCTCAATTTGTGCATAATATAAAGTTTTTGTTCCCCCTCATTTTATGCATACAAATTTATAATTTTATTTATTTTATATTCTAATTTCAAAACATTTCTCCTTTAATTATTCTCCCCCTTCTGTCATCATACAAAAAGGAATGGGAGATACATATAATACCATGGAGAACGAAATGAAATTTTTTGAGATAAATTCTCATAAAAAATTAGATATAAATAACACGTATCTCCTTCAGATGTGTTTCTTACACTGACTCTTTAAAGATGAAATCATCTTCAATTTCTAGTTTTCCCCAATCTCATCTATTGATTTTGGCTCAATTGAGAGATAATGATCATGTTGTTTGAATCTTCTTATAAGGATTATTTTGTTGTGACTCCGTCATAGATATTTCCAATTACTTAATTTTAAGGATGGTGTTTGTATTTCCTCGCCATTTTGATTGTTATCAAAAATGTGGTTTTGTTCATATTCTTCATCATCACATTCCTCTCTTTTATCATCAAAAACATCAAGTTCATAAAAAAAAAATGCATATTTTACTCTACAATTTGATTTTTGAGCTTGTATACCCTATATTTTCTTGAGGATGTAGAATATCCGAAAAATATGCCTTTGATTGATTTTGAGTCAAACTTCTCCAAACTTTCTTTTAAAATATAAAAATTACACCCAAAAATATGAAAGTGTGATATGTTTGGTTTTTTATTTTCCCAAAGTTCATATGGAGTTTTATTTAAGATATCTCTAATAGAACAATGAATCAAAACAGAGCATGAAGGGTCAATGGCTTTGACCCTAAATTGTTTTTCAACATTTGATTCAAATAAAAATTTTCTAGAAATTTCCTGCAGGGTTCTATTTTTTCTCACAAAAATTACATTTTGCTTGGAAGTTCTTGGAAATGATAAATTATAGAAATTCCATTTTCATCAAAGAAAGATTTAAAGGATGAACTTTCAAACTCTTTCCATTGACCACTTCTCACAGATATGATAAGCAAGTATTTTTCATATTGAACCCTTTTGCAAAAATTTTGAAATGCTTTAAAAGAATCATTTTTTTATTTTAGAAATAAAACCCAAGTAAAGTGAGAGAAATCATCAACTATCACAAAACCAATTTTCTTTCCACTAAGGCTTGCAGTTCTGATAGGACCAAAAAGATCAATGTGAATAAGTTTAAGTGGTTTATTTGTATAAATTGTGCTTTTAGAATAGAACCTACTCTTGACTTGTTTTACTTTGATGCACAATTCACACATTTTATATTTATCAAAACTAATTTTAGGAAAACTTTTAACTAGATCAAGATTAGATAATTTTGAAATAGTCTTTATACTTAAATGACCAACCCGTCTATGCCATATTCATTTCTATTTTTCTATGGATATGAAACATAAATCAGTTGGGAGTTCATTTAAGTCTAAGTTATAGTGATTTTTCTTTCATGACCCAGAGAATATAGTTTTTCCCATGGATAGTTGTTTTACTTCACACATGTTAGGTTTGAAATAACTTCAAAGGCATTATCACATAGTTGACTTCACTACTACGAAAAACCCATTTAACAACGGTTGGAAATGACATATAATGACGGGGGCGAAGGCGTTGTTATGTAGAGTGTTGTTGTATATGAGGTACGTACAATGACGGTCCTGGGAAACGTTGTTGTATTCCAGTATGCGCACACCATTTCACGATGGTTAGTTTAGTCAACCGTTGTGATATAATACCTCCGTTCCTTTTTATAAGAGAAAACTCACTTTTTAGATTCATTGAATAATCAATGTATCTAGTCTATAAGCTGACCAAATACATTAATTATTCAATGAATTTAAAAAATGAGTTGTCTCTTATATTGTAATACCCCGTAAATTTATAAACGCTCTGGTGAATATTATTATGATCAACTGGGTTCCGGAGTACTCTGAGTAATTATTTGATAAAATAATTAGTGTAAACTGACGAACTCCGAGTCGATTAAATTAATAATATTTAACGTTGAGTTTTTATAATTTGGTGCATTTGAGCTAATTTGGACATTTAGTAGTATTACTAATAAATGGTAATTTCTTTACTATCTATTTTCCTTTCCATTTCATTTGAAAACAAACAAAAGTTAGAAAAGGTAGTAAAGAGAGGGGAAAAGAAAGAGAAAGAAAAGAAAGGAAAAAGAGAAGGAAAGGAAGGAGAGGAAAAATTCCCAAAAACTCAAGATCATCAACAATCATCTATTCATCTCAGTATCAATCTCCTCGTCTAGTAATCCAGGTGGGTTCTAGTTAGACTCTTTAGAGTAGAGTTATTTTTGAGTTTAGAGTTAGATTGGAAATTGGGAAAAATGGGTATTTTGGTATAAAATCATGAATCTAACTGTTAAAATTCAATGTTTGATTATATGTTATACTGGTTGTGATGTTATAACATGTTTTGATGTATTTTGATTGATGAAAAATGGGATTTTGGGGTGATTTTGGATCAACCCGTAAACAGGAAATTCTGCAGGTTTTTCTGCATTTTTCTCTGCACATACGCGTATGGGGTATGTCAATACGCGTATGGGGCTTGTCATTACGCGTACGGAAAGGGTGTTACGCGTACGACAATTTTAAAAGGAATTTTCAAGGAAAAATGTTTATGCCCATACGCGTACGGCCTTGGGCAATACGCGTATGGATGGGCGAGCATTTTGAGCAATACGCGTATCGCTTGGGGCAATACGCGTATGGCTGGGCGAGAATCTTAGGCAATACGCGTATGGGGTGTGCCAATATGCGTACGGCCAGGAGAGTTGCAGAAATTCTGCTGTTGTGATTTATTTTCTGATCGATTGTTTACAATGCCGTAACTTTTTGTACGTAAATCGGATTGGAACAATTTTGGTATCGTTGGAAAGATAATAAAATGTACTTTCTTATTACAATGGTTTTAAGATTGTCGGCCGATTTAATTATATCAGGAATTATGAAATAGTGCCGTTTTGTCGACTTTTATCTGTTAAATGTGTGTAATTGTTGTTAACAATGTATGCATGCTAAAATATGAAATAGGCAGAGTGAGGATTATTACCAAAAACTGTGTCGCAAGTGTGAATTGTTCCATTTGTGGCAACGCTCGTGCATGAAAGGCCGAGGTGTGTGCATTCTGTTTATCAATAACCACAGTTTGTGCGGTGTAGTTCATGAGACTCGAGCACCTCCTCTGAACATTATACACAACTACTTGGCAGGTTTGAGTCCCGTGTTAGTACGATGGAACCTATGGGTAGAGACTTGTGACGGTGCACTGGCCGTGTGAAGTGACGGATCACGGTGTACGGATCGGTGATCCCGAATCCATTCGTATGCCAAGTAGCTACAAGGATCCATGACTCGGATCGCCTTCTAGACGTAGAAGGGTACGGGAAAAGGGGATGCCTTGGTATTGGTTATTGATATGTGAGTTCTTGAGTATACGGACTCAGAACGTACTTCGGTACTTTGTGGATCCTTGAGTTTACAGGCTCAAGAGGTACTTCGGTACTAGTGTGAGTTTACAGGCTCACCGTGATGGTTACTTGTGCGTGTGTACTCATGGTCCTTCCCCTTTCCCCTTGGACATGAGTTAGGATTTTGTTAGAACCTTGTAAAGCCGAGAGGACTTTAAGATAGGGAACTCACTGAGATTTGATGTATCTCACCCCACTGTTGTTGTTTACATCACAGGTTCTGCAGGTTCCGCGAAGGGTAAGGGTAAGGTTATTTAACTTTCCTTACGGATCGTAGCTTTTGAGATGGCATGGCTTCCGCTATGGCGTTTATGTTTTGAGATCATTGTTTTGATCTAGTTCTTAGTTTTATCATTTTGGAACATCTTGTATATGTAATGCCTTAGTCTTTAGTGTTTTTCTTTTAAGAGGCATTTATGTATATAATGTGTTAACTAGGAACTTATTGTATATTTCAGTACCAAACGTACTTATCACGTATAATATATGATTTGATGCATGTATTATATATGTGGGCATTATAGTTGGTATCAAAGCAGGTTGTATCCTCGACCTAGCCATTAAATAGAATGAGTAATTTCTTTCAGTTTCAGATACGTGGTGTCGCCGTTGGTCTTACGTGTTATATTTATGGTGTTGAGCCTGATCAACTTAATCCTATTTGTATGACATTCAGGAACATGGCCGACATACGTAGAAACAACCATGGAAGACCAAGGACTACTCCAGTTGGGACAGTTCCACAAGGTGATGAAGGGAATGCCCCTTTGTACCAATTTATGCAACAGATGCAGCAGCAGCAGAATCAGTTCATGCAAGGAATGATGCAACAAATGGCTGATGGTCTGCATCCTCCAGTGGTTGTTCCGGAAGTTACAGGAGGAACCTACAGGGAATTTGTTCGTATGAATCCTCCGGAGTTTCAAGGAGGGCTAGATCCGGTGAAGGCACACGAATGGATAACAGGTATGGAACGGATTTTTCAGATAGTTCATTGCAGTGAGGAGAATAAGGTGGTCTTTGCTTCTCACTGGTTGAAGGGTCCTGCCATGAGGTGGTGGGAGAGCGCTTCAGCCTTGATGACAACTCAGGAGGTGCCGAAAGTGTGGGAACAGTTTAAGGTAATCTTTATGGAAAAATATTTTCCGAGTTCATTAAGGTCTCAAAAGGAGTTTGAGTTCCAACAGTTTAGACAGGGAAATTTATCAGTGGCTTCTTATGCGGAACAATTTGAGATCATGGCTGACTATTCTAGACAGGCCATGTATGCTCCTGATGAGAGGTGGAAGATAGATCAGTTTCTGTTTGGGTTAAGGGCTGAGATTTCACACAGCGTGTCTCAACGGGAATTTGCTACTTATGCTGAAATGTTAAGACAATGTTATGTGGCGGAAAATAGTTTGAAAAAGGTACAAATGGAGGTGGATTCGAACAGGGCAACTCAAAGTGACCGTGGAAGGTCGAATCAACAGTTTAGGCAAAGGCAACAATTTTCCAAAGGGAAGCAAGTCCAGAGTTCTAGAACTAGTGTGCCTCCGGTATGCCGTACTTGTGGGAGGAATCATTCTGGGAGGTGCAATTCGGAGGGGATACGGTGTTATCAGTGTAATAGGATGGGTCACGTAGCGAGGGATTGTCCTCAGGGTAGGAATCAGGCACAAGGGAAGACTACTGGCCGAGTGTATACCTTGGATGCAAGGAAAGCAAAGGGTGACAACTCCTTAATTGCGGGTACGTGTTTCGTAAATGGACATCCTTGTTTTGTTTTATTTGATTGTGGGGCAACGCATTCTTTTGTGTCCACGCGTTGTGTGAAGCTACTTGGGTTGCAAACTATTCCTTTGTTTCCTCCTATGGTGGTTACTACTGCCATGGATGAATTGGTTGAAACGCCTTTGATGTGTGAAAATTGTGTGTTGTCGGTGAACGAAAGAGTCTTCTAGATCGATCTTATTTGCTTGCCGCTTAAGAAAGTGGATGTTGTTCTGGGAATGGACTGGCTTTCAGCTAATTCGTTTTTTATTGGTTGTGAGGAGAAGCTAATTATTATTCCATCTGCTGAGGCTACTCCGAAAGATGTATTATCAACGATCTTAAAAGGTACGGTGGGAATGGTAAACTTCTTGTTTGAGAAAGAGAAATCTGTTTTATTGGTTCTTACTAAGGAAGGAAGTAGCGAACAACAAGTCCTGAGTATTCCAATAGTGTGTGAGTTTCCTGAAGTGTTTCCAGAGGATGTTTCTTCTCTTCCTCCGGAGAGAGAAGTTGAGTTCTCCATTGACCTGGTACCGGGAACGGCTCCTATATCCGTTTCTCCGTATCGGATGGCACCGCTTGAATTAAGAGAATTAAAGGATCAATTAGAAGACTTGATGTCTAAGCATTTTGTTAGACCTAGTGTTTCACCGTGGGGAGCTCCAGTGTTATTGGTAAAGAAGAAAGATAGGGGAATGCGATTGTGCATTGATTATCGTAAGTTGAATAAAGTCACCATTAAGAATAAGTACCCCTTACCAAGGATAGACGACTTGTTAGATCAATTGAAAGGAGCCTGTGTGTTCTCGAAGATTGATTTACGGTCGGGTTATCATCAGATTCGAGTGAAGAGTTCCGATGTGCCAAAGACTGCATTTAGGACACGTTACGGTCATTATGAATTCTTAGTGATGCCTTTCGGTGTGACTAATGCTCCAGCTGTTTTTATGGATTACATGAATCGAATATTTCAGGCTTACTTGGACCAATTTGTGGTAATATTTATTGACGACATTCTTATTTATTCTCGTACTCCACAAGAGCATGGAGAACATCTGAGGATTGTCTTATCGGTCTTGCAAGAGAAGCAATTGTTTGCTAAGTTGAGCAAGTGTGAGTTTTGGATGTCGAAAGTTAATTTTCTTGGACATGTTATATCTCAAGGTGGTGTGGCAGTGGATCCATCGAAGGTAGAAGCAGTGATTAATTGGGAGAGACGGAGAAATGTTTCAGAAGTTAGAAGTTTCTTGGGATTGGCAGGTTACTATAGAAGGTTCATTAAGGGTTTTTCTCAATTGGCCTTACCAATGACGAAACTTACTCGGAAGGATTTTGCTTTTGAATGGGATTCGGGTTGTGAGCAAAGTTTTAAGAAATTGAAGGAAAGTTTGACGAGTGCTCCAGTATTGATTATTCCTGATCCTAACAACTCTTATGAAGTATTCTGTGATGCTTCTAAGAGGGGATTAGGGGGTGTTCTGATGCAAGGCGGTCAAGTAGTAGCTTATGCTTATCGACAGTTGAAAGTTCATGAGAAGAATTATCCAACTCATGATTTGGAACTAGCTGCAGTAGTGTTTGCACTGAAGGTGTGGCGTCATTATTTATATGGTGTACGTTTTGAAATGTTCAGTGACCACAAAAGTTTGAAGTATTTGTTTGACCAAAAGGAGTTGAATATGCGACAAAGAAGGTGGATGGAGTACTTAAAGGATTATGACTTAGAACTAAAGTATCATCCAGGAAAGGCGAATAAAGTGGCGGATGCCTTAAGTCGGAAAATAGTTCATAGTGCAGAATTGATGATTTTGGAATATTCGTTGTTGGAAAAGTTTAGAGATCTTAATCTCCAGTTTGTGTGGACTCCGAATGGTGTAATTATGGAAAATTTGAATGTCAATCCTACTTTAAGAGTGGAGATTCAACAAGAACAAATGTTAGAAGAGGAGTTACAGGAATTGTTACTTCAACCGGGTTTTACACGAGCAACAGATGGGATTGTTCTATTTAATCAACGGATTTGTGTTCCGAAAGATGAGGCATTAAAAAGGAAGATTCTAGACGAAGCTCATAAAGGTACTTTTACGATACATCCGGGTTCTTCGAAGATGTATCAGGATTTAAGGAAGGATTATTGGTGGTCTGGGATGAAAAAGGATATAGCGGAATATGTGTCAGAATGTGCAGTATGTCAACAGGTGAAGATTGAGCACCAAAGACCGGGCGGTCTATTGCAACCTTTAGATATTCCAGTTTGGAAGTGGGATAGTATTTCTATGGACTTTGCAGTGGGTTTACCTCGTACACAAGGAGGTTATGATTCTATTTGGATAATTGTAGATCGACTAACGAAATCTGCACACTTCTTAGCCGTAAAGACTACTTATAAGGCAAGTCATCTTGCAAGGTTGTTTATTGTTGAGATTGTGAGATTGCATGGTATTCCTTCTAGTATTGTGTCCGATAGAGATCCGAAGTTTACTTCGAGATTTTGGAAAGTGTTCCAAAAAGCGATGGGTACGAATTTGCGATTGAGCACGTCGAATCATCCTCAAACGGATGGTCAGACTGAGCGAACAATACAAACGATGGAGGATATGTTACGAGCTTGTGTGCTAGAGAGTAGAGGGAATTGGAAAGAACTTTTACCGTTAATTGAGTTTTCCTATAACAATAGTTACCATGCAAGCATCGGTATGGCTCCTTATGAAGCATTGTATGGGAGAAAGTGTAGGACACCTTTGTATTGGGCTGAAATTGGCGAAGATAGAATTTTGGGACCCGAGATTATTCAAGAGACTACGGAAAAGATTCGAATGATCCGTGAGAAAGTTAAACAAGCACAAGATCGTCAAAAGAGTTATGCGGACAATCGTAGGAGACCTTTGGAATTTGAGGAAGGTGATCATGTATTTTTGAAAGTTACTCCGAGATTGAGATTGAAAGGACCGTTTAAGTCACGTAAATTAAGTCCGAGATACGTGGGACCGTATCAGATTCTAGCAAGGATTGGTGAAGTTGCGTACAGATTAGCCTTACCACCCTCTCTATCTGAAATGCATGATGTTTTTCATGTATCTCAGCTCCGTAAATTTATTCCTGATCCTCTTCAACCCATTCTACCCGAATCAGTGGAAATTGAAGCGGATTTGACTTTTGAACCACAACCGAGTTGTATTGTGGGAAGAGAAACAAAAGTGTTAAGGAACAAAGATATTCCACTTGTTAAGGTGCAATGGGATATGACGCATCCGGGCGATGCTACTTGGGAACTAGAATCGGAAATGCGAGTTTCTTATCCACATCTGTTCAGGTAACATTTTAAATTCGAGGACGGATTTCTATTTAAGGGGGGGAGGATGTAATACCCCGTAAATTTATAAACGCTCTGGTGAATATTATTATGATCAACTGGGTTCCGAAGTACTCTGAGTAATTAGTTGATAAAATAATTAGAGTAAACTGACGAACTCCGAGTCGATTAAATTAATAATATTTAACGTTGAGTTTTTATAATTTGGTGCATTTGAGCTAATTTGGACATTTAGTAGTATTACTAATAAATGGTAATTCCTTTACTATCTATTTTCCTTTCCATTTCATTTGAAAACAAACAAAAGTTAGAAAAGGTAGTAAAGAGAGGGGAAAAGAAAGAGAAAGAAAAGAAAGGAAAAAGAGAAGGAAAGGAAGGAGAGGAAAAATTCCCAAAAACTCAAGATCATCAACAATCATCTATTCATCTCAGTATCAATCTCCTCGTCTAGTAATCCAGGTGGGTTCTAGTTAGACTCTTTAGAGTAGAGTTATTTTTGAGTTTAGAGTTAGATTGGAAATTGGGAAAAATGGGTATTTTGGTATAAAATCATGAATCTAACTGTTAAAATTCAATGTTTGATTATATGTTATACTGGTTGTGATGTTATAACATGTTTTGATGTGTTTTGATTGATGAAAAATGGGATTTTGGGGTGATTTTGGATCAACCCGTAAACAGGAAATTTTGCAGGTTTTTCTGCATTTTTCTCTGCACATACGAGTATGGGGTATGTCAATATGCGTATGGGGCTTGTCATTATGCGTACGGAAAAGGTGTTACGCGTACGACAATTTTAAAAGGAATTTTCAAGGAAAAACGTTTATGCCCATACGCGTACGGCCTTGGGCAATACGCATATGGATGGCCGAGCATTTTGAGCAATACGCGTATCGCTTGGGGCAATACGCGTATGGCTGGGCGAGAATCTTAGGCTATACGCGTATGGGGTGTGCCAATACGCGTACGGCCAGGAGAGTTGCAGAAATTCTGCTGTTGTGATTTATTTTCCGATCGATTGTTTACAATGCCGTAACTTTTTGTACGTAAATCGGATTGGAACAATTTTGGTATCGTTGGAAAGATAATAAAATGTACTTTCTTATGACAATGGTTTTAAGATTGTCGGCCGATTTAATTATATCAGGAATTATGAAATAGTGCCATTTTGTCGACTTTTATCTGTTAAATGTGTGTAATTGTTGTTAACAATGTATGCATGCTAAAATATGAAATAGGCAGAGTGAGGATTATTACCAAAAACTGTGTCGAAAGTGTGAATTGTTCCATGTGTGGCAACGCTCGTGCATGAAAGGCCGAGGCGTGTGCATTCTATAAATCAATAACCACAGTTTGTGCGGTGTAGTTCATGAGACTCGAGCACCTCCTCTGAACATTATACACAACTACTTGGCAGGTTTGAGTCCCGTGTTAGTACGATGGAACCTATGGGTAGAGACTTGTGACGGTGCACTGGCCGTGTGAAGTGACGGATCACGGTGTACGGATTGGTGATCCCGAATCCATTCGTATGCCAAGTAGCTACAAGGATCCATGACTCGGATCGCCTTCTAGACGTAGAAGGGTACGGGAAAAGGGGATGCCTTGGTATTGGTTATTGATATGTGAGTTCTTGAGTATACGGACTCAGAACGTACTTCGATACTTTGTGGATCCTTGAGTTTACAGGCTCAAGAGGTACTTCGGTACTAGTGTGAGTTTACAGGCTCACCGTGATGGTTACTTGTGCGTGTGTACTCATGGTCCTTCCCCTTTCCCCTTGGACATGAGTTAGGATTTTGTTAGAACCTTGTAAAGCCGAGAGGACTTTAAGATAGGGAACTCACTGAGATTTGATGTATCTCACCCCACTGTTGTTGTTTACATCACAGGTTCTGCAGGTTCCGCAAAGGGTAAGGGTAAGGTTATTTAACTTTCCTTACGGATCGTAGCTTTTGAGATGGCATGGCTTCCGCTATGGCGTTTATGTTTTGAGATCATTGTTTTGATCTAGTTCTTAGTTTTATCATTTTGGAACATCTTGTATATGTAATGCCTTAGTCTTTAGTGTTTTTCTTTTAAGAGGCATTTATGTATATAATGTGTTAACTAGGAACTTATTGTATATTTCAGTACCAAACGTACTTATCACGTATAATATATGATTTGATGCATGTATTATATATGTGGGCATTACAGTTGGTATCAAAGCAGGTCGTATCCTCGACCTAGCCGTGAAATAGAATGAGTAATTTCTTTCAGTTTCAGATACGTGGTGTCGCCGTTGGTCTTACGTGTTATATTTATGGTATTGAGCCTGATCAACTTAATCCTATTTGTATGACATTCAGGAACATGGCCGACAGACGTAGAAACAACCGTGGAAGACCAAGGACTACTCCAGTTGGGACAGTTCCACAAGGTGATGAAGGGAATGCCCCTTTGTACCAATTTATGCAACAGATGCAGCAGCAGCAAAATCAGTTCATGCAAGGAATGATGCAACAAATGGCTGATGGTCTGCATCCTCCAGTGGTTGTTCCGGAAGTTACAGGAGGAACCTACAGGGAATTTGTTCGTATGAATCCTCCGGAGTTTCAAGGAGGGCTAGATCCGGTGAAGGCACACGAATGGATAACAGGTATGGAACGGATTTTTCAGATAGTTCATTGCAGTGAGGAGAATAAGGTGGTCTTTGCTTCTCACTGGTTGAAGGGTCCTGCCATGAGGTGGTGGGAGAGCGCTTCAGCCTTGATGACAACTCAGGAGGTGCCGAAAGTGTGGGAACAGTTTAAGGTAATCTTTATGGAAAAATATTTTCCGAGTTCATTAAGGTCTCAAAAGGAGTTTGAGTTCCAACAGTTGAGATAGGGAAATTTATCAGTGGCTTCTTATGCGGAACAATTTGAGATCATGGCTGACTATTCTAGACAGACCATGTATGCTCCTGATGAGAGGTGGAAGATAGATCAGTTTCTGTTTGGGTTAAGGGCTGAGATTTCACACAGCGTGTCTCAACGGGAATTTGCTACTTATGCTGAAATGTTAAGACAATGTTATGTGGTGGAAAATAGTTTGAAAAAGGTACAAATGGAGGTGGATTCGAACAGGGCAACTCAAAGTGACCGTGGAAGGTCGAATCAACAGTTTAGGCAAAGGCAACAATTTTCCAAAGGGAAGCAAGTCCAGAGTTCTAGAACTAGTGTGCCTCCGGTATGCCGTACTTGTGGGAGGAATCATTCTGGGAGGTGCAATTCGGAGGGGATACGGTGTTATTAGTGTAATAGGATGGGTCACGTATCGAGGGATTGTCCTCAGGGTAGGAATCAGGCACAAGGGAAGACTACTGGCCGAGTGTATACCTTGGATGCAAGGAAAGCAAAGGGTGACAACTCCTTAATTGCGGGTACGTGTTTCGTAAATGGACATCCTTGTTTTGTTTTATTTGATTGTGGGGCAACGCATTCTTTTGTGTCCACGCGTTGTGTGAAGCGACTTGGGTTGCAAACTATTCCTTTGTTTCCTCCTATGGTGGTTACTACTGCCATGGATGAATTGGTTGAAACGCCTTTGATGTGTGAAAATTGTGTGTTGTCGGTGAACGAAAGAGTCTTCCAGATCGATCTTATTTGCTTGCCGCTTAAGAAAGTGGATGTTGTTCTGGGAATGGACTGGCTTTCAGCTAATTCGGTTTTTATCGGTTGTGAGGAGAAGCTAATTATTATTCCATCTGCTGAGGCTACTCCGAAAGATGTATTATCAACGATCTTAGAAGGTACGGTGGGAATGGTAAACTTCTTGTTTGAGAAAGAGAAATATGTTTTATTGGTTCTTACTAAGGAAGGAAGTAGCAAACAACAAGTCCTGAGTATTCCAATAGTGTGTGAGTTTCCTGAAGTGTTTCCAGAGGATGTTTCTTCTCTTCCTCCGGAGAGAGAAGTTGAGTTCTCCATTGACCTGGTACCGAGAACGGCTCCTATATCCGTTTCTCTGTATCGGATGGCACCGCTTGAATTAAGAGAATTAAAGGATCAATTAGAAGACTTGATGTCTAAGCATTTTGTTAGACCTAGTGTTTCACCGTGGGGAGCTCCAGTGTTATTGGTAAAGAAGAAAGATGGGGGAATGCGATTGTGCATTGATTATCGTAAGTTGAATAAAGTCACCATTAAGAATAAGTACCCCTTACCAAGGATAGACGACTTGTTAGATCAATTGAAAGGAGCCTGTGTGTTCTCGAAGATTGATTTACGGTCGGGTTATCATCAGATTCGAGTGAAGAGTTCCGATGTGCCAAAGACTGCATTTAGGACACGTTACGCTCATTATGAATTCTTAGTGATGCCTTTCGGTGTGACTAATGCTCCAGCTGTTTTTATGGATTACATGAATCGAATATTTTAGGCTTACTTGGACCAATTTGTGGTAATATTTATTGACGACATTCTTATTTATTCTCGTACTCCACAAGAGCATGGAGAACATCTGAGGATTGTCTTATCGGTCTTGCAAGAGAAGCAATTGTTTGCTAAGTTGAGCAAGTGTGAGTTTTGGATGTCGGAAGTTAATTTTCTTGGACATGTTATATCTCAAGGTGGTGTGGCAGTGGATCCATCGAAGGTAGAAGCAGTGATTAATTGGGAGAGACGGAGAAATGTTTCAGAAGTTAGAAGTTTCTTGGGATTGGCAGGTTACTATAGAAGGTTCATTAAGGGTTTTTCTCAATTGGCCTTACCAATGACGAAACTTACTCGGAAGAATTTTGCTTTTGAATGGGATTCGGGTTGTGAGCAAAGTTTTAAGAAATTGAAGGAAAGTTTGACGAGTGCTCCAGTATTGATTATTCCTGATCCTAACAACTCTTATGAAGTATTCTGTGATGCTTCTAAGAGGGGATTAGGGGGTGTTCTGATGCAAGGCGGTCAAGTAGTAGCTTATGCTTCTCGGCAGTTGAAAGTTCATGAGAAGAATTATCCAACTCATGATTTGGAACTAGCCGCAGTAGTGTTTGCACTGAAGGTGTGGCATCATTATTTATATGGTGTACGTTTTGAAATGTTCAGTGACCACAAAAGTTTGAAGTATTTGTTTGACCAAAAGGAGTTGAATATGCGACAAAGAAGGTGGATGGAGTACTTAAAGGATTATGACTTAGAACTAAAGTATCATCCAGGAAAGGCGAATAAAGTGGCGGATGCCTTAAGTCGGAAAATGGTTCATAGTGCAGAATTGATGATTTTGGAATATTCGTTGTTGGAAAAGTTTAGAGATCTTAATCTCCAGTTTGTGTGGACTCCGAATGGTGTAATTATGGGAAATTTGAATGTCAATTCTACTTTAAAAGTGGAGATTCAACAATAACAAATGTTAGAAGAGGAGCTATAGGAATTGTTACTTCAACCGGGTTTTACACGAGTAACAGATGGGATTGTTCTATTTAATCAACGGATTTGTGTTCCGAAAGATGAGGCATTAAAAAGGAAGATTCTAGACGAAGCTCATAAAGGTACTTTTACGATACATCCGGGTTCTTCGAAGATGTATCAGGATTTAAGGAAGGATTATTGGTGGTCTAGGATGAAAAAGGATATAGCGGAATATGCATCAGAATGTGCAGTATGTCAACAGGTGAAGATTGAGCACCAAAGACCGAGCGGTCTGTTGCAACCTTTAGATATTCCTGTTTGGAAGTGGGATAGTATTTCTATGGACTTTGCAGTGGGTTTACCTCGTACACAAGGAGGTTATGATTCTATTTGGATAATTGTAGATCGACTAACGAAATCTGCACACTTCTTAGCCGTAAAGACTACTTATAAGGCAAGTCATCTTGCAAGGTTGTTTATTGTTGAGATTGTGAGATTGCATGGTATTCCTTCTAGTATTGTGTCCGATAGAGATCCGAAGTTTACTTCGAGATTTTGGAAAGTGTTCCAACAAGCGATGGGTACGAATTTGCAATTGAGCACGTCGAATCATCCTCAAACGGATGGTCAGACTGAGCGAACAATACAAACGATGGAGGATATGTTACGAGCTTGTGTGCTAGAGAGTAGAGGGAATTGGAAAGAACTTTTACCGTTAATTTAGTTTTCCTATAACAATAGTAACCATGCAAGCATCGGTATGGCTCCTTATGAAGCATTGTATGGGAGAAAGTGTAGGACACCTTTGTATTGGGCTGAAATTGGCGAAGATAGAATTTTGGGACCCGAGATTATTCAAGAGACTACGGAAAAGATTCGAATGATCCGTGAGAAAGTTAAACAAGCACAAGATCGTCAAAAGAGTTATGCGGACAATCGTAGGAGACCTTTGGAATTTGAGGAAGGTGATCATGTATTTCTGAAAGTTACTCCGAGATTGAGATTGAAAGGACCGTTTAAGTCACGTAAATTAAGTCCGAGATACGTGGGACCGTATCAGATTCTAGCAAGGATTGGTGAAGTTGCGTACAGATTAGCCTTACCACCCTCTCTATCTGAAATGCATGATGTTTTTCATGTATCTCAGCTCCGTAAATTTATTCTTGATCCTCTTCAACCCATTCTACCTGAATCAGTGGAAATTGAAGCGGATTTGACTTTTGAACCACAACCGAGTTGTATTGTGGGAAGAGAAACAAAAGTGTTAAGGAACAAAGATATTCCACTTGTTAAGGTGCAATGGGATATGACGCATCCGGGCGATGCTACTTGGGAACTAGAATCGGAAATGCGAGTTTCTTATCCACATCTGTTCAGGTAACATTTTAAATTCGAGGACGAATTTCTATTTAAGGGGGGGAGGATGTAATACACCGTAAATTTATAAACGCTCTGGTGAATATTATTATGATCAACTGGGTTCCGGAGTACTCTGAGTAATTATTTGATAAAATAATTAGAGTAAACTGACGAACTCCGAGTCGATTAAATTAATAATATTTAACGTTGAGTTTTTATAATTTGGTGCATTTGAGCTAATTTGGACATTTAGTAGTATTACTAATAAATGGTAATTCCTTTACTATCTATTTTCCTTTCCATTTCATTTTAAAACAAACAAAAGTTAGAAAAGGTAGTAAAGAGAGGGGAAAAGAAAGAGAAAGAAAAGAAAGGAAAAAGAGAAGGAAAGGAAGGAGAGGAAAAATTCCCAAAAACTCAAGATCATCAACAATCATCTATTCATCTCAGTATCAATCTCCTCGTCTAGTAATCCAGGTGGGTTCTAGTTAGACTCTTTAGAGTAGAGTTATTTTTGAGTTTAGAGTTAGATTGGAAATTGGGAAAATGGGTATTTTGGTATAAAATCATGAATCTAACTGTTAAAATTCAATGTTTGATTATATGTTATACTGGTTGTGATGTTATAACATGTTTTGATGTATTTTGATTGATGAAAAATGGGATTTTGGGGTGATTTTGGATCAACCCGTAAACAGGAAATTCTGCAGGTTTTTCTGCATTTTTCTCTGCCCATACGCGTATGGG
Organism: Lathyrus tuberosus; assembly: GCA_022829125.1. Classification (NCBI taxonomy): domain Eukaryota; kingdom Viridiplantae; phylum Streptophyta; class Magnoliopsida; order Fabales; family Fabaceae; genus Lathyrus; species Lathyrus tuberosus. The sequence goes on from JALAZF010000305.1 coordinate 4,127,362, forward strand.
GTATGTCAATACGCGTATGGGGCTTGTCATTACGCGTACGGAAAGGGTGTTACGCGTACGACAATTTTAAAAGGAATTTTCAAGGAAAAACGTTTCTGCCCATACGCGTACGGCCTTGGGCAATACGCGTATGGATGGCCGAGCATTTTGAGCAATACGCGTATCGCTTGGGGCAATACGCGTATGGGGTGTGCCAATACGCGTACGGCCAGGAGAGTTGCAGAAATTCTGCTGTTGTTATTTATTTTCCGATCGATTGTTTACAATGCCGTAACTTTTTGTACGTAAATCGGATTGGAACAATTTTGGTATCGTTGGAAAGATAATAAAATGTACTTTCTTATTACAATGGTTTTAAGATTGTCGGCCGATTTAATTATATCGGGAATTATGAAATAGTGTCGTTTTGTCGACTTTTATCTGTTAAATGTGTGTAATTGTTGTTAACAATGTATGCATGCTAAAATATGAAATAGGCAGAGTGAGGATTATTACCAAAAACTGTGTCGGAAGTGTGAATTGTTCCATGTGTGGAAACGCTCATGCATGAAAGGCCGAGGCGTGTGCATTCTGTTTATCAATAACCACAGTTTGTGCGGTGTAGTTCATGAGACTCGAGCACCTCCTCTGAACATTATACACAACTACTTGGCAGGTTTGAGTCCCGTGTTAGTACGATGGAACCTATGGGTAGAGACTTGTGATGGTGCACTGGCCGTGTGAAGTGACGGATCACGGTGTACGGACCGGTGATCCCGAATCCATTCGTATGCCAAGTAGCTACAAGGATCCATGACTCGGATCGCCTTCTAGAAGTAGAAGGGTGCGGGAAAAGGGGATGCCTTGGTATTGGTTATTGATATGTGAGTTCTTGAGTATACGGACTCAGAACGTACTTCGGTACTTTGTGGATCCTTGAGTTTACAAGCTCAAGAGGTACTTCGGTACTAGTGTGAGTTTACAGGCTCACCGTGATGGTTACTTGTGCGTGTGTACTCATGGTCCTTCCCCTTTCCCCTTGGACATAAGTTAGGATTTTGTTAGAACCTTGTAAAGCCGAGAGGACTTTAAGATAGGGAACTCACTGAGATTTGATGTATCTCACCCCACTGTTGTTGTTTACATCACAGGTTCTGCAGGTTCCGCGAAGGGTAAGGGTAAGGTTATTTGACTTTCCTTACGGATCGTAGCTTTTGAGATGGCATGGCTTCCGCTATGGCGTTTATGTTTTGAGATCATTGTTTTGATCTAGTTCTTAGTTTTATCATTTTGGAACATCTTGTATATGTAATGCCTTAGTCTTTAGTGTTTTTCTTTTAAGAGGCATTTATGTATATAATGTGTTAACTAGGAACTTATTGCATATTTCAGTACCAAACGTACTTATCACGTATAATATATGATTTGATGCATGTATTATATATGTGGGCATTACATATATATAGGAACGGAGGTAGTACTAAACTGTGATCTGGTTCGATTCTCAGGGACAACATTTTTTATTTATATTAGCGTTTGACATACAACTACGATAGGTTTATAACCGCTGCCATAAACAGACTGTTTTAAATATAAAATTTATCTGCGTATCAAATTATTCCCATAATTTATCCTGTCAAAACAACTTTTGTTTACATGCAAACACAATATGTGCATCAAACACAATTCTTCCTATATTTTATCCTTATAAATGAATCACAGAATTTACATCAAAATAAATTTACATCAAAAGCTAAATGAATCAGAGAATTAAACTGCTAACATTGTTTAAATCAAAAGCCAATATTATTGATTTCATTATGTGCATCAAAAGCCAAAACTATTGTTCACATTATGTGCATCAAAAGCAAAAAATATGTGCATCAAAAAATGTTGATGATATATCATACAGCAGGAGCAGAACCCTTAAGCTCATTGTGGATATACGCCCAACGTTTACGAAGATCCACAAAGTCCTCAAGGGGGAATGGGGTTTCGTCGTTAAACATCTACATAAGAGCAAAAAACTGAAGATATATCATGCATGATAATAATTCAATAGTCAACTTATATATTAATATATGTAAACATTTTATGGCATATATTACCGTATCCCATGAATCAACAGTGCCGGCAAGGACGATGTTTAACATATGTTTCATGATAAAATACCCACACTCGTAACTCCCGCGTTGTTTCCTCGTCTACAAATTACATGAATATAAAAACATGAATACAACCACACATGCATGAATGTAAATGAAATAAACAGGTAATCGGGCCACTTACTTTATGAGCAAGGCATGTGGGCTTTTTTTCTAACATTCCTCAACATATTAACTTACTCCACAATACTGCACATTGAAAATTGAATTAAACATATTACATGATAAACTAATTACAATTAATTCCAAAGAAAATGATATTAAACAAAGACACTTACGTTAATACAAGATATTTCGTTGGTTTGTGGAGTGGATCGTGCAAGGAACACAGTAATGTCACCGTATTTGTCCTAAACGATATTACGATCAATTGCCAATGACCACTGAATGAACACGAGAATATATATATATATTATTAGGTTTTACTAAAACAAAACTAAATATAGAATATATAAATAAATTACAACAATACTTACCTACAGAGGAATGGTGCAAGGTAACATTCTTTTCCTCCCTCATTTAGCCGTTCTTTCAAGTACTTTTCCATGATTTTTTTTTCATTATACGCCCAACTAATATAAGTTGGCTCCAAGATTCCATAAGTACTTGATTTATTTAACTCTATACAAACACGGTGAATGTACCTAAATGGTCAAAGAAAATGAATAAATTAAGGGAGAAAATACAAAAAATTATAATGTTCTATAATGACATGTATATTCGACTATATACTTACGTGCACGAAACTTGCAAAATAGATAGGTTAAGCCACTTATATCCTGCGATAAAATCCCTCACATCTTCAGGAGTGTAATACACTAAATCCAATTTTGGGCAATGTTCTAGCGGGAGAGGTTGAGCAAGGTCTGTTGTTGAAATGGAGTAGTATAAACTTGTTATTTCATTTGGACTAGGGTCCAATATCTCATTGCGGTTATCTACAGGTGGGGGAGGGGCTGTACAATTACTCCCTTTTGTAGAAGCGTGATTTATGACACTTCTACTTGGAGTTTGATCATCACCAACGCAACAACGATCTTCATTAGTTCGTTGTTCGAGGCTTTCACTTAATCTCTACATCATAACATTCAATTAGAACATAAAACAAAAATAAGCACAATATATTCAATTAGAACATATAATATATATATCAAACAAAAATAAGCGCGATTTACGACACATACCGAATACATCTCTTGTAACCTTTCCACTTCTTTCTCCCTTTTTTCCCTCTCCTCCTCAAACAGCCTCCTTTTCCCCGCCAATTGCTTCTCAACATTATCAATCTTTTGTCGTTGAGCAAGAAATTCAGCGGTTTCGGTGCTTCTTCTTTGAGATCCAAAGTATGACCTCAAGCCGACACCATCTCAACACCACGGACACGGCCTCCATGCTCAGCTGTTCCGATAGCTTCGACTAATATGTCATGTCGTGCTTCCGGAACAAATGTGCCTTCACGGGCTGCCACAACCAAGTTATCCTACACAACATGAGCAACTTAATTACATAAGCAAACGCATTTAAATAACAACTCATGAGCAACTTACATAAGCAAACACATTTAAACAAAACATATACTTACAATTTTCTCTGCAACTACTCTTGAAGCCTCAGAGGTGTACTCTCCATTAGGTCTTAATCGAGCCCTCTTCCGTTTCTCATGTCTTGAAGGTGGAGATGGAATGTCACCATTTCCTCCTTCTTGTAGTTTTTCCTGCAGGATCCTCTTCTCAAGTTTCATGTAACCCCCACGAGACAATCTATGGGGGTACATGTTTTTGGCCTTGTTCTGAATTCCTACTTCACTTTTAGCCTGTTATTAACATAGTGAAAAATGTGTATGATTAGTATCTATAACTCATTAGCATAACATTATTGGTTACATAAGACTACTAGTACTAACCATGAATTCCTCAGAACGGCGTTTCTTCGCAAACTTCTGCCACACCTTCTTCGATAAAAAACTATACCTAATCCATGGAGGTTGAAAACCGCTCTTAGGCTTCGTAATGTAGTCAGCCGTGAGCCGTGACTTAAATCCCCTCCAACGAACACCGGCATAAGTCATCCACTTTCTTTTCAATTTTGAGTCATCGGTAAACTCAAAATTCAACTACATTAAACCAATATATAAGTATGAATTAGAAACTATAGGTAGTGATATCAAATATATGAATATTATAGTATGAAATACCTTAATGTCTGTCCATAAGTTGTCTTTGACATTACCATCCACTTCTCTCCAATCATCAATCAATATACTGACTTTGCTACGTGAAAGGAACGCAACATAACTCCTAAAAGTAGCGTAATGTGGACAACCCACTAATCTGTAGTACGAATCAAACTCGATCGAAATTTTTGCACCAGATGAGTTGCGGACAGATGTGAATTGGGGCATCATTGTGACACCTCTTTGTGATCTTTTCGTTTGACTTTCAGTTGTTTGAGTTTCATTGGCTAACCTTTCATTTGTTTAAGTTTCTTCGCTGGTTTCTGATGAAGAACTCGACAAGGTCGACATCTAAGTTCAAAAACAACAACAACAACAACAACATGAACAACAATGGCAAAAGAGTTTACTGTAGATGCATGGGGAAAAGATTTTACGTACCCTAAACGTGACGACGAAGTAAACGATGTTGGTGTTGGTGTTGTTGTTGTCTTCCTTCCTTACGACAACGACGGTGACGATGATGACGACGGTGTTGGTATGTGCGTAATCTTCTATTTTCTTCACTATCGTGACGATGATGAAAAAAATGACAACAAATGGATACTGATGATGCAAGCTTTGGTGGAATCGTGTATTGTTTCACAGTATTGAAGGTTAGGGTTTAGGGTTGAAATCGTGTAACGTTTCATCTGGTTTCTATTTTCAATGGAATCGAAATAAGGATACTGAAGAGACAATGAGACTACCTAGTTTGTAGACTATTGAAACACTACTGCGACGGTCATGAATTTACACTGTTATGATATATTATTTACATATTGAAATTTCATACAAAATATATCACAACGGTGTATATAAACAACCGTAGTCATAACTTTTAATTTTTTTAAATAGAAGTAAATAAAAAAGTAAATGCGCGCTTTAACATAAAAGGAATAATATATATGAATACGCTGAGGTTCGAACACATGAAAGCTTGAAGGTATCACTACGGTTGATTTATCAACCGTTGTTATATACAGATAATCACCACGGTTGGTTTATCAACCGTTGTTATATACGAATAAGTTTTATTCAATAAACAGATAAAATACAATCGCGCCTTAATTTAGATATGTCACAACGGCGTAGGGATGAAGCGTTGTGAGCATGGCGTCGTTGTTTACGCGTTTTGTAGTAGTGCTTATGCTTAGTAAGTTATATTTAAAACCTTCCACGTATTGAACATGCTCAATCTTAGTAGAATAATTCTTACCAATTATACCAATACTTTTGATTTTTAATTTGACACCATTTCCATAAGCTATTGATCCACCATCTTTTTCTTTCAATGATAAGAAATAATTTCTATCTCTAGTCATATGTCTTGAGCAACCACTGTAAAGCCCATATATATATACATACATCAAAGCCTATATTATACATGAAAGCCACGTTTGGTACTGAAATATACAATAAGTTCCTAGTAAACACATTATACATATACATGCCCAAAACCCTAAATACAAAAAAATCTACGGCATAGTATATCTACAAGATGTTACAAAGATAAATACTAGGAACTAGATCAAATAATGATCTCAAAAATCTCCACAACGGAAGCCTTGCCACACAAAAGCTACGATCCGTAAGGAAAGTCAAACAACCTTGTCCTTACCCTTCGCCGAACCTGCAGAACCTGTGATGTAAACAACAACAGTGGGGTGAGATACATCAAATCTCAGTGAGTCCTCTATCTTATGGATTCTCTCGGCTTTACAAGGTTCTAATCAATACCTAACTCAAGTCGGGGAAAAAGGAACTAGACCTTGAGATCAACCCTTTCTGACTAGAGAAACAATCGTGCGATACACAAAACGACATACAAGTTAAGAATCTTCTCCCCGGCCAGCCATACGAGGCAAATACAACACGGTTCACGGATTCTTAACGTATATAACTTCTCCCCGGCTAGCCATACAAGGCAAATACAACACGGGGCACGGTTATCTACCACTAAGTAACTTCTCCCCGGCCAGCCCACACAAGGAGCACTTCAACACGGGTCACGGTTACTCACTTAATAAATACTTCTCCCCGGCCATCCCACACAAGGGGCTCTTCAACACGGGTCACGGTATTTATTAAGACACACACAACAAACCGGAGGAATACGATCCTCCACTAACAACTACTTAACAAGGACACTCCTCTAGTATCGATGTAAGAATTGCCGCACGATTCTCTAAGTCATTCTATTGTACTAAGGTTTCCTTGCTCTACCTGTTTCATATTTTAACATGCGTAAAACACCCCAATTACACACAATTAAAACGGTAACAGTCGACAAAACGACACTATTCCAAATTCCCAACATAATTAAATTGGCCAACAATCTCAAAACCATTTTAATAAGGAAGTACATTTTATTAGCTTTCCAACGATACCAATAATGTTCAAAACGGATAATCGTAACACAAGTTATGGAAATAACCAGAAATGGTATCGCGAAAAAACAAATTCTGCACTCTCACTGGCCGTACGCGTATTGCCTTGTGCCATACGCGTACTGCCCAGCTGGCTCGCCCAGCCATACGCGTATTGCCCAAAGTGATACGCGTATGGGCAGAGGCTGATTTTTCCCCCAAAAAGTCCACTAAAACTCCAATACGCGTATTGCCTCAAACCATACGCGTATTGCCACCTCCCATACGCGTAACGCCTAAAATCCTTCCTTACCATACGCGTATTGCCCAACCCAATACGCGTATTGCCTTGCGTGATAAGCGTATGGGCAGAGGATACCCAGAATTTTTCCTGCAGAAAATTCTGCTATGGGTTTCTCAAATTCAACCCCAAAATTCCATTTTTCCCAATCAAAATACATCAAAACATGTTATAAATATAACAACCAATATACTACACAGTCAAATATCGAATTTCAGCAGTTAGATTGTGATTCTATTGCAAAATTACTCATTTCTCACAATATCAAAACTAACTCTAAACTCATAAAACTCTACAACTAATGTGTCTATCTAGAACCCACCTGGATTACAAGATGAGGATGATGAAGCTGAGATGAAAAAGATGAAAATGGGTTGATGATTCTAGCTCTTGAGTTCTTGAGAAATTTTTCTCTTCTTTTCCTTCCTTTTTCCTTCCTTTTCCTTCTCTTCACTTTCTCTCTCCAATGCTACTATCTTTGCAAATAAGGGAAAAGGAAAAGACATAGAGAAAACATTAATTGGTAATACTACTAATTGTCCAATTTACCTCAAATGCACCAATTAATAAAACTCAAAGTTAAATAATATTAATCTAATCAGTTCCGAGTTCGTCAGTTTACTCTAATTATTTTAATCCAATAATTGTTCAGAGTACACCGGAACCCAGTTGATCATAATAATATTATCCAAAGCGTTCACAAAATTACGGGGTATTACATCCTCCCCCACCCCCTTAAATAGAAATTCATCCTCGAATTCAAAAGATTACCTGAATAGATGAGGGTAAGTATCTCGCATCTCTGATTCTAGTTCCCAAGTAGCATCACCCGGATGCGTCACATCCCATTGCACCTTCACAAGAGGAATGTCTTTGTTCCTTAACACCTTTGTTTCTCTTCCCACAATACGACTCGGTTGCTATTTGAAAGTTAAGTCTGCTTCTATTTCCACCGATTCTGGTATAATTTTCTGAAGAGGATCCGGAACAAACCTTCAGAGCTGAGATACATGAAAGACGTCATGCATCTCTGACAGAGAGGGTGGTAAGGCTAATCTGTAAGCGACTTCACCAATCCTTTCTAAGATCTGATACAGTCCCACGTATCTTGTACTTAACTTGCATGACTTAAACGGTCCTTTTAATCTCAATCTCGGAGTAACTTTCAAAAATACATGGTCACCTTCTTCAAATTCCAAAGGTCTCCTACGATTGTCCGCATAACTCTTTTGACGATCTTGGGCTTGCTTCACTTTCTCGTGGATCATTCTAATCTTTTCTGAGTCTCTTGAATAATGTCGGGTCCCAAAATTCTATCTTCGCCAACTTCTGCCCAACACAAAGGTGTCATACACTTTCTCCCATACAATGCTTCGTAAGGAGCCATGCCGATGCTCGCATGGTAACTATTATTATAAGAAAACTTAATTAATGGTAAAAGTTCCTTCCAATTGCCTCTACTCTCTAGCACATGGGCTCTTAACATATCTTCCATTGTTTGTATTGTTCGCTCAGTCTGACCATCCTTCTGAGGATGATTCGACGTGCTCAAACGCAACTTCGTACCCATCGCTTGTTGAAAAACCTTCCAAAACCTTGAAGTAAACTTCGGATCTCTATCGGACACTATATTAGAGGCAACACCATGCAATCTCACAATTTCAGCGATAAACAATATTGCAAGGTGACTTGCCTTGTAAGTAGTCTTCACGGCTAAGAAATACGCGGATTTCGTTAGTCGATCCACAATCACCCAAATAGAGTCATAACCACCTTGCATACGGGGTAAACCTACTGCAAAGTCCATAGAAATACTATCCCATTTCCATACCAGAATTTCTAGAGGTTGTAACAAGCCACCCGGTCTTTGGTGTTCGATCTTCACTTATTGGCACACCGCACATCCCGACACATACACCGCAATATCCCTTTTCATCCCGGACCACCAATAGTCCCTCTTTAAATCTTGATACATCTTTGAAGACCCCGGATGTATAGTAAAAGTACCCTTATGCGCTTCTTCCAAAATCTTCCTTTTTAACTTCGTGTTATCCGGAACACAAATCCTTTGGTTAAATAAAATAATTTCGTCGGTAGCTCGCACAAAACCCGGTTGTACTAACACTTCTTGTAACTTCTCATCTAACCCTTGTTCTTGTTGGATTTCTTCCCTAAGAGTAGAATTGATATTCAAATTTCCCATCATCACACCATTAGAACTCCAAACAAATTGAAGATTTAGATCTCGAAATTTTTCCAATAACGTATACTCTAGCATCATCAACTCGGCATTATGCAACACCTTCCTACTCAATGCATCCGCCACTTTATTGGCTTTACCCGGATGGTATTTTAGCTCCAAGTCATAATCCTTCAAATACTCCATCCATCTCCTTTGATGCATGTTTAACTCTTTCTGATCAAAGAGGTACTTTAAGCTCTTATGGTCGCTAAACATCTCAAAACGTACACCATACAAATAGTGACGCCACACTTTCAAAGTAAATACAACTGCCGCCAATTCTAAATCACGCGTTGGATAATTCTCTTCATGGACTTTCAACTGTCGAGAAGCATAAGCCACTACGTGTCCATCTTGCATTAACACACCTCCTAATCCCATCTTCGATGCATCACAATATACCTCATACGACTTGCTAGGATCAGGAATAACCAAAACAGGAGCGGTCGTCAATCTTTCCTTCAAACACTTAAAACTTCGTTCACAAGCCGAATCCCACTTGTAAGAACAATCCTTTCGAGTAAGTCTCGTCATTGGGAAAGCCAGTTGCGAAAAGCCTTTGATAAACCTTCTGTAATACCCTGCCAATCCCAAGAAACTTCTAACTTCAGAAGCATTCTTCGGTCTCTCCCAATTAATCCCTGCTTCAACTTTTGATGAATCAACCGCTACACCTCCCTGAGATATGACATGACCAAGAAAATTAACCTCAGACATCCAAAACTCACACTTACTTAACTTAGCAAAAAGTTGCCTCTCTTGTAAGTTGGAAAAAACGATTCTTAGGTGTTCTCCGTGCTCTTGAGGATCACGATTATAGATAAGAATGTCATCAATGAAAATCACCACAAATTGGTCCAGGTATGGTTGAAATATTCGATTCATATAATCCATGAAAACTGTGAGAGCATTCGTCACACCGAAAGGCATCACCAAAAACTCATAATGACCATAACGGGTTCTAAACGCAGTTTTTGGTACATCTGAACTCTTCACACGAATCTGATGATAACCCGACCGTAAATCAATCTTCGAGAACAAACAGGCTCCTTTCAATTGATCTAACAGATCGTCTATCCTTGGTAATGGGTATTTATTCTCAATGGTGACATTATTCAACTGACGGTAATCGAAACATAACCGCATTCCACCATCCTTTTTCTTTACCAATAACACTGGAGCTCCCCAGGGGGAAACACTTGGTCGAACAAAATTCTTAGCCATTAATTCTTCCAATTGATCCTTTAGTTCTCTTAATTCAAGTGGTGCCATCCGATACGGAGAAACGGATATTGGAGTCGTTCTCGGTATCAGGTCAATAAAGAATTCCACTTCCCTCTCCGGAGGAAGAGAAGTGACATCCTCGGGAAAAACTTCAGGAAACTCACAAACTACCGGAATACTCAAAACTTGAAGGTTGCTACTCTCCTCCTTAGTAAGGACCAAAAGAACAGACTTCTCCTTTTCAAACAAGAAATTAAGAATTCCAACCGTACCTTCCAAAATAGTAGTTAACACGTCCCTTGGAGTAGCCTCATCGGATGGAATAATGATTAACTTTTCCTGGCACCCAATAAATACCGAATTAGCTGAAAGCCAATCCATTCCTAATATGTCATCAACTTTCTTAAGCGGTAAACAGATAAGGTCAATCTGGAAAACTCTATCATTCATAGACAAAACACAATTTTCACACATCAACGGTGTCTCAACCATTTCATCCATGGAGGTAGTGACCACCATAGGAGGAAACAAAGGAACAGCTTGCAACCCAAGTTGCTTCACACATCCCGTTGACACAAAAGAATGCGTTGCCCCACAATCAAATAAAACAAGACAGCGATGCCCATTTACGAAACACGTACCCGCAATCAAGGAGTTATCATTCTTTGTCTTCCTTGCATCTAAGGTATAAACTCTCCCGGTATTCCGTCCTTGCCCTTGGCTTTTATTCTGAGTACAATCTCTAGCCACATGACCCAATCCATTACAATTATAACACCTAAAATTTTCGTCGACACACTTCCCAAAATGACGTTTGTTGCACACTTTACACTGAGGAATAGCATTAGGTCTAGCAACTTGCTTTCCTTTGAAAGCTTGTGATCTTGGCCCAAACTATTGACTTGCTCTTCCACGATCACCCTTATTTACCCTACTTGCAACACTTTCCGCTTGCACTTTCTTCAAACTATGCTCTGCCACATAACATTGTCTTAGAACTTCTGCATAAGTAGTGAATTCCCTCTGAGATACACTATGAGAGATTTCCGCTTTTAGTCCAAAAAGAAACTGATCTATTTTTCACCGTTCATCCGGAGAATACATAGCATGCCTAGAATAAGCAGCCATATTCTCAAACTTTTCAGCATAACTGGCCACATTCATATTACCCTGTCTTAACTGTTGAAATTCAAACTCTTTCTGAGTCCGCAAGGAGCTAGGAAAATACTTCTCCATAAAAGTTACCTTGAATTGTTCCCAGACCTTGGGCACACCCTGAATAGTCATAAGAGCCGACGCATTCTCCCACCACCTAATGGCAGGACCCTTCAAGGAATGCGAAGCAAAAACCACTTTATTCTCCTTGGTATACTGCACTATCAAGAATATCCTTTCCATACCTAAAATCCATTCGTGAGCCTTTACAGGATCCAATCTGCCATGGAATTCCAAAGGATTCATGCGGGAGAAATCCCGGAAAGTCCCACCTACCGCTTCTGGAACAACCACCTGAGGATGCACACCTCTATTTAATTGTTGAACCATTTGCTGCATAAACTGATTTTGTTGTTGCTGCATTTGTTGCATAAACTGATACAGAGGAGCATTCCCATCGCCGACCGGCGGATTCGTCCCAGTTGGAGTAGTTCGTGGCCTACCATTGTTGTTTCTGTGCCCGTCAGACATGTTCCTGAATGTCGCACAGATAGGATTAAGTTGATCAGGCTCAATACCATAAATATAACACATAAGACCAAAGGCGACACAACGCATATGAAACGGAAAGAAAAACTTATTCTATTTCATGGCTAGGTCGAGGATACAACCTGCTCTGATACCAAATGTAAAGCCCATATATATATACATACATCAAAGCATATATTATACATAAAATCCACGTTTGGTACTGAAATATACAATAAGTTCCTAGTAAACACATTATACATATACATGCCCAAAACCCTAAATACAAAAAAAAACTACGGCATAGTATATCTACAAGATGTTACAAAGATAAATACTAGGAACTAGATCAAATAATGATCTCAAAAATCTCCACAACGGAAGCCTTGCCACACAAAAGCTACGATCCGTAAGGACAGTCAAACAACCTTGTCCTTACCCTTCGCCGAACCTGCAGAACCTGTGATGTAAACAACAACAGTGGGGTGAGATACATCAAATCTCAGTGAGTTCTCTATCTTATGGATTATCTCGCCTTTACAAGGTTCTAATCAATACCTAACTCAAGTCAGGGAAAAAGGAAATATAGCTTGAGATCAAACATTTCTGACTAGAGAAACAATCGTGCGATACACAAAACGACATACAAGTTAAGAATCTTCTCCCCGGCCAGCCATACGAGGCAAATACAACACGGGTCACGGATTCTTAACATATATAACTTCTCCCCGGCCAGCCATACAAGGCAAATACAACACGGGTCACGGTTATCTACCACTAAGTAACTTCACCCCGGCCAGCCCACACAAGGAGCACTTCAACACGGGTCACGGTTACTCACTTAATAAATACGTCTCCCCGGCCATCCCGGACAAGAGGCTCTTCAACACTGGTCACGGTATTTATTAAGACACACACAACAAACCAGAGGAATACGATCCTCCACTAACAACTACTTAACAAGGACACTCCTCTAGTATCGATGTAAGAATTGTCGCACGATTCTCTAAGTCATTCTATTGTACTAAGGTTTCCTCGCTCTACCTGTTTCATATTTTACCATGCGTAAAACACCTCAATTACACACAATTAAAATGGTAAAAGTCGACAAAACAACACTATTCCAAATTCTCGACATAATTAAATCGGCCAACAATCTCAAAACCATTTTAATAAGGAAGTACATTTTATTAGCTTTCCAACGATACCAAGAATGTTCAAAACGGATAATCGGAACACAAGTTATGGAAATAACCAGAAATGGTATCGCGAAAAAACAAATTCTGCACTCTCACTGGCCGTACACGTATTGCCTTATGCCATACGCGTACTGCCCTGCTGGCTCGCCCAGCCATACGCGTATTGCCCAAAGTGATACGCGTATGGGCAGACGCTGATTTTTCCCCCAAAAAGTCCACTAAAACTCCAATACGCGTATTGCCTCAAACCATACGCGTATTGCCACATCCCATACGCGTAACGCCTAAAATCCGTCCTTACCATACGCGTATTGCACAACCCAATACGCGTATTGCCTTGCTTGATACGCGTATGGGCAGAGGAAACCCAGAATTTTTACTGCAGAAAATTCTGCTACGGGTTTCTCAAATTCAACCCCAAAATTCCATTTTTCCGAATCAAAATACATCAAAACATGTTATAAACATAACAACCAGTATACTACACAGTCAAATTTTGAATTTCAGCAGTTAGATTATGATTCTATTGCAAAATTACTCATTTCTCACAATATCAAAACTAACTCTAAACTCATAAAACTCTACAACTAATGTGTCTATCTAGAACCCACTTGGATTACAAGATGAGGATGATGAAGCTGAGATGAAAAAGATGAAGATGGGTTGATGATTCTAGCTCTTGAGCTCTTGAGAAATTTTTCTCTTCTTTTCCTTCCTTTTTCCTTCCTTTTCCTTCTCTTCACTTTCTCTCTCCAATGCTACTATCTTTGCAAATAAGGGAAAAGGAAAAGACATAGAGAAAACTTTAATTGGTAATACTACTAATTGTCCAATTTACCTCAAATGCACCAATTAATAAAACTCCAAGTTAAATAATATTAATCTAATCAGTTCCGAGTTCGTCAGTTTACTCTAATTATTTTAATCCAATAATTATTCAGAGTACACCAGAACCCAGTTGATCATAATAATATTATCCAAAGCGTTCACAAAATTACGGGGTATTACATCCTCCCCCCCCCCCTTAAATAGAAATTCATCCTCGAATTCAAAAGATTACCTGAACAGACGACGGTAAGTATCTCGCATCTCTGATTCTAGTTCCCAAGTAGCATCACCCGGATGCGTCACATCCCATTGCACCTTCACAAGAGGAATGTCTTTGTTCCTTAACACCTTTGTTTCTCTTCCCACAATACGACTCGGTTGCTGTTTGAAAGTTAAGTCTGCTTCTATTTCCACCGATTCTGGTAGAATTGGCTGAAGAGGATCAGGAACAAACCTTCGGAGCTGAGATACATGAAAGACGTCATGCATCTCTGACAGAGAGGGTGGTAAGGCTAATCTGTAAGCGACTTCACCAATCCTTTCTAAGATCTGATACAGTCCCACGTATCTTGGACTTAACTTGCATGACTTAAACGGTCTTTTTAATCTCAATCTCGGAGTAACTTTCAAAAATACATGGTCACCTTCTTCAAATTCCAAAGGTCTCCTACGATTGTCCGCATAACTCTTTTGACAATCTTGGGCTTGCTTCACTTTCTCGTGGATCATTCGAATCTTTTCTGAGTCTCTTGAATAATGTCGGGTCCCAAAATTCTATCTTCGCCAACTTCTGCCTAACACAAAGGTGTCCTACACATTCTCACATACAATGCTTCGTAAGGAGCCATGCCGATGCTCGCATGGTAACTATTATTATAAGAAAACTTAATTAATGGTAAAAGTTCCTTCCAATTTCCTCTACTCTCTAGCACATGGGCTCTTAACATATCTTCCATTGTTTGTATTGTTCGCTCAGTCTGACCATCCTTCTGAGGATGATTCGACGTGCTCAAACGCAACTTCGTACCCATCGCTTGTTGAAAAACCTTCCAAAACCTTGAAGTAAACTTCGGATCTCTATTGGACACTATATTAGAGGGAACACCATGCAATCTCACAATTTCAGCGATAAACAATCTTGCAAGGTGACTTGCCTTGTAAGTAGTCTTCACGGCTAAGAAATGCGCGGATTTCGTTAGTCGATCCACAATCACCCAAATAGAGTCATAACCACCTTGCGTACGGGGTAAACCTACTGCAAAGTCCATAGAAATACTATCCCATTTCCATACCAGAATTTCTAGAGGTTGTAACAAGCCACCCGGTCTTTGGTGTTCGATCTTCACTTATTGGTACACCGCACATCCTGACACATACACCGCAATATCCCTTTTCATCCCGGACCACCAATAGTCCCTCTTTAAATCTTGATACATCTTTGAAGACCCCGGATGTATAGTAAAAGTACCCTTATGCGCTTCTTCCAAAATCTTCCTTTTTAACTCCGTGTTATCCGGAACACAAATCCTTTGGTTAAATAAAATAATTCCGTCGGTAGCTCGCACAAAACCCGGTTGTACTAACACTTCTTGTAACTTCTCATCTAACCCTTGTTCTTGTTGGATTTCTTCCCTAAGAGTAGAATTGATATTCAAATTTCCCATCATCACACCATTAGAACTCCAAGCAAATTGAAGATTTAGATCTCGAAATTTTTCCAATAACGTATACTCTAGCATCATCAACTCAGCATTATGCAACACCTTCCTACTCAATGCATCCGCCACTTTATTGGCTTTACCCGGATGGTATTTTAGCTCCAAGTCATAATCCTTCAAATACTCCATCCATCTCCTTTGATGTATGTTCAACTCTTTCTGATCAAAGAGGTACTTTAAGCTCTTGTGGTCGCTAAACATCTCAAAGCGTACACCATACAAATAGTGACGCCACACTTTCAAAGTAAATACAACTTCCGCCAATTCTAAATCATGCGTTGGATAATTCTCTTCATGGACTTTCAACTGTCGAGAAGCATAAGCCACTACGTGTCCATCTTGCATTAACACACCTCCTAATCCCATCTTCGATGCATCACAATATACCTCATACGACTTGCTAGGATCAGGAATAACCAAAACATGAGCGGTCGTCAATCTTTCCTTCAAACACTTAAAACTTCGTTCACAAGCCGAATCCCACTCGTACGAACAATCCTTTCGAGTAAGTCTTGTCATTGGGAAAGCCAGTTGCGAAAAGCCTTTGATAAACCTTCTGTAATACCCTGCCAATCCCAAGAAACTTCTAACTTCAGAAGCATTCTTCGGTCTCTCCCAATTAATCACTGCTTCAACTTTTGATGAATCAACCGCTACACCTCCCTGAGATATGACATGATCAAGAAAATTAACCTCAGACATCCAAAACTCACACTTACTTAACTTAGCAAAAAGTTGCCTCTCTTGTAAGATGGATAAAATGATTCTTAGGTGTTCTCCGTGCTCTTGAGGATCACGAGAATAGATAAGAATGTCATCAATGAAAATCACCACAAATTGGTCCAGGTAAGGTTGAAATATTCTATTCATATAATCCATGAAAACTGTCGGAGCATTCGTCACACCGAAAGGCATCACCAAAAACTCATAATGACCATAACGGGTTCTAAACGCAGTCTTTGGTACATCTGAACTCTTCACATGAATCTGATGATAACCCGACCGTAAATTAATCTTCGAGAACAAACTGGCTCCTTTCAATTGATCTAACAGATCGTCTATCCTTGGTAATGGATAGTTATTCTTGATGGTGACCTTATTCAACTGAAGGTAATCGATACACAACCGCATTCCACCATCCTTTTTCTTTACCAATAACACTGGAGCTCCCCAGGGGGAAACACTTGGTCGAACAAAATGCTTAGCCATTAATTCTTCCAATTGATCCTTTAGTTCTCTTAATTCAAGTGGTGCCATCCGATACGGAAAAACGGATATTGGAGCCGTTCCCGGTATCAGGTCAATAGAGAATTCCACTTCCCTCTCCGAAGGAATAGAAGTGACATCCTCAGGAAAAACTTCAGGAAACTCACAAACTACCGGAATACTCAAAACTTGAAGGTTGCTACTCTTCTCCTTAGTAAGGACCAAAAGAACAGACTTCTCCTTTTCAAACAAGAAATTAAGAATTCCAGCCGTACCTTCCAAAATAGTAGTTAACACGTCCCTTGGAGTAGCCTCATCGGATGGAATAATGATTAACTTTTCCTCGCACCCAATAAATACCGAATTAGCTGAATGCCAATCCATTCCTAATACGACATCAACTTTCTAAAGCGGTAAACATATAAGGTCAATCTAGAAAACTCTATCATTCACAGACAAAACACAATTTTCACACATCAACGGTGTCTCAACCATTTCATCCATGGAGGTAGTGACCACCATAGGTGGAAACAAAGGAACAGCTTGCAACCCAAGTTGCTTCACACATCGCGTTGACACAAAAGAATGCGTTGCCCCACAATCAAATAAAACAAGACAAGGATGCCCATTTATGAAACATGTACCCGCAATCAAGGAGTTATCATTCTTTGTCTTCCTTGCATCTAAGGTATAAACTCTCCCGGTATTCTGTCCTTGCCCTTGGCTTTTATTCTGAGTACAATCTCTAGCCACATGACCCAATCCATTACAATTATAACACCTAAAATTTCCGTCGACACACTTCCCAAAATGACGTTTGTTGCACACTTTACACTGAGGAATAGCATTAGGTCTAGCAACTTGCTTTCCTTTGAAAGCTTGTGATCTTGGCCCAAACTGTTGACTTGCTCTTCCACGATCACCCTGATTTACCCTACTTGCAACACTTTCCGCTTGCACTTTCTTCAAACTATGCTCCGCCACATAACATTGTCTAAGAACTTCTGCATAAGTAGTGAATTCCCTCTGAGATACACTATGAGAGATTTTCGCTTTTAGTCCAAAAAGAAACTGATCTATTTGCCACCGTTCATCCGGAGAATACATAGCCTGCCTAAAATAAGCAGCCATATTCTCAAACTTTTCAGCATAACTGGCCACAGTCATATTACCCTGTCTTAACTGTTGAAATTCAAACTCTTTCTGAGTCCGCAAGGAGCTAGGAAAATACTTCTCCATAAAAGTTACCTTGAATTGTTCCCAGACCTTGGGCACACCCTGAATAGTCATAAGAGCCGACACACTCTCCCACCACCTCATGGCAGGACCCTTCAAGGAATGCGAAGCAAAAACCACTTTATTCTCTTCGGTACACTGCACTATCAAGAATATCCTTTCCATACCTGAAATCCATTTGTGAGCCTTTACAGGATCCAATCCGCCATGGAATTCCGAAGGATTCATGCGGGAGAAATCCCGGAAAGTCCCACCTACCGCTTCTGGAACAACCATCTGAGGATGCATACCTCCATTTAATTGTTGAACCATTTGCTGCATAAACTGATTCTGTTGTTGCTGCATTTGTTGCATAAACTGATACAGAGGAGCATTCCCATCGCCGACCGGCGGATTCGTCCTAGTTGGAGTAGTTCGGGGCCTACCACTGTTGTTTCTGCGCCCGTCAGACATGTTCCTGAATGTCACACAGATAGGATTAAGTTGATCAGGCTCAATACCATAAATATAACACATAAGACCAAAGGCGACACCACCCATATGAAACGGAAAGAAAAACTTATTATATTTCATGGCTAGGTCGAGGATACAACCTGCTCTGATACCAACTGTAAAGCCCATATATATATACATACATCAAAGCATATATTATACATGAAATCCACGTTTGGTACTGAAATATACAATAAGTTCCTAGTAAACACATTATACATATACATGTCCAAAACCCTAAATACAAAAAAAAACTACGGCATAGTATATCTACAAGATGTTACAAAGATAAATACTAGGAACTAGATCAATAATGATCTCAAAAATCTCCACAACGGAAGCCTTGCCACACAAAAGCTACGATCCATAAGGACAGTCAAACAACCTTGTCCTTACCCTTCGCCGAACCTACTGAACCTGTGATGTAAACAACAACAGTGGGGTGAGATACATCAAATCTCAGTGAGTTCTCTATCTTATGGATTATCTAGCCTTTACAAGGTTCTAATCAATACCTAACTCAAGTCGGGGAAAAAGGAACTAGACCTTGAGATCAAACATTTCTGACTAGAGAAACAATCGTGCGATACACAAAACGACATACAAGTTAAGAATCTTCTCCCCGGCCAGCCATACGAGGCAAATACAACACGGGTCACGGATTCTTAACGTATATAACTTCTCCCCGGCCAGCCATACAAGGCAAATACAACACGGGTCACGGTTATCTACCACTAAGTAACTTCTCCCCGGCCAGCCCACACAAGGAGCACTTCAACACGGGTCACGGTTACTCACTTAATAAATACTTCTCCCCGGCCATCCCGCACAAGGGGCTCTTCAACACGGGTCACGGTATTTATTAAGACACACACAACAAACCGGAGGAATACGATCCTCCACTAACAACTACTTAACAAGGATACTTCTCTAGTATCGATGTAAGCATTGCCGCACGATTCTCTAAGTCATTCTATTGTACTAAGGTTTCCTCGCTCTACCTGTTTCATATTTTAACATGCGTAAAACACCTCAATTACACACAATTAAAATGGTAAAAGTCTACAAAATGACACTATTCCAAATTCCAGACATAATTAAATTGGCCAACAATCTCAAAACCATTTTAATAAGGAAGTCCATTTTATTAGCTTTCCAACGATACCAAGAATGTTCAAAACGGATAATCGGAACACAAGTTATGGAAATAATCAGAAATGGTATCGCGAAAAAACAAATTCTGCACTCTCACTGGCCGTACGCGTATTGCCGTATGCCATACGCATACTGCCCAGCTGGCTCGCCCAGCCATACGCATATTGCCCAAAGTGATACACGTATGGGCAGAGGCTTATTTTTCCCCCAAAAAGTCCACTAAAACTCAAATACGCGTATTGCCTCATACCATACGCGTATTGCCACATCCCATACGCGTAACGCCTAAAATCCTTCCTTACCATACGCGTATTGCCCAACCCAATACGCGTATTGCCTTGCTTGATACGCGTATGGGCAGAGGAAACTCAGAATTTTTCCTGCAGAAAATTCTGCTACGGGTTTCTCAAATTCAACCCCATAATTCAATTTTTCCCAATCAAAATACATCAAAACATGTTATAAACATAACAACCAGTATACTACACAGTCAAATATCAAATTTCAGCAGTTAGATTGTGATTCTATTGCAAAATTACTCATTTCTCACAATATCAAAACTAACTCTAAACTCATAAAACTCTACAACTAATGTGTCTATCTAGAACCCACCTGGATTACAAGATGAGGATGATGAAGCTGAGATGAAAAAGATGAAGATGGGTTGATCATTCTAGCTCTTGAGCTCTTGAGAAATTTTTCTCTTCTTTTCCTTCCTTTTTCCTTCCTTTTCCTTCTCTTCACTTTCTCTCTCCAATGCTACTATCTTTGCAAATAAGGGAAAAGGAAAAGACATAGAGAAAACATTAATTGGTAATACTACTAATTGTCCAATTTACCTCAAATGATTAATAAAACTCCAAGTTAAATAATATTAATCTAATCAGTTCTGTGTTCGTCAGTTTACACTAATTATTTTAATCCAATAATTGTTCAGAGTACACCGGAACCCAGTTGATCATAATAATATTATCCAAAGCGTTCACAAAATTACGGGGTATTACATCCTCCCCCCCCCCCCCCCTTAAATAGAAATTCATCCTCGAATTCAAAAGATTACCTGAACAAACGAGGGTAAGCATCTCGCATCTCTGATTCTAGTTCCCAAGTAGCATCACCCGGATGCGTCACATCCCATTGCACCTTCACAAGAGGAATGTCTTTGTTCCTTAACACCTTTGTTTCTCTTCCCACAATACAACTCGGTTGCGGTTTGAAAGTTAAGTCTGCTTCTATTTCCACCGATTCTGGTAGAATTGGCTGAAGAGGATCAGGAACAAACCTTCGGAGCTGAGATACATGAAAGACGTCATGCATCTCTGACAGAGAGGGTGGTAAGGCTAATCTGTAAGCGACTTCACCAATCCTTTCTAAGATCTGATACGGTCCCACGTATCTTGGACTTAACTTGCATGACTTAAACGGTCCTTTTAATCTCAATCTCGGAGTAACTTTCAAAAATACATGGTCACCTTCTTCAAATTCCAAAGGTCTCCTACGATTGTCCGTATAACTCTTTTGACGATCTTGGGCTTGCTTCACTTTCTCGCAGATCATTCGAATCTTTTCTGAGTCTCTTGAATAATGTCGGGTCCCAAAATTCTATCTTCGCCAACTTCTGCCTAACACAAAGGTGTCCTACACATTCTCACATACAATGCTTCGTAAGGAGCCATGCCGATGCTCGCATGGTAACTATTATTATAAGAAAAGTTAATTAATGGTAAAAGTTCCTTCCAATTGCCTCTACTCTCTAGCACATGGGCTCTTAACATATCTTCCATTGTTTGTATTGTTCGCTCAGTCTGACCATCCGTCTGAGGATGATTCGACGTGCTCAAACGCAACTTCGTACCCATCGCTTGTTGAAAAACCTTCCAAAACCTTGAAGTAAACTTCGGATCTCTATCGGACACTATATTAGAGGGAACACCATGCAATCTCACAATTTCAGCGATAAACAATCTTGCAAGGTGACTTGCCTTGTAAGTAATCTTCACGGCTAAGAAATGCGCAGATTTCGTTAGTCGATCCACAATCACCCAAATAGAGTCATAACCACCTTGAGTACGGGGTAAACCTACTGCAAAGTCCATATAAATACTATCCCATTTCCATACCGGAATTTCTAGAGGTTGCAACAAGCCACCCGGTCATTGGTGTTCGATCTTCACTTGTTGGAACACCGCACATCCCGATACATACACCGCAATATCCCTTTTCATCCCGGACCACCAATAGTCCTTCTTTAAGTCTTGATACATCTTTGAAGACCCCGGATGTATAGTAAAAGTACCCTTATGCACTTCTTCCAAAATCTTCCTTTTTAACTCCGTGTTATTCGGAACACAAATCCTTTGGTTAAATAAAATAATTCCGTCGGTAGCTCGCACAAAACCCGGTTGTACTAACACTTCTTGTAACTTATCATCTAACCCTTGTTCTTGTTGGATTTCTTCCCTAAGAGTAGAATTGATATTCAAATTTCCCATCATCACACCATTAGAACTCCAAACAAATTGAAGATTTAGATCTCGAAATTTTTCCAATAACGTATACTCTAGCATCATCAACTCGGCATTATGCAACACCTTCCTACTCAATGCATCCGCCACTTTATTGGCTTTACCTGGATGGTATTTTAGCTCCAAGTCATAATCCTTCAAATACTCCATCCATCTCCTTTGACGCATGTTCAACTCTTTCGGATCATAGAGGTACTTTAAGCTCTTGTGGTCGCTAAACATCTCAAAACGTACACCATTCAAATAGTAACGCCACACTTTCAAAGTAAATACAACTGTCGCCAATTCTAAATCATGCATTGGATAATTCTCTTCATGTACTTTCAACTGTCGAGAAGCATAAGCCACTACGTGTCCATCTTGCATTAACACACCTCCTAATCCCATCTTCGATGCATCACAATATACCTCATACGACTTGCTAGGATCAGGAATAACCAAAACAGGAGCGGTCGTCAATCTTTCCTTCAAACACTTAAAACTTCATTCACAAGCCGAATCCCACTCGTACGAACAATCCTTTCGAGTAAGTCTCGTCATTGGGAAAGCCAGTTGCGAAAAGCCTTTGATAAACCTTCTGTAATACCCTGCCAATCCCAAGAAACTTCTAACTTCAGAAGCATTCTTCGGTCTCTCCCAATTAATCGCTGCTTCAACTTTTGATGAATCAACCGCTACACCTCCCTGAGATATGACATGACCAAGAAAATTAACCTCAGACATCCAAAACTCACACTTACTTAACTTAGCAAAAAGTTTCCTTTTTTGTAAGATGGATAAAACGATTTTTAGGTGTTCTCCGTGCTCTTGAGGATCACGAGAATAGATAAGAATGTCATCAATGAAAATCACCACAAATTGGTCCAGGTAAGGTTGAAATATCCGATTCATATAATCCATGAAAACTGCCGGAGCATTCGTCACACCGAAAGGCATCACCAAAAATTCATAATGACCATAACGGGTTCTAAACGCAGTCTTTGGTACATCTGAACTCTTCACACGAATCTGATGATAACCCGACCGTAAATTAATCTTCGAGAACACACAGACTCCTTTCAATTGATCTAACAGATCGTCTATCCTTGGTAATGGGTATTTATTCTTGAGGGTGACCTTATTCAACTGACGGTAATCAATACACAACCGCATTCCACCATCCTTTTTCTTTACCAATAACACTGGAGCTCCCTAGGGGGAAACACTTGGTCGAACAAAATTCTTAGCCATTAATTCTTCCAATTGATCCTTTAGTTCTCTTAATTCAAGTGATGCCATCCGATACGGAGAAACGGATATTGGAGCCGTTCCCGGTATCAGGTCAATAGAGAATTCCACTTCCCTCTCCGGAGGAAGAGAAGTGACATCCTCGGGAAAAACTTCAGGAAACTCACAAACTACCGGAATACTCAAAACTTGAAGGTTGCTACTCCCCTCCTTAGTAAGAACCAAAAGAACAGACTTCTCCTTTTCAAACAAGAAATTAAGAATTCCAACCGTACCTTCCAAAATAGTAGTTAACACTTCCCTTGGAGTAGCCTCATCGGATGGAATAATGATTAACTTTTCCTCACACCCAATAAATACCGATTTAGCTGAAAGCCAATCCATTTCTAATACGACATCAACTTTCTTAAGCGGTAAACAGATAAGGTCAATCTGGAAAACTCTATCATTCACAGACAAAACACAATTTTCACACATCAACGGTGTCTAAACCATTTCATCCATGGCGGAAATGACCACCATAGGAGGAAACAAAGGAACAGCTTGCAACCCAAGTTGCTTCACACATCGCGTTGACACAAAAGAATGTGTTGCCCCACAATCAAATAAAACAAAACAAGGATGCCCATTTACGAAACACGTACCCGCAATCAGGGAGTTATCATTCTTTGTCTTCCTTGCATCTAAGGTATTAACTCTCCCGGTATTCCGTCCTTGCCCTTGGCTTTTATTCTGAGTACAATCTCTAGCCACATGACCCAATCCATTACAATTATAACACCTAAAATTTTCGTCGACACACTTCCCAAAATGACGTTTGTTGCACACTTTACACAGAGGAATAGCATTAGGTCTAGCAACTTGCTTTCCTTTGAAAGCTTGTGATCTTGGCCCAAACTGTTGACTTGCTCTTCCACGATCACCTTGATTTACCCTATTTGCAACACTTTCCGCTTGCACTTTCTTCAAACTATGCTCCGCCACATAACATTGTCTTAAAACTTCTGCATAAGTAGTGAATTCCCTCTGAGATACACTATGAGAGATTTCTGCTTTTAGTCCAAAAAGAAACTGATCCATTTCCCACCGTTCATCCGGAGCATACATAGCCTGCCTAGAATAAGCAGCCATATTCTCAAACTTTTCAGCATAACTGGCCACAGTCATATTACCCTGTCTTAACTGTTGAAATTCAAACTCTTTCTGAGTCCGCAAGGAGCTAGGAAAATACTTCTCCATAAAAGTTACCTTGAATTGTTCCCAGACCTTGGGCACACTCTGAATAGTCATAAGAGCCGACGCACTCTCCCACCACCTCATGGCAGGAACCTTCAAGGAATGCAAAGCAAAAACCACTTTATTCTCCTCGGTACACTGCACTATCAAGAAAATCCTTTCCATACCTGAAATCCATTCGTGAGCCTTTACAGGATCCAATCCGCCATGGAATTCCGAAGGATTCATGCGGGAGAAATCCCGGAAAGTCCCACCTACCGCTTCTGGAACAACCACATGAGGATGCAGACCTCCATTTAATTGTTGAACCATTTGCTGCATAAACTAATTCTATTGTTGCTGCATTTGTTGCATAAAATGATACAGAGGAGCATTCCCATCGCCGACCGGCGGATTCGTCCCAGTTGGAGTAGTTCGGGGCCTACCACGGTTGTTTCTGCGCCCGTCAGACATGTTCCTGAATGTCATACAGATAGGATTAAGTTGATCAGGCTCAATACCATAAATATAACACAAAAGACCAAAGGAGACACCACGCATATGAAACGGAAAGAAAAACTTATTCTATTTCATGGCTAGGTCGAGGATACGACCTGCTCTGATACCAACTGTAAAGCCCGTATATATATATACATACATCAAAGAATATATTATACATGAAATCCACGTTTGGTACTGAAATATACAATAAGTTCCTAGTAAACACATTATACATATACATGCCCAAAACCCTAAATACAAAAAAAAACTACGGCATAGTATATCTACAAGATGTTACAAAGATAAATACTAGGAACTAGATTAAATAATGATCTCAAAAATCTCCACAACGGAAGCCTTGCCACACAAAAGCAACGATCCGTAAGGAAAGTCAAACAACCTTGTCCTTACCCTTTGCCGAACCGGCAGAACCTGTGATGTAAACTACAACAGTAGGGTGAGATACATCAAATCTCAGTGAGTTCTCTATCTTATGGATTCTCTCGGCTTTACAAGGTTCTAATCAATACCTAACTCAAGTCGGGGAAAAAGGAACTAGACCTTGAGATCAAACATTTCTGACTAGAGAAACAATCGTGCGATACACAAAATGACATACAAGTTAAGAATCTTCTCCCCGGCCAGCCATACAAGGCAAATACAACACGGGTCACGGATTCTTAACGTATATAACTTCTCCCCGACCAGCCATACAAGGCAAATACAACACGGTTCACGGTTATCTACCACTAAGTAACTTCTCCCCGGCCAGCCCACACAAGGAGCACTTCAACACGGGTCACGGTTACTCACTTAATAAATACTTCTCCTCGGCCATCCCGCACAAGGGGCTCTTCAACACGGGTCACGGTATTTATTAAGACACACACAACAAACCGGAGGAATACGTGTAACGCCCCATTTTGTCTTATTTATTTAATCGAGTCGATTTAATTATTTTCGATTTATATTATTTTATTATTGACTTTTATTTGACAATATATTATTTTTCATCGTTGTTTATGTTATATCGCATTTTGAGAGCGTTTGGGAGATATTTTAGCTGAGGGGTATTTTGGTCTTTTACTTGGGTAAGTTTTATGTTTTTATATAAATAGAAAGAAATAGAGAGAAAATGAGAGAAAGAAGAAAAAGAGAAAAGAAGAGGAAGAGAAGAAAAAGAGGGAGAAGAGGAAAATCATCAAAATCAATGCTTGGACTTCGATTAATCGGGTAAGGGTGAGAAGTTTCGATTATATCATGCTTGTATATGTATATGTATGTTTTGTTTGATTGTTTGGGTGAAAAATATATGTTTTTCTATATGGTTGAATTTGTGAGCAATTGATAGAAATTGATGTTTTCACGGATGAATTGATGAAATGCATGCCTAAACGTGTTCTAACATGTTATTTTGGGTCATTGAGTGTGATACTATCAGGTGGGTTGAAGATTTGGATCATTTTCGGGTACCAAATACGTTTTGGAGAAATTCTGGTTTGTCCAGATTCGCCAGGCGAGTTGGTGGCGAGTCCGTTTCGCCAGGGATTCGCCAGGCGAATTTGTCTGGGACAGCAAAAACAGTATTTTCGTATTTTAGCCATAACTTTTGAACCGTAAGTCCGTTTTGGTCCCCGTTCGAAGCGTTGGAAAGCTAATGAAATATTATTTCTATTAAAAATGGGTTGGAGGTCAGTAGAGGATTTATTTAAGTCGTGGTTTTGAAAAAGTGTTGGTTTGTTGGATTTTTACCGTCGTATTGGTGTGCGAATGATGTGTTATCATGCTATATGCTTTTGATATGTAACGTATAGCTTGTGTGCTGTTATATGGCGTGAGTATATGTGATTAAATGTTGTACATGATTGATACGCATTGGTGATGGATGTATGATATTTGAATAGTTTTGTTTTGTCGACTTTTGCCGTTTAATTGTGTGAACATGATGTGTATATGCAATATGCTGCTGGTGTGGATATTGTATGACTTGTGTACTGTTGAGTGATGAAATTGCATGAAATACATATTGTGATGATGGTTGGTGGCCTTACGGCAAGGAAATGCGATGTATGGTAATTGTTGATATATGCATGATTATGGATGTGTATATGTGTGCATATTAAATGTCATGAGTCATTGTATGCCACGCATCATGATATGCATTGTTGTGACGTCCTGAGTGACATATTGATTCCAGAGGGAATCTGCTATAACATCGTGCGCCTTAAAAATAGGATGACCTAAAGTGATTTGATATATCGTGCGCCTTAAAAATAAGAGGACCTAAAGCGATGGTTATAGACGATCGTGTGCCCATGTGGGGTGTGAGCGATCGGATTGTGCGCCTTAAAAATAAGAGGACCTAAAGCAATCTGATTGGATCGTGCGCCTTAAAAATAAGAGGACCTAAAGCAATCCATAAACGTCGTGCGCCTTATACCAAGAGGACCTAAAGCGACGGGGAACATCGTTTGCCCGACGGGGTGTTACTTGAGTGAACCTCAGTAACGAGCGATGATTCCAGCAGAGTTCCTGAGTGAAATAGTGATGAGAAATATTGGAAGTCGGTACCGCATGGCATTTGCATAGAGTCGTTGTGTCGGTCTCTGTGCATTTGCATAAATCATGGATGCATTATGTGTGGAAAATCATGATTTGATTGATTATGTGTGAGAATTGTGAATGGATGCATTATGTGTGGAAAATCATGATTTGATTGATTATGTGTGAGAATTGTGAATGGATGCATTATGTGTGGAAATTGTGCATTGATTTGTTATGTGTTGAGATTGTGATAGCATTGGTAATTTGATGTGCATATGTGATAAATGCATTGGTTGTGGATAATATGTATTAGGCGTAGACATATGCTATGTGATGTGTGATATGTTTCTAAATGTTATGATTTGGTATGCCTTTTGTGCAAATATGTGAGTATATTGGATACTTGATATATGCTATATTGTTGGATTAATAGATATATGTTACGCATACGTGGTATGTTATATGTATTAGTATGTGGTGTTTGTGGTGAGAATAGCTATGCGTGTGAATTGTTATGTATTTGCATATTATTATGCAATCTTGATTTTAGTTGTTATTTCTCACCCTTCTACTATTTTATAATGCTCTACGAGGCATTGCAGATTAGAGTTGCTGGAGGTCTTTTTGTGAAGATTAGTCCTCCGTTCTGTTGTCGGTCTTGGTGTCTGCTCTGATACGTAGCACGGGAGTCGGGGAACGTTTCTATATCTATGTATACATTTGTTGAATGTATTTTGTAGTACTTTTGTGTATTTAGTGGATGTTCTAAAATGATTTATTTTGTAAAACAAGTCGGTTATGGATCTTTCCGCTTTATTCCATAATTGACCTTTCCCTTTATATGGAAAAAGTTTCCCCTTTGAGGGTATTCTATTTTATGCTATGTATCAAATTTATGAGCAGCGATGATGTTTTGTTTATTTAAATGTGACATCCTTGTTTCTGTCGAAAAAATGAATTTTTAGTTACTCTGATTTTATTTATGTATTATTTAAAAGCGATGGGAATTGGGGTGTTACATTAGTGGTATCAGAGCAGGTCGGTCCGTCCGGCCAAGTTGTTGAGTCAGTTGGTGTGACAGTTGAATACTATCCATGTTGTTGTTTGTTCCTTAGTACGTGATATGTGTGTGAAACACTGTCAGTGCTTTCTGGTTTTTCTAATCATTTGTCTTCAGGATTGAGAATGAGATAAGTGGGGGAGAAGCTCGACTTCGGGTGTGGAGCGTTGGCTCAGTGTGTTGTGAATTGCAAGATTGTAAGTGTTGTTTGGACAGTGTTGTTCCCAGTTCCGAAGGGAATGCGGAGGTAAGGTTTATGTCAACTAAGGATTTGTGCGTTAGGTAGTTTTGTGCGCAGGAAAGTGTTCTATGCTATGGAAGGTGAAGTTATTGTTTGTAAGGTGGAATAGAGGCGTCGGTATGTTGGTCAAGTTGGGAAGTTATTGAGAGAGGACGATTGGGTATCGTTAATGGTTGTTCTCAGAGAGTAGAGTGTGAACTCAAATTTGACAAAGGTGAAGATTTGAGGGTTGGATCTGCTAAGTAAGTAGAAAACTCTTAGTAGATGGGACTAAGATGTTTGTTTTGTCTTTGATGATAGTGTTCTGGAAATTGGCAGAAAGGACACAGTGATGAGCTACCGATTGTGCGTAATTTTTAGATGTATTCCCAGATGGAATATCGGATGTTAGTATTAGAAGTACCTGGACTGATAGAGCAGTTGGAAGATTTACTGGAAAGGAGAATTGTGAGGCTAAGTGTGTCGTCTTGGAGAGCCCCAGTATGGTTAGTAACAAAATGGAGGGATGATTGAATGGAATAACAAGCATTATGATGGTATTGGTATTGGGACTATGGAAAGCGAAACTTAGAGTCCTGGAGAGGTTTAGAGTCTTTGGAATTTTAGAGCATTAATGGAAATTTTGAGAAAACCTTAAGTGTGGATGTAATTTTTGAGAGTTCTTTTGGGATAGTTGTTGCTACACATGGGGATTTATGTAATTTGGACTGTTAAGAGAAGAAATTGTGTATGGATTACTGGAAGTTTAATAAGGTAACGATTAAGAACAAGTGTCCACTTTCATGAACAGATGACTGGAATGGTTTGGTTGAGTTTGAATGGAGTTGCAAGTGTATGGAATGTTTGATAAGAGTGGCGAATTGTGTGAGTTAAGGCTTTGATCGATTTGATGTGACTGGTTATGTTGTTATCACCGAAATAGGTTGTTAATTACTCGGTTAAGCTTGTGTGTGAGTAGCCAGTTACCCAGTGCAAGGTTTTGCAAAAGCTTTGAGAATTTATATCTTTTGGAATTTGGTTGGGCATTACAACGTACGGTGATGTTGCTTGGTGTTAGTAATGCGTCTGTAATGTTTGTGGAGTATATGAATCGTATCTTCCATATTTAATTGGATAAGTTTGTAGTGGTTTTAATTGAGGATATTCAGATTTGTTATGAACTCGGAGGAAGAACAGGTAGAGTGTTTGAGATTTGAATTACAAGTGTTGAACAGAGGCGAAGTTTTGTGCTAAATTATTCAAGTGAGAATTTGGGTTGGAAAAAGGTTAGTATTCTTGGATATGTTATTTCAGACGAGAGTATGGTTATGAATCCATCGGAAGTAGATACAGTTCTACAATGAGAGGTTCTGAAGTTGGTTAAGGAGATTAGAAACTTTTGGGCTCAGTTGGTTGTTACAGAAGGCTATGGAAGACTTTTCTAAGTTCGTACTTCTGTTATCTCAGTTGACTTGCAAAGGGTGAGTCATTTGTTTTGGATGTTCGTTGTGAGTATGTTTTGGTGAGCTGAGTTAGAAGTTGTCTACGGCTCCAGTTTTGATTCTGTGTGATCCTAATAAACCGTTTGTGAGGTATTGTGAAGTGTCTCTGAAGAGTGTAGTTAGGTGTTAATGCAAGAGAGTAAAGTCGTGGCTTATGCTTTACGACAATTGAGGATTTATAAAAGGATCTATGCTATTCTGGATTTGGAATTGGTTGCGGTCGTATTGTGTTGGAAAATTTGGAGGTATTATCTTTATGGTTCTAGGCTCGAAGTGTTTGGTAATCACAAGAGTTTAGAGTGCTTGTTTGGTCTGAAGGAATAGAGCATGAGACAACGAGGATGGTTAGAATTCGTGACGAGTTATGAATTTGGCTTGGATTATCCTTTGGGAAAAGCTAAGGTTATGCCTAAGGAGTTAAGCCGAAAGTTTTTATGTAAGTCTGTTTTGATGGTCAGAGAATTAGAATGTTTTGAGCAGTTCAAAGAATTATGTCTGGTGTGTGAGATAACACAGTAGAGTGTGAAGTTGGATATATAAAAGTGAATAGTGATTTTTGGTGAATATGAGAAAGAGTTAGACTTTGGACATGAGATTGGTAGTTTTGACGGTTACGAGTAATCAAAGTAGCGCAGCGGAAGCGTGGTGTGACGCATTTCGTATATGCGTGTGTGACTTGTAAGAGTTCATAAGTTGAATATTGGAAATATGTAGGAGTGATGAGACCATTGGACGTTTCAAAATGAAAGTGATAAGTGGAATGTTTCAATATTAATCAGGTACTAATATGTAGTTGGGTGTTTTGGTCGTATGTTCGATTGGTGAAGGGTAGCATTGTTGTAATATGGTTGTGTGACAAGGATGTTGGTATCGTGGTTATGTAGAGGTTGTTGAATCAATGTTGTGTCGTGGAACTTGTGTTTTTGTTGTGTTTCGGTTCAAGAGTGAACCTGTGTGTATTCGTAACTTGGGTATTCCTTGAGTCGTGAGTTGATCGTCAAGTGCATTGTATGGGCCTTGCATCTTGTCGTTGTAGTGGTCGTCATGTCATGTTGTTGTAGTAGTTGTTGCTAGCAGGGTGGGTTGTTAGTTGTGTTATTCGTGGGGTACCTTTTGTGGGCATATTAGTTTGTTGGTCGGATGCGAGAGCCGTATCCGGAGTTGTTCGTCTCAGTATATTTTCAAGGACGAAAATGTCTAAATGGGGGAGAGTTGTAACGCCCCATTTTGTCTTATTTATTTAATCGAGTCGATTTAATTATTTTCTTTTTATATTATTTTATTATTGACTTTTATTTGACAATATATTAATTTTCATCGTTGTTTATGTTTTATCGCATTTTGAGAGCGTTTGGGAGATATTTGAGCTGAGGGGTATTTTGGTCTTTTGCTTGGGTAAGTTTTATGTTTTTATATAAATAGAAAGAAATAGAGAGAAAATGAGAGAAAGAAGAAAAAAAGAAAAGAGGAGGAAGAGAAGAAAAAGAGGGAGAAGAGGAAAATCATCAAAATCAATGCTTGGACTTCGATTAATCGGGTAAGGGTGAGAAGTTTCGATTATATCGTGCTTGTATATGTATATGTATGTTTTGTTTGAATGTTTGGGTGAAAAATATATGTTTTTCTATTTGGTTGAATTTGTGAGCAATTGATAGAAATTGATGTTTTCACGGATGAATTGATGAAATGCATGCCTAAACGTGTTCTAACATGTTATTTTGGGTCATTGGGTGTGATACTATCATGTGGGTTGAAGATTTGGATCATTTTCGGGTCCCAAATACGTTTTGGAGAAATTCTGGTTCGTCCAGATTCGCCAGGCGAGTTGGTGGCGAGTCCGTTTCACCAGGCGAATTTGTCTGGGACAGCAAAAACAGTATTTTCGTATTTTAGCCATAACTTTTGAACCGTAAGTCCGTTTTGGTCCCCGTTCGAAGCGTTGGAAAGCTAATGAAATATTATTTCTATTAAAAATGGGTTGGAGGTCAGTAGAGGACTTATTTAAGTCGTGGTTTTGAAAAAGTGTTGGTTTGTCGGATTTTTACCGTCGTATTGGTGTGCGAATGATGTGTTATAATGCTATATGCTTTTGATATGTAACATATAGCTTGTGTGCTGTTATATGGCGTGAGTATATGTGATGAAATGTTGTGCATGATTGATACGCATTGGTGATGGATGTATGATATTTGAATAGTGTTGTTTTGTCGACTTTTGCCGTTTAATTGTGTGAACTTGATGTGTATAAGCAATATGCTGTTGGTGTGGATATTGTAACACTTGTGTACTATTGAGTGATGAAATTGCATGAAATACATATTGTGATGATGGTTGGTGGCCTTACGGCAAGGAAATGTGATGTATTATAATTGTTGATATATGCATGATTATGGATGTGTATATGTGTGCATATTAAATGTCATGAGTCATTGTATGCCAAGCATCATGATATGCATTGTTGTGACGTCCTGAGTGACAGATTGATTCCAGAGGGAATCTGCTATAACATCGTGCGCCTTAAAAATAAGAGGACCTAAAGCGATTTGATATATCGTGCGCCTTAAAAATAAGAGGACCTAAAGCGATGGTTATAGACGATCGTGTGCCCATGTGGGGTGTGAACGATCAGATTGTGCGCCTTAAAAATAAGAGGACCTAAAGCGATCTGATTGGATGATGTGCCTTAAAAATAAGAGGACCTAAAGCGACGGGGAACATCGTTTGCCCGACGGGGTGTTACTTGAGTGATCCTCAGTAACGAGCGATGATTCCAGTAGAGTTCCTGAGTGAACTAGGGATGATAGATATTGGAAGTCGATACCGCATGGAATTTGCCTAGAGTCGTTGTGTCAGTCTCTGTGCATTTGCATAAATCATGGATGCATTATGTGTGGAAAATCATGATTTGATTGATTATGTGTGAGAATTGTGAATGGATGCATTATGTGTGGAAAATCATGATTTGATTGATTATGTGTGGAAATTGTGCATTGATTTGTTATGTGTTGAGATTGTGATAGCATTAGTAATTTGATGTGCATATGTGATAAATGCATTGGTTGTGGATAATATGTATTAGGCGTAGACATATGCTATGTGATGTGTGATGTGTTTCTAAATGTTATGATTTGGTATGCCTTATGTGCAAATATGTGAGTATATTGGATACTTGATATATGCTATATTGTTGGATTAATAGATATATGTTACGCATACGTGGTATGTTATATGTATTAGTATAAGTGTTTGTGGTGAGAATAGCTATGCATGTGAATTGTTATGTATTTGCATATTATTATGCAATCTTGATTTTAGTTGTTATTCCTCACCCTTCTGCTATTTTATAATGCTCTACGAGGCATTGCAGATTAGAGTTACTCGAGGTCTTTTTGTGAAGATTAGTCCTCCGTTCTGTTGTCGGCCTTGGTGTCTGCTCTGATACGTAGCATGGGAGTCGGGGAACAATTATATATATATATATATATATATATATATATATATATATATATATATATATACATTTGTTGAATGTATTTTGTAGTACTTTTGTGTATTTAGTGGATGTTCTAAAATGATTTATTTTGTAAAACAAGTCGGTTATGGATCTTTCCGCTTTATTCCATAATTGACCTTTCCCTTTATTTGGAAAAAGTTTCCCCTTTGAGGGTATTCTATTTTATGCTATGTATCAAATTTATGAGCAAGGATGATGTTTTGTTTATTTAAATGTGACATCCTTGTTTCTGTCGGAAAAATGAATTTTTAGTTACTCTGATTTTATTTATGTATTATTTAAAAGCGATGGGAATTGGGGTGTTACATTAGTGGTATCAGAGCAGGTCGGTCCGTTCGGCCAAGTTGTTTAGTCAGTTGGTGTGACAGTTGAATACTGTCGATGTTGTTGTTTGTCCCTTAGTACGTGATATGTGTGTGAAACACTGTCAGTGCTTTCTGGTTTTTCTAATCCTTTGTCTTCGGGATTGAGAATGAGATAAGTGAGGGAGAAGCTGGAACTTCTCCAAGTGGCTTCGGGTGTGGAGTGTTGGCTCAGTGTGTTGTGAATTGCAAGATTGCAAGTTTTG
This sequence comes from Lathyrus tuberosus, assembly GCA_022829125.1. NCBI lineage: Eukaryota > Viridiplantae > Streptophyta > Magnoliopsida > Fabales > Fabaceae > Lathyrus > Lathyrus tuberosus. The sequence goes on from JALAZF010000305.1 coordinate 4,162,247, forward strand.
TTTGGACAGTGTTGTTCCCGGTTCCGAAGGGAATGCGGAGGTAAGGTTTATGTCAACTAAGGATTTGTGCCTTAGGTAGTTTTGTGCGCAGGATGTAAGGAATGCTATTATAGTTTGGTAAAGACAGTTTATGCCCCATCATGATTGTCGGCTGTCTATTGACAAATTGAGGAACTGATCACCCTTAATCTCTTGTTGATAGCAGAAGGGAATTATGTTAGATGGGATAGACGTGTCTTTCTGGCTTGATAGTGTGTGTAATGAATTGTTTGGAATTTGAATATGTGTTGGTTGGAAAAGGTGGATTTTGAGGTGTGGAAACCATGGAAATGCAGCAGGAAATTCTGGTTCTGGTGTGACTCGCCAGGCGAATTGGGAATTCGCCAGGCGGATTAGGTCTCGCCAATAGTTCGCCAGGAGAAGTGCTGGCGAAGAGGGATTCGCCAGGCGAAATCGTGAGTCGCCAGGCGAAAATGGAGAGACAGAAATGTGTTGGCTACTGGAAGTTTGGGTTTTTAGAAAAATCAGGTTTCGCCGCTGGTTCGCCAGGCGAAGGGCTGGCGAAGAGGTATTCGCCAGGCGAAATTCTTACTCGCCAGGCGGATCTGGCTGTTTTCCAATAATTGACTTTCCTTCAAAAAATTCATTTCTTTTGACTCGGTGTCTGATTTAAGCGTTCTTTATATTGATATGAAGCTAGGAAAGTGTTCTATGCTATGGAAGGTGAAATTATTGTTTGTAAGGTGGAATAGAGGCGTTGGTATGTTGGTCAAGTTGGGAAGTTATTGAGAGAGGACAATTGGGTATCGTTAATGGTTGTTCTCAGAGAGTAGAGTGTGAACTCAAATTTGATGAAGGTGAAGATTTGAGGGTTGGATCTGCTAAGTAAGTAGAAAACTCTTAGTAGATGGGACTAAGATGTTTGTTTTGTCTTTGATGATAGTGTTCTGGAAATTGGCAGAAAGGACACAGTGATGAGCTACCGGTTGTGCGTAATTTTTAGATGTATTCCCGGATGGAATATTGGATGTTAGTATTAGAAGTACCCGGACTGATAGAGCAGTTGGAAGATTTACTGGAAAGGAGAATTGTGAGGCTAAGTGTGTCGTCTTGGAGAGCCCCAGTATGGTTAGTAACAAAATGGAGGGATGATTGAATGGAATAACAAGCATTATGATGGTATTGGTATTGGGACTATGGAAAGCGAAACTTAGAGTCCTGGAGAGGTTTAGAGTCTTTGGAATTTTAGAGCATTAATGGAAATTTTGAGAAAACCTTAAGTGTGGATGTAATATTTGAGAGTTCTTTTGGGATAGTTGTTGCTACACGTGGGGATTTATGGAATTTGGACTGTTAAGAGAAGAAATTGTGTATGGATTATTGGAAGTTGAATAAGGTAACGATTAAGAACAAGTGTCCACTTTCATGAACAGATGACTGGAATGGTTTGGTTGAGTTTGAATGGAGTTGCAAGTGTATGGAATGTTTGATAAGAGTGGTGAATTATGTGAGTTAAGGCTTTGATCGATTTGATGTGACTGGTTATGTTGTTATCACCGGAATAGGTTGTTAATTACTCGGTTAAGCTTGTGTGTGAGTAGCCAGTTACCCAGTGCAAGGTTTTGCAAAAGCTTTGAGAATTTATATCTTTTGGAATTTGGTTGGGCATTACAACGTACGGTGATGTTGCTTGGTGTTAGTAATGCATCCATAATGTTTGTGGAGTATATGAATCCTATCTTCCATATTTAATTGGATAAGTTTGTAGTGGTTTTAATTGAGGATATTCAGATCTGTTATGAACTCGGAGGAAGAACAGGTAGAGTGTTTGAGAATTGAATTACAAGTGTTGAACAGAGGCGAAGTTTTGTGCTAAATTATTCAAGTGAGAATTTTGGTTGGAAAAAGGTTAGTCTTCTTGGATATGTTATTTCAGACGAGAGTATGGTTATGGATCCATCGGAAGTAGATGCAGTTCTACAATGAGAGGTTCCGAAGTTGGTTAAGTAGATTAGAAACTTTTGGGCTCAGTTGGTTGTTACAGAAGGCTATGGAAGACTTTGCTAAGTTTGTACTTCTGTTATCTCAGTTGACTTGCAAAGGGTGAGTCATTTGTTTTGGATGTTCGTTGTGAGTATGTTTTGGTGAGCTAAGGTAGAAGTTTTCTACGGCTCCAGTTTTGATTCTGTGTGATCCTAATAAACCGTTTGTGAGGTATTGTGAAGTGTCTCTGAAGAGTGTAGTCAGGTGTTAATGCAAGAGAGTAAAGTCGTGGCTTATGCTTTACGATAATTGAGGATTTATAAAAGGATCTATGCTATTCTGGATTTGGAATTAGTTGCAGTCGTATTGTGTTGGAAAATTTGGAGGTATTATCTTTATGGTTCTAGGCTCGAAGTGTTTGGTAATCACAAGAGTTTAGAGTGCTTGTTTGGTCTGAAGGAATAGAGCATGAGACAACGAGGATGGTTATAATTCGTGACGAGTTATGAATTTGGCTTGGATTATCCTTCGGGAAAAGCTAAGGTTATGCCTGAGGAGTTAAGCCGAAAGTTTTTATGTAAGTCTGTTTTGATGGTCAGAGAATTAGAATGATTTGAGCAGTTCAGAAACTTGTGTCTGGTGTGTGAGATAACACAGTAGAGTGTGAAGTTGGATATATTAAAAGTGAATAGTGATTTTTTGTGAATATGAGAAGGACTTAGACTTTGGACGTGAGATTGGTAGTTTTGACGGTTACGAGTAATCAAAGTAGCGCAGCGGAAGCGTGGTGTGACGCATTTCGTATATGTGTGTGTGACTTGTAAGAGTTCATAAGTTGAATATTGGAAATATGTAGGAGTGATGAGACCATTGGACGTTTCAAAATGAAAGTGATAAGTGGAATGTTTCAATATTAATCAGGTACTAATATGTAGTTAGGTGTTTTGGTCGTATGTGTAACACCCCAATTCCCATCGCGAATAAATAATACATAAATAAAATCAGAGTAACTAAAAATTTATTTTTCCGACAGAAACAAGGATGCCACATTTAAATAAACAAAACGTCATCCCTGCTCATAAATTTGATACATAGCATAAAATAGAATACCCTCAAAAGGGGAAACTTTTTCCACATAAAGGAAATGTCAATTATGGAATAAAGCGGAAAGATCCATAACCGACTTGTTTTACAAATAAATGGTTTTATAACATCAAAATATAAACACAAAAGTAATACAAAATATATTTAACAATTATATACATATATATATATATATATATATATATATATATATATATAATTGTTCCCCGACTCCCGTGCTACGTATCAGAGCAGACACCAAGACCGACAACAGAACGGAGGACTAATCTTCACAAAAAGACCTCCAACAACTCTAATCTGCAATGCCTCATAGAGCATTATAAAACAGCAGAAGGGTGAGAAATAACAACTAAAATCAAGATTGCATAATAATATGCAAATACATAACAATTCACATGCATAGATCATTTCACCCATACCATCACATACTAACACATATAGCATGCCACAAATACAAAACATATCACACATAATCCAACCACAATTAAGACATATGGAACCACACCACCACATCACCACAAAATATAGCATATATCAATTATACCAACATAATCACATAACATATGTCTACGTATAAACATATTACCCACAACCAATGCATTTATCACATATGCACATCAAATTACTAATGCTATCACAATCTCAACACATAACAAATCAATGCACAATTCCCACATATAATCAATCAAATCATGATGTTCCACACATAATGCATCCATTCACAATTCTCACACATAATCAATCCATGATTTATGCAAATGCACAGAGACCGACACAACAACTCTATGCCAATGCCATGCGGTACTGACTTCCAATATTTCTCATCACTAGTTCACTCAGGAATTCTGCTGGAATCATCGCTTGTTACAGAGGATCACTCACGTAACACCCCATTGGGCAAACGATGTTACCCATCGCTTTCGGTCCTCTTTGTATAAGGCTCACGACGTTTATGGATCGCTTTCGGTCCTCTTTGTATAAGGCTCACGATCCGATCGCTCACACCCCACATGGGCACACGATCGTCTATAACCATCGCTTTCGGTCCTCTTATTTTTAAGGCTCACGATATATCAAATCGCTTTCGGTCCTCTTATTTTTAAGGCTCACGATGTTATAACAGATTCCCTCTGGAATCAATCCGTCACTCAGGACGTCACAACAATGCATATCATGATGCTTGGCATATAATGACTCATGACATTTAAAATACACACATATATGCAACCACAATCATGCATATAACATCAAATCACAACACATTTCATTTACTTGCCTTTCGGCCACAAAGCATCATCATCACATGTCATTACAAGTATTTTCATCACACAACAGCACATGACATAATACACATCATTTACACACCATTAAAACGGGAAAAGTCGACAAACAACACTATTCACATTTCCCGACATAATTAAATCGGCTACTAATCCTAAAAAAAACATTTTTATAAGGAAGGACATCTCATTAGCTTCCTATCGCTTCGAACGTCGGCCAAAACGGACTTACGGTTCGAAGGACATGAATTTTCAAAGTTTTGGATTTTTCAAATTTTTGCCTTGGTTAATCGGTTAACCCATTTGGTTAACCGGTTAACAGTATGAAACTCACGAAAACACACTCAAATTTTTCACATGTTAATCAATTAACACATTTGGTTAATCGATTAACACTGCTACAGAACCACCAAAAACTCTGTTTTAATGACAGAAAAACCAACCAAAACCCGATTAAATCCCGTAGACTCATTCCAACAATTCCACCCGATTAAATACCAGCCAATGACAATTATACCAGACATATCCAAACACTTTTACTCGGTCACAACATCAATTTGCACAAAACATCGATATATATCGAAAACTCAAAAGTTACAAATTCAACTCCATTCAATCAAACGATCACGCTAAATCACGACCCAACATCACTCGACTCTACTACGCGATTTATTCCGACTTTCGTCCGTGAAAACATCGATTTCTATTCATTTTTCTCATTTCAACCTAGAATGAAAACTAGAATAAAATCACCAAAACAATCCAAGAAAACATACACATATACATATACAAGCAAGATATAATCGAAACTTCTCACCCTTACCCGATTATTCGCGCTTGAAACGGAGTTATGCCGATTTTTCCATTTTTCCTCTTCTCCCTTTTCTTTCCTCTCTTTTCTCTTCTCTTCTCTTTCTCTTCTATCTTTTTTTTCTTTTCCTTTCTATCTTTTCTCTCTCCACTTTCTATTTATAAAAATATCTACCCCCAAAAAGACCAAAATACCCCTCAGCTCAAATATCTCCCAAACGCTCTCAAAATGCGATAAAACATAAACAACGATGAAAAATAACATATTCCCAAATAAAAGTCAAGAATAAAATAATATAATAATAAAATAATCAAATACACTCGATTAAATAAAACTGTCAAAAACTGGGGTGTTACAATTCTCCCCCACTTAGACATTTTCGTCCTCGAAAATCTAACTGAGACGAACGACTCTTGATACAACTTTCGCATCCGACCAACAAACTAACATGCCAACAAAAGCACACCACAAATAACACAAACTGACAAACCACCTTGCTAACAACAACCACAACAACGACACGACACAGATGACAACTACAACGACAAGATGCAAAGCCCATACAATGCACTTGATGACCAACTCACAACTCAAGGAAAACCACGATACCAACACACAGGTTCACTCTTGAACCGAAACACAACAAGAACACAAGTTCCACGACACCACATTGTCTCAACAAAATCAACAAAACCAGAATACCATCATCCTTGTCACACAACCTTATTACAACCATGCTACGATTCACCAATCGAACATACAACCAAAACCTCCATCTACATAGTAGCCCATGAATAATATCTAAACCTTTCACCTAACACTTCCATTCTGAAACATCCAATGGTCTCAACACTCCTACATGTTTCCAATGTTCAACCTATGAACTCTTACCAGTCCCACACGCATATACGAATCATGCCATTTCACGCTTCCGTTGCACACTCTGATTACCAATTTCACGTCCAAAGTCTAACTCTTTCTCATATTCACCAAAAATCACTGTTCACTTTTAATATATCCAACTTCACACTCTACTGTGTTAGCTTACACACCAGACACAAGTCTCTGAACTGCTCGAATGATTTTAATTCTCGGACCATCAAAACAGACATACATAGAAACTTTCGACTTAACTCATCTGGCACAACCTTAGCTTTTCCTGAAGGATAATCCAAGCCAAATTCATAACTCGTCACGAATTCTAACCATCCTCTTTGTCTCATACTCTATTCCTTCAAACCAACCAAGTACTTTAAACTCTTGCGATTACCAAAAACTTCGAGCCGAGAACCATAAAAATAATACCTCCAAATTTTCCAACACAATACGACCGTAACCAATTCCAAATCCAGAATAGTATAGATCCTTTTATAAATCCTCAATTGTCGTAAAGCATAAACCACGATTTTACCCTCTTACATTAACACACTGACTAAACTCATCAAAGGCACATCACAATACTTCACAAACGGTTTATCGGGATCACGCAGTATCAAAACTGAAGCCATAGACAACTTCTACTATAACTCACCAAAACTTACTCACAACGAACATCCAAAACAAACGACTCACCCTTTGCAAGTCAACTGAGATAACAGAAGTACGGACTTAGCAAAGTCTTTCATAGTCTGCAGTAACAACCAACTGAGCCCAAAAGTTTCTAATCTCCTTAACTGACTTTGGAGCCTCTCACGTAGAACTACATCTACTTCCGATGGATCCATAACCATACTCTCGTCTGAAATAACATATCCAAGAAAACTAACCTTTTTCCAACCCAAATTCTCACTTGAATACTTTAGCACAAAACTTCGCCTATGTTCAACACTTGTAATTCAAATCTCAAACACTCTACCTGTTCTTCCTTCGAGTTCATAACAGATCCGAATATCCTCAATTAAAACCACTACGAACTTATCCAAATAAATATGAAAGATACGATTCATCTACTCCACAAACATTACAGACGCATTACTAACACCAAATAACATCACTGCACGTTGTAATGCCCAACCAAACTCCAAAAGATAAAAATTCTTAAAGCTTTTGCAAAACTTTTCACTAGGTAACTGGTTACTCACACACTTGCTTAACCGAGTACATAACATCCTATCCTAATGATAACAACCATAACCAGTCACATTAAATCGATCAAAGCCTCAACTCACACAATTCACCACTTTTATCAAACATCCTAAATAATTGCAATTTCACTCAAACTCAACCAAACCATTCCAGTCATCCGTTCATGAAAGTGGATACTTGTTCTCAATCGTTACCTTATTCCACTGACAGTAATCCATACACAAGTCCTTCTCTTAACCGTCCAAATTCCATAAATCCCAACATATAGCAACAACCAACCAAAAAGAACTCTTAAATATTACATCCATACCTAAAGGTTCTCTCAAAATTTTCATTAGTGCTCTAAAATTCCAAAGAATTCAAACCTCACCAGAACTCTATGTTTTGCTTTCCATAGTCTCAATACTGGAGCTCTCATGCTTGTTATTCCATTCAATCATCATTCCCTTGTATTACTATCAATACTGGAGCTCTCTAAGACGACACACTTGGTCTCACAAATCCCTTTTTCCAGTAAATCTTCCAACCGCTCTTTCCATCTGAGTTTTACTTCCTAAAAGTTCTTCTACTTACTCAGAAAATCCAAACCTCAAATCCTTACCTTCGTCCAATTTGAGTTCACAATCTTCTCTCTGAGAACAACCAATAACGATGCCCAATCATTCTCTCTCAAAAACTTCCCAACTGGACAAACATACCAAAACCTCTAATCTGTCTCATCTTCTAGTATAAGAATCTTCATCGACTCAACAAAACAATCCGTAACCATTTCCTTAATTCCAAACAATCCATTGTACATACTATCAAGGCCGGAAATACACGTCTATTCCATCCAACATAATTTCGTCTACTATCAACAAGAGATTAAGGGTGATCAGTTCCTCAATTTGTCAATAGACAGCCGACAATCATGATGGGGCATAAACCATCTTTACAAAACTATAATAGCATTTCTTGCATCTTATGCACAAAATTACCTAAGGAATAAATCCTTAGTTGACAAAAACCTTACCTCTACCTTCCCTCAAGAACCGGGAACAACGCTGTCCAAACCACACTTACAATCTTGTAATCAACGGCACACTGAGCCCACGCTCCACAACCGAAGCAACTTTGAGAAGTTCCAGCTTCTCCCCCACTTATCGCAATCTCACACCTGAAGACAAAGGATTACCAAAAACCAGAAAGCACTAACAGTGTTTCACATACATATCACGTACCAAGGGACAAACAACAACGACAGTATTCAACTGTCACACCAACTTACTCAACAACTTGGCCGGACGGACCGACCTACTCTGATACCACTAATGTAACACCCCAATTCCCATCGCGAATAAATAATACATAAATAAAATCAGAGTAACTAAAAATTTATTTTTCTGACAGAAACAAGGATGCCACATTTAAATAAACAAAACGTCATCCCTGCTCATAAATTTGATACATAGCATAAAATAGAATACCCTCAAAAGGGGAAACTTTTTCCATATAAAGGAAATGTCAATTATGGAATAAAGCGGAAAGATCCATAACCGACTTGTTAACATCAAAATATAAACACAAAAGTAATACAAAATATATTCAACAATTATATACATATATATATATATATATATAATCGTTCCCCGACTCCCGTGCTACGTATCAGAGCAGACACCAAGACCGACAACAGAACGAAGGACTAATCTTCACAAAAAGACCTCCAGCAACTCTAATCTGTAATGCCTCATAGAGCATTATAAAACAGCAGAAGGGTGAGAAATAACAACTAAAATCAAGATTGCATAATAATATGCAAATACATAACAATTCACATGCATAGATCATCACACCCATACCATCACATACTAACACATATAGCATGCCACAAATACAAAACATATCACACATAATCCAACCACAATTAAGACATATGGAACCACACCACCACATCACCACAAAATATAGCATATATCAATTATACCAACATAATCACATAACATATGTCTACGTATAAACATATTGCTCATAACCAATGCATTTATCACGTATGCACATCAAATTACCAATGTTATCACAATCTCAACACATAACAAATCAATGCACAATTCCCACACATAATCAATCAAATCATGATGTTCCACACATAATGCATCCATTCACAATTCTCACACATAATCAATCCATGATTTATGCAAATGCACAGAGACCGACACAACGACTCTATGTAAATGCCATGCGGTACTGACTTCCAATATTTCTCATCACTAGTTTACTCAGGAACTCTGCTGGAATCATCGCTTATTACGGAGGATCACTCACGTAACACCCCGTCGGGCAAACTATGTTCCCCGTCGCTTTCGGTCCTCTTTGTATAAGGCTCACGACGTTTATGGATCGCTTCCGGTCATCTTTGTATAAGGCTCACGATCCGATCACTCACACCCCACATGGGCACACGATCGTCTATAACCATCGCATTCGGTCCTCTTATTTTTAAGGCTCACGATATATCAAATCGCTTTCGGTCCTCTTATTTTTAAGGCTCACGATGTTATAGCAGATTCCCTCTGGAATCAATCCGTCACTCAGGACGTCACAACAATGCATATCATGATGCTTGGCATATAATGACTCGTGACATTTAAAATACACACATATATGCAACCACAATCATGCATATAACATCAAATCACAACACATTTAATTTACTTGCCTTTCGGCCACAAATCATCATCATCACATGTCATTCCAAGTATTTTCATCACACAACGGCTCATGGCATAATACACATCATTTACACACCATTAAAATGGGAAAAGTCGACAAACGACACTATTCACATTTCCCGACATAATTAAATCGGCTACTAATCCTAAAAAAACATTTTTATAAGGAAGACATCTCATTAGCTTCCTATCGCTTCGAACGGCGGCCAAAACGGACTTACGGTTCGAAGGACATGAATTTTCAAAGTTTTGGATTTTTCAAATTTTTGCCTTGGTTAATCGGTTAACCCATTTGGTTAACCGGTTAACAGTATGAAACTCACGAAAACACACTCAAATTTTTCACGTGTTAATCGATTAACACATTTGGTTAATCGATTAACACTGCTGCAGAACCACCAAAAACTCTATTTTAATGACAGAAAAACCAGCCAAAACCCGATTAAATCCCGTAGACTCATTCCAACAATTCCACCCGATTAAATGCCAGGCAATGACAATTATACCAAGCATATCCAAACACTTTTACTCGATCACAACATCAATTTGCACAAAAACATCGATATATATCAAAAACCCAAAAGTTACAAATTCAACTCGATTCAATCAAACGATCACGCTAAATCACGACCCAACATCACTCGACTCTACTACGCGATTTATTCCGACTTTCATCCATGAAAACATCGATTTCTATTCATTTTTCTCATTTCAACCTAGAATGAAAACTAGAAGAAAATCACCAAAACAATCCAAGAAAACATACACATATACATATACAAGCAAGATATAATCGAAACTTCTCACCCTTACCCGATTATTCGCGCTTGAAACGGAGTTATGCCGATTTTTCCATTTTTCCTCTTCTCCCTTTTCTTTCCTCTCTTTTCTCTTCTCTTCTCTTTCTCTTCTTTCTTTTTTTCTTTTCCTTTCTATCTTTTCTCTCTCCACTTTCTATTTATAAAAATATCTACCCCCAAAAAGACCAAAATACCCCTCAGCTCAAATATCTCCCAAACGCTCTCAAAATGCGATAAAACATAAACAACAATGAAAAATAACATATTGCCAAATAAAAGTCAAGAATAAAATAATATAATAATAAAATAATCAAATAGACTCGATTAAATAAAACTGACAAAAACTGGGGCGTTACAGTATGTTCGATTGGTGAAGGGTAGCATTGTTGTAATATGGTTGTGTGACAAGGATGTTGGTATCGTGGTTATGTAGAGGTTGTTGAATCGATGTTGTGTCATGGAACTTGTGTTCTTGTTGTGTTTTGGTTCAAGAGTGAACCTGTGTGTATTCGTAACTTGGGTATTCCTTGAGTCGTGAGTTGGTCGTCAAGTGCATTGTATGGGCTTTGCATCTTGTCGTTGTAGTGGTCGTCGTGTCGTGTTATTGTAGTAATTGTTGCTAGCGGGGTGGGTTGTCAGTTGTGTTATTCGTGGGGTGCCTTTTGTGGGCATGTTAGTTTGTTGGTCGGATGCGAGAGTCGTATCCGGAGTTGTTCGTCTCAGTATATATTCGAGGACGAAAATGTCTAAGTGGGGGAGAGTTGTAACACACCATTTTGTCTTATTTATTTAATCGAGTCGATTTAATTATTTTCTTTTTATATTATTTTATTATTTACTTTTATTTGACAATATATTATTTTTCATCGTTGTTTATGTTTTATCGCATTTTGAGAGCGTTTGGGAGATATTTGAGTTGAGGAGTATTTTGGTCTTTTGCTTGGGTAAGTTTTATGTTTTTATATAAATAGAAAGAAATAGAGAGAAAATGAGAGAAAGAAGAAAAAGAGAAAAGAAGAGGAAGAGAATAAAAAGAGAGAGAAGAGGAAAATCATCAAAATCAATGCTTGGACTTCGATTAATCGGGTAAGGGTGAGAAGTTTCGATTATATCATCCTTGTATATGTATATGTATGTTTTGTTTGCATGTTTGGGTGAAAAATATATGTTTTTCAATTTGGTTGAATTTGTGAGCAATTGATAGAAATTGATGTTTTCACTGATGAATTGATGAAATGCATGCCTAAACGTGTTCTAACATGTTATTTTGGGTCATTGGGTGTGATACTATCACGTGGGTTGAAGATTAGGATCATTTTCGGGTCCCAAATATGTTTTGGAGAAATTCTGGTTCGTCCAGATTCGCCAGCCGAGTTGGTGGCGAGTCCGTTTCACCGGGGATTCGCTAGGCGAATTTGTCTGGGACAGCAAAAACAGTATTTTCGTATTTTAGCCATAACTTTTGAACCGTAAGTCCGTTTTGGTCCCCGTTCGAAGCGTTGGAAAGCTAATGAAATATTCTTTCTATTTAAAATGGGTTGGAGGTCAGTAGAAGATTTATTTAAGTCGTGGTTTTGAAAAAGTGTTGGTTTGTCGGATTTTTACCGTCGTATTGGTGTGTGAATGATGTGTTATCATGCTATATGCTTTTGATATGTAACATATAGCTTGTGTGTTGTTATATGGCGTGAGTATATGTGATGAAATGTTGTGCATGATTGATATGCATTAGTGATGGATGTATGATATTTGAATAGTGTTGTTTTGTCGACTTTTGCCGTTTAATTGTGTGAACTTGATGTGTATATGCAATATGCTGTTGGTGTGGATATTGTATGACTTGTGTACTGTTGAGTGATGAAATTGCATGAAATACATATTGTGATGATGGTTGGTGGCCTTACGGCAAGGAAATGCGATGTATGGTAATTGTTGATATATGCATGATTATGGATGTGTATATGTGTGCATATTAAATGTCATGAGTCATTGTATGCCACGCATCATGATATGCATTGTTGTGACGTCCTGAGTGACAGATTGATTCTAGAGGGAATCTGCTATAACATCGTGCGCCTTAAAAATAAGAGGACCTTAAACGATTTGATATATCGTGCGCCTTAAAAATAAGAGGACCTAAAGCGATGGTTATAGACGATCGTGTGCCCATGTGGGGTGTGAGCGATCGGATTGTGCGCCTTAAAAATAAGAGGACCTAAAGCGATCTGATTGGATCGTGCGCCTTAAAAATAAGAGGACCTAAAGCAATCCATAAACGTCGTGCGCCTTATACCAAGACGACCTAAAGCGACGGGGAACATCGTTTGCCCGACGGGGTGTTTCTTGAGTGATCCTTAGTAACGAGCGATGATTCCAGCAGAGTTCCTGAGTGAACTAGTGATGAGAAATATTGGAAGTCGGTATCGCATGGCATTTGCATAGAGTCGTTGTGTCGGTCTCTGTGTATTTGCATAAATCATGGATGCATTATGTGTGGAAAATCATGATTTGATTGATTATATGTGAGAATTGTGAATGGATGCATTATGTGTGGAAAATCATGATTTGATTTATTATGTGTGGAAATTGTGCATTGATTTGATTTGTTATGCTATATTGTCGCATTAATAGATATATGTTACGCATACGTGGTATGTTATATGTATTAGTATGTGGTGTTTGTGGTGAGAATAGTTATGCGTGTGAATTGTTATGTATTTGCATATTATTATGCAATCTTTATTTTAGTTGTTATTTCTCACCCTTCTGTTGTTTTATAATGCTCTACGAGGCATTGCAGATTAGGGTTGCTGGAGGTCTTTTTGTGAAGATTAGTCCTCCGTTCTGTTGTCGGTCTTGGTGTCTGCTCTGATACGTAGCACGGGAGTCGGGGAACGATTATATATATATGTATACATTTGTTGAATGTATTTTGTAGTACTTTTGTGTATTTAGTGGATGTTCTAAAATGATTTATTTTGTAAAACAAGTCGGTTATGGATCTTTCCGCTTTATTCCATAATTGACCTTTCCCTTTATATGAAAAAAATTTCCCCTTTGAGGGTATTCTATTTTATGCTATGTATCAAATTTATGAGCAGGGATGATGTTTTGTTTATTTAAATGTGACATCCTTGTTTCTGTCGGAAAAATGAATTTTTAGTTACTCTGATTTTATTTATGTATTATTTAAAAGCAATGGGAATTGGGGTGTTACAATACGATCCTTCACCAACAACTACTTAACAAGGATACTCCTCTAGTATCGATGTAAGCATTGCCGCACGATTCTCTAAGTCATTCTATTGTACTAAGGTTTCCTCGCTCTACCTGTTTCATATTTTAACACGCGTAAAACACCTCAATTATACACAATTAAAACGGTAAAAGTTGACAAAACGACACTATTCCAAATTCCCGACATAATTAAATCAGCCAACAATCTCAAAACCATTTTAATAAGGAAGTACATTTTATTATCTTTCCAACGATACCAAGAATGTTCAAAACGGATAATCGGAACACAAGTTATGGAAATAACAAGAAATGGTATCGCGAAAAAACAAATTCTGCACTCTCACTGGCCGTACGCCTATTGCCTTGTGCCATACGCGTACTGCCCAGTTGGCTCGCGCAGCCATACGCGTATTGCCCAAAGTGATACGCGTATGGGCAGAGGCTGATTTTTCCCCCAAAAAGTCCACTAAAACTCCAATACGCGTATTGCCTCAAACCATACGCGTATTGCCACCTCCCAAATGCGTAATGCCTAAAATCCTTCCTTACCATATGCGCATTGCCCAACCCAATACGTGTATTGCCATGCGTGATACGCGTATGGGCAGAGGAAACCCATAATTTTTCCTGCAGAAAATTCTGCTACGGGTTTCTCAAATTCAACCCCAAAATTCAATTTTTCCCAATCAAAATACATCAAAACATGTTATAAACATAACAACCAGTATACTACACAGTCAAATATTGAATTTCAGCAGTTAGATTGTGATTCTATTGCAAAATTACTCATTTCTCACAATATCAAAACTAACTCTAAACTCATAAAACTCTACAACTAATGTGTCTATCTAGAACCCACCTGGATTACAAGATGAGGATGATGAAGCTGAGATGAAAAAGATGAAGATGGGTTTATGATTCTAGCTCTTGAGCTCTTGAGAAATTTTTCTCTTCTTTTCCTTCCTTTTTCCTGCCTTTTCCTTCTCTTCACTTTCTCTCTCCAATGCTACTATCTTTGCAAATAAGGGAAAAGGAAAAGACAGAGAGAAAACATTAATTGGTAATACTACTAATTGTCCAATTTACCTCAAATGCACCAATTAATAAAACTCCAAGTTAAATAATATTAATCTAATCAGTTCCGAGTTCACCAGTTTACTCTAATTGTCCAATGCTACTATCAATGATTTTTATGGTTTTTGAGAATATATTCCTACATCATAAGTTAGTAATGATTTGGGTACCCATATGGACTTGGGTCCTTGAGAGTTGGTTTTTATGAGATGTGTAGTTTTGCTAAAACAATTGGATTCATGATGACCAGTTTTATTGCAATAAGAACATTTTATCTTTTTTATAAAGTAATAGTTTGATTCATGATGGTTAGATTTTGTTTTTGCAATAACAACATCTTTTTATGAGGTTTTCGTTGTTTATATTTTTCTTGATACTTTCACCATCTTTTCATATAAAATTTTCCTGTTTGATTTCTTTATTTTTTCTTTCAAGAACCCAAATGATTTTATAGTTGTTGACATCTTTCTTCAATCTTTCATCTTGCTTGCATAAATGTTTTCCTTCTTGATTGTTTTATCCTTGATATTAGGGACAAATTTATTTTTGTAAATCCTTTGATAAGTATTGAATCCAATTCCAGCTTTGTCAAAAACTCCTACTTGAGATCCCATGATTTTTAGAAAAGTTTCAGTATATTTTATAAATCTAGTAATATCATTAATTAGTTCTTCAAATTTTGTTTTTAAAGCATTGTTCTCTTTTTGAGTTTCACAAGAACTTTGAGAATGAACCTCACTCGTTCCTTCATTGAGATTCTTATGTTTCTCATACATTTCACAATGAGTTAGCTGCATGTTTTGAATGATTTTAAGATATTCATCATTTTTAATTTATAGCATTTCATTTTCTTTCTTTATCTCATAAAATTTATTTTTTAGAGACAAACATTTTTTAGACAAAATATTTGAGTCATTAAAAATAATATTGTGATATATTTGGATCGAACTCTAGTATTGTTTAGCATGTCGTCGAATTCTGCTCACATGATGTTGTCGAAGACCTACATTTTGTAGTCGAATTGTGTTCTAGTATGTAGTTGTCGAATTGGGCCTTTTGTTAAGGATTCAATTGTTTAAGTTAGCTTGTACCCTAAGTTAGCTTGTAATGGGTAATTGTTAAAAAACCTATTAGTTTAGTATGTTAGGTTTTATTATAAATAACATAATAGTCTTTCATCTTAAGTGTGGAGTGACAAATCCTAATTAGGGTGAGAGGGTTATTTGTTATTCTTGAGTACTTGTAATCTGATTTAAAGAGAAAGTAAAGAATAGCAGTTATAACCAATCCTTGTTGTTTTTCCGTTGTTTTTCCTTGTTAACCCTAACCTTTGTGTGTTTCTTGCCTATAAAGAAACTGAGTATATTTTGTTTTAAGGCATCCTAATTCACAACAAATTGGTGCGGTGAATGTGGAGGAAGATGCCTTCAACAAAGTATGAGATTGAAAAGTTCACCAGAGTGAACGATTTCGGTCTGTGGCGCTTGAAGATAAAAACCCTACTGGTTCAGCAGGGTTGTTTGTAAGCGTTGAAGGGAGAGGCATCCAAGGACGTTGCGTTAATGAAAAAAGAAAAGACGTCCATGCACTACTACAAAACACACAAACAACAACGCCATGCCTACAACGGATTGCCTATACACCGTTATAATTGATGCGCGCTTTTTTTAATCTCGTTAAAAGGCTTTTAATGACGGTTAATATTCAAACCATGGTGGAATGTGAGGCCTTTCATAATGGGTATTTAAAAAACCGTCATTATAGGTAGCGCATGGTCATGAGTTCAACTCCCAGCACCAACATTTATGGTTTTTTTACATATTATTTCAAAATGCCCACATCCTTTCACCACTGGTATGTTTTCAACCGTCATTATAGTCAATAATTTAGTTTTAGGTCTTGCAATTCAAAAAATCGGTTTTAGGGAAAATCGTCTCCTTTTTGAGATATGTTTCGTGCATCTGAAGCAGAAAAATCGTGCGGTCATTAGTCCCCTACTCTAGAAGAGTTATGGGACTTCACCCTCAAAACCCCAAATTCATCTTTTTTCTATTTTTAATGAATTTTTTACTATTTTCATAGTCTCAAAAAATTCTAAAAAAAAATCTCAAAATTCCTATTTTACCTAATTAGATTAAATTTCGTGTTTTCTGAATTTATTTTAATCATTTTTTCCTATTTTTTCAAAATGCTGACATACCTTTCACAACGGGTATTTAAACCAACCGTTGTAATAGGTAGTTTTTTTTGCTTATTTTTTCAAAATGATGACAAACCTTTCACCACGGGTAATTTAAACCAACCGTCATTATAGGTAGCGTCTTGTCATGGGTTCAAGTCCCAGCACCAACATTTTTGGTTTTTTACTTATTTTTTCAATTCTCATTACCAACATTATAGGTGGCGCGCATATTGAGTTTATTCACTATCCTTAAACAAATCTTGGTCGTCCATTTAGTGATTATCAACGGCCAAGACACTACTATTAGTGATCCGCGTGAAACCTAAAACTCATACGAACTACATCTTCTACCTCCAAACATCATCTTTCAGTTACGATACTCTATTTCTCCACTAAACCAAATTTCAGAACTCGAGTTAGCAATGTTAGTTGTTAGTGTTCTTTTTTAATTATTGTTGTTCTTGTTGTTCTTTTTTATTATTGTTGTTCTTGTTGTTATTATTGTTATTATTGTTGTTGTTACTGTTGATGTTGTTGTTCTTGTTGTTATTATTGTTATTATTGTTGTTGTTGTTGTTCTTCTTCTTCTTCTTCTTCTTCTTGTTCCGATTCTTTTTCTTGTTCTTGTTCTTGTTCTTGTTGTTGTTGTTGTTGTTGTTGTTGTTGTTGTTGTTGTTGTTGGTCTTATTGTTGTTCTTGATGTTCTTACTGTTGTTCTTGTTCTTATTGTTGTTCTTGATGTTCTTGCTGTTGTTCTTGTTCTAATGTTGCAATTTTTTTTATTTTATTAAAAGACATACAACAACGGTTTCTTTAAAATAACCGTCATTATAGGTAGTTCTAATGCTGTATTTTTTTTTATTTTATTAAAAAACATACAACAACGGGTATTTAAATAATCGTCATTATAGGTAGTGCGTTTTCCATTTTATTA
This sequence comes from Lathyrus tuberosus, assembly GCA_022829125.1. Classification (NCBI taxonomy): domain Eukaryota; kingdom Viridiplantae; phylum Streptophyta; class Magnoliopsida; order Fabales; family Fabaceae; genus Lathyrus; species Lathyrus tuberosus. Next base: position 4,180,448 of record JALAZF010000305.1, read on the forward strand.
CAACGGTTACTGGGCCGTCATTGTACGTACCGCATATACAACAACACTCTACATAACAACGCTTTCGCCCGCATCATTATATGTCATTTCCAACCGTTGTTAAATGGGTTTTTTGTAGTAGTGATGATAGAGAAAGCCCACATCGCAATATTGTTGAGCCTTGGTGATAAGGTTCTTCGACAGGTATCAAAGAAGGCTACAACATCGGGGCTATGGTTGAAACTTGAAAGTTTGTACATGACCAAATCTCAGGTGAATCGACTCTACCTGAAGCAAGATTTGTATTCCTTCAAGATGAGTGAAGACAAAGTGTTGGCTGAGTAGTTGGATATGTTCAACAAGCTGATTCTTGATCTTGAAAATATTGATGTGAAGATCGATGATAAAGATCAATCACTATTGTTGTTGTATGCTTTGCCCATAACACATGGTTACTTCAAAGAAACTCTCCTGTATGGAAGGGTGTCTTTGAGCTTTGAAGAAGTTCAATCAGCCTTGTATTATAAGGACTTGAACGAACGTAAGGAGCTTAAACCTTCGACGGTTGGTGAAGGTTTGGTCGTTAAGGGAAAATTCTTGCGAAAGGATGGTAAGTTCGACAAGAAGAAAGGTAAAAGTCAGCAGAAGTCTTATAGTGGTGAAACATCTGGTATTCGATGCTATCATTATAAGAAGGAGGGTCACAGAAGAAAAGTGTTCCCTGAACGCCTGAAAGATCATGGAGGTAAAGATAATGGCAACGCAACCATTGTTCAAGATGACTTTGAATAATCTGATGTTCTTGTGGTTTCAAACGGCGACTCAATAAAAGAGTGGATTATGGATTCAGGTTGCACTTGGTACATTACTCCAAAAAGAGAATTGTTCGAGGAGCTATGTGATCAAGATGGTGGATCAGTGCTGCTAGGAAACAACAAAGCTTGTGAAATTGCAGGTATTGGATTTATGATATTCAAGCTCCATGATGAGTCAATAAGGTTATTGACTGAAGTCAGGTCTGTACCTGATTTGAAGAGAAATATGATTTCTTTTTGTGAATTCGACAAGAAGGGATATATTTTTCAAGGAGGAAAAAGTATCCTAAGAGTCATGAAGGGGTCGAAGGAAGTCTTAAGAGGCGTGAAGATACAAGGCTTGTATACCCTTGAGGCTGAAGTTGTAAGTGGTTTGACAAATGTTGCATCTAAGAAACCTTTGTCGAAGACAGAAATTTGGCATATGAGATTGGGCCATGTCAGTGAAAGGGGTTTGGTTGAATTAGGGAAACAAAATATGCCTGGAGGAGACAAAGTCGAAAAGCTAAAATTTTCTGAACCTTGTGTACTTGGAAAATCTTGCAAAGTGAAGTTCAACAAAGGCAAACAAAGAACTCATAGATCCCTTGGTTACATCCATACTGATCTTTGGGGGCCTGCAAGGTGTCCATCACATTTAGGAGAAAGGTATTTTCTATCCATAGTCAATGATTATTCCATAAAGTTATGGATATTCATCCAGAAGACTAAGGATGAAACTTTTGAGAATTTCAATGGTTGGAAGACTCTGGTCGAAAATCAGACTGGCAGAAAGGTCAAGGTTGAGAACCGACAATGGCCTTAAATTTTTCAATGAGGCGTTCGATAGTTTTTGTGTTGCCTCAGGTATTGCAAGGTACAAAACTATTGCAGGTACTCCACAACAAAATGGTTTGGCAGAGAGGTTTAATCGAACTATTTTGGAAAGAGTTAGATGCATGTTGACTAGTGTTGGGTTAAAGAAGGTGTTTTGGGCTGAGGCTGTTTCAACGACAATATATCTGATAAACAGATGTCCTTCGACTGCGTTAGATATGAAGACACCTGGAGAAGTTTTGTCGGGACATCCACCTAGTCTCGACAGACTGAGAGTATTTAGCAATATGTCGTATGCTCACATTAAGAAAGACAAGGTCGAACCTAGAGCTCTAAAATGCATGTTCATGGGATACCCTAAAGGAGTCAAAGCTTATACGCTATGGTGCCTAGAGCCAGGTCACATGAGGTGTATCACCAGTCGAGATGTAGTTTTCAATGAAACTGAGATGGCCTTCAAGAAAATTGATGATGCTGACAAAGAGCTGGAACAGGGAGAGATTCCTATCGAGGTGGAGCATGTTGATGTTGAATTGCGTATCCCAGATGAAGTCGGAGAAGAAGCAAAAGCTGCTGTCAAAGATGAGGAGACTGATAATGATAAACTGCTAGCAAGAGACAGGTTGAGGAGAGTCATCAAGCCACCTCGCAGACTTGGGTATGCAGATCTTATAGCTTATGCCTTAATCTATGCAAGTGAGGTTCTCGACGAAGAACCTAGAGACTATAAGGAAGTTATTAGGAGTCAAAAGAAGACTGAATGGCTGAAGGCCATGGATGATGAGATGAAATCTCTTCATGATAACAACACCTGGGAACTGATCAAGAAATCTGTTGGAGCTAGGTTAGTCAGCTGTAAATGGATTTTCAAAGTTAAGGAAGGAATCGAAAGAGTGGCGTCGAAGAGATACAAGGCAAGGTTGGTCGCTAGGGGGTTCACTAAAAAAGAAGGTGTCGACTTCAATGATGTGTTATCTCCTATTGTGAAGCACATATCCATTCGAATGTTGCTTGCCATGGTGGCACAATTCGACCTTGAACTAGAACACATGGATGTGAAGACTGCGTTCTTGTATGGTGATTTGGATGAAACAATCCTAATAAGGCAACCTGAAGGGTATGTCAAAAAGGGGAAGGAAAATTATGTGTGAAAACTGAAGAGATCTTTATATGGACTGAAAAAATCTCTTCGACAGTGGAATAGGAGATTCGACAAGTTCATGGCATGCATAAGTTTCATCAGAAGTTAGTTCGACCACTGTGTTTATTTCAGATTTCGACTGGGTAATTTATTTGTTATTTTGTTGCTCTATGTGGATGATATTCTAATAGCAAGCAACAATGTAGAAGATGTAATGAGGGTGAAGGTTGAACTCAATAAGGAGTTTGAAATGAATGATCTGGGAGCTGCGTTCAGGGTTCTTGGGATTGACATCCAAAGAGATAGAAATCAGTCAAAATTATTCTTATCTCAAGAGGCATACCTACGGAAGATTCTCGAAAAATTTGGTATGTCAAATTCAAAGCCTATTGTGACTCTGACAAACCCTCAATTCAAGCTGAGTATAGATCAGTGTCCCAGTACTGATGTCGAAAGTGCTTATATGAATAGCATTCCATATGCTAATATAATGGGTTCTTTGATGTATGCTATGGTTTGTACTAGACCTGACATAGCATATGCAGTAAGTCTTGTAAGCAGGTACATGGAGAATCCTGGAAAGGCTCACTGGAAAGCATTGAAGTTGATTCTACGGTACATAAATGGGTCTCTAAACAGAGTCCTAAATTATGGTGGAGCCTTGGGTGAAGATAGTAAAGCAGTAATCGGAGGATCTGTCGACTCTGATTATGCAGGTTGTATGGATTCCAGAAAATCTATTTCCGGATATGTGTTCACTATGTTTGGCACAGCAATAAGATGGAAAGCAACACTTCAGAAGGTTGTTGCCTTATCAACCACTGAAGCGGAGTATATCGCCCTAATTGAAGCTGTGAAGGAAGCATTGTGGCTTGGAGGTTTTGCAAAGGAGCTGAAACTTCAAGGTTGAGTTATCACTATCAAATGTGATAGTTAAAGTGCAATACACCTGCCAAAGAATTCAGTCTATCATGAAAGAACCACGCACATTGATGTGAGGCTGCATTTTGACAGAGGGGTAATCGAGCGTGGAGAAGTCCAAGTGCTGAAGGTTTCGACAAATCATAATGCTGCTGATATGATCACCAAGACGTTGCCAAGTTGCAAGTTTTTCCACTATATGCAGTTGATAAAGCTGCATGAAGAAAACTAGTCTGTTTCTTGATGGTATAGAGTTAGATCCAAGGTGGATATTTGTGATATATTTGGATCAAACTCTAGTATTGTTTATCATGCCGTCGAAGTCTGCTCACATGCTGTAGTTGTCGAATTGGGCCTTGTGTTAAGGATCCAATTGTTTAAGTTCGCTTGTACCCTAAGTCACCTTGTAATGGTTAATTGTTAAAAAGCCCATTAGTTTAGTATGTTAGGTTTTATTATAAATAGCATACTAGTCTCTCATCTTAAGTGTGGAGTGACAAATCCTAATTAGGGTGAGAGGGTTATTTTTTATTCTAGAGTACTTGTAATCTTATTTTAAGAGAAAGTAAAAACTAGCAGTTATAAACAATCCTTGTTGATTTTTCCTTATTTTTCCTTGTTAACCCTAACCCTTGTGTGTTTCTTACCTATAAATAAACCGAGTATATTTTGTTTTAAGGCATCCTAATTCACAACAAATATCAAACTCTATTTCAAGATGTTTACATAAAGGGCAAGGTTGACTTCTCTCTCTTCCACTTTTGAGGATGACATTTTATGCATTTCTAGAATTGGTTTTGAATTAGATAACTTATCTTCATCCTCAATTTGTTGAGTGTGTTGTTGATTCTTCATCTTTCTCTTTCGTTGACAGTGTTTTTTTTATTCTGAATCTTTTAATTAGAACATAACGGTATAATTGAAGACTTTGATGCATGTACACACTTTATTGGTTTTGACATTTCTTCTTGGATCTTTTCCTCTTACACTGTTTAAGTGCTTTAACCTTAGAGGTCATGCTCTAATGCCAATTGAAATAGATAGAAATGTCACTAGAAGGGGGTTGAATAGTGACCCCTTTAAAATCTTGCTTTTAATTAATGAAACAAGCTTTATCAAAATAAACTATGAATATAATCAATAATTAAAGTGTTTTTAGTGCGTGAATTGTGTATAAATAGGCAACTTTAAAGGAAAGAGTTTCAGAAAAAACACGCAGAGATTTATCCTGGTTCACCAAACTTGGCTACTCCAGTCCCCACGTTTTGTGATATTTTCCAATTAATGATCAATATCTTCTGATCCTTTTCTTACACCAAGATGTATTTTCATTAGCCTCATCGGGCTTACAATACATATTACAAAGCTTCAGCTAGCTTACATTATCACCCAATATCAACCATGACTTGAGGATATACAAAATATTAAGAATAATTTGTAAGGAGGATCAAATTAACAATTCTTCAACAGATTATTATTGAGAAGATGTGGTTTTAAGACAAATAATCTTAGAAATAGGGATCCTTGATTCTAAGATTATAATTTCAGTGAGAATATAACTTTGGAAGAATATGATGAATTTTCTCTCTTGAACTCCCCTTGAATGAAGTTGTTTTCTCTCTTAACTTTTCCTTTAATGAATGATGTGATTTTAAGACAAATATTCTTAGAAGGAATATCCTTGATTCTAAGAATATGATTTTAGTGAGAATATGATTTTTGGAAGAATTTCATGAATATTTCTCTTGAATTTTCTTTGAGTGATTGTCTTGAAATGAAGAGAATGTGAATAGCTATTTATAGAGATTTTGATCCTCTAGTTTCTTGTGTACTTGATCTCCCCTGATTATATACTTGAAATTACAAGTGTGTCAGTGATAATTACAAGTTTGTCATTGACAGTGAAAATGAGAAGATAATCTATTTACATAATTGACATTGAGTGAGGCTGATACTCATGTTGTGTTTCTTGATCCTCAACGGCTTTATGTATTTTCGAAAATGCCATTTGGTATAATTTGATCCTCTAGGATAATTACAACTTTGATATTGCTTCAAACGTTTATCCTCTTTAGTAGTGCAAAATTACGATAATGTGATTGTGAGACTTATTTATCTATCACACTCGGTATTTTGTGTTTCTTTCTAACATATGCTTTTCTTTTCTTGTAATGAGCTTAATAATAAACTTGAGAACCATTTTTTCTCGCATCCCATTGATGATAACACACATCAAATAACAAATAAGATCATAATCTTAATATATCTACACAAAAGCTTATCATCTTTAAAACATCAAAAAGTATTTTTTCCTCAACAGGCACAACCATTTCATGGAAATTTGTGAAACAAACCATAGTAGCAACTTCATTAAATCATGTAGAATTTTTAGCACTACATGAGACAAGTTGAGAATGTGTTTGGATGAGATCCCTAATTCAACACATTCAACAGAATTGTGGTTTATCTTCCAAGAAAAAACGTGGAATAGCCATATATAAAGATATCAAGGACAGAAAGAGACACGACAGTGAAAGGAAGGCAAACTGGAGTTAGGACACGATTTACCAAAAAAATTATCATTAGAAGAAAGTGGGTCAATTGGATAAAGCACGGTGAAATGTTGCCTCTCAATAGGCTCGGGATACCAAGTTGAAATAAGAGAGAATGAGAGACAATTAAATAAATCGCGTGTTTAAAAAACACTACCGAGACTGTATTATATATAAAGATATTTTCAACTAAATACATGCTAAAGTCTATATGGGACTTTCTATATATAAATATTCTTAACAATATATAAAAATATTAAGATTCATCATCAAAAGTGTGATGTTATTAGGGCTAGACACATCTTACTTATCACTTCTTGATTAAACTTGCAAGCATATAGCTCTAGAAGTTGTTCTTGAAATATTACTTAATTAATTTTATAGGTCATTATTTTCTTAATAAATTTGAATGGGTATATGTTAAGCGAGGGGTTCGTGAAATAATTAATCCACATACAATATAATCAACTCACTTGTATCTTCTATCACTCTAGTATGCTATAGACATGTTGGGGTGAACGAAATGAAAGTTGCACGAGAAATCAATCTAGGAAATTTATTTTGAATCATCTAGAGAACAATAACAACAAAACAATAACATATATAACATTTTCAGCAACAACAACAACAACAACAACAACAACAACAACAAAAACAACAACAATAACAACAACGTATAACATTCAAAAAAATTCTAAGCCACATTATAAAAATAAAACATTACAAAGTCGCAACAACAAAACAACAATAACAACAACATATAAATTTCTCAACAACTTAAAAACACAAAAACAATCTCAATCTCAATCACAATAATATGTAATATTCAAAACTTTGCTAAGTCACAATATAAAAACAAAACTTTGTTTAGTCACAACAAACAATAACAACAACAACAAGATGTAACATTCTTAAAAACACAATAACAAAAAAAATCTCAATATCAATCCCACTCTTAATCAGAACAAAACATATTATTCAAAACTTTGCTAAGTCACATTATAAAAACCAAATATTGCTAAATCACAACATCAAAACAACAACAAGAACAACAACAAAAAAACATATAACATTGTAAACAATACAAAAATACAAAAACAATCTCAATATCAATCTTACTCTCAATCACATCAACATACAACATTTAAAAGTTTTCCACTCACAACAACTATACTACAATAATAAAAACACATTAGAAATAATCTCAATCACAACGAAACAACAACAACATCAACAATAAACCTATTATGTATACTTATCTCAACAAAAATAATAACATTAATCCTCTGGGTTTAAGATCTCAATAACAAAAAAAATAAAAATGTTTCATGTAACAGAAATGTGAATAAAAATTTAAAGTGAGTTTTATCTTTCCTTCTTGCAAGTATCATTCAAGTTCCTCCTTCGAGTTCTTTTTTTGTATTCCCTTGTTTTGTATGATTTAGAGAAGATATGGATCTAAATTGTTGAAGAACTAGTTGGAGAAGACATGATGATAAAGAAATGGAGATGATATGATGGTTTACAAGATGAAGATAACACATTTTTATGGTTTTCGTTGTTCATGGAGATGATTAGCTTCATTAAGGCTCAATGTAGTTTTTGTAAGGGCTGAATGTGATTTTCTTAATGAAAGAGAAAATTGACCAGACATGACAAGATAAGCTAATAAGAATAAACCATTTTACTACGGTTGAAAATCCCAACCGCGGTTCAAGTATATTTATTTATTTTAATTTAATCAAAACACAAATTTTTTTCATTATTTAAAAAACCCTAACATTTCACCATAGTTGAAAAACCAACCGTAGTGAAAATTATCTTGTTTTTAATTTAAAAATAAAATGAAAAGGAAGGTGCCACTATATTTTGAAATAATTCACAAATTTATTGGCGCGTGAATTCAAACCCATGTACAGAACAAGTTTTCTCCATGGATGATAATTTCAATTGTGATTATATATAAATTTTTTAATTTGTAAATAAATAATATGAAGTCGTCTATTTTTAATAGGGTCATAACGGGTAGTTTCCCAATTATGACGAAAACTCTGTCATGAAATGTATTTTTTATAGAAGTATAATTTGCCATATTTTATAATTAAGATAATCAACGATGGCTGGTAGAATTTCAAACGAATAAAACATTGCAATATTGAAAATGCTTTTTATAGTTTATGACATGAGTTTGCTCAAAATAAACTTTAAAACAATTCAAAAACACTAAACAGGGTTAAATTACGAGAGTTTCTTTGATAGAGAAACTTAGGAATTGAAGTAATAAGGAGATGGATACGAATATAACATTTTGTTGTTAAATCATTCTATTACACATCACCACTATGGATACACCCATGTTGGTCCAACCGTTGTGAGGTAAGGTGTGATTGTATGTATGATGCTTTCCACCACAGACATGCGACCATGATTGTATCGCTGTAGCACGCTACCTACCACAACGGTTACTTTAAAGAATCGTTGTGATATTCTTTAATGCAAAATATTGAACAACGGTTGTGCTAGACAACCATTGGTCAATATAATTATTACACGTTTGTTGGTTGAAAAGGATGATCAAAGAATTATTTTTGTGATAGCATGTGTAAATTGGCTTCATTGACGTAGTTTCAATTGCAGAAAATTTCAGAGATGAATCTCCAGAATTTTTCAACATTTTACTTTCCCAGCAACTAGAGATGCATCACTGGAATTTTCTCAGTAATATTTTTTTTTTTAATTTTCTTTCTTGTGAATGATAGACACGATAGACTTTACTTTAACTTACAGGCATAATGGATGATAGACACGATAGACTGAAGCATGGGAGGGTTGCACAACACGCCTCAGTATGGAGGGAGACGAGTCAGCAGGTTTCAGAGACTCCTGGTCCCTCTGGCCATGTAGAGCCATCCACTTCTAGGATTCGTGCTTCTCTTCAGGCTTCACCATCTCCTTCTTACCGTAGGAGCGCGATTTACCTTCTAACGCATCACCCGTGGTACCAGAGGCACCATTGCAGCCTCCTATTGCTGATATTATAGATGCTTCTGAGGTAGTGCCACCATATTCTGGTGATGTTGCTGAGTCAGTGCCACCTCCGGAGGATGAGGCTGCTGATGGTGATGAGCCAGAGGCATTTGGAGGAGGCTCTGTAGATCTGTCACTACTGCCATTGTACCCAGACCAGACTGTTAGACATATTTGGGACGGAGAGGTACCATTTGTGAGAACAAGATTTGGTTCTGCAATATTATCTCTAAGTTTTGATGATAACAAATGAGTATTGGCATGAACAATTTTGCACAACTAATGTTGTTAATTATGAGAACCTAGCAAACAGGTTATGCTCCTGAGAATCAGCGCAATGTTTAAAGAAAGACATTTCATCTAGGCACTTAAAGGAGCTGAACGAAGATATCACAAAAGACTTTAATTCGAAAGGAAAAGAGTATGAGTTCTGAAGATCTAAAGACAAGGGCTCTGATGGAACGAAGTCCAGATGCTGAAGCCTCACGCTTTTTGATCAAGGTTCTGAAGACCTACCCAAAGTCGACTCTCATGCTTCAATCAAATATTATCAGAAGCCTCTGAAGATATAAAGAAAGTGGATTAAGAGAACAAGGTTTTAAAGACAAGTTCTGAAGATTCTAGAAGCGCAGAGCTGATGATTCGAAGACTTGATAATGTCAAGAACCAAGCAATGTTTTCCCATCTTACTCATGCTCACAAAAAGCCTCTGAAGTTGAGAAGCTAAGGAAACTTACAATACTGTACAGCTGTACCAGTTTACAACGTTAAAATTCTTGAAGACTGTGCAAACTAGAAAATCTGACACAAACAGGACGCGCAGCTTGCAGAAGATTTTGTACCTGTCCTCACGCTTCTAGCCGTAAGACAACCTAGCTACCATGATTCCATCTCAACGGATCTTTTCACTCGGCTATAAAAGGAAGCTCAAAGACTTGTAGAAAGATACACATGCGAACAGCTACAATACTTTGTAACTCTATTCTTTCTTAAATCATTCTTGGTCTAAAAACTTGTTTACATTATAAGCTTGATAAGAAGCAATTTTATGTAAACCCGTTGTATTTGAACTTAAAGTTGTATTCCTTAAGAGAGTCTAAGTGATTAGATCTCTTGAGACGTCTAGGACGTGTGTCTTAGAGGTTGTGCCTTAAGTAAGACCTGTGTGGTTGGATTACTTGAGAAGTCTAGAACGTGTGAGTTCTAGAGGTTGTTGTTAGTCACCAGCTGTGTAGCTCGTGCTGCATACTATTTTTTTGAATAGTGGATTAAGACCTCATTGAGAGAGGCGAAATCACCTTGGTGGGTGGACTAGATTAACTTGAGAGATTCTCAAGTGAACTAGTATAAACATAACGTGTTTATATCTCTTTCTTTAACTAAGTTGTTGTTCTTTAGAAAAGGGGTCAAAGTTTTAAGAGAAAGTTATTTAAAAGAAACGATTTATATTGAAAAACCAATTCAAACCTCCCTTTCTTGCGTTTTTCACACCTTCACCATTAGTTGGATTCATTCTTTTTTATTCACGTTTATTTTAATTGACAAGTTTCTGACTCTGTTTTTTTACATTTTTCAGGAACGTGATCCGCTGAAGTTTATTAACCACGAGTGGAAGATTATTGGCTTTCCTCAGCCGAATGAGGATTGGTTTTAGACATATTTGTGGACAAGAGTGCCACTTATAAAGATGTCGTCTACCTATGGTAGTTCGAGGATTTCAAGCGGATCCATGTACACAACTAGCGGGCCGGTTGTTTGGTCTACATGTACTCGAAGTTATCAGAGGTCTGTATGCGGAAGACGAAGCAAGTCACAGGAAGCATCACACTACTGACGGTAATATTTATTATTCTTTTAATGTTTCTGTGTCATTTTCACTTCATCTTTGCAAGCCATTACTGATGATTCGTGTGTTCCAAACTTTTCATTTTAGGCTTGGATCCTCAAGCACATCCCGCGCATCTCCGAGGCATATACGTACCGACTTACTCTGAGTATATGCCTCGTGCTACTGCTTTTTCCACGCTCAAAGGGAACTAAACGACTGAGCCTTTTAGAGTGTATCTTGATTGTTTGGTTGCTGAGGGCATGCACTTCAACAGCTATGTTAATCATCTTAAGATGCGGCCATTTGACGAGATAGTGTTATACTCTTGATGGTTGGCATGCGGATCGCATCTCATTGCTCCTCATTTTCCAGAGCACGTCATGCGGCAGTTCGGTTACACTCAGAAGAAAAGATTGAAAGAAGTGAGTTTACAGACGCTCAGAAGAAAACTTACAAAAATCATCACAAAGCAAGAACCATTCTGTTAAACGCAATTTCTTATACCAAGTATGAGAAAATCACGAACACAAAAACTGCAAAGTCCATTTTTGACTCTCTTCGTATGACTCACGAAGGAAATGCTCAAGTCAAGGAGACGAAGGCTCTTGCGCTAGTTCAAAAATACGAAGTCTTCAAAATGGAAGATGATGAGTCTGTTGAAACCATGTTTTCAAGGTTTCAAATGCTTGTTGTCGGACTCAGAGTTCTGGAAAAAGGCTATTCTACTGCTGATCATGTCAAGAAAATCATCAGAAGTCTTTCGACCAAATAGAGACCAATGGTGACTGCCTTGAAACTTGCAAAGGACTTGAATAGTACCAGTCTTGAAGAACTTATCATTTCTTTAAGAATTCATGAAATAGAACTTCAAGGAGATGAACCTCAGAAGAAAAATAAATCCATTGCACTGAAGGCAAAGCCAGAAAAGAAGAAGGTGTATCAGGCAGAAGAAGAAATGGATGAATCTGAAGAAGATTCAGAAGAAGATGATATATCACTCATATCAAGAAAGATAAGTCAACTCTGGAAATACAGAAGGAACAAGTTCAAAGGACCAAGGAGAAGATTTGAATCTACATCTGGCCAAAGAAGAAACTATGGAAAAGATGTTACGTGCTTTGAATGCAAAGAACCTGGACATCTCAAATATGAATGTCCAAAGGCTAAGAAAGTAGAAAGACCTAGGAAAGCCAAAAAGGGTCTCATGGCAACCTAGGATGATTCAGAATCTGAAGATGATGCTGATGAAGGTCGGGTCAACATGGCATTCATGGCAGAAACTAGAAGCAACTCGTCAGAGGAAGAACTATCAGACTCCGACGATGAAAGAGAGGTACTTTCCTCCTTATCATGTTCTGAACTTGAATTAGGATTAACTGAACTTATAAAAAGATATCAAAACCTTCAAAGCAAATTCAAAATCTTGAAAAAGAGTTTTATAGTTTCTTCAGAAGATCTTACTAAAAACAAGAAAACCATTTCTGAGCAAAATGAGAAAATATTTGTCTTAGAAAACTCAAACACTGTCCTGAAATGTAAATTATCTAAGTTAGAAGAAGAAAGTGTTCCAAACTCAACTAACACTAGTGAAGAAGACAAATATGATAACGCATTTAAAAACTTTCTTGCTTAAAGCGTCGATAGAAGCAAAATGGCTTCACTAATCTATGGATTCAGTAGAAATAGTAGTAGAGGTCTAGGATATTCAGGACCATCTCAACCATATGATGATGAAGGGAAATTTGCTATCTAAACGCAGCGGAAAACAAAAATTTCCCTTTAGAGATCCTTACAAAAGATCGTGATCTGTGATAGAAAGGTTACCTCTTGTGGCGATGAAACCTTTGATTCCAAATCTATGCATGATCACGAGCGTTGTACGATGAACAACACCTTTACTCAGTCCACACGAACAGCTTCCTTCAGTCACAGTGCTAGCTGATTACGATTGAAGGTTTTGAGTGAGGGAGAGGAAAAATAGAATACGGCCAGGGTTTCAACAACAACAACCTTTGAGCTTCTGCACAAGGGTTCTATTTATAGAACTACTTGTGTGGGCTACAAGCTAAAAAGCCCAACTCAATAATAATATTATTATATTATTATAATAACTATTATTATAATAAATATAATTTTATTATTATTATTATATTTTATAACTATTATAAAATTAATAATAACTATTATTATATTACATGGTACCTTACCATATTCTGTATTCCATTCAAGTGCACTGTACCTTACAGTGTTCCTTATTTACTCTATCTCTTCTCCAACTGTCCTTATGTGTGTGACCCTGTAGGATTTCGCGACGTTGGCAATTATATTAAATTACGTATTTAACATAATAAACAGTGAGCGGTATCTAGCAACACATCATTGCTACCCAAGTCACAAAATTGTCATGTGATCTGACAAAACCTTTTATGATAGTACTTGTGTGTACAATTACCCTTTTGCCCCTATGTCTATATTGAACACAAGGCATATACCGTGCCATCCTTGTCCAGTTCAATATTGGGCCCTTAGACATTTATCCTGTTATGCAGGATGGGCAAATTCCATCTAGGCTACTCATGTCCCTCAGCATGCTTTGTGAAGTACCCATCAACTGTCTTTATGATCATCCAATTACGGACAATGTTTGATCAGCAATAAAGTACTTGACTCTACATCTAGGGTACATAGTAGTTTCAGGTCGAAGGGTGGTATACACCACTATCACCATGAGAGTAACTTATGACACTTTGCATAACATTCTATGTAGTGCTCTCATAGTGGGTCAATCCAGTATAAATATTACTCCTAATATTCATACCTATGTCAAGACTTGATAACTCCTTATCCATGATCCATGAGATGTGATCATCAGTCTATCTACATAATAGTCTTAATGCTTTAAGGCTATCCCATTTCACATTAAAGATCGACTATGGATGCTTTAAGAATAGTGTCCTTATGTTTAATGGAATCTCATGATTAAGTCATACTTAATGTTTCATTAAACGAACTAGCTATTCTAGGGACTTTATCATTTTGGAAAAACAAACATAATAAAGAAATGCCCTTTATTATTAATAAATAATTTGATACAAGTACCAAAAGTATTGGCCTCTAGGGCTTACACCAACAGATGAAACCAAAAACATCAAAATAATACCTCTGTCCAAACATTTTATTCCCTCTGGTACTAGCCTTAAGCATTCAGAACTGAAAGGTTCAAACACTAGGATTACACAAACACACACACTAAAGAAATATCCTAAAAACAAACACTATGCACAAACTCCACACCGTTTTGCTAACGTAAGGGAATCTAAAGGAATCAGAACCTTTAGAAAAACTAATGTGAAAGGACCCACAAAATGGGTACCTAAAAACAAGATAATTTATGTTTCAGATATCCTTAATAGCTCAATTGAAACACCAGTCATGGTACCTGGACAGTGGGTGCTTGCGACACATGACGGGAGAAATCCTTATGTTCCAAGATCTGAAACTTAAGCTTGGAGGCGTTGTCGGTTTCGGAGGAAATCAGAAAGGAAGAATCATTGGCTCCAGAACTGTTGGAAACGGTAAGCTTCCTTCCATTAAGAATGTTTTATTAGTAGAAGGTCTAATGCATAATCTATTGTCAATAAGTCAACTTAGCGACAGTGGCTATGATCTCATTTTTAATCAAACGTCTTGTAAAGCTGTAAGTCAGAAGGATGGATCTGTCCTATTCAATGGAAAGAGGAAAAACAACACTTACAAAATTAAGTTATCTGATTTAAAACATCAAAATGTAAAATGTCTTCTTTCTGTAAACGAAGAGCAATGGGTCTGGCACAGACGTCTTGGCCATGTCAGTTTGAGAAGAATCTCTCAGCTTAACAAGCTTGGTCTTGTTAGAGGATTGTCCAATCTGAAATATTCGTCAGAATCTCTCTGTGAAGCATGTCATAAAGGAAAGTTTTCAAAAACATCTTTCAAAGCTAAAAATGTTGTTTCCACCTCTAGACCGTTGGAACTTCTTCACATTGATCTGTTTGGCCCTGTAAAAACGCCCTCTCTAAATGGTAAGAAATATGGACTAGTCATTGTTGATGACTACAACAGATGGACATGGGTAAAATTCTTAAAACACAAGGATGAATCACATTCTGTGTTAGCTTCCTTCTGCACTCAAGTACAAAATGAGAAGAATTGTAAATTAGTCAGAGTCATAAGTGATCATGGTGGAGAATTTGAAAATAAAAACTTTGAAGAACTTTTTGATTCACATGGAATATCTCACGATTTTTCTTGCCCTAGAACTCCACAACAAAACGAAGTTGTAGAAAGAAAGAATCGAACTTTACAAGAAATGGCTCGCACCATGATCCAAGAAACTGACATAGCTAAGCACTTCTGGGCAGAAGCAATTAACACAGCATGTTATATTCAAAATAGAATCTCTATAAGACCTATATTGAATAAAACTCCAGATGAATTGTGGAAGAATAAATTACCCAACATTTCTTATTTTCATCCATTTGGATGTGTCTGTTTTATGCTTAACACTAAAGAGAATCTTAGCAAGTTTGATTCCAAAGCACAGAAGTGTCTGTTGTTGGGATACTCTTAACGCTCGAAAGGCTACAGAGTTTACAACACAGAATCAAGAATTGTGGAGGAATCTATTCATGTTAGATTCAATGACAAGCCTGACTCAGAAAAGTCAGAGCTAGTTGAGAAACTTGCAGATTTAGAAATCAGATTCTCTGAACCTAAGGAAAAGATAGATGAAGTTAAAGAATAACAAGATCCTACACCAGAAACCACTGAAGTAACTCCAAATACCCCATCTCAACGAAGAAGAAGACTGTCCACATACCATCCTGAAGAACTAATTCTGGGTAGCATAGATGCTCCTATCAGAACCAGATCATCCTTTAGACCATCAGAAGAAACACTTATAGGACTAGTATCATTGATAGAACCAGCTGCAATTGAAGAAGCCCTCATGGACAAAGACTGGGTTCTGGCTATGGAAGAAGAACTTAACCAGTTTGCCAAAAATGATGTTTGGGATCTAGTTCCTAAACCTAAGAATGTTCATGTAATAGGAACCAAGTGGGTATTTAGGAACAAGCTAAATGAAAAGGGAGAAGTTGTCAGAAACAAAGCACGACTTGTTGCTCAAGGATACAATCAACAAGAAGGAATTGACTACAACGAAACATTTGCTCCAGTTGCAAGACTTGAAGCAATACGTTTACTAATATCCTTTTCAGTAAATCATGACATCACTCTATATCAAATGGATGTTAAGAGTGCAATCTTAAATGGTTATATATCAGAAGAAGTTTTTGTCAAACAACCTCCCAGAGCTTGGTATCATAGATTGAGCAAATTTTTATTAGAAAACAATTTCACTAGAGGAAAGGTTGACACAACTCTTATCTGCAAAACATATAAGAATGACATTCTTATTATTCAAATATATGTTGATGACATTATTTTTGGTTCTTCTAACTCTTCTCTATGTCAAGAGTTTTCAAAGTTAATGCAGGCCGAATTTAAAACGAGCCTCATGGGAGAACTGAAGTTCTTCCTTGGAATTTAGATTGATCAAAGATCAGAGGCCACTTACATCCATCAAACCAAGTACACAAAAGAACTTCTGAAAAAGTTCAATATGACGGATTGTAACATTGCTAAAACACCAATGCATCCAACGTGTGTCATGGGAAAGGAAGAAACAGGAGTTAAGGTTTGTCAAAAACTCTATCGTGGTATGATAGGTTCTCTCTTATATCTAACTGCTTCCAAACCTGATATATTATTCAGTGTACATCTATGTGCTCGATTCCAATCAGATCCAAGAGAATCACATCTAACCGCTGTCAAGCGAATTCTAAGGTATCTGAAAGGAACAACTAACCTTGGCCTGATGTATAAGAAAACATCAGAGTATACTTTTTCTGGTTACTGCGATGCAGATTATGCCAGAGATAGATTAGAAAGAAAGAGCACATCGGGGAACTGTCAGTTCTTAGGAAGCAACCTAATCTCATGGTCAAGCAAGAGATAATCTACAATTGCTCTCTCAACAGCTGAAGCAGAATACATATCAGCCTCCTTATTCAGCACTCAAATGTTATGGATAAAAAATCAGCTGGAAGACTATCAGATATATGAGAGTAACATTCCTATCTTCTGTGATAATACTGCTGCTATTTGCTTAAGTAAAAATCCAATTTTGCATCCTAGGGCTAAACACATTGAAATAAAACACCATTTTATTAGGGACTATGTTCAGAAGGGAACTCTATGCTTAAAATTTATTGATACAGACCATCAGCGGGCTGACATTTTTACAAAACCCTTAGCTGAAGATAGATTTCTAATCATTTTAAAACACCTAAATATGGAGTACTGTTCAGAATAAAAACACTTTCAGAACCTCATGTGTTTAGTCAAAAGAAAAGTTTTTTTTAATCATCAGAACCTTTTTCTTAACGCATCTCAAGTTCTGATAAATATATGACATGTCATATATTCAGAAAGTTATTTTTGCATGTGATTTAAATAAAATTAAGTCACATTACTTATTCAAATCGAACTAACAGCATTTTTCTCAAGATTGACTCAGCTTTATCACATTTATTAGCTTATCCCCTCAAGAAGGTGTCTGTCCTTTAAATTCTCGAGAAGATCCTCTCTCTCTCTCTCTCTCTCTCTCTCTCAAAAACCCTAAAAAGTTAATCGACTCTCATCTATTTCTCTTTCTATCTATCACTCCCTCAAAATCAACTCAAGTTCAATTCTCATTCTCTCTTACCACTGTAAGGATGAACACTCATCAATAAGATACTGTTTAAATCTATCAAGAACTATCATCCTCTTCCATCACACCCAATACTACTCTTTCAACGGCTGAACCAACTGTTTCAAATCCATTAACCCTTCCCACAATTGATTCAAACCATGTCACCCAGAAAACTCGCTCTGTGACATGTGTGACACATGCAAACGATCTAACTGTTTTGAAAGAGCTAGATGTTGATTTCAACAACCTCTTTGATAATGGGTTTAACCTAATTGATCAAGTGGATGCTCAAGAATGGAAAAATTACTTTGATAGACTAAGAGGTCCATGCTATGATGATCTAGTAAAAGAATTCTGGAGACATGCAGATACAGACGAATTTCATGTGGTATCTTTTGTTCTGGAGCAGAGGATCATCATCATTGAGAGATCTATTTTAGAATTGCTAGGAATGAAGTTCTTGGAAGGAAAGAGGGTGTACGGAAAAACTAAAAAATATGAGTCAGTCATCAACAAAGCTATCTTCAAAAGCTGTCAATCAGGAACAACGAACTGCAAAAGCAAAAACTTGCGCGACAACCTAAGGATCTGGCACAAGATCATTCTTGGATGCATCAATCCAAGACCGGCGAAGAGTGCTACAGATTTTGCCAACACAAATCAAAAACACATGGTGTACTACTTACACAAACATGACAAAATGTGCCTTCCCTCCATTCTATTCTACTATTTAAGGGATATGGTGCGCAAGACAAGAACAACGGCCTCACCAGAAAAGAAGATAGTTAACTACATTCCTTTTGGAAGGCTGATCTCTGACATTCTGGTTGAAAGCGAACTAGTGGATTACCTAATCAAGGAAGCAAAGTTTATGGAATATCTGAATGAAAAAGTTGGAGAAGCTTTCAATGCTGTAAATCTTAAGCATATGAAGATGATTGCAAGTGTCGATGTGAAACCAACACCTATTTCTCCTGACATGGTGAAAAGGATCCGGAATCCAGTAGAAAACTATTCATTCTACCGCAAAGAAGACAATCCAACCGCAATAGCCTCCTACATTGCCATAATGAGAGAAGCAGAATCTAGAATTGAAGAAGTTGTCCCTCAGTCAAAGCATATTACCAGGAGTAAGAGGAAGCTCGCTGAGGAGGATGCGGAGTACAAAAAGAAGAAAAAGGATGAATATGAAATCTCCGGAAAAGAAGCTCTTCTTCTTGAGAAAATCAATAAAGTTGATGCAAATCCATCTTTTTCTATTCCTTTACCAACCTCTGATCAATCAACCACCAAGCCATCAATAACTACTCCAATCTTGTCTGCGACTATTTTTACCAATATTTCAACAACAACTACCTCAACAATTCAGCCAAATATACTAGAACCAACAAATCAAATCTCTGAATCTCAAGCTCTCAATATTGAATCTAGCTCTGAAGGAACCTCCTATGAATCCCTAGAAATTATCTTACCTGAAAACCTCATGAGCTCCGACACTCTAGAAGTAACCTCTCCAACCGATCAACAACAACCACCTGAACCGGCTGCTACTGAGATTGACTTATCTCAGTAACCACCACCTGAAACCAACTCTGATAAACTTAACCTCGCTCTAGTTATCTACAATGCTCCACCTCCAACATCCTTTGAGGAATGTACAAGTCAATTTCATGACAAAGCACTTGAGATGTTTGCTAAGCTAAGAGCGGAACTTTGTACAAGCACAAAGCTCATGGAACTTAAGAGTGCCTGTCAAAGTTTTCAAAAATGGCTGGACATGGAACTTACAAGAATTGTAAGTTTCTCAAATAAAACCATAACTACTGAACTAGCAAAGGCTAAGGAGAGAGCGGAAGCTGAAGCAAGAGTCAAAGTACTCAAGTTCTTGGCTGCCAAGCAGAATGAAGTTGAAGAAAAGGCTGCTAAAGAAGCAGAAGAGCAAACTACTAGAAAGGCACAAGAAGCTGCTAAAGATGAAAGAGCTAAAGGAAGTGCTATGATTGCTTCCACTTCTGATCCGGTTATCAAACGTCTGGAAGATGCCATTGATGAAATCAGAATTGAACAGAAGAACTTCAGAGAAAGGTTTGACAAGCAAGATACTGTCAATGAAAATCTTCAGATCATGATGAAGAAGATTTAGGACAAGATGTCCTCTGACAGCAAATAAACCTCTGATTTTCTTTTAAGTTTTAGTTCTATGTTTTTCACCCTTGGACTACCCTGTGTTTATCTTTTTGAGTCATGACAAAAAGGGGGAGAAAGTATATGAATGTGAATGTGATAATTTTGATTCTATAGTCAGTCTCTGAAAAACAATGTTGCTTACATGCTAACAGATAAATCCATCATCTCTATTAGATTTTTTTTCTGTATTTTTCCTCTGTGCAGATAACTCAGAACTCTGATAATGAAGAAAGATTCAAAAGGAAAGACTCAAAAGGTTAATGAAGTCAGGGGGAGCCCGAGCACGAACCTTAATCTAATACTCAGGGGGAGCACTTCATAAAAAGGATAAGCTATCCTAAAAACCTTTTTCCATGTTCTCTGTGTTATATATTTATATATCAAAATTGTGTCATCAAATACATTGTTTTGTCATCATCAAAAAGGGGGAGATTGGGAGAACAAGATTTGGTTCTGCAATATTATCTCTAAGTTTTGATGATAACAAATAAGTATTGGCATGAACAATTTTGCACAACTAATGTTGTTAATTATGAGAACCTAGCAAACAGGTTATGCTCCTGAGAATCAGCGCAATGTTTAAAGAAAGAAATTTCGTCTAGGCACTTAAAAGAGCTGAACGAAGATATCACAAAAGACTTTAATTCGAAAGGAAAAGAGTATGAGTTCTGAAGATCTGAAGACAAGGGCTCTGATGGAACGGAGTCCAGATGCTGAAGCCTCACGCTTTTTGATCAAGGTTCTGAAGACCTACCCAAAGTCGACTTTCATGTTTCAATCAAATATTATCAGAAGCCTCTGAAGATATGAAGAAGGTGGATTAAGAGAACAAGGTTTTAAAGACAAGTTCTGAAGATTTTGGAAGCGCAGAGCTGATGATTCGAAGACTTGATAATGTCAAGAACTGAGCAATGTTTTCCCGTCTTACTCATGCTCACAAAAAGCCTCTGAATTTGAGAAGCTAAGGAAACTTGCCATACTGTACAGCTGTACCACTTTACAACGTTAAAATTCTTGAAGACTGTGCAAACTAGAAAATCTGACACAGGCAGGACGCGCAACATGCAGAAGATTTTGTACCTATCCTCACGCTTCTAGCCGTAAGCCTACCTAGCTATCATGATTCCATCTCAACGGCTCTTTTCACTCGGCTATAAAAGGAAGCTCAAAGACTTGTAGAAAGATACACATGCGAACAGCTACAATACTTTCTAACTCTATTCTTTCTTAAGTCATTCTTTGTCTAAAAACTTGTTTACATTATCATCTTGATAAGAAGCAATTTTCTGTAAACCCGTTGCATTTGAACTTAAAGTTGTATTCCTTAAGAGAGTCTTAGTGATTAGATCTCTTGAGAAGTCTAGGATGTATGTCTTAGAGGTTGTGCCTTAAGTAAGACCTGTGTGGTTGGATTACTTGAGAAGTCTAGAACGTGTGAGTTCTAGAGGTTGTTGTTAGTCACCAGCTGTGTAGCTCGTGCAGTGTACTATTTTGTTGAATAATGGATTAAGACCTCTTTGAGAGAGGCGAAATCACCTTGGCGGGTGGACTAGATTAACTTGAGAGATTCTCAAGTGAACTAGTATAAACATAACGTGTTTATATCTCTTTGTTTAACTAAGTTGTTGTTCTTTAGAAAAGGGGTAAAAAATTTAAGAGAAAGTTATTTAAAAGAAACGATTTATTTTGAAAAACCAATTTAAACCCCCCTTTCTTGCGTTTTTCACACCTTCACCATTAGTTGGATTCATTCTTTTTTATTCACGTTTATTTTAATTGACAAGTTTCTGACTCTGTTTTTTTACATTTTTCAGGAACGTAATCCGCTGAAGTTTATTAACCACGAGTGGAAGATTATTGGCTTTCCTCATCCGAATGAGGATTGGTTTTAGAAATTTTTGTGGACAAGAGTGCCACTTATAAAGATGTCGTCTACCTATGGTAGTTCGAGGATTTCAAGTGGATCCATGTACACAACTAGCGGGCCGGTTGTTTGGTCTACATGTACTTGAAGTTATCAGAGGTCTGTATGCGGAAGACGAAGCAAGTCACAGGAAGCATCACACTACTGACGGTAATATTTATTGTTCTTTTAATGTTTCTGTGTCATTTTTACTTCGTCTTTGCAAGCCATTACTGATGATTCGCGTGTTCCAAACTTTTCATTTTAGGCTTGGATCCTCAAGCACATCCCGCGCAACTCCGAGGCATATACGTACCGACTTACTCTGAGTATATGCCTCGTGCTACTGCTTTTTTCGCGCTCAAAGGGAACTAGACGACTGAGCCTTTTAGAGTGTATCTTGACTGTTTGGTTGCTGAGGGCATGCACTTCAACAACTATGTTAATCATCTTAAGATGCGGCCATTTGACGAGATAGTGTTATACTCTTGATGGTTGGCATGCGGATCGCATCTCACTGCTCCTCATTTGCCAGAGCACGTCATGCGGCAGTTCGGTTACACTCAGACCATTCTCAGACACCCTGTTGTCTCTGCTCCTCTTGCTTTGACACGTAGACAGATATATGATATGTTTGATGATTATGAGAGTCATCTAGTTCCTGAGGAAGCATAGAGTGTCATATCTGTGAGTGATTGAAGCTACGTTGACGAGTATATCAGATGGTTCTTCAAGGCGTCACATCCTGACATGGTGCATGTTGCTCTAGGAGATCAGTCGAGGCCAGCTCATCTGGAGATATTAAAGGAGGAGCAGACACAGTTAGATCTTGATTTGGATGTCTTGCCTAGATGTCGTCGCATAGTGGAGATTGTGCAGGCAGGCATTGACACAGGTATCTTCTCTTATGGATCTGATGTGAGGCAGGTCCTAGATGCCATCATGACAAAGACACATGGCGCATTGATGTATCGGAGACAACGTCGAGGTCAGGGGGGTCGATGACCTCGGAGCCTGAGGAGGTAGAGGAGTCAGAGGAGGTAGATGAGGTAGAGGAGATGTAGTCCGATATACATAATAGTGCATTAGTATATAGTAGTGGTACTATGGATTGTATTTTATTTTGACATCATGCTACTTTATTGTTATTCTCGACTTTTTTTTACATTTATTGGTCTTTTATTTCTATATGGCATTTTTAGACCATTGGATTTATGTACATCTTTTTTGCATATCAATTGTATAATTTAAATCTGCATCTGAATACACGTAAACAATAGATAATGTGGAACATTTGTTCTGATACTTTGCGGAGATGTATCTATGTAAAATTAACAAAGATGCAACTCTGGTGCAATACACTTGTATAATGACTTTTGAGTGTGATGCATGGTATGTGTTAAATTATTACGGAGATGCATCTCTGAAATATTTTAATGTTCAATCAGAATGTGATGCGTTCAAAAATGTATCTCCGAAATTTAAAAACATTTAATGTTTTTGCATGATGACTAAAAAAACATAAAGGATGCATTAAGAAATTCCCAATAATATTAACAACACACCTGTAATATAACATGAAGCACAAAGAAGTCATTATGCATATGCAACAAGATGCCAATATTACAAACATCACAGTAATTTATTAGATGAACACTTGGGCAAACCACATGCATTGATATCCTTCTTTCTTTGTCTTATAAAGCTACCTTTTCCTTGACAAGATTAGCATCAACATCTCGAGTGTTTTTGCATAAAAAGTCCATGTGAGCATTTGGAGAATTAATATCCTCATTAATTTTCTCATATTTAACCGTCCATTTAACAACAGCAGTACTATCAGCCTTATCACTTACTTCAAGGATGAGCTTAAAGTTCTTGTAATGCTTATCAATATCTCCACCAAAGATCTTCCAAATTACTTTTTTGTTTTCTTCATCAACTTCTTCAATACTCTCGTGACATGTGTGTACTTCACCATCTGTTGTCATGTCATGGACAATTTATACCAAGAAAAATAACAAAGTTTAATAATAGAATTATTGAAAAATATAAGGATTAATTTTAAAATAAAAACTATCATATTGTTTTCTTTTATAATAATTTATTTTTGAATGTATTTGTTTCTAAAATAAAATTAGGGTCATAACAAATCTTTTGGGTACAAACTCATAATTTTTTCTTTATATTTTAGTTGATTCTGAAACAGATCACCCAATTAGTTTTCTAAGTACAAAATAAAACAGCTAATAATAAGACAAAAATATGAATCATTATTTGCTCCACTCTTTCATCTCATCTCGTCTCTCTTTTATTTCTCTTTCTCTACGTCTTTTCTCTCACTCGTTTTTTTCTTTGTTACGGATTTTAAGAGAATTTGGAGAAAAAGAATATTATCCATAAACTTTGAGAATTTTCTTTTTTTATTTATTTGTAACTGCAAATCGTGAATTACAATGTGTTATGATTATTTACAAAAATAAGGGTTGCTCTCTATTTATAGATTTAGGTTTACTTGTTTTCCAAGTCAAAGTTCGAAACTGTAAAAGCCCAAAATACCTATTTTAGAACTATATCAAATGAAATATAAATCAAATCTAAATCAAATTTGTGTGAAACAACTGTTTTGACACACCTTTACTTCGACACTTCAACACAAAAAGTTACAATTTAACCATTACCAATACTGGGTATTATACTAAAAATTAAAATTATTTTTATACGGTGTATAGACGTATCAAATAAAGTTAGTCTCTAAGTTTTAAAATTTTTTTTAAATACTTAACACCTTCGCACGTACTAAGAAAATGTGATAAATTAAAACGGATATTTCTTAATACACCATCCAAATTTCTTAGGCACCATGTGAAATTTCATTTTTGCCCACAGATTCCAGATTTGCACATCCGGACGCACCACATTTTTAAAAAACGCTGATATGTTCCGGATGTGCACATCCGGAAGAATTCCTGATTTGCAAATCCGGAAAAAATGAAAAGAATTCCATAAAATCATTTACTTCTAAATATAATTAAATCTAATATAATTAAAATTAATATCATTTTTTCAATATAATTAAATTCAATATAATTAAAATCTATATTAATTAAAATTAATATGATATTTAATATGATTAATTTTTTTCAATATAATTAATATGATTAATATGGTATTTAATTTTAAATGATTTTTTTATATTGAAAAAATTAATTTAATTATATTGGTTTTAAAATTTTATGGTATTTACTTCTAAAATTGGATTTAATTATATTGGTATTTAAAATTATATGGTATTTACTTCTAAATTATATGGTATTTACTTCTAAATTATAATTAAAATTATATGGTATTTACTTCTAAAATTAATTTAATTATATTGAATTTAATTATATTGAAAAAATCATATTAATTTTAATCATATTTATTTTAATTATATTAGATTTAATTAAATTGGATTTAATTATATTGAAAAAATCATATTAAGTTTAATTATGTTGGATTTTAATTATATTGGATTTAATTATATTTAGAAGTAAATGATTTTATGAAATTTTTTTGATTTTTTTCCGGATTTGCAGATTAGGAATTCTTCCGGATGTGCACATCCGGAAAAAACTGAAAAATTTTAGAGAAACGGTGCGTCCGGATGTGCACATCCAGAAATTGAGGGCAAAAACAGAAATTCAGGTGGTGCCTAAGAAACAAGGGTGGTGTAATAAGAAACACTCATTAAAACGAGAATATCATACAAAACTGTTTGTGTAGTGTAAGATTCACCAAACAGAATAAAATTGTCTAATGTTGTTCTATACTATCATGCAAGTATAATACAAAACTGTTGTTTAGTGTAACATTCATCAAACACAATAAAATTGTATAATATTGGTCTATATTGTCATGTAAGTATAATACAAAACTGTTTTTTCAGTGTAGCATTCATCAAACACAATAAAATCGTCGAATATTGTTCTATACTATCATGTATTGTTCTGTTCGGTATTTGTTGTTTCACAAATAATATACTTCCTTATAGTATTTGAATACAAATCATTCAATTAAAATTGATTGAATGATTCATATATCTTGTGCTATTGTTTGTTGATTGATTTGGTTGACAAAACTAATTTTATCTTTTTCGTCTCTTTTTTTTCCACAAATTTTTGTGCTGCTAAGGCATATATTGCATAAATATTAGCTTTGGAAGGTTCATAGTTGTTAGAACTAGAGGGTTTTCTAACTTTAAGTTGGAGAGGCTCGAGTTTGGTGAAGAGAATCCGTCAAATGCATTTTGCAGATTGAAGGGTGGGGAACCTATAAAGAGGATTTCATAACGCTTAAGAAACGCTATTATAAGTGATGAACTTATACTAATAGAAGATTTAATAGCGCTCTATTAAGGCATAAAAAGAGCTGTTAAACATCCTTTTTGCATTGTGACTTTGAACATCTATTCATGGAAGCCAACTCAATTGTTGATGGTCTTGCAACTTGGCCTTTCTTGATGTTACGGGAGTTTCAAATTTTACATTTATTCTTGTTTAATCTTTTGTTTCAACATTTAATTACAGTTATTCTTATGTAATCTTTCTTTTCAATTTCTGCCCCTTCTTTTGTAAAAATATATTACAATTATTTTACTATTTAAAAAAAGTTGCAATCTTAATTAATAGTTTTTAAACAAATTAGATAGTTTTTATATAAATTAAAAAAACTCAATTCATGATGATCATATAAATAGAGTTTATAATAATTACCTATGACATAAGTCCAGTGTTTAACCGTATCAGTGTGATGCCAGTCATCACCTTCATGCAGCTTGGCTTCATGAATATTTTCACAATGATTTGGTAATTCGTGAAGTTCTGATGCATCTAGTTTGAAGAACTTGTCAGCGGGTGTTTTGATATCAAGTTCAGTAGTAAGTTTGCCAGCTAGAACCATTTTTGGAAGGAAAAACAAAATGAAGAAAGCAATTAACAAGGTTGATATGATGAAAGTATATGCTAACCCATGACTTAAATAGAAGTTGGATTACATTATCTTTGAATTGCATTATTGTTTTGGTCCCGCCATGTGTGGGTATTTTCCAGACAAAGGCAAGTTGGATAGCACTTGAGAGCCAAATGAATGATGTGCATTTAAAGCATGGCCACACATTTTCTTCAAATAACTATGCTATGTTATAACTTACATGCAAAGATATAATTTGCGGTGATAGATCATTGAGGTTAAGTATAATAATTCATTTAGATTATTCTAGACTTAAAATCTTTTTGGATTAATATTCTATGGTATTGTGTAGTACAAGAGTTATCTTTTTTTTTTGATGTAAACAAAACTTCCATTTAAGACAAGGAAAAATCAGTACAAATGTGTGCATCAACACTAGGGATGTGTCCAGTCCAAGTTCTAGAACCTAAGGACTTTTCAACACCAACCAAATGATGAGCATCAACATTACAAGAGTTATCTTACTATATATAGATATGTATTAGTTTATATAAATATCGTATTGTTACATGATTACAATCCACATGAATGAAAATGTAATTTTATTTTTCTAAAAATAATTTTATATTGTTCTTCCATTTTTTATTATAAAAACTCGAATTTTGTAGTTTGGTAGGTAAATTTTCATATCTATTTATGTTTTTATTTTCGATCTATTTTTTTTAAAAGAAAAAAGAAAAAAATAAAATATTTTTATACTGTCAACCAATACGAAATATGTATCTCGTCACACTACATTTTTATTGTTAAAATATTATGATAGTTTAAAAATGTAAAATATTCTGATTGAATACCGGTGTAATACTTATTTACAGAGCAAGAGTACACCGCCTTTAAATTCTTCTTTTAATTGGGGTAAAAGATGACGTTTTCAATTTATGATGGATCGGAGGATGCACAGTGGTGGATATTAATTGGGGTGAAAGATGATGTTTTCAATTTATAATGGAAAGGATGCATAGTGGTGGATTCTATGCACGTAAAAACAATTTTTGGATGAGAGGAACATCTATGTTTGAGAAGATGCTTGCATTTTCCATGCTCTAAAATGCTGAAAATCATGGTCTCTTTGTCCCCAAAATCAAGTTGGAACACATTGACCATTGCAATTTTATGGCATTTCAAGTTTGAATGGAGACAAATTTTGCACATCTTAGATGAAGAAACATAAGAAGCTTATGGATTTGTTGATGTCTACACATGAGTCGCCCATACTCGATGATTCTATTTTTGATATGGTCTTTTCCACTAATAGCATCCAAAAAAATTTATATCCACTACAAGAAAAAAAATATTTTGCAACACATAAGTTGCAACAATTCTATAAAAATCTCCATCCCTTTTGTATTTCAATGATTTGAATGACACTTTTTTCCAACCGCCTCTAAGTTTTCAAAAAACAAAAGTTAGAACAACCACAATTCCTCTTTGAACTCTCAACGGTTGGCTCTCAAACTGCCTTTAAAAAGGAGTTATGACCATTGGAACTTACTGCCCTCCCCAGGTAAATAACTGATGCACTTTTATTTTTTTCCCACCTTCCCTCTAAGTCTACATTCTCCATAATGAACCACTCCGTGAAACATTGTCTTCCCACCAAAATTTTCCAAACCCTAGTCCTCTTGCTTGCGTTCCCATTTCCCATGTCATCAAAATCAAATGAATCACTTCTTAAAGCTAAGACTCATATCACTTTATATCATTCATATAAAAAACCTTAAAGTCAACGTTTTGATCTATATTCCTTTCAATAACTCAAATACAAAATTTATCTCATCATCTCTTATCCATCTTTTTCATCTCTCCCTCAAAACAAAATAAAGTTAATGTTTCCTCTCCGAGCGATTTCGAACATTCAATTGGTATTGACAATAAGCTTTGTCTTTCTAAATGGTGTATGTGCAAATTTTTTTATGAAATCTTATATAAATAACACCTTGTTCGCTTGTTGAATATTATAAAGTGGTGGTATCAATAGACTGACCTTGGGTCACCAAGTAAATGGGAATTGTTTATGCAGGAGTTCATTGAGGAGAAATAAATCAAGATCTCATAATGGAATTGACATAGATGAATTATCAAGATTCCCATTTCCTCATGTTAATTGTGGCTTTTTCTATAAGTTGTATCTTCACTACTACTAAAATTACATACTACATCGTCTATTTCACCATGAATCATTTAAGGACCGTGGTGACATCTTAAAACAACTTTGATAAAATTTTGTAAAGTTCATGTGTTCGAATCTCAGCGCCAATAAATTTGTGATTTCTTAAATATTATAATGACGCCTTTCTTTTTAATTTGTTTTTAAACTAAGAGAAAAAAAGAAATGCACTGAGAGTGTAAAATTTTTTACACTGTCAACCAATGAGAGACATGCATCAGAATAAATCTCAATTTTATTTTTAAAATACTGAAATGACATGGCAAATATAAGAGTTTTAATTGGTTGCATGTGCAAAACTGTCTTACACTAACAATGCACTACCATTAAACCCTTTAAACTAAATGTAAGACATATTTCACTACGGTTGAATAATCCAATTGTGATTATATGTTTTGCCTCTTTGTTTTTTTATAGTGACCCTTTCTTTTTGATTTAATTTTAAACAAAAAATAATTCAATTTTCACTACGGCTGAATAAACCAACCATGATGATATGATTTTTTTTTTTTAATTTTTAAATGGTTAGAAACTGACACTTTTAATTAAATAAAAATAAATAAATGAGATATCACCAAGGTATGTTTAACCAACCGTGATGAAATGTTATTCTTATTTAAGAAACACAACTTATCTTGTCATGTCTATTCAGTTTCCATTGCTTTAAGAAACGAAATACACATTCAGCGCTTAGAAACCATTTGAGCCCTAACATTTTTTTCATTTCCGTTAATGAAAAGAACTATCATATTGTTTCATCTCCAACTCGTTCAACACTATTTCTTTAGCATTAATATTATTCTTTAGTTAATTTGAAAAAAATCCATTAGCATCGTTCTTCTCTAAACATAAAGAGCAACGAAAAATGAAGAAAAAACGAAGGAGGAACACGAAGATACTTGCAAGATGGTGTAGCGTGCGATTTTTGTCGGTGACGCGACCACCTTATCGCCATGGGTTCTTCCTCACCGCAACGGTGCGGAAGGGGTGCTACTTTCTGATTTCTTATTTATCCCGTGAAGCTGGAAGGGAAAGGGAAGCTATCTAAAACAAACCTTGCGCACGAATGTTTAACTGTACAAACGCTTAAAGAGATTCGGGGAGTTTGGGGTCAGGTTATACAATGGGGAGTTGTCAATTACCCATCCTATATGTGGTTATCCACAGGTTGTTAGCATTAGGTTCCGCTTTGTACTTGATGGTGTTTATCTGTAAATGGGAAAGTTTCTTCTTCGTGAGGGTGTCTGAGAGAGAGAGTAAGTTTGTTGTTTTTCGGGTTTTTCGATGTTTTTGGTGAGGTACTGGACCTTGGTTTGGATTGATATGAAGGTACTGGACCAAAAGTTTTTTATTGGTATGTAAAGGTACTGGACCTAGAGTTTTTGATTGGTGTGCTCGCTAAGATTTCGCAATCTTATGCCTATGTATTCCCGTTTAAAGAAACAGGGAAATCAGAGCAATTGTAGTTCCTCCTATTCTATGGGAGGAAAAAGATGTTTTGGTGTCTTGTTCAAAGCCCAAGATTGAAGCTAAAGGGTATTTGTTTCTTGTTCAAAGCCCAAGATTGAAGCTAAAAGGTTTGACTGAGAGAGAATTTGTTATCTCTAAAGGGAGAAATCTCATCTATTTATCACATTCGTTGGGGTATTTGGTTATAAAGGGGAATCACTTTAACTGGGATATGAGAATCCAGCAATGCCATAATTTCCTTTATAAGAGGTCCTAAAGGAGGAAACTTTAACTCAGTGTTGAGAGTAACACCCCCTTCTACACCCCCAGGCTATTAAAGTGATAACAATTAATCAGAGTATAATTAAAAATTCACGGCATAGATAGAGGTGTCACATCAATTTGAAACAAACATACAACAACCTGCTCATAATGATATGCAATAATTCAGGTAGCACATAACAAAGGAGCTTAGCTCCTAACACCCACAATTCAGATACAGAATAAAAGCGGAAAATCTGTAACTGAATCTCATATATATATCATAAAAGTTTGTTATATATAAAGTCAACCATGTACATCCAAAAGATACATATACATATACGCCTAATCACTAACGGTCTCCCCGACTACCCGGTGTCACATATCAGAGCCGACTGACAAAAGAATGAAGACCTAAGCTTCACAAAAAGACCTCCAGCATCTAATCTCCAATGCCTCGTAGAGCATTAAAAACAGCAGAAGGGTGAGAAACACAATCATAATATAATTGCATATAATTATATAATAACACAAAAATACACACGTAAAATATTCTCACCACAACTTACACCAGAATTCAAATGCTAAACAACACAACGCATATCTCATATATCCATCACCAATGCATATCAATCATGCACAATACAATTATCACCAACACAATATATATATATATACATACACCACTCATCAATTCCAATCACCATTCCACACAAAATCAATCCATTCATGATTTATGCAAATGCACAGAGACTGACACAACGACTCTATGCAATGCATATGCGGTACCATCCATCCATCATCTCATCACTAGTTCACTCAGGAACTATTGGAATCATCGCTTGTTACTTAGTGTAACTCCCCGTCGGGCAAACGATGTTCCCCGTCGCTTTAGGTCCTCTAGGTATAAGGCGCACGGCGTTTATGGATTGCTTTAGGTCCTCTTTGTATAAGGCGCACAATCCGATTGCTTTAGGTCCTCTTTGTATAAGGCGCACGATCGTCTATAATCATCGATTTAGGTCCTCTTTGTATAAGACGCATGATGTTATAGCGGATTCCCTCTGGAACCGTTTCGTCGCTCACACCCACTAGGGCACACGACATCACAAGAATGCATATCATGATGCTTGGCATACAATGACCCATGACATTCAAATGTACACATATATGCAACCATAACCATGCATACATAATCAACCACAATACTTGCATTTACTTGCCCTTAGGCCACAAACCATCATCACAACATTTAATCACAAGCATTTTCATCACACAACAGCATACAAGTCATACAATATCCATATCAACAGCACACTGCATTATACACATCAATTGCACACAATTACAACGACAAAAATCGACAAAACGACACTATTTCAAATTCCCGACATAATTAAATCGGTCAATAATCTCAAACCCATTATAATAATAAATAACATTTCATTAGCTTTCCATCGGAACCAAGAACGCTCAAAACCAATAAACGGATCACAAGTTATGGGATTTAAAAGAAAATATAATTATTGAAATTCCCCAGGACCGCCCGGCGCTACCCAAAGGCTGCCCGGCGCTAGCC
This sequence comes from Lathyrus tuberosus, assembly GCA_022829125.1. Taxonomy (NCBI): domain Eukaryota; kingdom Viridiplantae; phylum Streptophyta; class Magnoliopsida; order Fabales; family Fabaceae; genus Lathyrus; species Lathyrus tuberosus. Next base: position 4,212,879 of record JALAZF010000305.1, read on the forward strand.
CTTCACCTCTACTTCGCCCGGCGAAGCAGCGGCGAGACAATTCCCCATCCATGACTCAAAAGAGTCAGGAACGTGCTAGGCTGCGCCTCTCGGGCATCGCCCGACGCAATTCTGCGTCGCCCGGTGCTCTGGGCACCGCCCGGCGCCCTACACCAGAAATGGAAAAAATTCTGCTGCGTTTTTACACGACACCAACACCCCAAAATCCCCATTTTCCAACCCAATTCATTTCCAACAGCAAAACAAACATCAGCAATTGTTCATAAACATAGTGTGATCATACAATGCCATTTATATCGATTTCCGACCATGAAAACATCGATTTTGATTCATTTTTCTCATTTCGACCTATAATGGAAAAACTAGTAAAACTCTCAACACACACACATACATAATCATACACAAGCATAAGATAATCGAGTTTCACACCCTTACCCGATTTAATCGTGTTTGAAAAGTCGGTTGATCGATTCCTAGATTTTCAAAGTTTTTCTCTCTTTTTTCTTCCCTTCTTTTCTTTCTTCCTCTTTTTCTTCTTCTCTTTTTCTTTCCTTTCTATTTTCTAACTTAAGGAAAATAAAGCAAAATGACCAAAATACCCCTACACTCAAATATCTCACAAACGTTCCCAAAACGCGATAAAATATCCCAACGATGAAAAATAACATATTTCCAAATAAAAGTAAAAAATAAAATAATATAATAATAAAATAATCAAAACGACCCGATTAAATAAAAATAACCAAAACTGGGGCGTTACAACTCTTCCCCACTTAGAAATTTTCGTCCTCGAAAATATTACCTGAGACGAACAACTCTAGATACGACTCCCACATCCGACTCTCCAACTCCCAAGTCTAATTGCCCTCAGCAGCGCCTCCCCACGCTACTTTCACAAGTGCAATGTCCTTGCCCCTTAACCGCTTCAACTCGCGATCCCAAATCCTCACTAGTAATGCCTCAACTGTGATGTTCTCCCTTACCTCTACCTCATCCATCGGAATCACATGCGACGGATCCGGAACATACTTCCGAAGCTGTGAAACATGGAACACATCATGCAAATTCGACAGACTCGGCGGCAACGCCACTCTATAAGCCACAACACCCACTCTCGCGGATATCTGGTAAGGACCAATAAACCTAGAAGTAAGCTTCTTCGACTTTAATGCACGACCAACACCCATTACCGGCGTAACCCTCAAAAATACATGATCACCCTCTTGAAACTCAAGATCTTTCCTCCTTCGATCATGATAACTCTTTTGCCTACTCTGAGAAGCCTTCATTTTCTCACGAATAAGTTTCACCTTGTCTGTAGTCTGTTGAATCAATTCCGGTCTAACCACCGAACTCTCACCAGATTCGTGCCAACACAACGGTGTTCGACATCTTCTTCCATACAATGCTTCAAAAGGTACCATTCCAATACTAGAATGGAAACTGTTTTTATACGTGAATTCCACCAACGCAAGATAACTATCCCAAGCACCATCTTGCTCAAGAACACAAGCTCTCAGCAAATCTTCCAACGACTGAATCGTCCTCTCCGTCTGTCCATCCGTCTACGGATGATACGCCGAACTCAATCTCAATATAGAACCCAACGCCTTTTGTAAACTTTCCCAAAATCTCGAGGTAAACCTCGGATCTCGATCCGAAGCAATACTCAACGGAACACCATGTAGCTTTACAATCACACTGATATAAATCTCAACCAACCTCTCCAAAGAAAAACTGATGTCAATCGGAATGAAATAAGCCGATTTAGTCAGCCTATCCACAACCACCCAAATAGCATTATGTCCCCTCAGTGTATTCGGTAACCCTGTTACAAAACCCATAGAAATGTTATCCCAATTCCACTCAGGAATATCCAACGGTTGCAACAAACCACTAGGCTTCAGATGTTCTACCTTCGACTTTTGGCACGTCAAACACGCATACACAAACTGAGCCACATCTCTCTTTAATCCAGACCACCAAAAGATCTTCTTCAAATCTTGGTACATCTTCTTAGCTCCCGGATGTATACTCAAATTACTCCGGTGTCCTTCCTCCAAAATCATCCTTTTCAACTCCGCATCATCAGGAATACAAATTCTACCACGGAACCTTAAAACACCTTTATCATCCACTTTAAAGTCCTCAATTCCACTTTTAACTCCAACCGTCATCAAATCCACAAATTTCCCATCCAATTTCTGTTTCTCGCTAACGGTCAACAGAAAATCATTAGTAACCTTCAACATACCAAGCCTTACACTGTCAGACGTCAATTTGCACACCAAACTCAAATCCCTAAACGCTTCCAAAATTTCCCACTCCTTAACCATCAAAGCAGACATATGCAACGATTTCCGACTTAGCGCATCGGTTACCACATTAGCTTTACCAGGATGGTAATTTAAGCCAAAATCGTAGTCCTTCAAAAATTCCAACCATCTCCGTTGCCTCATATTCAACTCTTTCTGATCAAACAAGTATTTCAAACTTTTATGATCACTAAAGACTTCGAATCTTGCACCGTAGAGATAATGCCTCCAAATCTTCAACACAAAAACCACAGCCGCTAATTCCAGATCATGAGTAGGATAATTTTTCTCATGCACCCTCAATTGCCTCGAAGCATAAGCTACCACCTTACCTTCTTGCATCAACACTCCACCTAACCCAATCAAGGACACATCACAATACACCACAAATGGTTCAGTAGGATTCGGTAAAATCAAAATCGGAGCTGTCGTCAATCTTTTCTTCAGCTCACTAAAACTTTCCTCACACCGAATATCACAAATGAACGCTTGACCTTTACAAGTCAACTGGGTCAAAGGAAGTGCTAACTTAGAAAAACCTTCAATGAACCTCCGATAATAACTAGCTAAACCCAAAAAGCTTCTAATTTCAGTAACAGATCTAGGAGCCCCCCATTGTAGAACTGCTTCTACTTTAGATGGATCCACAACAATACCATTATCTAAAATCACGTGCCCAAGAAAATTCACTTTTGACAACCAGAACTCACACTTGGACAATTTAGCAAAAAGTCTCTTTTCCTTCAAAATTTGCAACACCACACGCAAATGCTCCGCATGCTCCTCCCGGGACTTAGAATAAATTAAGATATCATCAATGAACACAATGACAAATCGATCCAAATGCTCGTGGAAAATACGATTCATATACTCCATAAACACACCTGGCGCATTAGAAACCCCAAACGGCATCACAGAATATTCATAATGACCGTATCGTGTCCTAAAAGCCGTCTTCTGAATATCTTCCTCTTTCACCCTAATCTGATGATAACCTGATCTCAAATCAATCTTACTAAACACACACGCACCTACCAACTGGTCCATCAAATCATCAATTCTTGGAAGAGGATACTTATTCTTAATCGTCACTTTATTCAACTGGCGATAATCAATACACAGTCGCATACTTCCATCTTTCTTTTTCACCAATAAAACTGGAGCACCCCAAGGCGACACACTTGGCCTTACAAACCTCTTCTCTAACAATTCATTCAATTGCTTCTTTAACTCAACCAACTCAGATGCCGACATACGATAAGGTGCCATAGATACAGGTCTAGTACCAGGAACTAGATCTATAGAAAAATCCTCCTCTCTCTCTGGCGGCACGTCTGAAATATCCTCAGGAAACACTTTCGGAAAATCACACACAACAGGAAACACATCAAGTGAAACTTGACTATCCACAATCAACGATGCAAACAACCCAAACAACTGAGCTTCATCTGCCAAAAGTTTCTTCAACTCTTTGGTAGATAAGAAACTCGACTCTTCGTCTCCCTTAAGAGAAGGAAATCGTACCAGCTTATGATAACAATCAATATGAAACCGATTAAACTGCAACCAATTCATTCCCAGAACCACATCTAAACCCTCCAACGGCAAACACACCAAATCCATCTCAAAGTCTTTACCATAAATGGTCAAAGGACAACTTAAACAAACCAAAGAAGTAGTTACTGACCTCATTGCTGGAGTATCAATAACCATCTCTCCACCCATCGAAGCCAACACAAGATTCAAACGCTTCGCACACTCAGACGAAATAAACGAATGAGTCGCTCCAGTATCAATAATAGCAACTAAAGGCGTACTATTAATAAAACAAGTACCTCTGATCAGACGATCTGCACTAGTAGTCTGAGTTCCCGCCAAGGCAAAAATTTTCCCACCAGCTGGAGCTTGCTTCAGTTTCGGACACTTTGTACTAATATGACCAGGTTCACCACAGTTGAAACACTTCACCACATTCTTCCTCTTGCACTCAGCCGCTACATGTCCTAAACCCCCACAATTGGAACACTTCCTCATATCTTTTCTGCATTCAAACTGACGATGTCCTAATTCACCACACCTAAAACATCTCAGAGAATTAGACATGCCTCCTCCACTGGGCCTTTTGTCAAAATTACCCCTTTGTTTACCCTTATTAGCTGGTGTTACATAAGTACCACTACGAAATGGTTGTTTCCCTTTCCTTTAGTTCACACTCTTATAGTGAGTAGAACGAGCTTTGCTATCTTCTTCATAAATCCTACAACAATCCACCAAATCAAAAAACCTTCGAATTCTCTGATAACCAATTGCCTGCTTAATCTCAGGACGCAACCCGCTCTCAAACTTCACACACTTAGAAAACTCTGCAGTCGCTTCAACATAATGTGGATAAAACTGCACAAGCTGCACAAACTGCACAAACTTAGCAGTATAATCAACAACAGACATATTACCTTGTTTCAATTCCAAGAACTCTATCTCCTTCTTTCCTCTAACATCTTCGGGAAAATACTTCCTCAGAAACTCAACACTAAACAAAGCCCAAGTGACTTCTTCCTCCGCAGCTTCCAACACATGATGAGTACTAACCCACCAATCATCAGCCTCTTCCTGCAACATGTAAGTACCCAGTCTCACCTTTTGATCCTCAGCAGAACCTGTCGCTCCCGGGATTTTCATCCTAGTACAAACGCGAAAGTGGCACCAAACAGAGTCGCCAGCAATGTGTATTTATCCCAAGAGAGGGAAAGGAAACACCGCGTAAACCTGAGAGAAAGGAAAAGCATGGTCTTGCGACCAAGAGAATGGGTAAGGGAGTCGGTTACGCGAGAGGAAGGTATTAGCACCCCCTCGCGTCCATCGTACCCGATGGGATCCACGCTTGCTTGCTCGATCAAAGGGTGTAAGAAAAGAATGCTGAAAAAAAAAAAGGAACTGAAAGAAAGAAAGAGAAAGAGAAAGAGAAACAAATGTAGGGAAAATAAAAGAAGTGCTCGCATGGGCCCTACCCCACTGCCTACGTATCTCATCGGGAGCATGAGAATCAGAGCGACGTAGTTCCCCTCACTAGGGATGAATTGTTTGTGTTTCTTAAGGAACGGCTAACGTTCTAGCTCAGGTGTTGCAGGCTCGCTGGTCCGAGTGCGTTACCATCTTGCAATAGAACGAGTAGAAGCGCGTTCGTACGCTAAGAGTGAATGGGGTGAGAAAAGAATTCCCGAAGGAAAGACGTTATTGTTTGTTTTTGTCTTTTAAGAGTCTTTTCATTTGTTTGCATATGACAGTGTATCTGGATCTTAGCCATTGGAATGTGTACGTTCTCACATTCCAAGATGGAATGGGTAAGAATGCACACTAAGAGTGAAGAAGACCTCCACACTTAGTTCCAATTGTCAAGGTTCAAACACACTAGCATACTTGTGTTTATTAAGTGTTTTGTTGATTATGAAGTGAAGAAGTGTTTTTTATTATTTGCACCTTCAACAAGTATTGCATTTAAGTCCCTCATACAAGATCAAATGTTTAACACATTGACCCAAGATGGGTTATATGCTATACATTTTAAGATTATAAGAGAAGACCCCTTATAATCTTTTCTTTATATGAAAGGCCTAAATGCAATAAATGCCTACCTTTATTATATGTTTTGAATTTTCTTTGAGATGAGAAAAGAAACTCAAGAGAGGAGAAAAGGTAAAACCTATATGGACTAAGACTCAATCCTAATTGATTAGTTAAGGGAGTGATCCTAAGGTTTGTGAGGTTTCAACCTAAAGTCTAAAGAAAGAAAGAATTAAACAATTCACTTCCAAAGTAGAAGATGAATTGTAATTCAAAAAGGGAAAGTAATGAGTTATTAAAAGAAAGCACATAAGTGCTTAGCAAAACACAAAATGGAATTGTAAAAAAGAAAGGATAGAAGTTGAATGTGGATTCCTTATCCACACTCAATTGAAACTTACCAAAGCCCCTACATGGTTAGTAAACATGTATAAGAAGTATAAGAAGTAAAAGAACATGTAATGCATCATAAAACTCAAAAGAATTAAATGAGAAACCAAATCCTAGAGCCACAATCAGAATGTACATCATATGGACAACCAATGGTTATTATCATACAAGTGCAAGTGAATAAGCAACAATCATCACCCATTAGCATTTAAACATGTTACAAGAAGAAAGGGTAGATGAAAGATGAAAAGAAATGAAGAGGACATGCATAAATGGAACATGTAAATCAACAACCAGAATTGAAACTAAATGGAAAATAGTTTATGAACATCTCAAAAGTATCCATGAATCAACCATCAAGACATTCAAGAAGTAATAGAAGAAGAAGTGAGATGAAAACTCAAAAAGAAAATGCAAACAATACATGTTAATGATGCACAAAGTTCAAACTGAAATGAACATGTAAAGATGACCTATAATGTGTATCAAAGACCTATAATATCATATGAATGGCTCACACAACTATGCAAATGCTCATACAAATATGCACAAAAGAATTCATGCAAACATGCACTAAAGATTACAATGATATAACATGTCATAATGCCTTACATGAAATGCATCAAGCAAAAATCAAATGTCCTCATGAAAATTATGAAAACATGGTATTGGAGTTCACTAATCAGAGATGAATCACATATCAAAATAGCATATCAAAATTCAAAGCAAAATGACTTCAAACAAAGCAATTAGGTCAAATTGAAACATCATGCAAAGTGGTACAAATATAGGCATCAAGACATGTAATAAAGTGACCTAAAAAATCAAAAAAAAATCATATAACATGCTTCAATGTATTAGTGAATCAATGCAAAAAGAATCATGTCAAAACAGTTGGTAATGAGCAAGAACAAAATTAAACAAATTCAAGTATCACAATTAGAAAGCACACAAATGGAAATTCAAAGAAAATTATGGAACAGGGGTAAAAAGGTCATAAAATCAGAAAATAAAATCATGAAAAATTTCCTAAATGTTTTAAGAATACACATGAATTTTTGTAGAATTTTCCAATATGTTTTGGTATTTTTAAAAATTAATTATGAAACGTGTAGCAAAAATGGAAAAAATAAAATGGAATGTAAATGTGAATGGGGGTGCATGCCTAGTAACTATTCAGTTCAAATCATTGGGCTTCCAAACAGAGGGGGTGTGATTATCAATCTGGCTTAGGTCCAGCTACGCGCAGAACATACTAACAAACATGAACCCTCAGTCAACAATCTTGACTCACTCCCAACCATCAGATCAAGTCCAAGTCAAACCAAAGTCAAAGTATGCATGATCAACAAACACACGTGAATGTCCACACTCCCTATCGTGTACCATGCCATACAAAGTTCAAGTGAGTTCAGAAAATTGGCATGTGACTTGCACGCTTTTTTTTATGTGTTGGCACATTTTGGAACGTAGGATTAAGAGCAATCAAAGGCCACGATTAAAACATAGTGAAACCCTAGCAATTACAGTCACCGGCCGGAGATGACCTCCGGTCCCCTTCTCCGGTCACACCTCCACCGTCTGCAACCTCAATTCTCACCAAAATGCACAAATGTGGTATCAAAATGAAGCTTACGCTATGCACATCGTGAATCTAACATCATTTTCCACATAACAATCACACACAGAGAAAACAGAGGAGATTAAAGCAAACCCTAAGTTGTGCACTATACCTCTAAAGGCCTATCAACTAACCGGACAAGTTCTTGAGCTTGTAAGAAGCCTCAAGAACCTGGAAACAACTTCACATTAGGCCTATAATGGTGGAGATTCGTACCTGAAGTTTTGAAACTTTGAAGTGTTCTTCAGAAAACCAGAGGTCTTGTCTCTTCTACAATCTTCACTTGGCCAAATAAAGGCTGAGATGTAGAACTTGATGATGATTCAATGGAAGTGAGCGAAATCCAAGCTTCAAGAACAAATGCACTGTTGTGAACTTGAGAGAATCAAGGAAAGTGTTGAAGTGGAATGAGCAAGATGAGCTCGAAAATTCTTGGCAATGGTGATGTTGAGAGTAAAGCAGAGAGAGTTCTTTGGAGAGAATGTGAAAGAATGAAGTTGAAAATGAAATTAGAGAGTGAGGTTTTGCTTTATAGTAAACTCTAACCATGGTTTAATGAGTGAGTTAACTGAGTTATGTGGAGTTAAGTGAGTCATCCCTAACTAACTGAGTCAAGTTAGTTAGGGAGAGCAATGATATGGTGCAGCTGGTTTATGATGTGTTACCATGTTCTTGCTGCTAAACTTCTATAGCACGCTTCCAACCTTTCCCTCTTCATGTATAATTCGAGCAAGGGTGTGAGAGGTGCAGATATGTGTTGGTCTTAATGAGGCAGCACACATAAAACCTCTGTCATGTATTTGATGTATGTTTGAACCAAAATATTATGCAGCAAATCATCATGGTAACAGTGGGTGTTTGAGGGTGAATTTCTCCATGGTTAGTGAATGAAACAATGAAACATTGATGTCATTAGAAAGATGGTACATTGGGGAACAACATTGGTTTGCAAGTTGAAGTAAAATGAGGTCTCAAATATGCCTAAAAACAGCTATGAATGCATTGGTTCAAAACTGGTTGGTGGGCATGGCCAGAGGTTGGCCGGCATGGCAACTGGGCACACAAAATTTCAGCACAAACAACATGACTTTGAACCCTCCAAACTATCTCATAACTTGGTTAAATCAAAATTTTCACAACATCAACATTGAAGATGACACTACAAGGAACAACTTTGATGTTGAAAAGTTTTTCATTTGAGGCCTTTAACCATGAGAAAAATGAGTGGACATTTGGCCCACCAACTGTTTGTTAAAATGACTGCGCGCGTGACCTGAAAATCTTGGTCATGACCTAGTTTTGAACCTACTTTCCTCCAACTTTGATCAATCATATCTCTCTCAATTTTTATCCAATGGAGATGTTCTACACATGGATTTGAAGCTTAAAACAAGATCTTTCATTGAGGCAGAGTGGATTTTTCATTTGGTGCTCCAAATTTAAATGGCCTTGGTTCAAATTCTGATGCAAAATGGCCAAAACTTGCTATTTTTAGTAACCCTACTTCATCCAAAAATGGCAACTTTCCACATCTTGATTTTTTCATGATTCCTTTGGAATTTCTTGACCAAATTTTGCACATTGGACACATATAACATGAATTTCATGAATTTGGCCTCAAAAAGTCAAGAGTTGACTTTTTCCTCTGATTATTTGACTTTGCCCCAATTTCTCTGATTCTTGATCTTTCTTCCAATTGAACCACTTCTAAAACCAATTGAGATGCAATCTTCCACATACATACACTTAAGGACATATGGAATACCATGACATCAAGTTTTGTTCAAAAAATCAAAGATTCCCTGATTTAATGGGAAACCCTAGTTTTGACCCCCTTTGGTTAGGAGGAAATTGCACATCTTCCAAATCCAAATTCCTCAGAATATGTTGTGTATCCTCTTAAAGGATGATGAGAAATGCCACTTGAGAATGATTTTGAATCAATGAGCTATCTCTTTTGAGGGTTTTCCTTCAATTTTTGAACCTCTTGCATAGTGAAAGATGTAGTGCTTCAATCTCCCATTGAATCTCACTTCCTTGAGGTTTTGGAAGATTAATTGAGATAGTATGAGACATGAGAGACCTCTTGGCTTGCCTAGAGCCAACTTGATTGACCTTTTTGTGCTTTGAATGATTCCTTGATTGTCCACCTTCCACATGATCACATGCCCTAATGGTAAGAAGGATGCCATGCTTCATTTTTCTATGTTAAATGCAATGCAATGCTAGTGAGGTGGATATGATATGATAAATGATAATGCCATGCTATGATGCCAAAAGGGGAGAGCAAATTTTGGGGTATTACAGCTGCCCCTATTCAAGCGCTGTAGACCTGAATGCCTGAAAGCAAATGCTTTCGGACTTTCAAGGTATATAGTGATTGAATACCAAAAATAACCAAAAATTTGCTCTGGGTGAAGAAGAAAGGGATATAAACCCAACGAAACTGCTGGATTGAATCCTCGATGAAACGTCGGAGAGATCTGTCTTTTGAACGATGCCAGACGACTACTGGCTTGCCACGCTAATGGTGGACTTTAATACTGTCTTTTATGCAATTCCAGACGACTACTGGCCTGCCACACTACTGGTGGACTTTGGAAATGTCTTTTTGAACGACGCCAGACGACTACTGGCTTGCCACACTACTGGTGGACTTCGATAATGTCTTTTATGCAACTCCAGACGACTACTGGCCTGCCACACTACTGGTGGACTTTGCAGCTTCGTGCCACCCGAAGATGGACTTTTGCCAATCCACTGTTGGACTTTTGCCACCCGAAGGCGGACTTTTGCCAATCCACTGTTGGACTTTAAGAATTTGCCACCCTTAGATGGACCTTTGCCAATCCACTGTTGGACTTTTAGCTGCTTTGCCACCCGAAGATGGACTTTTGCCAATCCACTGTTGGACTTTTAGAATATGCCACCCTTAGATGGACCTTTCGCCAATCCACTGTTGGACTTTTGCCACCCGAAGACGGACTTTTGCCAATCCACTGTTGGACTTTTGCCACCCGAAGACGGACTTTTGCCAATCCACTGTTGGACTTTTGCCACCCGAAGACGGACTTTTGCCAATCCACTGTTGGACTTTTGCCACCCGAAGACGGACTTTTGCCAATCCACTGTTGGACTTTTAGAACATGCCACCCTAAGATGGACCTTTCGCCAATCCACTGTTGGACTTTTGCCACCCTAAGATGGATCTTTCGCCAATCCACTGTTGGACTTTTGCCACCCGAAGACGGACTTTTGCCAATCCACTGTTGGACTTTTAGAATTTTAAAATCGAATTACTCTCTGCCTCTGCGCCAGACATCTCTGCCGACTCTGCTGAGGAACCACAATCAATGATTTAATCTCGGAGACTCCTAAAAGGATAATATCTCTGCTGGCGAATGGATGAACAATCCGTCTGCTTCGAATTGTCAAGCTTGCCAAAAATAAATTGGACTTTAAGATATGAGGGAATGACGACTCTGCCCGGAATTATTCCATCTGTTTGGGGGAATGAATTCTGGTCACAGCGATTCCGTTGGGGATGAGAATTTTTAAATGACGTCCTGCTGGGGAAATGAGCCATTAAAACTCTGCTTGGGGGATTTATTCAACCCAAGATCCTTTATAGGGGTTATCCACCTTTTGACCCGGCTGGGGAAAGACTGTGCCATCCTTGTTGAGGAATAGATTCTGCCGATCTTATAAACCTCTGCGGAGAGAACAACAACTCAGCTGGAAGTTGCTGACAAGATTCGATGCTGACCTCTGTGGGGATACCATGACCAGAGATACGATCTTGCTGGGTATCAGGGCTACTCTGCCAGGGATATGCAAATCCTGGTTAGAACATTCCACTGCAACTTGCTAGAAAGAGTCCTTAGAGATCTGTTGAGGAAACCCAAAGCAAATCCACAGTAGTCTGCTGAAGAATATGACTGTCGAGCTTAGGATAAGTACTACAATGCCCCATGTTAGGCGAGCTTCCCTTTAGACAATCCCGTTAGGGATGACGGGTTTATAACAAACTCTGCTGGAGAAAACTGCTTTAAAGCGTCTCGTGTTGGGGAATGCCTTTTGAGAGGATTTTACAGAAGACCAACTGTCCTCAAACTCTACTGGGGATGATCAACACTTCATGCTGGGGAACCAAACAATTTGTCCCCGAAGAGGATGTCATAAGAGGATCTTACAGAAGATTTATCTTCTTCAAACTCCTGCGACTTCGCTGGGGATAATGACCATCAGTTTCGGTGTCGACGAGACCCTTCTTTTGGGGAACCTGTGACCGTTACCGACATAGAAAAGCTTGTAGCCGTTGGAAGGACTGTATGAGAGAATCGACTTAATAAGATACAACGGTACCCAGTTGAACTTAATTCACTGAGATCGACCCGATGAACGCCGATCTCCTTACCCATAATTGCCCCAGTCTTTTGCGTGGGGTGATTTATTGCTGGTCTTGTGCTTAAAATCCTCTGCACCTGCTACCTGCAACAAAAGAATATGCCCACATGCCCCGAATATTGCGTGGCTAGAATCCACCATCCGGGAGTATTCAACATTCGAAGTAATTTCAAATATTTTTTTTTGCGCATGTTATTGCAAGGCTGCCATGTTTTCAAATGCAATGTTTTATCAACAATTAGGACGTTTTTGCAAACAAAGCAATAAAACAAAAATAGAAAGCTTTTTATTGAAATTCAATTTATTGACTGAGAGCCCAGAATAGGCAATTACATCTGGAAGCAATCCCTGGAAAGAGGTGATCGCTGAAAATTGAGAAAAGAAACTATCCTAATGGCAATGTGAAAACGGAATTCCACTGAGTTTCCATTCTGTTATGACCAGTATGTCTTCAAAACTCCCCGACCTTGCCTTCTGAGGAATGATCAGACCGATTCCTATCTTTCAGAACGTCAGTTGTTCAAACGGTAATGGGTACAGATAACTCAGACTGTAGTCATTCGCTTAAATCCCTCTTTTGTGTGGACCGCCCTTTCAGGTTTTCGATCCACCAGGATACCCTTTTTTGCCTAAGTTGCCCTTTCGGGATTTCAACTTACCGGGTGTACAAATTTTTTCAATTATATCCCTAATTTTTGCCCGAACCTTATTCTGTTTTTGGTTCGCCGGGATGCCCTTTTTTGCCTGGATTTTTTTTATTCTTATTATCCAGCGGGTCTATTCATGCGAAGTATTTTTTGACTACGTCCGAGTTGACAGGGGATGAAAAGTCTCCGCCATCCATGGTTGTAAGCAATAAAGCTCCGCCCGAAAAGACCTTTTTAACCACGAACGGACCTTCATAATTAGGAGTCCATTTGCCCCTGTGATCTGTATTGGGAGGAAGGATCCTTTTGAGTACCACATCTCCGACTTTATAAACCCGAGGACGCACCTTCTGGTCAAATGCCTGTTTCATTCTGCGCTGGTATAGTTGCCCATGACATACAGCCGCCAATCGCTTTTCCTCAATAAGGCTCAACTGATCAAATCTGGCTCGTACCCATTCAGCTTCATCTAGCTTAACATCCATCATGACTCTGAGGGACGGAATCTCTACTTCAACCGGTAGCACTGCCTCCATACCATATACAAGTGAGAATGGGGTTGCCCCAGTGGACGTGCGTACCGACGTTCGATACCCATGCAAAGCAAATGGTAACATCTCATGCCAATCTTTGTACGTGACAACCATCTTCTGTACAATCTTCTTGATATTTTTGTTGGCCGCTTCGACCGCGCCATTCATCTTTGGGCGGTACGGAGAAGAATTGTGGTGTTCGATTTTGAAGTCCCGGCATAACTCAGCCATCATCTTATTGTTCAAATTAGAACCATTATCAGTAATGATTCTTTCGGGAACTCCATATCGGCAAATGATATCCCGTTTTAAGAAACGAGCGACCACTCGTTTTGTAACATTGGCATAAGACGCGGCTTCAACCCATTTGGTGAAGTAATCAATTGCCACCAAGATGAAACGATGACCATTGGAAGCTGTAGGCTCAATCTTTCCGATCATATCAATGCCCCACATGGCAAACGGCCAAGGCGACGACATGATACTCAACGGATTTGGAGGTACATGTACTTTATCTGCGTAGATCTGGCATTTATGGCATTTGCGGGCATATTTGCAACAATCTGACTCCATAGTCAACCAATAATATCCCGACCTTAACAACTTTTTAGCCATTGCATGCCCTCCGGCATGGGTACCGAAAGAGCCTTCGTGCACTTCAATCATCAACAAGTCTGCTTCATGTCTATCCACACATCTAAGCAGGACCGTGTCAAAATTCCTTTTATACAGCACGCCATCTTTGTTCAGGAAGAAACTACCAGCTAACCTTCTCAACGTCTTCCTGTCTTTGGACGATGCCCCGGACGGGTACTCTTGACTTTTCAAGAAACACTTAATGTCATGAAACCATGGCTTGTCATCAGACGTTGCATCGACCGCAAACACAAATGCTGGTCTGTCAAGGCGGGATACCTCAATCTTAGGTACATGGTTCCATCCTTGCACTTTGATCATGGAAGACAAAGTGGCCAAGGCATCAGCGAACCTATTCTCATCTCGAGGAATATGGTACAGTTTCACCGTTGTGAAAAATGTCAGCAATCTCCTCGTATAATCTCTATACGGCACTAGATTTGCTTGGTGCGTGTACCAACTCCCTTTCACTTGATTGATTACCAAAGCTGAATCACCGAATATATCAAGGGTTTTAATCCGTAGATTAATCGCCTCCTCGATCCCCATTATACAAGCTTCGTACTCTGCTTCATTATTGGTGCATCCGAAAGTTATTCGTGCAGTGAAAGGCATATGAACACCTTCCGGCGTGATAAGAACCGCTCCAACTCCGCACCCATTCATATTGACAGCCCCATCAAACATCAAACTCCATTTGGATTCAGGGTCTGGCCCCTCCTCCGGAAGTGGTTCCTCGCAGTCTTTAGCTTTGAGAAACATGATGTCTTCATCAGGGAAGTCAAACTTCATGGGTTGGTAATCATCAATCGGCTGTTGCGCAAGATAGTCGGACAAGATACTTCCTTTGATGGCCTTTTGTGAAGTGTACTGAATGTCATACTCTGTCAAGACCATTTGCCACCGTGCAACTCTGCCTGTCAATGCTGGTTTCTCGAAAATGTACTTGATAGGATCCATTTTTGAAATCAACAAGGTTGTGTGCCTAACCATATATTGCCTCAATCGCTTAGCGGCCCATGCAAGTGCACAGCATGTCTTTTCAAGCATTGAGTATCGGGACTCACAATCATTGAACTTTTTGCTCAGGTAGTAAATAGCATGCTCCTTCCTACCTGTCTCGTCATGTTGACCGAGAACACAACCCATGGATCCTTCAAGCACTGTCAGATACATTATCAGCGGTCTCCCTTCAACTGGAGGCATTAGAATCGGAGGTTCCTGCAAGTATTCTTTTATCTTATCGAATGCCAATTGGCAATCGTCATTCCACCTGACCGTTTGATCTTTCCTTAACAATTTAAATATTGGCTCACACGTGGCTGTTAGGTGAGATATGAACCTTGCGATGTAGTTCAATCTACCCAAGAAACCACGAACCTCTTTTTCTGTTCTCGGTTCAGGCATTTCTTGTATTGCTTTCACCTTGGCAGGATCAACCTCGATTCCTTTTTCGCTCACAATGAAACCTAGCAACTTTCCAGAACGCACCCCAAACGTGCACTTGTTTGGATTTAATCTCAGACGGAACTTTCTCAACCTTTCAAACAGCTTTTTCAGGTTGACCAGATGTTCCTCTTCTGTTCTCGACTTGGCAATCATATCATCTACATAACATTCGATCTCCTTATGAATCAAGTCATGAAACAATGTCACCATCGCCCGCTGGTACGTTGCCCCTGCGTTTTTCAACCCAAAAGGCATTACTTTATAACAATAAGTACCCCACGGAGTAATGAACGTGGTCTTTTCCATATCTTCAGGTGCCATCTTGATCTGGTTGTACCCGGAGAACCCGTCCATAAATGAGAACACTGAAAACTGAGCTGTATTATCGACCAGCACATCAATATGAGGTAGTGGAAAATCATCTTTCGGGCTAGCTTTATTAAGATCTCGATAATCCACACACATTCTCACTTTTCCATCTTTCTTCGATACTGGCACGATGTTGGCTACCCATGGAGGATACTTTGTCACAGCAAGAAAACCAGCATCCCACTGCTTCTGGACTTCCTCCTTAATCTTTAAAGCCATGTCGGGGTGAGTCCGACGAAGTTTCTGCTTGACTGGCGGACATTCTTCTCTCAATGGTAGCCTGTGCACGACAATATCCGTATCCAACCCCGGCATGTCTTGATACGACCAGGCGAAGACGTCAACATACTCGCGCAACATTTCCGTCAAAGTTTGCTTCACATCTGCTTGCAAGCTGGCACCAATCCTGATCTCTTTCTTGGCGTCCTTGGTACCAATATTGATGATTTCTACAGTCTCCTGATGAGGCTGGATGACCCTTTCCTCTTGTTTCAACAATCTGGCCAGTTCTTCAGAAAGTTCACAATCTTTCCCATCCCCTTCTTCGGCTTGATAAATCGGATTGTCAAAGTCATACATAGCCATATCAAAATCGTTATCAGTGGTATCCGGAGGATCAAGTCTGCATGAACGGGTTCATGCCTTATTTTAGAATTTATTTTTAAGCAAAACAAAAGAAAATGAAACATTGCCATTTTATATTTTTTTGTGCAAAAATAAAAACTGAAAGACAGAGAACAAAATTTGATTGCAAAACGTCCTTTATTAATGATTAAACATTGCAAATGCAACCATGGTGGCCCTACAAATGAATCTATACGCCCTGGGCAGAGCGCAAGATTTTGACATGCATTATGGTTAGAAAAAACAAAGAAAAATTACTCTGTCTGAAGAGTAACCCGGATAACTTCTTCAACGAACCAGTTTTGCACTTGTTGTCCCGGAGCATGAGGGCGTACCCAGTTGTCCAGGTCACAATCACTGTCAACACTATCTTCTGTGGCTGCACAAGACTGGTCCGTGTAGATAATTCCCCCACTATTGAAAGTAATGGGTCCCCTGCTCCCCGCATCTGAAGTTGTAGAGGGATGATAACCAATACCAAATTTGTCTTCCTTCATTGGGGTCTCTATCAACCTGCCCCAACCTTGGGCGTTGCCTGCCCTGACGACTTCGACAGCTTGTTTGTAAGATGAAATGGAGGTACCAGCCCCAACTGGTACAGAAGAAGACTCAGGTGCATCGTCAATATTGACTGCTTCAAATGATTGGCACAGCATCTCATGAATTTCCCCATCCATTTCAATGTACTTGAACGTAGACAAGTGACTCACAAAGATGTCTTCTTCCCCACACACTGTCACGACCTGCCCTTCAAACTCATACTTCAGCTTTTGATGTAGAGTAGAAGTAACAGCCCCGGCTCCGTGAATCCAAGGGCGTCCCAATAGGCAGCTATATGCAGGTTGTATGTCCATTACATGGAACGTGGATTTGAATACCTGTGGTCCAATTTGTACGGGCAATTCCACCTCACCAAACACAGATCGTCTAGTTCCATCGAATGCTCTGACCACCAATTCACTAGGCCTTAAGATCAAACCGTCAACTTCCAGCTTCATCAATGCCTTCTTGGGCAAGACATTAAGTGATGAACCAGTGTCTACCAGTACATGAGATAACACTGCGCCCTTACACTCCATCGTGATATGCAAAGCCTTATTATGGTTTCTTCCTTCAACAGTCAAATCTCTACTTGTAAAGCCCAAGCCATGGCTGACATTAACATTGGAGATTACGCCCTCGAGCTGATTAACAGTAATTTCTTGTGGCACGTACGCACTCTTCAACACTTTCAACAACGCCTGCCGGTGCGCATCAGAGCACATCAATAGTGACAAGATTGAAATCTTTGAAGGGGTCTGATTCAGTTGGTCCACAATCTTATAATCACTTTTCTTGATTATCTTCATAAATTCTTCCATTTCCTTATCAAAAATAATCTTTGTCTCTGCTTCAGGTGTAGGCGCATTTTCAACCACCTGTTTATCCTTAGCCTTTGCTGCAGCTTCTACCTCCTTATCACTTCTCAAGGTTTGGGGAGCGAACAACCTTCCACTCCTTGTAAAGCCCCCTACACCCCCTACATTATCAATATTTGGGCTGACGGACGGCTCAACTTCCTGCTTTTTACCTTCGTAATATACATCTGCCCCATAGTGCCATGGGATAGCCTTCGTAGACGTGAACGGAATTGGTCCTGGCACCGTGATAGTGACAGGACTGGGCCTTTCTGGCACAACACTCGCCACGGGAGCTGCATTGACCGGCATTTGAATCTCAGCGGGAATGTAATAGATGGTCACGGTTGATATCTCATCAGTGTCTTTCACGACTCTGTCGAACTGTAGACATCCTTCATCGATCAGATTCTGTAAACCCATCTTCAACTTATCACAGCCGTTCTCCTGATTCATACACTCAGAGCACTCTTGATTACAGCCCGGGAACACCTGTCCCTTCAATAAACGATCTTTTACAATCAACAAAGAAGTTTTCACTTGATGAACGTCTAACACCAAATTCAATCTCCTCCCATCTTCAATAGCGTACACATTTGCTGCACTATGATCAGGCATGGGATGCTGAGTAATATTAGGAGCGGGAGAGAAATTGATGGCTTTAGCATCAATCAAATCTTGTACTTTATGATGGAAAGCCCAGCATTTTTCAATGGAGTGCCCCTGAGCACCTGAGTGGAACTCACAACGAGCATTAGCATCGAAGTTAGGTGGCAGGTTTCCAGCAACCGGAGCTTTCATAGTACGGAGTTCTACCAACTTTAACTCGAGTAGCCGGGGCAACAGCGCGGCATAAGTCATAGGGATAGGATCCATCTTACGATCCCTCTGTCTAGACCTTTGCTGGAAAAAAGGTTGTTGCTGTTGAACTTGTTGTTGGGGTTGTTGTTTCTGAATAGACGGTGTGGGGATTGTCACAGCATCTACCTGATAATAAGCTCGAGAACGCCCTCTGCCTCGTCCTCTAAACACAGCATTCGTATCACCTTCTCTTCTTTTCTGGTTACTAGCAAACGGTTTCTTCGTCCCCGAAGAGCCAGCCCCACTCACATCCTGGATCTTTCCAAGCTTTAACAGACTTTCTATTCTTTCTCCCGCAATCACAATATCAGCAAATCCAGTCGACGGACAAGCAGCTAATCTGTCAAGATAGGCCCCTTGCAAGGTGCCCATGAACATATCTGCCATTTCTCTGTCTGACAAGGGAGGTTGAACCTGGGCAGCCATTTCCCTCCACCTCTGTGCATATTCTTTGAAACTCTCCTTGGCATTCTGGGACAATCCCTGCAATTGAGTGCGGTTGGGCGCCATGTCAATATTATACTGGTATTGCTTCAGGAATGCTTCTGCCAGATCTTTCCAATTCTTCACAGCAGCCCTATTCAACTTCATATACCAGGTCAAGGACGCCCCCGCCAGACTGTCCTGAAAATAGTGCATCCATAGCTTCTCGTCATCCGTATGGGCTGAAATCTTCCCAAAGTAAGCTTGAAGATGCGTTTGGGGACACGCATTGCCGTGATACTTATCAAAAGTGGGAGGTTTGAATTTAGGGGGAATTCTGACTCCTGAGACCAGCCCCAAGCTGGTAACATCAATACCCATAGAGTTCTTGCATTCTATGGCCCTGATCTTTTCTGCTAACTCCTCATACCTTCGATCACCTTGATTACCCACATCAGCATCTAGTAGAGTAAATTGGTCTTCCAGAGTATCTTCAAGAGTAACACCAGCATGCCTACCATTTCCATTACCCCGATTGTTACCACCAGGAGGAGGGTTGCCACCCGGGAGGAGGAATGCCATGTCCCTGTGAATTGTCATGATGATCACCTTCGGGCCCATTGTCGGGACGCTCTACCAGAAGCCTCAGTCTCTCCTGATTTTGCGCCATGCCAGTCATGAGGGTCATGAACTGGTCCATACGCGCCCTCATTTCCGCCAAATCACTTTGCACTTGATCCATGATTCTTACTTGATTCCTTCGTGTCGAATATCGGTGAATATGACTCTCCGCTATACTGCCTGAAACCAAATAAAGGTTAGAGTCCCCGCAACGAGTACCTGAAAAGCAAGTAACAAAAAAATGCAAAATGATATGCAATGCCATGCAATGCTATGTTTGTCATTTCCGAGGTGCTTTATACCCTGATTCCAATCCAACCACAGAAATCTGAAGACCAGAAATTGTGATATAAAGAGACGTGTCGTGGTCATGTGCTTGTGTGCAGCTATCTGATAAGGAATAATTCTGAATAAAACTGCTCATACTCATTCAACAAAGTATTCAAGTACATTTAAGAAAGGTTCAACCGCAAATGCAATACAAGGCAAAATGGATCCATCAACAAGCCTGATGGTAACCATTAACAACAAAATATAAGGAAAAGAACATCAGTCTGACAATTCCACACCCTTCAGCTTATCACTTGAGTATTTGATCTCCTCAAAAAGTATACGGGTACGCTGGTGATTCGGCTTTTCAATCATTTCTTTGATCAAGACATCCCTTTTCTCAAGAGCTTCAGTTAAAGAACCCATATGCAGCATCAGAGCCTCGTCATCACACACTCCTTTGTGTCTCTTTATGCCGGCTTGCGTCTTGAGTATCTCCCTTTCTATCATGACTTCTTCAAGCTCTTTCTTGGTGTTCCTCAGCTCACCTCTAGCTTCTTCTAGCTGTTCTTGACTCTTACCGAGGCTTTCCCGATACTTTCTCCTCTGCTCATGCGCCTTTTCAAGCTCTTCGTCCTTAATCTGCAACTGTTCCTGTAATTCAGCATTCTCTATCCTAACTTCGTCCCAAGCGTGCTGAAACTTTGTTAACTTTTCTTTGGTCTGTGCTAACGCCTGTTTGGTTTGCTTGTGGGCTTGAGTAGCATCATCAGCACCTTTACTAATCTTCCGGAAATGTTGGGCTCTTCCAGCAAAGTCTTTTTCTTTTGCAGTTAGGATTTGTTCAGCATCTTGGGCTTTCCGCTCCAGCTCTTTGTTGGCATGTAGAGCATTCTGAAGATGGCTACTCAACTCGGAATTCTCTCCTTGGAGCTTTTTCACCAAGGCTTGCAACTTGTCAACTTCTTCCACAGTAGCAGTGCTTCTTGCTTTCTCATTCTTCGGATACAAAAGAGGTGCCTTACCAAAAGGCAAGAGAAAATCTTCAACTCTTTTCTTCACCCACTCTTCATATGCTGGATAAACCCGGTTGTTAGGCTTTCCTAGAGTAACTTTCCCCTTTTTCAGTATGCTACCCCAGCTTTCAGAAGCTTTCTGTGCTGCTTCCCACCCATCTGATGTATGAAAATAGAGGGACTCCTCCACATCTCTCTTAATAGGCGGACCTGTCAGGGCATACCCAAATTGTCGAATGGCCAAAGAAGGATTGTAGTTAATCCCACCCAATCTTCCTATCAGTGGAACGTTAGGGAACTTACCACAGCTGTGGATAATATTCTTGCCAATCAGCCCATGATCTACCCATACGATGTCCTTGGCCACCAATCCCATTAAACGTTGTTTCCACTCCAGAGAATCTTTGGAATCCACAAAAGCCCCTGATTGTGGTAAACGGCCTGCAAACCACTTATAGAACAAAGGTGCACAACAGCGAATTATCCCTCCTCTTTTCTTTTCATTTCGGTTGTACAACGAGTAGTGAAGATCTCCTAGTAGCGTTGGCACCGGGTTCTTCATCATGAATATTCGTATAGCGTCCGTATCAATAAAATCTGGCTCGTTGGGAAACAACACTATGCCGTATATACAAAGGGCTAGCAAAGCATTAAAAACAAGCCAATTCTCGCCTTTAGCTGCTTCCTGGGCCTTCTTAATCAGATATTCCAGCTTGTAACCACGAATCTTTCCTTTGTTGGAGACATTGTCACTTAGCTCTGATTTGCTCAAATAAAGAGCACCAGCCAACTTCCCAAAGTCAAGATCCCCCACTGATCCAAAGAAAGGGGGCTCCTCCTTGATAGCAATCCCCAACATGTTGGAATACTCCTCCAGGGTAGGAACCAACACATAGTCTGGAAATACAAAACATCTCAGAGGCGGATCATAGAACTGCATCAACGTATGGAGACCTCTGGCTTCATAATCACTGACATTACGGACCATAGATAAAATCCACCCATATTTCTCTTCAAAAGCTTCTCGTGCTGCCGGGCTCGCCATTCCCTTCAGCACAACAATAGGGCCCAAAGTAGGCGTAAGGAACTTATAGCTGATGATATTCTTCCTCTCTTTAGTGTTCATCTTTGCAGGGACCTGATGACTGGAATCAAGGGTAATATATGCACCTGGAAATGAATAAACATGTATGTTAAAATATGATAATGCAATGCAAAGGGCAATGTGATCAGGTAATCAGGTGTCTGTGCTGAACTGTGAACGGTGTCAGTGTAGCTCTGAGACTAATATAGAACCATAGATAAGAACCATCTGAATACAATAGGATGAAACTTCCTTTTTGTGCAATGATGATAGAAAACCGGGTATGTAGGAGGTCATGGTTACCTGCAAACCTGTAAACAACCCGCCCTTCTCACATGTGGGTACTAGGATGTTCAGTATCCCGGGCTCTCAGGTCGAGAAATGATGATACGTTCACCATTTCTGGTTTGGCATCATCATCGATCGAGGAGGCCTCAACTGATTCTCCAAAACAAAAGGTCCTCAGCTTCTGGCACTGAGGTCGAGAAGCAATAGTATATTCATCCCTCAGGGTACAGTACTATCGCCAATCGAGGAGTGCCTCCGCTGATTCTCTTTCAAAAAGGGATGTCCTATAGCAAGTTCCCAGCATTGGGTCCTCGGATCGAGAATGTGCAATGGGTTTGCCACAGAATGTGGTCTGCCACTATCACAACTCGGGAGGAGTGCCGCAACTGAGTCCTCGGGAATGGTCACCAGAGTCGACAGTTCCTCAAGAGAATAACCACTGGCCTGCATAACATGCAGTAGCAGAAAGCTCCTGATAGAACCTCGTCTGGTTGTGGGTCTCATGAACAACAATACGTGGTCACCACCACGCAAGCGTCATGACTATCCACTCTAATACCTATGTATGTACTCAAGCCTTGGTAGTGGGCTTATCTCTCAGAACACCCATCCCGCCAAACAGAAAACAACACAGTCCAGTATAGCATAATATATCATGTGAAATGAAAATGCTAAAATGCGGTAAATACAGTAATGTACAGTAAAGCAGTAAATAACCATACAATAAAACAGTAAATACAGCACAACAGTAAACACCCAATGAAAGAAAAACAGACAAGCGCTAGGATTGACTCGCTAAGGAAACCAGAGATTCTGGGTTCTGTCCCCAGCAGAGTCGCCAGCTGTCGCTCCCGGGATTTTCATCCTAGTACAAACGCGAAAGTGGCACCAAACAGAGTCGCCAGCAATGTGTATTTATCCCAAGAGAGGGAAAGGAAACACCGCGTAAACCTGAGAGAAAGGAAAAGCATGGTCTTGCGACCAAGAGAATGGGTAAGGGAGTCGGTTACGCGAGAGGAAGGTATTAGCACCCCCTCGCGTCCATCGTACCCGATGGGATCCACGCTTGCTTGCTCGATCAAAGGGTGTAAGAAAAGAATGCTGAAAAAAAAAAGGAACTGAAAGAAAGAAAGAGAAAGAGAAAGAGAAACAAATGTAGGGAAAATAAAAGAAGTGCTCGCATGGGCCCTACCCCACTGCCTACGTATCTCATCGGGAGCATGAGAATCAGAGCGACGTAGTTCCCCTCACTAGGGATGAATTGTTTGTGTTTCTTAAGGAACGGCTAACGTTCTAGCTCAGGTGTTGCAGGCTCGCTGGTCCGAGTGTGTTACCATCTTGCAATAGAACGAGTAGAAGCGCGTTCGTACGCTAAGAGTGAATGGGGTGAGAAAAGAATTCCCGAAGGAAAGACGTTATTGTTTGTTTTTGTCTTTTAAGAGTCTTTTCATTTGTTTGCATATGACAGTGTATCTGGATCTTAGCCATTGGAATGTGTACGTTCTCACATTCCAAGATGGAATGGGTAAGAATGCACACTAAGAGTGAAGAAGACCTCCACACTTAGTTCCAATTGTCAAGGTTCAAACACACTAGCATACTTGTGTTTATTAAGTGTTTTGTTGATTATGAAGTGAAGAAGTGTTTTTTATTATTTGCACCTTCAACAAGTATTGCATTTAAGTCCCTCATACAAGATCAAATGTTTAACACATTGACCCAAGATGGGTTATATGCTATACATTTTAAGATTATAAGAGAAGACCCCTTATAATCTTTTCTTTATATGAAAGGCCTAAATGCAATAAATGCCTACCTTTATTATATGTTTTGAATTTTCTTTGAGATGAGAAAAGAAACTCAAGAGAGGAGAAAAGGTAAAACCTATATGGACTAAGACTCAATCCTAATTGATTAGTTAAGGGAGTGATCCTAAGGTTTGTGAGGTTTCAACCTAAAGTCTAAAGAAAGAAAGAATTAAACAATTCACTTCCAAAGTAGAAGATGAATTGTAATTCAAAAAGGGAAAGTAATGAGTTATTAAAAGAAAGCACATAAGTGCTTAGCAAAACACAAAATGGAATTGTAAAAAAGAAAGGATAGAAGTTGAATGTGGATTCCTTATCCACACTCAATTGAAACTTACCAAAGCCCCTACATGGTTAGTAAACATGTATAAGAAGTATAAGAAGTAAAAGAACATGTAATGCATCATAAAACTCAAAAGAATTAAATGAGAAACCAAATCCTAGAGCCACAATCAGAATGTACATCATATGGACAACCAATGGTTATTATCATACAAGTGCAAGTGAATAAGCAACAATCATCACCCATTAGCATTTAAACATGTTACAAGAAGAAAGGGTAGATGAAAGATGAAAAGAAATGAAGAGGACATGCATAAATGGAACATGTAAATCAACAACCAGAATTGAAACTAAATGGAAAATAGTTTATGAACATCTCAAAAGTATCCATGAATCAACCATCAAGACATTCAAGAAGTAATAGAAGAAGAAGTGAGATGAAAACTCAAAAAGAAAATGCAAACAATACATGTTAATGATGCACAAAGTTCAAACTGAAATGAACATGTAAAGATGACCTATAATGTGTATCAAAGACCTATAATATCATATGAATGGCTCACACAACTATGCAAATGCTCATACAAATATGCACAAAAGAATTCATGCAAACATGCACTAAAGATTACAATGATATAACATGTCATAATGCCTTACATGAAATGCATCAAGCAAAAATCAAATGTCCTCATGAAAATTATGAAAACATGGTATTGGAGTTCACTAATCAGAGATGAATCACATATCAAAATAGCATATCAAAATTCAAAGCAAAATGACTTCAAACAAAGCAATTAGGTCAAATTGAAACATCATGCAAAGTGGTACAAATATAGGCATCAAGACATGTAATAAAGTGACCTAAAAAATCAAACAAAAATCATATAACATGCTTCAATGTATTAGTGAATCAATGCAAAAAGAATCATGTCAAAACAGTTGGTAATGAGCAAGAACAAAATTAAACAAATTCAAGTATCACAATTAGAAAGCACACAAATGGAAATTCAAAGAAAATTATGGAACAGGGGTAAAAAGGTCATAAAATCAGAAAATAAAATCATGAAAAATTTCCTAAATGTTTTAAGAATACACATGAATTTTTGTAGAATTTTCCAATATGTTTTGGTATTTTTAAAAATTAATTATGAAACGTGTAGCAAAAATGGAAAAAATAAAATGGAATGTAAATGTGAATGGGGGTGCATGCCTAGTAACTATTCAGTTCAAATCATTGGGTTTCCAAACAGAGGGGGTGTGATTATCAATCTGGCTTAGGTCCAGCTACGCGCAGAACATACTAACAAACATGAACCCTCAGTCAACAATCTTGACTCACTCCCAACCATCAGATCAAGTCCAAGTCAAACCAAAGTCAAAGTATGCATGATCAACAAACACACGTGAATGTCCACACTCCCTATCGTGTACCATGCCATACAAAGTTCAAGTGAGTTCAGAAAATTGGCATGTGACTTGCACGCTTTTTTTTATGTGTTGGCACATTTTGGAACGTAGGATTAAGAGCAATCAAAGGCCACGATTAAAACATAGTGAAACCCTAGCAATTACAGTCACCGGCCGGAGATGACCTCCGGTCCCCTTCTCCGGTCACACCTCCACCGTCTGCAACCTCAATTCTCACCAAAATGCACAAATGTGGTATCAAAATGAAGCTTACGCTATGCACATCGTGAATCTAACATCATTTTCCACATAACAATCACACACAGAGAAAACAGAGGAGATTAAAGCAAACCCTAAGTTGTGCACTATACCTCTAAAGGCCTATCAACTAACCGGACAAGTTCTTGAGCTTGTAAGAAGCCTCAAGAACCTGGAAACAACTTCACATTAGGCCTATAATGGTGGAGATTCGTACCTGAAGTTTTGAAACTTTGAAGTGTTCTTCAGAAAACCAGAGGTCTTGTCTCTTCTACAATCTTCACTTGGCCAAATAAAGGCTGAGATGTAGAACTTGATGATGATTCAATGGAAGTGAGCGAAATCCAAGCTTCAAGAACAAATGCACTGTTGTGAACTTGAGAGAATCAAGGAAAGTGTTGAAGTGGAATGAGCAAGATGAGCTCGAAAATTCTTGGCAATGGTGATGTTGAGAGTAAAGCAGAGAGAGTTCTTTGGAGAGAATGTGAAAGAATGAAGTTGAAAATGAAATTAGAGAGTGAGGTTTTGCTTTATAGTAAACTCTAACCATGGTTTAATGAGTGAGTTAACTGAGTTATGTGGAGTTAAGTGAGTCATCCCTAACTAACTGAGTCAAGTTAGTTAGGGAGAGCAATGATATGGTGCAGCTGGTTTATGATGTGTTACCATGTTCTTGCTGCTAAACTTCTATAGCACGCTTCCAACCTTTCCCTCTTCATGTATAATTCGAGCAAGGGTGTGAGAGGTGCAGATATGTGTTGGTCTTAATGAGGCAGCACACATAAAACCTCTGTCATGTATTTGATGTATGTTTGAACCAAAATATTATGCAGCAAATCATCATGGTAACAGTGGGTGTTTGAGGGTGAATTTCTCCATGGTTAGTGAATGAAACAATGAAACATTGATGTCATTAGAAAGATGGTACATTGGGGAACAACATTGGTTTGCAAGTTGAAGTAAAATGAGGTCTCAAATATGCCTAAAAACAGCTATGAATGCATTGGTTCAAAACTGGTTGGTGGGCATGGCCAGAGGTTGGCCGGCATGGCAACTGGGCACACAAAATTTCAGCACAAACAACATGACTTTGAACCCTCCAAACTATCTCATAACTTGGTTAAATCAAAATTTTCACAACATCAACATTGAAGATGACACTACAAGGAACAACTTTGATGTTGAAAAGTTTTTCATTTGAGGCCTTTAACCATGAGAAAAATGAGTGGACATTTGGCCCACCAACTGTTTGTTAAAATGACTGCGCGCGTGACCTGAAAATCTTGGTCATGACCTAGTTTTGAACCTACTTTCCTCCAACTTTGATCAATCATATCTCTCTCAATTTTTATCCAATGGAGATGTTCTACACATGGATTTGAAGCTTAAAACAAGATCTTTCATTGAGGCAGAGTGGATTTTTCATTTGGTGCTCCAAATTTAAATGGCCTTGGTTCAAATTCTGATGCAAAATGGCCAAAACTTGCTATTTTTAGTAACCCTACTTCATCCAAAAATGGCAACTTTCCATATGCACATCGTGAATCTAACATCATTTTCCACATAACAATCACACACAGAGAAAACAGAGGAGATTAAAGCAAACCCTAAGTTGTGCACTATACCTCTAAAGGCCTATCAACTAACCGGACAAGTTCTTGAGCTTGTAAGAAGCCTCAAGAACCTGGAAACAACTTCACATTAGGCCTATAATGGTGGAGATTCGTACCTGAAGTTTTGAAACTTTGAAGTGTTCTTCAGAAAACCAGAGGTCTTGTCTCTTCTACAATCTTCACTTGGCCAAATAAAGGCTGAGATGTAGAACTTGATGATGATTCAATGGAAGTGAGCGAAATCCAAGCTTCAAGAACAAATGCACTGTTGTGAACTTGAGAGAATCAAGGAAAGTGTTGAAGTGGAATGAGCAAGATGAGCTCGAAAATTCTTGGCAATGGTGATGTTGAGAGTAAAGCAGAGAGAGTTCTTTGGAGAGAATGTGAAAGAATGAAGTTGAAAATGAAATTAGAGAGTGAGGTTTTGCTTTATAGTAAACTCTAACCATGGTTTAATGAGTGAGTTAACTGAGTTATGTGGAGTTAAGTGAGTCATCCCTAACTAACTGAGTCAAGTTAGTTAGGGAGAGCAATGATATGGTGCAGCTGGTTTATGATGTGTTACCATGTTCTTGCTGCTAAACTTCTATAGCACGCTTCCAACCTTTCCCTCTTCATGTATAATTCGAGCAAGGGTGTGAGAGGTGCAGATATGTGTTGGTCTTAATGAGGCAGCACACATAAAACCTCTGTCATGTATTTGATGTATGTTTGAACCAAAATATTATGCAGCAAATCATCATGGTAACAGTGGGTGTTTGAGGGTGAATTTCTCCATGGTTAGTGAATGAAACAATGAAACATTGATGTCATTAGAAAGATGGTACATTGGGGAACAACATTGGTTTGCAAGTTGAAGTAAAATGAGGTCTCAAATATGCCTAAAAACAGCTATGAATGCATTGGTTCAAAACTGGTTGGTGGGCATGGCCAGAGGTTGGCCGGCATGGCAACTGGGCACACAAAATTTCAGCACAAACAACATGACTTTGAACCCTCCAAACTATCTCATAACTTGGTTAAATCAAAATTTTCACAACATCAACATTGAAGATGACACTACAAGGAACAACTTTGATGTTGAAAAGTTTTTCATTTGAGGCCTTTAACCATGAGAAAAATGAGTGGACATTTGGCCCACCAACTGTTTGTTAAAATGACTGCGCGCGTGACCTGAAAATCTTGGTCATGACCTAGTTTTGAACCTACTTTCCTCCAACTTTGATCAATCATATCTCTCTCAATTTTTATCCAATGGAGATGTTCTACACATGGATTTGAAGCTTAAAACAAGATCTTTCATTGAGGCAGAGTGGATTTTTCATTTGGTGCTCCAAATTTAAATGGCCTTGGTTCAAATTCTGATGCAAAATGGCCAAAACTTGCTATTTTTAGTAACCCTACTTCATCCAAAAATGGCAACTTTCCACATCTTGATTTTTTCATGATTCCTTTGGAATTTCTTGACCAAATTTTGCACATTGGACACATATAACATGAATTTCATGAATTTGGCCTCAAAAAGTCAAGAGTTGACTTTTTCCTCTGATTATTTGACTTTGCCCCAATTTCTCTGATTCTTGATCTTTCTTCCAATTGAACCA
Organism: Lathyrus tuberosus; assembly: GCA_022829125.1. Taxonomy (NCBI): domain Eukaryota; kingdom Viridiplantae; phylum Streptophyta; class Magnoliopsida; order Fabales; family Fabaceae; genus Lathyrus; species Lathyrus tuberosus. Next base: position 4,242,363 of record JALAZF010000305.1, read on the forward strand.
CTTCTAAAACCAATTGAGATGCAATCTTCCACATACATACACTTAAGGACATATGGAATACCATGACATCAAGTTTTGTTCAAAAAATCAAAGATTCCCTGATTTAATGGGAAACCCTAGTTTTGACCCCCTTTGGTTAGGAGGAAATTGCACATCTTCCAAATCCAAATTCCTCAGAATATGTTGTGTATCCTCTTAAAGGATGATGAGAAATGCCACTTGAGAATGATTTTGAATCAATGAGCTATCTCTTTTGAGGGTTTTCCTTCAATTTTTGAACCTCTTGCATAGTGAAAGATGTAGTGCTTCAATCTCCCATTGAATCTCACTTCCTTGAGGTTTTGGAAGATTAATTGAGATAGTATGAGACATGAGAGACCTCTTGGCTTGCCTAGAGCCAACTTGATTGACCTTTTTGTGCTTTGAATGATTCCTTGATTGTCCACCTTCCACATGATCACATGCCCTAATGGTAAGAAGGATGCCATGCTTCATTTTTCTATGTTAAATGCAATGCAATGCTAGTGAGGTGGATATGATATGATAAATGATAATGCCATGCTATGATGCCAAAAGGGGAGAGCAAATTTTGGGGTATTACAGAACCCATCACTCAGAAGATCCTTTCAATCTCCTTAAGACAAATATGGGCACCATCAGGATCATGCCTCCCTTTGAAGACAGGCGGTTTGTTCTTCCTGAACTCATCATCCCCAGCAGCATTAGGTGCACCCTGCACAGCCCGAGCCATAGCTTGCATAGCAGCAGCCAAAGCAGCGTCATTCCTACCAGCCATATTCTGTTCATTTCCAATAACAGCAACTATGGTTAAACAAACAGCTCGCCCAACCACAAACACCGACAAGGACTGACACAAACTGACACGGACTGGCTCTGATACCACTTAATGTAACACCCCCTTCTACACCCCCAGGCTATTAAAGTGATAATAATTAATCAGAGTATAATTAAAAATTCACGGCATAGATAGAGGTGTCACATCAATTTGAAACAAACATACAACAACCTGCTCATAAAGATATGCAATAATTCAGGTAGCACATAACAAAGGAGCTTAGCTCCTAACACCCACAATTCAGATACAGAATAAAAGCGGAAAATCTGTAACTAAATCTCATATATATATCATAAAAGTTTGTTATATATAAAGTCAACCATGTACATCCAAAAGATACATATACATATACGCCTAATCACTAACGGTCTCCCCGACTACCCGGTGTCACATATCAGAGCCGACCGACAAAAGAATGAAGACCTAAGCTTCACAAAAAGACCTCCAGCATCTAATCTACAATGCCTCGTAGAGCATTAAAAACAGCAGAAGGGTGAGAAACACAATCATAATATAATTGCATATAATTATATAATAACACAAAAATACACACGTAAAATATTCTCACCACAACTTACACCAGAATTCAAATGCTAAACAACACAACGCATATCTCATATATCCATCACCAATGCATATCAATCATGCACAATACAATTATCACCAACACAATATATATATACATACACCACTCATCAATTCCAATCACTATTCCACACAAAATCAATCCATTCATGATTTATGCAAATGCACAGAGACCGACACAACGACTCTATGCAATGCATATGCGGTACCATCCATCCATTATCTCATCACTAGTTCACTCAGGAACTATTGGAATCATCGCTTGTTACTTAGTGTAACTCCCCGTCGAGCAAACGATGTTCCCCGTCGCTTTAGGTCCTCTAGGTATAACGCGCACGACGTTTATGGATTGCTGTAGGTCCTCTTTGTATAAGGCGCACGATCGTCTATAATCATCGATTTAGGTCCTCTTTGTATAAGACGCATGATGTTATAGCGGATTCCCTCTGGAACTGTTTCGTCGCTCACACCCACTAGGGCACACGACATCACAAGAATGCATATCATGATGCTTGGCATACAATGACCCATGACATTCAAATGTACACATATATGCAACCATAACCGTGCATACATAATCAACCACAACACTTGCATTTACTTGCCCTTAGGCCACAAACCATCATCACAACATTTAATCACAAGCATTTTTATCACACAACAGCATACAAGTCATACAATATCCATATCAACAGCACAGTGCATTATACACATCAATTGCACACAATTACAACGACAAAAATCGACAAAACGACACTATTTCAAATTCCCGACATAATTAAATCGGTCAATAATCTCAAACCCATTATAATAATAAAGAACATTTGATTAGCATTCCATCGGCACCAAGAACGCTCAAAACCAATAAACGGATCACAAGTTATGGGATTTAAAAGAAAATATAATTATTGAAATTCCCCAGGACCGCCCGGCGCTACCCAAAGGCTGCCCGGCGTTAGCCCTTCGCCTCTACTTCGCCCGGCGAAGCAGCGGCGAGACAATTCCCCATCCATGACTCAAAAGAGTCAGGAACGTGCTAGGCTGCGCCTCTCGGGCATCGCCCGGCGCAATTCTGTGTCGCCCGGCGCCCTACACCAGAAATGGAAAAAATTCTGTTGCATTTTTACACGACACCAACACCCCAAAATCCCCATTTTCCAACCCAATTCATTTCCAACAGCAAAACAAACATCAACAATTGTTCATAAACATAGTGTGATCATACAATGCCATTTATATCGATTTCCGACCGTGAAAACATCGATTTCGATTCATTTTTCTCATTTCGACCTATAATGGAAAAACTAGTAAAACTCTCTACACACACACACATACATAATCATACACAAGCATAAGATAATCGAGTTTCACACCCTTACCCGATTTAATCGTGTTTGAAAAGTCGGTTGATCGATTCCTAGATTTTCAAAGTTTTTCTCTCTTTTTTCTTCTCTTCTTTTCTTTCTTCCTCTTTTTCTTCTTCTCTTTTTCTTTCCTTTCTATTTTCTAACTTAAGGAAAATAAAGCAAAATGACCAAAATACCCCTACACTCAAATATCTCACAAACGTTCCCAAAACGCGATAAAATATCCCAACGATGAAAAATAACATATTTCCAAATAAAAATAAAAAATAAAATAATATAATAATGAAATAATCAAAATGACCCGATTAAATAAAAATAACCAAAACTGGGGCGTTACAACTCTTCCCCACTTAGAAATTTTCGTCCTCGAAAATATTACCTAAGACGAACAACTCTGGATACGACTCCCACATCCGACTCTCCAAATCCCAAGTCTAATTGCCCTCAGCAGTGCCTCCCCACGCTACTTTCACAAGTGCAATGTCCTTGCCCCTTAACCGCTTCAACTCGCGATCCCAAATCCTCACTGGTAATGCCTCAACCGTGAGGTTCTCCCTTACCTCTACCTCATCCATCGGAATCACATGCGACGGATCCAGAACATACTTCCGAAGCTGTGAAACATGGAACACATCATGCAAATTCGACAGACTCGGCGGCAACGCCACTCTATAAGCCACAACACCCACTCTCGCGGATATCTGGTAAGGACCAATAAATCGAGAAGTAAGCTTCTTCGACTTTAATGCACGACCAACACCCGTTACCGGCGTAACCCTCAAAAATACATGATCGCCCTCTTGAAACTCAAGATCTTTCCTCCTTCGATCATGATAACTCTTTTGCCTACTCTGAGAAGCATTCATTTTCTCACGAATAAGTTTCACCTTGTCTGTAGTCTGTTGAATCAATTTCGGTCTAACCACCGAACTCTCACCAGATTCGTGCCAACACAACGGTGTTCGACATCTTCTTCCATACAACGCTTCAAAAGGTGCCATTCCAATACTAGAATGGAAACTATTTTTATACGTGAATTCCACCAACGCAAGATAACTATCCCAAGCACCACCTTGCTCAAGAACACAAGCTCTCAGCAAATCTTCCAACGACTGAATCGTCCTCTCCGTTTGTCCATCCATCTACGGATGATAAGCCGAACTCAATCTCAATATAGAACCCAACGCCTTTTGTAAACTTTCCCAAAATCTCGAGGTAAACCTCGGATCTCGATCCGAAGCAATACTCAACGGAACACCATGTAGCTTCACAATCACATTGATATAAATCTCAACCAACCTCTCCAAAGAAAAACAGATGTCAATCGGAATGAAATAAGCCGATTTAGTCAACCTATCCACAACCACCCAAATAGCATTATGTCCCCTCAGTGTATTCGACAACCCTGTTACAAAATCCATAGAAATGTTATCCCAATTCCACTCAGGAATATCCAACGGTTGCAACAAACCACTAGGCTTCAGATGTTCTACCTTCGACTTTTGGCACGTCAAACACGCATACACAAACTGAGCCACATCTCTCTTTAATCCAGACCACCAAAAGATCTTCTTTAAATCTTGGTACATCTTCTTAGCTCCCGGATGTATACTCAAATTACTCCGGTGTCCTTCCTCCAAAATCATCCTTTTCAACTCTGCATCATCAGGAATACAAATTCTACCACGGAACCTTAAAACACCTTTATCATCCACTTTAAAGTCCTCAATTCCACTTTTAACTACAACCCTCATCAAATCCACAAATTTCCCATCCAATTTCTGTTTCTCGCTAACGGTCAACAGAAAATCATTAGTAACCTTCAACATACCAAGCCTTACACTGTCAGGCGTCAATTTGCACACCAAACTCAAATCCTTAAACGCTTCCAAAATTTCCCACTCCTTAACCATCAAAGCAGACATATGCAACGATTTCCGACTTAGCGCATCGGTTACCACATTAGCTTTACCAGGATGGTAATTCAAGCCAAAATCGTAGTCCTTCAAAAATTCCAACCATCTCCGTTGCCTCATATTCAACTCTTTCTGATCAAATAAGTATTTCAAACTTTTATGATCACTAAAGACTTCGAATCTTGCACCGTAGAGATAATGCCTCCAAATATTCAACACAAAAACCACAGCCGCTAATTCCAGATCATGAGTAGGATAATTTTTCTCATGCACCCTCAATTGCCTCGAAGCATAAGCTACCACCTTACCTTCTTGCATCAACACTCCACCTAACCCAATCAAGGACACATCACAATACACCACAAATGGTTCAGTAGGATTCGGTAAAATCAAAATCGAAGCTGTCGTCAATCTTCTCTTCAGCTCACTAATACTTTCCTCACACCGAATATCCCAAATGAACGCTTGACCTTTACAAGTCAACTGGGTCAAAGGAAGTGCTAACTTAGAAAAACCTTCAATGAACCTCCGATAATAACCAGCTAAACCCAAAAAGCTTCTAATTTCAGTAACAGATCTAGGAGCCTCCCATTGTAGAACTGCTTCTACTTTAGATGGATCCACAATAATACCATTACCTGAAATCACGTGCCCAAGAAAATTCACTTTTGACAACCAGAACTCACACTTGGACAATTTAGCAAAAAGTCTCTTTTCCTTCAAAATTTGCAACACCACACGCAAATGCTCCGCATGCTCCTCCCGGGACTTAGAATAAATCAAGATATCATCAATGAACACAATGACAAATCGATCCAAATGCTCGTGGAAAATACGATTCATATACTCCATAAACACACCTGGCGCATTAGAAACCCCAAACGGCATCACAGAATATTCATAATGACCGTATCGTGTCCTAAAAGCCGTCTTCTGAATATCTTCCTCTTTCACCCTAACCTGATGATAACCTGATCTCAAATCAATCTTACTAAACACACACGCACCTACCAACTGGTCCATCAAATCATCAATTCTTGGAAGAGGATACTTATTCTTAATCGTCACTTTATTCAACTGGCGATAATCAATACACAGTCGCATACTTCCATCTTTCTTTTTCACCAATAAAACTGGAGCACCCCAAGGCGACACACTTGGCCTGACAAACCTCTTCTCTAACAATTCATTCAATTGCTTCTTTAACTCAACCAACTCAGATGCCGACATACGATAAGGTGCCATAGATACAGATCTAGTACCAGGAACTAGATCTATAGAAAAATCCACCTCTCTCTCTGGCGGCACGTCTGAAATAACCTCAGGAAACACTTTCGAAAAATCACACACAACAGGAAACACATCAAGTGAAACTTGACTATCCACAGTCAACGATGCAAACAACCCAAACAACTGAGCTTCATCTGCCAAAAGTTTCTTCAACTCTTTGGTAGATAAGAAACTCGACTCTTCGTCTCCCTTAAGAGAAGGAAATCGTACCAGCTTATGATAACAATCAATATGAAACCGATTAAACTGCAACCAATTCATTCCCAGAACCACATCTAAACCCTCCAACGGCAAACACACCAAATCCATCTCAAAGTCTTTACCATAAATGGTCAAAGGACAATTTAAACAAACCAAAGAAGTAATTACTGACCCCATTGCTGGAGTATCAATAACCATCTCTCCACCCATCGAATCCAACACAAGATTCAAACGCTTCGCGCACTCAGACGAAATAAACGAATGAGTCGCTCCAGTATTAATAATAGCAACTAAAGGCGTACTATTAATAAAACAAGTACCTCTGATCAGACGATCTGCACTAGTAGTCTGAGTTCCCGCCAAGGCAAAAACTTTCCCACCAGCTGGAGCTTGCTTCGGTTTCGGACACTTTGTACTAATATGACCAGGTTCACCATAGTTGAAACACTTCACCACATTCTTCCTCTTGCACTCAGCCGCTACATGTCCTAAACCCCCACAATTGGAACACTTCCTCATATCTTTTCTGCATTCAAACTGATGATGTCCTAATTCACCACACCTAAAACATCTCGGAGAATTAGACATGCCTCCTCCACTGGGCCTTTTGTCAAAATTACCCCTTTGTTTACCCTTATTAGCTGGTGTTACATAAGTACCACTACGAAATGGTTGTTTCCCTTTCCTTTAGTTCACACTCTTATAGTGAGTAGAACGAGCTTTGCTATCTTCTTCATAAATCCTACAACAATCCACCAAATCAAAAAACCTTCGAATTCTCTGATAACCAATTGCCTGCTTAATCTCAGGACGCAACCCGCTCTCAAACTTCACACACTTAGAAAACTCTGCATTCGCTTCAACATAATGTGGATAAAACTGCACAAGCTGCACAAACTTAGAAGTATAATCAACAACAGACATATTACCTTGTTTCAATTCCAAGAACTCTATCTCCTTCTTTCCTCTAACATCTTCGGGAAAATACTTCCTCAGAAACTCAACACTAAACAAAGCCCAAGTGACTTCTTCCTCCGCAGCTTCCAACACATGATGAGTACTAACCCACCAATCATCAGCCTCTTCCTGCAACATGTAAGTACCCAGTCTCACCTTCTGATCCTCAGCAGAATCCATCACTCAGAAGATCCTTTCAATCTCCTTAAGACAAATATGGGCACCATCAGGATCATGCCTCCCTTTGAAGACAGGCGGTTTGTTCTTCCTGAACTCATCATTCCCAGCAGCATTAGGTGCACCCTGCACAGCCCGAGCCATAGCTTGCGTAGCAGCAGCCAAAGCAGCGTCATTCCTACCAGCCATATTCTGTTCATTTCCAATAACAGCAACTATGGTTAAACAAACAGCTCACCCAACAACACACACCGACAAGGACTGACACAAACTGACACGGACTGGCTCTGATACCACTTAATGTAACACCCCCTTCTACACCCCCAGGCTATTAAAGTGATAACAATTAATCAGAGTATAATTAAAAATTCATGGCATAGATAGAGGTGTCACATCAATTTGAAACAAACATACAACAACCTGCTCATAAAGATATGCAATAATTCAGGTAGCATATAACAAAGGAGCTTAGCTCCTAACACCCACAATTCAGATACAGAATAAAAACGTAAAATCTGTAACTGAATCTCATATATATATCATAAAAGTTTGTTATATATAAAGTCAACCATGTACATCCAAAAGATACATATACATATACGCCTAATCACTAACGGTCTCCCCGACTACCCGGTGTCACATATCAGAGCCGACCGACAAAAGAATGAAGACCTAAGCTTCACAAAAAGACCTCCAGCATCTAATCTACAATGCCTCGTAGAGCATTAAAAATAGCAGAAGGGTGAGAAACACAATCATAATATAATTGCATATAATTATATAATAACACAAAAATACACACGTAAAATATTCTCACCACAACTTACACCAGAATTCAAATGCTAAACAACACAACGCATATCTCATATATCCATCACCAATGCATATCAATCATGCACAATACAATTATCACCAACACAATATATATAAACATACACCACTCATAAATTCCAATCACCATTCCACACAAAATCAATCCATTCATGATTTATGCAAATGCACAGAGACCGACACAACGACTCTATGCAATGCGTATGCGGTACCATCCATCCATCATCTCATCACTAGTTCACTCAGGAACTATTGGAACCATCGCTTGTTACTTAGTGTAACTCCCCGTCGCTTTAGGTCCTCTTGGTATAAGGCGCACGACGTTTATGGATTGCTTTAGGTCCTCTTTGTACAAGGCGCACAATCCGATCGCTTTAGGTCCTCTTTGTATAAGGCGCACGATCGTCTATAATCATCGCTTTAAGTCCTCTTTGTATAAGACGCACGATGTTATAGCGGATTCCCTCTGGAACCGTTTTGTCGCTCACACCCACTAGGGCACACGATATCACAAGAATGCATATCATGATGCTTGGCATACAATGACCCATGACATTCAAATGTACACATATATGCAACCATAGCCATGCATACATAATCAACCACAACACTTGCATTTACTTGCCCTTAGGCCACAAACCATCATCACAACATTTAATCACAATCATTTTCATCACACAACAGCATACAAGTCATACAATATCCATATCAACAGCACAGTGCATTATACACATCAATTGCACACAATTACAACGACAAAAATCGACAAAACGACTATTTCAAATTCCCGACATAATTAAATCGGTCAATAATCTCAAACCATTATAATAATAAAGAACATTTCATTAGCTTTCCATCGGCACCAAGAACGCTCAAAACCGATAAACGAATCACAAGTTATGGGATTTAAAAGAAAATATAATTATTGAAATTCCCCAAGACCGCCCGACGCTACCTTAAGGCCGCCCGGCGCTAGCCCTTCGCTCTACTTCGCCCTGCGAAGCAGCGGTGAGACAATTCCCCACCCATGACTCAAAACAGTCAGGAACGTTCTAGGATGCGCCTCTCGGGCATCTCCCGGTGCAATTCCGCGCCGCCCGGCGCTCTGGGCGCCGCCCGGCGCCCTACACCAGAAATGGAAAAAATTCTGCTGCGTTTTTACACGACACCAACACCCCAAAATCCCCATTTTCCAACCCAATTCATTTCCAACAGCAAAACAAACATCAGCAATTGTTCATAAACATAGTGTGATCATACAATGCCATTTATATCGATTTCCGACCGTGAAAACATCGATTTCGATTCATTTTTCTCATTTCGACGTATAATGGAAAAACTAGTAAAACTCTCAACACACACATATACATAATCATACACAAGCATAAGATAATCGAGTTTCACACCCTTACCCGATTTAATCCTGTTTGAAAAGTCGGTTGATCGATTCCTAGATTTTCAAAGTTTTTCTCTCTTTTTTCTTCTCTTCTTTTCTTTCTTCCTCTTTTTCTTCTTCTCTTTTTCTTTCCTTTCTATTTTCTAATTTAAGGAAAATAAAGCAAAATGACCAAAATACCCCTACACTCAAATATCTCACAAACGTTCCCAAAACGCGATAAAATATCCCAACGATGAAAAATAACATATTTCCAAATAAAAGTAAAAAATAAAATAAAATAATAATAAAATAATCAAAACGACTCGATTAAATAAAAATAACCAAAACTGGGGCGTTACATTGAGCAATGCCATTTTTCCTTAGGAGTCTTTACATGTTAATAAAGGGACATAGGCTTGGATGTAAATAATCCAGAGGCTTGCCACTTACAGCAATTAGATGAAAGAGGAAGTTTACCAGGATAAAAGAGGGATCACAGCTTGTATTTTTGAATAACAAGTGTGTCACTTACAGCAGTTATCTGGGTTTAGGGTTTGTTTGATTGTCTGTTTTGATGTGTGATGTACAGAGAAATGTCTTCCTGCAGAGAGAAATGTTGATTTCTTCTGAGAGGATGATGGTTTTTATATGTGCCTTGATCAAAGCCCAAAGTTAAAGCTAAATGATTGATTGACTCCACTGGGGAAGTCCTTATACAAAGCCTAAGAGGAGGCTGGAAAAGGCTGACTCAACAAGAGAGTGCTTATCTGTCTTGTACAAAACCCAAGATTGAGGCTAAAAAGAGACTTGACTCTTTTGGGGATATCATTATATAAAGCCTAAGAGAAGGCTGGGGAGGTATTTATCTGTCTTGTACAAAGCCCAAGATTGTGGCTTAAAGAGGATTTTTGATTCCACTGAGGAATATTTGCAGGTGTCTTGTACAAAGCCCAAGATTGAGGCTGAAAAGGAGAAGATTGACTCTGGCGGAGAGTATAGTTTTATATGTCTTGTACAAAGCCCAAGATTGAGTTTGGAAAGAGGTTTGACTCTGTTTAGGGAAATTTATATGGTGTCTTGTACAAAGCCCAAGATTGAGGCTAAAATATTTGACTGACTCAGCTGAAGATATTTAGGGGTGTCTTGTACAAAACCCAAGAGTGAGAATGACTTTTACTGAGGAAAAGAAGGATCATTATACAAAGCCTAAGAGGAGGCTGAGAGATGGTTAACTCAACAAGAGAGTGTTTTAAGATGATTGACTCAACAAGAGAGTATCTTTGTGTGTCTTGTACAAAGCCCAAGATTGAGACTAAAAGGGGTTGACTCAACAAGAGAGTGCTTTTATCTGTCTTTTACAAAGCCCAAGATTGTGGCTGAACAAGCTGGAGAAATCATTATAAAAAGCCTAAGAGGAGGCTAACTTCTGCTAGGGGAAATCATTATACAAAGCCTAAGAGGAGGCTGGCGTCTGCTGAGGATTATTGAGATCCAGAGGCAGGTCCAAGTCGGGGGATCAACTCTTGCTGAGGGTTTACAGAAGAGTTGAGGTATCAGATGCCTTGAGGTTGTGATGATAAGCTGACCCTAGCTGGGAAAATTTAGGGTGAAAGACTGAGTTTTAGATCCGGTGAGGATTTTAAACTCTACTGGAGATTGGTCGAATGATTAGGGTTTTTCCCGTATTCGTAGGGAACTTGAGAATGTCTTTGAGATCCAAGAGGAGATTAGACTGTCCAAGTCTATTGGTACGGAAGAGTTTATCTTTGTATGATGCCGAAGAGGAGGCAGATGTTTTAAGGGATAAGTATCAACCCTAAATTGTCCAAGGTTTTGACTCTTTAGAAAGACTGCTCTAACAAAGGATGACTAAGTTATGTCTTATACCTTTAAGAGGTCTTCAGGGTTCTTGTATTAAGCCCAAGAGAAGGCATGAGAACTTCTAAGAAGCCGAAGGGTCCTTGTACAAAGCCCAAGAGGAGATAGGGATGCTTTTAGGAAGCCTGTGGGTCCAAACTTAAGAAAATTTCAAGAAAAGTTTCACCGGGAATAATCTTTTCTTTAATGAACAGTTCTAGGGTTTGCAGAAATTCAAGAGAGGTTTCACCCCTCTCTGGGGGAAATGAACTTCTTTGATAATTTCTAATAGTGACAGTCTGAGAAAAGTTTCACCGGGAATAATGCATTTCTCTTTGTTCCATATTGTTTAAGCCCAAGAGAAGGGAAGACTGTATCTGGAATTCCTATGGGGAACTAGTTTTGACCGTGTTGAAAGAGTGACCACTGGCTCTATCTAGTTCTAGACCTAATTGCCGGGGAAAATCTAAGCAGATATACAAGTATATATACAATTGATATATGAAAAGTATTTAAAAGGATATGAAAGAAGGACTTACAGGTGAGCAAGCTCCCAGCAATACAGTTAAATATATATGAAAGCAGGTAAAGAAAGCTGATAAAAACTTACAGGCGAGCAAGCTTCCATAGTAACAGTTGTATGGTTAGTTGTTCAAGAAATTAAAGTAAGTTTTGACAACAACTATGAATTTGAGCCTAATCAAAAGGAAGTTGTTTTAAAATATTGTTGGGGCTTATACTCAAGGAGAGCCCCAAATGAAAAACAGTAATCGTACCGTTGTTTTGTAAAATGTACTAGGGCTTATACAATGACTGAGGCCCAAAAATGTGTTATTTACAAAGAGGGTTGGATCTTACAACTCAAGGAGAGACCCAAAGGTTTAAAAAAAAGGAAAATAAATGGGACTTACAACACAAGGGTAGGCCCAATTGAATTTTGTTTAAAACGCGACGATCGCGCCGATATTTTAGAAATCGCAGTGGGTCTTATACAACGACTGAGGCCCAAATTTATTTATTTACAAGGGTTGGGTCTTACACTCTATTAAGAGGCCCAAAAGTTTATGTTTGTACAAGGGATGGGGCTTACAGCTCAAAGAGAGGCCCAAATGAAAACAACGATCGTACCGTTATTTTTGAAAATCGTATCGGGACTTATACAACGACTGAGGCCCAAAAAGGTTTATGTACAATAAGGATTGGGTCTTACACTCTATTAGAGGCCCAAAAATGTTCGAAAAAAGTTTGTGAGGGCGAAAACAACAAAAACCTAATTTGATTTAAGAAAATGTATTTTAATTGAATAAAATTCAATTAAAATGACCAAAATTATCAAACATGTTTGAAGTTGAAAAATCATGAGAAAGAAATATTTTTAAATGTTTAAAAACAAATAAAACATAATTATTTACAAAAATACTAAGTATATTAAATAACTAATATTTTTGTGAAACTTTTATGGAATAAAATATTTTAACATTTTCGGGAATTTTCAAAGAAAGAACCAATAAAAAATAATTAAAATTGAGAGAGAAATTAATTTTAGAATTAATTAATAAAAACCACAAAAAATAGCAAAAATAGCAAAAAAGAGAGAAAAGGCAAAATGGTCCTGGTGGGTATTGAACCCACGACCTCAGCAACAAACACACATGCGCGCTACCACTGGGGTGGTGATACATCCGTGTATCAAAACCACCCCATGAACATATATGGGGTGCCAAGTTCTAGGCCTGGCCAAGGCGCCTTGCCTGGCCCTTGCCCAAGGCAAGGCCTAGTTTTGGCAATTTACGTGAAGCCTCTAACTTTCTCATTTCTTCATGGATTGGGACAAAATTTAGGTGCATCTGGCCCAGAATTTCATGAGGAATCCAATGGTGCCCTTTGAATTTTCAGAAAATGCCTCTAACTCAAAATCCGATAGTGATTTCAAAATAGGCTTATTTTTGCATGTTCTATGCTATCTCACTACACTGGCAATAATAGCATGATATTTTGGTTCAAACACAACATGTATGATATGTATGAGAGGTTCATAATCAATGAACCTCAAGGCAGTGCATAATTTAGAGAGTTCAAGTGATGATGCACTTACCTCTTGGAGCTCCTTGTGCTATCTTCCAAGTTCCTTGTGCCTGAAGTGATCCAATGCTTTGAACACTCTAAATTGATCCCTTAGAAGCTTTTAGGATGGTTAGAACCATCTGGAATCCTCAGGAACAAGTATAGGCATTTTCTTGCAAAAGGGGCAAAAGTGACCAATATAGTAACTCTCTCAAATGGCGTTCCAGATGAGGGAAACCAATTGGGACAGTTTAAGGATGATATTTGAAGTGTGTTTAAGGCCTTGTTTGGTTTTGGAAGTGACTGAATCAAGACATGGCTTGAAAAATGCAGAAAAGTCAATTTTTGAGGTTTTGGAGGTTGACTTTCTGATTTTCGTGTTTTAGATCAAGGGTGAGTGTTTAGACAGCTTAGATATGACATATTGGATGTGTTTGGATCATGAGTTGTGGTGGAATTACTCTCTAACTCAAAAACTCAGAGATGACTTGCAAAAGAAGGCATTTTGGCCTAAAGAGAAAGATTTTGAGGAAAGCATCAGTTGTAGTGCTTTGGTGTACTCAAACTGATCACAAATGAGCTCTATTTATAGTGTGTCACGTTTTTTTTGGCAGCAATAATGTGTGGCAACTGCAGCAGGCCTTTGGCCAATGTGGATCAAATGGAATCTTTAGTCTCCTATAGCCATTGACTTGAGGTTAGGGCACAAGCCTATGGTCCTTTGATTCAGAGCTTATTCTTGACTCATTCAGTTAGGAATGTGTCAGTCCATGCCACCTTGGTGCATCTATTAAATGCTTGGAAACAAAATTAGAGTCTTGGCACCTTTTTTGCCTTTTTAGGTTTGTTATGGCTATGTGTAGATTCTTGGACTTTGGAGGCTTAGGGATCAGATCATTCCCCTTTGATTTCATCCTCTGATGTGTCCAAATGGATGACAAGGCTTGGTTTGTCCAAATTTTCCAAATCGAGCAAAATGCCAAAATCTGCCTTTCTTAGGACAGTTGAAAATGGTGATTTTGAGGGATTCGTATCTCCCTGCTCAGGTTGAGTTATGGGAGGCTCTTGTGCTTTTTAAAGAGCCCTCATATGATACAATACATGTGTGATCATATTTTGTCTTGAAACTATTTGGATCCCATTGAAAAATCTTCATAAACATTGGTGTTCAAAGTTGATAACTTAGGCAGATTTTCACTAAGTGTTGGAAAAGTGTCATTTTCATGTTTTTTGTCATTTTGATCATGCCATAACTTAAAATCCATAAAGAATTGGAGTTGGAGGTAGTTAAAGATTTTTTAGAGTGTAGCAATACCTACAAAACCAGCTTTCGATCACCCAAAATGGTTACTTGGATCTCAAGTTATGATCCTTGGAAGTTGGTACCAAAATTACTTTTGTTCCATAACTTAGAAAAATTTTGGTTTCTTATGGTTGCCCCTTTTGCAAGAAACCTCACTTTTCTTGATTTTTATTAATGAATGATGATCAATACCACACATTAACATTATTTTTGACTTAGGGGAACCATATTTGTGAAAAATTCCACAAAATCAAACTTGATTTTGTGCACAGTTGACTTTTTATCGGATGAAATCCAAACTGTGCGATCCTTTATGAATTCAAGTCCTTGACCTAAGTCAAACCTAATGGATGGATTCCATAGGTGTTATAGGGTGGATTGAATCATGTCCCAAGGTTTGGGAGCATGTCTTGGTCAAAAGTCAAAGATACAGTTGACTTTTTTCCTCAAAACCCTAATTGTGGTCCTGGTGAAATTGAAACTTGTGAATCAAGCTTCTTGGATCAATCCATTGTTGTAAATGGATCAATGTGGTATATTGGAGGTCCTCAAATCATGTCTTGAGGTCTTGGCTCAGGCTTTGTCCCAAAAGTCAACTTAGGGGTGAATTAGGTCAAGAAACCCTAATTCCTGATTTTTGGTAAATGCATCCCCTGAGGTTAAATTGACTTGGTGATTGGGTCCATGAGGTCCCTTGGAGTATATTGGGTTGTGCTTTGAAGCATTGGCTCATTCCCAGTAAAAAAATTCCATGTGGAGGCCTTGGTCGACCATAACCCTTATTTGGTGACACTGGCGATCTTGAGGCTAGATCCACTTGGAATGTTGCAACCTTATGCTTGATTCTTGATGTGGGAGACCTCTTGATCCTTTATAGGTGTTTGAGAGGTTAGAAAAGTTAAAGATCATGTCATTCCTTGATTGATCCTTTGTCTAAGTGCTCTGAGAGGGCTTAAAACCCTAATTCTTAATTGTGGTGAATGCTCAATCATCTTTGAGGAGATTGATGAGGCATGAAAGTACATCCATATTGTGATGATGATTTTCAAAATGATGGGAAGTCTTGGTGGTCAAAATTTGGGGTATGACATGTGCCCCTATTTAATCTTCTTGGACCCGAAGGTGTGAATGGCGAAGGTATCCGGGCATTCGGGGTGCAAGAGGATTAAATATCAGAATACCCAAAATTTTGACAATGGTTGTGAATGGCAGTTCGCTCATCCATCTTCTTTTGCTAAGCAATGATACTTAGAAAAGGGTAAAACTTCCCTTCGATCCTGGTCTTCAGCCAAGGAACTGGTCTAGGTTTCTGAAATAAACTTCACCTCGATCCTGATTTTCGGCCACAGAACTGGTCTTAGTTTCTTAAATAAACTTCCCCTCGATCCTGGTCTTCAGCCAAGGAATTGGTCTAGGTTTTTGAAATAAACTTCCCCTCGATCCTGGTTTTCGGCCACAGAACTGGTCTTAGTTTCTTAAATAAACTTCCCCTCGATCCTGGTCTTCAGCCACGGAACTGGTATCAATTTCTTCTTGTCGAGTTTCTTCCTTGACAAGGGACGCTATATGTAGCGCTTTTCATCAAACTTCTCGCCAAATTTACTGGGGGTGATGCCATTTGACTGAAAAATTTGATGTCAGACTTGTTGGGTGGACCCATTCGTCTGAGCTGTAGAGGTGTGCAAACTTCTCTATTTAGAGACGCCATTTGCTGACTCTACTGGGGAAAAAATGAGTCTCTTGAGTGACTGCTTTTCTGTTTGGGGATATTACATCATACTTTTCTTCGAGATCTTTTTCAGAGAAATGCCATGTGATGTTGTCCAATTGGGAGGTGCTGATGACCTTGTTGACAGCAAACCTTTTGGAGAGAAACTACTGTATTGCCGAGAGTCTTTTGGTGGAGAGGCTTTCTTTGGGGATTTTCCTTGATTCGGGAAAGTGAAAATATCATCTTCATCGGTGAAGATTGATGTTCCAAAAGTGTCCTCTTGTCTTTCAGAGGTTCAAGTTACCAAACTGGTCGAGGATAGTCTCCAATCCAGAAATAAACTGGGGGGAAATATTGTTCAGACAAAACATTTCCTGACGAAGAAAGAACTGACAACTCAATTGATAAGAGGACTTTTATCACTTGGGAACAAGACCGGCTAGAGTGATAGTGATGCAATATGATTATGAATGTGAATCAATTATGCATGATGTATGTAAGTTTATGCTGACAAAACTGACGCGACATACAGACTAGTGAATGAACACGACTGGACACTAGGCCATTGCGAGGGACAAAAAGTATTAATTTTCCAAGATAGTAATCATGCCTTGCTTAGGAGAGACGGTCCCTGCGGGGAGAAAGAGTCGTTCAATCGATCTTAAGAGATAAGAACTCTGCCGGGGATATCAGATGGGAAAATCACATCTGAAACAGCTGATCCTTCATTCAGGCGTACTGGTTTAGAATGAGTACTTTGATTCTGCACTTTGAGGTTCAATCGCCTTCAAAGAAGCAATCGATGTTCTTTCGATGTTCAACAGTCAAAATAAATTGCCATCTTTATTTTAAAAGCAGAAAAATTTTGACAAGTAAATTCATTTTTGTTTTATTTCATGAATCGTTGATCATGTTAGAAATGTCATTCTATAAAGCTAAAACAAATGAGAATTGAAAACAAAAGCACTAGGGCTCAAATTTTATTGATAGGATGGAAATCAGCCAAGCGCGTGATTCCATAGATCATTACAAAGTTTAGGAAATGGTAATTTAAGGGAAAAGTGCTACATTGAAACATAACGACCGTTATCCTTCTACCAACTTTGAATTCTGGATATCTCGAGCTTCTGTTAAAGATGACCTTGACTGGAATTTTTCTTGATGGATGGCATTACTGCTGGGGATTTAATTTCGTCGGACGTAGTTACTTGTGACGAATCCCTAACTTTTGCCTGGATTGTATTTTGAGAATTCCAATCCATCGGGATGATTTTTGCTTATGTCTCCAATTTTTGCCTGGACCCCTTTCGGGTTTTCAATACATCGAGACATTTTTTTTTGTTTTTTTTTATTTAGGCGAAGTATTTCTTGACTACATCAACATTTGTGGGGTAGGTAAACTCCTCTCCATCCATGATTGCGAGTCTTAAGGCGCCGCCTGAGAAGGCTTTCTTGACCACATAGGGGCCGTCATAGTTCAGAGTCCATTTGCCCCGAGAATCAGTGAGAAATGATTGTATCATTTTGAGCACAAGGTCCCCTTTTCTAAAGACGCGAGGTCGAACCTTTTTGTCAAACGCCTTCTTCATTCTTTGCTGATATAACTGACCGTGGCACAGGGCCGTTATTCGCTTCTCTTCGATCAGATTTAGTTCGTCGTGTCTACTTTGACACCATTCAGCTTCTGTTAGCTTAGCTTCCGTCAATACTCGGATTGATGGGATCTCTACTTCCAAGGGGAGCACTGCTTCCATGCCATATACTAGAGAGAAAGGGGTTGCTCTTGTTGAAGTGCGGACAGATGTGTGATAACCTTTAAGAGCAAAGGGTAGCATTTCGTGCCAGTATTTGTAGGTTACAACCATCTTTTGAATGATCTTCTTGATGTTCTTTTTAGCCGCTTCTACCGCTCT
The DNA here is from genome assembly GCA_022829125.1 of Lathyrus tuberosus. Lineage (NCBI taxonomy): Eukaryota > Viridiplantae > Streptophyta > Magnoliopsida > Fabales > Fabaceae > Lathyrus > Lathyrus tuberosus. The sequence goes on from JALAZF010000305.1 coordinate 4,260,769, forward strand.
GATCATCTTGGGTCGGTAGGGAGATGAGTTATGGTGTTTGATCTTGAACTCAACACACAACTCTTTCATCATCTTGTTATTCAAGTTGGATCCATTGTCAGTAATGTTCTGGCTTGGAACACCATAACAGCAGATGAGATTGTTCTTGATAAATCAGACCACGGCTTGTCGGGTTACAATGGCGTACGACGCTGCTTCGACCCACTTGGTGAAGTATTCAATGGCTACCAGGATGAACCGATGTCCGTTCGAAGTCTTGGGTTCGATCATGCCAATCATGTCGATTCCCCATATGGAAAAAGGCCATGGGGAAGAGAGAACTTTGAGATGTGTTGGCGGTACATGGATTTTGTCTGAGTATATCTGACACTTGTGACATCTCCTCATGTACTTGTAGTAATCGGATTCCATGGTCAACCAATAGTACCCTGCTCTCAGAATTTTTCTCGCCATTGTGTGTCCGTTGGCATGAGTGCCAAAGGATCCTTCGTGAATTTCTTTCATCAGCATGTTTGCTTTTGGTCTGTCTACGCATCGGAGCAAGACCATGTCAAAGTTTCTCTTATAGAGTGTATCACCGCTCAAAAAGAAGCTGCCAACTAGTCTCCTAAGAGTCTTCCTGTCTTTTCTTGATGCCCCAGGTGAGTACTCTTGTTTCTGAAGGAAGCATTTGATATCGTGATACCAAGGTTTGTCGTCTATGACTGCTTCGACCGCGAAGATGTAAGCGGGCCGTTCTAGGCACATAATGTCAATCTTAGGTACGTAGTTCCAATGATTAACAGCAATCATGGAAGAGAGAGTGGCTAATCATCAGCCATGTGATTCTCTTCACGAGGGATATGATGAAACTCAATTCTGTTGAAGAATGGTAACAACCTTTTCGCGTAATCTTTGTAAGGAATCAATCCTGATTGGTACGTGTTCCAATCTCCTTTGATTTGATTGATAACCAGGGCTGAGTCTCCATACACATCCAAGTTCTTGATCCTTAAGTCAATTGCTTCTTCGAGACCCGTGATACAAGCTTTGTATTCGGCCTCATTTTTTGTGCATTTAAATGTTAATCTAGTAGTGAAAGGAATGTAGGTACCCTGAGGTGTTACGAGGATTTCCCCAATTCCGTTTCCATGATTATTGACAGCTCCGTCAAAGATTAGTCTCCATTGGGAACCTGGTTCTGGTCCTTCACTAGGTAGCAGTTCATCGCAATCTTTCATTTTCAGATACATGACATCTTCGTCTGGGAAGTCCAATCCGACTGATTCATGATCGTCAATCGGTTGATGAGCCAAATGATCGGCTAAAATACTTCCTTTGATGGCTTTCTGAGCGTGGTATTCTATGTCATATTCTGATAACAACATCTGCCAACGGGCGATTCTTCCCGTGAGAGCAGGCTTTTCAAACACGTACTTGATTGGATCCATTTCGGAGATCAACCAAGTAGTGTGGCAAATCATGTACTGGCAAAGACGTTTGGCTGCCCAAGCCAGAGCACAGCAAGTTTTCTCGAGCATGGTGTACCGAGTTTCGCAGTCGGTGAATTTCTTGCTCAGATAGTAGATGGCAGACTCTTTTCTTTTTGTTTCATCTTGTTGGCCAAGTACACATTCCATTGAGTCTTCCAAGACTGTTAGGTAGATGATCAGCGGTCTCCCATCCACTGGAGGTGACAGGATAGGTGGATTCAACAGATACTCTTTGATACTGTCGAATGCTTTCTGGTAGTCTTCTGTCCATACGCAGTCCTGATTCTTTTTGAGTAATTTAAAGATTGGCGCGTGTGTTGCGGTCATGAGGAATATAAATCTAGAAATGTAATTCAAACGTCCCAGGAATCCTCTGACTTGTTTCTCAGTCTTTGGAGAAGGCATTTCTTGAATGGCCTTGACTTTGGCAGGATTAACCTCAATTCGTTTTTGGCTGACGATGAATCCTAAAAGTTTTCCTGAGCGGACACCGAACGTGCACTTGTTTGGATTCAATCGGAGTTTGTATTTTCTCAGAAGCTCAAATAGTTTTGACAGGTGGGTTACATGCTCCTTTTCTATTTTAGATTTGGCAATCATATCATCGACATACACTTCGATTTCTTTGTGCATCATGTCGTGAAACAGAGTCGTCATGACCCTTTGATAGGTTGCCCCGACGTTCTTTAAACTGAACAGAATTACCTTGTAACAAAAGGTGCCCCATGGGGAGATGAATGAAGTTTTATCCATGTCTTCCAGCTCCATTTTGATTTGATTATAGCCCGAGAATCCATCCATGAAGGAGAAGACTTTGAACTTTGTTGTACTGTCTACCAGCATGTCTATGTGTGGTAAGAGAAAGTCATCCTTTGGATTGGCTTTGTCCAGATCCCTGTAATCTACACACATTCTGACTTTTCCATCCTTTTTTTGAATTGGCACTATGTTGGCCAACCATTGAGGATATTTTGAGGTGGCGAGGAAACTAGCGTCAATCTGTTTCTGCACTTCCTCCTTGATTTTGATAGCCATGTCTGGATGAGTCCGTCTCAACCTTTGTTTTACTGGCGGACATTCTGATCTTAACGGTAGATGATGTTCCACGATGCTGGTGTCCAAACCTGGCATGTCCTGATAGGACCAAGCAAATACATCGGGAAAATCTTTAAGAAGTTTTATCAAGTCCTCTCTGACAGTTGGAATGAGCAGTGCCCCAATCTTGACTTCTTTCCTCTCTTCTTCTAAACCCAAGTTGACCGTTTCCAACGGCTCTTTGTGAGGTTCAATGGACCTTTCCTCTTGTCTGAGTAATCGGGAGATCTCTTCTGGAATTTCTTCGTCTTCTTCTTCTTTAGCCTCAAATACCAGGAATTCAAAGTTGGGAGAAGGCATTGGATCGTATGTTTCAACGGGGTTTAAAACAAGCAATCTGCATGACGTGATGATTTATTTTTTTAGAAGAGATAGAGAGAAATGCAAGAGTGTGTGCATTGTATTTTCTGAAAAATGCTCGTTTTTATTGTGGAGTTTGTTTTTTTAGGATTACCATTTTCTTGAAAAGCGAAAAGTGAAATTAGCAATAAATGTGGAAATTACAGAATGACGTTTATTTATGATTTGGTCGATTCTTGAAACTACAACACTATAAAGCAAAACTTTGTCGCTTTGGGCGAAGCGAAGAGGGACATTTACAGAAAGTGAGCCCTATAAAAACATCTGTTTCACCTGGGCGGGGTGAAAGGTTAAAGACGACAATTACTTAGACTTATGGACGACTTTTGGGACATCAACAACAACCCATTGGCGACGAACTCCTCGGTGAATCACAAAGTCTGGTACCTTCTTTCTTGGTTTGTCCTCGGAAACGACGCTGATTTCTGGCGGAGCTGGATCATTGGAGTCTTCGTCCCAGGCAGAGTTGTCGTAGATGAACTCTTCTGTTGTATCTTACACAGTGTTTTCATTCTCAGGGGGATTTCCCCATCCAATAGGCTGGATGTCTTTGAGCCTGATGCGAGAGCTTTCAGGAGCGGTGTACTTGACCAAGTAGTCGTACTTGCCACTCGGCTGTCCTAAGGTGTCCCATACCTCTATGGAACTGGAGGAGTCATCCTTCTCGATAACGTTGACCTCAGGAAAAGCATAGTTGATGAATTCTTGTCTTGCAGTCTTTACAGATTAGTCGTTGTGCTGGATATCTTCAGAATATCCTGAGTAATGATCCCATGATTTGGTGGGGACGCAGTTATTCTTTTTAAGGATGCTCAGCTGATAAGCATCGTTTGGCTTAGTCTTTTGCCCCAAGTCTTCTGGGTACGGCTTCCAGATAGGCAAGTCATCCATTGGGTCATAATAGTCATAGTCGAAGTTGTCTTTCATCAGAGTGCGCTCCTCTAATGAGTTTGGTGGAGAACGGAATCCCTCAGGATCACAGTCTCCGTACATCATCTTGACGTCTGATCTTGGTATATATCTCGGACTCTGCGTGGGAAAGCAAAATGGCTTATGCGTTTCTTCCTGAGACATATAACTGTCCTCGTTGAGATAGGACTTCCACTCTTCATCTGTATCGGAGAAGTCACCCTCGTTGATAGTGTGTACTTCTTGAAACACTGGGTGGAGAAAGCCTCCACTGTGGAAGAAGTTCTGAATGGGATGAAACTTTCATCGTTAGTTGCAGTCTGGGTACAGGTTGAGGAAAAACCAAGACCTTTCTTTGTCTTGTTATCAGTAGGAATAACAAGCTTTCCCCATCCTTTTGCGTTGTTACTGTTGATCATTTTGAGGGCATCTTTGTACGAGGAAATCGATGTTCCTTTTTCTGATCGATTCTCATTGCTCATCGAAAGTACTTGGAATTGGGTTCCAACAACTTCCTCGGGTTCTACCCAGGAAAATGATGATAAGTTGCTCACGATTAAGGCTTGCTCTCCGCATACTGTGACTAACTTGTCATTCTTGACGAACTTCAGCTTCTGGTGAAGTGTCGAAGTGACTGCCCCAGCTTCGTGTATCCAAGGTCTTCCTAATAAATAGTTGTATGCTGCCCGGATGTCCATGACCTGGAAAGTGACTTGGAAAGTGTGAGGACCGATAGTTATGGGAAGATCAATTTTGCCGATAACTGTTTTTCGAGATCCGTCAAATGCTTTGACAATGACCTCGCTGCCTCTCATCGGAGATCCTTGAAATGATAGTCACATCAAAGTTGATTTTGGCATAAAATTCAGAGCTGATCCTGTGTCTACCAGTACGCTGGCTAGAGCATCGTCCCGGCAGATAACTGTAATGTTAAGTGCCATGTTGTGATTTTTGCCTCCTTTCGGCAGTTCCTCATCACTGAATCCTAAATTGTTACAAGAAGTGATGTTGGAGATGATGTTGTCGAATTGTCTTATTGTCACATCTTGTTCCACAAAGGCTTTCTCTAAGACTTTTTGCAGAGCTTCCTTGTGAGCTTCGGAACTGAGTAATAAAGATAGCACAGAGATTCTCGAAGGAGTTTGCAACAGTTGGTCTACAATTTTGTACTCTCTCTTCTAGATGAGCTTCAGTATCTCATCGTTGTTCTTTGAAAGGTCGAGATCACTGGATTGCCCAGCTAGTTGATTAGGAACTTCTGTTTGAGGTTCTTTTTCTTTGGTGGGTTCTCCAACTCCTCTGTTGAAGATCCGGCCGCTCCGTGTTACCCGACTGATGTCGGCAATATTTACGACGGAGGGTAATGGAGTTTCCTTTCCATTTTCAATTGTTGTTGCACCGTACTTGTAAGGGATAGCCTTATCTGATTTGTACTGTATTGGTCCCGGCAGATAGATAACCATATGGGCCTTTTGATTTTTCTGACCATCGTAGTCGGCCTCAATTGGTTCGAGGTTGAAAATCCTTCCACTATCAAGAGGAACTCTTGATTCATGGAGTAGAGGGATGATGGCGCATACGTCCTTGGTCATTTCATGATTAGAGATTATAACAACGTCTTTGCTTTGATCAGGAAGATAGTCTTGCATCACGTTGATCGAACATGAACTTGAACATGGTCGAATCTCTTTTCGGTCCAACTGATTTGAAGAGCTGACCGCACAAGGTAGCATCCTTGGTTGTTCTCTGAGCAAACTCTACAGCACTCATAGTTGTGTGGTGGCACTTGGCCACGTCCGCTTTGTATGCAGTGCAACCTTACTAGATCTGTTTCCATCGAGCCGACATCCTGACTCTGATGCCTAGTAGGATTCCCGTCAGCCATGCTGATCTGTTGTGTAGCTTCATCCAAGTAGATTGGAAGCCACCAATGGTCTAACAAGTGTTGAAGTGTTCTTTGGACAAGTGCACATCCTTGGTCGTCTTCACGACATACTTTACAGTCCTGATAATCATGTGAAGCCGGAAAACCGAGCCTGACTTGCTTGGCGTGTAATTCTACTAGACTGGTATTCATCAAGCGAATATCAAAGATTTGAATCATATTAACTTGATGGATACTTCTATCACGGTAATCTTGGATCCATCCGAGATCCATCTGACGTTGAAGGGCCTCTTGTACAAAGGAGCATCCTTGATTATTTTTTGAGCAGATCGGACAGGAATTGTAATCGTGTCGTGGCAAATCATGGTGTTGACTTTGCCTTGAGTGCATTGCCACCAAGTTGACATTCATCACCAGAATGTTGTGGTTCTGGACAATGTTAGGATTTGCGTGAGCCATTTTAACCTCACGGATTCGATGATCTTGGATCCATCCGAGATCCATCTGTTCTTGTAGAGCTGATTGCACTACGAAACATCCTTGATTATTCTTTGAGCAGATATCACACTGGTGATAATTGTGAGACGACACATGACCGTACCCGCTCTGTCTGCAATGCATCCTGACCAGATTGGTTCCTAATAGGAGTACATCATGAATTTGATAATTGCGGTTAATCTCTTTCTCTATCAAATTTACTGTAGTCTTCTCATGTTGAGGCAACGGGTTCGTCTGAACATTTGGATTTGTATCTTTGAAAGATAGGACCCCGTTCTTGACAAGCTTATGCACATCAGATTTGAAGCTAAGACAGTTTTCTATGTTGTGCCTCGGTCCTCCTTGATGATTAGGGCAAGTTTGATCCGCTTTGAACCAAAAAGGCATATTTTCCAGTACCATAAGAGGAGACCTGGTTTGAATGTGCCCCTTGACCAGTAGTAGTGGAAACAGTTCTACGTACAACATCGATATAGGGTCGAACCCTGGTGGTCGTGTTGTACAGTTGTTATTGTTGTACTGTGGATGAGCCTGTTAAAGAGGTTGTTGTGTCCTTTGTTGATACTGTTGTTGATTCGGTTGGCTCTAAGCAACCTGAGGTTGATACGTTAGAACCGGCGTTGGGTTGATAGCAGGAGTTACCGCTGCTACTGATTGATACCTTCGCCTTTGCTTTCCGAGAGAGATATTACCAATATCTTGCTCTTTTTTCTTTGGGAAAGCACTACCGTATCTTTTGGTACTGCTTGATGGTTCTGCACCTTTGACCAATCGTCCTTCTCGGACAGCTTCTTCAAGGCGTACCCCCATGTTCACCATTTCAGTGAATTCGCTGGGCGCACTGGCGACCATTCGGTCGTAGTAAAATAAACTTAAGGTTTTCAAAAATATCTCTGTCATCTCTTTTTCCTCAAGAGAGGGACAGATCTTGGCGGCAATTTCACGCCATCTCTGAGCATATTCCTTAAAAGTTTCTTTGTCCTTCTGCGACATTGCTCTGAGTTGATCTCTGTCTGGTGCACTATCCAGGTTATATTTATATTACTGAACGAAGGCAGCGCCAAGATCTCTGAAAGTGACGATCTTGGTGCAGTTTAAATCCATGTACCATTTGAGTGCAGCACCGGTTAAACTGTCTTGGAAATAGTGGATCAGTAGCTGTTGATTTTTAGTCTGATTTGACATCTTTCGAGCGTACATCACCAAATGACTTTGAGGGCAAGAGTTGCCCTTGTATTTCTCAAAGTCGGGCACCTTGAATTTGTGCGGTATTTTCACATTAGGGACTAGACAAAGGTCTGCGGCATCCTTTCCAAATAAATCCTGACCGTGAATGGCATGCAGTTCCTTTTGCATTTCCAGGAATTGTTCCTGGAACTCATTCATTCTTTCGTACATATTTCTGTTTCCACCAGAAATTACTTGTGGGATCTGTCCTTTCGGGACAGTGTGTACCATAGGTTGTGGTAGAGTCATTATGGCGGTGACTCTTGGTTCTTATATGCCTCAAAGTTTGTAACCTTCAGGAGTTGTTACCATCACTCTTGCGTCTTCGCTTTCCCGAAGTTTGTAACCTTCCGGCCCAGCGGTTCCTGCTGCAGTTTCTGGGTCTTCCGTGATCGATGGGATGTATCCTTCAGGGACAAAGTTGATAGGCATGCCCCAGGGACGATCTTTAGGCATGTTGTACCGAGGATCATACGTCTCCACTATGGGCGTAGATGTTATCTCCGAGATCAAATTCCTTTGTTGTTGCCTCTGAGGTGTTGTCAGGGATTGTATGTCACTGTGAAGTTTTTTCAGAGCTTCCTTTAGAGTGTCGATTTCTTCTCTCAGCTCTCTGTTCTCTTCCTCGAGATCGTCCATTTTCTTTTGTCGATTAGCCCGAGTATTGTACGAATGAGACAATTTGACTCTAGAATCGTGACGTATACGTGAGATTCAGCGGTAAGAAGAATGTGTTATGTGAGAATGATGAATGATATGCAATGATATATATTAAATTTTTTTGTTTTTGCTTTAATCAAAAAGAAACTTCAACAAATGGATTGTAAATATCATACAGTAGGGAGACCCCATTTTATTGAATTTGAAATATTGCAGAAAGGGAAATACAGTATTTTACAAAGTGCTATAAAAGGAAATGTCTAAGTTCATGGATCTTGAGTCCTCTCTAAAGAGAGCTCAGGTGCTGGTTCTGGTAGTTTCCTTTTCTTTGACCGGGGTTCTTCAGCTGTTGTCGGGTTGTCAGTCCTTTGCCAAGTGAAAGGAGTAAGCAAGTTCCTTTGATCTTCTATAGCATGCTATTCTAGAATCTCGATCAGAGTGTCCTTTTCTTTTAACAGTTCCTGAATTTTGGTACACTCCACATTGAGAATGCGGTATTTGTTTTTCCAAAAGTTCTTTTCCCGTTGAACTTTGTTGAGAGCGGCCTGGAGTTTTTCCGTATCAGACATAAAATAAAGGACAGATTCCTTTAACGGAAGAACTTCTTGACGAGGGTAAGGCATCCTCAGCTTGAGAGCTCTAGTTTGTACTCAGTGGAGATAAGGTTCCACGGAGGTACAACTTGGTATTCCTAGAGACTCTTTTCCTTTCCTCTGAAAGTGTTGCCAGGCATGCACTATTTCTTTCTTTAGTGCCCTGTCATTTTCCCCTTCCTTGAAGAAAAGACCTTCCAGATGAATATTATGCGGGATATGTTTCATCGGGTATCCGAGATGACGGCGAACTAAAATTAGATGATAATTGATTCCTCCTTTAGTTCCTATAAGGGGTACATTAGGGAACTTTCCACAACGGTCGATGATTCTTATCCCGTCGTAGATCCTATTGTACCAGTCTATGTTAGAGTTGGTAAGAGACATGATTCTCTGTGACCAACTTAGAGTACTCTTATGATCCTAAAATCCAGCAGACTTAGGTAAATGAGAAGTGAACCACTTGTAAAGCAAGGGTACACAGCATGTGATCATTCCTCCGCTGTACAAATTCCTTAAGTGTACAGAATGATAAGCATCTGCGAGCAAGGTTGGTATGGAGTTTCCAATCAGAAATATCTTAATGGTATTGATATCAATGAAGTTATCAATGTTGGGAAAAAGGAAAAGGCCGTATGTGAGTAGGACAAAGATATCTTCGAAAGCAGTAGCGTTTCCTATACTGGCAAAGTACAGGGCTTTCTCTACCAAAAACTTGGCCGGTAAACCTTGGATTCCATCCTTAATGGTAATGTGAGTCCTGACTTCTGACTCGTCCAAATAGATTGCTCTTGCAACGGTTTGATCCTTTGGAATTTCTTCCAGTCCAGAAAAGGGAGCTTGGTCAGTGATGTGTAAATCAGTTAGGTGAGAGTACTCCTCTAGCGTTGGTGCTAGTTGATAATCTGGGAATGTGAAATAGTGATAAACTGGATTATAAAAGTGAATTAGCGTAGATATTATTCCTTCAACTACATGGACCCTTAACAGAGACAGCAGTCCTCCGTACTTAGCTCTGAAAGCATCAGGGTTGGTGGTCATCCTTGCTAGCCCTTTTAAATCCTCTAGTTTCAGAGTCTTGAAGGTGTACTTGTGCATCTTCCTTCTACCAAAATCCATAACGAAATCCTTTTCTTTGATATTTGCAATCATTGTTTTTAGTTTTGAAATTCTGGTATAAGACGTGTGATGTTAAGGTGTGATGTCACAACAACACACTCTGCACAATGGACAGAATAAACAGCAAAATAACACCAAGAATTGTTGACCCAGTTCGGTTACAACCAACCTACTCTGGGGGCTACCAAGCCAGGGATGGAATTCACTACTTGTAGATATAATTTACAGACCCAACAACCCGTTGACAATCTCCTAAACTTATACTTTACTAATGACTTCCTACCTAAGAAACCACCTAGGTATGAGAACACCACTCAATCCCTTACAAACACTCAAAGAAACTACTTTGAGTAACCTTGATCTTACTTCACAGCTTCGATCAAGCAACCACTCTCTATTGCTTCATAGCTTCTAGAGAGGACAGAATACGACACAGCAATTCACCCTAGAATTCTGGTTATACAACTCGTACAAAATACTCAAGACACTCAGCTTATGCTCTTGATATTCTCTCTGTATTTCTGTCACTTTTTCCTTTGGTCTTGTGCGCTTTATATAGCTCCTTGAATTGGTCTTCGACCTGCTACAATATCTCCCAGATTTGTTATTTAAAACTGAATATTTAAAACAGATTTTCTCCTAAAATCTTTTTAAAACTTCAACCTTTTAAATCTCCTACAAATCTGCACCAGATCTCCTATGCAGCAGAAAATATCTATCCCAAGATATTCGCATCCAATGAGACAGCTTGCCCTCCACAATTCCAGCTAACACGCAACCCTAACAACATCACAACCTGATGTTATTAATTCTGCAGATCTAATGTCACAACGTCACTTATGTGATATCAGACATCCAACTTCAGCAATTAATTACTTAACACAGCCCAGTGTTAAGACTTCAATGTTGTAACATCAGAACCTTGACATCAACATTGAACATACCTTGTTTTACCAAAATTCCAGCCAATCCAAGAACTAACAATCTCCCCCTTTGGCTAATTTTGGCTAAAACAATCTCTGCACTCTGCATCTTCAGAGACTTCAGCAGGGGAAAAACTTTAATCTTGAATCTCCAAGCAGCAGCATCAGCAGTAACATCTTTTCTTCAAAACTCTGCTGCTCACAAAAACTTCAGCATATATCAATCTTCAATTCACTTCAGCATATGTCATTATGCTGCCAGCAGCTACAATCTTCAACGGCTGTACACATTTTCTTCAATTACAGCTGCATCTTCAATTTACTTCAGCATCTGTCATTATAACCGCTACAGTCTTCAAACAGCTGCACATATTATCTTTATTAGCAGCAATGAGCACTCCTCCTTAATGCAACAACTAGCATTCAACAATGCTGCTCCCCCTTAATAGCAACTGTCAACATTCAGCAGCAGCCAATTACTCCCCCTTAATATCTGCATCACATCAGCAGCATTTGGCAGTAACATTCTTTGATACTCTTGACTCTCTTGGCCTCTCTTGGCTACCATCTCCCCCTTTTTAGCCACAATTAGGCAATCTTCAATTAGAAGCCCTATTAACTACAGTTAGTATAGCCTAACTCTCATTGTTAGCCTCACAGTTAGCAACCAGGCAAAACAAATCATAGAAGGAAACTAAAAACATAACCAGTGCATATATCAGCACAATATTCATATTACATAACCAAGCACATTAAGTGCTGAAACAAAGACAGAAAATAAATCTAACACTACTAGAAGCAAAAGCACATAAGCTAGTCTTCTTCTGAACTTGCTTCATCTGCACTATCTTGTCCTTCAGAGTCAGCATGATCATCTTGTTCCAAAATTTGGATCATCTTCTCAATCTTTTCTTTTCTAGCCAGACTGGTATTAATCACAACATCCAAGTCTTTGCGGGTTACCTTCAGCTCTGCTAGCAAATCAGCCTTGGAGGTTTTCTTCTTGATACCTGCATTTGATGTTGAAACAACATCTGCAACATGGCATCCCGTAAACAATTTCTGATGCAAGGATAAAGGAGACACCCTTTTGCATGCTTTATCAGCACAAGTCAATATTCCTAGTTGTTGACTCAGAACGACTCCACTAATGAGAGATGGAAATGCTATAGGCATTTTAATAGTATTTTTTGTTGCATGTTTTACAGTCTGATCAAATATGTATGTGCCATAGTCAAACTTTTTCTGTGTACCAACAGCATAGATAAGCCTTCATAATCCAACAACTATGTTGGTTTTATGATTCGTGGGCACCCAGTTTGCAGCTCCAATTCTGTGTAGTATAGCATACTTCACACTCAGTTTGCAAGTTGGTAGCTTTCCTTTTAATGGCCATACTCTAACCTGTCCAGCAGTAATTTCCTTGCACACTTCATTATCTGTATCCTCCAGTTCTGTATACTTGACATCCTCTCTTCCTAAGTAGCTGTTGACAATCTTAGGTGAGAACTCAACACATTTTCCTCTGACAAAGACCTTCATATAATCTGGACTGCTCTTGTCAGAGATATTTATAGGAAGATTTACTATGAATTCCTTTACCAGCCCATCATAGCACCTTGAAAATCCACACACAATTTTCATTAACCCAGCAAATTTAATTCCTTCCATCACTTCTTTAATCTCCATGGCTTCTTTGCCAATCTCTCTCTCAAGAGAAAATCTCCTTTGGCAAATGAACTTCCACATATAGGCATTGCTTGCACGGTGGAAGGAGATGTTATCCACAGGTACATCTGGGACTTTGTCTGCAATCCTTTTTGCAATAGATTTTCTGACATGAGTGATGTTCAGAACATCATCCTCATCATCATGCTCAGACTTAGATTGTTCCACAATCTTCCTCTTTCTTGGAGTCACCTCAACCTTGCTCCAAGCTTTTGTTGCCCCAACAACAGTCTTTTTCTTCTTATCATCAGAAGCCTTCTTTGAATACGATCCACCCTGCTTATCTTTCCTTGTCCTTAGTCTCTTAGCCAGACCAGGCACTGCTCTTCCAATGACTTCATCATCAGATAAGTCATCAACATTAATCACATCAGTACTCTTTTCTCCTCCAGGAGTAGTCTCATCATCCCTACTAGGCGATGTTCTGACATCCCCTTCAACATGAGTATCATCTGCTTCAGCATTAACTTCAACTTCCTTCTCAGCATCTTCGATTACGGAGACAACTAATCTGTGAAGATTTGTATCAGTAGATTGCATGTCACCCTGATCAGCATCCATTTGTCTCAGGGGTCTAGAAATACCCTTAATAGGAAGTCCCTTCTCAAGAATTTTGTCAACGATCTGCCCCATGCACTTATCAGCATCTACCCTTTCCTCAACAGTTTGTGGACGAGGGTTGGTAGTTCTAGGTTTGTCTCCAAATAACACGCTAGTAACAACTTTCTTTGTTTCAGGATTCTTAAATATAGTAGCAGGTCTCTTGGGAGTTAGTTTAGTGGGTCTCGTAGTACCTGATTTAGGAAGAATGGTTGAGAGGGGCTCAATGTCCATAGGATCGGATGCTGAACCTTCGTCAGTGGAAACCCTAGCTCTTCCTTTTGTGGAACTCTGACACTCAGATTTCTTGGATGGAGATGCCATGAATCCTTTAAGTGAAGGTTGATTCTTGAAGGCGAAGAAGTTAATTTGTTGTGAGAACGGGGCTTTGAAGAAGCGTGATGTTGCAGCACTGGGAAAGGGAGGTCTGAGGCAAGGAGCTTGATTTGGAGTGTCAATGACTTTTTCCCTCCATACAACATTTTCTTCTAAATTTTTAAAAGGATTTTTATTCATTAATTCTGAGTGACCTTTCAGCATCCTGACATCATAGTCTGATGTTATAACATCAACTAGAACATCACTAGTTGAATCTCCTTCAAGAGAAATCCACTGATAGCAGTTATCTTTGGTTCTGGCACCCTTCATAATAGCCTGATTATGCTCGTCAGAAACCACACAATCATCCTTAGTGCAGTTTACCTTGTAACCTTCATCACACAACTGGCTTATGCTGATCAGATTTGCATTTAAACCACTGACAAACAGAACATTGTCAAGTTCAGGTCTACCATCACCTTTCATTCTCCCAACTCCTGCAACAACACCTTTTTCTCCATTGCCAAACATAACTTCAAGAGAGGAGCAAGGTCTAAATTCAGCAAACATGGATCTACATCCAGACATGTGTTTGGAACACCCACTGTCAAAATACCATGTTCCTTCTTTAGCCTCTTTGTCAGCCAAGTGAGCCAATAAGCACTTCACCTTCTCCTTAGGTACCCATTGTTTAACAACTTTGGGTCTGTACTCTCTCCATCTGTTTTGAGGCTGAGGGTATCCATGCAGCTTGTAGCATGAGTACTGCATATGTCCAACCCTTCCACAATAATAATATCTCAGCCTTTCATCTCTGAATCTTCTGCCATGATGAGATTGCTTAGGCTTCCATCCATAATGTGGTCTCCTCCTACCATAACTGGCATGCCTTCTATTATGTTGGTATCTTCTCCCATAAGAAGGCTGAGAATGCTGTTTCCTAGATTGTCTCCCATGATGGTGTGGCTTTCTTCTTCCATAGTGATGAGGCACAACATTGTTGTATCCATACCCATAACTATACCAGTTATCCTGATGTTGAGACACCTGATGTGACATGTCCTGTTTGAGCCTTGCAGCTTGCATGCTCTTGTGATATTGGGGAGGCATATACTGACTAGCTCCTTGAGGCTGCATCTTCCTCTGTTGGGGACCATCCTTTTTCTCAATATTCTGAGGCTGAACAGCCTTCTTAGAGGTAGTATCCTGTCTCTTTGTTTGAGACATAGGTTGGGACACCTCCTCCTTTGCTCCTGAGGTGCTTGCCACATATCCTATACCAGACTTATCACCTGCAACCTTTTCTGTCTGAAGGATCTTGTCAAGTGTGTCTGTACCACAGCTCAGCATCCTAACAGACTTGATCATTTGATCAAGGTGAGCTCTAACTAGTACAACTTCATTTTCCAGATCAGTCTTTTCATTCTCTAGCTGAGCAATCTGTTGCTTGTGGCACTTGTTTTCTTGACAAATCTCAGCACTTTTTAAACACAGCTCTTGATAAGTAGATGCTAACTCCTCATAAGTTATTTCTCTATCACTGGAATCATCATCAGAAACAACAGCTCCTGTTAGGGCTCTAACATGCTTTGCTGACTCACTTTCACTTTCACTATATGAGTCAGACCAGGAAACTGTCATGCCCTTCTTCTGCTTTTTCAAGAAGGTGGGACATTCTTTCTTGACATGTCCATACCCTTCACACTCAAAGCACTGCACTCCTTTATCTTGGGCAGTTTTCTCTTCATCCTTCTTGCTGGTGTCAGAAGTCATGTTCTTGACATTAGGCCTGGAGTTATTGCTCATTCTCTTGAACACTTTGTTGAACTGTCTTCCCAACATAACTATGGCCTGAGATAGATCCTCCTGGGATTCAGAATTCTTTCATTTTTCTTCTTGATCATTTGACACCAGGGCTATATTCTTTGGCTTCTTTTCTGGTTCTTCCTCATTCAACCCAAGCTCAAAAGTTTAAAGAGATCCAATGAGCTCATCTACTCTCATCTTGCTGATGTCTTGTGATTCTTCAATGGCAGTAACCTTCATCTTATACTTCTTAGGAAGGGATCTAAGGATCTTCCTTACAAGCTTTTCATCTGACATTTTCTCACCAAGAGCACTGGATGCATTAGCCAGCTCCAGAACATTCATGTGGAAGTCATGAATAGTCTCATCGTCCTTCATCTTTAGGCTTTCAAATTTTGATGTCAAAATCTGAAGTCTTGACATCTTGACTCTAGATGTTCCTTCATGTGTAGCCTGCAAAATATCCCACGCTTCCTTAACAACTTCACAGGTATTGATTAACCTGAAGATATTTTTATCCACTCCATTGAAGATGGCATTTAGAGCTTTGGAATTTCCAAGGGCAAGCTCATCTTCCTCCTTGGTACACTCTTCTTCAGGCTTTGGCTTAGAGGTGCCTTCTTTATCTTTGCCAGCATCATCTTTCTCACACATGACAGGTGCTTTCCATTCTTTAACAACAGCCTTCCAAGCCCTGTTGTCCAAGGATTTTAAGAAGGTGGTCATCCTTGGCTTCCAATAATCATAATTGGATCCATCCAAAATAGGGGGTCTGTTGACGAATCCTCCAACTTCTTTGTCCATCTTTACACCAAAAAGTAACTTCCCTAGATCTCACCCAGAGACAGACAGGATGCCTGCTCTGATACCAATTGAAATTCTGGTATCAGACGTGTGATGTTAAGGTGCGATGTCATAACAACACACTCTGCACAATGGATAGAATAAACAGCAAAATAACACCAAGAATTGTTGACCCAGTTCGGTTACAACCAACCTACTCTGAGGGCTACCAAGCCAGGGATGGAATTCACTACTTGTAGATATAATTTACAGACCCAACAACCCGTTGACAATCTCCTAAACTTATACTCTACTAATGACTTCCTACCTAAGAAACCACCTAGGTATGAGAACACCACTCAATCCCTTACAAACACTCAAATAAACCACTTTGAGTAACCTTGATCTTACTTCACAGCTTCGATCAAGCAACCACTCTCTATTGCTTCACAGCTTCTAGAGAGGACAGAATACGACACAACAATTCACCCTAGAATTCTGGTTATACAACTCGTACAAAATACTCAAGACACTAGGCCTATGCTCTTGATATTCTCTCTGTATTTCTGTCACTTTTTCCTTTGGTCTTGTGCGCTTTATATAGCTCCTTGAATTGGTCTTCGACCTGCTACAATATCTCCCAGATTTGTTATTTAAAACTGAATATTTAAAACAGATTTTCTCCTAAAATCTTTTTAAAACTTCAACCTTTTAAATCTCCTACAAATCTGCACCAGATCTCCTATGCAGCAGAAAATATCTATCCCAAGATATTCGCATCCAATGAGACAGCTTGCTCTCCACAATTCCAGCTAACACGCAACCCTAACAACATCACAACCTGATGTTATTAATTATGCAGATCTAATGTCACAACATCGCCTATGTGACATCAGACATCCAACTTCAGCAATTAATTACTTAACACAGCCTAGTGTTAAGACTTCAATGTTGCAACATCAGCACCTTGACATCAACATTGAACATACCTTGTTTTACCAAAATTCCAGCCAATCCAAGATCTAACAAGTTTAATTTGAAAAAGAGAGAAGAGAAAAGAAGATTTTTTTTGT
Source organism: Lathyrus tuberosus (assembly GCA_022829125.1). NCBI lineage: Eukaryota > Viridiplantae > Streptophyta > Magnoliopsida > Fabales > Fabaceae > Lathyrus > Lathyrus tuberosus. The sequence goes on from JALAZF010000305.1 coordinate 4,277,818, forward strand.
TTAAGAGTTTTTTAAATGAATGCAGCACACAAAAACATTGAAAAAACATGGGTTCAAAGGTTCACCGTCACGAGCATGGAGTCATGGCTCTACCCATCCCCAAAGGTTGTATTCTGGTGAATTTTTGTGCCTGTAGAATGGGTTAAAAGTTCCCAAAATCATTGACCCCCCTAGGGATAACAACAGCAAGCTGGTTCACCCGAACGAGCTGTAGCATCCTAGGGTAATCTCAATTGAGTGTAGTATCGCATGTCAACTATTTCCGATAGCTATCGCACTACCAAATGGCCACATGGTTAATGTCTACTAAATCCTCAGTTTCTCGGATACCACATTGGGACAATCTGCTTTCACGACGAAGTCGTTAGACATTGAATCCGTAAAGGGTATCTCCATTGATTTGATGCTCTACCAGGATCGCTTATTCGGGAATGACTCCCTGTAAGACCACCCATCTAATTCCATCACCTATCTTAGGGTTCTCTCGAACTTTCCACATGCGACATCACTCGCATTCCCATTGACAGAAAAATAAACACGGATATCAAGTAGGAAAAGCGATATATATATATATATATTAATTCCTAAAACTAACATCCTAGACCTCTTAGGAACTATAGTCTTAGCCCTAGACAGACAAAATGACTCCCCAGCAGAGTCGCCATTTTCCTGTAGCGTACGATTTTTGTCGGTGACGCAGCCACCTTATCGCCATGGGTTCTTCCTCACCGGAACGGTAGGGAAGGGGTGCTACTTTCTTATTTCTTATTTATCCCGTGAAGCTGGAAGGGAAAGGGAAGCTATCTAAAACTAACATTGCGCGCGGATGTTTAACTGTACAAACGCTTAAAGAGATTCAGGGAGTTCGGGGTCAGGTTATACAATGGGGAGTTGTCAATTACCCATCCTATATGTGGTTATCCACAGGTTGTTAGCATTAGGTTCCGCTTTGTACTTGATGGTGTTTATCTGTAAATGGGAAAGTTTCTTCTTTGTGAGGATGTCTGAGAGACAGAGAGAGTAAGTTTGTTGTTTTTCGGGTTTTTTGATGTTTATGGTGAGGTTATGGACCTTGGTTTGGATTTATATGAAGGTACTAGACCTAAAGTTTTTATTGGTATGTGAAGGTACTAGACCTAGAGTTTTTGATTGGTATGCTCGCTAAGATTTCGCAATCTTATGCCTACGTATTCCCGTTTAAAGAAATAGGGAAATCAGAGCAATCGTAGTTCCTCCTATTCTATGGGAGGAAAAAGATGTTTTGGTGTCTTGTTCAAAGCCCAAGATTGAAGCTAAAGGGTATTTGTTTCTTGCTCAAAGCCCAAGATTGAAGCTAAAAGATTTAACTGAGAGAGAATTTGTTATCTCTAAAGGGAGAAATCTCATCTGTTTATCACAGTTGTTGGGGTATTTGGTCATAAAGGGGAATTACTTTAACTGGGATATGAGAATCTAACAATGCCATAATTTCCTTTATAAGAGGTCCTAAAGGAGAAAACTTTAACTCAGTGTTGAACAATGCCATTTTTCCTTAGGAGTCTTTACATGCTAATAGAGGGACATGGGCTTGGATGTAAATAATCCAGAGGCTTGCCACTTACAGCAATTAGATGAAAGAGGAAGTTTACCAGGATAAAAGAGGGATCACAGCTTGGAGTTTTGAATCAACAAGTGTGCCACTTACAGCAGTTATCTGGGTTTAGGGTTTGTTTGATTATCTGTTTTGATGTGTGATGTACAGAGAAATGTCTTCCTACATAGAGAAATGTTGATTTCTTCCGAGAAGATGACGGTTTTTATGTGTGTCTTGATCAAAGCCCAAGGTTGAAGCTAAAATATTGATTGACTCCACAGGGGAAGTCCTTATACAAAACCTAAGAGGAGGCTGGAAAAGGATGACTCAACAAGAGAGTGTTTATCTGTCTTGTACAAAGCCCAAGATTGAGGCTAAAAAGAGACTTGACTTTTTTGGGGATATCATTATACAAAGCCTAAGAGGAGGCTGGGGAGGAATCGATTCCGCTGGGGAGGTATTTATCTGTCTTGTACAAAGCCCAAGATTGTGGCTAAAAGAGAATTTTTTATTCCACTGGGGAATATTTGTAGGTGTCTTGTACAAAGCCCAAGATTGAGGCTGAAAAGGAGAAGATTGACTCTGCTGGAGAGTATGGTTTTATCTGTCTTGTACAAAGCCCAAGATTGAGGCTGGAAAGAGGTTTGCCTCTGTTTAGGGAAATTTATATGGTGTCTTGTACAAAGCCCAAGATTGAGGCTAAAATATTTGACTGACTCAGCTGAAGATATTTATGGGTGTCTTGTACAAACCCCAAGATTGAGGCTGACTTTTGCTGAGGAAAAGAAGGATCATTATACAAATCCTAAGAGGAGGCTGAGAGATGGTTAACGCAACAAGAGAGTGTTTTAAGGTGATTGACTCAACAAGAGAGTATCTTTCTTTATCTTGTACAAAGCCCAAGATTGAGGCTAAAAGGGGTTGACTCAACAAGAGAGTGCTTTTATCTGTCTTGTACAAAGTCCAAGATTGTGGCTGAACAAGCTGGAGAAATCACTATACAAATCCTAAGAGGAGGCTAACTTCTGCTATGGGAAATCAATATTCAAAGCCTAAGAGGAGGCTGGCTTCTGTTGAGGATTATTGAGATCCAGAGGCAGGTCCAAGTCGGGGGATCAACTTTTGCTGAGGGTTTACAAAAGAGTTGAGGTATCATATGCCTTGAGGTTCAGATGATAAGCTGACCCTAGCTGGGGAAATTTAGGGTGAAAGACCGAGTTTTAGATCCGGTGAGGATTTAAAACTGTACTGGATATTGGTCGAATGATCAGGGTTTTTCTCGTATTCGTAGGGAACTTGAGAATGTCTTTGAGATCCAAGAGGAGATTAGACTGTCCAAGTCTATTGGTATGGAAGAGTTTATCTTTGTATGATGCCCAAGAGGAGGCAGGTGTTTTAAGGGATGAGTATCAACCCTAAATTGTCCAAGGTTTTGACTCCTTAGAAAGACTGCTCTAACAAAGGATGACTAAGTTCTGTCTTATACCTTTAAGAGGTCTTCAGGGTCCTTGTATTAAGCCCAAGAGAAGGCATGAGAATTTCTAAGAAGCCGGAGGGTCCTTGTACAAAGCCTAAGAGGAGGCAGGGATGCTTTTAGGAAGCCCGTGGGTCCAAACTTAAGAAAAGTTCAAGAAAAGTTTCACTGGGAATAATCTTTTCTTTAATGAACAGTTCTAGGGTTTGAAGAAATTCAAGAGAGGTTTCAACGGGAATTAATCCTCTTTGGGGGAAATGAACTTCTTTGAAAATTTCTAATAGTGACAGTCTGAGAAAAGCTTCACCGGGAATAATGCCTTTCTCTTTGTTCTATATTGTTTAAGCCCAAGAGAAGGCAAGAATGTATCAGGAATTCCTATGGGGACCTAGTTTTGACTGTGTTGAAAGAGTGACCAGTGGCTCTATCGAGTTCTAGACCTAATTGCCTGGGAAAACTCTAAGCAGATATACAAGTATATATACAATTGATATATGACAAGTATTTAAAAATTTATGAAAGAAGGACTTACAGGTGAGCAAGCTCCCAGCAATATAGTAAAATATATATGAAAGCAGGTAAAGAAAGCTGATAAAAACTTATAGGCGAGCAAGCTTCCATAGTAACAGCTGTATGGTTAGTTGTTCAAGAAATTAAAGAAAATTTTTACAACAACTATGAATTTGAGCCTAATCAAAAGGAAGTTGTTTTAAAAGATTGTTGGGGCTTATACTCAAGGAGAGGCCCAAATGAAAAACAGTAATCGTACCGTTGTTTTGTAAACTGTACTGGGGCTTATACAATGACTGAGGCCCAAAAAGGTGTTATTTACAAAGAGGGTTGGGTCTTAAAACTCAAGGAGAGGGGGTCCAAATTTATTTACTTACAAGGGATGGGTCTTACACACTATTAAGAGGCCCAAAAGTTTATTTTTGTACAAGGGATGGGGCTTATAGCTCAAAGAGAGGCCCAAATGAAAACAACGATCGCACCGTTATTTTTGAAAATCGTATCGGGACTTATACAACGACTGAGGCCCAAAAAGGTTTTTGTACAACAAGGATTGGGTCTTACACTCTATTAGAGACCCAAAAGTGTTTGAAAAAAGGTTTGTGAGGGTGAAAACAACAAAACCCTAATTTGATTTAAGAAAAAGTATTTTAATTGAATAAAATTCAATTAAAATGACCAAAATTATCAAACATGTGTGGAAAACAAGTTGTTATCTTGGATTAATGTTTGGAAAATCAAGTTTTATTATGGAATGATTTGAAAATCATTTGAAGTTGAAAAATCAAGAGAAAGAAATATTTTTAAATGTTTAAAAACAAATAAAACATAATTCTTTACAAAAATACTAAGTATATTAAATAACTAATATTTTTGTGAAATTTTTATGGAACAAAATATTTTAACATTTTTGGGAATTTTCAGAAAAAGAACCAATCAGAAATAATTAAAATTGAGAGAGAAATTAATTTTAGAATTAATTAATAAAATCCACAAAAAATAGCAAAAATAGCAAAAAAGAGAGAAAAGGAAAAATGGTCCTGGTGGGTATTGAACCCACTACCTCAGCAACAAACACACGTGCGCGGTACCACTGGGGTGGTGATACATCCGTGTATCAAAACCACCCCATGAACATATATGGGGTGCCAAGTTCTAGGTCTGGCCAAGTGTCATACCCCAAATTTTGACCACTAAGATTTTCCATCATTATGCAAAGCATTACCACAATATGGATGAACTTTCACACTTATCAGTCTCCCCAAAGATGGGTGAGCATTCACTACAATCAAGAATTTGGGTTTCAAACCCTCTTAGGGCACTTAGACAAAGGATCAATTAAGAAATGACATGATCTTCAACTTGTTTAACCTCTCAAACACTCACAAAGGATCAAAAAGACTCCCACATCAAGAGTCAAGCACCAAGTTGCAACATTCCAAGTGGATCAGGACTAAAGATCACCAGTGTCACCAAATTAGGGTTTTGGTCGACCAGGGCCTCCAGAGGGAAATTTTCATTTGGGCATGAGCCAATGCTCCAAAGCACAACCCAAGTTACTCCAAGGGACCTCGTGGATCCAATCATCAAGTCAATTTTGCCTCAGGGGATGCATTCATAAAAAATCAGGAATTAGGGTTTCTTGACCTAATTCACCCCTAAATTGACTTTTGGAACAAAACATGGGCCAAGACCTCAAGACATAATTTGATGGTCTCCAATACACTACATTTATCCATTTTCAACAATGGATTGATCCAAGAAGCTTGATTCACAAGTTTCAATTTCATCAGGACCACAGTTAGCATTTCGAGGAAAAAGTCAATTGTATTTTTGACTTTTGACCAAAACATGCTCCCAAATCTTGGGACATAAGTCAATACACCCTATAACACCTATGGAATCCATCCATTAAGTTTTATTTAGGTCAAGGACATAATTTCATAAAGGATCGCACAGTTTGGATTTCATCTGATGAAAAAGTCAACTGTACAAAAAGTCAAAGTTTGACTTTTTGATTTTTTGGTCAACCAAGGTTCCTTAACCCTAATACAATGTTAATATGTGATTTGAATCATCATTCATCAAGAAAAATTAAAGAAAATGATTTAACTTGTAAAAGGGGTAATCATAAAAAACTTAGAATTTTTCTAAGTTATGGAACAAAGTGGCTAGGGTACCAACTTCCAAGGATCATAACTTGAGATCCAAGCAACCATTTTGGATGATCCAAAGATGGATTTGTAGCTCTCATGGCATACTTTAAAAGTGTCAACTACATCTCATTCGAATTCCTTATGGATTTTAAGTTATGGAGTGATCAAAATGGCTGAAAACACAAAAGTGACACTTTTCCAACACTTAGTGAAATTTTCACTAAGTCAGAATCTGTCTTATTTTTTCTCAAAAGTAGAGGCATTTTTCATTATAATTCAGGTTGGATGAAAACCAAAGTTGAACATCATATTGAAATAGGATATGTCAGCTTTCCAAAATGTCCAAGAACTCCATCAAATTCCATCTGAGCTAGGAGTTATGACAGCTGCAACATGCCTTGATGTAAACTGTCTTACAAGGAAGATTTGTGCACAAGAGCTCGATTTGATCAATTTGTGCAAATGACAAACAAGTTTATCCATCTGCACACCTTAGGGGGAGACCAAGGAGGAACAAACACTGATCCATAAGCCTCCCAATTCTTTGGAACTACAAGTAACATGCCAAACCTAAAAAGCCTAAAGGAGGCCAAGACTCCAATTTTGTTTTGGAACATTTAATGGATGCTTTGAGGTGGCATGTATCAGAGCAAAGATGAACATTTCAGTCAAGCCTTATCCTTGAATCAAAGAACCATAGGTCTGTGCTCTAATCTCAAGTCAATGGCTAGAGGAGACTTGAGATTCCATTTGATCACAATTGGCCAAAGGCCTGCTGCAGTTGCCATTCCTTATTCCTTGCAAAACAAACTTGACACACTATAAATAGACCTCATTTCTGATCAGTTTGAGTACACCAAAGGCCTATAACACTTGCCTTGCTCAAAATCACACTCTCACTTTCAAAAATGCCTTCTAATGCAAGCTACTATCGGGTTTTGAATTAGAAAGTGTTTCCAACCAAACCAATCACACACACACCTCATAAACATCATATAGAAGTGATCCAAACACTTAAACAACATCTGGAACATCAATTTCTCAAAATCACCAGCCATCTGCACAAGCCTTTGACAGATTTGCAGTTGAGGTGCCAAATCAAGTTCCAGCTCAATTTAATCCACTCCAAGCATTCAGACACACTCCATAGCACTAGGGAAGCTGTCCACATTATTGGAACCAAGCTGTAACACCTCCAACCTAGAACTCGATCACCAGCTGCAAGAGGTAAGCCTCAACTTGGTCATCTCATGATTGATGCATATTTCCTCGCACAATAATTTGGCCATATGTTCATAATCATGTATGGAATGTTTCCCCTCAATTAATTGCTTTGTTTGAATCGTGTATCAAATTTCTGAGCCTTCATGCACAATTTAGGGTTCTTGAGGTATTGTCTTGATTTCTTATTCCATGCTTAAAATAAATGAAATTAAAGACCATGGACATGATCGTGAGTTGAAAACGAGCAGATTGATATATGGATTGTGTGATTTCATCAAGTATTCAGTGAGATTGATGAGAAAACGCAAATCTGGGCAAAACAAAGCATGCGGGCAAGACCAAGATGTTCTTGTCGCCCTTTTTCAAATATTTGAATTTTTGAATTTTTGTGATTTTATTTAATTGATTCAAAAATTCTCTCTGAATTTTAATGATTTTGAGTTGATTCTTTTTTATATAATTCACAAAAATGTTAAAATATTTTATTTTACAACAATTTCCCAAAAATATTATTTATTTCATATATTTGATATTTTTGCAAAGAATTAAGTTTTTATTTGTTTTCTAACATTTTAAAAAATTTCTTTCTCTTGATTTTCCAAACTTGAATGGTTTTTAATCATTTTGTGGATAAAAACATGATTTTTGAGGCATTGACCCAAAATCACAACTCATTTCTCACATGTTTTCAATGATTTTATCAATTTTTTAACAAAATTAATTCCATTTTTAAACGAAATTAGGGTTTTGATTAATTCCACCCGCATCAATCTTTTTCAAACACTCATGGGTCTCTAATAGAGTGTAAGACCCAACCCTTGTTGTACATAAACCATTTTGGGCCTCATATATTGTATAAGTCCCGGCACGACGAAAAAACCTCAGCGCGATCGCCATTTTTAAACAAAAATCAAATGGGCCTCTCCCTGAGTTGTAAGCCCCATATCTTGTACAAAAATAATCTTTGGGCCTCTAATAGAGTGTGTTATACCCCAAATTTTGACCAATAAGATCTCCCATCATTGTGCAAATCATCATCACAATACGGATGTACTTACAGGCCTCATCAATCTCCTCAGGGATTGTTGAGCATCCACTACAAGCAAAAATTAGAGTTTCAAGCCCTCTCAGAGCTCTTAGACAAAGGATCAATCAAGAATTGACATGATCTTCAACTTGTCTAACCTCTCAAACATCCACAATGGATCAATAAGACTCTCACATCAAGGAATTAAGCATAAGGCTGCAACATTCTTAGTGGGTCAAGCCTCAAGATCGCCAATGTCACCAAACTAGGGTTTTGGGCGACCAGGGCCTCCAGTTGGGATTTTTCCTCTGGGCATGAGCCAATGCTTCAAAGCATAACCCAAAATACCCCAAGGGACATCATAAACCTCAAGCATCAAGTCAATTTAGCCTCAGGGGATACATTAATCAAAAATCAGGAATTAGGGTTTCTTGACCTAATTCACCCCTAAGTTGACTTTTGGGACAAAACATGAGCCAAGACCTCAAGAGAGGATTTTAGGGTCTCTAACACACCCCATTGATCCATTTGCAACAAGGGATTAATCCAAGAAGCTTGAGCAACAAGTTTTAATTTCATCTGAAACACGGCTAGGGTTTGGCGGGAAAAGTCAACTATAGCTTTGACTTTTGACTAGGGCATGCTCCCAAACCTTGGGACATGATTCAATACACCCTATAACACCTATGAAATTAATCCATCAACTTTGATTTAGGTCAAGGACTTAATTTCATAGAGAATCGCAGAGTTTGGAATTCATCTGACAAAAGTCAACTGTGCACAAAAGTCAAACTTTGACTTTTTGAGATTTTTCACAATTTTGGTTTTTTAACCCTAAAATGATGTTAATGTGTGGTTGGAATCATCATTCATCAAGAAAAATCAAGAAAACTGGGATAACTTGTAAAAGGGGTAACCATAAAAAACTTAGAAATTTTCTAAGTTATGGAACAAAGTGGTTAGGGTACCAACTTTGGAGGATCATAACTCCTAAACCACAAGGCCATTTTTCCCCATCCAAAGCTGGATTTGTAACCCTCATGGCCCTCTACAAAAGCTTCAACTACACCTCATTCCAATTCCTCATGGATTTTGAGTTATGGAATGATCAAAATGGCTGAAAACATGAAATGCCACTTTTTCCAACACTTAGTGAAATTTTCACAAAGTCAGAATCTGCCTTCACTTTTTTCCAAATATAGGGGTATTTTTCACTTGGATCCAAAAAGTATCAAAACCAATTATGATCAAATAGTTATTGTATCATATGAAGGCTTTCCAAAATGGCCAAGAACTCCATCAAATTCCACTTGAGCCATGAGATATGACAATGGCAATGTGCCTTGCTGAAAACTGCCAAGGCTAGGCAGAATTTTTCACTTTTGCTCGATTTGGCAAAATCAGATAATTCCAAGCCTTGTCATCACTTTGGACACATCTGAGGATCAAATCTAAAGGGAACAAACACCGATCCAAGCCTCCAAAGTCTTTGGAACAAGAAGTAGCATGCCAAACCTAGAAATCCCTAAAAGAGGGACAAGACTCCAATTTTGGATTGGAGCATTCAATGGAAGCACCAAGGTGGCATGGACTGACACATTTGCAACTGAATTCAATCAAGATTGATCCAACAACTAGGGAACCACACCTCTGTGCCCTAACCTCTAGTCAATGGCTAGAGAAGGCTTGGATTCTCATTGATCAACATTGGCCAAACCTCTGCTGCAGTTGCCATTCACTATTGATCCCAAAACAAACTTGCTCTACGATAAATAGAGCTCATTTGTGCTCAGTTTGAGTACACCAAAGCCATCAAACTGATGCTTTCCTCGAAATCCCTCTCTTTATGCCAAAATGCCTTCTTTAGCAAGGTAACTCTGAGTTTTTGAGTTAGAGAGCATTTCCATCACAGCTCATGATCCAAACACGTCCAATATGTCATATCTAAGCTGTCCAAACTCACACAAGTGACCTGTAATCCTTAAATCACAAAGTCACATCTCAAAACCTCAAAATAGGCCTTTTGTGCATTTTTCAAGCCATGTCTTGATTCAGTCACTTTCCAAACCAGATAAAACCTCAAACACACTCCAAATATCATCCTTGAACTGTCCCAAATAGTGCCACACATTTGGAACACCATTTGAGAGAGTTACTATTTTGGCCATTCTTGCCCCTTTTGCAAGAAAGAGCTCAAACTTGTTCCTGAGGTTTCCAGCTGATTCCAACCATCCTAAAAGCTTCTAAGAGATCATTTGAGGGTGTCCAAAGTATCAAATCATTTATGGAACAAGTGGCTTGGCAGATTGCACAAAAAACTCCAAAATCTCAAAAAGAGGTAAGCATCATGACTTGAACTTTCCAAAATATGCATTGCTTTGAGGTCCACTGATCATGCACATCTTCTACGTGTTATATATGTTGTGTTTGCACCAAATTTCCATGCAATTCTTGCCTGTATCATGAGATAGCACATAAAATGCAAAATATGGCCTATTTCAAAACCACTATCGGATTTTGAGGAGGGAGTATGATCTGGAAAAAATACCACCACCATTGGATTCCTTGTGAAATTCTAGGCCAGATGCATATAAATTTTGTCCCCAACCATGGAGAAATGAGAAAGTTATGGACCATCCCGTTTCTTGCCAAAAATTGCCTTGCCTTACCTTGGCCAGGCCTAGAAAACAAGGCAAGCCTTGTATATTTGTTGGTTTGTTTTAATCAACGGATGTATCACCACCCCAGTGGTAAGGCGCGCGCCCTATAACCTTGAGGTCGTGGGTTCAAACCCCACCCATGCCATTTTGTATTTGTTCACATTTTGTTATTTTTTCCAATATTTTCATGTTTTGTTAATTAATTGGAAAATTAATAACTCCTTTAATTTTAATTATTTTTTAGTGGTTCTTTTTGCAAAAAATCACAAAAATGTTAAAATATTTTATTCCACAAAAAAATTAGATTTATATTATTTATTTAATATAATTAGTATTTTTGTGAATAAATTCATTTTTAATTGTTTTTAAACATTTAAAAGTGAATATTTACTTTGAAAATCAAAAACAAGTGAGTTTTAATTCATGTTGTGAATAATCCCTCATTTTTCAAACCTTAAACAAAAATCACAAATGGTTTATTCAAACTTATTTGGTATTTTTATCATTTTTATTTGATTTTCTTTAAATATTTACTTTTAAAGAAAAACAAAATTAAGGTTTCTTTGATTTTCACCCTCACAAATCATTTTCAAACACTTTTGGGCCTCCAATAGAGTGTAAGACCCAATCCTCTTTTGAAACCAAAAACGTTTGGGCCTCAGTCATTGTATAAGACCCACGGTGTTTTCAAAACCTCGGCGCGATCGTCGCCCTTTTCAAAATTAACCAGTGGGCTTCTCCTTGAGCTATAAGACCCATCTTTGTTCATTTTCAATCATTTTTAGGCCTCTTGAGAGAGTGTAAGACCCATACCCTTTGTACAGAAAACCTTTCCTGGGCCTCAGTCACTTGTATAAGTCCATGTACAAAACGATAGTGCGATCACTAATAAAACCCTGGGCCTCTCCTTGAGCTGTAAGCCCCAATTTTCCTTTCAAAAAGCACTTTCTCCTTGAAACTTGTAACATACTGTTATTTTCAATTCCTTTGTTGAACAACTAACAATATAGCAAGGAAGCTCTACAACCGAGTAAGTGTTTACCCGCTTTCATTTACCGCTTTCATATGTATATAATTGTATTGTGGGGCCGTTTCATTGTAAGTCTCGTTTCACAAACTCATATCGACTGTGTAATACTAGTATAGATATTTAGAGTTTCCCCGGCAACTACGTCTAGAACTAGACAAAGCCTCGTCTCCTTACATCTGGCGTTCTTCCAGATATTTCAACATAACCTAAACCATTTTCTTTTACAACAATTCTAGATAACTAGATCTAAGAAATCTCCCCTTTTGAACAGTTCATATACAGAAGGCCAATGTTCCAAGTGAAACCCCTTCTGGAACTGTTCATCAGCCTCCTCTTGGGCTTAGTGCAAGGACCCACAGGCTTCCTAAAAGCATCCTCGCCTCCTCTTGGGCGTTGTACAAGGACCCATCGGCTTCTTAGAAGTTTTCACAGCCTCCTCTTAGGTTTCATATAATGATTCTTCCTCCGGGAAGATAGCCTCCTCTTGGGCTTCGTACAAATTGTCCCTCGGCTTCTTAAAATTTTTTCTCGCCTCTTCTTGGGCTTCATACAAATTGTCCCGACGCCTCTTAAAGGTATAGGAACAGAAATTAGTCATCTTAATAGAACAGTCTTTCAAAGAGGCTAAATCGTTCTATCGCCAATGTACTGCCTCTTAATTTCTCTTAAGCATAGTACAAAAGATAAAACCCGTAGACTTGGACAGTCTAAATACCCTTTGGGTTTCCCAGGAGATAACCCTTATCCTCTGATCACATCCATGAGTACAACATTACCCATATAAGAACTGATTTTCTCTTTTATCCAACATACTGGACCTGTCACTCAACTGAAACAGTCACCAGCACCATGGCCTCCTCTTGGGCTTTGTACAATGGTCCTCCCCAACGGAGCCAACCTTTTCACACTCTCTTGTTGAGTATAAAAGACTCTCTTGTTGAGTCACCAACCCTTCAGCCTCCATCTCGGGCTTCGTACGAGATACAAAACACTCTCTTGTTGAGTATAAAAGACTCTCTTGTTGAGTCAATCACTTTCAGCCTCCATCTCGGGCTTCGTACGAGATACAAATCACTCTCTTGTTGAGTATAAAAGACTCTCTTGTTGAGTCAATCACCTTCAGCCTCCATCTCGGGCTTCGTACGAGATACAAAAGCACTCTCTTGTTGAGTATAAAATACTTTCTTGTTGAGTCAAACATCTTTAGCCTTCATCTCGGGCTTCGTACGAGATACCAAGCACTCTCTTGTTGAGTATAAAAGGCTCTCTTGTCGAGTCGATCACCTTTTCGCCTCCGTCTCGGGCTTCGTATGAGACACCAAATCACTCTCTTGTTGAGTATAAAAGACTCTCCTGTTGAGTCAAACAACTTTTAGCTTCCATCTTGGGCTTCGTACAAGACACACAAAAAGACTCTCTTGTTGAGTCAAACCCCTTTAGCCTCAATCTTGGACTTTGTACAAGACAGAAAGAACATTTTCCCCAGAAAAGTCAGCCTTATAGCCTCCTCTTAGGCTTTGTATAAGGAAACCCCGGTTGAGACAATCAACCTTTTAGCATCAAAATATGTGCCTTGCTCACAGTATACAAACATCAACAACTCCTTTTCCTCCGTCTAATCGCTGTAAGCGACAAGCCTCTTGATTATTTACATCCACGCCACTGTCCCTCTTTTAGCATGAGAAATTCCTAAGGAAAGATGACATTGCTCTAAACTTAGTTAAAGTCTTCTCCTTCATGTTAAAAACCCCTATAAAGGAAATTATGGCATTGCTAGATTCACATATCCCAGTTAAAGTAATTCTCCTTTATAATCAGTCACCCAACTGTTGTGACGAACAGACCCCTTTAGAGATGACAAATTCTCTCTAAAGTCAAAACCCTTTAGCTTCATATCTTGGGCTTTGAACAAGATACAAATAGACCTTCCAGCTTCACATCTTGGGCTTCGAACAAGATACAAATCACTTTTAGCTTCACGTCTTGGGCTTTGAACAAGACACCAAAACACCATTTCCTCCCATAGAATAGGAGGAACTACGATCCTCTGATTTCCCTGTCCCGGGAATACGTAGGCATAAGATTGCAAAAGAATCTTAGCGAACACACTAATAAAAAAAAAAACCAAAGTCCCCTACCTCCACCCAATCTGGCACAGTATCCTAACAAATTCCCCAGGAACAATCCCGGGTATCTCGTTTCGAACAAAATAAGTAAAGAGAGGGCCCAGTTCCACATAGCATCTGTAACCTAACAGACCGCTGCTCAAACTCAGTATGCAAGCAGGGTTAATTGGAGACATCTATTTTGCTTCCTTCATCAGCTTCAATAGGATAAAAAATGAATCGACCTGTAGTTCCCCAAGAGCGACAGTGCTTAAGAACCACGTCCAAAAATCGCTCGCTACAGAAAAATGGCGCCCACCGTGGGGCCCTCACTTAAAAAAAAATCTTGTCTCTCTTATCTCTCTGGTTGAAACTTTCTCTAAAGACGAGTCCTTGGGTTCACAAAGTATCACTGAATGACGATTCCATCGGGGAATGTCATTATGGCTAGGATCGGCCCTCACTAGGATCTTAGGTCAAAACCTTTAAGTTGGGAAGGTACCACAGAATGGCGACTCCACCGGGGAGCCATTTTCTATTAGGATCATAGGATTCATAGCTCTTAAAAAGTCTAGGACATTAGGATAAATATATATACTACTTTTCCTAATTGATAATGTGTTTATTTTTCTGCTAATGGGAATGCGTGTGATGCCGCATGTGGAAAGATTGAGTATACACCTAGGAAAAACCTCTTTCAGTAGTGCGGAAGCTATCGGAAATAGTTGTCACGCGATACTACCCTCTTCTGAGATTCTTCGAAATACATCACCTAGCACGGTTCCCGACCCGCTGATGTTATCTCGACAAGAATCAATGATTTTGAGAGACAGGTACAAAAATCACTAGTATAAACCTTTGGGATGGGTAGAGCCTTGACTTCATGACACCGACCCTTTGCCCCCATGTTTTTTCTATGTTTTTGTGTGCTGCATTCATGCATTCATTTTAAAAACATTAAACAAAGAAAATTTTCTCTTCCAGTCTCTCTTTTTCAAATTAAACTAAGACAATGATTGCAAATGTCAGAGGAAAAAAATATTACGCTCATGGATTTCGGTAGAAGGAAAACTCATAAGTATACCTTCAAGGTTCTAAAACTAGGGGATTTGAGAGGATTAGCAAGGATGATCACTAACCCTGACGCTTTTAGATCCAAGTACGGAGGTCTGCTACCTCTGTTAAGGGTCTATGTAATTAAGGGAATCCTGGAGGCACTCATTCAGTTTTACGATCTGGTCTATCACGGTTTCACATTCCCGGATTACCATCTCGCACCAATGCTGGAGGAGTATTCTCATCTGATTGATCTACCCATTACTGATCGAGCTCCCTTTTTTGGACTGGAAGAAATTCCAAAGGATCAAACCATTGCAAGAGCAATCTATTTGGATGAGTCAGAAGTCAAGACTCACATTACCACCAAAGGAGGAATCTCAGGTTTACCAGCCAAGTTTCTGGTAAAGAAGGCTCTGTACTTTACTAGTATAGGGAACGTGACTGCTTTTGAAAGCATCTTTGTTTTACTCACCTACGGGTTATTTCTGTTTCCCAACATTGATAACTTCGTCGATATCAACGCCATTAAGGTTTTTCTCATTGGAAACACCATACCAAATTTGCTCGCAGACGCGTATCACTCTGTACACTTAGGGAATTTGTACAGCGGAGGGGTGATCACATGCTGTGTAACCCTGCTATATAAGTGGTTTATTTCCCATTTGCCTAAGTCTGCCGCTTTTTGGGATCATAAGAGTGCTTTACGTTGGTCGCAGAAAATTATGTCTCTTACCAACTCTGACATAGATTGGTGCAATAGGATTTATGACGGGATCTGGATCATTGACCGTTATGGAAACTTCCCCAACGTACCCCTCATAGGAACTAAGGGAGGAATCAATTACCATCCAGTTTTAGTTCGTCGTCAATTTGGATACCCAATGAGGCATGTCCCGCGTAATGCTCATCTGGAAGGTCTTTTCTTCAAAGAAGGAGAAAATGACAGGGCACTAAAGATGGAAATAGTGCACGCTTGGAAACATGTTCATAAGAAAGGACAGGAGTCTCTAGGAATACCGGACTGTGTCTCGGTGGAGCCTTATCTCCACTGGGTACAAACTAGAGCTCTCAAGCTAAAAATGCCTTATCCTTGTCACGGAGTTCTTCCACCAAGGGAATCTGTCATGTACTTTATGACTGAAACGGAAAAACTTCAGGCTACTCTCAACAAAGTTCAACAGGAGAGGAGGTCTTGGAAGAACAAGTACCGCATTCTCAATGTCCAGTGTACCAAAATACAGCAACTTCTGAAAGATAAGGATGCTCTAATTGAGATTTTGGAGCAACATGCTGTAGAAAATCAGGATGACCAAAAGAATTTGCTTACTCCTTTCACTTGGCAAAGGAATGACAACCCGACAACGGTTGAAGAGCCCCGGTAAAAGGAAAGGAAAGCACCAGAATCAGCACCCGAGTTCTCCTCAGAGAGGACTCGGGACCCTTTAGCTTAGGTTTCTGTTTCCGCACCTTGTAATTTACTGTATTTCCATTTCCGCAATCCTTTGAATTTAATAAAACGGGGTTTCCCCACTGTTTGATATTTGCAATTTAATTGTCGAAACTTATTTTGATTAAACAAAAAAACAATTAATATAATCATTGCATTCATCACTCTCGCGTCACGTATTCTTCTTACCTACGAATCTCACGTTTGTGTCTCGGTTCTAGAGTCAAACTGTCTCATTCGTACAATACTCGGGCCAATCATTAGAAAAAGATGGATGATCTCGAGGAAGAGAACAGAGAGTTGAGAGAAGAGATCGACGCTCTGAGAGAGGATATGAGAAAGCTTCGTAACGACATGCAAGCCATGGCAGAAGCTCGGCTACAAAGGACTGTGATCTCAGAGATCACCACAACACCCATAGTGGAGAAGTTTGATCCTAGGTATCAAATGCCAAAATATCGTCCCTGGGGCATGCCTGTTAACTATATCCCAAAAGGATATGTTCTGCCGTTCACTGAAGATCAGGGAATCATAGCAGAAGCCGCTGGGCCTGAAGGTTACAAACTTCGGGAAAACGAGGATGCCAGGGGCATAATGAGGACTCCTAAAGGTTACAAACTTCGAGAAATGCCAAGATTCACTGTCGTAGTAACGGTACCACCCCCTGTGGTGCACACTGTCTCGGAAGGACAGATTCCACAAATACCTTATAGTAGAAAGGAAAGTATGTTCGACAGAATGGATGAATTCCAGGAGCAGTTCCTGGAAATACAGAAAGAACTGCAAGCTATTCGCGGTCAGGATTTATTTGGAAAGGACGCCGCGAACCTCTGCTTGGTCCCCAACGTGAAAGTTCCGCACAAGTTCCAAGTGCCCGACTTTGAAAAATACAAGGGTAACTCTTTCCCTCAAAGTCATTTGGTGATGTACGCTCGGCGAATGTCAGCTCAGACAGAGAACCAGAATCTACTAATTCACTACTTTCAGGATAGTTTAACCGGCGTCGCATTAAAATGGTACATCGGTTTGAACCGCGCTACGATCAGCACTTTCAGAGATCTTGGCACTACCTTCGTCCAACAATATAAATACAATCTAGACATGGCACCAGACAGAGATCAACTCAGATCAATGTCGCAAAAGGACAAGGAAACCTTTAAGGAATACGCTCAGAGATGGCGTGAAATTGCCGCTCAAATTTGTCCACCTCTTGAGGAGAAAGAGATGACAAAGATTTTCTTAAAGACCTTGAGCTCATTTTACTACGACAGAATGGTTGCCAGTGCACCCAGCGACTTCACCGAAATGGTCGGTATGGGAGTACGTCTCGAGGAAGCCGTTCGAGAAGGGCATCTAGTCAAAGACACTGGGTCGACAAGTGGTACTAAAAAATACGGTAGTACTCTCCCTAAGAAAAAAGAGCAAGATATTGGGAATATCTCTCTCGAAAAGTAAAGGCGAAGGTACCAACCAGTAGTAGCTGTAACTCCTGTTATCAACCCTGCGCCTGTTTCTGTGTATCAACCTCAGGTTGCTCAAAGCCAACCACTTTCGCAGCAATTTTAGCAAAGGACACAACCGCCTCTTCAGCAGGCTCGTCCTCAATACAACAACAACCATACAACGCGACCACCAGGATTTGATCCTATACCCGTATCGTACGTAGAACTATTTTCGTTACTACTGGTCAAAGGGCACATCTAGACCAAGGCTCCTCTTACAGTACCGGAAAATCCACCTTTTTGGTTTAAGGTGGATCAGACTTGCCCTTACCATCAAGGAGGACCAGGGCATAACATAGAGAACTGTCTCAGTTTCAAATCCGATGTGCAAAAGCTTGTTAGGAGCGGGGTCTTATATTTCAAAGATACGAATTCGAATGTTCTCACGAACCTGCTGCCTCAACACGAAAAAGCTACAGTCAATTTGATAGAAGGAGAGTCTAACAACATTTATCAAATTCACGATGTACTCTTATTGAGGGCCAACTTGGTCAAGATGCATTATAGACAGAGTGGATATGGCCATGTGCCACCTCATAATTATCACCAGTGTGATATCTGCTCTAAAACCAATCAGGGATGTTCTGTGGTGCAATCAGCTCTACAGGAACAGATGGAACTCGGATGGATCCAGGAGCACCGAGTTCGTGGAGTTAACACGGTTTATCCGTGTGATGAATGTCAACTTGGTGGCGATGCACTCCAGGAAAAGCCAGTATCATAATCTACCGCGGCATGAGTACAATTCCTGTCTGACTTGCTCGGTAAACAAACAGGGATGCTCTTTTGTACAAGAGGCCCTCCAGCGTCAGATGGATCTTGGATGGATCCAGGACTACCATGATAGGAATCATTATCAAATCAACATGATCTAGATCTTCGATATTCGCTAGATGAATACCAACCTGGTGGAGTTACATGCTAAACAGGTCCGGCTCGGGTTCCTAGTATTGTAACACCCCCAATCTATAAACCGAGCAAATAAAGCGATAGCAAATAATCAGAGTATAATTAAAACATTCATGGCATAGACGGAGGCGTCGCATCAATTGAGACAAAATACAACAACCTGCTCATAAAGATATGCAACAATCAGGTAGCACATAACAGAGGAACTCAGTTCCTAACACCCACAATTCAGCTACAGAATAAAAGCAGAAAATCTGCAACTGAATCTCATATATATAACGTAAAAGTTTGTCCGTCATATACAGAGCCAGACATATACAATCCAAAAAGAACATATACATATACACATAATCATAAACGATCTCCCCGACTACCCAGTGCTACATATAAGAGCCGACCGACAAAAGAATGAAGACCTAAGCTTCACAAAAAGACCTCCAGCATCTAATCTGCAATGCCTCGTAGAGCATTCAAAACAGCAAAAGGGTGAGAAACACAATCATAATATAATTGCATACAAATATATAATAATACAAAAATATACATGTAAAACATTCTCACCACAACTTACACCATAATTCAAATACAAAGCAACACAATGCATATCTCATATATCTATCACCAAGGCATATCAATCATGCACAATTCAATTATCACCAACATATATATATATATATATATATATATATATATATATATATATATATATATATATATATATATATCTCAACTCATCAATTCCATTCACAATTCCACACAAAATCAATCCATTCACGATTTATGCAAATGCACAGAGACCGACACAACGACTCTATGCAATGCAATGCGGTACCGTTCCATCCATCATTCTCATCATTAGTTCACTCAGGAACTATTGGAATCATCGCTTGTTACTTAGTGTAACTCCCCGTCGGGCAAACGATGTTCCCCGTCGCTTTAGGTCCTCTTGGTATAAGGCTCATGACGTTTATAGATCGCTTTAGGTCCTCTCGGTATAAGGCTCACGATTCGATCGCTTTAGGTCCTCTTTGTATAAGGCTCACAATCGTCTATAATCATCGCTTTAGGTCCTCTCGGTATAAGGCTCACGATGTTTTAGCGGATTCCCTCTGGAACCGTTTCGTCGCTCACACCCACTAGGGCACACGACATCACAAGAATGCATATCATGATGCTTGGCATACAATGACTAATGACATTCAAATGCACACATATACACATCCATAATCATGCATATATAATCAAACACAACACAATGCATTTTCTTACCCTTAGGCCACAAACCATCATCACAACATATCATCACGTGCATTCACATCATATGACAGCACACAAGTCATACGACATATATCAAAAGCACATTACATGATAACACATCAAATACACACAATTAAAACAGTAAAAGTCGACAAAACGACACATTTCCAAATTACGACATAATTAAATCGGCCACCAATCTCAAAACCACTTTAATAAGAAAGAACATTTTATAAACTTACCAACGGTACCAAGAATGCCTCGATCCGAGTTACGGATCAAAAGTTATTAATTTTCAAAGAAAATAATTTATTGAGAAACAGCGAGATTCGCCTGGTGACTTAGGATTTCGCCTGGCGGATCCCCCTTCGCCAGCACTTCGCCTAGCGAACTAGTGGCGAACCACAAATTTAGAAAAACCCCAAGAGTTACAGAAGCTAACCCATTTATGTCTTTCCGATTTTTCCTGGCGACTTACGATTTCGCCTGGCGAATCCCCCTTCGCCAGCACTTCGCCTGGCGAACTAGTGGCGAGACCTAATTCATCTGGCGAATTCCCAATTCGCCTGGCGAATCGCACTAGAACCAAAAAATTCTGTTGCGGGTTACATGGTTCCAAAACCCCCAAAAATCCCATTTTTCATCCCAAATCAATTCCAACAGCAAAACAAATATCAGTAATTACTCATAAACACAGTGTGATCATACAACGCAATTTATATCGATTTCCGACCGCGAAAACATCGATTCCTAATCATTTTTCTCATTTCCAACCTAGAAGTGAAAACTATGGAAAGGCAAGAGAACATTCAAACACACACATACATATTCATACACAAGCATAAGATAATCGAGTTTCACACCCTTACCCGATTTAATCGTGTTTGAAAAATTGGTTGGATCAATTTCTTTCTCTTCAAGTTTTCTCCCTTTTTCTTCTTTTCTTTCCATTTTCCTTCTTCTCTTTTTCTTTCTCTCTATTTTTCTCTCTTTCTAACCTCTAAGTTCTATTTTAAATGAAAAACATAATATCTACCCATCAAAAGACCAAAATACCACTACACTCAAATATCTCGCAAACGCTCTCAAAACGCGATAAAACATAATCACGACGAAAAATAATATATTTATCAAGAATAAAATAATATAAAGACCAAAAATAATTAAATTGACTCAATTAAATAAAACTAAATAAAACTGGGGCGTTACAACTCTCCCCCACTTAGAGATTTTCGTCCTCGAAAATATTACCTGAGACTAACAACTCCGGATACAACTCCCGCATCCGACTCTCCAACTCCCAAGTCAAATTGCCCTCAGCGGCGCCTCCCCACGCAACTTTCACAAGCGCAATATCTTTTACCTCTTAACCGCTTCAACTCGCGATCCAAAATTCTCACTGGTAATGCCTTAACCGTCAGGTTCTCCCTTATCTCAACTTCATCCATCGGAATCACATGCGACGGATCCGGAACATACTTCCGAAGCTGTGAAACATGGAACACATCATGCAAATTCGAAAGACTCGGCGGCAACGCCACCCGATAAGCCACAGCACCCACTCTCGCGGATATCTGGTAAGGACCAATAAACCGAGAAGTAAGCTTCTTCGACTTCAATGCACGTCCAACACCCGTCACCGGTGTAACTCTCAAAAATACATAATCGCCTTTTTGAAACTCAAGATCTATCCTCCTTTGATCATGATAACTTTTCTACCTACTCTAAGAAGCCTTCATCTTCTCACGAATAAGTTTCACCTTTTCTGTAGTCTGTTGCACTAACTCCAGTCCAACCACCGAACTCTCCCCAGATTCATGCCAACACAACGGCGTTCGACATCTTCTTCCATACAACGCTTCAAAAGGTGCCATTCCAATACTCGAATGGAAACTGTTATTATACGTGAATTCCACCAACTCAAGATAACTATCCCAAGCACCACCTTGCTCAAGAACACAAGCTCTCAGCAAATCTTCCAACGACTGAATAGTTCTCTCGGTCTGACCATCCATCTGAGGATGATAAGCAGAACTCAATCTCAACTTGGAACCTAACGCCTTTTGCAAACTTTCCCAAAATCTGGAAGTAAACCTCGGATCTCGATCTGAAACAATACACAACGGAACACCATGTAGCTTCACAATCACACTGATATAAATCTCAGCTAACCTCTCCAAAGAAAAACTGATGTCAATCGGAATGAAATGCGCCGATTTAGTCAGCCTATCCACAACTACCCAAATGGCATTATGTCCCCTTTGTGTATTCGGCAACCCTGTCACAAAATCCATAGAAATGTTGTCCCATTTCCACTCGGGAATATCCAACGGTTGCAACAATCCACTAGGCTTTTGATGTTCTACCTTTGACTTCTGACACGTCAAACACGCATAAATAAACTGAGCCACATCCTTCTTCAATCTAGACCACCAAAAGATCTTCTTCAAATCTTGATACATCTTATTAGCTCCCGGATGTATACTTAAACTACTCTGGTGTCCTTCCTCTAAAATCATCTTTTTCAAGTCTGAACCATAAGGAATACAAATTCTCCCACGGAATCTCAAAACACCCTTATCATCCAATTTAAAGTCACCATTCACACTTTGATCTCCAACCGTCATCAAATCAACAAATTTCACATCCAACTTCTGTTTCTTGCTAACGGTTAACAGAAAATCATTAGTGACCTTTAACATACCAAGCCTCACGCTGTCAGATGTCAATTCACACACCAAACTCAAATCCCTAAATGCTTCCAAAAGTTCCCACTCTTTAACCATCAAAGCAGACATATACAAAGATTTTCGGCTTAACGCATCGGCTACCACATTAGCTTTACCAGGATGGTAATTCAAGCCAAAATCGTAGTCCTTCAAAAATTCCAACCATCTCCGTTGCCTCATATTTAACTCTTTCTGATCAAACAAGTATTTCAAACTTTTATGATCACTAAAGACTTCGAATCTTGCACCGTAGAGATAATGCCTCCAAATTTTCAATACAAACACCACAGCCGCTAATTCCAAATCATGAGTAGGGTAATTCTTCTCATGAATCCTCAATTGTCTCGAAGCATAAGCCACAACCATGCCTTCTTGCATCAACACTCCACCTAAACCAATAAAGACGCATCACAATACACCACAAACGGTTCAGTAGGATTCGGTAAGACCAAAATCTGAGCTGTAGTCAATCTTCTCTTCATCTCACTAAAACTTTCCTCACACTGAATATCCTAAATAAACGCTTTACATTTACAAGTCAGCTGGGTCAAAGGAAGTGCTAACTTGGAAAAACCTTCAATGAATCTTCGATAATATCCAGCTAAACCCAAAAAGCTTCTAATTTCAGTAACAGATCTAGGAGCCTCCCATTATAGAACTGCATCTACTTTAGATGGATCCACAACAATACCATTACCTGAAATCACATGCCCAAGAAAACTCACTTCTGACAACCAGAACTCGCACTTGGACAACTTGGCGAAAAGTCTCCTTTCCTTCAAAATTTGCAACACAACACGCAAATGTTCCGCGTGTTCCTCCCGGGACTTAGAATAAATCAAGATGTCATCAATAAACACAACAACAAATCGATCCAAATGCTCATGGAAAATACGATTCATATACTCCATAAACACACCCGGCGCATTAGAAACCCCGAACGGCATCACAGAATATTCGTAATGTCCGTAGCGTGTCCTAAAGGCCGTCTTCTGAATATCTTCCTCTTTCAATCTAATCTGATGATAACCTGACCTCAAATCAATCTTACTAAACACACACGCACCTACCAACTGGTCCATCAGATTATCAATTCTCGGAAGAGGATACTTATTCTTAATCGTCACCTTATTCAGCTGGCGATAATCAATACACAATCGCATACTTCCATCTTTCTTTTTCACCAACAAAACTGGAGCACCCCAAGGCGATACACTCGGCCTCACAAACCTCTTTTCTAACAATTCATTCAACTGCTTCTTCAACTCAACCAACTCAGATGCCGACATACGATATGGTGCCATAGACACAGGTCTAGTACCAGGAACTAGATCTATAGAAAACTCCACCTCTCTTTCTGGTGGCACATCTGAAATATCCTCTAGAAACACCTCTGGAAATTCACACACAACTAGAAACACATCAAGTGCAACTTGACTATCCACGGTCAACGATGCAAATAACCCAAACAACTGAGCTTCATCTGCCAAAAGTTTCTTCAACTCTTTGGTAGATAAGAAACTCGATTCCTCGTCTTCCTTAAGAGGAGGAAATCATACCAGCTTATGATAACAATCAATATGAACCCGATTCAACTGCAGCCAATTCATTCCCAGAACCACATCTAAACCCTCCAACGGCAAGCACACCAAATCCATCTCAAAATCTTTACCATAAATGGTCAAAGGACAACTTAAACAAACCAAAGAAGTAGTTACCGACCCCATTGCTGGAGTATCAATAACCATCTCTCCACCCATCGAAGACAGCAAAAGATTCAAACGCTTCGCACACTCAGACGAAATAAACAAATGAGTCGCTCCGGTATCAATAATAGCAACTAAAGGCGTACTATTAATAAAACAAGTACCTCTGATCAGACGATCTGCACTAGTAGTCTGAGTCCCTGCCAATGCAAATACTTTCCCTCCAGCTGGAGCTTGCTTTGGTTTCGGACACTTCGTACTAATATGACCAGGTTCACCACAGTTGAAACACTTCACCACATTCTTCTTACAATCAGCTGCGACATGTCCTAAACCTCCACAAATGAAACACTTCCTTATATCCTTTTTGCATTCAAACTGACGATGTCCTAAGTCACCACACCTAAAACATCTCAGAGGATTAGACATACCTCCCCCAGCTGGTGTCACATAAGGACCACCACGAAACAGTTGCTTCCCTTTCCTTTCGTTCACACTCTTATAGTGAGTAGAACGAGCTTTGCTATCCTCCTCATAAATTCTACAACAATCCACCAAATCTAAAAACCTTCTAATCCTTTGATAACCGATTGCCTGCTTGATCTCAGGACGCAATCCGTTCTCAAACTTCACACATTTGGAAAACACTGCAGTTGCTTCAGCATAATGTGGATAAAACTGAACAAGCTCCACAAACCTAGCAGTGTAATCCACAACAGACATGTTACCTTGTTTCAAATCCAAGAACTCTATTTCCTTCTTTCCTCTAACATCTTCAGGAAAATACTTCCTCAAGAACTCCCTGCTAAACAAAGCCCAAGTGACCTCTTCACCTGCAGCTTCCCAAACATGACGCTTACTAACCCACCAATCATCAGCCTCCTCCTGCAACATGTGAGTCCCCAGTCTCACCTTATGTTCCTCATCACAGTCCATCACTCGAAAGATTCTTTCAATCTCCTTGAGCCAAATCTGAGCACCATCAGGATCATGTCTCCCTTTGAAGACAGGCGGGTTGTTCTTCCTGAACTCATCATTCCCACCAGCATTAGGTGCACCCCGTACAGCCTGAGCCATAGCTTGCATAGCAGCAGCAAGAGCAACATCATTCCTACCAGCCATATTCTGTTCATATCCAATAACATCAACTATGGTTAAATAAACAGCTCACCCCAAACACAAAGACCAACACGGACTGGCACGAACTGACACAAACTGACACGAACTGGCTCTGATACCACTTAATGTGACACCCCCAATCTATAACCCGAGCAAATAAAGCGATAACAAATAATCAGAGTATAATTAAAACATTCATGGCATAGACGGAGGTGTCACATCAATTGAGACAAAATACAACAACCTGCTCATAAAGATATGCAACAATCAGGTAGCACATAACAGAGGAACTCAGTTCCTAACACCCACAATTCAGCTACAGAAAAAAAGCGGAAAATCTGCAACTGAATCTCATATATATAACATAAAAGTTTGTCTGTCATATACAGAGCCAGACATATACAATCCAAAAAGAACATATACATATACACATAATCATAAACGATCTCCCCGACTACCCAGTGCTACATATCAGAGCCGACCGACAAAAGAATGAAGACTTAAGCTTCACAAAAAGACCTCCAGCATCTAATCTGCAATGCCTTGTAGAGCATTCAAAATAGCAGAAGGGTGAGAAACACAATCATAATATAATTGCATACAAATATATAATAATAAAAAAATATACATGTAAAACATTCTCACCACAACTTACACCATAATTCAAATACAAAGCAACACAATGCATATCTCATATATCCATCAC
This sequence comes from Lathyrus tuberosus, assembly GCA_022829125.1. Taxonomy (NCBI): domain Eukaryota; kingdom Viridiplantae; phylum Streptophyta; class Magnoliopsida; order Fabales; family Fabaceae; genus Lathyrus; species Lathyrus tuberosus. The sequence goes on from JALAZF010000305.1 coordinate 4,304,011, forward strand.
CAAGACATATCAATCATGCACAATTCAATTATCACCAACATATATATATATATATATATATATATATATCTCAACTCATCAATTCCATTCACAATTCCACACAAAATCAATCCATTCATGATTTATGCAAATGCCCAGAGACCGACACAACGACTCTATGCAATGCAATGCAGTACCGTTCCATCCATCATTCTCATCATTAGTTCACTCAGGAACTATTGGAATCATCGCTTGTTACTTAGTGTAACTCCCCGTCGGGGAAACGATGTTCCCCGTCGCTTTAGGTCCTCTTGGTATAAGGCTCACGACGTTTATGGATCGCTTTAGGTCCTCCCGGTATAAGGCTCACGATCCGATCGCTTTAGGTCCTCTTTGTATAAGGCTCACTATCGTCTATAATCATCGGTTTAGGTCCTCTCGGTATAAGGCTCACGATGTTATAGCGGATTCCCTCTATAACCATTTCGTCGCTCACACACACTAGGGCACACGACATCACAAGAATGCATATCATGATGCTTGGCATACAATGACTCATGACATTCAAATGCACACATATACACATCCATAATCATGTATATATAATCAAACACAACACAATGCATTTTCTTGCCCTTAGGCCACAAACCATCATCACAACATATCATCACATGCATTCACATCATATGACAGCACGCAAGTCATACGGCATATATCAAAAGCACATTGCATGATAACACATCAAATACACACAATTAAAACAGTAAAAGTCGACAAAACGACACATTTCCAAATTCCCGACATAATTAAATCGGCCACCAATCTCAAAACCACTTTAATAAGAAAGAACATTTTATAAACTTTCCAACGGTACCAAGAACGCCTCGATCCGAGTTACGGATCAAAAGTTATGAATTTTCAAAGAAAATAATTTATTGAGAAACAGCCAGATTCGCCTGGCGACTTAGGATTTTGCCTGGCGGATCCCCCTTCGCCAGCACTTCGCCTGGCGAACCACAAATTTAGAAAAACCCCAAGAGTTACAGAAGCTAACCCATTTCTGTCTTTCCAATTTCGCCTGGCGACTTACGATTTCGCCTGGCGAATCCCCCTTCGCCAGCACTTCGCCTGGCGAACTAGTGGCGAGACCTAATTCGCCTGGCAAATTCCCAATTCGCCTGGCGAATCGCACCAGAACCAGAAAATTCTGCTGTGGGTTACATGGTTCCAAAACCCCCAAAAATCCCATTTTTCATCCCAAATTAATTCCAACAGCAAAACAAATATCAGCAATTACTCATAAACACAGTGTGATCATACAACGCAATTTATATCGATTTCCGACCGCGAAAACATAGATTCCTAATCATTTTTCTTATTTACAACCTAGAAGTGAAAACTATGGAAAGGCAAGAGAACATTCAAACACACAGATACATATTCATACACAAGCATAAGATAATCGAGTTTCACACCCTTACCCGATTTAATCGTGTTTGAAAAGTCGGTTGGATCAATTTCTTTCTCTCCAAGTTTTCTCCCTTTTTCTTCTTTTCTTTCCCTTTTCCTTCTTCTCTTTTTCTTTCTCTCTATTTTTCTCTCTTTCTAACCTCTAAGTTCTATTTTAAATGAAAAACATAATATCTACCCATCAAAAGACCAAAATACCCCTACACTCAAATATCTCGCAAACGCTCTCAAAACGCGATAAAACATAATCACGACGAAAAATAATATATTTATCAAGAATAAAATAATATAAAGACCAAAAATAATTAAATTGACTCAATTAAATAAAACTAACTAAAACTGGGGCGTTACAGGTATCGCATGATTATCAGGGCTGCAAAGCGGGTTGCGAAAACTATCAAGGTTGTGCCCTTGTCCAGGAAACACTTCAGCCCTTGTTGAACCACTGGTGGCTTCCAATCTATATGGATGAAGACACCCAGCAAATTAGTATCACTAACGGGAATCCTGCTAGATATCAAAGTCAGGATGTTCGGTTGATGGAAACAGACCTCGTAAGGTTACACTGTATTCAAAGCGGATGTGGCCAGGTGCCACTACACAACTATGAGAGGTGTGGAGTTTGCTCAGTGGATAATCAAGGATGCTACTTCGTGCGAGCAGCCCTTCAAAGTCAGTTGGACCACAAAGAGATTCAACCATGGTCAAGTTCTGGATCAGTCAACTATTTCGCTGATCAAATCAAGGACATTATCGTAATCTCTGATCATCAGAGGACTAGGGATGTTTGTGCCATCATCCCTCTACTTGACAAATCGAGAGTTCCCAACAAGGAACGGATCGAAATTACTTACGATGGTCAGAAAAATCAGAAGGCTCCCATAGTCATCTATCTACCGGGACCACTACCGTATGAATCAACTAAGGTTATCCCTTACAAATATGGTGCAACAACAATTGAGAATGGAAAGGAAATTCCATTACCCTCCGTCGTGAATATTGCAGACATCAGTCGAGTAACACGGAGTGGTAGAATCTTCAACAGAGGAGTTGGAGAACCCAGCAAAGAGAAGGAACCTCAAACAGAAGTTCCCAATCCACCAGTCGGTCAATCCAGTAATCCCGACCTTTCAAAAAATGATGATGAGATGCTAAAGCTCATCCAGAAGAGTGAATACAACATTGTTGATCAACTATTGCAAACTCCTTCAAAGATCTCGGTATTATCACTGTTACTTAGTTCAGAAGCACATAGGGAGGCTCTACAGAAAGTCTTGGAGCAAGCCTTTGTGGAACAGGATGTAACAATCAGACAGTTCGATAGCATTGTCTCTAACATCACTTCCTGCAATAACTTGGGGTTTAGTGATGAGGAATTACCTGAAGAAGGTCGCCGTCATAACATGGCGCTCAACATTACAGTCAACTGCCAGGACGATGCTTTAGCCAGCGTACTGGTAGACACAGGGTCAGCCCTGAATGTTATGCCGAATCCACTTTGATGCAATTATCATTCAAAGGACCTCCGATTAGAACCAACGAGGTCGTCATCAAAGCATTTGACGGATCCAGAAAAATGGTTATCGGCGAAGTCGACCTTCCCATAACTATCGGTCCTCACACTTTCCAAGTCACTTTCCAGGTCATGGACATCTGGGCAACATACAGTTGTTTATTAGGAAGACCTTGGATACATCAGGCTGGGGCGGTCACTTCGACCCTCCACCAAAGGCTAAAGTTCTTCCAGAACGACTAACTCGTCACAGTCTATGGAGAACAGGCCTTGCTCGTAAGTAACTTATCATCATCCACTTATGTAGAACCGGAGGGGGTAATCGGAACCCAGTTCCAAACGCTTTCGTTACACAAGGACAATCAATCCGAAGAGGGAACTTCGATTTCCTCGTACAAAGATGCTATCAAAGCGGTCGAGAATACCAATAAAACAGGATGGGGGCAGCTTGTCATTCCTACTGACAATAAGTAAAAGGAAGGTCTTGGCTTTTCCTCAACCTGTACTCAGACGACTGCGAACAATAAAGGTTTTCACCCCATTCAGAACTTCTTCCACAGTGGAGGCTCCTTCAACCAGTGACTCAAGAAGTGCATACCATCAATAAAGGTGATTTCTCCGATACGGAGGAAGAATGGAAGTCCTATCTCAACGAGGACGGTTATACATCTCAAGACGAAACGCAGACTCCCTTTTGCTATCCCGCACAGAGTCAGAGATTTATACCAAGGTCAGACGTCGAAATGCTATACGGGGATTGTGATCCGGAAGGATGCCGTGCTCCGCCAAATTCATTAGAGGAGGACACTCTAATGAAAGACAACTTTGACCACGACTATTATGGCCCAATGGATGGCCTGCCTATCTGGCAGCCGTATCTAGGAAATTCGGGGTAAGAAAATCAGCCGAACAATGAAGATCATTTGAGCCTCACTAAACAGAATACCTGCATCCCCACCATGTCATGGGAACAACACCCAGGTCATTCAGAAAATATCCAGTACAACGATGAATTCGCAAAACTTGTCGGACTAGAATTCATCAACTATGCTTTTCCCGAGGTCAACGTCATCGAAAGGGATGACTGCTCCAGTTCCAAAGAAGTGTGGGACACCTTGGGACAACTAAGTGGAAAGTACGACTATATGGTCAAGTACACCGCTCCTGAAAGCTCTCGTATCAGGCTCAAAGACATCCAGCCAAATGGATGGGGAGATACAGCTGAGAGTGCAAATACTACGCAAAATACAACTAAGGAATCCTCCTACGACAACTCTGCCTGGGAGACAGATTCCAATGATCCCGCTCCACCAGAAATCAGCGTTATTTCTAAAGATAAATCAAGGAAGGTACCAGACTTTGTGATTCATCGAGGAGTTCACCGCCAATGGGTTGCAGTCGATGTTCCGAAGATTACTCATAAGTCAAAGTAATTGCCATCTTTACTTTAACCTTTCACCCTGCCCAGGTGAAACGGATGTTTTGATAGGGCTCACTTTCTATAAATGTCCCTCTTCGCTTCGCCCAAAGCGACATAGTTTTGTTTTATAGGGCTGTAGTTTAAATATTCGACTTGTTCATTAATAAAATAACGTCGTTCTGTAATTTCCGCATTAATTGTTGTTTTCTCTTTTCGTTTTTTTCTTAGAAAATGGTAATCCTAAAAAACAAATAATAAAAACAAGCAGTAAAAAAAATACACTGCACACACTCTTGCATTCTCAATCCCTTCTAAACACAAATCATCACGTCATGCAGATTGCTTGTTTTAAACCTCGTTGAAACATACAATTCGATGCCTTCTCCCAACTTTGAGTTCCCGGTATTTGAGGATGAAGAAGAAAATGACGAAGAAATTCCAGAAGAGATTTCCCGACTACTTAGACAAGAGGAAAGGTCCATTGAATCTCACAAAGAGCCGTTGGAAACGGTCAACTTGGGTTTAGAGGAAGAGAGAAAAGAGGTCAAGATTGGGGAACTGCTCAGTCCAACTGCCAAAAAAGGTTTGATAAAGCTTCTCGAAGAGTTTCCCGATGTATTCGCTTGGTCCTATCAGGATATGCCAGGGTTGGATACCAGCATCGTGGAACATCATCTACCGTTGAGATCAAAATGTCCTCCGGTAAAGCAAAGGTTGAGACGGACTTATCCAGACATGGCCATCAAAATCAAATAGGAAGTACAGAAACAGATTGATGCGGGTTTCCTCACCACATCAGAATATCCTCAATGGCTAGCCAACATAGTACCAGTTCTGAAAAAGGACGGAAAAGTTAGAATGTGTGTAGACTACAGGGATCTGAACAAGGCCAGTCCAAAGGATGATTTTCCCTTACCACACATTGACATGCTGGTAGACAGTACAGCAAAATTCAAAGTATTCTCCTTTATGGATGGTTTCTTGGGCTATAATCAGATAAAAATGGCGTCGAAAGATATGGAGAAAACTTCATTCATCACCCCATGGGGCACTTTTTGTTACAAGGTAATGTCGTTCGGTTTGAAGAACGTCGGGGCAACCTATCAAAGGGCCATGACTACTCTGTTTCATGACATGATACACAAATAAATCAAGGTATATGTCAATGATATGATTACAAAATCTAAGACGGAGGAGGAGCATGTGACCCACTTGTTAAAACTATTCGAGCGGCTGAGAAAGTACAAACTCCGCTTGAATCCCAACAAATGCACATTCGGTGTCCGTTCAGGGAAACTTTTAGGGTTCATCATCAGCCAAAAATGAATTGAGGTTGATCCTGACAAGGTCAAGGCCATTCAAGAAATGCCTTCTCCGAAGACTGAAAAACAAATCAGGGGATTCCTGGGACGTCTGAATTACATTTCCCGATTTATATTCCTCATGACTGCGCCGATCTTCAAACTGCTCAAGAAGATACAATCATTTCTCACTGATTCTCTGGGCAAGTGGACTTCAAATTACGATGGCCCCTATGTGGTCAAGAAATCTTTCTCAGGCAGCGCCTTGAGACTTGCAACCATGGACGGAGAGGAATTTGCCTACCCCACAAATGTTGACGTAGTCAAGAAATATTTCTCCTAAACTAAAAAAAACGTCTCGATGGAGTGAAAACTCGAAAGGGCGGTCTAGGCAAAAATTAGAGACATAATCAAAAATCATCCCAGTGGATTGGAAATCTCAAAGTACAATCCAGGCAAAAGTTAGGGATAATGGCAAGTAATTATGTCCAACAGAGGCAAGTCCCTCAGCAGCAGTTACGTCATCCATTAGAAAACTCCAGTCAGGGTCATTTTCGACAGAAGCTCAGGATGTCCAGAATTCAAAGTTGGTAGAAGGATAGCGGTCGTTATGTTTTAACGTAGCCATTTTCCCTGTAAATTACCATTTTCTAACTTTGTAAATACTCTATGGAATCATGCGTTTGGCTGATTTCCATCCTATCAATAAAATTGAGCCCTAGTGCTTTTGTTTGCAATTCTTACTTGTTTTAGCTTTATAGAACGACATTTTAAACATGGTCAATGATTCTTGAAATAAAACAAAAATGAATTTATTTGTAATACTTTTTCTGCTTTTAAAATAAAGATGGCAATTTCTTTTGACTGTTGAACATCAGAAGAACATCGGTCGCTTCTCCAGAAGCAAGCGAGCTTCGAAGTGCAGAATTAAAGTATTCCTTCTCAACCAGTGCGCCTGAACGAAGGATCAACTGTGTCAGAGACCATGTTTCATCCAACACCCCCGGCAGAATTCTTATCCCCTAAGCCCGACCCGCGTAGCTCCTAACAGGGACTACTTATCCTAAGCAAGGCAGAATTGCTATCATGAACCAATGATACTTTTCATCTCCCACTGTGGCCGAGTATCCAGTCATGTCCATCTCTTAGTCTGTGTGTCGCGTTAGTTTTGTCAGCATATACACACATACATCATGCATTATTTATTTACATTCATATTCATATTGCATAACTATCACTCTAGTCGGTCTTTTCCCTTGGTGATAAAAGTTCTCTTGTCAGTAGAGACGTCCATTCTTTCCTCGTTAGGAAGTGAATCATCTAAGTAATCTCTCTCTAGTTTATTTCTGGATTAGAGCCGGTCTTCGACCACTTTGATAACTTGAACCTCTGAAAAGGCAAGAAAACCCTCAGCCGATGTCACTCTTTGCCATTGAAGATGATATCTTCGTTTTCCCAGATTAAGTAAAATCCCTAGAGAAAACCTCTCAACTAAAGACTTTCAGCAACACATTGGTTCTTCTCTCCAGAAAGTCAATGTAAACAAAGTCATCGACACCTCAAAATTGGGGTACATCGTATGGCATTTCTCTGAGAAGATCTCGAGAAAAGTATGATGTAATATCCCCAAACGGAAGCAGTCTCTCAAGAGACTCATTTTCCCCAATAGAGTCGGCAAATGGCGTCTCCAACAGAGAAATTTGTGCCTCTCTACAATCAAATCTTTTTCCATCAAATGCATCTCCCCAGGAAAATTCGGCGAGAAGTTTGAGGAGAACCGCTATAAATAGCGTCCCTTGTCAATAAAGTTTATTAACAAAAGAAACTGACACCAGATCCTTGGTAGGAAACCAGGATCGAGGTGAAGTTCATTTCAGAAACTGAGACCAGTTCCTTGGTAGGAAACCAGGATCGAGGGGAAGTTCATTTCAAAAACTAAGACCAGATCCTTGGTAGGAAACCAGGATCGAGGGGAAGTTTATATCAGAAACTTAGACCAGTTCCTTGGTAGGAAACCAGGATCGAGGGGAAGTTTATTTCAAAAGAAACCAAGACCAGATCCTCGGTAGGAAACCAGGATCGAGGGGAAGTTTTACCTTTTCTAAGCATCATTACTTAGCAAAAGAAGATGGATGGGCTAACTGCCATTCATAACCGCCATCAAAATTTTGGGTATTCCGATATTTAATCCTCTTGCACCCCGAATGCCCGAATACCTTCGCCATTCACACCTTCGTGTCCAAGAAGATTAAATAGGGGCATTTGTCATACCCCAAAATTTGACCAATAAGATCTCCCATCATTGTACAAATCATCATCACAATATGGATGTACTTACATGCCTCATCAATCTCCTCAGGGTTTGTTGAGCATCCACTACAAGCAAAAATTAGGGTTTCAAGCCCTCTCAGAGCTCTTAGACAAAGGATCAATCAAGAATTGACATGATCTTCAACTTGTCTAACCTCTCAAACATCCACAATGGATCAAGAAGACTCCCACATCAAGGAATTAAGCACAAGGCTGCAACATTCTGAGTGGGTCAAGCCTCAAGATCCAGTTGGGATTTTTCCTCTGGGCATGAGCCAATGCTTCAAAGCATAACCCAAAATACCCCAAGGAACATCATAAACCCCAAGCATCAAGTTAATTTAGCCTCAGGGGATACATTCATCAAAAATCAGGAATTAGGGTTTCTTGACCTAATTCACCCCTAAGTTGACTTTTGGGACAAAACATGAGTCAAGACCTCAAGAGAGGATTTGAGGGTCTCTAACACACCCCATTGATCCATTTGAAACAAGGGATTAATCCAAGAAGCTTGAGCAACAAGTTTCAATTTCATCTGAAACACAGCTAGGGTTTCGCAGGAAAAGTCAACTGTAGCTTTGACTTTTGACCAGGGTATGCTCCCAAACCTTGGGAGATGATTCAATACACCCTATAACACCTATGAAATCAATACATCAAGTTTGATTTAGGTCAAGGACTTGATTTCATAGAGAATCGCACAGTTTGGAATTCATCTGACAAAAGTCAACTGTGCACAAAAGTCAAACTTTGACTTTTTGAGATTTTTCACAATTTTGGTTTTTTAACCCTAAAATGATGTTAATGTGTGGTTGGAATCATCATTCATCAAGAAAAATCAAGAAAAGTGGGATAACTTGTAAAAGGGGTAACCATAAAAAACTTAGAAATTTTCTAAGTTATGGAACAAAGTGGTTAGGGTACCAACTTTGGAGGATCATAACTCCTAAACCACAAGGCCATTTTTCCCCATCCAAAGCTGGATTTGTATCCCTCATGGCCCTCTACAAAAGCTTCAACTACACCTCATTCCAATTCCTTGTGGATTTTGAGTTATGGAATGATCAAAATGGCTGAAAACATGAAATGCCACTTTTTCCAACACTTAGTGAAATTTTCACTAAGTCAGAATCTGCCTTCACTTTTTTCCAAATGTAGGGGCATTTTTCACTTGGATCCAAAAAGTATCAAAACCAATTATGATCAAACAGTTATTGTATCATATGAGGGCTTTCCAAAATGGCCAAGAACTCCATCAAATTCCACTTGAGCCATGAGATATGACAATGGCAATGTGCCTTGCTGAAAACTGACAAGGCTAGGCAGAATTTTGCACTTTTGCTCGATTTGGCAAAATCAGATAATTCCAAGCCTTGTCATCACTTTGGACACATCTGAGGATCAAATATAAAGGGAACAAACACCGATCCAAGCCTCCAAAGTCTTTGGAACAAGAAGTAGCATGCCAAACCTAGAAATCCCTAAAAGAGGGACAAGACTCCAATTTTGGATTGGAGCATTCAATGGAAGCACCAAGGTGGCATGGACTGACACATTTGCAACTGATTCAGTCAAGATTGATGCAACAACTAGGGAACCACAGCTCTGTGCCCTAACCTCTAGTCAATGGCTAGAAAAGACTTGGATTCTCATTGATCAACATTGGCCAAACCTCTGCTGCAGTTGCCATTCACTATTGATCCCAAAACAAACTTGCTCTACTATAAATAGAGCTCATTTTTGCTCAGTTTGAGTACACCAAAGCCATCAAACTGATGCTTTCCTTGAAATCCCTCTCTTTAGGCCAAAATGCCTTCTTTAGCAAGGTAACTCTGAGTTTTTGAGTTAGAGAGCATTTCCATCACAGCTCATGATCCAAACACATCCAATATGTCATATCTAAGCTGTCCAAACTCACACAAGTGACCTGTAATCCTTAAATCACAAAGTCACCTCTCAAAACCTCAAAATAGGCCTTTTATGCATTTTTCAAGCCATGTCTTGATTCAGTCACTTTCCAAACCAGATAAAACCTTAAACACACTCCAAATATCATCCTTGAACTATCCCAAATAGTGCCACACATCTGGAACACCATTTGAGAGAGTTACTATTTTGGCCATTCTTGCCCATTTTGCAAGAAAGAGCTCAAACTTGTTCATGAGGTTTCCAGCTGATTCTAACCATCCTAAAAGCTTCTAAGAGATCATTTGAGGGTGTCCAAAGCATCAAATCATTTCTGGAACAAGTGGCTTGGCAGATTGCACAAAAAACTCCAAAAGCTCAAAAAGAGGTAAGCATCATGACTTGAACTTTCCAAAATATGCATTGCTTTGAGGTCCACTGATCATGCACATCTTCTACATGTTATATATGTTGTGTTTGCACCAAATTTCCATGCAATTCTTGCCTGTATCATGAGATAGCACAGAAAATGCAAAATATGGCCTATTTCAAAACCACTATCGGATTTTGAGGAGGGAGTATGATCTGGAAAAAATACCACCACCAATGGATTCCTTGTGAAATTCTAGGCCAGATGCATATAAATTTTGTCCCCAACCACGGAGAAATGAGAAAGTTATGGACCTTCCCGTTTCTTGCCAAAAATTGCCTTGCCTTGCCTTGGCCAGGCCTAGAAAACAAGGCAAGCCTTGTATATTTGTTGGTTTGTTTTAATCAACGGATGTATCACCACTCCAGTGGTAAGGCCGCGCCCTATAACCTTGCGGTCGTGGGTTCAAACCCCACCCATGTCATTTTGTGTTTTTTCACATTTTGTTATTCTTTCCAATATTTTCATGTTTTGTTAATTAATTGGAAAATTAATAACTCCTTCAATTTTAATTATTTTGAGTGGTTCTTTTTGCAAAAAATCAAAAAAATGTTAAAATATTTTATTCCACAAAAAAATTAGATTTATATTATTTATTTAATATAATTAGTATTTTTGTGAATAAATTCATTTTTAATTGTTTTTAAACATTTAAAAGTGAATATCTACTTTGAAAATCAAAACCAAGTGACTTTTAATTCATCTTGTGATTAATCCCTCATTTTTCAAACCTTAAACAAAAATCACAAATGGTTTATTCAAACTTATTTGGTATTTTTATCATTTTTATTTGATTTTCTTTAAATATTTACTTTTAAAGAAAAACAAAATTAGGGTTTCTTTGATTTTCACCCTCACAAATCATTTTCAAACACTTTTGGGCCTCTAATAGAGTGTAAGACCCAATCCCCTTTTGAAACCAAAAAATTGTGGGCCTCAGTCATTGTATAAGACCCACGGTGTTTTCAAAACCTCGGCGCGATTGTCGCCCTTTTCAAAATTAACCAGTGGGCTTCTCCTTGAGCTATAAGGCCTATCTTTGTTCATTTTCAATCATTTTTGGGCCACTTGAGAGAGTGTAAGACCCATCCCCTTTGTACAGAAAACCTTTCCTGGGCCTCAATCACTTGTATAAGTCCCTGTACAAAACGACAGTGCGATCACTGATAAAACCTGGGCCTCTCCTTGAGCTTTAAGCCCCAATTTAACATACTGTTATTTTCAATTCCTTTGTTGAACAACTAACAATACGGTATGGAAGCTCTACAACTGAGTAAGTGTTTACCCGCTTTCATTTACCGCTTTCATATGTATATAACTGTATTGTGGGGCTGTTTCACTGTAAGTCTTCTTTCACAAACTCATATCGACTATGTAATACTAGGATAGATATTTAGAGTTTCCCCGGCAACTACGTCTAGAACTAGACAAAGCCTCGTCTCCTTACATCCGGCGTTCTTCCGGATATTTCAACATAACCTAAACCATTCTCTTTTACAACAATTCTAGATAACTAGATCTAAGAAATCTCCCCTTTTGAACAGTTCATATACAGAAGGCCAATGTTCCAAGTGAAACCCCTTCTGGAACTGTTCATCAGCCTCTTCTTGGCCTTAGTGCAAGGACCCACAAGCTTCCTAAAAGCATCCCCGCCTCCTCTTGGGCGTTGTACAAGGACTTGTCTGCTTCTTAGAAGTTTTCACAGCCTCCTCTTAGGCATCGTATAATGATTCTTCCTCTGGGAAGATAGCCTCCTCTTGGGCTTCGTACAAATTGTCCCTCGGCTTCTTAAAAATTTTTCTCGCCTCCTCTTGGGCTTCGTACAAATTGTCCCGACGGCCTCTTAAAGATATAGGAACAAAAATTAGTCATCTTAATAGAACAGTCTTTCAAAGAGTCTAAATCTTTCTATCGCCAATGTACTGCCTCTTAATTTCTCTTAAGCATAGTACAAAAGATAAAACCCGTAGACTTGGACAGTCTCAATACCCTTTGGGTTTCCCAGGAGATAACCCTGATCCTCTGATCACATCCATGAGCACAACATTACCCATATAAGAACTGATTTTCTCTTTTATCCAACATACTAGACCTGTCACTCAACTGAAACAGTCACCAGCACCATGGCCTCCTCTTGGGCTTTGTACAATGGTCCTCCCTAGCGGAGCCAATCTTTTCACAGTCTCTTGTTGAGTATAAAAGACTCTCTTGTTGAGTCACCAAGCCTTCAGCCTGCATCTCGGGCTTCGTACGGGATACAAAACACTCTCTTGTTGAGTATAAAAGACTATCTTATTGAGTCAATCACTTTCAGCCTCCATCTCGGGCTTCGTATGAGATACAAATCACTCTCTTGCTGAGTATAAAAGACTCTCTTGTTGAGTCAATCACCTTCAGCCTCCATCTCGAGCTTCATACGAGATACAAAAGCACTCTCTTATTGAGTATAAAAGACTCTCTTGTTGAGTCAAACATCTTTAGCCTTCATCTCGGGCTTCGTACGAGATACAAAGCACTCTCTTGTTGAGTATAAAAGGCTCTTTTGTCGAGTCGATCACCTTTTCGCCTCCGTATCGGGCTTCATACGAGACACCAAATCACTCTCTTGTTGAGTATAAAAGACTCTCCTGTTGAGTCAAACAACTTTTACCTTCCGTCATGGGCTTCGTACAAGACACACAAAAAGACTCTCTTGTTGAGTCAAACCCCTTTACCCTCAATCTTGGGCTTTGTACAAGACAGAAAGAACATTTTCCCCAAAAAAGTCAGCCTTATAGCCTCCTCTTAGGCTTTGTATAAGGAAACCCCGGTTGAGACAATCAACCTTTTAGCATCAAAATTTGTGCCTTGCTCACAGTATAAAAACATCAACAACTCCTTTTCCTCTGTCTAATCGCTGTAAGCGGTAAGCCTCTGGATTATTTACATCCACGCCACTGTCCCTCTTTTAGCATGAGAAATTCCTAAGGAAAGATGGCATTGCTCTAAACTGAGTTAAAGTCTTCTCCTTCATGTTAAAAACCCCTATAGAGGAAATTATGGCATTGCTGGATTCACATATCCTAGTTAAAGTAATTCTCCTTTATAATCAGTCACCCAACTGTTGTGACGAACAGACCCCTTTAGAGATGACAAATTCTCTCTAAAGTCAAAACCCTTTAGCTTCATATCTTGGGATTTGAACAAGATACAAATAGACCCTTCAGCTTCACATCTTGGGCTTCGAACAAGATACAAATCACTTTTAGCTTCACATCTTGGGCTTTGAACAATACACCAAAACACCATTTCCTCCCATAGAATAGAAGGAACTACGATCGCTCTGATTTCCATGTCCTGGGAATACATAGGCATAAGATTGCAAAATAATCTTAGCGAGCACAGTAATAAAAAAAAACAAACCAAAGTCCCCTACCTCCACCCAATCTGGCACAGTATCCTAACAAATTCCCCAGGAACAATCCCGGGTATCTCGTTCCGAACAAAATAAGCAGAGAGAGGCCCCACTTCCACATAGCATTTGTAACCTAACAGACCATTGTTCAAACTCAGTATGCAAGCAGGGTTAATTGGAGACATCTATTTCCTTTCCATCATCAGCTTCAATAGGATAAAAAATGAATCGACCTGTAGTCCCCCAAGAGCGACAGTGCTTAAGAACCACGTCCAAAAATCGCTCGCTATAGAGTGTAACTCCCATCCCTTTGTAAATAAAATAATTTTGGGCCTCACATATTGTATAAGTCCCTCAGCACAGTTTTCAAAACAACGGTGCGATCACTGTCTATCGTCTGGGCCTACCCTCGTGTTGTAAGTCCCATTTCTTTTCTTTAAATAATATTTGGGCCTCTCCTTGAGTCGTAAGACCCACACCTTTGTACAGAAAACCTTTTGGGCCTCAGTCATTGTATAAGTCCCCGTACAATCTTATCAAAACAACTTTCTTTTGATTTAGGTTCAAATATACAGTTGTTATCAAAACTTTCTTTAATTTCTTTGAACAACTAACAATACAGCATGGAAGTTTGCTCACCTGTAAGTTTTTATCCGCTTTCATTTACATACTTTAATATATATAACTGTATTATGGGAAGCTGCACACGGTTAGTCTTCTTTCATTCTTTTAAATACATGTCATATATATATATATATATATATATATATATATATATATATAACTGTATTGTGGGAAGCTGCGCACGATTAGTCTTCTTTCATATCCTTTTACATACTCATCATATATCAACTGTATATATACTAGTATAGTTATTTAGAGTTTTCCCCGACAATTAGGTCTAGAACTAAGTAAAGCCAGTTGGTCACTCTTTAAAACAGTCAAAACTAGATCCCCATAGGATTTCCAGATACAGTCTTGCCTCCTCTTGGGCTTATACAACATGGAACAAAGAGAAAGGCAGTATTCTTCGTGAACCTTTTCTCAGACTGTCACATTAGAAATTGTCAAAGGAATTCTACTCCCCAGAGTTGATCTATTCTCGGTGAATAGCATCTCTTGAGTTTCTTCAAACCTTAGAACTTTCACTAAATGATCTATTCTCGGTGAATAGCATTTCTTGAACTTTTCTTGGTTTGAGTCCTACAGGCTTCTTAAAAGCATCCCCGCCTCCTCTTGGGCATTGTACAAGGATCCTTCGGCTTCTTAGAAGTTCTCACACCTTCTCTTGGGCTTAATACGAGGACCCTGAAGGCCTCTTAAAGGTATAGGATAGAACTTAGTCATCCTTCGTTAGAGCTGTCTTTCTAAAAAGGAGTCAAAACCCTCAGACTAATTTTAGGGTTGATACTCTTCCCTTAAAAGAGTCGGCCTCCTCTTGGGCATCATACAAAAGAGAAAACTCTTCCCATAGACTTGGACAGTCTAAACCCTTTTGAGTCTCAAAGACATTCTCAAGTGCCTTATAAAGTATAGGAGAAACCCCGAATTCTGGATTAATCTCCAGCAGAGTTAAAACATGTGGGTTCTAAAACTCCGTCTCTCTCCCAAAATCCCCCAATCAGGGTCAGGTCATCATAACATTGTCAGAGACTCAAGGTTTCTGATCTATCAACTCTTCTGTATTCCCCTGCAAGACTTGATTCCCCATTTGGACCTTGTAACACCTCAAAATTTTCCCTCTTACTTTTAGCTAATTGGCTTATGTTTATTTGCATTTCTTGCATTAGCATTCGTGCATAGCATTGGTTCTTAACATGGGATCAAGGTACTTGGTTCATCTCAAAGGAGCCTTAAGCCTCAAGGTGGTTTTAGGAGTTCATCATATCTTCATAAGGTCAAGAATGGCAAAGGATTTCAAATAAATCTCTCCCTCCTAACCAGAGGGACCAAATTAGGGTTTTTGACCCAAAGGGCTTCTTGTTGAACTTTGTGGATTCAAGCATGCTCTCATGGGTTTCATATGCTCACAAGTGCTCATAGAGGAAGGCTTGGCTAGTGGTTCATTGTGGAAGATGTTCAGTGGATCAGTTACTTGTGGAGCAAGCGAAAGTCAACTGTAAGGAGGAAAGTCAACCATGGAATTTTGAGGTCCTCTTCATGATTTTTAAGGTCTTATGCCCTCATATGGTCCTCAAATGTCAAGATTCATGTCATTCATCAAGAATCAAGAGTTTGTACAAAAGTTACGAAATATGGAAATGACCTATAATTTGAAACTTTCCATTTTTGGAAGTTTTTCCACCACATTCAACTTGGCTTTTCATCATCAAAGAAGCTTCAAATGAATTTTCCTCAAACATGAAAGTTGAAGATCTTTTTCTCCCCTTTCCAAGAAGTACTAGAACATCTCCATAGCATTTGTGAAACTCAGGTTATGGCTAAGGCAAGGCAAGGTGTGTTTTAGGGCTTTCCACATGTACCAACTTTACATCATTTGCGCTTTCACTCAAAAGGACTTGTAATGTTTCCAATTGCTTCAAGTCATGTTATATCATCAAAGTACAAGTCAAGAGGAGCATTTTTTACCCTTACTTCATGCCTACCCGTACCTTATTCATGTGGTATTCATCAAATGACCAAAATGCATAATGGATCAAATCTCATTGTCAAAGCAAGTGCAAGGCCCAAGTTAATTTGAATTTTGATCAACATGATAAATGTGAATGATCCATCATGAAGAGGATGGATGTGCGCGTGTGGATTAGTGGGTACAACACAAAGTGCATTTTGGCATAAACCATCCAATTTCATTAACCAAGGGATTAATCAAGTTTTAATTGTGATCAGAGCTCTAATGGGATGTATATAAGCTTACTCATGCCTTCACAATTAGGTCATGCACTCTATTTTGTTCAGAATCTCATTTTTCTCACCCAAACTTTCTCTCTTTGAAACTCATTCATTACAAGGGTTTCTGAAGAATTTTTTTCATATTTGTGACCTACACACTTGGTAGAGTAAGAATCTACCACTGTTTTGAGCTGAGAGTGAGGTTTTCCATAAGTGCATTTCAAGTTGGTTTAAGATCAAAGTCTTAGATCCAGCCTATTTTAGGTCTCTATTTGCATTTATTTTGCAAATAGAGCTCAAAAGAGGAAGATCTGCAACTTTTGGAAGGAGTTCTTGGTGTATTTCGAGCTCTACAAGTTTCAGGTTAGTGTGATTTTCACCATCATAGAACTCATTTTTTTTGTGTGCAAAATGATCATCATGCTTCACTGATGATGCTGATGTATTTTTTTGTGAGTTTGGACGTGTAACATGTGTGTATTTTGGAGTTGAAGTTTTAGATCCATTTATGTTTTCCTTCGATTTGCACTGTGTGTTTGTTATTTGATGAAATGGATTTGACATTTAGCATCCTTGTGAAATTCTGGTTTGAATGATGTAGTCATATGTGATTCCTAGAAAAATTTTGGTTGAGGCTCACAGGAGAAGGTGACCGGAGCTAGGGCTCCGGCACCTGGTTCATGTTCAGTCCGGCGAGGGTTTGGAGGTGGAAGACGTAATCTCCACCCTCCATTTTTTCAATCCAACGGTCGGTGACGTGACAGCACATTAAAATCAGGCGTGCAGGTCACGTGTTTATTTTTAATTCAGTTTGAATAATGTGTACGCGTGTGTACTCTCCTTATCATGGGCTTCTTAGTCTTGAGTGTTCGTTTGAATTACCTTGCTGATCCGTTTAATTGTTTTCGTACGTTGGATTAATCAGATGGCTTGTGTGAGTCCTATTTGTTGACTGAGTTCTATGTGGGGGTGTGTTGACTTCGCTGATGGGTCTTTTGACCTGGGCTTGATATCCACACCTCCCCCTTGAGCCCAGTTTGGTTTTGAACGTGTTTGGGCTACTATCTGAACCCCCGTGTTTATTTCTTTCTTGTTATTTCCTTAATTGTTGCATTTCCATTTTTAATTTTTAAAATTAGTTAAATGCATCTAAAAACCCCAAAAAAATTCATGAAGCATGTTTAGGTTTTTATAAAATTTTGTCAAATTTTATTTTTTCATTTTTATTCTATTTTGGGCATCTGAATTAATTGTTTAATTAATTTCTTTTTGGATTGTTTCATATATGCATACCCTGCCTTGTTGATTTTTGTTCTCATCATCTATACATGATTTGCATCTCATTCTTTTTGTATTTTTCAGAGGACATCTTGAGGTCCTTAAAAATAATTTTCTCATATTTTTAAAATCATTTCATATTGCATTTTAGTCCTTTTCTTTTGCATATTGATGTCATGTTTCTTATGTGATCTTTGCTCATTTGTTTGAGGTGCTTAACTTGTGAATTTTTGTGAGATCTTTTGACATGTGATTGGCTTCTGACTTAGGTCATTTGAGTTTTAATCTCACAATTTTTTAGTGTCATTTGATATATGTTTGTTTATTTGTGCTTAAATGACTTATGCATGACTATATCTTGACACCTCTTTACACAAGTTGACTTGCCATGCCTATTTGCTTGAGTTTCTTCTTGATTCTTTGTATGTGCATTTGATATGATGTTTACCCCTGGTTGAGGTCCCTTGTGACCAAGTTTAACCATTTATGGATCATGTTTGAATCATGTTTGAGTATGCTTTAAGTGCTTGAACTTTGATTTCCTTTTGTGGACTTTCTTTGGTGCATGTTGTTTCATGTTTTGATCTTCTATTGCACATGAGAATTGTTGATGATGGTATGATCTTGATTCTGACTTGTTTTCATCTTCATCTTATCTTTCTCATTTCATCTTGATATGAAGTTCATTGGTGCTTAATTGTGCATCTCATATAAGTATGCTTGCATTCTTTCATGATTATCTTTGCATGCTTACTTGAGATGTTTTGCATGATCTTTGAGACTTGTTTATTGGTGTGAGTTGGATGTACTTGATATGATGTGCTTGCTGCCCTATCTTGTTTCTTATCTCATCCGTCTCTTTCTCATTCTTCTCTTTCACTCTCTTCCTCCCATGAATCTCAAGACTTGTTTAAGTCTTGGATTCTCTCCCTTTAGAGCTACCTAGTCCAACTTAATTTTTGATTAAGCGTGGAGTAGGATTATCATTAGGTTTTAGGTAGTTGTCCCTCCTGAGCCTCACTAACTATAGGTCATCCATGCATGATAACATTAGGACTCTTAGTTTCTCTTTAGAGTTTCCTTTAGGTCTTCTCTCTTCTCATCTCAAAACTTCTTAAAAACACTTAATAAAGATAAAGTGTATTGCGCACGAGCCTCAAGCGCGGGGAATGAGAAATGAGGAGATTCCTCTCATCTTTATAGAGTGCTTAGCGGGCGTCCTGTCTTGGGACGATTCGTTAAGTATTCGTCCCTGTGCCCTAGACTTTGGTGCAATGCAAGTTATGAACTAACTTAAAACACTTCTATCTAAAAAACACAAAAACAAATTCAAATCTTTTTATCCTTCGGGATTGTTTGGTTCCAGACCATTTTTAGAAAAGAGCACGTTACCTTCCGTCTAAGTCGCAAACAGGCATCGACCCTAACTGCCGGACGCGAATCTAACGTCACTCATAAAAAACACTTACCCATTCGTGGTCGTACCCACGAACTACATTAGCTCTGATTCCTCTCTCTCGTCCGATTGAGGATATGTAGGCACAAGACAGCGATTGTCTTGGCGAGCAACCTTCCCCCACATTTCCCGTCCGAACTACGTTGACTCTGACTTTCCCATTGCACTGAGGGAGTACGTAGGCCTAGGGCATCGAATATGTCCTACCGAGTCCGTCTTAGTCACCCCCATCCCCGTTTTCTTTTGTTCAGCCATAGATAGTAGGACAGTTCACCCTCCGTTTAGACAACAAGCGTGGATCCCATCGAGTACGATGGATGCGTGGGGTGCTAACACCTTCCCCTCGCATAACCGACTCCCGAACCCGGACTATGGTTGCGATGACCATGTCTTCCCCCCTTTCTCTTCAGGTTTATGCAGTGTTTCCTTTCCCTCTCTCGGGATAAATACACATTGCTGGCGACTCTGTGTCTTCTACGCCACTCTCGCATTTGTACCATTGGATACGAATCTTTCGGGAGCGACAGCTGGCGACTCTGCTGGGGACAGGTTGACCTCTTGCTGGTCCATCCCTTTTAGCGAGTCGATCCTAGCGCTTATTTGTTTTTTTGTTGGGTGGTTATTTGTTGTGCTTTATTATGTTGTATATTACTGTTTTACAGCTTTTACTGCATTGTATTTCATTTTATTACTGTCATACTGGATATTGCCGTATTGTGCTGGCTGGTTTCTGTTTGGCAGGTTGGGTTGTTCTGAGAGATAAGCCCAATACCCAGGCTTGAGTACACCCTAGGACTAGAGTGGAGAGTAGTGAGACCTAAGTGCCCGCTTGGTACGTTTGTGTGTTCACGAAATTCACAACCACACGAGGCTATCTTGGGACGCATTCTGACGTGTGTGTCTTGCGCATGTTAGGGTGTTGATCTAGAGAGTTGTCGACTCTGGTGACCGTTTCTCCGATACCTCAGTTGCGCCTCTCCTCCCGAGATGTGACAGTGGCAGACCACGTTCTGTGGCAAACCCGTTGTACATTCTCAATCCGAGGACCCAATGCTGAGGGACTCGCATAGGATGACCTTATTTTTTAGGGGAATCAGTTGAGGCCTCCTCGATTGATGATGATGCCAAACCAGAAATAGTGAACGTATCATCATTTCTCGACCTGAGAGCCCGTGATATTGAGGATCCTCACCTTTCTAGAACCCTCATGTGAGAAGGGATGGGTGTTTCCAGGCTTGCAGGAAACCGAAACCTTCAACCTACCCGGTTTTCTGGATTTCGCATCAGTGTTTGATTATCTGGGTTTCTGATTATCTCAGTGGTTCGGTATTCTAGAATTCTGGTTTTCTGGGTTGTGGTTCTCGTTTAGTTAACAGCACAGCACATCCAGCAGTGATGCCTTGATCCCATGCTTGCATGTGCATATCATTTTTCTTGCATTCTAACATGTTTGACATTTTTCAGGGCTTGCATCTTACTCTTGATTCTGGTTTTCTGAGGTTGCCTTAACATGGA
Source organism: Lathyrus tuberosus (assembly GCA_022829125.1). Taxonomy (NCBI): domain Eukaryota; kingdom Viridiplantae; phylum Streptophyta; class Magnoliopsida; order Fabales; family Fabaceae; genus Lathyrus; species Lathyrus tuberosus. Next base: position 4,324,835 of record JALAZF010000305.1, read on the forward strand.
TGTCCAGAGAAAGAAGACTGTTGCTTATTCGTTCCCAGACTCGACCTTGACGTTGATTCACAAGATGATTAGTATGGCTGGTCCCGGAGTTCGTACAGAGTTTGGTGGAAAGTATGGGAGACTTCTGAAGTTTGTCTATGGTATCTCCAAGTATGAGAAGGATGCCATTCATACACTTCTTCAGTTCTATGATCCGTCTTTGCGTTGCTTCACTTTCCCAGACTATATCTTGGCAACAACGTTGGAGGAGTTCTCATTTATTTTGGGAATCCCCATCAGGCATGACATAGTATTCTTTTCTGAAGAACACCCCGGGATAAAAGAAATGGCCATTGCTCTTCATATTGGTGAATCCGTTCTGAGCAGTAATATTGTGGAGAAACAAGGAGCTAAGGGTTTCTTATTGAAGTTCTTGTTTGATCAAGCTTGCATACATGTTAAGGAGAAGAATTGGACTGCTTTCCAAGCTATTCTGGCTATGTGCATCTATGGGATTGTCCTGTTTCCAAATGTTCCTGATCTGGTGGATATGCATGATGTCAGAATCTTTATTTCAAAGAATCATATACCTACCTTGCTAGGTGATGTGTATCACTCAGTCCACTACAAGAATGAAAATAGGCGTGGAAGAACTGTGAGTTTCTGTGCACCACTCTTATATACTTGGTTTCTGAGTCATCTCCCCGAAGCTGGCGCTTTCGTTGATACGAGAGATTCTCTGAAATGGTAAAAGAGTTTAATGGGCTTGACTACTGACAACATTGTTTGGTTCAACCATGACTTGCTAGGGATGGAGATTATTTGCAAGTACGGAGAATTCCCTAATGTACCCTTGATAGGGAGAAAAAGTGGAATTAACTATATCCTTCCCTTGTTATCAGCAAGTTTGGTTATCCTTTGAGAGGTCCACCTGAAGAGCGAGATATCAGAGAGTCCTTATTCTTCAATGGTACTGAGGATCAAGAGATGATAAGGAAGATTGTGAATGCTTGGAAGCAGGTGACCAAGAAGGGAAAAACTTCATTCGGGAAATGTAACAACTGGGCCTTTCCTTCCTATGAAGAGTGGATTCAAAAAAGAGCAGAAGAGGAGTTTCTTCCCTTCCCGGTGGAACCACCTTTGTATCCTTTGATGATCGAGGCTCCCAAGACTGTTGATGTAGAGAAGTATGATAAGTTATGGGCTGAGAAGGAAAAACTTCGAGAGGAGAATCGTGAGTTGGGCAAAGAGGTTGGTCAGTTGAAGCACGAAAATGGTGAAGCTATCCATGCTACCAGGTTGAAATCAGAACTTTTGGCTGTGAAGGAGAAAGAATTGTCTAAAGAAGCCACAACCAGAGAGAAAGTGGCTCAAGCATTGAAAAGTGTTAGCAAGGTCCTTTCGTCCAAAAAGAAAGAGTTAGCTTATGCTATGTCAAGAATTCACAGGTTCAGTGACCGTCGGAATACAGCAATTACTGCCAACAGGTTGAAAGAGGACAAGTATCTAGAACAGATTGAAGGTTTGAAGACGAAGCTTCGGAAAAAAGATAAGGAGATTTTATCAGGGATCTTTGAGAGGAGGGCAATTGAGGAAAAGCTCAAGGAAACCATGGCAGATATGGAACAGCTGAAGATCCAAGCCGAAGTGAAAAGAGCCAGAAGTGAATGTCCAAGTTCAGGTGGAACTTCTGGAGAAGATGATTGGGAATTGCATAGTCGTTATTTAACAGGGATCTTGCACAGGAGGGATCTTTTGATTCAGGAGTTGATTCAGAGACCAGAGCATCCTAATACCAAGAAGCTTCTCAAGGAAGTGCAGAATTGGTGCAAAAAGAATGACGAATGGGGAATTCTAGCACGGCTGAGTCTTGACGATATGCTTTAGTTTCCTTGCTGTTGTTTTCTTTGTATTTCCGGGATCACCGCCAGGCTTGTTGGTTGGGATCTTTGTTTATGCTTATTCAGACTTGTGTTGTAACAGATGCTTATTCTCTTTATATGATCAGGAATTCAGTTCTCTTCTGTTGTTAAAACTGGAATCAAGGGATAGATCGCCTTGATAATGTTCATACATGTTTACATTTGCATTTGCATGATCATAATCATTTTTGCATAACAGGTTTATCTCTGGTCTTCTTATGTTCTCCTTTTTTCAGACAGGATTGCCAACCAACGTATTCATCAGTATTCTACTCAGCCTGTGATAATCAAAGGATAGCCATGGAACAACTCCGTGCAGAGGTGACTGAAATGAAGATTCAGATGAGGCAATTTGGGGAAGATATGCTGGTCATGTCCCAAGAACAGAAACTGCTAAGAGAGGAAGTCAACCAGATGAGGACTCAGATGGGACTGGTCATGGAAATCTTGAATAAGATGTTAAAGAAGGAAAACGATCCTGTGCTCGCATCCGCAACAGAAATCCTTACTCCTCTCATCTCTTTGGGGCCTTTTCTAGATCATGGAGTGTCTCGTGAATCCCCTCCACAATCTGAAGTTTTTGAGCTTTCTAATCAGCAATCACTTCCTTCTCCCCAAGAGGATCCTAAGTCAGAGGGGTCTAAGAAGAAGTTTGATCCCATTCCAATGTCATATGCGCAGTTGCTTTCTTATTTGCTCGAGCTCAAACTAGTTGAGCGTGTCACTCTAGGACCAACTCCGACAGGGTTTTCTTTGGGTTCCAATATGAATGCTAGGTGTGACTTCCATTCTGGGGCACCTGGTCATAATGTTGAGAATTGTACAAGGTTCAAGCATAAGGTCCAGGAACTCATTGATTCAGGGGCAATCAAGTTCTCATCAGAAGTGGAGACTCCTCCCCTCTTTGCAGGATCCACCTCATGTCATGGACTTTCTCCACAACCTTTTGCTGCAGAAGCTCTACGTCAGCAACCTTTGTTTGTGCCTCAGCCTAATGTGGAAAGGAAAGTGTAAGCGCAGGTGAGGCGCCCAAATTAGCATCGACAGCAGAATTATCAGCAGCAGGGGCAACCGAGACCGAGAAGGCCCAAGAGGATATTTGATCCTATTCTTATCCCTTATAGTCAGTTGCTTGCTCGTTTGCTCAAGAGCTCGCTGATCCAGCTGAGGAATGCCATGCCAGTGCCATATCCTATTCCTCCAGACTTTGACATGAAAGCTAGCTGTGAGTTCCATTCGGGAACGTTTGGGCACACAATTGACGACTGTAATGCATTCCAACACAAGGTGCAAGATTTGATTGACTCAAAGGTCATCACCCCAGATGGTACCCCCATGAGGTGAAGCTTCTGTATCAGAGTAAGCACTCGAGGCTGAGAAGACATCATCAGAAGCAATAAGTCCAGACGGAGTCAAGTCTCCTTAACAATGGCAATCATCAGCTTCCTTTACTGCATTTTCATATGTAGCTTTCCTTTGTTTGTTTAAACATTGTCTGCATGTAAAAACTTGTTTGTGTTTGAATGTTGATTTTAATGCAATGATGCGTTGTTCCTGAAGTATCTTACGTTTATGCACTCATGTCATGTTTATATGCACTGCAACACTATCTTTCTTGCCTAGACTCTTGGAGGGAGGAAGTCGAAATAAGAACGCAGCTTTCTAATGGTACACTTTTGGATAAAACCCTGTTAAGGATGTACAGGCATTGTTTCCAATTCACAAACACTGGAGAGATAAGGAGATAGACCTTTGTAAACCCCTTTGAGCCTAGTAGTAAGAGTTCTTTCTGAAAACGAAAAACCCTCAATTTTAACCCAGGGGCAGGGTAGGCATCAGTTAGTTCGACCAAGTGTTCAACTTTCAGAAGGAGTGTACATCTGAGGATCCATTACCTTCCATTCCACTATCAAAAGGTTAAGAGGTGTAGAACCACAATGGTTACTCCTCACCAACCGAAGAGTGAAACAGTCACAGCCCTTTCAAACAAGTCAGGCAAAACGGTGTCACACGACTTGTTCCAAAAAAAAAGAGAGAAAAAAAGAGAAAAAGAAAAAGCCTGCTTAGTCGAAAAACTTGAAAGCAAGTGACTTAGGCAAAAGTTAAGGCATCCCGCTGGACTTCGAAATTGAAAACTCAAAAGAGTCAGTCCAAGCAAAAATTAGGGAACAAAAAGCAAAAGAATGAGAAAGCGAAAAGCCAAAAGGATTACAAAGAAAATCCTCGATAAGAACAAAGTCGTGTGGCTACAGACACAAAAGACAAAAGGGGTGGCTGTTGGTCCAAAACCTCATCAGGTGTCGAATCACCAGTTGCATGGATTCCCTACAAATCGGGAAACCTTTTGAGAGACGAGTGCTTGTGTCAAATTAGCTGAACATAGGACTGGAGAATATCATGAAGAGTGGGTAGGTACCAATAAACTTTGATCCATAAATCCTTTTTTCTCAAACCGCGAACCAGGCCACGCTACAACCCTTAAAAGTCCTAATTGAAACAGGGTTTAGTCTGATGGCGGACTTCAACGAGATAGCGTTCCTAACTCCTATGAGTTATGCTAATAAGATTTTTGTTGGTGTTGCATGTGCGTATTGCTTTCCTTTCAAAAATAAGTGTCGTAACTCGGTTGTGTGACATAATTTCAATAAGGACTTCAAGATTAACATATGTGTTGCATTTGAATAATCATTCTCAGAATAAATATTTTCTGCTTGCATACATTTGTTTGACATCAAAGAAGCTTACACGATGAACATCAGTCGAGAAGCTTAAACTGGCCAAGTTGAGGTGTCTGAGACTCCAGAGGACATGTTGCTGAAAGATTATATGGAAAAAAGGTGTTCCCAGCCATTTGTGTTGAGATGTAACCAATCTGGGACAATCAAACTGGGAAATCTCTTCAAAATGTAGCCAAGCCGGGGAATTCAAGTTGAGAAGGTCTTTTCAGAGTACAATCAACCATGGGGCATTCATGTTGAGAAAATTTCTTTGAACTGGGGAAATTACGTCGAGATCCGATAAATCTCTCCACAAGCATGTAAACTGGGGAAATCACGTTGAGATTCGGTAAATCTCTCGAAGACTAGTCGGTCAGAGACAAATGTACTGCAAGGTTTGTACTGGGGCAGGTCACTTCAAGGGTGCGAGAAGTTTTTCCCTTCAGAACACAGGCAATCAATAGCACCTCTGCAAGGTTCAGAATACTGTGGCAGAACATTTCAGGTCATTACAAACCCTCGCGAAGTGGTTTACTTCATGAATCATGAAGTATGGGATAGTTATGTCCATACCGGATACATCTCTAAGAGTTTGAAGACCCTGGGGCATTGTTGAACGCCAGGTTTTCTATAAAATCCTCTTAAGATGATTGCTTCAAGTAGACCCTGTGGTCTGGGGCAAGGTGGAGAGTTAAAGGAACTGTGTTTCGCTCTTGACAATCAATAGGCAGAAACTTGAAGCACTGAGTTGTTCCCAGTGTAGGACTTTTGGAGTCTTTTCCCTCCAGCAAAGAGCCAGAGGGTATCTTTTTCCAGCAAGGTGTGGGAATTGTTATTCTTCCTCAAGCAGAGAATTGTCCTATGTTCGAAAAGGGCTTTTATGAAGGTTTCTTATCTCTAGCAGTACAGATGGAATCCTCACTCTCAGCAAGGTATGACGATAGAATATCGTCAAGAAGACGATGAGGAGTCAGAGTGTTCTCTTCCTCAACGGTCAGATCTAGTCATCTCGAGTAATTCAAAGTCCAATATTCATTGGTACTTCCCCAGTAGAGCTACTCTCCTCGACATTGGAAAGTCCATCCTCCTCAGCAGGTTGTTGTTTTCCCAGCAAGAGACTTACAGAATATCTTCTTGGGACAAAGGAGTTATTTTCCCCGCAGGATCTGAGCACTCGGCTAGTCAAAAAATGTTTTTCTCACTAGCCACTGTATGAGTTAATCCCCTCCGGATGGGTAAGCTCGATGTTATCCGCTAGCAGGGTAGATGTCAGCATCTACCGTTCCCCAAGCAGGTTTGCTGATCATGGCCAGTATTCCCCAGCAGGGTAAAAGTACTAATATCCCCCGACAGGGTAAAGGTAAGAGCATCTCCCAAGCAGGTTCAAAATTATTGACTTGTCTCCCCAGGAAGAGTTTGGCGGTGATCCTCTCAGTGGTTTGTTCAAACAACTATCCCCAGCAGGTCTTAAGTCTAATTGTTATTAGCATCCTTTCAAATCCAGGTAGAAGTCAGTTGATAATTCTCAGCGGAGAGAATCTCTCTTTGGGTTCCATCTTCAATATTCGTTCATAGCCATCCCCAACGGAGTGGTTTTTCTCTCGGAGCTTTCATCTCCAGCAGAATTTGTGATCAATGTCTTCCTCAGCAGAGTGAAGTCTTTCTCAGCAGGGTCTCTTATTTCGGAGGACAATTTATTTTGTTGTCCCCAGTGGAGTTTGCCTTCGCCTTCAGCATTTATTTTGCTGAGGCACCCCTTTTGCATTGCATAAGCATTCTTGCATGGCATCCTCCCAAACGCGTAGTATTTCCATTTTGTATGGAGCATTACGCCATAGAAAAATTCAAACATATGCATTCGAAGCATAAGCCAGGTTTGATTTCCTTACCAGTTCCTTTCCCTAGCAGAAAGTGGCATGAGTCAGGAGATTTTGTTCAAGCATCGCACCGCAACCAGTGGATTCGTCCTTCTTGTTAGTCCTTCCTACACTCCCCCGCAGAGTTGTCTATTTAGATTTCTCTTTTCCTCAGCGGAGTTATCTTTGTAGATCTGTTGATTCTACTTACCTTGGGTTGGAAAGTCCATCTTCGGCTGGGTCTTTCTTTTCGAGTTCGCTTTCGGTCGTACTCGTTCTTTCCTTTCGAGTCCGCTTTCGGTCGTTCTCGTTTGTTGATTGAAAGTCTCTTTTCGGTCGGTCTTTCTTTTCGAGTTCGTCTTTGGCCGTCCTCGCACTCTTTGTTATCCCCAGTAGAAATTATCCTATGTGGTATCCTTTCTCTGAAAGTCCGCTTTCGGTCGGTCTTTCTTTTCGAGTTCGCTTTCCGTCGTACTCATTTGTTGTTTGAAATTCCGCTTTCAGTCGGTCTTTCTTTTCGAGTCTGCTTTTGGTCGTACTCGTTTGCTATTTGAAATTCCACTTTCGGTCGGTCTTTCTTTTTGAGTCCGCTTTCGGTCGTACTCGTTTGCTGTTTGAAATTCTGCTTTCGGCCGGTCTTTCTTTTCGAGTCCGCTTTCGGTCGTACTCGTTTACTGTTTGAAATTCCGCTTTTGGTCGATCTTTCTTTTCGAGTTCGCTTTCGGTCGTACTCGTTTGCTGTTTGAAATTCCGCTTTCGGTCGGTCTTTCTTTGCGAGTTCGCTTTCGGTCGTACTCGTTTGCTGTTTGAAATTCTGCTTTCGGTCGGTCTTTCTTTTCGAGTTCGCTTTCGGTCGTACTCGTTTGCCTCTGTATCCCCACTGAGTTCGCTTTCGGTCGTACTCATTTGGTTGTTGAAATTCTGCTTTCGGCCGGTCTTTCTTTTCGAGTCTGCTTTCGGTCGTACTCGTTTATCCTTTTCGAGTTCGCTTTCGGTCGTACTCGTTTATCCTTTTCGAGTCCGCTTTCGGTCGTACTCGTTTATCCTTTTCGAGTCCGCTTTCGGTCGTGCTCATTTATCCTTTTCGAGTCCGCTTTCGGTCGTGCTCGTTTATCCTTTTCGAGTCCGCTTTCAGTCGTACTCGTTTATCCTTTTCGAGTCCGCTTTCGGTCGTACTCGTTTATCCTTTTCGAGTCCGCTTTCGGTCGTGCTCGTTTATCCTTTTCGAGTCCGCTTTCGGTCGTACTCGTTTATCCTTTTTGAGTCCGCTTTCGGTCGTACTCGTTTATCCTTTTCAAGTCCACTTTCGGTCGTACTCATTTATCCTTTTGAGTCCGCTTTCGTTCGTACTCGTTTATCCTTTTCGAGTCCGCTTTCGGTCGTACTCGTCTATCCTTTTCGAGTCTGCTTTCGGTTGTACTCGTCTATCCTTTTCGAGTCCGCTTTCGGTCGTGCTCGTTTTCATTTTCATTACCACCAGTTTGCAAATTTCTAGGTTTTTTTGGTATTCAATCCCCTTGTATCCCGGTTGTCTGAAAGTCGTTGCTTCCACACCCTCGGATCCAAGGAGTTTGAATAGGGGCAGCTGTAACACCTCAAAATTTGCCCTCTTACTTTTAGCTAACTGGCTTATGTTTCTTTGCATTTCTTGCATTAGCATTTGTGCATAGAATTGGTTCTTAACATGGGATCAAGGTACTTGGTTCATCTCAAAGGAGTCTCAAGCCTCAAGGTGGTTTGAGGAGTTCATCATATCTTCATAAGGTCAAGAATGGCAAAGGATTTCAAATAAATCTCTCCCTCCTAACCAGAGGGACCAAATTAGGGGTTTTGACCCAAAGGGCTTCTTGTTGAACTTTGTGGATTCAAGCATGCTCTAATGGGTTTCATATGCTCACAAGTGCTCATAGAGGAAGGCTTGGCTAGTGGTTCATTGTGGAAGATGTTCAGTGGATCAGTTACTTGTGGAGTAAGCAAAAGTCAACTGTAAGGAGGAAAGTCAACCATGGAATTTTGAGGTCCTCTTCATGATTTTTAAGGTCTTATGCCCTCATATGGTCCTCAAATGTCAAGATTCATGTCATTCATCAAGAATCAAGAGTTTGTACAAAAGTTACTAAATATGGAAATGACCTATAATTTGAAACTTTTCATTTTTGGCAGTTTTTCCACCACATTCAACTTGACTTTTCATCATCAAAGAAGCTTCAAATGAATTTTCCTCAAACATGAAAGTTGAAGATCTTTTTCTCCCCTTTCCAACAAGTACTAGAACATCTCCATAGCATTTGTGAAACTCAGGTTATGGCTAAGGCAAGGCAAGGTGTGTTTTAGGGCTTTCCACATGTACCAACTTTACATCATTTGCGCTTTCACTCAAAAGGACTTGTAATGTTTCCAATTTCTTCAAGTCATGTTATATCATCAAAGTACAAGTCAAGAGGAGCATTTTTTACCCTTACTTCATGCCTACCCGTGCCTTATTCATGTGGTATTCATCAAATGACCAAATTGCATAATGGATCAAATCTCATTGTCCAAGCAAGTGCAAGGCCCAAGTTAATTTGAATTTTGATCAACATGATAAATGTGAATGATCCATCATGAAGAGGATGGATGTGCACGTGTGGATTAGTGGGTACAACACAAAGTGCATTTTGGCATAAACCATCCAATTTCATTAACCAAGGGATTAATCAAGTTTTAATTGTGATCAGAGCTCTAATGGGATGTATATAAGCTTACTCATGCCTTCACAATTAGGTCATGCACTCTATTTTGTTCAGAATCTCATTTTTCTCACCCAAACTTTCTCTCTTCGAAACTCATTCATTACAAGGGTTTCTAAAGAATTGTTTTCATATTTGTGACCTATACACTTGGTAGAGTAAGAATCTACCACTGTTTTGAGCTGAGAGTGAGGTTTTCCATAAGTGCATTTCAAGTTGGTTCAAGTTCAAAGTCTTAGATCCAGCCTATTTCAGGTCTCTATTTGCATTTATTTTGCAAATAGAGCTCAAAAGAGGAAGATCTGCAGCTTTTGGAAGGAGTTCTTGGTGTATTTCGAGCTCTACAAGTTTTACGTTAGTGTGATTTTCACCATCATAGAACTCATTTTTTTGGTGTGCAAAATGATCCTCATGCTTCACTGATGATGCTGATGTATTTTTTTGTGAGTTTGGACGTGTAACATGTGTGTATTTTGGAGTTGAAGTTTTAGATCCATTTATGTTTTCCTTCGATTTGCACTGTGTGTTTGTTATTTGATGAAAGGGATTTGACATTTAGCATCCTTGTGAAATTCTGGTTTGAATGATGTAGTCATATGTGATTCCTGGAAAAATTTTGGTTGAGGCTCACCGGAGAAGGTGACCGGAGCTAGGGCTCCGGCACCTGGTTCATGTTCAGTCCGGCGAGGGTTTGGAGGTGGAAGACGTAATCTCCACCCTCCATTTTTTCAATCCAATGGTCTGTGACGTAACAGCACATTAAAATCAGGCGTGCAGGTCACGTGTTTATTTTTAATTCAGTTTGAACAATGTGTGCGCGTGTGTACTCTCCTTATCATGGGCTTCTTAGTCTTGAGTGTTCGTTTGAATTACCTTGCTAATCCGTTGACTTGTTTTCGTACGTTGGATCAATCAGATGGCTTGTGTGAGTCCTATTTGTTGACTGAGTTCTATGTGGGGGTGTGTTGACTTCGCTGATGGGTCTTTTGACCTGGGCTTGATATCCACACCTCCCCCTTGAGCCCAGTTTGGTTTTTAACGTGTTTGGGCTACTATCTGAACCCCCGTGTTTATTTCTTTCTTGTTATTTCCTTAATTGTTGCATTTCCATTTTTAATTTTTAAAATTAGTTAAATGCATCTAAAAACCCCAAAAAAAATTCATGAAGCATGTTTAAGTTTTTATAAAATTTTGTCAAATTTTATTTTTTCATTTTTATTCTATTTTGGGCATCGGAATTAATTGTTTAATTAATTTCTTTTTGAATTGTTTCATATATGCATACCCTGCCTTGTTGATTTTTGTTCTCATCATCTATACATGATTTGCATCTCATTCTTTTTGTATTTTTCAGAGGACATATTGAGGTCCTTAAAAATACTTTTCTCATATTTTTAAAATCATTTCATATTGCATTTTAGTCCCTCTTTTTGCATATTGATGTCATGTTTCTTATGTGATCTTTGCTCATTTGTTTGAGGTGCTTAACTTGTGAATTTTTGTGAGATCTTTTGATATGTGATTGGCTTCTGACTTAGGTCGTTTGAGTTTTAATCTCACAATTTTTTAGTGTCATTTGATATATGTTTGTTTATTTGTGCTTAAATGACTTATGCATGACTATATCTTGACACCTCTTTACACAAGTTGACTTGCCATGCCTATTTCCTTGAGTTTCTTCTTGATTCTTTGTATGTGCATTTGATATGATGTTTACCCCTGGTTGAGGTCCCTTGTGACCAAGTTTTTCCATTTATGGATCATGTTTGAATCATGTTTGAGTATGCTTTAAGTGCTTGAACTTTGATTTCCTTTTGTGGACTTTCTTTGGTGCATGTTGTTTCATGTTTTGATCTTCTATTGCACATGAGAATTGTTGATGATGGTATGATCTTGATTCTGACTTGTTTTCATCTTCATCTTATCTTTCTCATTTCATCTTGATATGAAGTTCATTGGTGCTTAATTGTGCATTTCATATAAGTATGCTTGCATTCTTTCATGATTATCTTTGCATGCTTACTTGAGATGTTTTGCATGATCATTGAGACTTGTTTATTGGTGTGAGTTGGATGTACTTGATATGATGTGCTTGCTTCCCTATCTTGTTTCTTATCTCATCCTTCTCTTTCTCATTCTTCTCTTTCACTCTCTTCCTCCCATGAATCTCAAGACTTGTTTAAGTCTTGGATTCTCTCCCTTTAGAGCTACCTAGTCCAACTTAATTTTTTATTAAGCTTGGAGTAGGATTAACATTAGGTTTTAGGTAGTTGTCCCTCCTGAGCCTCACTAACCATAGGTCATCCATGCATGATAACATTAGGACTCTTAGTTTCCCTTTAGAGTTTCCTTTGGGTCTTCTCTCTTCTCATCTCAAAACTTCTTGAAAACACTTAATAAAGATAAAGTGTATTGCGCACGAGCCTTAAGCGTGGGGAATGAGAAATGAGGGGATTCCTCTCATCTTTCTAGAGTGGTTAGCGGGCATCCTGTCTTGGAACGATTCGTTAAGTATCCGTCCATGTGCCCTAGACTTTGGTGCAATGCAAGTTATGAACTAACTTAAAACACTTCTGTCTAAAAAACAAAAAAAAAAATTCAAATCTTTTTATCCTTCGGGATTGTTTGGTTCCAGACCATTTTCAGAAAAGAGCATGTTACCTTCCGTCTAAGTTGCAAACAAGCATCGACCCTAACTGCCGGACACAAATCTAACGTCACTCATAAAAAACACTTACCCATTCGTGGTCGTACCCACGAACTACATTAGCTCTGATTCCTCTCTCTCGTCCGATTGAGGATATGTAGGCACAAGACAGCGATTGTCTTGGCGAGCAACCTTCCCCCACAGTTCCCGTTTGAACTACGTTGACTCTGACTTTCCCATTGCACTGAGGGAGTACGTAGGCCTAGGGCATCGAATATGTCCTACCGAGTCCGTCTTAGTCACCCCCATCCCCGTTTTCTTTTGTTCAGCCATAGATAGTAGGACAGCTCACCCTTCGTTTAGACAACAAGCATGGATCCCATCGAGTACGATGGATGCGTGGGGTGCTAACACCTTCCCCTCGCATAACCGACTCCCGAACCCGGACTATGGTTGCGATGACCATGTTTTCCCCCTTTCTCTTCAGGTTTATGCAGTGTTTCCTTTCCCTCTCTCGGGATAAATACACATTGCTGGCGACTCTGTGTCTTCTGCGCCACTCTCGCGTTTGTACCGTTGGATGTGAATCTTTCGGGAGCGACAGACCTGCCTCGGGATCTCAAGAATTCCCAGCAGAAGGCTAGCCTCCTCTTAGGCTTTGTATAATGATCTTTTCCTCAGCCTAGTCAGCCTCCTCTTGGGCTTTGTACAATGATTCTCCCTAGCAGAGATAACCTTTTCGGACTCTCTTGTTGAGTCAATAACCTTTTCAGACTCTCTTGTTGAGTCAAGCACCTTGTCAGACTCTCTTGTTGAGTCAATTACCTTTTCAGACTCTCTTGTTGAGTCAATCACGTTTGAGTACTCTCTTGTTGAGTCAATCCCTTTTAGCCTCAATCTCGGGCTTTGTACGAGACAGATAAAAGGACTCTCTTGTTGAGTCAATCACATTTCAATACTCTCTTGGTGAGTCAACTCCTTTTTAGCCTCAGTCTCGGGCTTTGTACGAGACAGATAAAAAAACGTTCTCTCGTTGAGACAATCTTTTCCAGCCTCCCCTTAGGCTTGGCATAAAGATTTCCCCTAGCAGAGATAGCCTCCTCTTAGGGTTTGTATAATGATTTCTCCAGCTTGTTCAGCCACAATCCTGGGCTTTGTACAGGACGGATAAAAGTACTCTCTTGTTGAGTCGAACCCTTTTAGCCTCCATCTCGGGCTTTGTATGATATATAAATCTCCATAACCTTCTCTTAAGCTTGGGACAAGTACCTCCCCTAGCAGAGTCAATTCCTCCAAGCCTTCATTTAGGCTTTGAGAAATAAATTCCCAAGCAGAGTCAAACTCATTTTAGCCTCAATCTTGGGCTTTGTACAAGACAGATAATACTCTCCCGCAGAGTCAAGCCTTTTAGCCTCCATCTCGGGCTTTGTACGAGATACATAAAATTATCCTCACCAGAGTCAAATTTCCCATTTCAGCCTCCTCCTAGGCTTTGTGGAAAGATATCCCCAAAGAAGCATTCTCTTTTAGCCTCCATCTTGGGCCTTGTACAAGATACATATATATACACTCTTTTGTTGAGTCGGTCATTCCCAGCCTCCTCTTAGGCTTTGTATAAGGAATTCCCTAGTGGAATCAATCAACCTCTTAGCTTCAACCTTAGGCTTCGATCAAGGCACACAAAATATGTCTCCCTTTAGAGATGACAAACTCTCTCTCAGTCAACCTTTTAGCTTCCATCTTGGGCTTTGAACAAGATACAAAATAACCATTTTAGCCTCTATCTTGGGCTTTGAACAAGACACCAAAACATCATTTTCCTCCCTTAGAATAGGAGGAACTATGATTGCTCTGATTTCCCTATTTCGTTTAAACGGGAACACGTAGGCATAAGATTGCGAAATCTTAGCGAGCATATTAATAAAAAACTCTAGGTCCAATACCTTCATACCATACTAATCAAAAACCTTAGGTCCAGTACCTTACCAAAAACATCAACAAAAACTCACTCTCCCTGTCACACTTTCCCAAGAAAATTTCCCAACCCATTACCAGATAAACACCATCAAGTACAAAGCGAAACCTAATGCTAATATTCTGTGGATAACCACATATAGGATGGGTAACTGACAACTATCCATTGTATAACCTGACCCCGACTCCCCGAATCTTTTTAAGCGTTTGTTCAGTTAAACATTCGCATGCAAGGTTAGTTTTAGATACCTTCCCTTTCTCTTCCAGCTTCATGGGATAAATAAGAAATCAGAAAGTAGCACCCCCTTTCTCCGCGAGGAGGAAAACCCAACTTCAGCGATAAGGTGGTCGCGTCACCGACAAAAATCGCTCGCTACAGTAAAATGGTGACTCTGCTGGGGAGTCCTTGTATTTTTATCCTTGGGGCATCGTCCCCATTTCCCACACGAAAATGGTGACTCTGCTGGGGAGCCATTGTCTGTTTAGGACTAGGATTATTATAGCTCTTAAGAGGTCTAGGATGTTAGTTTTAGGAATAAATATATATATGGCTTTTCCTACTTGATATTCGTGTTTATTTTTCTGCTATTGGGACTGCGGGTGATGCCGCATCTGGAATGTTTGAGTTCCACCTAAGATAAGTGATGGCATGAGACGGGTAATGTTACAGGGAGTGACTCCCAAATAAGAGGTCCCGGTAGACCATCGAATCTGTGGAGATACCCTTTGTGGATTCAATGCCTATACGACTTCGGTTGTTGAAAGCAGATTGTTCGATTGGGTTATCTGAGAAGCTTAGTAGACTAATACCATGTTACTATTTTGTAGTGCGGAAGCTATCGGAAATAGTTGTCACGCGATACTACCCTCATTTGAGATTACTCTGAGATACATCAGCTCGCTCGGGTGATTCCAGCCTGCTGTCGTTATCCCAAGAGGGGTCAATGATTTTGAGGATAGGTACAAAAAATCTCCAGTATAACCTTTAGGGATGGGTAGAGCCTTGACTTCATGACACCGAACCTTTGACCCCATGTTTTTTCCATGTTTTTGTGTGTTGCATTCATGCATTCATTTCATCTAAAAAACATTAAAACAAAGAAAAACTTCTCTTCTAGTCTCTCTTTTTCAAAATAAACTAAGACAATGATTGCAAATATCAGAGAGAAAGATTGTGTTATGGATTTCGGTAGAAGGAAGACTCACAAGTACACCTTCAAGGTTCCAAAACTAGAGGATTTAAGAGGGTTGGCAAGGATGATCACCAACCCTGATGCTTTCAGAGCTAAGTACGGAGGATTATTGTCTCTGTTAAGGGTCCATGTAATTGAAGGAATCCTATCTACACTCATTCAGTTCTACGATTCGATTTATCACTGTTTCGCATTCCCAGATTATCAACTTGCACCAACACTGGAGGAGTACTCTCACCTGACTAATTTACCTATCACTGACCAAGCTCCCTTTTCTGGACTGGAAGAAATTCCAAAACATCAAACCATTGCAAGAGCAATCTATTTGGACGAGTCAGAAGTCAGGACTCACATGACCACTAAGGGGAATCCAAGGTTTACCAGCCCAATTTTTGATAAAGAAGGCCATGTACTTTGCTAGTATAGGAAACGTGACTGCTTTCAAAAGCATCTTTATTTTGCTCACCTATGGGTTATTTCTGTTTTCCAACATTGATAACTTCGTTGATATCAATGCCATTAAGATCTTTCTGATTGGAAACCCTGTACCGACCTTACTCGCAGATGCTTATCATTCTATACACTTAAGGGATTTGTATGGCGGAGGAATGATCACATGCTGTGCATCCCTGCTATACAAGTGGTTCACTTCTCATTTGCCTAAGTCTGCCGCATTTTGGGATCAAAAGAGTACTTTACGTTGGTCGCAGAGAATCATGTCTCTTACCAACTCTGACATCTATTGGTACAATCATATCTACGATGGAATAAGGATCATTGACCGTTGTGGAAACTTCCCTAATGTACCCTTCATAGGAATCAAAGGGGGAATCAATTATCATCCAGTTTTAGTTCGTCGTCAATTCGGATACCCGATGAGACATATCCCACGTGATGTTCATCTAGAAGGTCTTTTCTTCAAGGAAGGAGAAAATGACAGGGCACTAAAGACAGAAATAGTGCATGCATGGAAACATGTTCACAGGAAAGGAATAGAGTCTCTAGGAAAACCAGACTGTGTCTCGGTGGAACTTTATCTCCACTGGGTACAAGCTAGAGCTCTCTAACTGAGGATGCCATACCCTCGTCACGAAGTTCTTCCGTTAAAGGAATCTGTCCTTTATTTTATGTCTGATACAGAAAAACTTTAGGTTACTCTCAACAAAGTTCAACAGGAGAGGAGGTCTTGGAAGAACAAGTACAGCATCCTCAATGTGGAGTGTACCAAAATACAGCAATTATTGAAAGATAAAGATGCTCTGATCGAGATTTTAGAGCAACACACTGTAGAAAATCAAGAAGATCGAAGGAACTTGCTCGCCCCTTTCACTTGGCAAAGGAATGACAACCCGACAACGACCTAAGAGCCCCGGTCAAAGAAAAGGAAAATACCAGAACCAGCACCTGAGCTCTCCTCAGAAAGGACTCAGGATCCATAAGCTTAGACTATTTCCTTTTAGCACTTTTAAATTACTGTATTTCCATTTCCGCAATCTTTCAATCCAATCAAACGGGGTTTCCCCACTGTTTGATATTTGCGATCCAATTGTTGAAGTTTCTTTTGATTAAACAAATTAATCTATATAAATCATTGCATATCATTCATCATTCTCATATAACGCATTCTTCTTCCCTACGAATCTCACGTGTGTGTCTCGATTCTAGAGTCATACTGTCTCATTCGTATAATACTCGAGCCAATCGACAAAAGAAAATGGATGATCTCGAGGAAGAGAACAGAGAGTTAAGAGAAAAAATCGACACTCTGAAAGAAAGTCTGAGGAAGCGCTGGGCCTGAAGGTTACAAACTTTGGGAAAGCAAAGATGCAAGGGGCATGATAGCAACTCCTGAAGGTTACAAACTTCGGGAGAGGGAAGCACCAAAAGTCACTGTCGTAATGACTATACCACCACCCGTGGTACACACTTTCCCGGAAGGACGGATTCCACAGATACCTTCTGGTGGAAACAAAAGTATGAACGATAGAATGAAGGAGTTCCAGGAATAATTCCTGGAGATGCCGAAGGAACTGCATGCTATTCGCGGTCAGGATCTATTTGGAAAGGACACCGCAGACCTTTGTTTGGTCCTCAATGTGAAAATTCTGCACAAATTCAAGGTGCCCGAATTTGAAAAATATAAGGGTAACTCTTTCCCTCAGAGTCATTTGGTGATGTACACTCGAAGGATGTCAACTCAGACAGAGAACCAACAGCTACTGATCCATTATTTCCAAGATAGTTTAACCGGTGCCGCACTCAAATGGTACATGGGTTTAAACCGCACTAAGATCGCTACTTTCAGAGATCTTGGCGCTGCCTTTGTTCAACAGTATAAGTATAACCTGGACATGGCACCAGATAGAGATCAACTCAGAGCCATGTCGCAGAAGGACAAGGAAACCTTTAAGGAATATGCTCAAAGATGGCGTGAAATTGCCGCCCAGATTGGTCCACCTCTCGAGGAAAAAGAGATGACAAAAATCTTCTTGAAAACCTTGAGCTCATTTTACTACGATCGAATGGTCGCCAGTGCACCCAACGACTTCACTGAAATGGTGAACATGGGAGTTCGTCTCGAAGAAGCAGTCCGAGAAGGACGTCTGGTCAAAGATGCTGGACCATCAAGTAGTACCAAAAGATACGGAAATACTTTCCCTAAGAAAAAAGAGCAAGATATTGGTAATATCTCTCTCGGAAAGCAAAGGCAACGGTACCAACCAGTTGCAGCTGTAACTCCTGCTATCAACCCTGTGCCTGTTACAACGTATCAACCTCAGGTTGCTCAGAGCCAACCAAATCAACAACAATATCAGCAAATGACACAACAGCCTCGTCAGCAGGCTCGTCCTCAGTACAACAACAACCGTACAACGCGACCACCAGGATTCGACCCTATCCCGATGTTGTACGCAGAACTGTTTCCACTATTACTGGTCAAAGGGCACGTCCAAACCAGGACTCCTCTTACAATACCGGAGAATTTGCCTTTTTGGTTCAAAGCGGATCAGACTTGTCCTTACCATCAAGGAGGACCAGGGCATAACATAGAAAACTATCTCAGTTTCAAATCTGATGTGCAAAAACTTATCAGGAGCAGGGTCTTATCCTTCAAGGATACAAATACAAATGTTCAGACGAACCCGTTGCCTCAACACGAGAAAGCTGCGGTAAATTTGATAGAATGAGAGTCTAACCACAACTATCAAATTCGCGGTGTACTCTTATTGTGGGACAAACTGGTCAAGATGCATCGCAGACAGAGCGAATATGGTCGCGTACCATCTCACAATTATCACTAGTGTGATATCTGCTCTAAAGATAATCAAGGATGTTCTATGGTGCAATCAGGTCTACTGGAACAATTGGATCTCGGATGGATCCAAGATAACCGAATTCGTGGGGTCAACATGACTTATACAAATTCCAACATCCTTCAAGACCACGACATCCGTGCAATGAATGTTAACTGGGTGGCAATGCACTCAAGGAAAAGTCAATATCATAATCTACCGTGGCACGATTACAATTCCTGTCTGATTTGCTTGGTAAACAATTAGGGATGCTCTTTTATACAAGAGGTCCTCCAGCGTCAGATGGATCTTGGATGGATCCAGGACTACCATGATAGAAATCCTTATCAAGTCAACATGATTCAAATCTTCGATATTCGTTTGATGAATACCGGCTTGGTGGAGTTACACGCTACACAAGTCCAGCTTGGTTGTCTAACTTCGCACGAATATCAGAACTGTAAAGTGTGTCGGGAGAGTGACCAAGGATGTGATCTCGTTCAAAGAGCTTTGCAACACTTGTTGAACCACTGGTGGCTTCCGATCTATCTAGATGAAGACACGCAACAAATCAGTATGACTAATGGGAACCCTACTAGGCATCAAGGTCAGGATGTTCGATCAGTGAAAACATATCTAGTAAGGTTACACTGCATACAAAGTGGACGTGACCGGGTGCCACCACACAACTATGAGCACTGTAGAATTTGCTCAGAGAATAACCAAGGATGCTACCTCGTGCGAGCAGCCCTTCAAAGTCAGTTGGACCGTAAAGAGATCCAACTATGTTCAAGGTCTGGTTTAGTTAACATAATGTCAGACTATCTTCCCAATCTAGACAAAAAAGTTGTCTTGATCCCTAAACGAGAAGTGGCCAAAGATGTGTACGCCATAATCCCTTTACTCCATGAATCAGGAGTTCCTCTTAATAGTGGAAAGGTTCTCAACCTTGAACCAATTGAGGCCAGCTATGATGGTCAGAAAAATCAGAAGGCTCCTGTAGTTATCTATCTGTCAAGACCAGTACCATACAAATCCGATAAGGCGATCCCTTACAAGTACGGTGCGACAACAATTGAGAATGGAAAGGAAACTCCATTACCCTCCGTCGTGAATATCGCAGACATCAGTCGAGTAACACGGAGCGGTCGAATCTTCAACCGACGAGTTGGAGAACCTAACAAAGAAAAGGAACCTCAGACAGAAGTTTCTAATCCACCAGTCGGTCAAACCAGTGATCCCGACCTTCCAAAGAACAACGATGAGATGTTAAAGCTCATCCAAAAGAGTGAACATAACATTGTTGATCAACTGTTGAAAACTCCTTCAAAAATCTCTGTGCTGTCTCTTTTACTCAGTTCCGAACCTCACAGGGAAGCTCTACAGAAAGTCTTAGAGCAGGCCTTTGTGGAACAGGATGTAACAATAAGGCAATTCGACAGCAACATCTCCAACATCACTTCTTGCAACAACTTGGGGTTTAGTGATGAGGAATTGTCAGAAGAAGGCAAAAGCCACAACATGGCGCATAATATTACAGTCAACTGCCAGGACGATGCTTTAGCCAGCGTACTGGTAGATACCGGATCAGCTCTAAATGTTATGCCAAAGTCCACTCTAATGCGACTATCATTTAAAGGATCTCCGATGAGAGGTAGTGAGGTCATCGTCAAAGCATTTGACGGATCTCGAAAAATAGTTATCGACGAAATCGATCTTCCCATAACTATCTTTCCTCACACTTTCCAAGTCACTTTCCAGGTCATGGACATCCGAGCAATATACAGTTGTTTGTTGGGAAGACCTTGGATACACGAGGCTGGGGCAGTCACTTCGACACTTCACCAGAAACTGAAGTTCGTCAAGAACGACCAACTCGTCACAGTCTGTGGAGAACAAGCCTTGATCGTGAGTAACCTATCATCATCTACCTATGTAGAACCCGAGGAGGTTGTTGGAACTCAGTTCCAAGCACTTTCGATGAGCAATGAGAACCAATCGAAGAAAGGAACATCGATTTCCTCATACAAAGATGCTCTCGAAGAGATCAAAAGTAACAATACAAAAGGATGGGGACAACTTGTCATTCCTATTGACAACAAAACAAAGAAGGGTCTTGGCTTTTCCTCAACCTGTACCCGGACTGCTACTAACGATGAAAGTTATCATCCCATTCAGGATTTCTTCCACAGTGGAGGTTTCCTTCACCCAGTGTCCCAAGAAGTACATACCATCAACGAGGGTGACTCCTCCGATACAGATGAAGAATGGAAATCCTATCTCAACGAGGACGATTATATGTCTCAGGAAGAAACGCCTACGCCATTCTATTTCCCCACGCAGGGTCTGAGATATATACCAAGATCAGACGTCAAAATGATATACGGAGATTTTGATCCAGAAGGATACCGCGCTCCACCAAACTCATTAGAGGAGGACATTTTGATGAAAGACAACTTTGACCACGACTATTATAGCCCAATGGATGGCCTGCCTATCTGGCAACCGTACCCAGGAGACTCGGGATAAAAGAATCAGCCGAACGATGAATATCAGCTGAGCCTCATTAAAAAGAATACCTGCCTCTCCACCATGTCATGGGATCAACACTCAGGGCATTCATAAAATATCCAGCACGACGATGAATTTGCAAAGTTTGCAGGACTAGAATTCATTAACTATGCTTTCCCCGAGGTCAACGTCATCGAAAGGGATGACTCCTCCAGTTCCAAAGAAGTATGGGACACCTTAGGACAACCGAGTGGCAAGTACGACTATTTGGTCAAGTACACCGCTCCTGAAAGCTCTCGCATCAGGCTCGAAAACATCCAGCCAACTGGATGGGGAGATCCACCTGAGGGTGCAAACACTATGCAAGATACAACAGAAGAGTTCGTCTACGACAACTCTGCCTGGGAAACAGATTCCAACGATCCTGCTCCACCAGAAATCAGCGTTATTTCTGAAGACAAGTCAAGAAGGAAAGTACCAGACTTCATGATTCACCGAGGAGTTTGCCGCCAAAGGGTTATTGTCGATGTTCTGAAGATCGTTCATAAGTCAAAGTAATTGCCATCTTTATCTTAGCCTTTCACCTTGCCCAGGTGAAACGAATGTTTTGATAGGGCTCACTTTTTGTAAATGTTCCTCTTCGCTTCGCCCAAAGCGAAAGAGTTTTGTTTTATAGGACTATAGTTTCAAGAATCGACTAAATCATAAATAAAATAACGTCGTTTTGTAATTTCCACATTAATTGCTATTTTCTCTTTTCGCTTTTTCAGAAAATGGTAATCCTAAAAAACAACTCAAACAATATAAACAAGCAGTTTTTCAAAAAAAAATACACTGCACACACTTTTGCATTCCTCTCTATCTCTTCTAAAATCAATCATCACGTCATGCAGATTGCTTGTTTTAAACCCCATTGAAACATACGATCCAATGCCTTCTCTCAACTTTGAATTCCCGGTATTTGAGGCTGAAGAAGAAAATGACGAAGAAATACCAGAAGAGATCTCCCGACTACTCTGACAAGAGGAAAGGTTCATTGAACCTCACAAAGAGCCATTGGAAATGGTCAACTTGGGTTCAGAAGAAGAGAGAAAGGAAGTCAATATTAGGGCACTGCTCAGTCCGACTATTAAAGAGGGTTTGATAAAGCTTCTCAAAGAGTTTCCCGATGTATTCGCTTGGTTCTATCAGGATATGCCAGGGTTGGATACCAGCATCGTGGAACATCATCTACCGTTACGATCAGAATTTCCGCCAGTAAAACAGAGGTTGAGAAGAACTCACCCAGACATGGCCATCAAAATCAAAGAGGAAGTACATAAACAGATTGACGCAGGTTTCCTCGCCACATCAGAGTATCCCCAATGGTTAGCCAACATAGTACCAGTTCCGAAAAAGGACGAAAAGGTCAGAATGTATGTGGACTACAGGGATCTGAACAAGGCCAATCCAAAGGATGACTTTCCCTTACCACACATAGACATGCTGGTCGACAGCACAACAAAGTTCAAAGTTTTCTCCTTCGTGGATAGATTCTCGGGCTATAATCAGATAAAGATGGCGCCGAAAGAAATGGGGAAAACTTCATTCATCACTCAATGGGGTACCTTTTGTTATAAGGTAATGTCGTTCGGTTTGAAGAACGTCGGGGCAACCTATCAAAGGGCCATGACTACTCTGTTTCATGACATGATACACAAATAAATCGAGGTGTATGTCGATGATATGATTGCCAAATCTAAAACAGAAGAGGAGCATGTGACCCATCTGTCAAAGCCATTCGAGCGGTTGAGAAAGTACAAACTCCGCTTGAATCCCAACAAGTGCACCTTCGGTGTCTGTTCAGGGAAATTGCTAGGGTTCATTGTCAGCCAAAAATGAATTGAGGTTGATCCTAACAAGGTCAAGGCCATTCAAGAAATGCCTTCTCCAAAGACTGAAAAACAAGGCAGGGGATTCCTGGGATGTTTGAATTACATTTCCAGATTCATATTCCTCATGAGCGCGACATGCGCGCCAATCTTCAAATTACTCAAAAAAAATCAGGACTACGTTTGGACAGAGGACTGCCAAACCGCCTTCGACAATATCAAGGAATACCTGTTGAACCCACCGATTTTATCACCTCCAGTGGAAGAAAGACCACTAATTATCTACCTAACAGTCTTGGAAGACTCCATGGGTTGTGTACTTGGCCAATAAGACAAAACAAAAAGGAAAGAGTCTGCCATCTACTATCTGAGCAAGAAATTCACTGACTGCGAGGCTCGGTACATTATGCTTGAAAAAACTTGCTGTGCTCTGGCTTGGGCGGCCAAACGTCTTCGCCACTATATGATTCGCCACACTACTTGGTTAATCTCAGAAATAGATCCAATCAAGTATGTCTTTAAAAAGCCTGCTCTCACGGGAAGGATCGCCCGTTGGCAGATATTGTTATCAGAATACGACATCGAATACCATGCTTAGAAAGCCGTTAAGGGGAGTATTTTAGCCGATCATTTGGCTCAGCAACCGATTGACGATCAGGAATCAGTCGGATTTTACTTCCCAGACGAAGATGTCATGTATTTAAAAATGAAAGATTAAAATAAACCGCTACCCAGTGAAGGGCCAGCACCAGGTTCCCAATGGGGACTGATCTTTGACGGAGCTGTCAATCGTTATGGAAATGGAATTGGGGCAATCATCATAACACCTCAAGGTACCCACATTCTTTTCACAGCCCGACTGACATTCAAGTGTACAAACAATGAGGCCGAGTACGAAGCTTGTATCATGGGTCTCGAAGAAGCGATCGACTTAAGGATCAAACACTTGGATGTATATGGCGACTCAGCTTTGGTTATCAATCAAATCAAAGGAGATTGGAACACATACCAATCAGGACTGATTCCTTACAAAGACTACGCGAGAAGGTTGTTACCTTTCTTCAACATAATTGAGTTTCATCATATCCCTCGTGAGGAGAATCACATGGCTGATGCATTAGCCACTCTTTTCCATGATTAGTGTAGGTCAATGGAATGACATACCTAAGATTGACATAATGCGCCTAGAACGGCCCGCCTACATCTTCACAATTGAAGCAGTCATAGACGACAAACCTTGGTATCACGATATCAAATGCTTCCTTCAGAAACAAGAGTACCCATCCTAGGCATCCAGGAAAGACAGAAAGACCCTCAGAAGATTGGCTGGAAACTTCTTCCTGAGCGGTGATACCCTTTATAAGAGAAACTTTGACATGGTCTTGCTCCGGTGCGTAGACAGACCAGAAACAAACATGCTGATAAAAGAAATTCACGAAGGATCCTTTGGCACTCATGCCAATGGAAACACAATGGCGAGAAAAATTCTAAGAGCAGGGTACTATTGGTTGACCATGGAATCCGACTGCTACAAGTACATGAGGAGGTGTCACAAGTGTCAGATATACTCAGACAAAATCCATGTACCGCCAACACATCTCAAAGTTCTCTCTTCCCCATGGCCTTTTTCCATATAGGGAATCGACATGATTGGCATGATCGAACCCAAGGCTTCGAACAGACATCGGTTCATCCTGGTAGCCATTGACTACTTCACCAAGTGGGTCGAAGCAGTGTCGTATGCCAATGTAACCCGACAAGTCGTGGTCCGCTTTATCAAAAATAATCTCATCTGCCTTTATGGTGTTCCGAGCCAGATCATTACTGACAATGGATCTAACTTGAAAGAGTTATGTGCAGAGTTCAAGATCGAACACCATAACTCATCTCCCTACCGACCTAAGATGAACGAAGCGGTAGAAGCGGCTAACAAGAACATCAAGAAGATCATTCAAAAGATGGTTGTAACCTACAAAGACTGGCACGAGATGCTACCCTTTGGTCTTCATGGTTATCGCACATCTGTCCGCACTTCAACAGGGTTAACCCCTTTCTGTCTAGTATATGGCATGGAAGCAGTGCTCCCCATCGAAGAAGAGATCCCATCAATCTGAGTATTGATGGAAGCTAAGTTAACAGAGGCTGAATGGTGTCAAAGTTGACACGACGAATTAAATATGATCGAAGAAAAGCGAATAACGGCTATATGCCACGGTCAGTGGTATCAGCAAAGAATGAAGAAAGCGTTTGACAAAAAGGTCCGACCCCGTGTCTTCAGAAAAGAAGACCTCGTGCTCAAGAAGATACAATCATTTC
The DNA here is from genome assembly GCA_022829125.1 of Lathyrus tuberosus. Lineage (NCBI taxonomy): Eukaryota > Viridiplantae > Streptophyta > Magnoliopsida > Fabales > Fabaceae > Lathyrus > Lathyrus tuberosus. The sequence goes on from JALAZF010000305.1 coordinate 4,349,843, forward strand.
TCACTGATTCCCGGGGCAAATGGACTCCGAACTACGATGGCCCCTATGTGGTCAAGAAAGCTTTCTCAGGCGGTGCCTTAAGACTCACAGCCATGGATGGAGAAGAGTTTTCCTACCCCACGAATATTGATGTAGTCAAGAAATACTTCACCTAAATAATTAAAAAAAAATGTCTTGGTGGATTGAAAACCCGAAAGGGCGATCCAAGCAAAAATTAGAGACATAATCAAAAATCATCCTGGTGGATTGGAAATCTCAAAGCACAATCCAGGCAAAAATTAGGGATTATGGCAAGTAACTACGTCTGACAAGGGTAAATCCTCAGCAGTCACGCCATCCATCAGGAAAAACTCCAGACAGGGTCATCTTTGACAGAAGCTCGAGATATCCAGAATTCAAAGTTGGTAGAAAGATAGTGGTCGTTATGTTTCAATGTAGCCCTTTTCCCGTAAATTACCATTTTCTAACTTTGTAAATACTCCATGGAATCACGCGCTTGGCTAATTTCCATTCTATCAATAAAATTTGAGCCCTTGTACTTTGTTTGCAATTCTTATTTGTTTTAACTTTAGAAAACTATATTAAAACAAGATTAACGATTCTTGAAATAAAACAAAAATGAATTTACTTGTCGAATTTTTCTGCTTTTAAAATAAAGATGGCAATTTCTTTTGACTGTTGAACATCGAAAGAACATCGATCGCTTCTCCAAAGGCGATTAAGCTGCAAAGTGCAGAATCAAAGTACTCCTTCTCGAACCAGTATGACTGAATGAAGGATCAGCTGTGTCAGATGCGAATATTCCATCTGACATCCCCGACAGAGTTCTTACCTCCTAAGCCCGACCAAGGTTGTTCCCCACAGGGACTATCTCTTCTAAGCAAGGCGGAATTGCTATTTTTGGAACAAGTGATACTTTTCATCCCAGCAGTGGCCGAGTATCCAGTCGTGTTCATCCACTAGTTTGTATGTTGCGTCGGTTTTGTCAGCATAAACATACATACATCATGAATTATTGATTTACATTCATATTCATATTGCATCACTATCACTCTAGTCGGTCTTATCCCCTAGTGATAAAAGTCCTCTTGTCCTTCGAGTTGTCAGTTCTTTCCTTGTCAGGAAATGTTGTGTCTGAACAGTCTCTCTTCCAGTTTATTTCTAGATTAAAGTTTGCCCTCGACCACTTTGATAACTTGAACCTTTGAAAGGCAAGAAAACCTTCAACAAGTGTCACTCTTTGCCATTGGAGATGATATCATTGCTTTCCCGGATTAAGGAAAATCCCCAGAGAAGGCCCCTTTATCAAAGATTCAGCAGCATAGCAGTTTCTTTCTGAAAATTTGCTATCAAATGAGGTCATCAACACCTCCAATTTGGATTACATCATATGGCGTTTCTCCGAGAAGACCTCAAGGAAAAGTATGATGTAATACCCCCAAACAGAAGCGCAGTCTCTCAAGAGACCTGTTTTTCCCCAGTAGCGTCGACAAATGGCGTCTCCCACAGAGAAGTTTGTACACCTCTATAGCTGAGACGAATGGGTTCCCCAGCAAGTCTGACATCAAAAATTTTTCCCATCAAATGGCGTCTCCCCAGGAAAATTCGGCGAGAAGTTTGAGGAAAAACGCTACAAATAGCGTCCCTTGTCAAGAAAGTTTATTGACAAAAGAAACTGAGACCAATTCCCTGGTAGGAAACCAGGATCGAGGGGAAGTTTATATTCAGAAACTGAGACCAGTTCCTTGGTAGGAAACTAGGATCGAGGGGAAGTTTATATCAGAAACTGAGACCAATTCCTTGGTAGGAAACCAGGATCGAGAGGAAGTTTATATTCAGAAACTGAGACCAGTTCCTTGGTAGGAAACCAGGATCGAGGGGAAGTTATATCAGAAACTAAGACCAGTTCCTTGGTAGGAAACCAGGATCGAGGGGAAGTTTATATCAGAAACTGAGACCAGTTCCTTGGTAAGAAACCAGGATCGAGGGGAAGTTTATTTCAGAATCTGAGACCAGTTCCTTGGTAGAAGACCAGGATCAAGGGGAAGTTCTTTACCCTTTTCTAAGGTATCATTGCTTAGCAAAAGAAGATGGACGAGCAAACTACCGTTCATAACAACCATCAAAATTTCGGGTATTTCGATATTTAATCCTCTTGCACCCCGAATGCCCGAATACCTTCGCCATTCACACCTTCGGGTCCAAGAAGATTAAATAGGGGCATCTGTCATACCCCAAATTTTGACCACTAAGATTTCCCATCATTGTGCAAAGCATTACCACAATATGGATGAACTTTCAAACTTATCAGTCTCCCCAAAGATGGGTGAGCATTCACTACAATCAAGAATTAGGGTTTCAAACCCTTTCAGGTCACTTAGACAAAGGATCAATCAAGACATGATATGATCTTCAACTTGTCTAACCTCTCAAACACCCACAAAGGATCAAGAGGACTCCCACATCAAGAGTCAAGCACCAAGTTGCAACATTCCAAGTGGATCAGGACTCAAGATCACCAGTGTCACCAAATTAGGATTTTGGTCGACCAAGGCCTCCAGATGAAAATTTTCATCTGGGCATAAGCCAATTCTTTAAAGCATAACCCAAGGTACTCCAAGGGATCTCATGGACCCAATCATCAAGTCAATTTAGCCTCAAGGGATGCATTCATCAAAAATCAGGAATTAGGGTTTCTTGACCTAATTCACCCCTAAATTGACTTTTGGGACAAAACATGAGCCAAGACCTCAAGACATGATTTGAGGGTCTCCAATACACTACATTGATCCACTTTCAACAATGGATTGATCCAAGAAGCTTGATTCACAAGTTTCAATTTCATCAGGACCACAGTTAGGATTTCGAGGAAAAAGTCAACTGTACTTTTGAATTTTGACCAAGACATGCTCCCAAACCTTGGGACATAAGTCAATACACCCTATAACACCTATGGAATCCATCCATTAAGTTTGATTTAGGTCAAGGACTTAATTTCATAAAGGATCGCACAGTTTGGATTTCATCTGATGAAAAAGTCAACTGTACAAAAAGTCAAAGTTTGACTTTTTGATTTTTTGGTCAACCAAGGTTCCTTAACCCTAATACAATGTTAATATGTGATTTGAATCATCATTCATAAAGAAAAATCAAAGAAAATGAGTTAACTTGTAAAAGGGGTAATCATAAAAAACTTAGAATTTTTCTAAGTTATGGAACAAAGTGGCTAGGGTACCAACTTCCAAGGATCATAACTTGAGATCCAAGCAACCATTTGGGATGATCCAAAGATGGATTTGTAGCTCTCATGGCATACTTTAAAAGTGTCAACTACATCTCATTCCAATTCCTCATGGATTTTAAGTTATGGAGTGATCAAAATGGCATAAAACACAAAAGTGACACTTTTCCAACACAGTGAAATTTTCACTAAGTCAAAATCTGCCTTATTTTTCCTCAAAAGTAGAGGCATTTTTCATTATAATTTAGGTTGGATCAAAACCAAAGTTGAACATCATATTGAAATAGGATATGTCAGCTTTCCAAAATGTCCAAGAACTCCATCAAATTCCATCTGAGCTAGGAGTTATGACAGCTGCAACATGCCTTGATGCAAACTGTCTTACAAGGCAGATTTGTGCACAAGAGCTTGATTTGATCAATTTGTGCAAATGACAAACAATTTTATCCATCTGCACACCTCAGGGGGAGACCAAGGAGGAACAAACACTGATCCATAAGCCTCCCAAGTCTTTGGAACTACAAGTAGCATGCCAAACCTAAAAAGCCTAAAGGAGGCCAAGACTCCAATTTTGTTTTGGAACATTTAATGGATGCTTAGAGGTGCCATGTATCAGAGCAAATATGAACACTTCAGTCAAGCCTTATCCTTGAATCAAAGAACCATAAGCCTGTGCTCTAATCTCAAGTCAATGGCTAGAGGAGACTTGAGATTCCATTTGATCACAATTGGCCAAAGGCCTGCTGCAGTTGTCATTCCCTATTCCTTACAAAACAAACTTGACACACTATAAATAGACCTCATTTTTTATCAGTTTGAGTACACCAAAGGCCTATAACACTTGCCTTTCTCAAAATCACACTCTCACTTCCAAAAATGCCTTATAATGCAAGCTACTATCGGGTTTTGAATTAGAAAGTGTTTCCAACCAAACCAATCACACACACACCTCATAAACATCATATATAAGTGATCCAAACACTTAAACAACACCAGGAACATCAATTTCTAAAAATCACCAGCCATCTGCACAAGCCTTTGACAGATTTGCAGTTGAGGTGCCAAATCAAGTTCCAGCTCAATTCAATCCACTCCAAGCATTCAGACACACTCCATAGCAAATAGGGAAGTTGTCAACATCATTGGAACTAAGCTGTAACACCTCCAACCTAGAACTCAATCACCAGCTGCAAGAGGTAAGCCTCAACTTAGTCATCTCATGATTCATGCATATTTCCTCGCACAATAATTTTGCCATATGTTCATAATCATGTATGGAATGTTTCCCCTCAATTAATTGCTTTGTTTGAATCGTGTATCAAATTTTTGAGCCTTCATGCACAATTTAGGGTTCTTGAGGTTTTTTCTTGATTTCTTATTCCATGCTTAAAATAAATGAAATTAAAGACCATAGACATGATCGTGAGTTGAAAACGAGCAGATTGATATGTGGATTGTGTGATTTCATCAAGTATTCAGTGAGATTGATGAGAAGACACAAATCTGGGCAAAACAGAGCATGCGGGCAAGACCAAGATGTTCATGGCGCCCTTTTTCAAATATTTGAATTTTTGAATTTTTGTGATTTTATTTAATTGATTCAAAAATTAATTTCTCCCTGAATTTTAATGATTTTGAGTTGATTATTTTTTTAATAATTCACAAAAATGTTAAAATATTTTATTTTACAAAAATTTCCCAAAAATATTATTTATTTCATATATTTGATATTTTTGCAAAGAATTAATTTTTATTTGTTTTCTAACATTTTAAAAAATTTCTTTCTCTTGATTTTCCAAACATGAATGCTTTTTAATCATTTTGTGGATAAAAACATGATTTTTGAGGCATTGACCCAAAATCACAACTCATTTCTCACATGTTTTCAATGATTTTATTAATTTTTAAACAAAATTAATTCCATTTTTAAACGAAATTAGGGTTTTGATTAATTCCACCCTCGTCAATCTTTTTCAAATACTCATGGGCCTCTAATAGAGTGTAATACCCAACCCTTGTTGTACATAAACCATTTTGGGCCTCAGATATTGTATAAGTCCCGGCACGACGAAAAAATCTGGGCGCGATCGCCATTTTTAAACAAAAATCAAATGGGCCTCTCCCTGAGTTGTAAGCCTCATATCTTGTACAAAAAAAAATCTTTGGGCCTCTAATAGAGTGTAAGTCCTATCCCTTTGTAAATAAAAAAATTTTGGGCCTCACATATTGTATAAGTCCCTCTGTAGAGTTTTCAAAACGACGGTGCGATCACTGTCTATCATCTGGGCCTACCCTCGTGTTGTAAGTCCCATTCATCTTTGGGTCTCTCCTTGAGTTGTAAGACCCACACCTTTGTACAGAAAACCTTTTGGGCCTCAGTCATTGTATAAGTCCCAGTACAATCTTATCAAAACAACTTTCTTTTGATTTAGGTTCAAATATACAGTTGTTATCAAAACTTTCTTTAATTTCTTTGAACAACTAACAATACAGCATGGAAGCTTACTCACCTGTAAGTTTTTATCCGCTTTCATTTACATGCTTTAATATATATAACTATATTGTGGGAAGTTGCGCACGGTTTGTCTTCTTTCATTCTTTTAAATACATCTCATATATATAACTGTATTGTGGGAAGCTGCGCACGGTTAGTCTTCTTTCATATCCTTTTACATAGTCGTCATATATCAACTGTATATATACTAGTATAGTTATTTAGAGTTTTCCCCGGCAATTAGGTCTAGACCTAAGTAAAGCTTGTTGGTCACTCTTTAAAAGAGTCAAAACTAGATCCCCATAGGATTTCCAGATACAGTCCTGCCTCCTCTTGGGCTTATACAGTATGGAACAAAGAGAAAGGCAGTATTCTTCGTGAACCTTTTCTCAGACTGTCACATTAGAAATTGTCAAAGGAATTCTACTCCCCAGAGTTGATCTATTCTCGGTGAATAACATCTCTTGAGTTTCTTCAAACCTTAGAACTTTCACTAAATGATCTATTCTCGGTGAATAGCATTTCTTGAACTTTTCTTGGTTTCAGTCCCACAGGCTTCTTAAAAGCATCCCCGTCTCCTCTTGGGCGTTGTACAAGGACCCTTCGGCTTCTTAGAAGTTCTCACACCTTCTCTTGGGCTTAATACAAGGACCCTGAAGGCCTCTTAAAGGTATAGGACAGAACTTAGTCATCCTTCGTTAGAGCTGTCTTTCTAAAAAGGAGTCAAAACCCTCAGACTAATTTTAGGGTTGATACTCATCCCTTAAAAGAGTCGGCCTCCTCTTGGGCATCATACAAAAGATAAAACTCTTCCCATAGACTTGGACAGTCTAAACCCTCTTGAGTCTCAAAGACATTCTCAAGTGCCTTATAAAGTATAGGAGAAACCCCGGATTCTGGATTAATCTCCCGCAGAGTTAAAACTTGTGGGTTCTAAAACCCCGTCTCTCTCCCAAAATCCCCCAATCAGGGTCAAGTCATCATAACACTATCAGAGCCTCAAGGTTTCTGATCTATCAACTCTTCTGCATTCCCCTGCAAGAGTTGATTCCCCATTTGGATCTGCCTCGGGATCTCAATAATTCCCAGCAGAAAGCAAGCCTCCTCTTAGGCTTTGTATAATGATCCTTTCCTCAGCATAGTCAGCCTCCTCTTGGGCTTTGTACAATGATTGTCCCCAGCGGAGCTAACCTTTTCGGACTCTCTTGTTGAGTCAGTAACCTTTTCAGACTCTCTTGTTGAGTCAATCACCTTTGAGTACTCTCTTGTTGAGTCAATCCCTTTTAGCCTCAATCTCGGGCTTTGTACGAGACAGATAAAAGGACTCTCTTATTGAGTCAATCACATTTCAATACTTTCTTGGTGAGTCAACTCCTTTTTAGCCTCAGTCTCGGGCTTTGTATGAGACAGGTAAAAAACCGTTCTTCTTTGAGACAATCTTTTCCAGCCTCCCCTTAGGCTTGGCATAAAGATTTCCCCTAGCAGAGATAGCCTCCTCTTAGGCTTTGTATAATGATTTCTATAGCTTGTTCAGCCACAATCCTGGGCTTTGTACAAGACAGATAAAAGTACTCTCTTGTTGAGTCGAACCCTTTTAGCCTCCATCTCGGGCTTTGTACGAGATATAAATCTCCATAACGTTCTCTTAAGCTTGGGACAAGTACCTCCCCTAGCAGAGTCAATTCCTTCGAGCCTTCATATAGGCTTTGAGAAATAAATTCCCAAGCAAAGTCAAACTCATTTTAGCCTCAATCTTAGGCTTTGTACAAGACAGATAATACTCTCCCGAAGAGTCAAGCCTTTTAGCCTCTATCTCGGGCTTTGTACAAGATACATAAAATTATCCTCACCAGAGTCAAATTTCCCATTTCAGCCTCCTCTTAGGCTTTGTATAAAGATATCCCCAAAGAATCAATTTCTTTTAGCCTCCATCTTGGGCCTTGTACAAGATACATATATATACACTCTTTTGTTGAGTCACTACTACAAAACGCGTAAACAACGACGCCATGCTCACAACGCTTCATCCCTACACCGTTGTGACATATCTAAACTAAGGCGCGGTTGTATTTTATTTGTTTATTGAATAAAACTTATATGTATATAACAACGGTTAATAAACCAACCGTGGTGATTATCTGTATATAACAACGGTTGATAAATCAACCGTAGTGATACCTTCAAGCTTTCATGTGTTCGAACCTCAGCGCATTCATATATATTATTCCTTTTATGTTAAAGCGCGTCTTTACTTTTTTATTTACTTCTAATCAAAAAAATTAAAAGTTATGACTACGGTTGTTTATATACACCGTTGTGATATATTTTGTATGTTTTTTTAATTTTTAATTCTAAAAATAACTCTGGCGCTTTAATATGAAATTTCATTATGTAAATAATATATCATAACGGTGTAAATTCTTGACCGTCGTAGTAGTGTTTCAATAGTCTCCAAACTAGGTAGTCTCATTGTCTCTTCAGTATCCTTATTTCGATTCCATTGAAAATAGAAACCAGGCGAAACGTTACACGATTTCAACTCTAAACCCTAACCTTCAATACTGTGAAACAATACACGATTCCACCAAAGCTTGCATCATCAATATCCATTTGTTGTCATTTTCTTCATCATCGTCACGATAGTGAAGAAAATAGAAGATTAAGCACATACCAACACCGTCGTCATCATCGTCACCGTCGTTGTCGTAAGGAAGGAAGACAACAACAACACCAACACCAACATCGTTTACTTCGTCGTCACATTTAGGGTACGTAAAATATTTTCCCCATGCATCTATAGTAAACTTTGTTTCCATTGTTGTTCATGTTGTTGTTGTTGTTTTTGAACTTAGATGTTGACCTTGTCGAGTTCTTCATCGGAAACCAACGAAGAAACTCAAACAAATGAAAGGTTAGCCAATGAAACTCAAACAACTGAAAGTCAAACGAAAAGATCACAAAGAGGTGTCACAATGATGCCCCAATTCACATAAGTTCGCAACTCATCTGGTGCAAAAATTCCGATCGAGTTTGATTCGCACTACAGATTAGTGGATTGTCCACATTACGCTACTTTTAGGAGTTATGTTGCGTTTCTTGCACGTAGCAAAGTCAGTATACTGATTGATGATTGGAGAGAAGTGGATGGTAATGTCAAAGACAGCATATGGACAGACGTTAAGGTATTTCATACTATAATTTTCATATATTTGATATCACTACCTATAGTTTCTAATTCATACTTATATTTTGATTTAATGTAGTTGAATTTTGAGTTTACCGATGACTCAAAATTGATAAGAAAGTGGATAACTTATGCCGGTGTTCGTTGGAGGGGATTTAAGTCACAGCTCACGGCTGACTACATTACGAAGCCTAAGAGCGGTCTTCAACCTCCATGGATTCGGTATAGTTTTTTATCGAAGAAGGTGTGGCACAAGTTTGCGAAGAAACGCCGTTCTGAGGAATTCAAGGTTAGTACTAGTCTTATGTAACCTATAATGTTATGCTAATGAGTTATAGATACTAATCATACACATTTTTCACTATGTTAATAACAGGCTAAAAGCGAAGTGGGAATTCAGAACAAGGCGAAAAACATGTACCCCCATAGATTGTCTTGTGGGGTTACAGGAAACTTAAGAAGAGGATCCTGCAGGAAAAACTACAAGAAGGAGGAGATTGTGACATTCCATATCCACCTTCAAGACATGAGAAATGCAAGAGGGCTCGATTAAGACCTAATGGAGAGTACACCTCTGAGGCTTCAAGAGTAGTTGCTGAGAAAATTGTAAGTATATGTTTTGTTTAAATGCGTTTGCTTATGTAAATTGCTCATGATGAGTTGTTATTTAAATGTGTTTGCTTATGTAAGTTGCTCATGTTGTGTAGGATAACTTGGTTGTGGCGGCTCGTGAAGGCACATTTGTTCCGGAAGCACGACATGACATATTAGTCGAAGCTATCGGAACAGCTGAGCATGGAGGCCGTGTCCGTGGTGTTGGAGATGGCGTCGGCTTGAGGTCATACTTTGGATCTCAAAGAAGAAGCACCGAAACCGCTGAATTTCTTGCTCAACGACAAAAGATTGATAATGTTGAGAAGCAATTGGCAGAGCAAAGGAGGCTGTTTGAGGAGGAGAGGGAAAAAAGGGAGAAAGAAGTGGAAAGGTTACAAGAGATGTATTCGGTATGTGTTGTAAATCGCACTTATTTTTGTATGATATATATTATATGTTCTAATTGAATATATTGTGCTTATTTTTGTTTTATGTTCTAATTGAATGTTATGATGTAGAGATTAAGTGAAAGTCTCGAACAACGAACTAATGAAGATCGTCGTTGTGTTGGTGATGATCAAACTCCAAGTAGAAGTGTCGTAAATCATGCTTCTACAAAAGGGAGTAATTGTACAGCCCCTCCCCACCTGTAGATAACCACAATGGGATATTGGACCCTAGTCCAAATGAAATAACAAGTTTATACTACTACATTTCAACAACAGACCTTGCGCAGCCCCTCACGCTAGAACATTGCCCAAAATTTGATTTAGTGTGTTACACTCCTGAAGATGTGAGGGATTTTCTCGCAGGATATAAGTGGCGTGACTTATCTATTTTGCAAGTTTGGTGCACGTAAGTATATAGTCGAATATACATGTCATTATAGAACATTATAATTTTTTGTGTTTTCTCCCTTAATTTATTCATTTTCTTTGACCATTTAGGTACATTCACCGTGTTTGTATAGAATTGAATAAATCAAGTACATATGGAATCTTGGACCCAAGTTTTATTGCTTGGGCGTATAATGATAAAACTATCAGAGAAAAGTACTTGAAAAGCCGACTAAATGACAGAGGAAAAGAATGTTACCTTGCACCATTCCTATGTAGGTTAGTATTGTTGTAATTTATTTCTATATTCTATATTTAGTTTTGTTTTAGTAACAACTAATAATATATATATATATATATATATATATATATATATATATATATATATTCTCGTGTTCATTCAGTGGTTATTGGCAATTGATCGTAATATCGTTTAGGACAAATACGGTGACATTACTGTGTTCCTTGCACGATCCACTCCACAAACCAATGAAAGATCTTGTATTAACGTAAGTGTCTTTGTTTAATATCATTTTCTTTGGCATTAATTGTAATTAGTTTATCATGTAATATGTTTAATTCAATTTTCAATGTGCAGTATTGTGGAGCAAATTAATATATTGAGGAATGTTAGAAAAAAGTCCACATACCTTGCTCCTAAAGTAAGTGGCCCGATTACCTGTTTATTTCATTTACATTCATGCATGTGTGGTTGTATTCATGTTTTTATATTCATGTAATTTGTAGACGAGGAAACAACGCGGGAGTTACGAGTGTGGGTATTTTATCATGAAACATATGTTAAACATCGTCCTTGCCGGCACTGTTGATTCATGGGATACGGTAATATATGCCATAAAATGTTTACATATATTAATATATAAGTTGACTATTGAATTATTATCATGCATGATGTATCTTCAATTTTTTGCTCTTATGTAGATGTTTAACGACGAAACCCCATTCCCCCTTGAGGACTTTGTGGATCTTCGTAAACGTTGGGCGTATATCCATAATCAGCTTAAGGGTTCTGCTCCTACTGTATGATATATCAGCAACATTTTTTGATGCACATATTTTTTGCTTTTGATGCACATAATGTGAACAATAGTTTTGGCTTTTGATGCACATAATGAAATCAATAATATTGGCTTTTGATTTAAACAATGTTAGCAGTTTAATTCTCTGATTCATTTAGCTTTTGATGTAAATTTCTTTTGATGTAAATTCTCTGATTCATTTATAAGGATACAATATAGGAAGAATTGTGTTTGATGCACATATTGTGTTTGCATGTAAACAGAAGTTGTTTTGACAGGATAAATTATGGGAATAATTTGATACGCAGATAAATTTTATATTTAAAATAGTCTATTTTTGGCAGCGGTTATAAACCTATCCGCAGTTGTATGTCAAACGCCAATATAAATAAAAAATGTTGTTGCTGAGAATCGAACCAGATCACAGTTTAGTATATCACAACGGTTGACTAAACTAACCGTCGTGAAATGGTGCGCGCAAACTGGAATACAACAACGGTTCCCAGACCGTCATTGTACGTACCTCATATACAACAACACTCTACATAACAACGCCTTCGCCCCCGTCATTATATGTCATTTCCAGCCGTTGTTAAATGGGTTTTTCGTAGTAGTGAGTCGGTCATTCCCAACCTCCTCTTAGGCTTTGTATAAGGACTTCCCTAGTGGAATCAATCAACCTCTTAGCTTCAACCTTGGGCTTCGATCAAGGCACACAAAAGATGCCTCCCTTTAGAGATGACAAACTCTCTCTCAGTCAACCTTTTAGCTTCAATCTTGGGCTTTGAACAAGATACAAAATAATACTTTTAGCCTTTGTCTTGGGCTTTGAACAAGACACCAAAACATCATTTTCCTCCCTTAGAATAGGAGGAACTACGATTGCTCTGATTTCCCAGTTTTGTTTAAACGGGAATACGTAGGCATAAGATTGCGAAATCTTAGCGAGCATATTAATAAAAAACTCTAGGTCCAATACCTTCATACCATACTAATCAAAAACCTTAGGTCCAGTACCTTACCAAAAACATCAACAAAAACTCACTCTCCCTGTCACACTTTCCCAAGAAACTTTCCCAGCCCATTACCAGATAAACACCATAAAGTACAAAGCGAAACCTAATGCTAATATCCTGTGGATAACTACATATAGGATGGGTAACTGATAACTACCCATTGTATAACCTGACCCCGACTCCCCGAATCTCTTTAAGCATTTGCTCAGTTAAACATTCACGTGCAAGGTTAGTTTTAGATACCTTCCCTTTCCCTTCCAGCTTCATGGGATAAATAAGAAATCAGAAAGTAGCACCCCCTTTCTCCGCAAGGAGGAAAACCCAACTTCAGCGATAAGGTGGTCGCTTCACCGACAAAAATCCCTCGCTATACCAAGGCGCCATGCCTGGCCCTTGCCCAAGGCAAGACCTAGTTTTGGCAATTTACGTGAGGCCTCTAACTTTCTCATTTCTCCATGGATTGGGACAAAATTTAGGTGCATCTGACCCAGATTTTCATGACGAATCCAATGGTGCCCTTGGAATTTTCATAAAATGCCTCTAACTCAAAATCTGATAGTGATTTCAAAATAGGCCTATTTTTTCATGTTCTATGCTATCTCACTACACAGGCAATAATAGCATGATATTTTGGTTCAAACACAACATGTATGATATGTACGAGAGGTCCATGATCAATGGACCTCAAAGCAATGTATAATTTAGAGAGTTCAAGTGATGATGCACTTACCTCTTGGAGCTTCTTGTGCTATCTGCCAAGTTCTTTGTGCCAGAAGTGATCCAATGCTTTGAACACTCTAAATTGATCCCTTAGAAGCTTTTAGGATGGTTAGAACCAGCTGGAATCCTCAGGAATAAGTATAGGCCTTTTCTTGCAAAAGGGGTAAAAGTGACCAATATAGTAACTCTCTCAAATGGTGTTCTAAATGAGGGAAACTAATTGGGACAATTTAAGAATGATATTTGAAGTGTGTTTAAGGCCTTGTTTGGTTTTGGAAGTGACTGAATCAAGACATGGCTTGAAAAATGTAGAAAAGTCAATTTTTGAGGTTTTGGAGGTTGACTTTCTGATTTTGGTGTTTCAGATCAAAGGTGGGTGTTTAGACAGCTTAGATATGACATATTAGATATGTTTGGATCATGAGCTGTGGTGGAATTTCTCTCTAACTCAAAAACTCAAAGATGACTTGCAAAAGAAGGCATTTTGACCTAAAGAGAGAGATTTTGAGGAAAGCATCAGTTGTAGTGCTTTGGTGTACTCAAACTGATCACAAATGAGCTCTATTTATAGTGTGTGGCAACTGCAGCAGGCCTTTGGCCAATGTGGATCAAATGGAATCTTTAGTCTCCTATAGCCATTGACTTGGGGTTAGGGCACAGGCCTATGGTCCTTTGATTCAGAGCTTATTCTTGACTTATTCAGTTAGGAATGTGTCAGTCCATGCCACCTTGGTGCGTCTATTGAATGCTTGGAAACAAAATTGGAGTCTTGGCACCTTTTTTGTCTTTTTAGGTTTGTTATGGCTATGTGTAGATTCTTGGACTTTGGAGGCTTGGGGATCAGATCATTCCCCTTTGATTTCATCCTCTGATGTGTCCAAATGGATGACAAGGCTTGGAGTTGTCCAAATTTTCCAAATCGAGCAAAATGCCAAAATCTGCCTTGCTTAGGACAGTTGAAAATGGTGATTTTGAGGGATTCATATCTCCCTGCTCAGGTTGAGTTATAGGAGGCTCTTGTGCTTTTTAAAGAGCCCTCATATGATACAATACATGTGTGATCATAGTTTGTCTTGAAACTATTTGGATCCCATTGAAAAATCTTCATAAACATTGGTGTTCAAAGCTGATAACTTAGGCATATTTTCACTAAGTGTTGGAAAAGTGTCATTTTCATGTTTTTTGTCATTTTGATCATTCCATAACATAAAATCCATAAAGAATTGGAGTTGGAGGTAGTTAAAGCTTTTGTAGAGTGTAGCAAGACCTACAAATCCAGCTTGGATCACCCAAAATGGTTGCTTGGATCTTAAGTTATGATCCTTGGAAGTTGGTACCAAAATTACTTTTGTTCCATAACTTAGAAAAATTTTGGTTTCTTATGGTTGCCCCTTTTGCAAGAAACCTCACTTTTCTTGATTTTTCTTAATGAATGATGATCAATACCACACATTAACATTATGTTTGACTTAGGCGAACCATATTTGTGAAAAATTCCAAAAAGTCAAATTTGATTTTGTGCACAGTTGACTTTTTATCGGATGAAATCCAAACTGTGCGATCCTTTGTGAAATTAAGTCTTTGACCTAAATCAAACCTAATGGATGGATTCCATAGGTGTTATAGGGTGGATTGAATCATGTCCCAAGGTTTGGGAGCATGTCTTGGTCAAAATTCAAAGATACAGTTGACTTTTTTCCTCAAAACCCTAATTGTGGTCCTGGTGAAATTGAAACTTGTGAATCAAGCTTCTTGGATCAATCCATTATTGCAAATGGATCAATGTGGTGTATTGGAGGTCCTCAAATCATGTCTTGAGGCCTTGGCTCAGGCTTTGTCCCAAAAGTCAACTTAGGGGTGAATTAGGTCAAGAAACCCTAATTCATGATTTTTGGTAAATGAATCCCCTGAGGTTAAATTGACTTGATGATTGGGTCCATGAGGTCCCTTGGAGTATCTTGGTTGTGCTTTGATGCATTGGCTCATGCCCAGAGGAAAAATTCCATCTGGAGGCCTTGGTCGACCAAACCCTAATTTGGTGACACTGGCGATCTTGAGGCTTGATCCACTTTTCTTTGGCTTCTTCATCACGTTTTCGATAGGTAAAATATCTCTACCATGCATGTAATAGTAAAATTTTGTTGAGATTCATTTGCTTATGTTGTTGTTATTGTTGTTGTGTTATTGTGATATTGTAGGTTTTGGTATTGATGGTTTTGTGCTATTAAGATATTCTAGGTTTTGGTATTGAGAAATATATTTTTGTTTTTATTGTTGAGATATGCTGTTGTTGTTGTTGTTGTTGTTGTTGTTAAGATATTGTAAAATTTGTTATTGATAGTTTTGTGTTTCTGAGGTATCGTAGGTTTTGTTATTGAGATATATATTGTTGTTCTTGACGTTGTTGTGATTATGTTATTGTGGTTGTTAATGATGATGTGTTTAGTGTCTAAACCTTAAAGTTTTATTTTTTATTATTTTTGGTGAGAATGTTAATGAATGTTTAGTGCCTATATTGTTGTTGTTTATGATGTTTAGTTTATAAATTTTAAATATTTATTTGTTGTTATTAGTTAGAATTTTAATGAAGTTATATTGATTGTTTTGTTGAGATATGTTGTGATTATGTTGTTGTTATTGTTGTTGATGGTGTTTAATGCCTACAACTTAAAGGTTTATTTGGTTTTATTGTTGGTGAGAATGTTAATGAATGTTTAGTGCCTATGTTGTCATTGTTAATGATGATGTTTAGTGCCTAAACCCTAAAGGTGTATGTTGCTACATGTGATAATGTTAATATTTTATTGTTTGTTGAAATATGTTGTGATTATGTCGTTGTTGTTGATGTTTAGTGCCTAAACCATAAAGGTTTATTTGTTGGTTGTTGGTGAGAATGTTATTAAATGTTTAATGCGTATGTTGTTGTTGCTGATGATGATATTTAGTGCATAAATCATAAAAGGTTCTTTTGTTTAGATATGTTGTAATTATGTTGTTATCATTTTTATTGATGTTTAGTGACATGTTTATTGTTGTTATTGTTATTGTTGAGTAAAATGATGGTTTTGTATTGTTGAGATGTGAAGGTTTTATAGTTATTTTGATGTATGAATGATTGAGGATAATACATATTTTTGTTGTTGTTGTTGTTGTTAAGACTGATTTACTGTTATGGTGTTGTTTTACTTTTGTTTTGTTTTGAACATAGATGGACTATTCTTCTAGCGACGAAACTCATTCAAACGAGTGTTTTACTACATAGGTAAAAATGAAAAGAAAATTAGAGGTGCTACAATGTTTGCTAGATTAACAAAAGTACGCAACTCGGATGAGAAATTTCTAATCAAGTTTAATGATTATAAAACTTGTAGTACTCATGTTATGAGTTCTTCCCTTTTTAGAAATTATGTTGCATTCTTTGGATGTAGTAAAGTGAGTATTTTGATAGATGATTGAACCTAAGTATCACACTACATGAAATTATCCATTTTGCGACACATGAATTGCGACACCAGTGTAAAAACCACCCTAATTCCTTATTTGTGACAGTTGCCACGACAGTTAAGCCCAAATATCTCAAAAATTTTAACACAAATATATAGATCTTTATTTAAAATATACTCGTATAAAGTGAATACGACAGTTCAATTGAACTGCCCTTTGTTTTAGATATAATTATTTTATTTTTAAATCCCTCTCTATTTTCATGTCAGAGTGAAAATCGTTCATTCCCCTTCTATGTGAGAGCAGTAAACCATTTTTCAACTCTCTTGAGAAAACATGCTTGAAACACATAACACATGTTTTATTTTGTTTCTTCCTTCAAAATCCCAAAGTTATCGCACCTTTTTCTCATCTATCCATCTTCGGTGACACCTTTTTTCTTTTCAAAAATTTAGAATAAATGTTTTATTCGGTTTCTTCCTTCAAAATCCTACAGTCACTTTAGCTTCTCCTTATCTGTCATCTTTAGTTGCACCATTCTCCTTTTCAAAATCACAACTTTCATTTCTTTCATGATTCTGACTTTTCTATAAGAAATCTTTAAAGATTATTGTAAACTCTAAAATTTTAACATCGTTTGAATCGCCATTAAATAGTCATATCCAATAGTGACCTCGTTTCTTCAAATCTTTATTATAATCATGTTTTGATTTTCAGGTAAAGGAAAGGAAGCAAGAGTTTTCATAACTTAACGTTCCAATTTAGATGAGGTGCTCGTTGATATTTCAAATCTAATTTTTTTATTTCTTTTGAATCTATATTTTTATGCTGTTTTGAATCTAGGTTTTAGGTGTTTCTAACTTCACCGAAGAAGGATATTGAATGTGTTCGTCAAAGTTTTTATGTTGAACTGCCGATTTTGAGTACTCTATGGTTAGCTACTTAATTGTTTCATACTTAACTTTTTGTGTTATATGTTTGTCTTATCGTATTAGCTATAAAGTAAGATGGTACCACTAAAAGTCATCCCTTTCATTTGATAACGTATGGTGTGAAAAAGGGGTATGCTTCATGAATCATCAAGTAAATAAAAGTTGTGTATTAATGTCGCACGTAAACAACGTGAGTTGGACATGCTATACATGTGTTATGGCCTATTTTTTTTTTTTCTAAACATTTTTTCTAAGGATTGTGTGAAAACATGTGGTTCAAGGAACACTTGATGAAGAAGGTTTGCAGGTGTATGCTTTGTCGTTATGGCAACACGGTGAATATGATTGACTTTCTGTGTAGTTGGGAATCAATCTTCAAATCTTTAAAGTTTAATCTATGAAAAAATCGTATGTGGCGTCACCCGTTTGTTTCATCAGTAGATTAGTGTACTTCATATATCGATAAGATGCAGTCATCACTAGCATTGTAAAGCTGCCAAAAAGCTATTTTAGAGTTCAAAAGTTATGTTTTGTTGTGTAACCGATATTTTGGATTGATTGACTCATGTAACCGATATTTTCTCAAATATTAAGACGAAATTTCTAGGATGCAGTTTTTAATAGTGCTTGAGAAATTGGTATTTTTCGGCCTCTTAATTTTGATTGCTCCTGACTCTTGAATTTCCCCAAAAAATGATTTTATAATTTTGGTTGTTTTTTATTTATTCATGATGGGACAATAAATTCTTGAAGAATTTAAAGCACAAAATCAGACGAGACCTTTTCAATTTGTTGAGAACGTACATATTGAAGCACTACTAGAAATACTCTGTTTTCTTGCGGATTTTGACAAAATTTTCATAGAAAATGTGTTACCTGCGGTTTTTCCTACTATTTTATATTCCTAGTTAAAACCTTCATGGATAATTAAGTTGGAAGATGAAGTCGTAGGAAGAAATCACTGGTAAATCCGCAGAAAATTTTCACAGGAAAAATCGCAGCAAATGAAAATCCGCAGATAATTTCCCTCTCAGATTATTAATTTCATTATTAAATGTGTTTAATTCATTTTTAAAACATTATAATTAATGTTAAATATCAAAGTAACAATAATATAAAAATAAAAATCTAATTTGAATAAGACAATCCAAAACTTATCACATTCAAATTTTTAAAGCAACCAAATATTACCCTAAAATCAATAACAAGTACTTCTAGAGTTACATTGCTAAAAATGACACAACCAAACTACTAATAATAATTTGTCCAACTAAGTTAATAAGAAAAACAATCCAAATTTTAGACAAGTTAACAAGAAAAAACAATCCAAATCAAAATTCACTACTATTGTGTTCACTAATGTCTTTATCTGATTCATCAACACGGTCTTCATTTGGGTGAACAGTTTCATTAGTGACAAGAAGATGTAACAAATCCTAAATGATTCATTAACAATGAAAGTTTATTGTTCGTTTCAATCATCTCTTTTTATTATCGTTGCAATTGTTGTTTCATCTCCAACTTCTCTTATTCTTGTCTTTGCAATGATGCATTGAGAGCATGGACTTGACTTCTCAAATCATCAACCTCTTGAGAGTTACTCGAAAGACTTGGTTGAGTTGATAATGGAACCAAAGTCTTGACAACGGTTCCAAGACCAAATTTCCTCCCTTTCTTCTTTCCAAACGACTCCACCCATATATCCAAATCAGGCGACATTTCAACAGTAGGTTAATTATCAGCTTCATCCTCTCTTGAAATAGTTGAATCATGAGAAGAAATCTCCAACTTTAGATTCTTGAATCAGAATAGCTCGGAACTTAACGGCGTGAATTAATTAACTAATCTCAATAGGGATACAAAGTTTCCTATCAATAAAGGCATGAATTAATTAAATTAACTAACCTCAATAGGGATACAAGTTTCGACTCCAAATGCTCGCATTTTTGTTTGTCTCTATTTGCAGCCCTTAGAACCCATATGTTAAATTTTGCATCAAGCTTGAACCATTGATTAAGACACTACTACAAAACAAGTCTTTCGTAACACCAATATTTTGACGGACATAATGTTAACCGTGGTAATAGATTTATCCTGGGCGCATATTTTTTTTATTTACTAGATGACATGTCACAACGGTCAGAAATAGCAACCGTAGTGAAAAATACGCGGAGTGAAATGGTTCGAATCCCATCACCAACAATTAGTCATTTCTCGTGATAAAAAATGTTATTGACCATGTATAGCACCACGGTTTTATTTTCAACCGTGATGAAACATGATATTTATTTATATATAAGCGAAATTATCTATCGCTTCAGTACGTAAGAGTTGTCTCTCTCAAAACAAAACCCTAACAATTCTTTCACTCATCTCTCAAAACGAAACACTAACAACTCTGTCACCCGTCTCTCTCATATGGAAACCACAAAACGAAACCATAATAACAAGTCTTAGCCAATGGATATTTACAGGTTCGTTTTCTCTGTAGTTTTTTTTTTCAATAACTTGTTTCATGATGTTTGAACTTTCTTCTTTTTTTTTCTTATAGATATGGATGCTTATTGAATTAAAGAGGACGAAGATAAATTTAACATGTCAAACTTGTATCAAAGATCCAAAATGACATCTATTCAAAATGTACACAAGATTGCTAGTCTAAATTTATCTTCATCCTTATTTCATTGTTGACACGTCATTATGGGACTTGACATGTATGACATGTTTCTGAAGCATTTTATGCCTTGATATGTTTGTTCTATCGTGTTTGTTTGTTATTATTTGTTGTTGATGAATGTTTTTTTATGAATGTTGTTGTTAATGTCTGTTTAAACTATGAGTTTATTATATATTATGTGGTTTGAGTGTTTTTCTAAACTATTATCAAATATATAACTTCCCAAACTGCATTAGAAAATTATGATGTGATAAATAAAATTGTATTAGAAAATAAGTACACGTTCAATTCTTGACAAGTATTCTTCATTGTTAATTCATGTTGTTCTTTGACCGTTAGAACTTGGTTTAGTGATTCTAGATCTTCAACCACCCCTCTCTCTACCTCTAATTTTGTTTGTAAAGTAAATAATATTTTGCAAAAAGAATTAGAGTTGAAGGCAGAGTTTGTTGAAGAACTAGGGTCATTAAATCATGTTCTTACTATCAAAGAACAAAAATACGGATAAAGAGTTGAAAAACCCTTGTCAAACAAAAATACTTACTCTTTTAATATAACTTAATTTGTCATATTATAATGTTCTAGTGCAGATTAGAAGGTTATATGTTTAGTGAGAATTGGCGAAATAAGTATTTCACATAATTTATAATAAAATTCAAGGCTATATACAACAACGGTTGTCTAGAACAAACGTTGTTAAATATATTGCATTTTAATATATCACATCGGTTGTTTAAAGTAACCATTGTGGTAGATAGCGCGCTACATGGATACAATCACAGTCACACGCCCGTGATTGAAATCATCATACATATAATCACACCTTATATCACAATGGTTGGATCTGCATGATGGTATCCATTTTCTAACCATTGTGATATGGGTTTTCTGTAATAGTGAGACACAGGCAGAACCAAGAAATGTATTATCAAGGTATGATACAAATCTCAAACGAAGAAATCAATTATCAAGAGTTTATAATGAAAGGAAATACATGTCTGCAATATGGGGAAGAACAGTTGCTGCATTTTGAAGTGAAGGATGTGGTGATTCTTGCATCTACTGATAAGCCAAATCTAGCATGCAGACATTATTTTGCTTTGCTCATCTTGGATTTTCGCAAAGAGAAGTATAACCCTTCCCAAACTTGGCCCCGCCCCAGGCAGGACCGTCATTTTTTGGTGTTGGTGGAGGGGGAGCCACCTCTTCTGGGAGATCATCAAGAACACCACTCATAAACATTGAAAGCCCACCCTTTGGTGACTGACCCTTACCCTTCAGCAACTCTGAAGCATCTTTCTTCTGTACAACAAAAGCTGAATCTTTTTCACCCTGGTCTGCTGTGGAATGTTTACAGATATCCACTTCCACCTATCAAATGAAGTTGAGTTTTAAGTATTGATATGGTATGTTTATCTAGTACACAATTACTTTGCATTGGTAGAAATCTCCATCAACTGTCAACGAGCAAGTAGTTAAGAGCAGAAAAAAGAAATTCAATCAAAGTATATTTCAATGTAGATGGCATGAATAGCAACAATGGAAACCAACCTTTAAATTAGGAGATGGCATTTCCAACAGGTCTTCAGATTCACAACATTTGTCTTTCAAACGAATCCAACATTTGTCCAATAAGTTAAGAAGATAAAACAATTCAAATTACAACCAAGTCAACAAGATAAAAGTTCAAATCAAAGCCTCCTTCGGAAGCCTCATAGCTTCCTTAACCCATAACAGGTTTATGTAGCCATCATTGTACAATTGTTCACATGCAGCCACGTTGTATAATCTTCTCAAGGCTGCCGGAAGCTCCCGACAGGAGTGTTTCCGGGGAGAATGATGTCGTCGATGTCGAACGCAATAGCAAATGAAGGCCTGCATATAAATACCGGCTTGTTATAGCTGTAACGAATTCTTTTCTTGTTCTGTTTTTTCCTTGAATGCCAAATCGGACACCATGCCTATAGTTCTTCCTCCTACACCGTCTAAGAGCAACCATAGCTTTTCTGTAATCAATAAATAACATTAGAAGGTAAATAACTATCAATAACTCATTGTAACCCTCTAACGTTAATACATATGCACTGCATAGTATTTTGACTTAATATACAAATCTCCTAAGTCTATACTAAACTGAGACTCAAATAGAACAAATATCACACCCAACTTCAATAGGTTAACAACACAAAATTTCAATATAGCAAAAGAAATCTCATGTTGGTCCACATACTGAGCTGAAAACACATACATCAAGCATGTTGGTCTACATACTGAGCTGAAAACACATACATCAAGCAAGAAGTTAGAACCACGCATTTATGCGCATCAATTTGAGATCAAGCCTCTACAATTCCACAATAAATAAACCCAGACATTTGAGATCGAACCGCTACAATTCCACAATAAATAAACCCAGACAACAAAATAAACTGTGACTTTGTAATTAAATAAAAAAAACTTCGAATTCGAAGAACCTTTGAGTCTCCAAGTGTATCTTTTATAACTAACTTAATGAGTAAAGTTAACTAATGAAAAACAAATTTGAAGACCAAATCATGGCTGTAGTCTAGGGGTTCATAATGTTTCATTCAAAAAGGTTACTGATACTGGCTGGTTTTCAACAACGAATGAAGCAGCCAAATCATGGATGCAGTCTAAGGACTCATCTGAAACAGATGCTACTTTGAATTCCAGGGTCTTATGTGTTCATGTTATGGCTCTTTCTTATTGATAGGGTTGTTTTAGGCAGCCATGTTTCATGTCGGGAATTTTGATATAAGTTGATATGAGAAATATTATTTGGTTTATTGTGGATGTTTTATTCCGAAAAGCTTAGAAAAAAAATATGTCAGTACTGTTAAGGTTGACTTATATGTTGAGCATAATGGTTGACCTTATTTAGTCATTTTTATTATGTGGGGTTGACTTAAAGTTTGTAGTTTTATTTATTTTTTATAGTGATTGGTAAATTGAAGGAAGAAAGTGCTTCTGACTTTTGTTAAGAATATTTCATGAAATTTGATTATTATTTTAATTTTGAGTTTTATTTTAATTTTTAAACATTTATGTTTTATAATATAGTGTTAATTAACATCATATAGTGATAATCCTGTTTTGCTAAGTACGGCTAAGCATTCAAATAGTGAAACAAATAACATCATATGAAGTTGATTGTACAATTCTTTTGCCAATTTAACTCACCATCAACATATTGGAAGCCTGACCATTTTCTTTAGTAGCTTGTTCATCAAGATATGCTGCCTATAATCAACTAATGAGTAAAAGAGTATGTGGATGAGAAGTATATTATTAAGTTAGAAGATTGAAAATTCAGCAACTCAACTCCACTTACATGCACCGGAAGCCAAAACTGTAGCAAATTGAATTTCCAGAGTAAATAGAGAGATGGCTCAGAAACTCCATAAGACAACATATCGTTTAATTCAATCATCATTCTATCCTTAAATATATAAAGAACAGGTAAGATGAGTAACTAATTTGACATTCAAAAAGAAAATGTTATGTGCATGTAGTAAAGAAATAGCTTTACTCTTTATGATTGTCAATGACAAGTATACTGAAATGCAAATAAGAAAAAGGCATTTTTACACAGCACTCTGACAACAAATACAAGGAGAAACAATACCAGTAAACTAAAAGATAACGGAAATTTTCTTGTGCTAAACTCAAGCAGTATATCATCATAAAATTCCAAACGATGTACCTTGTTCAAATCCTTAACTAGGGAAAAACATGTCCAGATTTCTGCCTCAGTCTCCCTGGAAAATGATAAACCTAGACGAGCTGCAATTCTGAATCCACGCAAAATTGTCCTTGTAGAGAGATTTCAAAAGCATCTTCATTTTCCAGTGGATGCTTATTAATATGTTCAGAGCTCCTAATTTCAAAATGCTGATTAGAGTATGATACTACCTACAAGGATCATCTTGAAATGACAGCTGAGACGGGATCATGGTTTCTAGGTGAATACATATGACCAAGTGGAGCACATATATCAGCATACTTTCAATATTGAAGGCAAAATCATAAAAGAATTACCTTTAAGGACCTCAAATCAGCAATTCCATTGGCATAATCATAAATTTTATTGGCAAAGGGATCATAAAATAAACTGCTTTCACAATCAGCAATGGATTAACATGACAGTCAGGAATAAAAGTAAATCTCTGAAGTTAAAAACTGATACTTTAGAGGTGGGGGAGACAAAAGTTTGATAATACCGATTAACTGTTAAGTCCATTCGCGATGTAATTTTGCAGAAATATTTGTCTTCTTTATTAGTGCATTTTGGCAGGAGAGGTGTAAAACTTTTTCCATCCCCTTGGAAGTTTTTGATTGTCTCAAAACTGATTACCTCACCCAATATAAATTTATTTATTTATTGAAACTAAAATAAGAACATAGATCTCACATATAATTTGTAGTTTAACAAGGATAGATATAATCTTGTATAACTCATGAACAAACCTCTACTATCGAAACTTTTACATGAACAAGGCATACTGGAAAACTCCGTCCAACATCAGCACGACAAGCTGAATGACAAAATTGCTTCCTTGCCCGTCAGATATATTATAGAAGAAAAAAGGTGTTTTAAAACTCACTAAAAATGAATAATATGCATCTAATTTATTTTATGTCAAATGATAGTCACAAAAACCTCCATAAGTTGAGCTATGGTGACCACATCAAAATCTTTCGGAGTTCTATTCAGTAGTAGATCTCTCTCTCTCTCACACACATACTAAGTAGGACTTATACCCTGCAACTCACTAAAGGTAAAAGAATCTTGTTATGCAAAAAGAAATTGGAGTATTAACAATACAGAGAAAAGTGAACGATATTTTATATCATAATTTTTATTTTAAAAAAAAGGAAAGGAAAAAAAGAAACAGATATGGTAGAATAGTATGTTGAAATATAAACTTAAAATAATTCCAAGAGCAGCTAAGCTCAACCAAGGATAATAATTTAGTTATAGAGGATAAAACCACGTCTGTTTATTATAGAGTCAGGGTACAATGAAATAAACTTGCAAGGAAACCAATGCTCGTCTTTATATTGAACCAGAAATAGTAGTACTAGTATCCGAAAGAGGGTGATATTTTACGAGCCCGCACATAAACTCTTTTAACTGAGAAAATTGTGGGGTATAAGAAGAATTTTACCTTTGTCCGGAAGAATTTTACTATACTGACCTGCCAATAAGGGCAAATGTCGATATTAAGGTATGTTGGCAAGATGTATTTAAAAGCTAGATAAGTATGTCTAGCACAGGATAAAACATATACTCAACTACATGCATCAACAACACTGGTGAGCTTAGCATTAGATTCACATTTGACAATATAGCCCATAACATACAATATATGATACAATTATGTACACGAATTTCTGGAAAGTGTATGGAATTATTATTCAACTATAGTAGCTTTATAATAGCAAAGCAACCACTACAAAGTTTCAGAACTTTACCATACTCTGATCAATTTCAGAAGATGCAAGTGAAATCACTCCAGCGAGTGCTTCAAGAGCTAAGCCTATGAAATACAATAGATAATTATACTGTCAGGACAGAGATATGATATGTTAATTTTAAACCATCTCAGCCAGTTAATTATAATCGTTCATCTTGTTACTAAGATATGATATGTCAGAGTATTTGATGAAGTTTACTTTAACGCATTCATCTAAAGGATTCTCGTTTTGAAAAAGTCTAGAGATATATTTGTATTACATATTTATAAGCTATCATCCAATTCTAATGCTCAACTTATTTTGTCAGGCTAGCTAATATTTCAATGGTTTATATTTTAGGAATGTGTTATCAATGTACCATTTTTGATGAATAAGGAAATGATCTAGATAACCAAAAATGCTTCAATTTTACTATCAATAAACTATGAAGCTCACACGGTGTGTCGCCATGTCGGACACGTGTCGGACACGGATACTTGTACGACACGCGTACGACACGTATCTGACACATTTTTGAAGTGTCTAATGAAAAAAATATTTGAATTCCAGCGGACACAGATATGGCACTTTATTTCAAATAAATGACACACCTTACTTCAAATAAAGGACACGGACCAACTCAAAAAATTTCACAATTTAAAAAAAAAAAAACCAAACTCAAGTTTTCAGAATTTAAAAAAAAAATTGCTTTTAAACTAATTGCACAACCTTGTTCATCGTCATGTTGTGAAAGAAATTGAAACACATATTCATTTATCCATTCTTTGAAGAGAAACAAGATGACACCACATAAAGCGGTAGCTTTAGTATATATGTATAGTAACCTTCGACTTCTATCAAGGAGTACTCCCTAATATCATCAAGAGGAAACTAGAATGTGGGATGTTGCTGGAGATGAGTTTGGATTATTAGATGACAGTGAATTTCTTGAAGTATCTGACTTGTCTTTGAATGAGCTAGACTTAGAGACTGGTTTTCTCAATGTGGAGTGACTATGATATGATCTATATCATTTTATTTTAGTGGATTTATGTCTTTTCTTCTCATTGATTGAAAGTATTAAGTTTACATTAAACATTTGTGTAAAAAAGTGTAAATAAGCATAAACTTTGCTTATCATTTTAAACTCTTTATAAATATACTCATAAATTGCATTATTATATAAATATCTAAAACATATATAGCCGTGATCGAAGTCCTCGTGTCCGTGTCCGTGTCGTGTCCCGTGTCCGGGCTTCATAGTCAATAAATAAGCCGTGCCCTCGAAAATGCATCAGATCCATTACCAAATACCTAAAAACCAAAAAGGTACTTGTCAATCACTGATATAACTGATTTATAGCTTTAAAATTAAATAACTTGTTCTTTTAAAAAAACATCAATTATTTCAGAAATTGTGACAACGTGAAATTGAGAACATACCATAGAGATGCATATGAAATGAAACCTGGTGAAATAATGGATTGTAACTTGTTAATAGGAATTGAATTGTGTAACCCTAACTTTGTATGTGAATGATAAAAAAGGGAATGGAATTTTTGACAAAACCTGGTCATTGACATAGTTTTCGAGATACACGTCTCTATAGTGAAGCACCTTCAAATTTGGATATGTGAGATGAAATGCCATCGTCAGAATACGTAAAACTCCCTCCAAATCATAACAACGTCGCCGGAATCAGAACATGAGACGACGTTGTAAGAAATTCCCATAAATCGTGAAACCAATACGCGTTATCTCCTTCCGCAACAACAAACTCGAGATTGGTGATGATTTTGGAGTTTACCTTTGAGATCATGGTAATACAATCATGGAAATGAAGATGGTGAAGGGGATTTAGGTTTTGTATTGATAAGAGAGAAAGACAGAAGCATAATCTGAGAATCGTATAAAAAAAATTTTTAAAAAAAATTAAAATAAAAAAGAATAATAATAATTTAGCGTTGCGCTGGCCGGGAGCCTCCACATACCATGAAACCATACCCCTAACATGTATCCGTCGAGCAGGAACTTTCGAACCATCTCTGCCAACCCTTGTGGACTTACTAGGTTCTAGGTTCAGCCTAAGACACAGCGGTTAGAGAAACCTTTTCATAGTAGGAAGGACCGTAGCATGGATCAATGATCAGAGGATTTCTGTTACACAAGATCCTCAAAGAGGCAAGTGTAGAGCATACTTTCATCTCTGTGGAGTACCTATGGATAGAACATAAGAGTTTAAGCTTTCAGAGAGAAGAGAAGTGTTTAGAACATGTTTAGACTGAAAGCACACATTTAATTGTATTTCAACTTGTGAAAATATGATACAAGAGCTTCCCTTATATAGGAAAAGAGAAGCGTAGAAAGCAAGCCAGCACTCAGCAAACAAAGACACGTTACACACTAGTGGCCGACACACTAATTGCCACTTTTGACTTAAAACAGAAAAAGATAAATACAGTACTAGTGGCAGACACACTAATTGCCACTCTCTGACTAAAATAAAGATAAGATAAGCTTATCCGGTCCCGCCACTAAGCATGATGGAGCATCTTTCAGTAGTGGAAGACAAACTTTTGATTTATCACAGATTGTGATAAGATTCTGGTTCCACGCGTCACATTATTTTTTTATAATTGGCTCATGTGATGGTGACATGTTTGGATCAGAGTATTCTCCTTCTGAGAGTTTGTTTGTCATATAGTATGACTCATACTCACAGCTGTCCCTTATCATATCTTCGTACCGATTCTGTGCATAGTACTCTGGATCAATGTGGACTGAGTATAGTGCTATGTCTTCAAAAGT
This sequence comes from Lathyrus tuberosus, assembly GCA_022829125.1. Classification (NCBI taxonomy): domain Eukaryota; kingdom Viridiplantae; phylum Streptophyta; class Magnoliopsida; order Fabales; family Fabaceae; genus Lathyrus; species Lathyrus tuberosus. The sequence continues at coordinate 4,378,307 of JALAZF010000305.1, forward strand.
ATCTTCGTCAAGATCATGTGGGAGTGGAGGATAGAGTGATGACTCATCCTGCTTGCTGTCTTCAGTCATATCTTGATCGTTGATTCTTTGATCATCCCTTTGAACAAATTCTTGAAAATTCATTTCTGCAAGTTGTTCCTCAATGTTCATCTGAGATGCATTATTGTTGACCCTTGAGCTTTCTCCAACCTCATGTGTCGACCAACTTGTCCATGGAGGTTTCCAACAGTGAGGATCAGGATCATCTGGTAGCTTCACAGCTTGCCATTGCGGAGGAAGGTTTCCATGACTAATACAAGTTGTATTGACTGGACCTTTAATAGGATCATAAAGATTAATTAAATTAACATAATCCATTAAAGCTTTTAACTCTTCCAGGCTTGTGGGATAATCATCAATGGTTTCCCAAGCATTAATGTAACTCTTGCAAACTAGAAGCTGGGTTCTAGGATCAGTTTGATATGGACGATGAAGGATGTACACTGTCTTGCAGTTACTTCGAGCTTCCACAGTTGGGCACCATTCTTTAAGATCATTAACGGCTAGGCTGAGATTTTCTCTCCACCAGTTTAACGGAGAGAACCATTCTAGGGCAGTCCATATCAAAGACCTGTGCTTTCTAGGGTTCATCAGATGTTCATACATATCAATGGTAGGAATAAGGACTGGCATAGCGTATAAGCTTGTAGCACACCAAAGATACCATAATTGATTTTTTGTGAATCTAAAAGCAGGGTTTATCAAAAATGGTAAATGGAAAGGAGTATCTGGGAAGAAAGGTGTATGGTCAGGAAGAGGCTTCTTTCTAATGATTTTGAACAGAAAGTAAAAAAGGTTATTCCTGGCATATTCTTTCAACTGAGATACGGAGAAGGAGTGGTTGACTCTTGGAGGAAAGTTCATGGTGACCGAGGCATTGGATGGAATAGGACGGACCATTAAGATTAATGGGAAGGTATGCCTGGTGGTGATGACTTGGATGGGTTTCATGGGTCTGGATAATAGATCCGGGATCACATTCTGGGTTCCTTTGATGTGTTTCACTGTGAAATCATATCTAGAGAACCAGTCCTTAAGCCTCAATGTCTGTGGATCTGGAGGCATCTTATTTTTGAATTCCAGAATCTTAGGAAAAGACGAGTTGTCCATCTGGACCTCGAAGTGGTAACCTCTGAGGTGGAAGTCAAACTTCTGGATTCCCATCTTTACTGCAAGTGCTTCTTTGTAAGTGGTGTGGTAATGCTTTTCTGCATCTTTGAACTGACCACTGGCGTGGCCACAATAGTATTTCTTGCCACCTATTTCTTCAATCAGAACTGCTCCCCAATAGTGGTCACTTGCATCAATCTGGAGGACTCGTTTTCCTTCTCCAGGGATTTTTAGATCAGGAGGAGATTGGGCTATTTCTTTCAAAGTTCTTACAGCTTTGGTTTGTTCTTCTCCCCATGGTGGTGGTTTCTTCTTCAGCAATAGAGACAGAGCACTGGTGTATCTGGCAAGTCTGGGAATGAAGTCTCTGATATAATTGATTATACCGAGAAATTGCTGAATCTGTTTGACTGTGAGATTTTCATCTGGAAAGTTTAATAATTCTTGAGCAATGTGAGGTTGAGGGCGATACTTTCCATTAGAGAAATGCATTCCTAAGAAGTCAATCTCAGTTTGGCCCAATTGACTCTTCTTCTCAGAAAGTATTATTCCATGTTGTTGGGCTAACTTATGGAACTGGCCCAATAACTGTTTGTGAGTCTTCTCGTCTTTGGAGAATAGTAACCCATCATCAATGTAGATGAGAGCACTATGGAGAATGGGCTCAAATATCTTTGTCATGGCGTTCTGGAATAGTGATGGGGCAACCTTAAGCCCAAAAGGTAGAACAGTCCATTGGTACTGGGCATTAGGTATGCAAAAGGCTGTTTTTGGACGATCCTTTGGGTCGATACCCAATTGCCAAAAACCTGACTTTAAGTCAAACTTTGAATAGATCTGGGCGTCCTTGATGAACACGTTCAGAGATGCAGCCTTAGGAATAGGGAACTTGTCATCTTGAAGGAAGTGGTTCAGAGGCTTGTAATCGATTACAAGTCTTTTCTTTCCTCTGACTTTTTTAGATCTTTTTTCAACATAGAAGGCTTGGCAAGCCCACTCAGATTTCGTGGGTTCTATCAGCCCTTGTTTGAGCAGCTGGCTGCATTCTTCTCTTGCCAAGGCATAATCAGAAGGACTCATTCCAGGATGAGTGGCCTTTGTTGGATTAATATCTTCATTAAGCTTGAATGGAAGTTGGACAAAGAAGTCCTTGTTCTTCCATAAGGGTTCTGGATGAAGGAACTTCTCATGGCTATCCGCACAGAGCTTGAGAAGCTTTGACTTAATCTCTTCATACCCCGTAGGAACATTTGACAAGGAATACAGCTTCATGATCTGAGAGAATGGTCAGAATTCTCTCTTGTACTTGATTCCAGTGGCAAGGATTTGGAGTTTCTCGGCTGCCACATAAACATCCATTCCAATGACAATGTCTTTGGCTGGAAGTTTTGTTCCTATGACCTGTGTCCAGATAATGCAGTCTGGGAAGAACTTGATTCCTATCTTGTTCTTTGTTATCAAGTTCGTTGTAAAGGTCTCTCCATCTGCTGCCATAAAATAAGCTTTATGATCTTTCCATAACTCCATTGGCAAGATGTCAGGATTCATCATCGTAATTTGTGCTCCAGTGTCCATGTATGCCATGACCTTCTTAGGTCGTGAGAATTTTGCAGCTAGAACATGGATTTCTACACAGGGTAAAGGAGGAGTAGGGAGAGAGCTTCCTACTTCCTTGTAAGAGTAAACAGGGACAAAATCTTCACCTCCTGAATCTGAGAGGGAGGTTCCTTCAGACGAGTAGTCTTGAAGGGCGAAGACTGTCTCTTCGTCAGCTGAGCTTTGTTCAGAGTAAACTGATTCCAGGTCTCCTTCGACAGGATGAAGGGAGTTGATCAGTTTAGCAGCCTTGTGTTTATTGTTAGGACATTCTTTGGAGTAATGTCCTTTCTGTCCGCAGATGAAACATCTTTGGGATTTTCCCTTTCCACGAAAGGGTTTCTTCTTGAAGAACTTGACCCCTTTTTTCTTCTTTCTTTTGTAATCCTTGAAGGATTTGTATTTCTGTTTATGATGTTTCTTTCTGGTGGGGCAGCTACACTTCTTGTCTATGCATTTAATCTCCAGATAAGACTTCTTACAAGCCTTGTTGTACTTGGACTTTTGGCTAAGGACTTCTGAAAATTGTTGATGAAGTCTGCATAGTTTATCTAGAGCTTCTAGCGTCATCTGATGGATTTGTCCAAGACTCATGGAGGGAATGTCTTTCTATGCTGCAGCTATCATTTTGTGGAGTTCAGGTTGAATCTCCTGGGGCAAAGATGCTACGTAAGTGTTCTTGAGACTGGTATCATTAAAACCATTTAGAGCATAGAATCTCTGAAGCATCCTATGATAATGCTTATCTATGTCCTTGGTTTTGAGAGAGCAACATTTCATCTCAAAGAACTCTTGTCTGTACTTCTTGTTGTGGATGTCAACATCTCCAATGAATACTTGATGTATAACACCGAGGAGATTGGATGTAGTGTGTAAGCGGTGTAACTCATCCTGTTTGACAGCTCCAAGATTAATGTACCACTCTTTCATTGTTCCTGTCATGCGGCAACAGAATTCTTCGATTACTTTGTAGGGATCAGCAGTGGTTTTCATCAATTGTGTGTCGAGCCAAGCACCAAAGTCTAGGATCCTTTTTCTCCATTTACTGGGTGGTATATCGTCAATGGTGAACCAAGGTCCACCTGTGGATTTGGTCTTTTCAGCTTCTGGAGTTTCCTGAGAGGATTATTCAAAGAAGGTATCTTCCTCCTTTATGTTAGCCATGAAGAGCTTCGGAATAAGATCCTTTTCTGGTTCAGTCCCTAGAGATTCGTTTTCTAGGGATATCGTCTGCTGTGTCTCATCAGAGTCTGTGCTTGGATATAGCTTGTCTTCATCGTCTCTAAACCAATTGTTACTCCTGGGTGTAGAAGGTTCCGTGGCCAATTGATCTTCTTCTTGTGATGTTGAAGTGTCAGCGACGGACTGGTTGTCTGGAGAAGATTCATTCTTTGTTGTGATGGCCAAGGCTTCATAGGCTTTGTCAGGATTCTCTTCATTTCTGGGGAATGTAGTAAGAGGTGTTTTAGGAACATCCTGAGAGTCTGATGATGAAGTGCTCATTCGAGTAGTATGTCTTTTGGATCTCGAAGTTGAGGTTTCTTGGGGCTTGGTAAACCTTAGCTTTCTAGCTTCTGATGACCAGTACTTCTTCGGTGGAGCAGTTAGGAAGCCAGATAAGTCAGGCTGGGCTGGCCTGGTTGGAGAAGCAGTTAGGAAGCCAGATAGATCCGGTTCTGAGGGTCTGGCTGGTCTTGAGTAATAAGAAGGATAAGCTGGGATGCCATGGAATGATTCTTGGGCAGGCTTTTCTTCTTGCTTGTGAGTTTTCCTAACATATTCTTCTATCTCTCTAATCTGAGCTTGCAGATTGTTCATTTCTCTCTCCTTTTTCGTGAAGTCATAACTGAAGACTTCTGCGCCATGGATATGGCTGAGTTCTTGATCTAAGGAGGCCACCTGAGCTTTGAGAGATTTGTAGCTTCGTCTTAACTTCGTGGAAAATCCCTTGAGATACTCTTCTGTGTCCCTAGTAATCTTGTCCATCTTTTTGTCAAGATTCTGGAGCATCTCGTTTTGTGCCACCATGTTCTCGGATTGCCAGTTGAGAACTTCTTCGGCCTGGGTCAAAGGCTTCATTCTCCCATCAGCTTGAACTTCAGAGGGATTGATGAACGGCTTTGATGTCCTATTGGTGATAGGATCTATTTTCCTTTCTAGCGGAGGAAAATGCTGGCCATACTCTGGTGTAGTGGCTGTATACATGAAGCAAGGGAATGGTTGCGTTTGTTGAGGAGGTTCTGCTGATCTGCAATGGTCCTTGGGAGACCATGATACTAAAGTGGGATCATCAGGAGGCAGAAGTCCTTCCTTTCTTAGGATTGCAAGTCCTTCCTCATAGATAGACAGTGGCTTCTTCTTTTCATGGATTCCAATCCATGGGCCATCTTCAGGGTATGATCTTCTTTGAGGAGGAGGTTGTGGTTTGCATGCTCCTTTCTTCTTAGACTTTGGGCGAATGATATCTCTGTCGATATCATCGTCATGCATCCAACAGTCACAATCAGGGTCGCATTTGGAGGGATCAACATCCCATATGAAGTGTCCTTCTATCTTGTCCGTATAGATGGGTTTAGCATCTGATGTAACGGCATGAATAGGGCACCAGGTTTCTTCAAGAGCAGGTCTGATCATCATTGTTTGAAAGATCTGGGAAGACGAGCTGGATTCTTCCTCAGGTTTCTTGAAGATAGTCTTAACCGTCTTGTCTGGGTATCTTTTGAAAGAAACCTCTTGGGACTGGATTGGTCTTCTATCCGCATGGAGTCTTTCATAGTTAGTCATCCATTCTAGAGGAATAAGATGAGCTAACTCTTTTCTGTCAATCTTCCTGGGGATCTGAACGATTGAGGGTACTTCTTCTCTGCCGGCCATAACCAACAAGGAGTCAGAAGAGCAACCTGTAGTGGGAAGATCTATGGCATGATTCTGCAGATGGTAGATGATCTGGTGGTGAAGAGTAGCCACCATAGCTTCAGGGACTTGGTCGGATCCAGTGATCTGAATCTGAACTTTTAATCTGGTAGACAAGGTACTGTCACTGAGGCTGACGTTGTAGTTGGGATACACCGTAAGAACAACACTTCCAGCATGAAGTGAGGTTAACACAGTTCCTATAACAGCGTTCTCATAATTAAGATAGCTAGAGTCTAGCAAAGCTATCTTGGCAAAGACTGGTTGGTTCTTCCTTCCATGTAGTGAAAGGATAAGTCTGACGGCTCCAAAGTGGAGAGTCGTGTAACCTTCACGTTTCCACCCGTTGATGAGATCTTGGGAGATCTCCAGATCTACGTATTGTTCTTGGTTGGTAGCCTGGAGGCTACACTGATCCAGTCTTGACGTCTGGATGTATTCTTTGACGGTGCTAGGTCTATTTGTAGATATGAGGGTTCTAATGGATCTCGTGAGGGAATTATGTCTTCTGAATATATTGTAAGGATTCAGAAGTGGAGGAACAGTCTCAGCGATCTGAGCATCTTCCGGGACATAGGAATATTCTATAAGGTTTTCTATTTTATTAGAGAGAGTCTTTTTACAGAGTTTGGGAAGCGAGAGGGATGAGGTCGTTACAATAGGTTGGGTGTTTGTAGTTTCAGTTGTCTCCATGATGAACTGGGTTTCTCTCTTACTCACTCTCGTTCTCATGTTCACACCATATTTACCGCCTCTTTCTTGAGCAGGCTCTGATACCACGCTGGCCGGGAGCCTCCACATACCATGAAACCATACCCCTAACATGTATCCGTCGAGCAGGAACTTTCGAACCATCTCTGCCAACCCTTGTGGACTTACTAGGTTCTAGGTTCAGCCTAAGACACAGCGGTTAGAGAAACCTTTTCATAGTAGGAAGGACCGTAGCATGGATCAATGATCAGAGGATTTCTGTTACACAAGATCCTCAAAGAGGCAAGTGTAGAGCATACTTTCATCTATGTGGAGTACCTATGGATAGAACATAAGAGTTTAAGCTTTCAGAGAGAAGAGAAGTGTTTAGAACATGTTTAGACTGAAAGCACACATTTAATTGTATTTCAACTTGTGAAAATATGATACAAGAGCTTCCCTTATATAGGAAAAGAGAAGCGTAGAAAGCAAGCCAGCACTCAGCAAACAAAGACACGTTACACACTAGTGGCCGACACACTAATTGCCACTTTTGACTTAAAACAGAAAAAGATAAATACAGTACTAGTGGCAGACACACTAATTGCCACTCTCTGACTAAAATAAAGATAAGATAAGCTTATCCGGTCCCGCCACTAAGCATGATGGAGCATCTTTCAGTAGTGGAAGACAAACTTTTGATTTATCACAGATTGTGATAAGATTCTGGTTCCACGCGTCACATTATTTTTTTATAATTGGCTCATGTGATGGTGACATGTTTGGATCAGAGTATTCTCCTTCTGAGAGTTTGTTTGTCATATAGTATGACTCATACTCACAGCTGTCCCTTATCATATCTTCGTACCGATTCTGTGCATAGTACTCTGGATCAATGTGGGCTGAGTATAGTGCTATGTCTTCAAAAGTATCTTCGTCAAGATCATGTGGGAGTGGAGGATAGAGTGATGACTCATCCTGCTTGCTGTCTTCAGTCATATCTTGATCGTTGATTCTTTAATCATCCCTTTGAACAAATTCTTGAAAATTCATTTCTGCAAGTTGTTCCTCAATGTTCATCTGAGATGCATTATTGTTGACCCTTGAGCTTTCTCCAACCTCATGTGTCGACCAAATTGTCCATGGAGGTTTCCAACAGTGAGGATCAGGATCATCTGGTAGCTTCACAGCTTGCCATTGCGGAGGAAGGTTTCCATGACTAATACAAGTTGTATTGACTGGACCTTTAATAGGATCATAAAGATTAATTAAATTAACATAATCCATTAAAGCTTTTAACCCTTCCAGGCTTGTGGGATAATCATCAATGGTTTCCCAAGCATTAATGTAACTCTTGCAAACTAGAAGCTGGGTTCTAGGATCAGTTTGATATGGACGATGAAGGATGTACACTGTCTTGCAGTTACTCCGAGCTTCCACAGTTGGGCACCATTCTTTAAGATCATTAACGGCTAGGCTGAGATTTTCTCTCCACCAGTTTAACGGAGAGAACCATTCTAGGGCAGTCCATATCAAAGACCTGTGCTTTCTAGGGTTCATCAGATGTTCATACATATCAATGGTAGGAATAAGGACTGGCATAGCGTATAAGCTTGTAGCACACCAAAGATACCATAATTGATTTTTTGTGAATCTGAAAGCAGGGTTTATCAAAAATGGTAAATGGAAAGGAGTATCTGGGAAGAAAGGTGTATGGTCAGGAAGAGGCTTCTTTCTAATGATTTTGAACAGAAAGTAAAAAAGGTTATTCCTGGCATATTCTTTCAACTGAGATACGGAGAAGGAGTGGTTGACTCTTGGAGGAAAGTTCATGGTGACCGAGGCATTGGATGGAATAGGACGGACCATTAAGATTAATGGGAAGGTATGCCTGGTGGTGATGACTTGGATGGGTTTCATGGGTCTGGATAATAGATCCGGGATCACATTCTGGGTTCCTTTGATGTGTTTCACTGTGAAATCATATCTAGAGAACCAGTCCTTAAGCCTCAATGTCTATGGATCTGGAGGCATCTTATTTTTGAATTCCAGAATCTTAGGAAAAGACGAGTTGTCCATCTGGACCTCGAAGTGGTAACCTCTGAGGTGGAAGTCAAACTTCTGGATTCCCATCTTTACTGCAAGTGCTTCTTTGTAAGTGGTGTGGTAATGCTTTTCTGCATCTTTGAACTGACCACTGGCGTGGCCACAATAGTATTTCTTGCCACCTATTTCTTCAATCAGAACTGCTCCCCAATAGTGGTCACTTGCATCAGTCTGGAGGACTCGTTTTCCTTCTCCAGGGATTTTTAGATCAGGAGGAGATTGGGCTATTTCTTTCAAAGTTCTTACAACTTTGGTTTGTTCTTCTCCCCATGGTGGTGGTTTCTTCTTCAGCAATAGAGACAGAGCACTGGTGTATCTGGCAAGTCTGGGAATGAAGTCTCTGATATAATTGATTATACCGAGAAATTGCTGAATCTGTTTGACTGTGAGATTTTCATCTGGAAAGTTTAATAATTCTTGAGCAATGTGAGGTTGAGGGCGATACTTTCCATTAGAGAAATGCATTCCTAAGAAGTCAATCTCAGTTTGGCCCAATTGACTCTTCTTCTCAGAAAGTATTATTCCATGTTGTTGGGCTAACTTATGGAACTGGCCCAATAACTGTTTGTGAGTCTTCTCGTCTTTGGAGAATAGTAACCCATCATCAATGTAGATGAGAGCACTATGGAGAATGGGCTCAAATATCTTTGTCATGGCGTTCTGGAATAGTGATGGGGCAACCTTAAGCCCAAAAGGTAGAACAGTCCATTGGTACTGGGCATTAGGTATGCAAAAGGCTGTTTTTGGACGATCCTTTGGGTCGATACCCAATTGCCAAAAACCTGACTTTAAGTCAAACTTTGAATAGATCTGGGCGTCCTTGATGAACACGTTCAGAGATGCAGCCTTAGGAATAGGGAACTTGTCATCTTGAAGGAAGTGGTTCAGAGGCTTGTAATCGATTACAAGTCTTTTCTTTCCTCTGACTTTTTCAGATCTTTTTTCAACATAGAAGGCTTGGCAAGCCCACTCAGATTTCGTGGGTTCTATCAGCCCTTGTTTGAGCAGCTGGCTGCATTCTTCTCTTGCCAAGGCATAATCAGAAGGACTCATTCCAGGATGAGTGGCCTTTGTTGGATTAATATCTTCATTAAGCTTGAATGGAAGTTGGACAAAGAAGTCCTTGTTCTTCCATAAGGGTTCTGGATGAAGGAACTTCTCATGGCTATCCGCACAGAGCTTGAGAAGCTTTGACTTAATCTCTTCATACCCCGTAGGAACATTTGACAAGGAATACAGCTTCATGATCTGAGAGAATGGTCGGAATTCTCTCTTGTACTTGATTCCAGTGGCAAGGATTTGGAGTTTCTCGGCTGCCACATAAACATCCATTCCAATGACAATGTCTTTGGCTGGAAGTTTTGTTCCTATGACCTGTGTCCAGATAATGCAGTCTGGGAAGAACTTGATTCCTATCTTGTTCTTTGTTATCAAGTTCGTTGTAAAGGTCTCTCCATCTGCTGCCATAAAATAAGCTTTATGATCTTTCCATAACTCCATTGGCAAGATGTCAGGATTCATCATCGTAATTTGTGCTCCAGTGTCCATGTATGCCATGACCTTCTTAGGTCGTGAGAATTTTGCAGCTAGAACATGGATTTCTACACAGGGTAAAGGAGGAGTAGGGAGAGAGCTTCCTACTTCCTTGTAAGAGTAAACAGGGACAAAATCTTCACCTCCTGAATCTGAGAGGGAGGTTCCTTCAGACGAGTAGTCTTGAAGGGCGAAGACTGTCTCTTCGTCAGCTGAGCTTTGTTCAGAGTAAACTGATTCCAGGTCTCCTTCGACAGGATGAAGGGAGTTGATCAGTTTAGCAGCCTTGTGTTTATTGTTAGGACATTCTTTGGAGTAATGTCCTTTCTGTCCGCAGATGAAACATCTTTGGGATTTTCCCTTTCCACGAAAGGGTTTCTTCTTGAAGAACTTGACCCCTTTTTTCTTCTTTCTTTTGTAATCCTTGAAGGATTTGTATTTCTGTTTATGATGTTTCTTTCTGGTGGGGCAGCTACACTTCTTGTCTTTGCATTTAATCTCCAGATAAGACTTCTTACAAGCCTTGTTGTACTTGGACTTTTGGCTAAGGACTTCTGAAAATTGTTGATGAAGTCTGCATAGTTTATCTAGAGCTTCTAGCGTCATCTGATGGATTTGTCCAAGACTCATGGAGGGAATGTCTTTCTGTGCTGCAGCTATCATTTTGTGGAGTTCAGGTTGAATCTCCTGGGGCAAAGATGCTACGTAAGTGTTCTTGAGACTGGTATCATTAAAACCATTTAGAGCATAGAATCTCTGAAGCATCCTATGATAATGCTTATCTATGTCCTTGGTTTTGAGAGAACAACATTTCATCTCAAAGAACTCTTGTCTGTACTTCTTGTTGTGGATGTCAACATCTCCAATGAATACTTGATGTATAACACCGAGGAGATTGGATGTAGTGTGTAAGCGGTGTAACTCATCCTGTTTGACAGCTCCAAGATTAATGTACCACTCTTTCATTGTTCCTGTCATGCGGCAACAGAATTCTTCGATTACTTTGTAGGGATCAGCAGTGGTTTTCATCAATTGTGTGTCGAGCCAAGCACCAAAGTCTAGGATCCTTTTTCTCCATTTACTGGGTGGTATATCGTCAATGGTGAACCAAGGTCCACCTGTGGATTTGGTTTTTTTAGCTTCTGGAGTTTCCTGAGAGGATTCTTCAAAGAAGGTATCTTCCTCCTTTATGTTAGCCATGAAGAGCTTCGGAATAAGATCCTTTTCTGGTTCAGTCCCTAGAGATTCGTTTTCTAGGGATATCGTCTGCTGTGTCTCAGCAGAGTCTGTGCTTGGATATAGCTTGTCTTCATCGTCTCTAAACCAATTGTTACTCCTGGGTGTAGAAGGTTCCGTGGCCAATTGATCTTCTTCTTGTGATGTTGAAGTGTCAGCGACGGACTGGTTGTCTGGAGAAGATTCATTCTTTGTTGTGATGGCCAAGGCTTCATAGGCTTTGTCAGGATTCTCTTCATTTCTGGGGAATGTAGTAAGAGGTGTTTCAGGAACATCCTGAGAGTCTGATGATGAAGTGCTCATTCGAGTAGTATGTCTTTTGGATCTCGAAGTTGAGGTTTCTTGGGGCTTGGTAAACCTTAGCTTTCTAGCTTCTGATGACCAGTACTTCTTCGGTGGAGCAGTTAGGAAGCCAGATAAGTCAGGCTGGGCTGGCCTGGTTGGAGAAGCAGTTAGGAAGCCAGATAGATCCGGTTCTGAGGGTCTGGCTGGTCTTGAGTAATAAGAAGGATAAGCTGGGATGCCATGGAATGATTCTTGGGCAGGCTTTTCTTCTTGCTTGTGAGTTTTCCTAACATATTCTTCTATCTCTCTAATATGAGCTTGCAGATTGTTCATTTCTCTCTCCTTTTTCGTGAAGTCATAACTGAAGACTTCTGCGCCATGGATATGGCTGAGTTCTTGATCTAAGGAGGCCACCTGAGCTTTGAGAGATTTGTAGCTTCGTCTTAACTTCGTGGAAAATCCCTTGAGATACTCTTCTGTGTCCCTAGTAATCTTGTCCATCTTTTTGTCAAGATTCTGGAGCATCTCGTTTTGTGCCACCATGTTCTCGGATTGCCAGTTGAGAACTTCTTCGGCCTGGGTCAAAGGCTTCATTCTCCCATCAGCTTGAACTTCAGAGGGATTGATGAACGGCTTTGATGTCCTATTGGTGATAGGATCTATTTTCCTTTCTAGCGGAGGAAAATGCTGGCCATACTCTGGTGTAGTGGCTGTATACATGAAGCAAGGGATTGGTTGCGTTTGTTGAGGAGGTTCTGCTGATCTGCAATGGTTCTTGGGAGACCATGATACTAAAGTGGGATCATCAGGAGGCAGAAGTCCTTCCTTTCTTAGGATTGCAAGTCCTTCCTCATAGATAGACAGTGGCTTCTTCTTTTCATGGATTCCAATCCATGGGCCATCTTCAGGGTATGATCTTCTTTGAGGAGGAGGTTGTGGTTTGCATGCTCCTTTCTTCTTAGACTTTGGGCGAATGATATCTCTGTCGATATCATCGTCATGCATCCAACAGTCACAATCAGGGTCGCATTTGGAGGGATCAACATCCCATATGAAGTGTCCTTCTATCTTGTCCGTATAGATGGGTTTAGCATCTGATGTAACGGCATGAATAGGGCACCAGGTTTCTTCAAGAGCAGGTCTGATCATCATTGTTTGAAAGATCTGGGAAGACGAGCTGGATTCTTCCTCAGGTTTCTTGAAGATAGTCTTAACCGTCTTGTCTGGGTATCTTTTGAAAGAAACCTCTTGGGACTGGATTGGTCTTCTATCCGCATGGAGTCTTTCATAGTTAGTCATCCATTCTAGAGGAATAAGATGAGCTAACTCTTTTCTGTCAATCTTCCTGGGGATCTGAACGATTGAGGGTACTTCTTCTCTGCCGGCCATAACCAACAAGGAGTCAGAAGAGAAACCTGTAGTGGGAAGATCTATGGCATGATTCTGCAGACGGTAGATGATCTGGTGGTGAAGAGTAGCCACCATAGCTTCAGGGACTTGGTCGGATCCAGTGATCTGAATCTGAACTTTTAATCTGGTAGACAAGGTACTGTCACTGAGGCTGACGTTGTAGTTGGGATACACCGTAAGAACAACACTTCCAGCATGAAGTAAGGTTAACACAGTTCCCATAACAGCGTTCTCATAATTAAGATAGCTAGAGTCTAGCAAAGCTATCTTGGCAAAGACTGGTTGGTTCTTCCTTCCATGTAGTGAAAGGATAAGTCTGACGGCTCCAAAGTGGAGAGTCGTGTAACCTTCACGTTTCCACCCGTTGATGAGATCTTGGGAGATCTCCAGATCTACGTATTGTTCTTGGTTGGTAGCCTGGAGGCTACACTGATCCAGTCTTGACGTCTGGATGTATTCTTTGACGGTGCTAGGTTTATTTGTAGATATGAGGGTTCTAATGGATCTCGTGAGGGAATTATGTCTTCTGAATATATTGTAAGGATTCAGAAATGGAGGAACAGTCTCAGCGATCTGAGCATCTTCCGGGACATAGGAATATTCTATAAGGTTTTCTATTTTATTAGAGAGAGTCTTTTTACAGAGTTTGGGAAGCGAGAGGGATGAGGTCGTTACAATAGGTTGGGTGTTTGTAGTTTCAGTTGTCTCCATGATGAACTGGGTTTCTCTCTTACTCACTCTCGTTCTCATGTTCACACCATATTTACCCCCTCTTTCTTGAGCAGGCTCTGATACCACGCTGGCCGGGAGCCTCCACATACCATGAAACCATACCCCTAACAATATTAGTAAAAAGTTTTTAAAAAGAAAATTAAATTGTTTTAATTGGCTTTGACAGAAATCATGGGTGAGTAGTTGTGTAAATCTATGACTGACATTAATTCTTGCATTTTTTTAACTATTTATTTTTGTACAAACGAGCAATTTCTTATTATTAATAATAATAATAATAATAATAATAATAATAATAATAATAATAGTAATAATAGTGCGCAAGAGATTGAAACTGCAAACAAAATACAGGAGGAGGAGATTACTCTGATATCCCAGGAAAAACCTAGCAACAATGACAAATCCACTACAGAGAAGCTGATTTAGGAGAATTTGAACCTAGAGGCAACGATTGAAGTACAACCAAAGCCATGGGTGGATGTAATAAAAGGAAATCGAGATCTGAACAAGGGGATGACGGTAGAATTTGTGGCACCATCGATTGTGAATGGAAGCATTGAAATTGAAATTGAAGAAGAAGATGTTGCTGATGAGCTAGAATTTTGGAAGCATTCGATTATTCTATTTGCTTTGGGAGAACCCCTGTCGATGAATGCGGTCAAGAAATTTATGGAGAAGACATGGAATTTCGTGGCGCTCCCAGACCTATATTATAATGAAGAAGGTTATTTCTTGGTGAGATTCCGGGAGGAAGAAGATAAGGAAAAGATACTAGCCCAGGGACCCTACTTCATAAATGGGAAACCTATTTTCATTTGTCAATGGACTCATGACTTTGAAATGAAGGAGGATCTGTTAAGAGTTTTGCCTATATGGATAACTTTGCCTAACCTTCCCTTGCATCTTTGCGGAGAAAGAAGTATCTCCAAGATTGCAAGTGCAGTTGGGAAACCTATTACGACTGATGAATGCACGGCCAAAAAACTGCATATATCATATGTTGAGTGCTGGTGGAAATGGACATTACGCAGGAAATGAGAGAGAGTGTTATCATCAAAGATCATACAAGCAAGAGCATGGAGCAGAGAATTGAATATGAGTGGAAGCCTTTGTATTGCCACACATGTTTAAATATTGGCCATGACTGCGCTCTGAAGAAGAACAATGGGAAGAAGCAAGTGGTGAACAAGGTGTGGAAACCTACTGTTAGTCACAATGTTGAGACTCAAAAGAAAGACAACGAAGATCAACCATAAGAAGAAGTGCCAAGTAGATAGGAGAATGAGCAAGATGAAAAGGAAAAGCCTAATGATGAATGGAAAGTGGTCACAGCAGGGAGGTCGGATAAAGGTAAGAAAGCCATGACTCACACCCCTCAAAGCTCATTTATGCCCTTTCAAAATACTTTCACTCCCCTTAGGATTGGAGAATGTCCTAAGGGGGAGACATCCCAAGGAAAATGCTAGCTACTTGGAATGTAAGGGGCGTCAATAAAGAGGCGAGGCATTGTGAGGTTAGCTCCTATCTCAAAAGTTTTAATGTACCTTTTATTGCCTTGTTGGAAACTAAAGTGAAGAGGAAAAATGCTAGTAAAATAAGAAATAAAATGGGAGGCAGTTGGACATATGCAGACAACTATGATTGCCATAATAATGGTAGAATTTAGCTCCTATGGGATCAAAGGGTAGTGGATATTAAAATCATCCTTGTAGCATATCAGTTTACTCATGTTGAGGTGTATGCATTGGATATGAGTCTTAAGTACATTGTGACTGTAGTGTATGCCTACAACCAGCTGGATAAAAGAAAGGAATTGTGGAACAAGATTGAGAACATTGGGAATAACATGAGCAGACCTTGGATAGTTATGGGTGACTTTAATAATGTCCTATCCAGCCAGGACAGGGTGGGAGGTAACAGAGTAACTGAAGGTGAATATAGAGATTTACAAGCTATGATGACAAATATGGGGCTATTTGAAGATAGCACAACAGGCAACCATTTTACTTGGTCTAACAAGCACACAGTTGGAGCGATTTACTTGAGAATTGATAGAATATTAGGGAATGCTGAGTGGATGCAGAAGTATCAAGATGCAAATTGTATGGTCCTTGCCCCTAATATATCAGACCACTCTCCCTTGAAAATTGCATTGCAGACGCATGATGTGAAGAGGAAATAGATGTTCAGATTTCTAAATTGTATTACTAAGGAGCCTTCTTTTTTGCAACTGGTCTCAGAGAGTTGGCAGCAAGAAGTCCAGGGTACAACCATGTTCAAACTTTGGGCTAAACTGAAGAGGCTGCAGCCAGTCTTAAGGCCTTTTTCTAAGAAGTATTCAACAATCCAGGCTCAAATACAGAAGGCCAGACAGGATTTGACTCAAGCTCAAGAATACTTGCAGCAACACCCTTTTGACAGTCCGGCTATAAATCAGGTGAAAATCGAAATAGATAAGGTGATCCATCTTAATCAAGTGGAGGAAGCGATTCTTATGCAAAAGGCAAAAATATCGTGGCTTAAACTGGGTGATCACAACAATGCTTTTTTTCATGCCACTGTTAAAGAAAAGAACAAACAAAAAGGAATTTATACCATGGAGTCTCTTGAGGGTGAGTTACTGTGCAGCCATGAGACAATTGAAAAGGAAATCATAGAATTCTATTCTAAGTTGGTTGGGACCAGAGAGAAGAACATGAAGGGAGTGGATATAACAATGATGAGAAGTGGCAAAATGCTCCCTAGAGATCTGGCTCAGCAGCTTATTAGACCTGTAGAGAAGAATGAAATTTGGAATGCTTTGACTCACATAGGTGACACAAAAAGTCCAGGTATGGATGGATTCAATTCTTACTTCTTCAAGAAGGTCTGGCCTATTATTAAAAATGATGTCCAAGATGCTATTTTGGAATTCTTTAAGACTGATACTATGTATAAAGCTTTCAATTGTACAATAGTGACCTTGATCCCAAAGAGCCCTGCAGCAAAACCATCAAGGACATGCGACCTATATCATGTTGTAGTACAATTTATAAAATGATTTCAAAGATTCTGAATAGTAGACTTTGTGGAGTTATAAATCATGCTGTGGATGATTCTCAATCAGCTTTTATCCCTGGCAGAAATATTCATGACAGCATTATGATGGCTCAGGAGTTAGTGAGGGGATATGGTAGGAAAAATATCTCTCCTAGATGCATGGTGCAGATGGATATTCAGAAGGCCTATGATACAGTGGAGTAGATGGCATTGCATCAAATTCTGAGGGAATTGGGATTTCCTACCTTGTTCATTGGATGGATAATGGCTTGTATTACATCAGTATCCTATAGATTTTCTCTTAATGGAACTCCAACCGATATTCTCAAAGCACAAAGAGGCTTGAGACAAGGAGATCCAATCTCCCCTCTCCTCTTTGTGTTAATTATGGAATACTTGCATAGAATTCTCCAAAGCCTTGAGGGCAATCACAACTTTAATTTCCATCCAAAATGTGAAAGACTCAAGATCATTAATCTTTGTTTTGCAGATGATATCCTTTTGTTCTTGAGAGGAGACATAGGATCTTTGAAGTTGCTGATGGAAAAAATGCAAGAGTTTACAGCTGCTACCGGATTGCATATCAGTATCCCTAAAAGTAGAATATACTTTGGTGGTGTGAAGTCTGAGGAGTAGAATATCATGCAGAGAGAGACTGGTTTTAAGTGGGGACTCTCCCATTCAAATATTTGGGAGTTCCTCTTGACTGTAAGAAACTTACCATACACATGTGTAATCCGTTGATTGAAAAAATGACTGGAAGGCTAAATCACTGGACAACAAAGATGTTATCTTATGCAGGGAGGCTGCAACTTATTAGTAGTGTCCTATTTTCCATAGCCAACTATTGGCTTCAAATCTTCCCGTTACCAAAGAAGGTTATCCACCACATAGAATCACTGTGCGGAACGTTTTTATGGACTGGAGGCATTAGTCCTAGCAAAAAGGCTCCAATTTCATGAGAGCATATCTGTGATCCTAAAAATGCAGGGGGGCTAAACCAGATAGACTTGGGAAAGTTACTGTGGAACATTGGGGCGAAGAAAGACAACTTATGGATCCACTGGATACACCACTACTGTATGAAAAACAGGGATATAAGGGAGTTCTAGCCAAATCAGAACTGTTCATGGACATTAAAGGCCATTTTCAAGCACAAAGATATCTTGCTTAACTCGGGGGAGTGGAAGGAATTCCAAGAAACCGGCAGGTATTACACTAAGAAAATCTATAGGATGTTAAGGGGGAACAAGCCAAATGTTGATTGGAGAAGAGTTCTCAGAGGTAACTTGGCAAGACCTTGTGCCAACTTTACTTTGTGGATGTTATGCAACCAACGGCTATTAACCAAGGACCGTATGAGGAAGTTTGGAGGCATTACGGATGGACTTTGTGTGTTCTGCGAGGGGATTGAAACAAGGCAGCACCTCTTCTTTGAGTGCAGCAACACTAGTCAAATCTGGAGGGAGATGTTGCATTGGATGGGATATGACCATAGACCAGTTGAGTGGAATGCTGAAATTGTTTGGTTGGAAAATAATACTAAAGGGAAGGGCAGCAAAAGAACGTTATTGAAAATGGCATTGTACGAAACTGTGTATGCTATTTGGAGAATTAGAAACAAGATTATTTTTCAAGGTGGGACAAAAGAGGAGCTCCAAAGTCAAGACATAATTGAGACTATCATGCATAGAGTGGATATTAATAGAAAACTTTGGTTGTATTGTAATAGAACAAGATTGAGTTGATTTTGTTCGTTGTGTCAGTTAGGGCCTGGATCGATTGATCGGCGTGTTTTGTATTGTCTTTTTGGTAATAAAATTTCTCATTTATTCCAAAAATAATAATAATAATAATAATAATAATAATAATAATAATAATAATAATAAATGTTCTTTGGATTCTTAACTATATTCTCCATCAGAGGTAGCTGATTAGTGGGATCCAGAATATATGGGATGATATGATAATTAGAAAGAAGTTTCATATGATGAAGGTGTACTTGATGCTGGTTGAAAATAACAATTCTGTTAGTTGGCATTCTTTGATTTGTCACAACCTGGCTCGGCCTAGAGCTGTTCAAACTATGTGGATTGCTTGCCATGGTCGATTGGCCACAAAAGCAAGATTGAAGAAGCTTAGTTTGATTCATGAAGATAGGTGCAGTTTGTGTAATGACAAGGAGGAAATTATAGAGCATTTGCTATTTGAATGTAATGATACTAAAGGTATTTGGGAGTATTTCCTTGACTGGTTTGAGATTCATCACAGGCCCAAAAGCTGGAAAGATGCACTTCCTTGGTTAGTGAATACTACTAAGGGCGAAGATTGGAGAAAAGATATATTGAAACTTGCTGTGACTGAGGTAGTCTATGGTGTTTGGAATTATAGAAATAGAATCACTTTTGATGGTCAATGTGACAAACATATAGTGATTAGAAACATAAAGGATTGCATAGTTTATAGAGGTTGGCAAAAGGCAAAGTATAGAGTTCATTTAGCCAAGTTGCTAATGTAATTAGGTTAGTTTTGGACTTTGTTTGTCTAGTTTGAGTGGCTGGACCGGTGGGTCGCCCTTTTGCACTTGTATTGTTTTTTTTAGATATATAAATATTTCAAAAAAAAATAATAATAATAAAAAAAAAATAATAATAATAATAATACAGTTTATTATTTTTCATATTATTATTTTTAACTATTTTATAAATTATTTAAAATATAATTAAAATTAAATAAAAATATAATAAAACCAGAGCTTTAGTGATGATAATTTACGTACGTGAAAAACGAAGAAGGGTTGTTTTATAAAATAATTTTTACATGTTTTATAATTTATGTTCTGGATTGGACCAGAGTCTAGCCCACCGTCGGACACGGTCCAACCCAGTTCCTCGTCGAGGAGAGCCCAACACGAGGGCCTGGTCCATCATCTCGCGCAAGGAAACACTCTTGACGCGTCTCCCCCACGCTCTCCACGTGCTCCCTACACGGGGACACATTGTAATACCCCCAAATTTTCTCTCCCTCTTTGTCATCATAGCATGGCATTATCATCTATCATATCATATCCACCTCATTAACATTACATTGCATTTAACATAGAAAAATGAAGCATAGCATCCTTCTTACCATCAGGGCATGTGATCAGGTGGAAGGTGGACAATCAAGGAATCATTCAAAGCACAATCAAGTTTCCTCAAGGCAAGCCAAGAGGCCTTTCATGTCTCATACTATCTCAATGGAACATCCACAACCTCAAGAATGGGAGAATCAATGGGAGATTGAAGCACTACATCTTTCACTATGCAAGAGGTTCAAAAAATGAAGGAAAACCCTCAAAAGAGATAGCTCATTGATCGAAAATCATCCTCAAATGGCATATATCATCATCTTTTAAGAGGATACATAACATACTCTGAGGAATTGGAAATTGAAGACTGCACATTTTTCTCCTAGGAGGTGGGCACCAAAACTAGGGTTTCTAATAAAATCAGGGAATTTTTGATTTTTTGGACCAAATTTGATGTCATGGTATTTCATATGTCCCTAAGTGTATGGAGGTGGAAAATTGCTTCTCAATTGGTTTTGGAAGTGGTTCAATTGGAAGAAAGATCAGAAATCAGGAAAATTGGGGCCAAGTCAAATAATCAGAGGAAAAAGTCAACTCTTGACTTTTTGAGCCCAAAATCATGAAATTCATGTTACATATGTCCAATATACAAAATTTGATCAAGAAACTCCAAAGGAATCATGAAAAAATCAAGATGTAAAAAGTTGCCATTTTTGGATGAAGAAGGGTTACTAATATAGCAAGTTTTGGCCATTTTGCATCAGAGTTTGAGCCAAGGCCATTTAAAATTGGGGCATCAAATGAAAATTCCACTCGGCCATAACAAAAGATCTTGTTTCAAGCTTCAAATCCATGTGTGGAACATCTCCATTGGATAAAAATTGAGTGAGATATGATTGATCAAAGTTTGAGCAAAGTAGGTTCAAAACTAGGTCATGACCAAGACTTTCAGGGCACGCGCGCAGTCATTTTAACAAACATGTGGTGGGCCAAATGTCCACTCATTTTTCTCATGGTTAAAGGCCTCAAATGAAAAATCTTTCAACATGAAAGTTGTTCCTCTAGGTGAGATCTTTAAGATTGGTGTTCATGTTTTTTTCACTTGATCAAAGGGGAAGAAGTTATGTTGAGTCCAATGTGCTTTGATCATGCTGAAAACCTAGGGGCCATGTTACCTTGTCAACCAACCTTTGCCACGCCCTCATACCAGTTCCAAACCTATGTGTTATAAGTCTTTTTTCAACTTCTTCCAAGCATCATTTCACTTCATTTTTCATACCAAACATGTAGCATTACATCTCCCCTTTCCAATGACTCCAAAAACACACCAATTCATTCATTGAGCAGAGAGAAAAACTTCCTCAAACCACCTCATGTTGGCACTGGTGCATTGACAGTTTAGTGCATGATTTTGGCTCAGTCATCCCACAAACACTTCACGAATTTTATTTCCCCATTTAGTCAAGCATATGTTACTTACACAATGCATACTATCACGTGCCATACATGGGAATAGAAAGAACAAACTTGCTTAGCAAGTTTCTGTCACAATAACCTCACCACCTCAGCTTCACTCTCATCCTCACCACAACTGTTATGAGCTTGACCTCACCATAACCCAACCTTGGCTACTCGCCCCTAACTAACTTGACTCAGTTAGTTAGGGTGGACTCAGTTTAACCACCTTGACTCACTTAACTCCACTCACTAAACCATGATTAGAGCTCACCATAAATAGAAGTCACACTCTCCAATTTGCGGGCTAGCTTCATTTTTCTCATTTTTCACTCTCCCTCTCAAACACTCTCGCATTCTCTCCACCATCTCTCTTTGCTCGAATCTTCATTCACCTTCATTTACTTCATCTTCATCATCATCAGTGGCACAAGACTGAAGTAGGAACCATCAAAATCCACATGAATTCCTCAAGTGAAGCTTCATCAACATTTTGATTCTCTCTCTGCTTTCAATATCTCAAGGCTCAACTGCATTTATTTTGCACGAATCAAGCTCCATATCAAGAGTGGATCTATGGTTTTCTTTTGCTTCAAGGATCTGCAAACTTCAGGTTTCAATCACTCCAACTCTATTACATTGCTTTAGCTTGTTTCTATATGGTTTAAAGCTTATTAGAAGCTGCGTGAGTCCTGGCTAGTTGATAGGCTCTTTAGGAGTTTAGGTGTGATTTTAGGGAAAATTGTTTTGGCTCGGTTTGTGTTATGTGTGCATGATCTATGAGAAATAATGGTGTATTCTTGATCTCCATAGCTTCCTCTTCATTTTGATGTATGAATGATGCATTTCTGTGAAAGTTGAAGTTTGCAGCTGGTGGTGGTTCGCCGGAGAAGATGACCGGAGGTCCTTCTCCGGCCAGTGGTTGAATGTTAGGGTTTAGCACGTTTTAATCCTGTTCGTTCATTTTTCCTCATCGTATGGCTAAAGGCGTGACAGCACATTAAAATGCATGTGCATGTCATGTGCATCATTTCTGAACTCACTTAAGCATTATGTGGTGTGGCACATGGTAGGGAGTATGGTCATTCATGTACATGCGTTAGATTAGCTTACTTTCACTGGTTGTTGACTTGACATGATCCTATGGTTGTTATTGTTTTGACTTGGTTTGACTGAAGTGCATGGTTACTAATGTGTACTGGCGCGTAAATGGACTTAAGCCTTATGCTATTCACACCCCACGCTTTCAAAGCCCAATCATATTGAACTCACATTTTGCTATGCTTGCACCCCCATTCACATTTACATTTCACTTTAATTTTTTTATTTTCATACACGTTTGCTTTTTAATTTTTAAAAATACTAAACAGTATCATAAAATTCCACAAAAATTCATGAGTATCATTAAAACATTTAGAAAATTTTTGGTGATTTTATTTTCTGATTTTATGACCTTTTTACCCCTGCTCCATAATTTTCTTTGAATTTCTTTGGTGTGCATTCTTAATGTGGTACATGATCTTGTTTAATTTTGTTCTTGATCATTAAAATTTGTTTTGATGCTCTTCCTTTTGCATTGAGTCATTAGCATCTTGAGGTATGTTAAGTGATGTTTATTTGTTTTTTTAGGTCATTTTATGGCATGTTTGGTGTTCACTTTTGTGTTACTTGGTATGTGCATCCAATTTGACCTAAATGCATTGTTTGACATCATTTTGCCTTGGTTCCTTGCATGCTACTTTGATATGTGATTCATCTCTGATTAGTGAACTTCAATACCATGTTTTAATAATTTTCATGAGGCCATTTGATTTTTGTTTGATGCATTTCATTTAAAGCATTATAACATGTCATATCATTGTAATCTTTTGTGCATGTTTACATGTTTTCTTTTGTGTATACTTGCATGATCATTTGCCTATTTGGTGAGCTACACTCTTGATATTATAGGACATTGATACATATCATATGTCATCTTTGCTTGTTGATTATCA
The DNA here is from genome assembly GCA_022829125.1 of Lathyrus tuberosus. Taxonomy (NCBI): domain Eukaryota; kingdom Viridiplantae; phylum Streptophyta; class Magnoliopsida; order Fabales; family Fabaceae; genus Lathyrus; species Lathyrus tuberosus. The sequence goes on from JALAZF010000305.1 coordinate 4,401,515, forward strand.
TTTGAACCTTGTGCACCTTTAACATGTTGTGTTTGCACTTTCCTTTGTTTGGAACTTCCATTTCAATCCTACTTCTTCTATCACTTCTTAAAAGTCTTGATGTGCCTCATAAATACTTATGAGATGTTTGTGAATCATTTTTCATTTCATTTCAATTCTGATCCATGGATTACATGTTCCATTTATGCACATTTCTTCTTTTTCCTTTCATCTTTCATTCTCCCTTTTCTTATGATATCATGTTCTAATGTCATGGATGATGTTTGTTGCCTATCCACTTGAGTTTGATTGATAGTAATCATTGGTTTTCTATATGATGTACATTCTGGTTGTGGTTCTAGGATTTGATTTCTCATTTAATTCTTTTGAGATTTATGATGCATTACATGTTCTTTTACTTCTTATACTTCTTATACATGTTTACTAACCATGTAGGGGCTTTGGTAAGTTGCAATTGAGTGTGGATAAGGAATCCACATTCAAATTTCTTTCCTTTCATCTCTTTTACAATTCCATTTTGTGTTTTGTTAAGCACTTATGTGCTTTCTTTTAACAACTCATCACCTTCCTTTTTTTGGATTACAATTCATCTTCTACTTTAGAAGTGAATTGTTTAATTCACCCTTTCTTTAGACTTTAGGTTGAAACCTCACAAACCATTAGGATCACTCCCTTTAATCTTCAATTAGGATTGAGTCTTAGTTCATATAGATTTTTACCTTTTCTCCTCTCTTGAGTCTTTCATCTTCTCATCTCAAAGAAAATTCAAAACATATAATAAAGGTAGGCATTTATTGCATTTAGGCCTTTCATATAAAGAAAAGATTATAAGGGGTCTTCTCTTATAATCTTAAAATGTATAGCATATAACCCATCTTGGGTCGATGTGTTAAACATTTGATCTTATGTGAGGGACTTAAATGCAATACTTGTTGAAGGTACAAATAATAAAAACACTTCTTCATTTCTTAATCAACAAAAATACTTAATAAACACAAGTATGCTAGTGTGTTTGAACCTTGACAATTGGAACTAAGTGTGGGGGTCTTCTTCGCTCTTAGTGTGTCTTCTTACCCATTCCATCTTGGAATGTGAGAATGTACACATTCCAATAACTAAGATTCAGATACACTATCATATGCAAATAAATGGGAAAAACTTCTAAAAGACAAAAACAGACAATTACGTCTTTCCTTCGGGAATTCTTTTCTCATCTCACTCACTCTCAGCGTATGAACGCGCTCCTACTCGTTCTCTTGCAAGATGGTAACGCACTCGGACCAGCGAGCCTGCAACACCTGAGCTAGAACGTCAGCCGTTCCTTAAAAAACACAAACAATCCATCCCTAGTGAGGGGAACTACGTCGCTCTGATTCTCATGCTCCCGATGAGATACGTAGGCAGTGGGGTAGGGCCCATGCGAGCACTTCTTTTATTTTCCCTACATTTGTTTTTTCTTTCTCTTTCCTTTCATTTTCCAGTTCTCCAGCTAGTAGTTCCTTTTCCAGTATCCAGTTTCATACACCCTTTGATTGAGACAAGCAAGCGTGGATCCCATCGGGTACGATGGACGCGTGGGGGTGCTAATACCTTCCTCTCGCGTAACCGACTCCCTTACCCATTCTCTTGGTCGCAAGACCATGCTCTATCCTTTCCTTCAGGTTTATGCGGTGTTTCCTTTCCCTCTCTTGGGATAAATACACATTGCTGGCGACTCTATTTCAGTGCCACTTTCGCGTTTGTACTAGGATGAAAATCCCGGGAGCGACAGATGGCGACGCTGCTGGGGACAGGTTGACCTATTGCTGGTCCATCCTAAGCGAGTCAATCCTAACGCTTGTCTGTTTTTCTTTCATTGGGTGTTTATTGTTGTGCTGTATTTACCGTTTTACTATATAGTTATTTACTGTATATTACTGTATATTACTGCATTTACTGCATTTTACCATTTTTATTCCATATGATATATTATGCTATGCTGGACTGTGCTGTTTTCTGTTTGGCGGGATGGGATTTCTGAGAGATAAGCCCATTACACAGGCTTGAGGATACACTTAGAATTAGAGTGGAGAGTAGTGGGACCTACGTGCCGTTTGGAGTGCGTTGGGTGTTCACGAAATTCACAGCTAGACGAGGCTATCTTGGGACACGTCGTGGCATGCGCATCTTGCGTATTCCAGGATGTAGATCTAGAGAGCTGTCGACTCTAGTGACCGATCATGAGGACCTTAGTGGAAACATCCCTCTTTAGCGGTGACAATGGCAGACCACATTCTGTGGCAAACCCATTCGTACCCGAGGGCCCATTTTGGAACTTGCATAGGATGACTTTTATTTTCTAAGGGGAGTCAGTGGACGACCTCTTTGATTGGCATAGCATTGTATCCTACGGGCTGAATGTGCTATGGCTTCTCAAACCTCCGAAGCTGACAAGCCTTATTTTCTAAGAACCACATGTGAGTATGGGCGGGATGTTTACAGGTTTGCAGGAAACCCAGCCTCCTACCTACCTTACTTGTGATTCTATGATGATTTCAGACATTGTATCCTATGACAGTGATTTAAGTGTTCATCTCAGATATTGCCAGATTCAGTACAGAGACACAGTGCACACAGTTCAATACAGACACAGACACTTGATTACCTGATCACATGCCCTTTTGCATTGCATTATCATATCATAACAGTTATGTTTGTCATTTTCATGTGCATAATACATTTCTGATTCCAATCCATGGGTTCAACAGAGATCGTTGCCGAGAGAAAGAACAATGTGTCTTACAAGTTTCCAGATCCTGTTTTGGATTCATTGCTCAAAGTTATAGATATGGCTGGTCCGGGTATTCTTGATAGGTTTCAGAAGAGCTACGGGAATTTGGTTGGGATGGTCCGTACAATCACCAAGTATGAACATGATGCTTTGCACACTCTGCTGCAGTTCTACGAGCCTTCGTTGAGATGCTTTCTTTTTTCAGATTACATTTTGATGCCAACACTGGAAGAATTCTCATTTATTTTGGGAATTCCGATCACGCCGGCAATACCATTCTTCTCTGGTAGTTCTCCCAGCGTAAAAGAAATTGCTGCTGCGTTACAAATGGATCAGGCAGTGGTAAAGAGTGGTGTGAGCAGTAAAAATGGAGTTAGCGGATTTCATTTAGAATTTCTGTCTGGACAAGCCCAAGAGGCTGCAAGTGCTAAAAATTGGACGGTTTACAATTCCATTCTGGCTCTCTGCATATATGGCCTAGTTTTCTTTCCCAATCAGCAAGACTTTGTGGATATGCAAGCAACGAGAGTTTTCGTCCTTAAAAATCCAGTCCCTACTTTGTTAGGAGATTTTTATCATTCCGTGCATTACAAGAATGAGAAAAGGAGGGGAGGATCTGTTAGTTGTTGTACTCCACTGCTGAGTCATTGGTTTTTCAAACATTTGCCTCAGACAGGTGCCTTTGTGGAAACCAAAGATGTGGCGAAATGGTCTAAACGATTGATGGGTTTAACTGCTGATAACATTGTATGGTTTGACCACCGGTTATTGAGAATAGAGCTTGTCACAAGATGCGGAAATTTTCCAAATGTGCCTTTGATTGGCAGAAAAGGAGGGATCAATTATAATCCAGTTTTGGCCATCCGACAGTTTGGGTATGCTTCCAGGGATCCTCCTACAGAGCAAGATGTGGAAGAATCTTTATTCTTTACAGGAACTAAAGATGCGAAGGTGGTAGAAGTAGTGAATGCTTGGAAAGATAAGCACAAAATTGGAAAAGCAGTTTTTGGAAAAGGAGATTGTAGATCTTATCCTGAATATGACAGGTGGATTGAGACGAAAGTAAAGGAATTGCTTTTACCCTTTTCAAGGGGACCTCTTTTATGTTCAGTACAGCCAGAACAACCCACTATGGTGGCTATTGAAGAATGTGAGAAGTGGAAGAAAATGGTCAGAGAGTTGCAGATAGAGAATTCTGGAATGAGCAGATGTCTTCAGAAAGCTCTAGCTGACAACAAAGAGTTGGAAAAGAGAGCCTTGAAAGCGGAAAAAACCTTGGCTGACAAAGAGGAAGATTTTGATGACAGAGCTCGGTACTTTCGGAAACTTACTTTGGGAGCAGATGACACTAGTCAAGCTCACAAGATTACAAAACAGGCTTTAGCCCGAAGCAAGGATTCATTAGCTCAACTTCGTCAAGCTTGGGATGAAGTCAGAATTGAAAATGCCGAGTTAAAGGATCAGTCGAAGACTAGAGACGAGGAGCTTAAAAAGGCACATGAGCAGAGGAGAAAGTATCGGGAAAGTCTCGGTAAAAGTCAAGAACAGTTAGAAGAAGCTAGAAGCCAGCTGAAGAATACCAAGAAAGAGCTTGAAGAAGCCATGATAGAAAGAGAGATACTCAAGACGCAAGCTGGCATAAAGAGACACAAAGGAGTGCATGATGACGAAGCTCTTATGCTGCATATGGGTTCTTTAACTGAAGCTCTTGAGAAAAGGGATGTCTTGATCAAAGAAATGATTGAAAAGCCGAATCACCAGCGTACCCGTATACTTTTTGAGGAGATCAAATACTCAAGTGATAAGCTGAAGGATGTGGAATTGTCAGATTGATGTTCTTTTCCCTGTATTTTGTTGTTAATGGCTACCATCAGGCTTGTTGATGGATCCATTTTTTCCTTGTATTGCATTGGCGAATGAGCCTTTCTTAAATACTTGAATACTTTGTTGAATGAGTATGAGCAGTTTATTCAGAATTACTCTTTATCAGATATCTGTACACAAGCACATGACCACTACACGTCTCTTTATATCACGATTTCTGGTCTTCAGATTTCCGTGGTTTGGATTGGAATCAGGGTGTAAAGCACTTTGGAAATGATAAACATAACATTGCATGGCATTGCATATCATTCTGCATTTATGTTACTTGCTTTTCAGGTACTCGTTGCAGGGTCTCTAACCTTTATTTGGTTTCAGGCAGTATAGCTGAGAATCATATTCACCGATATTCGACGCGAAGAAATCAAGTAAGAATCATGGATTAAGTGCAAAGTGATTTGGCCGAAATGAGGGCGCGCATGGACCAGTTCATGACCCTCATGACTGGCATGGCGCAAAATCAGGAGAGATTGAGGCTTCCGGTCGAGCGTCCAGACAATGGGCCCGAAGGTGATCAGCATGACAATTCACAGGGACATGGCATCCCTCCTCCCGGTGGCAACCCTCCTCCTGGTGGTAACAATCGGGGTAATGGAAATGGTAGGCATGCTGGTGTTACTCTTGAAGATACTCTGGAAGACCAATTTACTCTGCTGGATGCTGATGTGGGTAATCAAGGTGATCGAAGGTATGAGGAGTTAGCAGAAAAGATTAGGGCCATAGAATGCAAGAACTCTATGGGTATTGATGTTACCAGCTTGGGGCTAGTCACAGGAGTCAGAATTCCTCCTAAATTCAAGCCTCCCACTTTTGATAAGTATCACGGCAATGCGTGTCCCCAAACGCATCTTCAAGCTTACTTTGGGAAGATTTCAGCCCATACGGATGACGAGAAGCTATGGATGCACTATTTTCAGGACAGTCTGGCTGGGGCGTCCTTAACCTGGTATATGAAGTTGAATAGAGCTGCTGTGAAGAGTTGGAAAGATCTGGCAGAAGCGTTCTTGAAGCAATACCAGTACAATATTGACATGGCGCCCAACCGCACTCAATTGCAGGGGTTGTCACAAAATGCCAAGGAGAGTTTCAAAGAATATGCACAGAGGTGGAGGGAAATGGCTGCCCAGGTTCAACCTCCCTTGTCAGACAGAGAAATGGCAGATATGTTTATGGGCACCTTGCAAGGGGCCTATCTTGATAGATTAGCTGTTTGTCCGTCAACTGGATTTGTTGATATTGTGATTGCGGGAGAAAGAATAGAAAGTCTGTTAAAGCTTGGAAAGATCCAGGATGTGAGTGGGGCTGGCTCTTCGGGGACGAAGAAACTGTTTGCTAGTAATCAGAAAAGAAGAGAAGGTGATACGAATGCTGTGTTTAGAGGACGAGGTAGAGGGCGTTCTCAAGCTTATTATCAGGTAGATGCTGTAACAATCCCCACACCGTCTGTTCAGAAACAACAACCCCAACAACAAGTTCAACAGCAACAACCTTCTTTCCAGCAAAGGTCTAGGCAGAGGGATCGTAAGATGGATCCTCTCCCTATGACTTATGCCGTGCTGTTGCCCCGACTACTCGAGTTAAAGTTGGTAGAACTCCGTACTATGAAAGCTCCGGTTGCTGGAAACCTGCCACCTAACTTCGATGCTAATGCTCGTTGTGAGTTCCACTCAGGTGCTCAGGGGCACTCCATTGAAAAATGTTGGGCTTTCCATCATAAAGTACAAGATTTGATTGATGCTAAAGCCATCAATTTCTCTCCCGCTCCTAATATTACTCAGTATCCCATGCCTGATCATAGTGCAGCAAATGTGTACGCTATTGAAGATGGGAGGAGATTGAATCTGGTGACAGATATCCATCAAGTGAAAACTTCTTTGTTGGTTGTAAAAGTTCGTTTATTGAAGGGACAGGTGTTCCCGGGCTGTAATCAAGATTGTTCCGAGTGTATGAATCAGGAGAATGGCTGTAATAAGTTGAAGGTGGGTTTACAGAATCTGATCGATGAAGGATGTCTACAGTTCGACAGAGTCGTGAAAGACACTGATGAGATATCAACCATGACCATCTATTACACTCCCGCTGAGATTCAAATGCCGGTCAATGCAGTTCCCGTGGCGAGTGTTGCGCCAGAAAGGCCCAGTCCTATCACTATCACGGTGCCAGGACCAATTCCGTTCACGTCTACGAAGGCTATCCCATGGCACTATGGGGCAGATGTATATTACGAAGGTAAAAAGCAGGAAGTTGAGTCGTCAGTCAGCCCTAATATTGATAACGTAGGGGGTGTAGGGGGCTTTACAAGGAGTGGAAGGTTGTTCGCTCCCCAAACCTTGAGAAGTGATAAAGAGGCAGAAGCCGCAGCAAAGGCTAAAGGTAAACAGGTGGTTGAAAATGCGCCTACACCTGAAGCAGAGACAAAGATTACTTTTGATAAGGAAATGGAAGAATTTATGAAGATAATCAAGAAAAGCGATTATAAGATTGTGGACCAACTGAATCAGACCCCTTCAAAGATTTCAATCTTGTCACTATTGATGTGCTCTGATGCGCATCGGCAGGCGTTGTTGAAAGTGTTGAAGAGTGCATACGTGCCACAAGAAATTACTGTTAATCAGCTCGAGGGCGTAATCTCCAATGTTAATGTTAGCCATGGCTTGGGCTTTACAAGTAGAGATTTGACTGTTGAAGGAAGAAACCATAATAAGGCTTTGCATATCACGATGGAGTGTAAGGGCGCAGTGTTATCTCATGTACTGGTAGACACTGGTTCATCACTCAATGTCTTGCCCAAGAAGGCATTAATGAAGCTGGAAGTTGATGGTTTGATCTTAAGGCCTAGTGAATTGGTGGTCAGAGCATTCGATGGAACTAGACGATCTATGTTTGGTGAGGTGGAATTGCCCGTACAAATTGGACCACAGGTATTCAAATCCACGTTCCATGTAATGGACATACAACCTGCATATAGCTGCCTATTGGGGCGCCCTTGGATTCACAGAGCCGGGGCTGTTACTTCTACTCTACATCAAAAGCTAAAGTATGAGTTTGAAGGGCAGGTTGTGACGGTGTGTGGGGAAGAAGACATCTTTGTGAGCCACTTGTCCACGTTCAAGTACATTGAAATGGATGGGGAAATTCATGAGATGCTGTGCCAATCATTTGAAGCAGTCAATATTGACGATGCACCTGAGTCTTCTTCTGTACCAATTAGGGCCGGTACCTCCATTTCATCTTACAAACAAGCTGTCGAAGTCGTCAGGGCAGGCAACGCCCAAGGTTGGGGCAGGTTGATAGAGACCCCAATGAAGGAAGACAAATTTGGTATTGGTTATTATCCCTCTACAACTTCAGATGCGGGGAGCAGGGGACCCATTACTTTCAATAGTGGGGGAATTATCTACACGGACCAGTCTTGTGCAGCCACAGAGGATAGTGTTGACAGTAATTGTGACCTGGACAACTGGGTACGCCCTCATGCTCCGGGACAACAAGTGCAAAACTGGTCCGTTGAAGAAGTCATCCGGGTTACTCTTCAGACAGAGTAATTTTTCTTTGTTTTTTCTAACCATAATGCATGTCAAAATCTTGCGCTCTGCCCAAGGCGTATAGATCCATTTGTAGGGCCACCATGGTTGCATTTGCAATGTTTAATCATTAATAAAGGACATTTTGCAATCAAATTTTGTTCTCTGTCTTTCAGTTTTTATTTTTGCACAAAACTAAAATGGCAATGTTTCATTTTCTTTTGTTTTGCTTAAAAATAAAATTCTAAAATAAGGCATGAACCCGTTCATGCAGACTTGATCCTCCGGATACCACTGATAACGATTTTGATATGGCTATGTATGTCTTTGACAATCCGATTTATCAAGCCGAAGCAGGGGATGAGAAAGATTGTGAACTCTCTGAAGAACTGGCCAGATTGTTGAAACAAGAGGAAAGGGTCATCCAGCCTCATCAGGAGACTGTAGAAATCATCAATATTGGTACCAAGGACGCCAAGAAAGAGATCAGGATTGGTGCCAGCTTGCAAGCAGATGTGAAGCAAACTTTGACGAAAATGTTGCGCGAGTATGTTGACATCTTCGCCTGGTCGTATCAAGACATGTCGGGGTTGGATACGGATATTGTCGTGCACAGGCTGCCATTAAGAGAAGAATGCCCACCAGTCAAGCAGAAACTTCGTCGGACTCACCCCGACATGGCTTTAAAGATCAAGGAGGAAGTCCAGAAGCAGTGGGATGCTGGTTTTCTTGCTGTGACAAAATATCCTCCGTGGGTAGCCAACATCGTGCCAGTACCGAAGAAAGATGGAAAAGTGAGAATGTGTGTGGATTATCGAGATCTTAATAAAGCTAGCCCGAAAGATGATTTTCCACTACCTCATATTGATGTGCTGGTCGATAATACAGCTCAGTTTTCAGTGTTCTCATTTATGGACGGTTTCTCCGGGTACAACCAGATCAAGATGGCACCTGAAGATATGGAGAAGACCATGTTCATTACTCCGTGGGGTACATATTGTTATAAAGTAATGCCTTTTGGGTTGAAAAACGCAGGGGCAACGTACCAGCGGGCGATGGTGACATTGTTTCATGACTTGATTCATAAGGAGATCGAATGTTATGTAGATGATATGATTGCCAAGTCGAGAACAGAAGAGGAACATCTGATTAACCTGAAAAAGCTGTTTGAAAGGTTGAGAAAGTTCCGTCTGAGATTAAATCCAAACAAGTGCACGTTTGGGGTGCGTTCTGGAAAGTTACTGGGTTTCATTGTGAGCGAAAGAGGAATCGAGGTTGATCCTGCCAAGGTGAAAGCAATACAAGAAATGCCTGAGCCGAGAACAGAAAAAGAGGTTCATGGTTTCTTGGGTAGATTGAACTACATTGCAAGGTTCATATCTCACCTAACAGCCACGTGTGAACCAATATTTAAACTGCTAAGAAAGGATCAAACGGTCAGGTGGAATGACGATTGCCAATTGGCATTCGATAAGATAAAGGAATATTTGCAGGAACCTCCGATTCTAATGCCTCCAGTTGAAGGGAGACCGCTGATAATGTATCTGACAGTGCTTGAAGGTTCCATGGGTTGTGTTCTCGGGCAACATGACGAGACAGGTAGGAAGGAGTATGCTATCTACTACCTGAGCAAAAAGTTCAATGATTGTGAGTCCCGGTACTCCATGCTTGAAAAGACATGCTGTGCGCTTGCATGGGCCGCTAAGCGATTGAGGCAATATATGGTTAGGCACACAACCTTGTTGATTTCAAAAATGGATCCTATCAAGTACATTTTCGAGAAACCAGCATTGACAGGCAGAGTTGCACGGTGGCAAATGGTCTTGACAGAGTATGACATTCAGTACACTTCACAAAAGGCCATCAAAGGAAGTATCTTGTCCGACTATCTTGCGCAACAGCCGATTGATGATTACCAACCCATGAAATTTGACTTCCCTGATGAGGACATCATGTTTCTCAGAGCTAAAGACTGCGAGGAACCACTTCCGGAGGAGGGGCCAGACCCTGAATCCAAATGGAGTCTGATGTTTGATGGGGCTGTCAACATGAATGGGCGCGGAGTTGGAGCAGTTCTTATCACGCCGAAGGTGTTCATATGCCTTTCACTGCCCGAATAACTTTCGGATGCACCAACAATGAAGCAGAGTACGAAGCTTGTATAATGGGGATCGAGGAGGCGGTTAATCTACGGATTAAAACCCTTGATATATTCGGTGATTCAGCTTTGGTAATCAATCAAGTGAAAGGGAGTTGGTACACGCACCAAGCAAATCTAATGCCGTATAGAGATTATACAAGGAGATTGCTGACATTTTTCACAACAGTAAAACTGTACCATATTCCTCGAGATGAGAATAGGTTCGCTGATGCCTTGGCCACTTTGTCTTCCATGATCAAAGTGCAAGGATGGAACCATGTACCTAAGATTGAGGTATCTCGCCTTGACAGGCCAGCATTTGTGTTTGCGGTCGATGCAGCGTTTGATGACAAGCCATGGTTTCATGACATTAAGTGTTTCTTGAAAAGTCAAGAGTACCCGCCCGGGGCATCGTCCAAAGACAGGAAGACGTTGAGAAGGTTAGCTGGTAGTTTCTTCTTGAACAAAGATGGCGTGCTGTATAAAAGAAATTTTGACACGGTCCTGCTTAGATGTGTGGATAGACATGAAGCAGACTTGTTGATGATTGAAGTGCACGAAGGCTCTTTCGGTACCCATGCCGGAGGACATGCAATGGCTAAAAAGTTGTTAAGATCGGGATATTATTGGTTGACTATGGAGTCAGATTGTTGCAAATATGCCCGCAAATGCCATAAATGCCAGATATATGCAGACAAGGTGCATGTGCCTCCAAATCCGTTGAGTATCATGTCGTCGCCTTGGCCGTTTGCCATGTGGGGCATTGATATGATCGGAAAGATTGAGCCTACAGCTTCCAATGGTCATCGTTTCATCTTGGTGGCAATTGATTACTTCACCAAATGGGTTGAAGCCGCATCCTATGCCAATGTTACAAAACAAGTGGTCACTCGTTTCTTAAAACGGGATATCATTTGCCGATATGGAGTTCCCGAAAGAATCATTACCGATAATGGTTCTAATTTGAATAATAAGATGATGGCTGAGTTATGCCGTGACTTCAAAATCGAACATCACAATTCTTCTCCGTACCGCCCAAAGATGAATGGCGCGGTCGAAGCGGCCAACAAAAATATCAAGAAGATTGTACAGAAGATGGTTGTCACGTACAAAGATTGGCATGAGATGTTATCATTTGCTTTGCATGGGTATCGAACGTCGGTACGCACGTCCACTGGGGCAACCCCATTCTCACTTGTATATGGTATGGAGGCAGTACTACCGGTTGAAGTGGAGATTCCATCTCTCAGAGTCATGATTGATGTTAAGCTAGATGAGGCTGAATGGGTACGAGCCAGATTTGATCAGCTGAGCCTTATTGAGGAAAAGCGATTGGCGGCTGTATGTCATGGGCAATTATACCAGCGCAGAATGAAGCAGGCATTTGACCAAAAGGTACGTCCTCGGGTTTACAAAGTCGGAGATGTGGTACTCAAAAGGATCCTTCCTCCCAATATAGATCACAGGAGTAAATGGACTCCTAATTATGAAGGTCCATTCGTGGTTAAAAAGGTTTTTTCGGGCGGAGCCTTATTGCTTACAACCATGGATGGCGAAGACTTTTCATCCCCTGTCAACTCGGACGTAGTCAAAAAATACTTCGCATGAATACTTCGCATGAATAAATCCAGGCAAAAAAGGGCCTCCCGGCGAACCAAAAACAGAATAAGGTTCGGGCAAAAATTAGGGATATAATTGAAAAATTGTACACCCGGTAAGTTGAAAACCCGAAAGGGCAACTTAGGCAAAAAAGGGTATCCTGGTGGATCGAAAACCTGAAAGGGCGGTCCACGCAAAAGAGGGATTTAAGCGAATGACTACGGTCTGAGTTATCTATACCCCATTACCGTTTGAACAACTGACGTTCTGAAAGATAGGAATCGGTCTGATCATTCCTCAGAAGGCAAGGTCGGGGAGTTTTGAAGACATACTGGTCATAAAAGAATGGAAACTCAGTGGAATTCCGTTTTCACATTGCCATTAGGATAGTTTCTTTTCTCAATTTTCAGCGATCACCTCTTTCCAGGGATTGCTTCCTGATGTAATTGCCTATTCTGGGCTCTCAGTCAATAAATTGAATTTCAATAAAAAGCTTTCTATTTTTTTTTTATTGCTTTGTTTGCAAAAATGTCCTAATTGTTGATAAAATATTGCATTTGAAAACATGGCGGCCTTGCAATAACATGCGCAGAAAAAAACATTTGAAATTACTTTGAATGTTGAATACCCCCGGATGGTGGATTTTAGCCACGTAATATTAGGGGCATGTGTGCATATTCTTTTGTTGCAGGTAGCAGGTGCAGATGATTTTAAGCACAAGACCAGTAATCAATTACCCCACGCAAAAGACTGGGGCAATTACGGGTAAGGAGGTCGGCGTTCATCGGTCGGTTGACGGTCGTTCAACTGGGTACCGTTGTGTCTTCTTAAGTCGATTCTCTCATACAGTACTTCCAACAGCTACAAACTTTTCTGTGTCGATAACGGTCACAAGTTCCCCAAAAGAGTGGTCTCGCCGATACTGAAACTGATGGTCATTATCCCCAGCGAAGTTGCAGGAGTTTGAAGAGGCTAAATCTTCTGTAAAATACTCTTATGACATCCTCTTCGGGGACGAATTGTTGGTTTGTCTAAGCATGGGGCATGTTTGTTTCCCCAGCATGAAGTGTTGATCATCCCCAGTAGAGTTTGAGGACAGTTAGTCTTCTGTAAAATCCTCTCAAAAAGGCATTCCCCAACACGAGACATTTTAAAGCAGTTTCCTCCAGCAGAGTTTGTTATAAACTCGTCGTCCTTAACGGAATTGTCTAAAGGGAAGCTCGCCTAACATAGGGCATTGTAGTACTTATCCTAAGCTCGACAGTCATATTCCTCAGCAGACTACCGTGGATTTGCTTTGGGTTTCCCCAGCAGATCTCTAAGGACTCTTTCCCAACAAGTTGCAGTGGAATGGTATAACCAGGATTTGTATGTCCCCGGCAGAGTAACCCTGATCCCCCGGCAAGATCGTATCTCCGGTCATTGTATTCCCCACAGAGTTCAGTGTTGAGTCCTGTTAACAATACTTCCCAGCTGAGTTGTTGTTCTCCCTGCAGAGGTTTATAAGATCGGCAGAATCTATTCCTCCACAAGGATGGTACAGTCTTTCCCCAGCCGGGTCAGAAGGTGGATAACCCCTACAAAGGGTCTTGGATTGGATAGATCCCCAAGCAGAGTTTTTATGACTTTTCTTCCCTAGCAAGACGCCATGCAAAGAAATTCTCATCCCCAGCGGAATCGCTGTGACCAGAATTCATTCCCCCCAGCAGATGAAGTGATTCCTGGCAGATTTATTATTCTTCAAGTCCAATTTATTTTTGGCAAACTTGACAATTCGAAGCAGACGGATTGTTCATTTATTCTCCAACAGAGATACTATCCTCTCAGGAACCTCTAAAGTCAAGTCATTGATCATTGTTCCTCAGCAAAGTCGGCAGAGATGTCTGACACGGATGCAGAGAGCAATCCGGTATTGGAATATTGTAAAAGTCCAACAGTGGATTGGCGAAAGGTCCATCTAAGGGTGGCAAATTCTAAAAGTCCAACAGTGGATTGGCGAAAGGTCCATCTAAGGGTGGCAAATTCTAAAAGTCCAACAGTGGATTGGCAAAAGTCCGTCTTCGGGTGGCAAAAGTCCAACAGTGGATTGGCGAAAGGTCCATCTAAGGGTGGCAAATTCTAAAAGTCCAACAGTGGATTGGCAAAAGTCCATCTTCGGGTGGCAAAGCAGCTAAAAGTCCAACAGTGGATTGGCAAAAGTCCGTCTTCGGGTGGCAAAAGTCCAACAGTGGATTGGCGAAAGGTCCATCTAAGGGTGGCAAATTCTAAAAGTCCAACAGTGGATTGGCAAAAGTCCATCTTCGGGTGGCAAAGCAGCTAAAAGTCCAACAGTGGATTGGCAAAAGTCCGTCTTCGGGTGGCAAAAGTCCAACAGTGGATTGGCGAAAGGTCCATCTAAGGGTGGCAAATTCTAAAAGTCCAACAGTGGATTGGCAAAAGTCCGTCTTCGGGTGGCACGAAGCTGCAAAGTCCACCAGTAGTGTGGCAGGCCAGTAGTCGTCTGGCGTCATTCAAAAAGACATTATCAAAGTCCACCAGTAGTGTGGCAGGCCAGTAGTCGTCTGGAATTGCATAAAAGACATTGTTAAAGTTTACCAGTAATGCGGCGAGCCAGTAGTCGTCTAGTTTCGTTCAAAACACAGATTTCTCCGACAATGTTTCATTGAAGATTCAATCCAGCAATGTCGGGGGGGGGGGGGGGTTTCCTCCTCATCATCCAGAGCAAATTTTTGGTTATATTTGGTATTCAATCGCTATATACCTTGAAAGTCCGAAAGCAATCGCTTTCAGGCATTCAGGTCTACAGCGCTTGAATAGGGGCAGCTGTAATACCCCAAAATTTGCTCTCCCTCTTTGTCATCATAGCATGGCATTATCATCTATCATATCATATCCACCTCATTAACATTACATTGCATTTAACATAGAAAAATGAAGCATAGCATCCTTCTTACCATCAGGGCATGTGATCAGGTGGAAGGTGGACAATCAAGGAATCATTCAAAGCACAATCAAGTTTCCTCAAGGCAAGCCAAGAGGCCTTTCATGTCTCATACTATCTCAATGGAACATCCACAACCTCAAGAATGGGAGAATCAATGGGAGATTGAAGCACTACATCTTTCACTATGCAATAGGTTCAAAAAATGAAGGAAAACCCTCAAAAGAGATAGCTCATTGATCCAAAATCATCCTCAAATGGCATATATCATCATCTTTTAAGAGGATACATAACATACTCTGAGGAATTGGAAATTGAAGACTGCACATTTTTCTCCTAGGAGGTGGGCACCAAAACTAGGGTTTCTAATAAAATCAGGGAATTTTTGATTTTTTGGACCAAATTTGATGTCATGGTATTTCATATGTCCCTAAGTGTATGGAGGTGGAAAATTGCTTCTCAATTGGTTTTGGAAGTGGTTCAATTGGAAGAAAGATCAGAAATCAGGAAAATTGGGGCCAAGTCAAATAATCAGAGGAAAAAGTCAACTCTTGACTTTTTGAGCCCAAAATCATGAAATTCATGTTACATATGTCCAATGTACAAAATTTGATCAAGAAACTCCAAAGGAATCATGAAAAAATCAAGATGTAAAAAGTTGCCATTTTTGGATGAAGAAGGGTTACTAAATATAGCAAGTTTTGGCCATTTTGCATCAGAGTTTGAGCCAAGGCCATTTAAAATTGGGGCATTAAATGAAAATTCCACTCGGCCATAACAAAAGATCTTGTTTCAAGCTTCAAATCCATGTGTGGAACATCTCCATTGGATAAAAATTGAGTGAGATATGATTGATCAAAGTTTGAGCAAAGTAGGTTCAAAACTAGGTCATGACCAAGACTTTCAGGGCACGCGCGCAGTCATTTTAACAAACATGTGGTGGGCCAAATGTCCACTCATTTTTCTCATGGTTAAAGGCCTCAAATGAAAAATCTTTCAACATGAAAGTTGTTCCTCTAGGTGAGATCTTTAAGATTGGTGTTCATGTTTTTTTCACTTGATCAAAGGGGAAGAAGTTATGTTGAGTCCAATGTGCTTTGATCATGCTGAAAACCTAGGGGCCATGTTACCTTGTCAACCAACCTTTGCCACGCCCTCATACCAGTTCCAAACCTATGTGTTATAAGTCTTTTTTCAACTTCTTCCAAGCATCATTTCACTTCATTTTTCATACCAAACATGTAGCATTACATCTCCCCTTTCCAATGACTCCAAAAACACACCAATTCATTCATTGAGCAGAGAGAAAAACTTCCTCAAACCACCTCATGTTGGCACTGGTGCATTGACAGTTTAGTGCATGATTTTGGCTCAGTCATCCCACAAACACTTCACGAATTTTATTTCCCCATTTAGTCAAGCATATGTTACTTACACAATGCATACTATCACGTGCCATACATGGGAATAGAAAGAACAAACTTGCTTAGCAAGTTTCTGTCACAATAACCTCACCACCTCAGCTTCACT
The DNA here is from genome assembly GCA_022829125.1 of Lathyrus tuberosus. Lineage (NCBI taxonomy): Eukaryota > Viridiplantae > Streptophyta > Magnoliopsida > Fabales > Fabaceae > Lathyrus > Lathyrus tuberosus. Next base: position 4,417,900 of record JALAZF010000305.1, read on the forward strand.
CTCATCCTCACCACAACTGTTATGAGCTTGACCTCACCATAACCCAACCTTGGCTACTCGCCCCTAACTAACTTGACTCAGTTAGTTAGGGTGGACTCAGTTTAACCACCTTGACTCACTTAACTCCACTCACTAAACCATGATTAGAGCTCACCATAAATAGAAGTCACACTATCCAATTTGGGGGCTAGCTTCATTTTTCTCATTTTTCACTCTCCCTCTCAAACACTCTCGCATTCTCTCAACCATCTCTCTCTGCTCGAATCTTCATTCACCTTCATTTACTTCATCTTCATCATCATCAATGGCACAAGACTGAAGTAGGAACCATCAAAATCCACATGAATTCCTCAAGTGAAGCTTCATCAACATTTTGATTCTCTCTCTGCTTTCAATATCTCAAGGCTCAACTGCATTTATTTTGCACGAATCAAGCTCCATATCAAGAGTGGATCTCTGGTTTTCTTTTGCTTCAAGGATCTGCAAACTTCAGGTTTCAATCACTCCAACTCTATTGCATTGTTTTAGCTTGTTTCTATATGGTTTAAAGCTTATTAGAAGCTACGTGAGACCTGGCTAGTTGATAGGCTCTTTAGGAGTTTAGGTGTGATTTTAGGGCAAATTGTTTTGGCTCGGTTTGTGTTATGTGTGCATGATCTATGAGAAATAATGGTGTATTCTTGATCTCCATAGCTTCCTCTTCATTTTGGTATATGAATGATGCATTTCTGTGAAAGTTGAAGTTTGCAGTTGGTGGTGGTTCGCCGGAGAAGATGACCGGAGGTCCTTCTCCGGCCAGTGGTTGAATGTTAGGGTTTAGCACGTTTTAATCCTGTTCGTTCATTTTTCCTCATCGTATGGCTAAAGGCGTGACAGCACATTAAAATGCATGTGCATGTCATGTGCATCATTTCTGAACTCACTTAAGCATTATGTGGTGTGGCACATGGTAGGGAGTATGGTCATTCATGTACATGCGTTAGATTAGCTTACTTTGACTGGTTGTTGACTTGACATGATCCTATGGTTGTTATTGTTTTGACTTGGTTTGACTGAAGTGCATGGTTACTAATGTGTACTGGCGCGTAAATGGACTTAAGCCTTATGCTATTCACACCCCACGCTTTCAAAGCCCAATCATATTGAACTCACATTTTGCTATGCTTGCACCCCCATTCACATTTACATTTCACTTTAATTTTTTTATTTTCATACACGTTTGCTTTTTAATTTTTAAAAATACTAAATAGTATCATAAAATTCCACAAAAATTCATGAGTATCATTAAAACATTTATAAAATTTTTGGTGATTTTATTTTCTGATTTTATGACCTTTTTACCCCTGCTCCATTATTTTCTTTGAATTTCTTTGGTGTGCATTCTTAATGTGGTACATGATCTTGTTTAATTTTGTTCTTGATCATTAAAATTTGTTTTGATGCTCTTCCTTTTGCATTGAGTCATTAGCATCTTGAGGTATGTTAAGTGATGTTTATTTGTTTTTTTAGGTCATTTTATGGCATGTTTGGTGTTCACTTTTGTGTTACTTGGTATGTGCATCCAATTTGACCTAAATGCATTGTTTGACATCATTTTGCCTTGGTTCCTTGCATGCTACTTTGATATGTGATTCATATCTGATTAGTGAACTTCAATACCATGTTTTCATAATTTTCATGAGGCCATTTGATTTTTGTTTGATGCATTTCATTTAAAGCATTATAACATGTCATATCATTGTAATCTTTTGTGCATGTTTACATGTTTTCTTTTGTGTATACTTGCATGATCATTTGCCTATTTGGTGAGCTACACTCTTGACATTATAGGACATTGATACATATCATATGTCATCTTTGCTTGTTGATTATCATTTGAACCTTGTGCACCTTTAACATGTTGTGTTTGCACTTTCCTTTGTTTGGAACTTCCATTTCAATCCTACTTCTTCTATCACTTCTTAAAAGGCTTGATGTGCCTCATAAATACTTATGAGATGTTTGTGAATCATTTTTCATTTCATTTCAATTCTGATCCATGGATTACATGTTCCATTTATGCACATTTCTTCTTTTTCCTTTCATCTTTCATTCTCCCTTTTCTTATGATATCATGTTCTAATGTCATGGATGATGTTTGTTGCCTATCCACTTGAGTTTGATTAATAGTAATCATTGGTTTTCTATATGATGTACATTCTGGTTGTGGTTCTAGGATTTGATTTCTCATTTAATTCTTTTGAGTTTTATGATGCATTACATGTTCTTTTACTTCTTATACTTCTTATACATGTTTACTAACCATGTAGGGGCTTTGGTAAGTTGCAATTGAGTGTGGATAAGGAATCCACATTCAAATTTCTTTCCTTTCATCTCTTTTACAATTCCATTTTGTGTTTTGTTAAGCACTTATGTGCTTTCTTTTAACAAATCATCACCTTCCTTTTTTTGGATTACAATTCATCTTCTACTTTAGAAGTGAATTGTTTAATTCACCCTTTCTTTAGACTTTAGGTTGAAACCTCACAAACCATTAGGATTACTCCCTTTAATCTTCAATTAGGATTGAGTCTTAGTTCATATAGATTTTTACCTTTTCTCCTCTCTTGAGTCTTTCATCTTCTCATCTCAAAGAAAATTCAAAACATATAATAAAGGTAGGCATTTATTGCATTTAGGCCTTTCATATAAAGAAAAGATTATAAGGGGTCTTCTCTTATAATCTTAAAATGTATAGCATATAACCCATCTTGGGTCGATGTGTTAAACATTTGATCTTATGTGAGGGACTTAAATGCAATACTTGTTGAAGGTACAAATAATAAAAACACTTCTTCATTTCTTAATCAACAAAAATACTTAATAAACACAAGTATGCTAGTGTGTTTGAACCTTGACAATTGGAACTAAGTGTGGGGGTCTTCTTCGCTCTTAGTGTGTCTTCTTACCCATTCCATCTTGGAATGTGAGAATGTACACATTCCAATAACTAAGATTCAGATACACTATCATATGCAAATAAATGGGAAAAACTTCTAAAAGACAAAAACAGACAATTACGTCTTTCCTTCGGGAATTCTTTTCTCATCTCACTCACTCTCAGCGTATGAACGCGCTCCTACTCGTTCTCTTGCAAGATGGTAACGCACTCGGACCAGCGAGCCTGCAACACCTGAGCTAGAACGTCAGTCGTTCCTTAAAAAACACAAACAATCCATCCCTAGTGAGGGGAACTACGTCGCTCTGATTCTCATGCTCCCGATGAGATACGTAGGCAGTGGGGTAGGGCCCATGCGAGCACTTCTTTTATTTTCCCTACATTTGTTTTTTCTTTCTCTTTCCTTTCATTTTCCAGTTCTCCAGCTAGTAGTTCCTTTTCCAGTATCCAGTTTCATACACCCTTTGATTGAGACAAGCAAGCGTGGATCCCATCGGGTACGATGGACGCGTGGGGGTGCTAATACCTTCCTCTCACGTAACTGACTCCCTTACCCATTCTCTTGGTCGCAAGACCATGCTCTATCCTTTCCTTCAGGTTTATGCGGTGTTTCCTTTCCCTCTCTTGGGATAAATACACATTGCTGGCGACTCTGTTTCAGTGCCACTTTCGCGTTTGTACTAGGATGAAAATCCCGGGAGCGACACACATCATCAGCCAACTACACACGACTTTCGGGCGACAGTTTCACCCTCGAGAACAGGTCTTCTGCCTCCCGAAGTCCATGGGGTAGTTGACCCAAAACGAAGACCACGTGTTGGTCTTCCCACTCCACGTAGATTTTTGCAGTTATCCGTATTGGGTCTAATGATCCAACCCACTACATATAATTGTTGGCCCAGCGTTTGGGGTACATTATAAATACCCTCCTCTAGAGGAGAGTCAGGTATTCTAAACTCATACTTTCTGTACTTGCTCACTTTCGCTCTGAACCTCACTTTGGCATTAGAATGTCTTCCAGTTACACCCCCTCCTCTTCTCCACCACCGGTGAATTTGGAGCTCACGACGTGTTATTGGCTGTTGATCCCCTTTCAGATTCGGTAAGATCAGTGGCGCCGTCTGTCTTTTGCTTCCCCGTCTTTTCTTCCTCCGAAATCAAAGGACCAAAGCAAACCTTCAACTTCCGTCGATCATGGTCAGTCAACACGTTGACGATAACGTCCATGAAATTTCCGAAGCTGAGACACATGAAAAACATCGTGCATCTCCGAAATCAAAGGACCAAAGCAAACCTTCAACTTCCGTCGATCATGGTCAGTCAACACGTTGACGATAACGTCCATGAAATTTCCGAAGCTGAGACACATGAAAAACATCGTGCATCTCCGACAGAGAAGGCGGTAAGGCCAATCTGTAGGCTATTTTACCAATTCTTTCCAAAATCTGATACGGTCCTACGTATCTCGGACTTAACTTCCGCGACCGAAATGGTCCTTTCAACCGCAATCTCGAAGTAACCTTCAAAAACACGTGATCGCCTTCTGCTTAACATTCTATCTTCCCCCACTTCTGCTCAACACAACGGTGTCCTACACTTCCTTCCATATAAAGCTTCATAAGGTGCCATACCAATACTTGCATGATAATTGTTATTATAAGAGAATTCAATCAACGGTAAAAGTTCTATCCAGTTTCCTCCACTTCCAAGGACACTAGCCCTCAACATGTCCTCCATGGTTTGTATTATCCGTTCGTCTGACCATCCATTTGCGGATGATTCAACGTACTCATACATAACTTCGTTCCCATGGTTTGTTGAAAAGCTCTCCAAAATCTCGAAGTAAACTTCGGATCTCTATCCGAAACAATACTAGTAGGAATACCATGCAACCTCACTATCTCCGAAATGAACAACCTTGCGAGATGACTCGCCTTATAAGTAGTCTTTACGGCCAAGAAATGAGTAGACTTTGTCAACCGATCCACAATCACCTAAATCGAATCATAACCACCTTGGGTATGGGGTAATCCCACCGTGAAGTCCATCGAAATACTATCCCATTTCCATACCAGAATTTCTAAAGGTTGTAACAAGCCGCTCGGTCTTTGGTGCTCGGTCTTCACTTATTGGCACACCGAACATTCCGACACATACACCGCAATATCCTTTTTCATCCCGGGCCACCAATAGTCCCTCTTTAGGTCTTGGTACATCTTTGAAGATCCTGGATGTATAGTAAAATCACCCTTATGTGCTTCTTCCAAAATCCTCCTTTTTAACTCCGTGTTATCCAGAAGACAAATCCTTTGGTTAAATACAATAACTCCTTCGGTAGCTCACACAAAACCCAGTTGCAATAACACTCCTTGCAACTTTTCATCTAACCCTTGCTCTTGTTGGATTTCTTCCCTAAGAGTAGAATTGATATCCAAATTCCCCATAATCACACAATTGGGAGTCCAATTAAATTAAAGATTTAGATCTCGAAATTTTTCCAATAAAGTATACTCTAGCATCATAAACTCGGCATTATGCAACACCTTCCTACTCAATGCATCCGCCACTTTATTCGCTTTACCCAGATGGTATCTTAGTTCCAAGTCATAATCTTTCAAATATTCCATCCACCTCCTTTGACGCATGTTTAACTCCTTCTGATCAAAGAGGTACTTTAAGCTCTTGTGGTCGCTATACATCTCAAAACGTACACCATACAAATAGTGACGCCACACTTTCAAGGTAAAAACAACTGCCGCCAATTCTAAATCATGCGTTGGATAATTCTCTTAATGTACTTTCAACTGTTGTGAAGCATAAGCACTACATGTCCATCTTGCATTAACACACCTCCTAATCCCATCTTCGATGCATCACAATACACCTCATACGACTTGCTAGGATCAGGAATAACCAAAACAGGAGCGATCGTCAACCTTTCCTTCAAATTCATAAAACTTTGCTCACAAGCCGAATCCCATTCATAAGAATAATTCTTCAGAGTAAGTCTCGTCATCGGTAAGGCCAGTTGGGAAAAGCCTTTAATAAACCTTCTTTAATAACCTGCTAGTCCCAAAAAGCTTCTAACTTCAGACACATTCTTCAGTCTCTCCCAATTTATCACTGCTTCACATTTTGATGGATCAACCGTTACACCCCCTTGAGATATGACATGTCCCAGAAAATTAACCTCCGACATCCAGAACTCACACTTACTTAACTTAGCAAAAAGTTGCCTCTCTTGCAAGATGGATAAAACGATTCTTAGGTGTTCTCCGTGCTCTTGAGGATCACGAGAATAAATAAGAATGTCACCAATGAAAATCACCACAAATTGGTCCAAATAAGGTTGAAATATCCGATTCATATAATCCATGAAAACTGTCGGAGCATTCGTCACACCGAAAGGCATCACCAAAAATTCATAATGACCATAACGGGTTCTAAATGCAGTCTTTGGTACGTCTGAACTCTTCACCCGAATCTGATGATAACCCGACCGTAAATCAATCTTCGAGAACACACAGGCTCCTTTCAATTGATCTAACAAATTGTCTATCCTTGGCAATGGGTATTTGTTCTTGATGGTGACCTTATTCAACTGACGGTAATCAATACACAACCGCATTCCACCATCCTTTTTCTTTACCAACAACACTGGAGCTCCCCAGGGTGAAACACTGGGTCGAACAAAATGCTTAGCCATTAATTCTTCCAATTGGTCCTTTAGTTCTCTTAATTCAAGTGGTGTCATCCGATACGGAGAAACGGATATTGGAGCCGTTCCCGGTATCAGGTCAATAGAGAATTCCACTTCCCGCTCCGGAGGAAGATAAGTGATATCCTCGGGGAAAACTTCAGGAAAGTCACAAACTACCGGAATACTCAAAACTTGAAGGTTACCACTCCCCTCTTTAGTAAGAATCAAGAGAACAGACTTTTCCTCCTCAAACAAGAAATTAATCATTCCAACCGTACCTTCTAAAATAGTAGTTAGCACATCCCTCGGAGTAGCTTCAGTAGATGGAATAATGATTAGTTTTTCTTCACACCCGATAAATACCGAATTAGCTGAAAGCCAATCCATTCCCAGAACAACATCCACTTTCTTAAGCGGCAAACAAATAAGATCAATCTGGAAGACTCTTTCATTCACCGATAATACACAATTTTCACACATCAACGGTGTTTCAACAATTTCATCCATGGCAGTAGTAACCACCATGGGTGGAGACAAAGGAACAGCTTGCAACCCCATTCGCTTCACGCATCTCATGGACACAAAAGAATGCGTTGCCCCACAATCAAATAAAACAAAACAAGGATTTCCATTCACAAAACACATACCCCCAATCAAGGAGTTATCACCTTTTGTCTTCCTTGCATCCAAGGTATACACTCGGCCGGTATTGTTTTCTTGCATCTGATTCCTCTTCTGAGGACAATCCCTCGATAAATGGCCCACCTTATTACACTGATAACATCTTATTCCTTCCCAATTGCACCTCCCAAAGTGATTCCTACCACAAGTACGGCATACCGGAGGCACACTAGACTTAGAACTCTGAACTTGCTTCCCCTTGAATGATTTTTGTCTCGATCTGAATTGTTGATTCGATCGCCCACAATCACTTTGATTCACTCTACTTAATTCTCCTTCCGCTTGTACCTTCTTCAAACTATGCTCCGCCACATAACACTGTCGTAACAAGTCAGCATAGCTAGTAAATTCTCTCTGAGTCACACTATGTGAAATTTCAGCCCTTAAACCAAATAGAAACTGATCAATCTTCCACCTCTCATCAAGGGTATACATGGCCTGTCTAGAATAAGCGGCCATAACCTCGAACTTTTCTGCATACGAAGCCACTGTCAAGTTACCTTGTCTCAGCTGCTGAAACTTGAATTCTTTTTGAGACCTTAAGGAACTTGGAAAATACTTCTCCATAAAAGTTATCTTAAATTGCTCCCATACTTTCGGTACCTCTTGAATTGTCATTAATGCCGAAGCGCTCTCCCACCACCTCATGGCAGGACCCTTCAACAAATGAGAAGCGAAAACAACCTTATTTTCTTCACTACACTGAACGATCAAGAAAATCCGCTCCATACCGGATATCCACTCATGCGCCTTTACCGGATCTAATCCTCCCTGAAACTTCAGAGGATTCATACGAATGAAATCCCTAAAGGTTCCCCCTGCAGCTTCGAGAACAACCACTGGAGGATGCACGCCACCAGCCATTTGTTGCACAAACTAATTCTGTTGTTGCTGCATTTGTTGCATGAATTGATACAGAGGGGCATTCCCTTCGTCCCCTGGCGGATTTGTCCCTGCTGGAGTAGTTCTCGGTCTACCACGGTTGTTTCTGCGCCGGTCAGCCATGTTCCTAAATGTCATACAGATAGGATTAAGTTGATCAGGCTCAATACCATAAATATAACACATAAGACCAATGGCGACACAACACATATGAAACAGAAAGAAACACTTATACTATTTCATGGCTAGGTCGAGGATACAACCTGCTCTGATACCAACTGTAAAGCCCACATATACATACATACATCAAAGCATATATTATACATGAATTCCACGTTTGGTACTGAAATATACAATAAGTTCCTAGTAAACACATTATACATATACATGCCCAAAATGCTAAATACAAAATAACTACTGCATAGTATATCTACAAGATGTTCCAAAGGCAAATACTAAGAACTAGATCAAAATAATGATCTCAAAAAAATCTTCACAACGGAAGCAAAGCCAATAGATAAGTGAGGATAATCACACAGCCTTATCCTTACCCTTCGCGGAACCTGCAGTACCTGTGATGTAAACAACAACAGTGGGGTGAGATACATCAAATCTCAATGAGTTCCCTATCTTAATGTCCTCTCGGCTTTACAAGGTTCTAATAAACCTAACTCAAGTAAAAGGGAAGGGAAAAGACGTTGAGTACACACACAACATATATATATATATATCCACACTAGTGAGCCTGTTAACTCACAATAGTACCAAAGTACGTCCTGAGCCTGTTAACTCAAGAATCTCGCTAATCAATAACCGTACCAAGGCATCCCCTTTTCCCGTCCGCTTCTACGTCTAGAAGACGATTCGAGTCATGGATCCTTGTATTTACTTGGCATACGAATTGGATTCGGGATCATCGGCCCGTACACCGTGATCCGTCACTTCACACGGCCCATACACCGTCACAAGTCTCTTTAACCGTAGGCTCCAATCGTACTATACGCGGGAATCAAACCTGCCAAGTAATTGTGCATACGTTTCAGAGTGGTGCTCGAGTCTCATGAAACTACACCGCAAGATCAATCAGTTATGATTACTAGACACACGCCTCGGCCTCTTCTGCACCAGCGTTGTCACAATGTTATTCCACACTATCCAACAATTGTTTACGGTGATATTCCTCACTCTACCTATTTTATATTTTAACATGCATACATACTCAAACATGCTTAACAATAAAAACATAGGCAATTAGTCATCAATCACACAATGGAACCCCATAATTCCATATATTTCCAATTTTACGAATTTACAGTTCCCTCCGATTTATTTAATCGGGCATCAAAACCAATATCTCTTCCTTCTATTATATAGAGGACATTTAGAGTTTCACAACGATATCAAGAATATGCAAAACGGATACACGAGTCTAAAGTTACGAGAGAAACAAAACTACATACCCAGCCATGTTCGCTAGGCGAATGTCCCAGCGAGCCTTTGCTAGGCGAAGCTCCTGGCGAATGAACAAACAGAACAAAAACAGACATAAAGTTCACTCCACGAACTCCCTGGCGAACACTCGCCTCTCTCTTTGCTTCTCGAACGACTCAGCGAAGCAAGGCAGAATCAAACAGAACTGAAAAGGCACAAAGTTCGCTAGGCGAACGTCGTTGGCGAACATTCGCTGACCTTCGCTGGCGGGTTCGCTAGGCGAACCCTCGAAAATCGTGTCCGCTGAGACTCGCCCCAGGTTCTCTAGGCGAAGCCTGGAAAACCCAACTTCTCTACAGCGTTGTTCTTCATCCCAAATCAATATTTTTTCCAATAAAAACACATCCAAACCTCATTATAACCATCAAAACATAGCATGATCATAACAAAAAGCATTTAACAACAATTATATCGCATTTCATCCGTTAAACCCATGATTTCGGCATAATTATTCATTTCCTCACAATTTCAACCTAACTCTAAATCACATGGAATTCTACATCTAGAGCATCTATCTAGAACCTACCTTATACAGAGGATGATGATGAAGAAGATGAGATGATTCGATGAAGATTGGATGATGGTTGAAGATCTAGTGTTCTTGAGCTTTTCCTCTTTTCTCTCCCTTTTCCTTCCTTTCCTTTTCTTCTCAAAATTGACTATGTTTGGAAATGAGAGGAAAGAAAATGATATAGAAAATATCATCAATTAGCAACACTACTAATTGTCCAAAGAGTCTCTAAAGTTCAAATACTTAAATATCTCAGAGTCAGATAATATAAATTGGATTTACTCTAAGTTCCACAGTTACCCTAATTATCTCTGCAGATAATTTATCAGTGTACACTGGGACTCAGTTGATCACAACTAATATTATTCGGAGTAAAAGAATTTACGGGGTATTACACCTAAAGCGACGGGGAACATCGTTTGCCCGACGGGGAGTTACACTAAGTAACAAGCGATGATTCCAATAGTTCCTGAGTAAACTAATGATGAGAATGATGGATGGAATGGTACCGCATTGCATTACATAGAGTCGTTGTGTCGGTCTCTGTGCATTTGCATAAATCATGAATGGATTGATTTTGTGTGGAATTGTGAATGGAATTGATGATATATATATATATATATATATATATATATATATATATATATATATATATATATATATATATATATATGTATATGTGGGTGATAAATGCATTGAGCATGATTGATATGTCTTTGTGATGGATGTATGAGATACGAATTATGTTGTTTTGTATTGGAATTCTGGTGTAAGTTGTGGTGAGAATATTTTACATGTGTATTTTTGTTATTATATAATTGTATGAAATTATATTATAATTGTGTTTCTCACCTTTCTGCTGTTTTGAATGCTCTATGAGGCATTGGAGATTAGATGCTGAAGGTCTTTTTGTGAAGCTTAGGTCTCATTCTTTTGTCGGTCGGCTCTGATATGTAGCACCGGGTAGTCGGGGAGATCGTTTGTGATTATGTGTATATGTATATGTTCTTTGGATTGTACATGTATGACTCTGTGCATGACAGATAAACTTTTATGTATATATGTATATGAGATTTCAGTTGCAGATTTTCTGCTTTTATTCTGTATCTGAATTGTGGGTGTTAGGAACTGAGTTCCTCTGTTATGTGCTTCCTGATTGTTGCATATCTATATGAGCAGGTTGTTGTATTTTGTCTTAATTGATGTGACCCCTCCGTCTATGCCATGAATGTTTTTATTATACTCTGATTATTTTTTTTATCGTTTTAATTAGTTGAGGGTATAGATTAGGGGTGTTACATTAAGTGGTATCAGAGCCAGTTTGTGTCAATTCGTGCCAGTCCGTGTTGGTCTTTGTGTTTGGGTGAGCTGTTTGTTTAACCATAGTTGCTGTTATTAGATATGAATAGAATATGGCTGGTAGGAATGATGCTGCTCTTGCTGCTGCTATGCAAGCTATGGCTCAGGCTGTGCGGGGTGCACCTAATGCTGGTGGGAATGATGAGTTCCGGAAGAACAAACCGTCTGTCTTCAAAGGGAGACATGATCCTGATGGTGCTCAGATTTGGCTTAAGGAGATTGAGAGAATCTTTCGAGTGATGGACTGTGCTGAGGAACATAAGGTGAGACTGGGTAGTCACATGTTGCAGGAGGAGGCTGATGATTAATGGGTTAGTAAGCGTCATGTTTGGGAAGCTACAGGGGAAGAGGTCACTTGGGCTTTGTTTAGCAGGGAGTTTTTGAGGAAGTATTTTCCTGAGGATGTTAGAGGAAAGAAAGAGATAGAGTTCTTGGAGTTGAAACAAGGTAACATGTCTGTTGTGGATTACACTGCTAGGTTTATGGAGCTTGTTCAGTTTTATCCACATTATGCCGAAGCAACTGTGGAGTTTTCCAACTGTGTGAAGTTTGAGAACGGATTGCGTCCTGAGATCAAGCAGGAAATCGGTTATCAAAGGATTAGAAGGTTTTCAGATTTGGTGGATTATTGTAGAATTTATGAGGAGGATAACAAAGCTCGTTCTACTCACTATAAGAATGTGAACGAAAGGAAAGGAAAGCAACCGTTTCGTGGTGGTCCTTATGTGTCACCAGCTGATAAGGTTAAGCAAAGGGGTAATTTTGAGAAAAGGCCAAGTGGGGGAGGTATGTCTAATCCTCTGAGAAGTTTTAGGTGTGGTGACTTAGGACATTGTCAGTTTGAATGTAGAAAGGATATGAGGAAGTGTTCCATTTGTGGAGGTATAGGACATGTAACAGCTGAGTGCAAGAAGAATGTGGTCAAGTGTTTCAACTGTGGGGAAGCTGGTCATATTAGTACAAAGTGTCCGAAACCAAAGCAAGCTCCAGCCGGAGGGAAAGTATTTGCATTGGCAGGAACTCAGACTACTAGTGCAGACCGTCTGATCAGAGGTACTTGTTTTATTAATAGTATGCCTTTAGTTGCTATTATTGATACCAGAGCGACTCATTCGTTTATTTCGTCTGAGTGCGCGAAGCGTTTGAATCTTTTTTTGTCTTTGATGGGTGGAGAGATGGTTATTGATACTCCAACAATGGGGTCGGTAACTACTTCTTTGGTTTGTTTAAGTTGTCCTTTGACCATTTATGGTAAGGATTTTGAGATGGATTTGGTGTGTCTGCCTTTGGAGGGTTTAGATGTGGTTCTGGGAATGAATTGGTTGCAGTTCAATCGGGTTCATATTGATTGTTATCATAAGCTGGTAAGATTTCCTTCTCTTGAGGAAGACGAGGAATCGAGTTTCTTATCTACCAAAGAGTTGAAGAAACTTTTAGCGGATGAATCTCAGTTGTTCGGGTTGTTTGCATCGTTGACAGTGGATAGTCAAGTTGCAATTGATGTGTTTCCAGTTGTGTGTGAATTTCCAGAGGTGTTTCCAGAGGATATTTCAGATGTGCAGCCAGAAAGAGAGGTGGAGTTTTGTATAGATTTAGTTCCTGGTACTAGACCTGTATCTATGGCACCATATCGTATGTCGGCATCTGAGTTGGTTGAGTTGAAGAAGCAATTGAATGAATTGTTAGAAAAGAGGTTTGTGAGGCCGAGTGTATCGCCTTGGGGTGCTCCAGTTCTTTTGGTGAAGAAGAAAGATGGAAGTATGCGATTATGTATTGATTATCGCCAGCTGAATAAGGTGACGATTAAGAATAAGTATCCTCTTCCGAGAATTGATGATTTGATGGACCAGTTGGTAGGTGCGTGTGTGTTTAGTAAAATTGATTTGAGGTCAGGTTATCATCAGATTAGAGTGAAAGAGAAAGATATTCAGAAGACGACTTTTAGGACACGATACGGACATTACGAATATTCCGTGATGCCGTTCGGGGTTTCTAATGCGCCGGGTGTGTTTATGGAGTATATGAATCGTATTTTCCATGAGCATTTGGATCGATTTGTTGTTGTGTTTATTGATGACATCTTAATTTATTCTAAGTCCCGGGAGGAACATGCGAAACATTTGCATGTTGTGTTGCAAATTTTGAAGGAAAAGAGACTTTATGCCAAGTTGTCCAAGTGTGAGTTCTGGTTGTCAGAAGTGAGTTTTCTTGGGCATGTGATTTCAGGTAATGGTATTGCAGTGGATCCATCTAAAGTAGATGCAGTTCTACAATGGGAGGCTCCTAGATCTGTTACTGAAATCAGAAGCTTTTTGGGTTTAGCTGGATATTATCGAAGATTCATTGAAGGTTTTCCAAGTTAGCACTTCCTTTGACCTAGCTGACTTGTAAAGGTAAAGCGTTCATTTGGGATATTCAGTGTGAGGAAAGTTTTAGTGAGCTGAAGAGAAGATTGACTACAGCTCCGATTTTGGTCTTACCGAATCCTACTGAACCGTTTGTGGTGTATTGTGATGCGTCTTTGATTGGTTTAGGTGGTGTGTTGATGCAAGAAGGTAAGGTTGTGGCTTATGCTTCGAGGCAATTGCGGGTTCATGAGAAGAATTACCCTACTCATGATTTGGAATTAGCGGCTGTGGTGTTTGTGTTGAAAATTTGGAGGCATTATCTCTACGGTGCAAGATTCGAAGTCTTTAGTGATCATAAGAGTTTAAAATACTTGTTTGATTAGAAAGAGTTGAATATGAGGCAACGGAGATGGTTGGAATTTTTGAAGGACTACAATTTTGGCTTGAATTACCATCCTGGTAAAGCCAATGTGGTAGCCGATGCGCTAAGCCGGAAATCGTTGCATATGTCTGCTTTGATGGTTAAAGAGTGGGAACTTTTGGAAGCATTTAGGGATTTGAGTTTGGTGTGTGAATTGACATCTGACAGCATGAGGCTTGGTATGTTAAAGGTTACTAATGATTTTCTGTTAACCGTTAGCGAGAAACAGAAGTTGGATATGAAATTTGTTGATTTGATGACGGTTGGAGATGAAGGTGTGAATGGTGACTTTAAAGTGGATGATAAGGGTGTTTTGAGATTCCGTGGTAGAATTTGTATTCCTGATGATTTGGACTTGAAAAAGATGATTTTAGAGGAAGGACACCGGAGTAGTTTGAGTATACATCTGGGAGCTACTAAGATGTATCAAGATTTGAAGAAGATCTTTTGGTGGTCCGGATTGAAGAGGGATGTGGCTCATTTTGTTTATGCGTGTTTGACGTGTCAAAAGTCAAAGGTAGAACATCAGAAGCCTAGTGGATTATTGCAACTGTTGGATATTCTCGAGTGGAAATGGGACAACGTTTCTATGGATTTTGTGACAGGGTTGCCGAATACACAGAGGGGACATAATGCCATTTGGGTAGTTGTGGATAGGCTGACTAAATCGGCGCATTTCATTCCGATTGACATCAGTTTTTCTTTGGAGAGGTTGGCTGAGATTTATATCCGTGTGATTGTGAAGCTACATGGTGTTTCGTTGTGTATTGTTTCAGATCGAGATCCGAGGTTTACTTCCAGATTTTGGGAAAGTTTGTAAAAGGCGTTAGGTTCCAAGTTGAGATTGAGTTCTGCTTATCATCCTCAGACGGATGGTCAGACCGAGAGAACTATTCAGTCGTTGGAAGATTTGCTGAGAACTTGTGTTCTTGAGCAAGGTGGTGCTTGGGATAGTTATCTTTCGTTGGTGGAATTCACGTATAACAATAGTTTCCATTCAAGTATTGGAATGGCACCTTTTGAAGCGTTGTATGGAAGAAGATGTCGAACACCTTTGTGTTGGCATGAATCTGGTGAGAGTTCGGTGGTTGGACCGGAGTTAGTGCAACAGACTAAGGAAAAGGTGAAACTTATTCGTGAGAAAATGAAGGCTTCTCAGAGTAGGCAGAAGAGTTATCATGACCGAAGGAGGAAAGATCTTGAGTTTCAAGAAGGCGATCATGTATTTTTGAGAGTTACACCGGTGACGGGTGTTGGGCGTGCATTGAAGTCGAAGAAGCTTACTTCTCAGTTTATTGGTCCTTATCAGATATCAGCGAGAGTGGGTGCTGTGGCTTATCGGGTGGCTTTGCCGCCGATTCTTTCGAATTTGCATGATGTGTTCCATGTTTCACAGCTTCGGAAGTAAGTTCCGGATCCGTCGCATGTGATTCCGATGGATGAAGTTGAGGTAAGGGAGAACCTTACGGTTGAGGCATTACCGGTGAGAGTTTTGGATCATGAGTTGAAGCAGTTAAGAGGCAAGGATATTGCGCTTGTGAAAGTAGCGTGGGGAGGCGCTGCTGAGGGCAATTTGACTTGGGAGTTGGAGAGTCGGATGCGGGAGTCGTATCCGAAGTTGTTCGTCTCAGGTAATATTTTCGAGGACGAAAATTTCTAAGTGGGGGAGAGTTGTAACGCCCCAGTTTTTGTTAGATTTATTTAATCGAGTCGATTTAATTATTTTTGTTTTTATATTATTTTATTTTTGACTGTTATTTGGCAGTATATTATTTTTCATCGTTATTATGTTTTATCGCGTTTTTGGGAGCGTTTGCAAGATACTTGAGTGTAAGGGTATTTTGGTCATTTTACTTATTTTGTTTAAGTTAGAAACTTAAAGAGAAAAAGAAAAAAAAAGAGAGAAAATAGTAAGGAAGGAAAAGAGAAAGAAGGAAAAGAGAAAGAAAAGAAGAAAAAGGGAAAAAACTTGGAGAGTAAGGAAACGATCCAACCGACTTTTGAAAACACGATTAATCGGGTAAGGGTGTGAAACTCGATTATCTTATACTTGTGTATGATTATGTATGTATGTATTTGTGTGATATTTGGTTGAAATGGAATATAGAACCAAAACCATTAATATGTTGAGATTGTTAGAATTTGATTCAAATTGTGTCTGAAATCATGTTTTAATGTTCCTAATTGCTGAGACATGTTAGATAGATGTTGTACATTCAATTGGTAATTTTCTGGTGTTTAGATGAGATTTGGAGATGATTTTGGGTGAATCCGTAGCAGAAAATTATGCAGGAAAAATTTCGGGTTTCGCTGCCCATACGCGTAACAGGCTCGACATTACGCGTATTGGTTTGGGCATTACGCATATGGCAAGGGGGAAATGAGGGCAATACGCGTATGGAACACATTTTTCACGGCCTTCTGCTGATTTGCGTAATGGTACGCGTACTTGGCAAGGCATTACGTGTATGGAGTTTTTAGTGGAATTTTGGGGAGAAATCAGTCTCTGCCCATACGCGTAGCACTTTGGGCAATACGCGTATGGAATGGGCGAGCGAGCTGGGCATTACGCGTATGGCCTAAGGCAATACGTGTATGATCATAGAGGGTGTAGAATTGTATCCGATTTTGCGTTCGATGCCATAACTTTTGATCCGTAACTCGGATCGAGGCGTTCTTGGTACCGTTAGAAAGCTATTGAGATGTTCTTCCTTATTAAAATGGTTTTGAGATTGTTGGCCGATTTAATTATGTCGGGAATTTGGAAATGTGTCGTTTTGTCGACTTTTACCGTTGTAATTGCGTGTAATTGATGTGTTATCATGCAATGTGCTTTTGATATATATCGTATGACTTATGTGCTGTTATATGATGTAAATGCATGTGATGAAATGTTGTGATGATGGTTTGTGGCCTAAGGGCAAGTAAACGCATTGTGTTGCGTTTGATTGTATATGCATGATTATGGATGTGTATATGTGTGCATTTGAATGTCATGAGTCATTGTATACTAAGCATCATGATATGCATTCTTGTGATGTCGTGTGCCCTAGTGGGTGTGAGCGACGAAACGGTTCCAGAGGGGATCCGCTATAACATCGTGAGCCTTATACCGAGAGGACCTAAAGCGATGATTATAGACGATCATGAGCCTTATACAAAGAGGACCTAAAGTGATCGGATCGTGATCCTTATACCAAGAGGACCTAAAGCGATCCATAAACGTCGTGAGCCTTATACCAAGAGGACCTAAAGCGACGGGGAACATCATTTTCCAGACAGGGAGTTACACTAAGTAACAAGAAATGATTCCAATAGTTCCTGAGTGAACTAATGATGAGAATGATGGATGGAACGGTACCGCATTGCATTACATAGAGTCGTTGTGTCGGTCTCTGTGCATTTGCATAAATCATGAATGGATTGATTTTGTGTGGAATTGTGAATGGAATTGATGATATATATATATATATATGTATGTATGTGTGTGTGTGTGTGGGTGATAAATGCATTGAGCATGATTGATATGTCTTTGTGATGGATGTATGAGATACAAATTGTGTTGTTTTGTATTGGAATTCTGGTGTAAGTTGTGGTGAGAATATTTTACATGCGTATTTTTGTGTTATTATATAATTGTGTTTCTCACCCTTCTGCTGTTTTGAATGCTTTATGAGGCATTGCAGATTAGATGATGAATGTTTTTTTGTGAAGCTAAGGTCTTCATTCTTGTGTCGGTCGGCTCTGATATGTAGCACCGGGTAGTCGGGGAGATCGTTTGTGATTATGTGTATATGTATATGTTCTTTGGATTGTACATGTATGACTCTGTGTATGACAGACAAACTTTTATGTTATATATATATGAGATTTCAGTTGCAGATTTTCCGCTTTTATTCTGTATCTGAATTGTGGGTGTTAGGAACTGAGTTCCTCTGTTATGTTCTACCTGATTGTTGCATATCTATATGAGCAGGTTGTTGTATTTTGTATTAATTGATGTGACACCTCCGTCTATGCCATGAATGTTTTTATTATACTCTGATTATTTGTCATCGTTTTAATTAGTTGGGGGTATAGATTAGGGGTGTTACAGCTCGTGGCTACCCAGAAGTGTGACCGCACTCCTCCTCAGAAAGAGCAACGGTCCTCGACTCCCAAGAGAAGCAAATCTGGCGGAAAGACGAAGAAACCGAAGAAGGAGCTCGCCGCACCGTGGCAGAGGCCCTCAGTACGACCCTTCCTCATCGCAATCACCAATTCGAAGCGACGAAGACGACCCCCGGGGTCCACTTTCTAGAGCCATCATGGAGACTCCACTTCCCGTCGGGATGGAGAAACCCCCGAGTCTGGCGACCTACGATGGCACAACCGACCCTGACGACCATATCGAGAGCATTGATGCGATGCTCGACTACCGCAATGTCTGGGGAGCCATAAAGTGCTGACTTTTCCCCACGACCCTGAGGAAGGGTGCGATGGAGTGGTACAAGAGCCTCGACCTTGAATCCATCACCTCCTGGAAAGAGATGAAGACACAGTTCTCCAGGCACTTCACCGCCTCTCAACGAAATCCGAAGTCGGAGGCGTCCCTGGAGACCATTATTTAGGGGAAGGACGAATATCTTTGAGACTTCATAGAGAGATTCAATCGAGAGGCTGTCTAGGTATCCACTACGAACGATGTGAAGCAATATTTGATCGAGCGAATACTGCGACCCCGCAGCGATTTTGCCAAGGCAGTTGATATCGAGACACCCCGCACGCTGGATGACCTTCTCTTCAAGGCCCATGCCTACATCCAATACAAGGAGAAGGAGGCCGCTAACGACGTTTGCAACTCGTGAAACTAGGAGAGTGCCAAAGTCTCCAGGCATGAAGACTCCATAGATCCCCAACGAGGTGGGGAGAAATAAGAGGCGATAAGCCCCGGGACTCCCAAGAACACAGGGGGCCAGCAGGCCGTTTCACCGAGTACACGCTACTCACCGCTCCCCGCGAGCGCATTCTGGCCGAGTTCATAAACTCGGAATTCCAAAGGGGTGGGCTCCGTTTTCCCAAGCCGACACCCCTCAAGCCCAACATCGACAAGTCCAAGTATTGTCGGTTCCACAGGAGCCATGGACACGTCATGGAAGATTGCATCCACCTTAAGGATGCGATCGATATTCTGATCAATTAAAGCAGTACACCAGGAGAAACAAAGCTCCTCGACAAGAAGCCCGCGAGGCAAAGAAGGTCGAGAAGGTGATGCCACCCTTTGACGACGATGGTTTACAAGTCGCTCTGTACATCTCTCAGCCGGAGGACTTTTACCTCCCCTACAAGGCCGACACACCTTTGTCCGCTTGTAGCACCTGGGAGAATTTCCCATCCGCTGTGGTCAAATCCGACGGAGGGTTTAACAAGCTCTCTATGGGGTCAGTAAAGAGGAAGTTTGACGAGCTAATCGACGCAATCTCAAAGCAGAACACCACCCTCGACAGGTTCGAGGGAAAATCAAACCTCATCACCTTCTACCTCGAGAAGCTACCGGGGGGCGCCCCTAATTCTAGCATTCCTTTGTTGATCAGAGCCCAGATGGTGAGCTTCGACGTACGCCACATCCTGGTCGACCAGGGGAGCTCTGTCGACATCATGTATGCTCACCTGTTCACCACTCTCCAGCTCGATGAGAGGCATCTGACTCCATACGCGGGGTTCTGACCTGCAGGGCTTCAATGGCACCACCACTAGGCCATGGGGCTATGTTGAGCTGCTCGTCACTTTCAGGTCCGAAGAGACTACCAGGCAAGTCAAAGTCTGCTTCTTGGTGATAGAGTGCCCTTCTTTATACCAATTCATTCTTGGAAGATTAACCCTGGCCGAGCTGACCACAGTATCGTCCACAGTCCACCTCAAGATGAAGTACTACACTGCCAGGGGTCGCGTCGTCACCCTCCATGGGGACATTGAGGCTGCAAGAAGGTGTTTTAAAGTGGGCACCTAGGGGCTGAACTCAATCAACATAATGCCCAAGACTTCTAGCAAGCCAGCTCGGGTCGAGGAGCAGAAGCCCTTGCCTCGCGTCAACTCAGTCGACCTCGATAGCCGCTTCCCCAATAAGCAAGAGCAGAACAAAGCAGCGACAAACACCTCTTCAGCATCAGGTAGCAACGGGCAGCCTCTCCATCCTGTGTGCCCCATTCCAGATGGCGACTTCGAGCTCATTGCCCATGGCGATGACCCAGACAGGAGCGTGAAGATTGGCACAGGACTCCCCGACTTGGCGAGGAAGCAGCTGAAGGTCTGCCTCAGGGATAATGCTGACATGTTCTCGTGGGGCGCTTGGAGATGCCCGGGCTTGACCCCGACGTATGTAACACCTCAAAATAGTTATAATATTTATTTAATTGATTTATTATAATTATTCATGATTTTCTGTGAGTTTTGATGAAGTATTGTGACGCATGATGTTTAGTATTGTGTTGTGGGATATTTTTGAGCTAAGGGAATAATGAGAACATTTTAGAAATTAAGTAATTAATTAAAATTATTTTATTGATAATAATAATAAGACAATGTGAATAATATTATTTAGGTTATTATTATTATTTAAATAAAGGGAGAGGTACACTGAGGGTAAGATGATAATGTTAGGTGGAATAAGTGAGGGTAAGATAGGAAAATCATAATAGGGTTCTAAGGGGTAAGAATGACAAAAGAAAAAAAATGGGATTAGGGAAGTTCATTCTGTACGATCGTGAAAGTGGAGAGAACTGAAGAATGAGGGCTAGGGCACAGAGAAACGAGGAAATCATCCATAGAACGCTAAGAAGAAGTCAATTTCTAAGAAATTCAAGGTATGGGGGGTGATCTGGGTTGTTATATCTGATATGGGGTTTAAGGTAGATGTTGGTTTTGTGTGTTAGGTGTCAATTGATGAAAATACGATGAAATTGTATGCTGATCTTGGTGAATTTGTGTGTATATGATATCTGTTATGAATTTCGTGTTGAATACTGTCATTGCTGAAAATTTCGTATGATTATATGCTATTGTTGTGATGAACTTTGAACCAGATCTTAAACTGTGGTTTTGGGGTTAACGATTTAGGTTATGATAAGTGGAAAATTGATGAAAATATTGAAGTAGGATTAGAACCTTGAATCTTTAATGAATCTAAGTAGTTTTGGATCTGATTTAGAAGTTTGAAGATGTTGCAATGGGGAAAATTTCGCACTGATGCGAAATCTGAGTTTTTGGTGTGCGTTTGGTCATACGCGTATGGAGGGAGGTCATACACGTATGAAGGGGACATTCCCCAGGTGATACGCATAAGGTACGCACCCATCCCCCGAGCCAACACGTCCCTCTGCTGGTACGCGTATGATACGCGTATGGTGGAGTGGCCATACGCGTATGGCAGGGCCAGTACGCGTATGGGAAGCTTGTGGGAAGAGTCATACGCGTATGGGCTAGCCATTACGCGTATGGGGTGTTTTAGAGAAATTTTGATAGGGAAACCCTCTCTGCTCATACGCGTAAGGCTCAAGTCGATACGCGTATGGATGGCTTGGGAAGATTGCCCTACGCGTAGGATATGCAAGCCAGGGGGCGAGGGAAGAGGGTCATACGCGTATGGGCAGAACTGTAGCCAAAGTTCTCTATTTTCGCGATTTCAATCCCGCTTTCGCGTGTAATGCAGTTTCTCTTGATCCGTAAGACAAAGATGATGTAGTTGAACATAGGGAAAAACTAGTAACGATAATAAATGGGATAAAATAAGAGATTTGTGTTGTGAAGAATTATAATAGGATGAATTGTGAAGTATCATGAGGAATTATGACGAATGTGATTGATGCTATATTATGATGTTTGATGAATACTCATGAATGATGATGCAATTTTGAAGATTATGTGATGGTGATTATTATGACATTTGCATCATGCATTTATGGGATATCTAGGACTTTGGTCCAGTGACGATGTTAGGACTTTCGGTCCAGTGGTGGCTTCAATCCCATTGTGTGGATTTGAGTGTTTTGTGACGAGCTCCGGTTCCAAAGGGGGAATCAATCCTATGGTGGGGATCTTTGGAGGGTGATGGCCCAGTGTCCATTAAACTAGTTGGTACCACATGCACGAGTCTATGTTGTTGCATTTCCATACTATGTGACATTGCATAATAATTGAGTAATTGACGTGTTGATGATGTTGTGAATTGAATGGTGCTTTGTGGTGATTGTGACTTGATAGTATGATGACATTTGTGAATGAGTTAATGATGATATGTGTGGCTACTATATCTTTTGCCTTATATCTTATATAATGATTTATGATTACTCACCCTGTTTATTTGAATGTTGCCTCCACGTGGGTAACGTGCAGGTGATCTGGATTAGCTTTCTTGGTGCGTGAAGACTTAGCTTTGAAGTATTTTTGGTTATTTCTGTCGATTAGAGGGTCTTGCTCTGATATGTAACATCGGGCCGGGACGTTTCAGTCGAACGATTGTGCTCTTTTCTTGTTGACAACCATGATGTTATGAGTTTCTTGTTTTAAGACATTTTGAATTATAAATTGTAATTGAGTTTTTATTTTTCCGTTGCATAGTAATTGATCAAATTTTGACAATAGAACCCGTGTTACGGAGCAGATTGTTATTTTGATGTATTATGATGAATTGTGGCACCCTTGTGGTGATGTACTCTGGCATATTTGTTTATAATTATCGTGAATGTTCTTTGGGGTAGAAGGGTGTTACATTTGTGGTATCAGAGTAGGTCAGTCTGTCCGGGCAGGTTTTGTATGATGTCAGTCCCATGTCAGTCGATGAGTGTGTGTACACTATCGATGATTTGTTTCTTCTAACATTGTTGATAGTGTGCAAGATGGCTGGAAGAAACGACCATGATATCGCTGATGCGTTAGAATCACTTGCTCAAGCGATGGCTCAGAACAATCAGAATGGTGTAGCTCCGGACGAGTTTTGTGATTTGGGGAAGTTTCAGAGGAATAATCCGCCAACTTTTATGGGCACTCATGATCCAGAGAGTGCGCAGAAGTGGCTCTAGGTGATTGAGAAGATCTTCCGAGTGATGGCGTGTACTGATGCTCAACAGGTTCAGTTTGGTACTCACATGCTATCAGAAGAAGCTGAGGATTGGTGGGATAACAACCCTCAGAGACTGGAAGATGTTGGTACTGAAATAACTTGGGCTGTGTTCAAGCGAGAATTTTTGGGGAAGTATTTTTGGAAGATGTTCGCGGTAATAAGGAGATGGAATTCCTTGAGTTGAAGCAAGGAAACATGACTGTGGCAGAGTATGCTGCAAAGTTTGAGGCGCTGGTGAAGTTTTGTCCTCACTACAACCGTGCTGATGCGGAGATGTCTAAATGTCTCAAGTTCGAGAATAGGCTGAGGACAGAGATCAAGCAGGGTATTAGATATCAACATATTTGCAGGTATGTTGTGCTGATGGATAAGAGTAGGATCTATGATGAGGATAGTCGAGCTCGATCTGCTCACTACAAGCATCTTAGTGAGAAGAAAGAGAAAGGACAGTTTAGAGGAAAGCCTTATGTGATTCCAGCTGACAAAGGGAAACAAAAAGCTTCAGATGGGAAGAAGACAAGTGGGGGAGCAGCTCCCGCTTCTGTTAAGTCCTACAAGTGTGGCAAGCAAGGTCACTGTGCTGAGAGTTGCAACAATAATGTGTTGAGGTGTTATTGATGTGGTAAGAGAGGTCATAGAGGTACCGATTGCAAAGATGAAGGTCTAACTTATTTCAACTGCGGTGAAAAAGGTCACATCAGTACCCAGTGTCAGAAGCCGAAGAAGACTGCTACTGCTGCTCAGACTAATGGCAGAGTGTTTGCTTTGAGTGGTTCAGAAGTCCCCAAGAAAGATAACTTGATTCGAGGTACTTGTTTTATTAATAATGTTGAGTTTGTCGCTATTATTGATACTGGTGTTACTCATTCGTTTATTTCGTTTGAATGTGCTACTGGATTGGGTTTGAAATTGTCTGATATGAATGGTAGTATGGTAATAGAAACTCCTACCAATGGTTCTGTTACTACTACTTTTGTGTGTTCGAGATGTCCTTTGATGATATTTGGGAAGAGTTTTGTGATGGATTTCGTGTGTTTACCCTTACACCAAATCGATGTAATCCTTTGAATGAACTGGTTGGAGTTCAACTATGTTCATATCAACTGTTGTAATAAGACCGTGGAATTTCCTGAGTTTGGTGATAATGGGGAGTTGATGTTCTTGTCTGTTAAGCAAGTAGACGAACTTCTAGAAGATGAAGCCTCAATGTTTGCATTATTTGCATCATTGCAAGTTGATCGTGAAGCTGCGAGTGTCGAATTACCTGTTGTCTGTGAATTTCCAGATGTGTTTCCGGATGACATAAGTGATTTGCCTCCAGAGCGTGAAGTAGAGTTTACAGTGGATTTGATACCAGGTACGAGTCCAGTGTCAATGGCTCCTTACCGGATGTCTGCTTCTGAGTTAAGTGAATTGAAGAAACAATTGGAAGAATTGCTTGAGAAGAAGTTTGTTCGACCGAGTGTTTCTCCGTGGGGTGCTCCTGTGCTGTTAGTTAAGAAGAAAGACGGTAGTATGAGGTTGTGTGTTGATTACAAGCAACTGAATAAAGTGACTATCAAGAATAAATATCCACTTCCGAGAATCGATGATTTGATGGATCAACTAGTAGGCGCTTGTGTATTT
The DNA here is from genome assembly GCA_022829125.1 of Lathyrus tuberosus. Lineage (NCBI taxonomy): Eukaryota > Viridiplantae > Streptophyta > Magnoliopsida > Fabales > Fabaceae > Lathyrus > Lathyrus tuberosus. Next base: position 4,442,954 of record JALAZF010000305.1, read on the forward strand.
AGCAATATTGATTTGAGGTTAGGTTATCATCAGATTCGTGTTAAGCCTGATGATATTCCGAAGATAGCTTTCAGGATGAGGTATGGTCCCTATAAATACACAGTGATGTCGTTTGGTGTATCCAACGCACCTGGTGTGTTCATGGAGTAAACGAATAAGATTTTTCATGAATATTTGGATAAGTTTGTTGTGGTTTTCATTGATGATATTCTGATATACTCTAAATCTGAGGAAGAGCATGCTGAGCATCTGAGAACTATGTTACAAGTATTGAAAGAGAAGAAGTTATATGCAAAACTGTCGAAGTGTGAGTTTTGGTTGAAAGAAGTGTATTTTCTTGGCCATGTGATTTCAAGTGGTGGGATTGCTGTGGATCCTTCTAAGATTGATGTTGTGTTACAATGGGAGACTTCGAAGTCTGCTACTGAGATACAAAGTTTTCTTGGGTTGGCGGGTTACTACCGGAAGTTTATTGAAGGCTTTTCTAAGCTGGAATTACCATTGACTCAGTTGACTCGAAAGGGTCAAGTTTATGTGTGGGATGTTGCATGTGAAGAGAGTTTTGTGGAATTGAAAAAGAGGTTGACGATCGCTCCGGTATTGATCTTGCCTAATCTGAGTGAGTATTTTGTGGTATATTGTGATGCGTCGAAGATGGGTCTTGGTGGATTATTGATGCAGAATGGTCAAGTTGTTGCTTATGCTTCGAGGCAATTTAGGGTTCATGAAATGAATTATCCTACACATGACTTAGAGTTGGTAGCTGTAGTGTTCGTGTTAAAAATTTGGAGACAATATCTTTTTGGCTCTAAATTTGAAGTGTTCAGCGATCATAAGAGTTTGAAGTACTTATTTGATCAGAAAAAGTTGAGTATGAGGCAGAGAAGGTGGTTGGAATTGTTGAAGGATTATGATTTTGATTTGAATTGCCACCCTGGTAAAGCAAATGTGGTGGCTGATGCATTGAGCAAAAATTCATTGCATATGTAGATGCTTATGGTGAGGGAATTGGAATTAATCGAGCAGTCCCGAGATCTGAGTTTAGTATGTGAAGAGACTCCTAACAGTGTGAGATTGTGAATGCTGAAACTGACTAATGGTATTCTGGAAGAAATCAGAGTGGCCCAACAGTCTGACTTGAGGTTGGTTTATCAGTCGACCTTGATTAACCAAGGTAACAGAGGTGAATTCCGAATTGATGAGAATGATGCGATGAGGTTTAGAGATAGAGTGTGTGTTCTAGATGTTCCAGAAATTAAAAATAGTATTCTAGAGGAAGGGCATTGAAGTAGATTAAGTATTCATCCCGGTGCTATGAAGATGTACCAGGATTTGCAGAAATTATTTTTGTGTCCAGGTATGAAGAAGGATATTGAAGAGTTTGTTTACGCGTGTTTGACTTCTCAGAACTCAAAGATTGAACATCAGAAGCCTTTAGGTATGATGCAACCGTTGAATATTCCAGAATGGAAGTGGGATAGTATTTCCATGGATTTTGTGTCGGGATTGCCGAAAACTGCAAAGGGAAATTATTCAATTTGGGTGATTATGGATAGATTAACTAAATCATCTCATTTCTTACTGATGAAGATTAATCATTCTATGTAGAAGCTAGTGGAGATGTACATTGAGGAAATTATGAAGTTGCATGGGATACCTTCGAGTATTGTGTCGGATAGAGACACGAGATTTACGCCGAGATTCTGGAAACATTTACAAGATACTTTGGGTACAAAGTTGAGGATGAGTTCTGCATATCATCCGCAGGCGGGCGGTCAGACAGAGAGGACTATCCAATCTTTAGAGGATCTGCTAAGGGCTTGTGTGTTGGATCAAGGAGGATCTTGGGATAGCCATTTGCCGTTAATTGAGTTCACATACAATAACAGTTTTCATGCTAGTATTGGGATGGCACCGTATGAGGCGTTGTATGGAAGGAGGTGTAGAACTCCATTGTGTTGGTATGAATCAGGCGAGAGTGTTGTACTCGGACCTGAGATTATGCAGGAAACGACTGAAAAGATTAAGATGATCCCAGAAAGAGTGAGAGCTTCGCAGAGTCTTCAGAAGAGTTATCACGATAAGAGGAGGAAAACACTTGAATTCCAAGAGGGAGATCACGGGTTTTTGAGAGTTACGCCGGTGATTGGTGTGGGTCGAGCTTTGAAGTCTAGGAAGCTCACTCCACGTTTTGTTGGACCGTATCAGATTTTGCAGAGGATAGGAGAAGTGGATTATCGGATCGTTTTACCGTCGTCGCTTGCGAATTTAAATGATGTGTTTCATGTATCATAGTTGAGGAAATACATTCCAGATCCTTCGCATGTAATCCAAATGGATGACGTACAGGTGAGAGGCAACCTGACTGTTGAAGCATTACCTGTGCGGATTGATGGACATGAAATGAAATAACTGCGGGGGTAAAGACATAGCTTTGGTGAAGGTGTTGTGGGGTGGACCAGCTGGTGAGAACTGGTCTTGGGAGCGCGAATATCAGATGAAGGAGTCGTATTTGACTCTGTTTCCTTCAGGTAATTTTCTAGGACGAAAATTCTTTAATTGGGCGAGAGTTGTAACACCTCAAAATAATTATAATATTTATTTAATTGATTTATTATAATTATTTGTAATTTTCGGTGAGTTTTGATGAAGTATTGTGACGCATGATGTTTTGTATTGTGTTGTGGGATATTTTTGAGCTAAGGGAATAATGAGAACATTTTAAAAATTAAGTAATTAATTAAAATTATTTTAGTGATAATCATAATAAGAAAATGTGAATAATATTATTTAGGTTATTATTATTATTATTTAAATAAAGGGAGAGGAACACCGAGGGTAAGATGGTAATGTTAGGTGGAATAAGTGAGGGTAAGATAGGAACATCATAATAGGGGTCCAAGGGGTAAAAATGACAAAAGAAAAAAAAAGGGATTAGGAAAGTTGATTATGCACGATCGTGAAAGTGGAGAGAACTGAAGAAGGAGAGCTAGGGCACAGAGAAACGAGGAAATCATCAGTAGAACGCTAAGAAGAAGTCGATTTCTAAGAAATTCAAGGTATATGGGTGATTCGGGTTGTTATATCTGATATGGGGTTTAAGGTAGATGTAGGTTTTGTGTGTTAGGTGTCAATTGATGAAAATATGATGAAATTGTATGTTGATGTTGGTGAATTTGTGTGTATATGATATCTGTTATGAATTTCGTGTTGAATACTGTCATTGATGAAAAATTCGTATGATTATATGTTGTTGTTGTGATGAACTTTGAACCAGATCTGAAACTGTGGTTTTGGGGTTAACGATTTAGGTTCTGATAAGTGAAAAATTGATGAAAACAAAGAAGTAGGATTAGAACCTTGAATCTGTAATAAATCGAAGTAGTTTTGGATCTGATTTAGAAGTTTGAAGGTGCTGCAATGGGGAAAATTTCGCACAGATGCAAAATATGAGTTTTTGGTGTGCGTCTAGTCATACGCGTATGGAGGGAGGCCATACGCGTATGAAGGGGAAATTCCCAGGGTGATACGCGTAAGGTACGCACCCGTCCCCAGAGCCAACACGCACCTCTGCTGGTACGCGTATGGCAGGGCCAGTACGCGTATGGGAAACTTGTGGGAAGGGTCATACGCGTATGGGCTAGCCATTACGGGTATGGGGTGTTTGGGAGGAATTTTGAGAGGGAAACCCTCTTTGCTCATACGCGTAAGGCTCAAGGCGATACGTGTATAGATGTCCTGGGCAGATGGCCCTACGCGTCGGATACGCAGGCCAGGGGCCGAGGGAAGAGGGCCATACGCGTATGGGGCATGGCCATATGCGTATGGGCATAACTGTAGCCAAAGTTCTCTGTATTTGCGATTTCTATCCCGCTTTGGCGTGTAGTACAGTTTCTCTTGATCCGTAAGACTAAGATAGTGTAGTTAAACATTGGGAAAAACTAGTAACGATAATAAATGAGATAAAATAGGAGATTTGTGTTGTGACGAATTATAATAGGATGAATTGTGAAGTATCGTGGGGAATTATGATGAATGTGACTGATGCTATATTATGATGTTTGATAAATACTCGTGAATGATGATGCAATTTTGACGATTCTGTGATGGTGATTATTATGACATTTGCATCATGGATTCATGACATATCTAGGACTTCGGTCCAGTGACAATGTTAGGACTTTCGGTCCAGTGGTGGCTTCAATCCCATTGATTGGATTGGAGTGTTTTGTGACGAGCTCCGGTTCCAAAGGGGGAATCGATCATATGGTGGGGATCTTTGGAGGGTGATGGCCCAGTGTCCATCAAACGAGTTGGTACCACATGCACGAGTCTATGTTGTTGTATTTCCATACTATTTGACATTGCATAATAATTGAGTAATTGACGTGTTTATGATGTTGTGAATTGAATGGTACTTTGTGGTGATTGTGATCTAATAGTATGATGCCATTTGTGAATGAGTTAATGATGATATGTGAGGCTACTATATCTTTTGCCTGATATCTTATATAATGATTTGTGATTACTCACCTTGCCTGTTTGAATGTTGCCTCCACTTGGGTAACATGCAGGTGATCAGGATTAGCTCTCTTGGCGCGTGAAGACTTAATTTTGAAGTATTTTTGGTTATTTCCGTCGATTAGAGATTCTTGCTCTGATATGTAACATCGGGTCGGGACATTTGAGTCGAACGATTGTGTTCTTTTCTTGTTGACAACCGTGATGTTATGAGTTTCTTATTTTAAGAAATTTTGAATTATAAATTATAATTGAGTTTTTATTTTTCCGCTGCGTAGTAATTGATCAAATTTTGATGATAGAACCCATGTTACAGAGTAGATTGCTATTTTGACGTATTATGACGAATTGTGGCACCCTTGTGGTGATGTACTCTTATATATTTGTTTATAATTGTCATGAATGTTCTTTGGGGTATAAGGGTGTTACAACGTGTCCTGCCACCAACTCACCATAGATCCGGCCGCTAGGGCAATAGTACAACGTAGCATAGGCAGTCTCCCGAAAAAGCGGAGGCTGCTGAATTAGCTGTAAAGGACCTCTTAGAGGCAAAATTTATTTCTAAAGCCCAGTACACAACCTGGCTCTCAAATGTTGTACTTGTTGAGAAATCTAATGGAAAGTGGCGTATGTGTGTTGACTATACTGATCTCAATGGGGCCTGCCCCAAAGATGAATATCCTTTTCCTAACATCGACAAATTGGTCGACAATACTACAGATTTCAAGCTATTGTCGGTTATGGATGCAAACTTGGGGTACAACCAAATCCCCATGGCGAAAGCAGACAAGCGATACACAACTTTCATGACCGAGTCGGGCAACTATTACTACAACGTAATGCCCTTTGGCCTGAAAAACGCTGGTGCTAATTACCAACAGATGATGAACAAAGTCTTCCGAGGTGATATCGGGGACATGCTCAAGGTTTACATGGACGACATGATCATGAAATCACGAGAGGAAACCGACCACACTGCTGATCTTGAAAGAGTCTTCGACACGACGAGGAGATGCATGATGAGGTTCAATATGGAGAAATGCACCTTCGGCGTTCGAGCAGGCAAATTCCTCGGCTTCTACTTGACAAAACGAGGAATTAAGGCGAACCCCGGCAAGTGCAGGGCTTTCTCCGAGTTATCAACACCGAGCTCAAAGAAATCGATCCAATCCCTGAACGGGGTGCTCACCTCGCTGTCCCGCTTCGTGGCCAAGTCTGCCCAAAACGCACTCCCATTTTTTAAACTTTTGCGCAAGGAAGCTACATTCGAGTAGACTGAGGAGTGCGAGCAAGCCCTCCTCTATCTCAAACAAGTTCTTTCGTAACCCCCAGTTCTCTCGCTACCAGAGAGCGGGGATACTTTAAATTTGTACCTCACCGTCGCAACTGAGGTCATCAGCGCGACTCTCATTCGCGAAACCCCCGAGGGACAAAAACCAATTTACTTCACTAGAAAGGCCCTGCAAAGCCCCAAGCTCAGGTACCAGAAAATCGAGAAGGTCGCTCTGGCCCTAAAAAATGCTGCCAAAAGGTTGTAGCATTACTTTCTGGCCCACACGATCATGGTTAGGACGGACCAGCCCGTAAAACAACTACTCGGCCGTCCCGACATGGATGGTAGGATACTCAAATGGTCACTCGAGCTCTCCAAGTTCGATGTCCAATATGAGAGAAGGAAGGCCCTTAAAGCTCAAGTGCTAGCCAACTTCGTCACAAAAATGACCGCCCCGATCTCCCCGACTAACGGAGCCCACAAGTGGACCATCCACGTCGACGGGGCATCCATCTCGACAGGAAGCGGAGTTAGCATTATTATTGAGAATGAAGAAGGCATCTTGATTGAGTGTCCCTCGCTCTATCCTTTCTGACCTCGAACAATCAAGCCGAGTATGAGGCCTTCCTCGCCGGGCTGCACCTAGCCGAGGACCTTGGCGCGAAGGAGGTAAAGATATTTACTGATTCCCAGCTCGTCGCCTCTCAGGTACGGGGAGAGTACCAGGCCAAAATCGACAAACTCGTCGAGTACTTAACCCTGGTGAAAGAAAAGATGAAGTTGTTCAACTCCGTGGAGGTAAAGCATGTCCCCCGCGAGCATAACACCCAAGCAGACATCCTATCAAAACTCGCGAGCACAAAGAAGAAGGTCAGAAACAAATTCATCATCTAGGAGATACTTTCTCTACTAAGCATCGAGAAACCCACCACGACCGTCGACGTGAATGCCATCTGCGAAAACAACTACTGGATGACCCCCGTATACACGGGGGAACTGCCCAACGACTCCCAGGGGGCTAGCGTGGTCAGACGCCGAGCTTGCTCTTATGTCTTGATCAAGGAAAAGTTGTACAGGCGGGGATTCTGCCTCCCTCTCCTCAAGTGCGTCGAGGAATCCAAGGTCCCTCATATACTTCAGGAGAACCACGAAGGGATCAATGCCCAGCACCTCGGGGGACGATCCCTCGCCCAGATGGCTCTACGAGCAGGATACTATTGGCCCACCATGCAGCAGGACACGAAGGAGCACGTGAAGAAGTACGACAAGTGCCAACGACACGGGGATATGCACCTTGCCCCGCCCAACAAGCTCAAAACGCTCTCGTCCCCGTGGTCTTTTTCCTGGTGGGGCATGGATATCCTCGGGCCCTTCACCATGGGATCGTACCAGAACAAATATTTGATAGTCGGCGTCGATTACTTCACGAAGTGGATAGAGGCTAAAGCCCTTGCTAAAATCATGACACACATTATACTCAGTTTCTACAAAAGGAACATACTTTCCTGGTTCGGCGTACCCCATGCGGTCGTCACCGATAACGGGACACAGTTCACCGACAAAAACTTCCAGGACTTTGTTACTAAACTGGGCACAAAGCAACATTTCACGTCTGTCAAGCACCCGTAAAAAAATGGCAGACTGAAGCCGCGAACAGAGTGATCCTACGAGGCGTAAATGAAGACTAGGCGAAGCCAAAAAGAGGTGGGTCGAGGAACTACATAGTGTACTCTGGGCCTACAAGACGACCCCACACTCGACCACCGGGGAGACCCCATTTCGAATAACTTATGGAATCGAGGCGGTTATTCCAGTAGAAATTAGAGAGCTCTTTAGGCGGACCGAATCTCCCCTCGACGAGGAGATGAACAAAGAGGCACTGAGGGAGGAGCTCGATCTGGTCGAAGAAACCCGGTCTGGGGCAGCCCTCCACGAAGCCTCACTGAAACAAAAGATAACTTTGCGGCATGACAACAAAGTCATTAAATGCGAATTCCAAATCAGCAGCCTAGTCCTACGGAGAAACCAAAAAGACTCGTGCTAGGGCAAACTCGCCGCGAACTGGGAAGGCCCATATTGTGTTCACGCGAAAACAGAAAACGAGCCTACTACCTCGAAAACCTACACAGGGAGGAACCTGCTCAACCATGGAACGCTGAAAAGCTCAAACAATAATACAATTAAGCACTGTAGTTTGCGTACTTGGTTCGACCACGACGAATGACGCCCAACCATTGAAGCGTAATAAGGTACAAGCACAACCTCCAAACTTAAAACAAAAAGACAAGAGTCTGCTCTTGTGTGTGCGAGCAGACTCTTGGTCTGATGGGGACACCTCAACCAAGCTCTGTCGTTTCCATACCAATAAGGCAGAACACCTAGCTCGCGATGGGAAGTTCACGCCACGAAGCAAAGACCTCGACCTTGATCTTAGCTCCATTGCCGGTTGGAAACCAACTTCGACCACTCGATCAGTTACCTGTACGGTCGAGAACCAATTATGTCGAGCAAAGGCCCCAATCACTTAATAAAAATAAGCAAACATAATATTGCATACGCATCAACAAGGAAAATAAGTACTCGACATACAATGGCACACACACGTAGCATAATAGCAAGCATATATTAGAAGTGCAAATTAAACATCCAATTACAAACGGGCAAAGTCCAATAGTCAAATATTACCAAGAGTTTGAAGCCCAGGGTTAACAACCTGGAGTTGCTTCATCGCGGATTGAAGCCTAGCTCGAGAGTACCCAGGAAATCCTGCTCGAGCTCCTGGATTCGGGAAACCAAATCACCCCAGGTTACTAAGACTTTCTCCTCAACGGGCTTTGCGGCGGTCTCCAACTCAGTGACCCTCTATTGGAGCCGTTTCTTCTCCTCGTCGACCTCAGTCATCTTTTTTCACATTTAATGCATTTCACCATAAAGATTGACTTGGATCTGGTACCTTTCCCTGCATTCGAAGAAGTCATTCTCCACCTCGACCTTCTCTGTCCCGAGGGTCACATTCTCCGCCTGAAGCTTCTTCAGCTCAGCAAGAGGGCAGGTCCCATCATTGAGAGCCAAGGCCGTCTCAAGGACCCTCATCATGGAGGCCGCGTCGTAGGACAACGTCTTTCTCCGAGTATCTCTGTCGAGCGCCAGGGTTGCCTTGGATTCAGCCTCGGGCGCGATCAGGGAATTGTCCCCGTCGATGAGCCCCCGGACGCGATGGCAACGAGGTAGCACAAACCTCTCCCCGACAACACCCTCCAGAAGGTTGACTGGCCCAGACTCATCAAGGTGCTACTTCTTGGCTGGGTGATCTTGGTAAAGTGGAGACTGACTCTCCTGGGGAGAGGAGGAACCCCCGGGGTGTTTGTCGACCTTAGCCATCTGCTGGACTTTAGAGACACGACCCTTGGGCGCCTTTTTGACACCCTGGTCGTCGTGATCTTAAGCATACGTTCTTGGAGGATCGACATCTAACCTGTAACAAAGAAAAGAACGAGTCAATATGACAAGAAAAAAATAAGCGGACACGCAAGTGAGGAACATGCTCGATACCCAAGAGCCGCAATGCTTCCTCGTCAGAACTACACTCGAGAAGCACCTTAGTATTGATCAAGCGAGCCTTAAATGCAACTTACCCATTCTCGTTCCGAACAAAGCTCCCATCCTTATTCACACACTTGGTGGGAGTGAAGCTGTCGACGAAAGCCACAATCTTGTCATAGGCAAGCCTGTCCTCCTCGTCTAGCTCGTGGGGCTTCGTGAGGTAGCTCTCCGTCCCTCTTTTAAAGTGGGCCTTCTACCACTCTAAGGGGAAATTTTCCTCCAGGGTCTCTTCCCTCTGCCCGTCCACGAGCTTCACCACGCACTTGAATAAGGAATCGATGGCGGCACGCGTCACAGGCTTCATGAGGAAGTATCTGTCCTTGAAGGACCGGACAGAGTCCAGATACGTTCTAAACAGCTTCCTCGGCTACTTCAAAGAGACCCAGCTGTGTCATCCATGATGAGTCTGCCGCTGAAGATGGAAAAGGCAGAAAAACAGCGGGAGCGTAGCGCCGACGCGAAGATGTTTGCACATGAGCTCGAACGCCCACATGAACATGATCGCGTTAGGGAGAAGCTGTGAGGGCGCTAAATCTAGCCATTGAAATACCCCGGCTTGGAAATCGCTGAAGGGCAGGCGAAACATCACATCCCGAAAGGCAAACTCGTACATCGGGAATCGCTTCCCCGAGTACGATGAGCAGATCCGGTCCATCTCCTTAGGTCCGAGTCGTTGAAGATGAAGCGCGAATCAACAGCCAAGGGCTCTAAGCAAGCCCAGTCGGATGGGAATTCACCGTTCAAGTCAGTCAGATTATCTTCGACATCTGCACTGACGTCTTCTATGTTGACGGCGTCAACATCGACCATGGCGGTATCCCTGGGCTTTGGAGCCATTTAACCTTAAAAGTAGAAGGAAACAGTGAATTCGACGTTAAGATCAAATCCACCCTTCCACCACAAATCAAGTGAAAGGGCAAAAGGAAAGCGCGAGGACACACCCTCGACCAAAGCCCTCGACGAAAAGCGCGTAGTCACGAGGAACTTTTCCTCGACATAAGACGCGAAGCTTACTGCTGGGGTGGGTCTCCGCGACCCAAGATCTTTTTCTAGCCCCGCAGGGAGGAAATTCCCCAGACGTTAACTGGGCGAGGATGCTAAAAGCCTCATGGGGTCCCCGAGACCTTCTTCAGAAACTTCATAAAGTTTCCCAGGATCCTCATGAGTTCCCTAGTATCTTCATCGAAAACTTCATGATTCCACCTGGAACTTCATGAATCCATGGGAAATTCATGGACTCCTCAGAAAACTCACCTGAAACTTCAAGAGACTCCTGGAAACTTCATTAGAGACTCAAGAAGTTCGCTGGAAAGTTCATAACAACACCGAAAAATGCATAACAACCATGCTTGGCAGAGAAAGACAGAAAACTTACTTATATGAAGGAGATTCTGGAGATTGCAGCGACGAAAGAAGGGGCTGATGACGATAACAGCGGCGAATGGACGATAGGATAGCAGAGAAATCCTAGGAAACTTGAGGAATTCTTGTGAGCTTAAATGATGTGAACATGCCAAATGAATCAGTCTCCCCCTATTTATTACATCTAGCACAGGAAACGAAGTGTCTCCTAAGACTCAAGCACCCCTACACATAGCCCTCACGGGCATTTATTACTTCTGACATGTGGCTCAAGAAGACATCATGCGTGTCCCTTTAAGCCGCCTCATGCGGTTTGAGGAAATGACGTGTCGGCCCCCTCAATTTCGTCACATCGCCCAATACGTCGAGCACAATGCATGACTGCCGCGCTGTCGGGAACACTTCCTCAGGGAAAGTTGAAAACAAGCCATGAACACATGTGACGCGCAAACATCCCTGCGAGCACATGTCCTCCGGATAAACATATTATTGGACCATGTCATCGACCACAGGCAAACCTCGCTGTCGCTCACGACTGGTAGCTTATACGTTTAGTCACGCGCATAGCCCCGTGAGTTCGTAACCTCGAGCACGAGCGATGCTCCTCTGGGCAAGTTCCCCGTGCCCCTCTTTCACGTAAGAATTGACTCTTAAGTCATTACTTCTTTGCTTTGGAGCAACGATTTGGGGGGCTCCTATTCTTGATTGTGCCTGAGCCTGGCCCACCGTCGGGCACGGCCCAACCTAACTCCTAGTCGAGGAGAGCCCAACACAATGGCCCGTTCCATCATCCAGCACGAGGAAATGCTCCTTACGCATCTTCCCCACGCTCTCCACGTGCTCCCCATGCGGGGACACGTCATCAGCCAACTACCCGCGACTTTCAGGCTATAGTTTCCCCTCGAGAACAGGTCCTCCACCTGTTGACCCAGGATGAAGACCACGTGTTGGTCTTCCCTACTCCACATAGATCCAGACAGTTATCCGTATTGGGCCTAATGATCCAACCCACTACAGATAATCGTTGGCCCAGCGCTGGGGGCACATTATAAATACCCTCCTCTAGAGAAGGGTCGGGTATTCTAAACTCACACTTTCTGTACTTGCTCACTTTCGCTCTGAACCTCACTTTGGCATCGGAGTGTCTTGCAGGCACACCGCCTCCTCTTCTCCACCACCTGCGAATTTAGAGCTCACGACGTGTTGTTGGTTGCTGATCCCCTTTCTCATCTGGTAAGATTCTTTTCTAAATTTTATACTTTTTATAAAATTACAAATTGATAGATTACACACAAATTATGCCATAAGCTTAAATTTTTTATTTTTCTAATTTTCACAAAAATAAAAAAATATTAAATAAATAAATTTTCTTTAAGGAATATCTAAAAAACCCAATTAATATAGTAAAATTTCCTTTAAAAAAAATATAAGATTTAATATAAAATTTAATAAGTCCCAAAAACATATCCTTGAAATCAATATGTCAATTATATTTTACAATTTTATTTATTAATAGTAAAAATATAATTAATTTTTAAATAAATTAGTATTCAAAAATTCACAGCAAAAATAGCAGTAAAATTCACATCAAATTCCGCAGCAAAATTCGCAGTAAAATTCACATCAAATTCCGCAGCAAACTTCGTAGCAATTCCTGCGGAATTTCCAGAGGATTTTGTGGTTCAATGGATAATTATCTCCTGCAAAAACAATCACAGTTAAATCCGCTGGAAAGTTGAAATATTTTAAAATAAAAAATCTCAAGTAAGGTTTCCTGTGGAATTTGCTGCTATCTCATATTTCACAAGAAACATTGTTCCAAAACAAAAATTCGCAGCTAAAATCATAGGAAAACCTGCAGATTCTTTTCTGCAGGAAAATCCGTAGGTATCCGTGTATTTCTAATAGTGAAGGAACTGTATTTCAAAGGTAATTTATCCAACGAAGCCAACGTGCATCTTGAAGGGACTGTATTTCAAAGGTATGTTATCCAAGGGAAACACAAGAATAACAATGGACAAATGTCAATAGCATGTGTTTTTATATCTATGATCTAATATAGGATGGACGTAGGGCACTTGTTATTGAAAGAGATTTGAATGATCCAGAGACTATCTCAAATTTATTGAGCAAGGACTTGATGGTAGCTAGTGCAAACTTAATTATATGTATACAACACGTCATTTCTTCAACTTCTAGATTATGGGCGATCTTGACAGATGGTACTGGTATACGAATGATTATTTGTGGTGTTTTAAATTCCACTTTGAACAAAAAGAAGAATGATCTTAGCTATGTCTACCTGCCTATGATTCTACAAGCAAGATTCATTTTCTACAAAATGTCATTAAGAGCATGTTGAAATGCGTTTCTTATCCTTCTCTCTCTAAAAGAAGTGCATTACAAATTTATTATTTTAATAATTACTAGTCTCTGAATTTATTTTTATTTTATTAAAAGACATCTCATCACAGTTCATAATAACAACCGTGGTGATAGATGAATGGTTAGAGGCTTTGAATCCCAGCACCGATATTTTTTTTTTGTTACAAAATGGTCTTGTCTATATACACTTATAATATATTAAAATTAAAATACCTATCACCATGGTTAGTACTATGATCGCGACTTTGCGAATTGGTCGGATTACTGCTGTAAGTATACAGCTTATCGCGTAGTTTTAAAAGATTGTCGAACCCACACGGACTAATAATCAACCTAGAGTGATCGATTATTGCGGTGTAAAGCTAAGGCTAGATTTGGCGGTAAAAGAAAACTTGGTTTTTAACGGGATTTGAAAAACAACAATAAAGACGAGACCAGAGAATGATTTCAGTGCTCCTTGGGGACTCCTTAAAATCTGGGTGTTAACAAAGGTCTCGAAATGGATCTGAAGGATATACCAGTTTAAAGGCTCGCTCTCACGCTCTCGCGGTATTAAACAAGCCACGCCTAATGACCCCAAGAATTTGCTCTCGCTCGCTCGGTAATTAAAAGATGCGTTTTGGAAACTAACATAACCTAAATGAGGCCCTAAAGCGCTCTCGATGCATTTAGGCTCAATGTACGATGCCTACTATCCGGCGATTACCTCAAACTCTCGCTCTATTGGACACGCCTTGGTGCGTTTCTCACTCTCGTGACGAAACACTGTTAAACTGCCTCTCTCTCTCACGACAAGGCTGCCTAAATTCAGATTAGACACCTAAACCAGAATTTTGAAAACATAAGTTAAACACAGATGGCTCTACAGAGTCCCGTCGGAACGACGGTCCTCAATCTACGGACTCAAAGCAATTCTACTCAGACATATCTAAATCTAACACTAATGCATTAACATTTCTGAATTTTAAATCATACATATTGATTAGTTTTTTGTTAAGATCAGATTTAGGTTTTTGTGCGAAATTTAAGTTATGTTGCATACAATTACAAGTAAATAAAATGCAGTAAAATAGACAAGATTTAGATAACCTGAAATGCGAAGTAATTAAACGGAAAACAAATCTTCTATTAAGCAATTGATCCAAGTGTACATCAGCAACATAGAAATGAAAAGTACAACAGATGTATCAATCTCTCAGTGTGAGTGATCAATACTAATGCAAGTGATATAAGTGGTTAGGCTAGAGATTTCGGCAGCGCTTCCGCAGGGTTCTTGGATCTCTAAATGCAGACCTCTGATGGTCTATATATAGGAAAAAGTTGGCTCCCAACAGTTGAATTCGAAATTTGAAACTTCACTTGCAAACTGCCAGGACTGCAACAAGAAAACTGCTCCCGCGCATAATGGAGGTCGCCATAGGCCTAATGGCAGACGCCATTCATTTGAATCTTTGAATTTCCCTCTTTTCTGCTATGGTGAGCGCCATTCAGTTGAACTGGGGGAAAGGGGAACGCTGTTTAGATCAGGCAGGGGCAGAATCATGCATTTTCTTCACTTTTTCTTCTCTTTAAGCTCGGTTCTTTATCTTTCCTCCTATGGAGCTGATGTAGGACCTGTCAAGGGAAAAGGAACGAAAACATAAGCAAATAATACATGAAATGATAATGACTTGATAAAAATATAACAAAACGTGCACGAATTGAATCGAAATAAATGATACAAAATTGAGTCATCAAACTCCCCCACACTAAGACTTTTACTTGTCCTCAAGCAAACTCCCAATGTAATAAAACAGTAAGCATGATGTTTCGACTCTTAGGCACGACAAAAACAATCTAAGCACAAAGTTGCTAGGCTAAAGTGAAACAGATAGGTATTGGATAGTGAAAACGAGGATACTGTAATGACACAACTCCACAAAAGCGGACGAATACTCCCTTCCTATGCAATACCAATTCAAATCATGACATTATAACTAGACCTATATCCTTCATCTTATTTCACCTCTTTTTCATTCGAGCGCAATCACATTAAGCCCGTTATCCTGTGTACTTACATGGTAAGCGAACCTGTTAGTGTTTATGATCTCTTATTTAACACATTTTTTTTTCTTTTTCGTACATTATGCTTTCTTTTGCTTACGAATTTCAAGAGTCCGAACCTTTAGGCTAAATGGTTGGGTGAGGACCACCTAACTTAGCGGGAACATGTCTTTCATTCTTTTTTTCTATAAAAATCACCTGAATCAACTTTTGAGATCATACATATTTGCATCGGTTCGTTACTTAGTTCATACACACAGATGGTGCTAACTTCTAGAAAAAACTAATAGAGAGGTTACTTCTAAGAAGCTTGGCATAAGGTCATGGCGTAATGTCTATTTAAATCAATATCACATATTTAGGGAATCTAAGGTGTAGGAACGGTACCTATATTTTCAAAACTTTCCCAAGTCCGCCTACCTAGCCTAAATCAAAGAATGAAACAACCTATACTATACGTGTCATGCCTTTGAGTCTAAACAAAATTTTTGAAAATTGGGGTCAAATACGGGAGTTATTAGACACAGGAAAAACGTAAAGTAAAAACGACTCAAACGTGCATATGACTCGATAATGAAAAACAAACTAAACTAGAAAGCAAGAAATAACTAAAATCAATAAACGGCTTCTCCCCCACACTTAAACTAGACATTGTCCTTAATGTCTTAGCCTAAGGTGAAAGAAGGAACGATAGAACCTGGATACATCAATGATAGCGAGCACGCCCTCCACGAGGGTGTTTGTCCTGCCTGATGGCTGGGTTGTCCCGTGGGACATGTTGGACATAATCTGCAATTCGGTTTACCTCCCTGCACAATCCCGCCATCTCTGAGACAACATCTCTCAAATCTGATTCGGCCCTGGCCATGAACTCGTACGGCCTCCTCTCTAACTCATGCATCTGCATATCACGTGCGACATTTCTCTCTCTCTCTGCTATCTAAGCTTTGACAAAACTTCATCAAATGACGAACGAATACCTGCAAAATCAGAAAAAGGTGTCGTGTGTGATTAGGTGCTAGACCCAGGTATGTCAGTGGTATGGCTATGAGTACGAGGCTGCTCATAATACTTCCCCATGACATCACGGTAGTTCCTCTCGACGCTCTCTGCCTCTACATCACAGGCTCTTAAATCGAATAACCAATTGGCGCTTTGACACACATTTATGCACTCAGCATTTGGCAGAGAAAAACCTCGGAACTCGTGTGTCCAGACCATAAAGTGATACTTGTTACGATGCAAACTCTTGACAAGCCGCGCATTATGGGAAAAGTCAATGTCAGCATAGAGACAAGGTATGCTCTCTTCGTTTTCCAAGTTGGCCTCTAAATCTAAAGAGATAGCTATGGCAGTAATGATACCGCCTATGCAGATGGAACCGCCGACTCTGTTCGCTACAGTAATAAAATGGGCTAGGAGGAACGGTGTAGGATTCAAACGGGTTTGGAAGAGTGCACAGTGAATAAAGAACATATCCTTAGAATTCACGTTCCCTGGGTTTTCTCGTCCAAAAATGGTGGAGGCGAGGGTGCGGTGAAAGTAACGAATAGCAGGGTTATGGATGGTCGTGGCTTTCAAACCCTCCCATTTGGTGGTTCTTGTGTTGGTTATTTGATGCCAAAATTGGAAGGCTCCTTCCTCCCAGTCACGGTCCAAGGGTGCTTGAGTAGCAAGACCCTCACCGGTAGGAAAACCAAAATATTCAGCTATCTGCTCATGAGTTAGCGAATAATCTATGTTAAACATTCTGAAATAAATGGTTCCGGTGGTGCGGTTAATATCATGGACGTAGCAGACTGAACTAAGAAATTCATAAGTAAGTCTAACGGAAGAGGGATTAAACATGGAGCGGAAACGAGTCATACCTAAGTTCCTGAGCATCCATGAGACGCTATCATAAAGACCCAAGGTGCGAAGAGTTTCCGGTTCTGGATACCTCGTGGCATAGACTGGCCTTTTGGATACTCGGAGAAAGTTCGAACGCATGGTGGCTCCAATTGTTCCTTCGAGGAACTCAATGCCCATGAAATCTATCTCTTGGTTAGCTTCTATAGTTGTTTCTTAGGAGGATGGTGTTTGTGAATATTTTTCTGAAATGGATAGAGAATGGAAAATGGGTTTTGAGGGAGATGATTGGAAATGTGTGGATTAGTGGGATTAAATAGGGATTAAATGGATGAATATGGATGGTTGGAATTTAATGTGGGATAATGAGAGGTTTACTAGGTGCTTAGGGGGTCTAGGGAACATGCAAGAATGTTTTAAATGGGGAGAAGAGGAGGCAAAATCGTGTCTTGGAAGCAAAACACGCGTTCTGCACTTTTAAAGGAATGGCGAACGCCTTATGCATAATTTCTAGAGAACTGATTTAATTTGTTTCTGAATACCCACTTGGTTCTGTAACAAGAATTCCCTTTGGCTTGGGTACCAGATCCCATACATCATTTCTAGAGAACTGATTTAGTTCTTCTTGCATTACCAGAATCCATTCATTGTCCTAAAGTGCTTCATCACACGAAGCTGGTTCTATCAGAGACACCAATCCCAGAAGCATTTCCCCACTTTGTTTGAAAATGGATCTTATTCTGACAGGTTCAGCTTTGTCTCCAAGAATCAATTCTTCAAAAATAGTTTGTCTATTCCTTTTCCTTTTCTGAGTTGGAGGACATTCAATTGCTTCAGATGTATTTTTATCAATGTTCATTGAATCTTTATCCTCAGTCTTTTTCCTTTTCTCCTGAGCCTGTAAGTGTTATTTCTATATCTGCAAAATCCTCAACTAGCTTTGACTTTTCTAAGTCAAGCTTATCATTTAATCTAACATGAATTGACTCTTCCACAATACGTGTTTCTATATTGTATACTCTGTATCCCTTAGAGCATTCAGAGTATCCTAACGTAATGCATTTTTGTGCTTTAGAGTCAAACTTGTTCAGATTCTCTTTAGTGTTTAGAATAAAATAAGAACATCCAAAATGATGGAAATAAGAAATGTTGGGTTTTCTTCCCTTACAAAATTCATAAGGAGTCTTCTCCAAAATAGGTCTGATAGAGATCTTATTCTGAATGTAACACGCTGTATTCACAACTTCTGCACAAAAGTTCTTAGCCACATTTGTTTCATTTATCATGGTTCTGGCCATTTCTTGCAACGTCCTATTCTTTCTCTCTACAACTCCGGCCTACTCTAGAGTTCTAGGGCAGGAGAAATCATGGGATATGCCATTAGAGTCAAATAATTCTTCAAACCACTGATTCTTAAATTGGCCATCATGATCACTTCTGACTCTAACGATCTTAGAGTCAAATTCATTTTGCACTTTAGAACATAAAATAGTAAACACAGAATGCGACTCATTCTTGTGCCTTAGGAATTTAACCCATGTCCAACGACTGTAATCATCAACAATGACAAGTTCGTACTTCTTACCATTGACTGACTTACAGTATTGCACGTTTCTAATAAAAACATAATGTTATAACAAGAATTGCATTAAATATAGAAACAAGAAATTCGTTACCAACTATTCAGATCTTTAAATTTTTCCTTTCTGATTTCCTCCGTAACCTATGTACCTCGTATCTTTAAGTTCCTGGCTGGAACACATGCCCTCTTCACTTTCTCTTTGAGTCTGAATCAGAATCTGCTTCATCTTTTGTAGGGATCTTCTCATGATAAGAAATTCACAATCTAGCCATCAGCGCTATGCTAGCTTACTCTTCTTCTGAGTCGTCTTCAAAGAAATCATCCCAAGTTGCTTATCAACTCTTTCTTCTTGCTTGTCCTTTAGAGGTAAAGATACTCAATTTTGTAATAGATTGGCTCATTATACTCATAGCAGATGACTTTATTACTTCCAGAAGTAAACTCAAATCAGATCATTTAACCCCTTTGAATCTGTTGCTTTGAATTTTCTTCCAAAGACGACTAGCTCTTACGAATAGGAATAACAACACATCTTCATCTTTATCTTCATCAGAGTTTTCTTTTAGGATTATAAAATCTCCAGCTAGAGAAACTCTGATTACCTCAATTTTTGTTAGTTTTAAGCATAACAAATTTGCCTCTCTTCTGAGGTTCATCTTGTTCTAGCTTAATCTTATGACTTCTCAAAGAATCCATCAATTTCTCTAGAGAAGTGTTGTTCAGATCTTTTGTACTTTGCGAGCAGTTTTTATAGGCTTCAATTTGAATAGCAAGCTTCTGATGCTTTTCTTCACGAAAATTGACATTGAGTGACATTTTTCAGAACCTCAAGTTCTGCAACCGAGTTCTTGAGATCTAGATAACATGATCTCAGCAGTTTTATATTCCTTCATCATGAAGACTTCATATATCCAAATCAAGGCTATAGCCTTGGTCTCCTCAATATTAATTATTTTCTTCACGAATCATTCTGAGAAAATCAATCAGATTTGGCTGAGTCTTTGTTCATGATCTTTACATATTCAGTGTAGGAAATAACATTCAGTAAGAAAAATCTTGTTTAAGGATAACTCTTATAATCTTTTTCCATTGATCATACAGAGTTCTACAAGAAGGCATCTTGTCAACGTTATCAGTGAAATATATGTATCCATCAACTACCATATCTAAAGACCAAAAACAGAAGTTTGAAGGACACTTTTTATCAATCTTTCTCATATACAAACTATTCATCAACAAGGATGAGAGATATATCATTTTGGATATTTCTATCATTTGAAATTGGAGCAACTTGAGATGGTGTAGGATCAACCAGTGTTTCTAAAATCTGGATCTTTATCTGACACAGTTAAGTGTTTGATAAGGATCAATAACAGAATCAGGGCTCTGATACCAATTGAAGGTGCAAGAAACACAGAAGGGGGGCGGGGGCGGGGGGGGGGGGGGGGGGGGGGGGGGGGGGGTTTGAATTGGGTTTCATCAAATATAATCTTTTCAAAACTTTTATATACAAAGTTAATCAAGTGAATGAAGATAAATAACACAATAAATTTTATCATGGTTCACTGTTAACTAAGTTACTCCAGTCCACCCACCAAGGTGATTTTACCTTCAGAAAGGACTTAGTCACTTTTGTACGTCTTATATAAGTTAATCCAATAATCTTGAAGGATTACAAATTGATCGTCTAAGTGTTTAGAAAAACATCTTAGCCCTCTCAAATTTACAGACTAACACTTAGTCACTTGAGGAAACATAAACTCAAAAGAGATTACCTATGTGTATACAAGAATGCTTCTACATAAGCATATAACACGGTATTTAAGCTTAATAACACAACAATGTTAATTTGCAAGATATGAACATAAGGTCATTGCTAATTTACAAAACTATATTGAGTAAATCTCACATGAGATTTTGTGCAGCGTTTTAGTATGAGTTATGTAGAGCAGAATGCTAATTTTCTAGATCTTCAAAATCTTCCTTTTATAGATGAGAAATAGATCCGTTGAAAAGGTAGAATAGGATATAGAGATCCAGCTGTTATGCCTTCAACAATCAATATGGAGGTGTCAGTTATCATCGTAACAAAAGACTGTCTTTGTGTTACTTCAACAGGATAGTTGACAGTGTACTTGTACTTTTCTGTTTATCCTTTCACACAAGACATTTCTGATCTTTAACTTCTAATCTTCAGAGGCTTCTGATATATGTTGTTGGAGCATGTTGTAGAAGGATAAAAAACTTAGTCCTCAGAATCTAAGTTACTAGAAGTGATATTTTCAGAATCTTTAGAATCAGAACTTCAGAACTTAATTCTTTTAAGCCTTCGAAACTTAAGTATTCAGAACTTGAATCTTCAGAATTTGAATCTTTAGAGCTTGAATCTTCAGAGCTTAAATCATCAGATCATGAGTATTTAGAGCTTGAATCTTCAGAGCTTGAGTATTCAGAGCTTAAATCTTTAGAACTATCATACCAAATCTTGATCAGAAGCTCTAGTAATAACGTTATTTTAGAACCGTTATATCACAAGCATTCCAGAATCTTGATTTGAATTTTGTAATCACCATATGTTTTCTTCTAGAGTGTTGACTTCAGAGCTTGATGATGTCATAACGCCTTTCTATCACAATCAAAACCTGTTTAATAAAAAAACTACACACTAGACAGAAAAAACAGTTTAGAGTATACAATTGTTCTCTAAGATAACATGTGAAGTTATCTTCAAAACTTAAGACCAGATGCAGAACCAGATCTTGTTCTTACAATCTCCCCCTTTTTGATGATGACAAACCCATGTATTTTGATAGAACGATTTATACAGGGTAATAACCAAAAAAATATTACTTAGAACAAAAGTTAAGCTAACTAGTTCCCCCTAAATCTGTTAAGCCCAAAAATCATTTATACTTGTTCAGAGTCTCTCCCTGAGTTCAAGACACATAAAATAAATTTTTGACTTACAGTAGATGAGTTAGAGATGGAATACTTCATTGTTGACGTCTCATTTAGAGTTCAACTAGCACTGCTCGATTTTCATTTTAGTGCCCAACAGACTATCAGAATGTTATGACGTATCAGAAATAATCTTTAAATCAATGTTAATGGAAGAAGAAAGAAAATTGAATAAGAAAGAAGATTAGGGTTTTGAAAAAAATTAGGGAAGAAGAAAATTATTTCTATAGAGTCTCTCTCTGCCCACAAACTATGGAAATCTTATTAATTTTTGCAACTGCAAGTGATCAAAAGACTACTACAAAATAGGGGTTACTCCTTCTATTTATAATTGATAGCTTGCTCCCTAAGCTAAAGCCCAAAATATACAAAATCCCAAAATTCCTATTTTTGTCTAAGTTGAAATCATGTGTCAAGCAACCTGCTTTGACACTTCGACATCTTATACAACTCTACACACAATACAAGTTTCAACATATCCTTGTTTCTGTCGAGAACTACATGCTTCGACACGAGGAATTACATTCTTAACACACCACCTAATTCATTTTGTTTAAGCCATCTATATTCATCATAGACCTTAGCTTCTTAAAAACTTCGATTTGCACTCCTTTCGTTATGATATCTTCAATCTGATTCTTCGTTCTACGGTCTTCCAAGTTCATCTTCCCTTCTTCTACCTGCTCTCGAAGATAATGGAACCTCATTTCAATGTGCTTGCTTCGTTCATGTGCTATCAGATTCTTCTCCGAATTGATAGCTGACATGTTGTCGATCTTCATGGTAAATGCTCCATGACTCTTCCGTGTAATTTCTTCGACCAGATACACCATCCATGTTGCTTGACATGCATAAAGATAAGCAACTATATACTCTGCTTTGCATGACAACAATGCCACTACTAGCTCCTTTTGTTTACCGTGAAAATTGGTAAACTACCGTTGGTCTCCAAAAATGGTTTATTTTACAAGATCAACCAGTGAATCCTAGGACATGTGCTTTTGTTAAAATTATTTCTGGAAGTCTATGAACATTTCGACAATGCTCATGATTAAAGAATGTTGTTTAGAGTTTGAAATTTTAAAAGTAAAATGCATAATTTGTAAAGGAATTGCAATAACGAACTTCAAAGTAAATTGCAATGGAAAAAGTAATTGATAAAACTGAAAATAACTTCAATTAAAATGAAAATATGGTGTTTCAGACGTACATTCTCAACGAACTCGTTTCTCAATTACACTTAGATACTTTGAGTAATTTGTGAGTATTTTTACAATGATTGAACACACGAAATTCTATACACTGAGGACTCATATTTATAATACGTCGAAAATAACCGCTATCAACAGTCATTTCTCCAAAAAATGACACGTTTCACTTGCATGTCTCCAATTCGCCACAACTTTACACGCGTCATTTTTGAGAAACGATAAGGACAAAATTTAGTTATTATCCTTATTCAAAATTCAAACTCTTTGTCGAACGCAACCTTCAGTATTTCCTCCGTCGAAGTGGCAATCTAAACTCAGAAAATATTTCTAAGTCTTTATCGAGCGTATCCTTCTTACAAGGACTTCTTCGACCAAGACCTTTACTCATGCTCCTGTCGAATTCCAAAAAAACTCAAAAACATTTCTTTTGCTTATCATACTCCTTCAAATCATGGCGTCGAAATTCCCAGCCAACAAATTGCCCCCAAAAATGTCATTTTCGACTGAAATGGAGAAAAAGGCATTTTTTGAAATCTTCATTTGACGCCACAAACTTTTTGTCTGCTATGACGTCATAGTCATCATGACACTTTTCTCAAACTTATCCTCAAACCCATGCGAGAATCTTTATTACAATCATCACGCTCCTAGTTCCTAGGAGATCGTGGGCTAACTTAACTGCCACCGTCTCATCATTTGTTCTCCGGCTGGCACGTGTCCTACTTTCTTTTCAACCATCAATGCGTGAAATGAACCGCTTCACTCCATCAAATTATAAATAGTAAACATTACCATTTTTACAACTTTTCCATCTTTGAATCTCTTTTAGCAAGAACAAACTTTCTTTCAACTCTTCAGCTTTTACAAAACCCTTTTTTCCTCAATCTCTACTGCATCAATGACGTCTTCTACTAAAACTTCCAAAGATTTAAGCAAGAACACCAAAGAATCCAAGAAATCTATGGAACTTGCTCCAGTTCACAGGATCTTGGGGACAACAGTTTTGGGTAACTAACAGTACATACCTGAACCTCCTCTTGAAGAAGAAAAGAGAAGAATCTATCAATCTCAAGTATTAATCCCTATCTTTGTTACTGGTAAAACGTATGCTATGTTAGGTCCCCTACCAAACCTTTCTGCTAACCCTAACAGACTTAGGGAGTTTTTCCAAACATACCATCGTTACAAACCCATAGCTAATGGAAAAAGAACTAGGGCTAATTAAGATGTTGAAGCTGATGAAAAACTAAAAATTGACAACCAAGGCTCACCTTCGACTGAAGCCTCTAAAGAATCCATAAATCTAGAATATATGAATAATAGTTTTAGGGTATTTCGATCATGCCCCCTATTTAAGGATCCATCAGATTATCTTTCTTGGTTAGATAAGATAGAAAAGGCAAAATCCCAAGTTTGGAAAAACATGGGTATCTTCAACATGATCCAGCTGTCGAAAGTTGGACATGGCTATTGCCAATCTATGCTAATTGCTTCTTTTTATTTCTGGGATAACACCCATAATAACTTTCACTTTCCCTGTGGAATGATGGCACCCACTCTTTTAGACAGTGCTACCATTACTGGGCTCAAACCAGTTGGGGAAACCTATGACCCAAACTTCCTGGCTGAAGACTCTATAGGTTTCGACACCACTAAAGCTGCCTTCACAACCTATATTGCATATTATCACGACAAGGAATCTGACGAAGTCTCTGATCAAGAGCACATTGCCTTCCTTTCTTTATGGTTATCTCGTTGTGTGTTCTGCTCGAGATCCCTTCAAGTGGCGAAGAGGTATTTAACAATGGCGAATCAACTACATGCTGGACATAACCTTTGTGTTAGCGAAATGATCCTGGCCAACCTCTATGAGTCCTTAGGGGAAGGCGTTACATCAATCAATACCATTAAGTCCAAAGGACCTTTCTGGCTACTATAATTATGGCTGAATGCTACTTTTGAAGCATCTCTACCTGTTCACAACCCCATCAACGCAGAAGTTGACGAAATAAAGAACAAGCGGGTTGAAGGGACACGTCTTGATTTGTTAACCCCTAATGACGAAGGGTTGAATCTTCAACAAACATTCACTGGTATCATACCCTAAATTTTGACCCTAAGATTCCACATCATTTGTATATCATATGAATATACTTTCATGCATCACTAACCCATCACAAATACAAGATATGTGTGCTTACTTGCTTCACAGGTTAGGTGACCCCCTTAGAGCTCAAGCAGATGAATTATCAAGGGATAAGTATCATATTAAACACCACAAGTCTCTATATCATCCATGGAGATCAAGAACTTTCACTCATCAATAATCAAGTGCGAAATTGCATCATGACAAGCTCATCAAGTCTCAAGACCCTCAGTGCACCAAAAATTAGGGTTTTGACCTAATTCAATCTTTGGGATGACTTATGGAGCAAGGCATGATCCAAGAACTCAAGATATGTTTCAAGGACCTCAAATACATCATATTAGTCTATTCATATGATTGGATTGATTCAAATACATTGATTCACAAACAATGCAAGAATTCAAATCCATCTGAGCCACAAATTAGGGTTTTGATGAAAAGTCAACCATATCTTTGACTTTTGGCCAAGACATGATCTCCAACCTTGGGATATGATTTAAGACACTCAAATATACCCTTGAAGTCCATTCATAAGTTTAAAATCACCTTGGGATTTTTTTTTCATTGAAAATCAAGAATTAGGGTTTCTCTGTACAAAATTCATCTGATACACAAAGTCAAAGTTTGACTTTTTGGGAAAAATTGATCATCAAAGTCTATTATTCAAGGAAATATGATCCATAGTTGCATTTAATCAAGGATTGATCAAGAAATCAAAGTTACTTGCAAAAGAAGCAAAATTGGAAGAATTGAAAATTTCACTAAATCATGGAAAAACATGATATTTACCTAACTTTACAAGGCCATAACTTGTGATCCAAGCAACCATTTTTTGCATTCCAAAGCTCTAATGATAGATCTTCTTCCATACAATAAGATTGCTGGGCTGAACCATCCCCAAAAAATGCATAGATTTTGAGATATAAGGCCATGAAGTTAGGGTTTCAAGACATTTTGAACTTTGACACATAGAATATTTTAGGCAGAATCTGTTTTATGTTTTGGCCAACTTTGAAGACATTTTTCACCATGATCCAAGAAGATTCAAGACCAAATGCAAACATCAAAGTTAAAGTAGGATATTTCAGCATTCCAAAAAGTACAAGAACATCCATTGATTCCATTTGAGCAAGTAGATATGACACTCACAACATGCCATGATCAAACTGATTTTTCAAGACAGTTTCTATGTTTACTTGTGTCACACGATTATCATCTTCAAATTTTGTCACTTTACAAGCCTTGTCATCCTCCAAGATCATAAGGAATCTTGTTGAATCACATAATATCTTCAACTTTTGACCATAAGTCAAGGATCTCATCTCCTGGCATGTGAAAAACCATCATTACAAAGCCATGAATTCAATTTTGTTTTTGTGAATTTATGTGAAGCATTGAATTGCCATGAAATGAGCCACACCAACTCAGATCAGTTCAAAAACAATGAGTATTCAAACCTGCAAAATGCCAATTGAGTCAAGGTTCTAGTCATGCTATGGAAGACTTTGGTAACTTAGCCTTTAAGTAAGAGCTACATGGCTATATCCATTGGATAATAACATGCTCCCTCATCCAACACTATTCATCCAAAACAAATCAGTTCTCCTATAAATAGAGGTTATTTTGTATTAATTCAAATACACCAAAACAATACCAAAGACTTGTTTTCTCATTCTCCCTCTTTACTTCAAGTTTTCAAGGTTCCAAAAGCAAACTTGGAATTTTCAAAACCAGAGCCTAAACCACTCAAACTATCACCCAAACACATCACAAATTATCCATTGGAGGTGTCCAAACCCTCATCTTCATCTCCAATTAGCAAAATCAGCAAGTCAACCCTCAAAACCTCATATTTTAACTTTTCTGCATTTTTCAAGCCATGTCTTGACCCTGTCCATTTCAAAACCAAAAATAACTCCAAACACTCTTTAAATAACATCCCTAAATTGTTCCAACAAGAATTTTTCAACTGTAACACCATTTGATAGAGTTTCCATTTTGACCACTTTTGACACATTTTGCAAGAAGGAGCCAGATTCTGTTCTAAAGGTTTCCCTTTGATTCCAAGCATCCAAAAAGCTTCTATAAGGTGTATTGGTGGTGTCCAAAGCATTGGTTTACTTATGTAACAAGTTTCTTGAAAATTGACAAGTGAGCTTCAAGAGGTAAGCTTCCTAAGAACTTGAACTTTAAGAAATATGCTTTGCTTTGATGTACATTGATCATGATCATATCATATATGTTATTTATGTTATGTTTGAACCATTTTGTGACATTATTAACTATATGATGATATAGCATAGAACTTGCAAAACCTTGCCATTTTAAGAACCACTATTGGGTTTTGAAATAGACACATTTTTTGAAAATACCAAGATCACCACTGTGTTCCTTTGAAATTCTAGGCAAGTTAAGTCTTTACACTTTTTAATTTCATGGAGAAATGAAGGAGATATGATCCTTCTTGCAAATGGTTGAAACTTGAAAACCTTGGGCAAGAAACCAGCCATGGCGCTTTTGGCTTGGTCTTGCCTCAGGTCATGCTCAACCTTATCTTTTAATGGGTGTGGTTTGATACACGGATGCATCACCACCCCAATGGTTTAACTTGCGCGCCCTATGTACCTTGTCATTACCATAATTGGGGTTCGAATCCCCCTCGCCCTTAGTTATTTTATTTTTTCTGATTTTTCAACTAAGCTTCATATATTATTGCTTAGTTCCATCCTTAGTTCACAATGCGCGCGTGGTAGAGTTGGTTAAGGTTTTGGTTGGCAAGCGAACTGGCCTGGGTTCAACACCCATGGAGGCATCTTCCTTTTTTTATCACTTATTTTCTCACTTTTTCTCACTTTTTCAAATGTCCATAATTTTCTCATTTTTAATCATTTTGAACCCATTTTTTTTAAAAATTGTTCATGATAATGTCGATTTTCTAATTATAAAAAGAAAATACCAAAAATAATTATTTTTCTCATAGTTATGAGTGTTCAAAGTGTCTGATGATTTTAGGGATTCTTAAAGAACTTCTTGATTTTTTTGAATAATTCCTTGCCTTTCCTTGCTCACAAAGACTTGTTTGAACCATATACATCTTGTATGAACCTTAAATGTTGTTGTGAATTTGTACATCCTTATCCTCACTTAATTTTAATCCATTTTTAAGTGTATGTTTACATGTGAATGAATGATGAACTTCCAAACATGCCATTGAATTTTTGCTTAATCCTTTGCCTTACATGTTGATTTTCTTCCATGATTACATGATTTTAATATGTTTATGTGCCCTTGTGTTGATCATACGATGTCTATTTGCTCATAAAACATTTGAACTTTGCCTTGAAAATGTTTTTTATACATGTTAATTTGTATGAAGTTTGTGGTGTTTTCCACTTTACCAAAACCCATGTTTAAACCTTAACATGAATGCTTGATTGTTATCAACTTATCTTAACTTGTTCAACTGATATCCTTGCTTCAATGTTCAAGTATTTCTTTCATAAACTTTCACCATGATAGATACATCTCTTTAAAAATACACATCATCTTTCAAATAAACTTTCAAAAATAATCTTTTGATTTCAAAACTCATGGGCCTCTATTAGAGTGTAAGTCCATCCCCTCTTTCTCAAAACTTTCTTCAATTTCTCAAAACTTTCAATCTCTCAAATCTCAATCTTTAGCTTTCACAACATTGGTGATATACAGCTTTGGGCCTCTATTAGAGTGTAAGGCCCATCACTTTTCACATTTTTAAAACAATTTGTTTAAATCACGGGCCTTTGCTTAGAGTGTAAGACCCAACACCTTTTTATATAGAATAACTCTTTGGGCCTCTATTAGAGTGTAAGACCCATCACCTATCACATTTTCAAATACAATTTCAAAATCCACCGGCCTCTGTCAAGAGTGGAAGACCCACCACCTTTTCTTTTCAATAAATCTTGGGCCTCTGTCAAGAGTGTAAGACCCAACACCTTTGTGAATAGAATAAAACACACAAATAACACATTAAAAGACCCTAAAGATGCAAAATCTTCCATGAATTCAAACATGTCATATCTATACTTGTTAATCTTCAATCATGTTTGTTCATATTGAGTTAAGTTTCTCTTGACATTCATATCATCCTTAGTTTAGACATAGGGTAAACAATAAGATCCCTTCAACCACAACTTAGTTCAAGCAATTAGTTCTCTGGCCTCCTATTGGGCCTTATACAAGCATCATTGCCTCCTCCTTGGCATTATATAAAGAATCTCCCCAGCAAGATAGCTTCCTCTTAGGCTTCATACAAGGAGACTTAGGAAGTCTCACCCAATCCCCCAGCCTCCTCTTGGGCTTTATCCAAGTATCATAGCATCCTCCTGGGCTTCATACAAGGACCCCCAGGCTTCTTAAAAGCATAAATAAAATCTTTTAGCCTCACTCTCATGGCTTTGTACAGGATACAATAAATTATTTTAGCCTCATTCATCTTGGGCTTTGTACAGGATACAAATAAAATCCCCAAAGAGTCAGTCAAATCCTCTGTATTGAGTCAATCTCTTCAAAATTTCTCAACAGTCATTAGCCTTCTGTCATACCCCAAATTTTGACCACCAAGATTTCCCATCATTGTGCAAATCATCATCACAATACTGATGTACTTTCATGCCTCATCAATCTCCTCAAAGACGAGTGGGCATTCACTACAACCAAGAATTAGGGTTTTGAGCCCTCTCAGAGCACTTAGACAAAGGATCAATCAAGAAATGACATGATCTTTAACTTGTCTAACCTCTCAAACATCAATGAAGGATCAAGAGGACTACCACATCAAGAATCAAGCACAAAGTTGCAACATTCCAAGTGGATTAAGCCTCAAGATCGCCTGTGTCATCAAATTAGGGTTTGATCATCCAAGGCCCCAGATTAAAATTTCCATCTGAGCATAAGCCATTGCCTCAATATATGGTCCAAAAAGCTCAAAAGGATCTCAAGAGCCCATCCACAATGGCAAAATCACCTTGAAGGTCCATCTTGCAAAAAATCAGGAATTAGGACTTTGACCTAATTCAACCCTTGAGTTAACTTGTGAAGTGAGGCATGGCTTGAAGCTTCAAAAATGAACTTCAAAGACCTCAAGTACATAATTTGACATGTTTACAAGATTTGATTGACCCAAGGAGCTCAAATCATAAGCCACGAGAACTCAAAACCATCTGATCACAAATTAGGGTTTTTGATGGAAAAAGTCAACCCTATCCTTGACTGTTGGCCTACCCTTGACCTCAAACCTTGGGGAGAGGTCCAAGACATTCCTAAATACCCTTTGAGGCCATCCATGAAGTTTAATTAAGCCCAAGGATTAATTTCACAAAAGGATCAAAGTCAAAATTTCATCTGATGAAAAAGTCAACTGTACAAAAGTCCAAGTTTGACTTTTTGGATTTTTGGTCAACCAAGGTTCCTTAACCCTAAAACAATGTTAATATGTGATTTGAATCATCATTCATCAAGAAAAATCAAAGAAAGTGAGTTAACTTGCTAAAGGGGTAACCATAAAAAACTTAGAATTTTTCTAAGTTATGGAACAAAGTGGCTAGGGTACCAACTTTGCAAGGCCATATCTCTCAAACCCTAAGGCCTTTCTCTCCTATTCAAAGCTCAGAGGGAAGCCCTCATTACACTCTACAAAAGCTTCAACTACATCTCATTCAAATTCCTCATGGATTTCAAGTTATGACTGGATCAAAATCACTAAAAAACATAAAAGTGCATTTTTCCAACACTTAGAAGAAATTCTGCCCAAGGCAGATTTCAAGTGAAACACCAAAACTTGAAGGATTGTTTCACATAGTTCTAGGCTGAATCAATTCAATATGTAAACATCAAAGTTGTTGTGCATATTGCCTACAATCCAAGGAACTTATTGGCATGAAACAACTCAGCTTGAGCCAAGAGTTATGGCTACTGCAAGACACCATGGCAAGGCTGTCATGAAAAACCAGTTTGTGAGATTTCTTGCCAGACACGATTTTGAGCCAAAAAGCAATGATCACTATGCCACATTCATCCAATCTGATCCTAATCTATTTGATCCAACCTGCTAAGCTAAGTCAAAAAGCCAAGGGATCTTCAAACTTGAGGTTAATGCATTTTGTCACATTATGCCTTGAATTCAAAGGCATTTATGTGCAATAGTGCACTTTCAATAAAGCCACTCTACTCAGTCACGATGCTCACTTAAAAAACAATTAAAACATTTGAAGAATATGGATTTGGTCAAGACATAGCCCTGCTCTTGGGAGAGGCTAGTTTGCCTTGCATGAGACGAAATACCACCAAGCCAAAGCCATTGAATGTGATTTGATCTTGCAGCCATTCACTATTCCTCCAGGAAAAGAGTTGATCCACTATAAATAGAGGTCCTAACTGATCATTCAAACTACACCAAAGCAGCTTACAACATTGTTTTCTCTCATTTCCTTCTTAAACTCCAAATTTCATTGTTCTTCAACTCCAAACTATCGGGTTTTGAGTTGGAGACCAATGCAACTCAAGCCAATGATTCACACATCTCACACACAACATATAGGAGTGATCTAAACCATTACATCCCATCTGTAACATCAAAATCACCAAATGGCCACCCAATTGTACAAGACTCATGACTTGCTGCATAAGGAATCAGGCTGATCAATCCAGAGGTTTTCCAATCAACCTAAGCACTCAAACACATCCATTGAGGTACAAGGAAGCTGTCCAAATCATTGAAACTCATCTGTAACACCTCCAAACCAGAATTTGATCCTCACTTGCAGAGGTAAACCTTAAACTCTCAAACTCAATGAAGAATGCATCATAAACATGTTTTGTGATTACCATTGTGTTTCTGGATGTTTGTAAATCATTTACCCTCAATCAATTGTTGTTTACAGTTCGTGTATAGGATTTCATTGAGTTCATGCCAATTTTAGGGTTCTTCAGGTTTTATCATATTATGTTTTGATTCACTTAATTTCAATAAAATTGAGTATTGCCATTGTGTTCCTCATCTGAAGACGCACGATTTTCATATTTAGATCATGAGGAATGGTTATGAAATGAGTGAGATAGGAGGCTTCCCGTTTTAAGCTTGAGGATGAAGATGGCCATGGCGCCATGCTTCAGAAATTCAACCTTTTTGCTATATATTTTTCCCTTGCCATATATGAAATGAATTGACATTGCGCCCCAGTGGTTGATCAACTGGTTTGTGTGTATTGAGCGAGCGAGATGTCTGGGGTTCGAATCCCCCTCGCCCCAGATCTCTTTTTTATCACTTGTCCCATTTTATTTTATTTTTCATATTACTTTTGTTAATCTTCTCATTCAATTTTAATCATTTTTTATTGGTTCTTTTTCAAACCTTAACCAAAAATCACAAGTGGTTTATTTAAACTTATTTGGTATTTTTATCATTTTCATTAATTTTCTTTAAAGAATTACATTTAAAAATGAAAATTAGGGTTTTCTTTGATTTTTTTATCCTTATCAAATAATTCAAAATAAACTTTGGGCCTCTAATAGAGTGTAAGACCCATTCCTTGTACATAAAAACCTTTTTTGGGACTCAGTCATTGTATAAGTCCTGATATGATTTTAAAAATCTCGGCACTATCGCCGTTTTCAAACAGTTTTCATCTGGGCCTCTCCTTGAGTTGTAAGCCCCATCTTTTTTGTATAAAATAAACTCTTGGGCCTCTAATGGAGTGTAAGACCCGACCCCCTTTTTACATAAATAATTTTGGGCCTCAGTTATTGTATAAGTCCCACTGTGTTTTAGAAAACCCGGCGCGATCACTATTTCAAAACAAAATCAACTGGGCCTACCCTTGTGTTGTAAGTCCTATTTCTTTTCTTTTTCAAACCTTTGGGCTTCTCCTTGAGTTGTAAGACCCATTCCTTTGTACAGAAAACCTTTTTGGGCCTCAGTCATTGTATAAGCCCCAGTACAGTTTACAAAACAACAGTAAAATTACAGTTTTTTATCTGGGACTCTCCTTGAGTATAAGCCCCAACAATCTTTTCAAAAACAACTTCCCTTTGATTTAGGTTCAAATATACAGTTGTTATCATAACTTTCTTTAATTTCTTAAACAACTAACAATACAGCTATGGAAGCTTGCTCACCTGTAAGTTTTTATCAGCTTTCATTTATTTGCTTTCATATATATATATATATATATATATATATATATATATATATATATATATATATATATATATAACTGTATTGTGGGAAGCTGCTCCCCTGTAAGTCCTTCTTTCATCTTCTTTTAAATACTTGTCATATATCAACTGAATATATACTAGTATATCTATTTAGAGTTTTCCCCAGTAACTAGGTCTAGAACTAGGTAAAGCCAGTTGGTCACTCTTTAATACAATCAAAACTAGATCCCCATAGGATTTCCAAATACAGTCTTGCCTTCTCTTGGGCTTAAACAATATGGAACAAAGAGAAAAACAGTATTCTTGGTGAACCTTTTCTCAGCCTGTCACTATTTGAACTTGTCAAAGAAATTCATTTTCCCCAGAGAGGATTAATTCCCGGTGAAACTTCTCTTGAATTTCTTCAAACTCTAGAACTGTTCACACAAGAAAGGATTAATTCCCGGTGAAACCTTTCTTGAACATTCTTAAGTTTGGACCCACGGGCTTCTTAGTGGAGGTAAGGTTCCACAGTGACAAAGTCTGGTTTTCCTAAAGAAATCCTTCAACTGCATGAACCCTTAATAGAGACAGCAGTCCTCCGTACTTAGCTCTGAAAGCATCAGGGTTGGTGATCATCCTTGCCAACCCTCTTAAATCCTCTAGTTTTGGAACCTTGAAGGTGTAGTTGTGGGTTGTGTTGAGTCCCTTCTTTTGAGGTTGGCATTAATTTTGGTAAAACTAACTTAGCAGAAAGATGTTGGACAAGATGTCCTAACATGTTAGACTAACTGCAGGTTGAGTTGTTTGACAAGATGTCCTATCAAAAGGATTCAGCATCTTTGTCTGATATAGTTTTGAACTAACTCTTTGTGTTAGCAGGTGTGATTGGAATATGACTAGGATTCTAGGTGGCATTCACTATTCCTCCAAGACAAGAGTTGATCCACTATAAATAAAGGTCCTAACTGATCATTCAAACTACACTAAAGTAGCAAACAACATTGCTTTCTCTCATTTCCTTCTTAAACTCCAAATTTCATTGTTCTTGAGAAAGAACTATCAGATTTTGAGTTGGAGGCCAATGCAACTCAAACCAATGATTCACACACCTCACACACAACATATAGGAGTGATCTAAACCATTACATCCCATCTGTAACATCAAAATCACCAAATGGCCACCCAATTGTACAAGACTCATGACTTACTGCATAAGGAATCAGGCTGATCAATCCAGAGGTTTTCCAATAACCTAAGCACTCAAACACATCCATTGAGGTACAAGGAAGCTGTCCAAATCATTGGAACTCATCTGTAACACCTCCAAACCAGAATTTGATTCTCACTTGCAGAGGTAAACCTTAAACTCTCAAACTCAATGAATCATGCATCATAAACATGTTTTGTGATTACCATTGTGTTTCTGGATGTTTGTAAATCATTTACCCTCAATCAATTGTTGTTTACAGTTCGTGTACAGGATTTCATTGAGTTCATGCCAATTTTAGGGTTCTTCAGGTTTTATCATATTACGTTTTGATTCACTTAATTTCAATAAAATTGAGTTTTGCCATTGTGTTCCTCATCTGAAAACGCACGATTTTCATATTTGGATCATGAGGAATGGTTATGAAATGAGTGAGATAGGAGGCTTCCCATTTTGAGCTTGAGGATGAAGATGGCCATGGCGCCATGCTTCAGAAATTCAACTTGTTTGCTATATATTTTTCCCTTGCCATATATTAAATGAATTGGCATTGCGCCCCAGTGGTTGATCAACTAGTTTGAGTGTATTGAGCGAGCGAGAGGTCTGGGGTTCGAATCCCCCTCGCCCCAGACCTCTTTTTTATCACTTGTCCCATTTTATTTTATTTTTCATTTTACTTTTGTTAATAATTTGGAAAATTAATTTCTCATTCAATTTTAATCATTTTTTATTGGTTCTTTTTCTAAAAAATCACAAAAATATTAAAGTCTTTTATTCTACAAAGAAATCAGATTTATATAAGTTATTTAATATAGTGGATATTTTTGTGAATAAATTCATTTTTTATTGTTTTTAAACATCTTAAAAGTGAATTTTTGTCTTGAAAATCAAAACCAAATGAGTTCTAAATCATCTTGTGATTAAAACTTTATTTTTCAAACCTTAAACAAAAATCACAAGTGGTTTATTTAAACATATTTGGTATTTTTATCATTTTCATTAATATTCTTTAAAGAATTACTTTTAAAAATGAAAATTAGGGGTTTCTTTGATTTTTTGATCCTTATCAAATATTTCAAAATAAACTTTGGGCCTCTAATAGAGTGTAAGACCTATTCCTTGTAAATAAAAACCTTTTTTGGGTCTCAGTCATTGTATAAGTCCCGATACGATTTTAAAAATCTCGTCGCGATCGCCGTTTTCAAACAGTTTTCATCTGGGCCTCTCCTTGAGTTGTAAGCCCCATATTTTTTGTATAAAATAAACTCTTGGGCCTCTAATGGAGTGTAATACCCAACCCCCTTTTTACATAAATAATTTTGGGCCTCAGTTATTGTATAAGTCCCACTGAGTTTTAGAAAATCTCAGCGCGATCGCCGTTTTAAAACAAAATCAACTGGGCCTACCCTTGTGTTGTAAGTCCCATTTCTTTTCTTTTTCAAACCTTTGGGCTTCTCCTTGAGTTGTAAGACCCATTCCTTTGTACAGAAAACCTTTTTGGGCCTCAGTCATTGTATAAGCCCCAGTACAGTTTACAAAACAACAGTAAAATTATTGTTTTTTATCTGGGCCTCTCCTTGAGTATAAGCCCCAACAATCTTTTCAAAAACAACTTCCCTTTGATTTAGGTTCAAATATATAGTTGTTATCAAAACTTTCTTTAATTTCTTAAACAACTAACAATACAGCTATGGAAGCTTGCTCACCTGTAAGTTTTTATCAGCTTTCATTTATATATATATATATATATATATATATATATATAACTGTATTGTGGGAAGTTGCTCCCCTGTAAGTCCTTCTTTCATCTTCTTTTAAATACTTGTCATATATCAACTGAATATATACTAGTATATCTATTTAGAGTTTTCCCCAGCAACTAGGTCTAGAACTAGGTAAAGCCAGTTGGTCACTCTTTAATACGATCAAAACTAGATCCCCATAGGATTTCCAGATACATCTTGCCTTCTCTTGGGCTTAAACAATATGGAACAACGAGAAAGGCAGTATTCTCGGTGAACCTTTTCTCAGACTGTCACTATTTGAACTTGTCAAAGAAATTCATTTTCCCCAGAGAGGATTAATTCCCGGTGAAACTTCTCTTGAATTTCTTCAAACTCTAGAACTGTTCACACAAGAAAGGATTAATTCCCGGTGAAACCTTTCTTGAACGTTCTTAAGTTTGGACCCACGGGCTTCCTAAAAGCATCCTCGCCTCCTCTTGGGCTTTGTACAAGGACCCTCCGGCTTCTTAGAAGTTCTCATACCTTCTCTTGGGCTTAATATAAGGACCCTGAAGACCTCTTAAAGGTATAAGACAGAACTTTGTCATCCTTTGCCAGAGCAGTCTTTCTAGTGTCAAATCTCAGACCAATTTAGGGTTGATTCTCGTCCCTTAAAACACCCCCCTCCTCTTGGGCATCGTACAAAGATAAACTCTTCCATACCAATAGACTTGGACAATTTAATCACCTCTCGGATCTCAAAGACATTCTCAAGCACCTTACAAACATAAGAGAAACCCTGGTCATTCTAGATTAATCTCCAACAGAGTTAAAACCCATGGGTTCTAAAACCCGGACTCTCTCCAAAAATTCCCCAGCCAGGGTCAGTTTATCATCAGTATAACACTATTCCAAATCCGAACCTGAAGGTATCTGATATCTCAACTCTTCTGTAACCCTCAGCAAGAGATGATTCCCCATTTGGACCTGCCTCGAAATCTCAATAATCCCCAGCAGAAGCTAGCCTCCTCTTAGGCTTTGTATAATGATCCTTCCTTTCCTCAGCATAGTCAACCTCCTCTTGGGCTTTGTAAAATGATTCTCCCCTAGCTGAGCTAACCTTTTCAGACTCTCTTGTTGAGTCAACCACTCTTTCAGACTCTCTTGTTGAGTCAATAACCTTTTCAGACTCTCTTGTTGAGTCAATTACCTTTCAAGACTCTCTTGTTGAGTAAATCCTTTTAGCCTCAATCTTGGGCTTTGCATAAGACAGATAAAAACCCTCTCTTGTTGAGTCAATATTTTTCCAGCCTCCTCTTAGGCTTGGTATAAAGATTTCCCCTAGCGGAAGCCAGCCTCCTCTTAGGCTTTGTATAAAGATTTCTATAGCTTGTTCAGCCACAATCCTGGGCTTTGTACATGACAGATAAAAGCACTCTCTTGTTGAGTCAAACCCTTTTCAGCCTCAATCTTGGGCTTTGTTTAAGACACCATATATATTTCCCTAAGAAGAGTCAATTCTTTTTCCAGCCTCAATCTTGGGCTTTGTACAAGACGGATAATACTCTCCAGCAGAGTCAAAATCTTTTAGCCTCAATCGTGGGCTTTGTACAAGACATCAAAAATATCCTCAGCCGAGTCAGTAAAGTCTCATTTTAGCCTTAATCTTGGGCTTTGTACAAGACAGATAAAGATTTCTTTCCCACATAGTCAGTCTTCTTTTCAGCCTCAATCTTAGGCTTTGTACAAGACACATACGAACCCTCCCCAGCGGAGTCAAAATCCCTTTTAGCCTCCTCTTATGCTTTGTATAATGATATCTCCAAAAGAGTCAGTCCCTTTTAGCCTCAATCTTGGGATTTATACAAGACAGATAAACACTCTCTCGTTGAGTCAGTCATTTCTAGCCTCCTCTTAGGCTTTGTATAAGGACTTCCCAAGTGGAGTCAATCAGCCTCTTAGCTTCAACCTTGGGCTTTGATAAAGGCACACAAAAATCAACATCCCTTCAGAGGAAATACAAAATCTCTCTGTAGGAAGTCATTGCTCTGTTTATCACTTATCAAAATAGACATCCAAAACAAACCCTAATCCCCGATAACTACTGTAAGTGGCACACTTGTGGATTCAAATATCCAAGCTGTCGTCCATCTTTTATCCTGGTAAATCCTATATTTCATCTATATGCTGTAACGGACAAGCCTCTGGATTATTTACAACCACGCCACTGTCCCTCTCTTAGTATGAGAAGTTCCTAAGGAAAAATGGCATTGCTCTAAACTGAGTTAAAGTTTTCTCCTTCAGGATAAATCCCCTATAAAGGAAATTATGGCATTGCTGGATTCATATATCCCAGTTAAAGTAATCCTCCTTTATAAACAGTCACCTAACATTTGTGATAAACAGACGAGATGTCTCCCTTTAGAGATGACAAATTCTCTCTCAGTCAAAACCTTTTAGTTTCAATCTTGGGCTTTGAACAAGACACAAATAAACCTTTTAGCTTCAATCTTGGACTTTGAACAAGACACCAAATATCTTTTTGCTCCCTTAGTATAGGAGGAACTACGATTGCTCTGATTTCCCTGTTTCATTTAAACGGGAATACGTAGGCATAAGATTGCGAAATCTTAGCGAGCATACTAATCAAAAACTCTATGTCCAGTACCTTCATACCAAACAAAACTTAGGTCTAGTACCTTACCAAAAACATCAAAAAAACCCGAACATCAACAAAAACCCACTCTTTCTCTCTCTCTCTCTCTCTCTCTCTCTCATATTTCCCAAGAAACTTTCCCAACCCATTAAC
The DNA here is from genome assembly GCA_022829125.1 of Lathyrus tuberosus. Taxonomy (NCBI): domain Eukaryota; kingdom Viridiplantae; phylum Streptophyta; class Magnoliopsida; order Fabales; family Fabaceae; genus Lathyrus; species Lathyrus tuberosus. The sequence continues at coordinate 4,481,807 of JALAZF010000305.1, forward strand.
GGATAAACACCATCAAGTACAAAGCAGAACCTAAAGCTAACAACTTGTGGATAACCACATATAGGATGGGAAATTGACAACTCCCCATTGTATAACCTGATCCCGAACTCCCCGAATCTCTTTAAGCGATTGTTCAGTTAAACGTTCACGTGCAAGGTTAGTTTTAGATAGCTTCCCTTTCCCTTCCAGCTTCAGGGGATAAATAAAAAATTAGAAAGTAGCAACCCCTCCTCTTCATTGAGGAGAAAACCCAAATTCCTGCGATAAGGTGGTCGCGTCACCGACAAAAATCGCACGCTACACCTTCTCTCAGCCTTTCATACAAATTTCTGTAGTAAATCACCCTCACTCTTGGGCTTTGTACAAGACAGATAAAACTCCCCAGTTGAGTCAATCTTTTTTAGCTTCATATCTTGGGCTTCAATCAAGATACTTAAATGAATCCATCTCCTCACATATGAGACCTTGAGTCATCTCTGTAGGAAGATATCTTTTCTAATCTCTACAATTCAAATCAAACAATCAAAACCTTTTCCCAGATAATTGATGTAAGCGGCACTCTTGTTGATTCCAAATCCAAGTTGGAGTCCCTCCTTTATCATGGTTCAAAAAATTTTCTTTCATCTAATTGATGTAAGTGGCACACTTGTCAATTCTATATCCAAGTTAAAGTCCCTCTTTTAGTATGTAAAGAATTCATAAAGGAAAAAGTGGCATTGCTTAACACAATAAGTTTAAAGCTCTTTCCCTTATGACATCATTCTCAAATGATTGTAGTGAATAAGTGAGATATCTCCCTTAAAGATGACAATTTATCAAACCTTTCAAATGCTCTTTTAGCTTCATCATCTTAGGCTTTGAACAAGATACAAAACAAACTTTTTCCTCCCATTGATTAGGAGGAACTACGAACGCTCTGATTTCCCAATTTTCTTTTTGGGAATACGTAGGCATAAAATTACGAAATCTTAGCGAGCACACTAATACAAAAACCTTAGGTCAAATACCTTCCCAAAAACAACAAAAACATTTTCCTCAAATTTCACAAAGGAGAAACTTTCCCAATTTATCAGCAAACAAACTTAAGCAAACAAGTAATTCAACAGTTGAAATATATACAATAAAGGTTCCTATAGATTACTATAGATACTCAGGGTGGTAATAGCTTCCCCCAGTATAACCAACCCACGATTCCAAATCTCTTAGCATTTGTAAGAAAAACATTTGCAAGCAGGATTAGTTTAAGGTATCTTCCCCTTCCTTTTAAGCATCATAGGATAAATATTAGAAATCAGAAAGTAGCACTAAATGCGGTAGTGGTCGCGTCACAAGATCGGAGCTACAACTAGGTATGTCATGATGTTCACCAAGCATTACAACTTTACGTCGAACATAGCTCCCTTTGCTAACAGAAAGTATGCCCTGAATGGTTTACAAAAAATTTTCCTGCCATATCGGAAGCATTCCTCACCCCCAGACTATTGGCCACAAGACTCACACCTTTAAGATTTCGATTTACTCTCCTCAACTATCAACCCAATATTGTCTCTCGACAATTTGGTCTTATTTAGATTAAACCACAACCACTTTTCGCCAAGAAAAACTCCCTGATTCTCTATAATATGATCCACACAGAAGCCCAATGCAACAAAGAATTGGCTAAATACACTAGCATTACACAGTTTACTCTTGTAACCTTCAGGCCATCCTTCCTTTGCACCAAAGAATTTGATACCTGGTGGAAAGATTATTATACTACAGAAGTTTTTGCCATTCATGCTTTTACTCAACATCTAACTCATGCTTTTGCCTCTGTGCAGGAAAGACTCAAGAAAGGTACTTCGACTCACATCAAAGAAATCCAAGCATTCCAAAAATACTTTGAAACTGCCTATAGCCCTGATGATCTTAGTTGAACCATTCGTGAAGTAGCAGTTACCTTGAAAGAAAAATTTCCAAAGAAATTGGAGGATTTAAAACTACCTTCGTACATTAAACCTGAGCAACGGTACAAACTAGCTTTTAACATGTATCCACCAAAATTTCCTCGACTGCCAATTGTTGTGTTTGATGTGGCTTTTAGTCCTCCATTCCCGAACTGGTTCGTCTGTGGGGATTTTGTAAAAGTCCTTCGACAAGAATCTCAAAAACGTGTCAAGCGGGTGGTTTCGACTAAGCATACTCTAGACAGTTTCAAAGGGAACCTTCATATTGGCATAGAACACGTTTGTGTAGAGTCTCCAATATACGAAGGTGTGGAATGAGAGGTTTTTCAACTCACCTCTTTCATCAATTCCCTTTTTTTTACTTGTTAATAATTGTATTGATTTTCTTTCAGCTGTGAGGATTCCTGCCAAGAAACCTGCCACCACTGACAAGGACGCCGTCGAAGAAAAGGATGAAGAAAGAGCCACTAAGATAATAGAAAAAGTATACTTCGTTTATTATCATTATGCTTATTTATATATTGTCTACATATTTTGATACCTAAGACATCTCTCTTTTCAAGCTAGTCGAAGACCACCACCAACTCCCAAGAAAAGAAAAGAAAAAGAGCCCCAAGTACAGGTGATAGAATCAGATGATGATGATCTCTCACCAGACACCTCAAAACAACCAAAAAAGAAGAAGAATCAAGCAAAGTTTTCTGGTGCCAGTTCTAAACCTAAACCAAAGGCTATCAAGACTCATGCTAAGAAGCCTCACACCCCCAAAGTCGTCGAAGCTGATGCTGATCCAACCACTAAAGTTCATACTGCCAAGGTGAATCCTGATCAAGTCGAAAGTGACAACTCTTGCCAGGGGGCTGAATGTCCTAAGGTAAACTATTCTAACTTAACCACTTGAGTTGCTAATTTGTTTTACTTATCTTCGACTTACCCACATTTGATTTTTTAGGGTGCCGCCGATGGCAAGGAGCAAACCACCATCCGACAAATTCTCCTCATAACCAGCAGCGATCCTTTCTACCACCCCACAAGTACTCCCTCTTATCATCCAACATCTCCAAAAGATTCTAACAAAGAATCTACAGATGAGGTGAGTCAACTTGCTGAAGAACATCAAAAGGATTCGCCACCAAACGTCACCATATAACATTCTCAAACGAGTGATTTTGAACATGACCAAAACCCACCAGAGACTGATGCCCTTATTGACATGGAAGGTGACACGGAGATGCCAAATGCTGAAGGAAATGTCGAAGAAAAATCTGAAGATGGCTCTCCAACTAATGGAAAATAAGGCACTGGTGGTTTGGATGATGAAGAGGAGGAAGAGGAGGATCGCTCTATGTTTGACTTCGAGAAGGAAACTCATGAGGAGAAAGATGAGGAACAAGAAGATAACGATGACAATGAAGAAGATAATGAGCAACAAAATGACCAGTCAAAGATCAAACCAAGTCCTAATGCTGCCAAAGAGACTTCAGCACCTTCGACTAGAACTACTACTACCTATCGCTCCCGGGATTTTCATCCAAGTACAAACGCGAGAGTGGCGCAGAAAATAGAGTCACCAGCAATGTGTATTTATCCCAAGAGAGGGAAAGGAAACACTGCGTAAACCTGAGGGAAGGGAAAGAGCATGGTCTCACGACCAAGAGAAACAGGTAAGGGAGTCGGTTACACGAAGGGATGGTGTTAGCACCCCACACGTCCATCATACTCGATGGGATCCATGCTTGTTGTCTTGATCAAAGGGTGTCGTCGTCTAGAGCTCCACTGCTTTCGGAAGGGAAAAGAAACAGGAACGGAAAAGAGCAAAGAAACGAGGGAGAAAATAAAAGAAGTGACTCGATAGGACATCACTCGTCCTATGCCTACGTATTCCCTCGTGCAATGGGAAAGTCAGAGTCAATGTAGTTCGGACACAAACTAAGGGGGGAGGTTGCTCGCCAAGACATCATCGTCTCGTGCCTACGTATCCTCAATCGGACTAGAGAAAGGAAATTAGAGCATTCGTAGTTCGACCTAACGAGGTCGGTTAGTGTTTTTTATGAGCGACGTTGGATTCGCGTCCGGCATTTAGGGTCGATGCCTACGAGACGGAAGTAACGTTCCCTTTTCTGAAAAATGATTTGAACTTGAACGATCCCGGAGGATAAAAAGATTTGAATTTGTTTTTTGTGTTTTTAAGACAAAAGTGGATTGAAGTTAGTTCGTAACTTACATTGCACTAAAGTCTACCATGCGGGAACGAGTGAATCGCATGGTCGCCCCCAAATGGGACGTGTGCTAAACACTCTAGAAGAGGAGGGGAGACCCCTCGTTCTTCATTTCCTACACTTAAGGCTCGAGCGCAATATTCGTTATATTTATTAAGTGTTTTTAGAAGTGCTATGAGATGAGAAGAGAAGACTCAATGGAAAAGAAAACACTAAGGGGAAACAAAATGCTCCTAATGTTATCATGCAAAGGTGGCCCTACAGTTGAGTTTGAAAGGGGAAATATCTACCTAAGTTAGTATGCAAAGGGAATCATAATGCCAATCCTACTCCGAGCTTAATCGGAAATTAAGTTGGACTAGGTAGCTCTAAGGGAGTGAATCCAAGACTTAAACAAGTCTTGAGATCCGTGGGAACAAAATTAAACTCAAATTAACCAAGAAGAACCCTCAAGTATCATACTCAAAGCATGCAACAAAATTATGCAAGTATGCAACCAATAAGGCTCAAAATGATTCACATGTTTCCACACAAGTAAAGCCATACAAAAGAGAGGTCATGCACCAAGGGCCAAGGTAGAACAGAATCTAAAACATGTCTTATTCATCAAAGAAAAATCACAAAGCATCAAGCAAGTTCATGTCGTTTAAAGGCACAAAATTAGGTCAAGATGTGTGCATTAGCAAGCTCAAAACATCATCAAATGAGAGCTACAATAAAAAATAGTAGAATGATCCAATAAAATCCCAAAAAATGTCCAAAGGTATGTTCAACCATCCAACTAAGCATGTACAAAAGATGGGATCAAATTAAGATCAAGAACATGTTCAACATGGACAAACTAGCCAAGGTACACAAACAATCGAGCAAGAATCTCGGGTCCACAAAACTTGAATGGCAAGTCACCTAAAGCAACTCAAACCATCACCATACCAGTATTAAAACACCCTCATATGATGGCATAAAAGTGGCCAAAAGATCAGCTTCAAAAGGCTAATAAAAATCACAAAAGTCCCTAACCCTAAGTGAAGGGTATCCTTGGAAACTCATCCTCAAATTAAATCAAAATAAAATGGAAAAAAGAAATTAAAAATAAAATAAAATAATTGAAAAATGAGTCAACACATTAATTGACCAGAAAATCATTTTTTGTTATTTTTATAATGAATTTAACAATTAAAATAAAAATGAAAACTAAAATGAAAAGGAAAATGAAAAGTAAAAAGCAAAGGTGAAATGGGAGGTGTGTTAGCAATATCAGCCACGAAGAGATTCACATACACACGCGTTTGGGCCCCAAACAGATGGGTGCTGATAGAAAACAGGGCGCAAGGCCCATGTAAACTCATCAGAATTAAAAACAAATAAAGAAAAAAGTGAAAAATAAAAGCTGTAACGAAAAAAAAAGTGAGAACCATGAATCAATTGGTCAATACCACTTAAGTTACAAAAGGACAAAAACTTAACAAATAAAATAAGGAAACCAACAATGAGGCGCCACCTCATCATCTTCATCAATACCATGTATAGCAACTCTCATACGTGAACAGTGTCGCGATTAAACACACACACCAGTTTCTCCAGAAATGCTGTCCGGTCCGGCCGGCCACCGCTGGCGGCGGCTGCTGGTTCGGCCGGAAATGCCAAAACAGAGGTACTCCCCCTCAGTTTTTCACGTAGAATCCAAAAACAAACTCACCTTCTCAAGATTCCTCCTCTTAAGCCATGAAAAAACAACTTAAAGAAACCACACACAAGGATCCACAAACTCAAAATCAAGACAACCAATACTCTACCTTGCAGTACACTTCAAGGCAGTTTCAAATATGCAATTAGATCTTGAAATAAGCCCCCAAAACTCATGAAAATGACCATATACACAAAGCCAACAAACTTTGAAATTCAACTAAACAAAACAACACACATACAACCAATGCCTCCATGTGTGGAGGACTTCAGAACAAGCAATCATGAGTTGAAAACATATCGTAACAGTGAGAATACGGTTTAGAAAACTTACTCAACGGAGTAAGTCCGTTGCTTCTTCAATCGTCTGTAAAAGGCTTCAGAAATCCCACCAAGTGCTCTGAAATCTCTCAAGGATGATGAATGGAACAAGGAGTGAGTGAGAAACTTGATAAAATGGCTTGCACGGCTTGAGAAACTTTGAGAGAGAATTCCTTTTTCAGATCTGGTTCTTTGCCAAAAGTGGAGCTCCCTCCTCGTTCTTAGGGGTTTGTAGGTTAAATATGATGGATTATGAGTGGTAGTTGGGCCTAAAATAGAATGGAAAGTTCCAGCTGAACTTTTTTGCTAAAACTCATCTCATGGTTACACACACACGGGCTCAGCAATGTGAGGGGTGTGGAGTGTGATATTGTTGTGATTTGGAAAGAGATTCTCAAATGAGGCCTTGAACATGGTGAAAAGTGGCCTAGAAAGTGATTAAAAACTTACTAAAAATAGTAAGTTTCAAAAACCCTAATTTCCATTTTTAGTAACTTTTCCACATTCTTGATTTTTCATGAATCTTTGAACCTTTCCTGATCAAATCTTGCCCAATGATCACATATGACTTGAAAATCAACATGTTGACCTAAAAAAGTCAGGAGTTGACATTTTCACTGCACAGCTGACTTTGTTCCCAATTCTCCTGATTTTCAATCTTCTTATCAATTGAAATCCTTCTGAACCAAATTGATGGACAATTCTCCAATCCCAGACACCTGGGGACATGAGGAATACCATGGAAACAAGTCTTGCCCAAAAAATCAGAAATAAACTGATTTTATGGCAAACCCTAGTTTTGGCACCTGTGGTTTAGGAGAAATCGACCCATGCTCAAAAATCCAAATTCCTCTGAATATGATGTGCATCCTCTCAAACAAGGATGATATATGCCACTTGATGATGATAAAACTTCAAAGATCTTGCCCATTGGGGAATTAAACTCAAGGATCTCCAAAACCCTAGTTTGAGAAATCAGGCTAGGAGGATGTGATTCACTTGAAACTTCTTGTCAAGCTTGATCATATGATGAGATGATGGACCAATCATGATACCTTGAGGCCTAATGCTCCTTTGTGGCCCAGCTATTGATAGTATCAAGAAGCTTCCTCTCTCCTTTTAGCCCCTTGGACAATACACATGAATTTTGCTTGAACCTCTGGAAAACAACTTCTTCCTTGAGTTGGTTTAGACACCTTGATTCCATGCTAAGAACCAATGATATGCACAAATGATAATGCAAAATGAAATGAAACATAAGCCAGTTAGTGCTAAAAGTAAGAGGGCAAAGTTTGAGGTGTTACAGCTGCCCCTATTCAAACTTCTTGGATCCGAGGGTATGGAAGCAAAGGCTTCCAGACACTCGGGATACACGGAGATTGAATACCAAAATAACCTGAAAATTTGTAACCTGCGGGGGCAATGAAATAAGGCAATTATGAGGGTGGTCGAAGGCGAACTCGAAGAGAAAGACCGATCGAAGGCGAACTCGAAAAGGAATACCAGCCTAAGGAGGAATTTCCAACAAAGGTAGACCAGCCGAAGGCAAGCTACGCTGGGGAGGAAGACAAGACCGGCCGAAGGTGAGCTAATCAACCAAAGGAAATGAGAACGGCCAAAGGAGAACTCGAAAAGGAAGACCGGCCGAAGGGAGTCTAGCCAACAAAAGAATACGAGAACGGCCGAAGGGGAACTCGTAAAGGGAGACCGGCCGAAGGGGGCCTAACCAACAAAAGAATACGAGAACGGGCGAAGGGGAACTCGAAAAGAAAGGACCGGCCAAAGGGGGTCTAACTAACAAAATAATACGAGGACGGCCGAAGACGAACTCGAAAAGGAAGACCAAGCCGAATGTGGACTTCGTTGGGGGATAAAGTGAAACAAACTATTCTGAGTTATGCCATCTCTGCTGAGAAAGAGAACTGGGTTTCACGAAGTAAGTCAGACGAGAACTGACTACCAAGCGAGAACTGGGATTCACGAAAATAAGTCAGACGAGAACTAACTACCAGGCGAGTACTGGGTTTTACGAAAATAAGCCAGACGAGAACTGACTACCAGGCGAGAACTGGATTTCACAAGAATAGGTCAGACGAGAACTGACTACCAGGCGAGAACTGGGTTTCACAAAATAATTCAGACGAGAACTAACTACCAGGCGAGAACTGGGTTTCACGAAATAAGTCAGATGAGAGCTGACTACCAGGCGAGAACTAGGTTTACCAAAGAGATGTCAGGCGAGAACTGACTACCAGGCGAGAACTGGGTTTAACAAAAATAGGTCAGACGAGAACTGATTACCAGGCGAGAACTGGGTTTAACAAAAGGGGTTGGCCAATCAAAGGCAGACTCCCAACAAATATACGGTTGTGAACCGAAAGGGCGAGATGTAAAATCAACTGACTTACAACCCAAAGATAAGATGACTCCGCTGGGGAAAGGAGAAGTCTAAATAAAAGACTCTACCGGGGAGCACAGGTAGGATGAACACATCCCTCAGCGACCTCACCGAGGATAAAACAAAATCTCCTGAGTTATGCCATCTCTGCTAAGAAAGAGAACTGGCAAACAAAATACCCTGAGTTATGCCATCTCTGCCGAGAAAGAGAACTGGAAAACAAAATATCCTGAATTATGCCATCTCTGCTGAGAAAGAGAACTGGCAAACAAAATATCCAGAATTTTGCCATCTCTGCTGAGAAAGAGAACTGGAAAACAAAATATCCAACCTGGCTTATGCTTCAGATGCACATGTTTGAATTTTTCTATGGTGTAATGCTCCATACGAAATGGAAATGCTACGCGTTTGGGAAGATGCCATGCAAACGATGCTTATGCAATGCAAAAGAGCGTCTCAGCAAAATAAATGCTGACAAACGAAGGAAAATCCATGGGGATGACAAAATAAATTATCCTCTGAGTACAAGAATTCTGCTAAGAAGGATCACCACGATCAACTCTTTTGATCAACAACTTCTACAGGAGAAGAAATCTGAAAGAACAAGCACTCTACTGGGGATTATACATAACTCTTTGAAAAGGAAACCAAGACCTGAATCAGAAGAGTGCCAAATATCACTTGGACTTAAAATCTGCTGGGGATGTCAACCATCATTGAACGAACCTGCGAGGATTACCACCAAACTCTGCTTGGGGAGAGACATCACAAGTACTAGACCTGCTAGGGACACCATTGAGCTGAACCCGCTTTTGGGGAAATGACTTCACCCTTATCCTGCTGTTGCTGGTGAAAACACGTTTCCTGACTGACTGAGGGGAGTAGACACCAATACTCTGCGGGGAAGACAACATCTTTGTCTCGAGAATACATTCCACAAATATCCTGTGGTAACAAAACAACATCCACCTTAGAGCAATCCACTTTAAATGCTGGCTGGGGAACAATCTTCTGTACTCTGACTGGGGAGAGTAAGTTCTGCTGAGGATGGTGAAACCTCAATGCTAGGGAGAATAACCATGCTGGGGAGGAAAGTCAATGGAACCTGCCAAGGGATATCGTTGAGCTTAACTTGCTGTTGGAGGAAAGAATTTACCCTGCTGGAGATTAGAGCATGCCGTTCCTGACGGAAATACACTTCCTGACCTACTGAGGAAAGTGAGTACCAGGCTTTGTGGGAAAAATAAAATCTTTTCAAAGACATCCAACACATCTCCTGAAAGAGATACAACCGCATTCACCCGGAGCAATCCACTTCTGACTGCTTGATGGGGAATAATAAACCAACCATGACTTCGGCTGGGGACACAGTTCTCTGCACTCTTGCTGGGGAAAAACAAACTTGTTACCTATCCTGACCTGTCTCTATGGTCATAAGCGGCCCTTTGAACTCTCCACTTGCCCCAGACCGCCAGGTCTAAAGGAAGAAATCATCTCAAGAGGATTTTATAGAAGACCGGGCATTCACACTGCCCCAGGGTCTTCAAACTCTTGGAGATATTTATCAGATCTCGGCGCAACTTCCTCAGACTTCATAATCCATGAAGTAGATTACCTCGAAAGGAATTGTAATGACTTGAAAATACTCTGCCCCAGTATTCTGAACCTTGAAGAGGTACTCTCAATTAACTGTCTTCAAGAGTGGACAACTTCTCACGCTCTAGAGGCGGCCTACCCCAAGTCTTGAAGAAAATTTTCCCCTAACTAATCTTACAGAGATTTGTCAAATCGACCTGATTGCCCCATATTAAGTGCTTGTCGAGAGATTTATTGAATCTCGACATAATTGCCCCAGTTTGGCTGCTTGTGGAGAGATTTATTGAATCTTGACATAATTGCCCCAGTTTGGTTTCTTTTTATCACCATTTATCGCGAACCCCCAGGCTGAGCACAGTCTCTTGGCCACATACCTCTTGATATGACTGTCCTTCAGAGTTTTCAACATCTCAACTTGGCGGGATCAAGCTTCTCAACTGATGTTCATCATGTAAGCTTCTTTGATGTCAAACGCATGAAAGCAGAAAATGTTTATTATGAGAATGATTTTTCTAATGCAACACTCGTGTTAACCTTGAAGTTTTATTGAACATGCGTCGCCAAGCCTCGTGAACGAATCACTAGCTGGGATGCGACATTGATTTTTAAAGGGAAAAAATACGCACATGCAATACCAACAAAAATCTTATTAGCATAACTCATAGGAGTCAGGAACGCTATCTCGCTGAAGTACGCTTTCATATAAAACCCTGCTTCAATTAGGACTTTTAAGGGTTATAACATGGTATGGTTCATGGTTTGAGAACAAAGGATTTATGGCTCAAAGTTTATCGGTGCCCACCCATTCTCCTTAATGTTCTCCAGTCCTATGTTCAGCTAATCTGACACAAGCGCTCATCTCCCAAAAAGATTTATGATCTTTAAGGGACCCATGCAATTGATGGTTTGAGACCAGATGAGGTTTTGGAGCAACAGTCGCCCCTTTTGTCTTTGGTTCGTAGTCACACGACTTTGTTCTTGCTCGAGGATTTTCTTTTGTAATCCTTTTGCTTTTCGCTTTTTCGTTCTTTCGTTTTTTCTTTTCCCTGATTTTTGCCTGGACTGACTCTTTTGAGTTTTTCGATTTTGAAGTCCAGCGGGATGCCCTAACTTTTTCCTAAGCCATTTGTTTTCAAACTTTCGACTTAGCGGGCTTTCTTTCTCTATTTTTTCTCTTCTTTTTTCATTTTGAACAAATCGTGTGACACTGATTTATCTAACTTGTTTGAAAGGGTTGTGACTGCCTCACTCCTTGATTGTTGATGGATAACCATTGTCGTTTCACATATCTTGACCTCTTGATGGTGGAATAAAAGGTAATGGATCCTCAGATGCATACTCCTTTCGAAATTTGAATGCTCGGTCAAATTAAATGACGCCTACCCTGCCCCTGGATTAAATGTGAGAGTTTTTTCATACGAAAAGAAACTCCTTCTTCTGGCTCAAAAGGGGTTAACGAGGGTGTATCTCCCTTATATCTCCAGCGTTTGGGGATTTGAAACAATGTCTGTACATCCTCAACAGGGTTCTATCCAAAAGCACACAACCAATGATTTTGCGTTTTTACCTCATCATCCTCCCTCCAAGAGTTTAAGATAAGAAAGTTGGTATTGCAGTGCATATAAACATGATATGAGTGTATAAAAGTAAATTACTTCAAGAACAACACATTCATTGCTTTAATATCAACATTCAAAACACAAACAAGTTTTTACATGCAGATAATGTTTAAACAAACAAATGAAAGCTACATATGAAAATGCAGTAAAGAATCCGAAGATTGCCATTGTTGAGGAGACTTGACTCCGCCTGGACTACTGGCTTTAGGAGATGACCCTTGAAGTCTTCAAATAGATTAGAGGTCGACATGCACAACCAAGTCTCCTTCTGGAAAGAATACATACCCTTTGTCAATCAATTGTTGAACTTTGGCTTGGAAGGCTTTGCAATCTTCAGTTGAGTGCCCCATAGATCCTCCATGATATCCATATTGCACATGGGGATTGTACCCCAGAGGGTATGATTCTGGAACAGGCTTCAAAGTCTTAGGCTCCACCAATGAATTTTGAACCAGGTGTGGTAAGAGTTGACTGTACGACATGGGAGCTGGATGAAGAGGAGAATTCCTTCTTTCCAGGTTGTTGCGAGGCCTATGTTGATTCTGACGCCGATAGTTCTGTTGTTGAGGAGCATAAGGTTGTTGATACTGAACGACATTAGTCTCTCCTTCTTCCCTCCTGTAACGTTTTTTTGCATTTTCAGAAGAATCGAGAGCAACTTGAATCTTTCCCTTTTGATACCGCTTTCGACCATTTCTCCCACTAAGATTAAGTCGGCATACTTTCCGGACATGCAGGGTATCAGCTTCTCGTAATAATGACATGGCAAGGTAGCCATAAACATATTCAACATCTCCAGCTCCAACATGGGAGGCTGTACCCTCGCTGCCAGTTCGCACCACCTTTGGGCATACTCTTTAAAGCTTTCACTGTTCTTCTGAGACATACTCTGCAGCTGAGTCCTATTGGGAGCCATATTAGTGTTATACTGATAGTGTTTGATAAAAGCCTCTACCAGCTCTCTCCAGTTGCGGACGTGACATCTCTCTAATTGCATATACCATTCTAAGGATGCCCCAGACAGGCTGTCCTGAAAGAAATGCACAGCAATTTCTCATCTTTAGAGTACGCGGCCATCTTCCTCGCGTATGCCCTGACATGCGTCTTGGGATAAGTGGTACCATTGTATTTCTCAAAAGTGGGCACCTGAAATTTATGCGTAATCACGACACCGGGAACTAGCCCCAAATCATCCAAATCCAAACCCACAGAATTTTGATTCACCACACCCCTTAGTTGTTCTTCAATCAGTCTGAACCTTTGGTCATTATCAGCTTGAGGACCAGCATCCCCGCCTGGCATAGAGAAAACGTCATCTTATTGGTCTTCGAAATGACGACCATGAACAGCACAAACACTTCCTCCTCCCACAACAGAAGGAATCACAAGTTGCTCTCCTCTGCCCGGAGGGATTACAACACCAGGAATAGGGATCTCTATGCCTGCAGGACCTCTCTGAGTACCGTTACCGGCGACGCCATTATGGATTCCGCCATGAAGAACCCCGTCTTCATCCACTCTTGCCACTATGGGTTGGACCAGAGTCCTCAGTTGCTCTTGCCCTTGGGCAACACCTTGCATCAATTCCATGAACTGGGTCATGCGAGCTTGCATGGCGGTCATTTCTGCTTGCATTTGCTCCATAATTCTCCTCTGATTTGATCTAGTAGAATACCAGTGAATTGGCTGGTTATCAATCCTGAACTGAAGAAAGACCAAAAGATAAGCACCCAAGAAAAGTACATGCTATGTAAAAATGATTATGATTATACAAATGCAAATTAACATGTTTGAATATTTGCAGGGCGATCCACCCCTTGATTCCAGTTTAAAGACAAGATAAAATGAAACTTTTGCTCATATATCAAAGAAAATCACTGTTGGAGATTACAACCCAAGATAACAATATGTCTGAAGCAAGATAAACAAAGATCCCAGCCAACGATTCTGGTGGTGACCCAAAATACAAAGAAAGAACAAACTACAGAGTATCATCAATGCGCGAGTTCTCCTCAACCACCATGGTCTTGCACCCTTTGAGAACCACTGTCCAAGCTAGAACCTTCACCCCTAGGCCTCTTCACTTCAGCTCGTATCTTCAGCTCTTCTATGATTGCTATGGCCTCACTCAGTCGCTCCTCAACTGTGTGTCTTTGAAATGAATTCCTCCTTTCCTCCCTATTAAGGGTACATTTGGGAATCCTCCGCAGTTGACAATGAGCTCAATCCCTAGCAAAAGTCTTTCCTCGTCTCTTTTCATTCATGTAGTGGCCTGAACGATACACGTCACTAAGAAGGGTAGGCACGGGGTTTCTCAAGATGAAAATCCGAATTGCATGCATGTCAACAAGCTCAGGGATGTTAGGGAATAGGACAATCCCATAAATGCAAAGAGCTAATATAGCATTGAAAGCAGACCAATTCTCTCCTTAGCATATGAGCTGGCTTGGTCAAACAGAAACTTCAAAGGGAGGCCTTTAAACCCTTGCTTGTCAATAACATTGTTACTCAGAATGGATTCCCCAATGTGAATAGCAACCGCCATCTCTTCTAGTCCTGGCTGTTCTTCAAAGAAGAAAGGTATCCTCGGCTCGACAGAGATTCCCAAAATAAATGAGAACTCCTCTAAGGTTGGAGCCAATACATAATCTGGAAAAGTGAAACAACGCAAAGGAGGGTCATAGAATTGAAGGAGCGTGTGAATGGCATCGTGCTCGTCTTGTGAAATATTTCGGACAACCTTCAATATCTTCCCATATTCCTCCTTGAACTTGGCGCGGATCTTAGGATCAGTCATACTAATCATCTTGTGAATCAACTTCAGAGTCGGATCTGGGAATGTGTACGCTACATTCTTTTTCCTCTGAGCATCCATGACGAGAACACTTCAACAACCGGAATCAAGGGTAAGATGCAAGTCCTGAAAAATGTCAAACATGTTAGAATGCAAGACATGATGTAAATGCAAACATGGGATCAAGGTATCACTGCTCTGGACATGTGCTGTGCTGTTAACTGAACAAGAACCATAACCCAGAAAACCAGAATTCCAGAACATCGAACCACTGAGATAACCAAAAAACCAGGTAAATAACTATACACTGACGAGAAATTCAGAAAACCGTGTAGGTTGAAGGTTTCGGTTACCTGCAGACCTGTAAACACCCGCCCATTTCACATGTGGGTACTAGAAAACTGAGGATCCTCAATATCCCGAGCTCTCAGGTCAAGAAATGATGATATGTTCACCATTTCTGGTTTGGCATCATCATCAATCGAGGAGGCCTCAACTGATTCCCCTAAAAAAGGATATCCTATAGCAAGTTCCCAGCATTGGGTCCTCGGATCAAGAGGTGTAATGGATTTGCCATTTCTAGTCTGCCATTATCACATCTCGGGAGGAGAGGCCCAACTGGGTCCTTGGGAAATGGTCACCAGAGTCGACAGTTTCCCTGGTTACATTCCATCGTCTGCCCCAAATGTGCAGGATAGAATATTACCAGAAAAACCTCGTCTGGATGTGGAATTTTCATGTATACTACGTCTGGCCAAATTCCAAACAAGTCACACTACTTTCCACGCTAATCATAGGTGTATGCTCAAGCCTGGGTATTGGGCTTTTCTCTCATGAATCTAACCCACCCTACAAACAGAAAATCCAGCAGCAGAATAGTACATCATAATAATGCAATGCAATAAATGCGGTAAAAATAGTAAAACAGTAAAACAGTAATACAGTAATATACAACAAAGTAAAGCACCACAATAAACACCCAATGAAATAAAAACAGACAAGCGCTAGGATTGACTCGCAAAGGGGATGGACCAGCAAGAGGTCAATCTCCCCAGCAGAGTCGCCAGCTGTCGCTCCCGGGATTTTCATCCATGGTACAAATGCGAGAGTGGCGCGGAAAACAGAGTCGCCAACAATGTGTATTTATCCCAAGAGAGGGAAAGGAAACACTGCGTAAACCTGGGAGAAGGGAAAGAGCATGGTCTCACGACCAAGAGAAACGGGTAAGGGAGTCGGTTACGCGAAGGGAAGGTGTTAGCACCCCACACGTCCATCGTACTCAATGGGATCCACGCTTGTTGTCTTGATCAAAGGGTGACGTCGTCTAGAGCTCCACTGCTTCCGGAAGGGAAAAGAAACGGGAACGGAAAAGAGCAAAGAAACGAGGGAGAAAAGAAAAAGAAGTGACCCGATAGGACATCACTTGTCCTATGCCTACGTATTCCCTCGTGCAATGGGAAAGTCAGAGTCAACGTAGTTCAGACACAAACTAAGGGGGGAGGTTGCTCGCCAAGACATCGCCATCTCGTGCCTACGTATCCTCAATCGGACTAGAGAGAGGAAATCAGAGCAGTCATAGTTCGACCTAACGAGGTCGGTTAGTGTTTTTTATGAGCGACGTTTGATTCGTGTCCGGCATTTAGGGTCGATGCCTGTTTGCGACGAGACAGAAGTAACGTGCCCTTTTCTGAAAAATGATTTGAACTTGAACGATCCCGAAGGATAAAAATATTTGAATTTGTTTTTTGTGTTTTTTAGACAGAAGTGGATTGAAGTTAGTTCGTAACTTACATTGCACTAAAGTCTATCATGCGGGAACGAGTGAATCGCATGGTCGCCCCCATATGGGACCTATGATAAACACTCTAGAAGAGGCGGGGAGACCCCTCCTCGTTCTTCATTTCCTACACTTAAGGCTCGAGCGCAATATTCGTTATATTTATTAAGTGTTTTTAGAAGTGTTATGAGATGAGAAGAGAAGACTCAAAGGAAAAGAAAACACTAAGGGGAAACTAAATGCTCCTAATGTTATCATGCAAAGGTGGCCCTATAGTTGAGTTTGAAAGGGGAAATATCTACCTAAGTTAGTATGCAAAGGGAATCCTAATGCCAATCCTACTCCAAGCTTAATCAAAAATTAAGTTGGACTAGGTAGCTTTAAGGGAGTGAATCCAAGACTTAAAGAAGTCTTGAGATCTGTGGGAAGAGAAAGAGTGAAAGAGATGAAGAAGAAAGAGAGGTATAAGATGAGAAATAAGATGGGGCGGCAAATACATCATGCACATCATATCCAATTCATATCATTAATCATGCTTCAAAAGACAACACAAGAAAGCTCAAGCAAGCAAGTAAAAGCAAACAAGAAAGGATGCAAGCAAACTTGCATAAGAAGCACAATTAAACATCGTTAAGACTCACACAAAGATGAAATGAATGAGGTAAGATGAAAATTAATCCAATTCAGAATTTAAGTCATGCCAAAGTCACCCTATTCAAACATACAAAAAGGCCTCACATCATAATGCATTACGAGCTAAAGAAGTAACAAATCAAATGATAATGATATGCATCATACAAATCAAACCTTAATGATCAAATGAGATGGAAACATGATGTGGATCCAAGGGGGTAGTAGCAAATGCATCATACATGAAACAAAATCAAACTCAAATTAACCAAGAAGAACCCTCAAGTATTATACTCAAAGCATGCAACAAAATTATGCAAGTATGCAACACAATAAGGCTCAAAATGATTCACATGTTTCCACACAAGTAAAGCCATACAAAAGAGAGGTCATGCACCAAGGGCCAAGGTAGAATAGAATCTCAAACATGTCTTATTCATCAAAGAAAAATCACAAAGCATCAAGCAAGTTAATGTCGTTTAAAGGCACAAAATTAGGTCAAGATGTGTGCATTAGCAAGCTCAAAACATCATCAAATGAAAGCTACAATAAAAAATAGTAGAATGATCCAATAAAATCCCAAAAAATGTCCAAAGGTATGTTCAACCATCCAACTAAGCATGTGCAAAATATGGGATCAAATTAAGATCAAGAACATGTTCAACATGGACAAACTAGCCAAGGTACACAAATAATCGAGCAATAATCTCGGGTCCACAAAACATGAATGGAAAGTCACCTAAAGCAACTCAAACCATCACTATACCAGCATAAAAACACACTCATATGATGGAATAAAAGTGGCCAAAAGATCAGCTTCAAAAGGCTAATAAAAATCACAAAAGTCCCTAACCCTAAGTGAAGGGTATCCTTGGAAACTCATCCTCAAATTAAATCAAAATAAAATGGACAAAAGAAATTAAAAATAAAATAAAATAAGTGAAAAATGAGTCAACACATTAATTGACCAGAAAATCATTTTTTATTATTTTTATAATGAATTTAACAATTAAGATAAAAATGAAAACTAAAATGAAAAGGAAAATAAAAAGTAAAAAGCAAAGGTGAAATGGGAGGTGTGTTAGCAATATCAGCCATGAAGAGATTCACATACACACGCGTTTGGGCCCCAAACAGATGGGTGGAGATAGAAAACAGGGCGCAAGGCCCATGTAAACTCATCAGAATTAAAAACAAATAAAGAAAAAAGTGAAAAATAAAAGCTGTAACGAAAAAAAAAGTGAGAACCATGAATCAATTGGTCAATACCACTTAAGTTACAAAAGGACAAAAACTTAACAAATAAAATAAGGAAACCAACAATGAGGCGCCACCTCATCATCTTCATCAATACCATGCATAGCAACTCTCACACGTGAACAGTGTCACGATTAAACACACACACACCTGTTCGCCGGAAAGGCTGTCCGGTCCGGCCGGCCACCGCCGGCGGCGGCTGGTTCGACCGGAAATGCCAAAACAGAGGTACCCCCCTCAGTTTTTCGCGTAAAATCCAAAAACAAACTCACCTTCTCAATATTCCTCCTCCTAAGCCATGAAAAAACAACTTAAAGAAACCACACACAAGGATCCACAAACTCAAATCAAGACAACCAATACTCTACCTTACAGTACACTTCAAGGCGGTTTCAAATATGCAATTAGATCTTGAAATAAGCCCCCAAAACTCATGAAAATGACCACATAAACAAAGCCAACAAACTTTGAAATTCAACTAAACAAAACAACACGCATACAACCAATGCCTCCATGTGTGGAGGACTTCAGAACAAGCAATCATGAGTTGAAAACATATCGTAACAGTGAGAATACGGTTCAGAAAACTTACTCAATGGAGTAAGTCCGTTGCTTCTTCAATCTTCTGTAAATGGCTTCAAAAATCACACCAAGTGCTCTGAAATCTCTCAAGGATGATGAATGGAACAAGGAGTGAGTGAGAAACTTGATAAAATGGCTTGCACGGCTTGAGAAACTTTGAGACAGAATTCCTTTTTCAGATCTGGTTCTTTGCCAAAAGTGGAGCTCCCTCCTCTTTTCTAGGGTTTTGTAGGTTAAATATGATGGATTATGAGTGGTAGTTGGGCCTAAAATAGAATGGAAAGTTCCAGCTGAACTTTTTGCTAAAACCCATCTCATGGTTACACACACACAGGCTCATCAATGTGAGGGGTGTGGAGTGTGATATTGTTGTGTTTTGGAAAGAGAGAATGAGGTCAGAAGTGAGTGGAATTCAATGCTTGTCATGCAAGTTTTGGATTTTCTAATTTTGGCCAAAAAATGAAAATGAGGTACAATAATCATGTGATATTGTTGGTCTTGTTTTGGTAATGTTTAGGGTGAAGAAAATGAGCAAAACTCATGTGGTTTGGACAAGCCTTGCTTGCTGTAAGATCATGGAACCATTTTGCCCACAACATATACCAAAATCTCAAGTTTGAACAAATTGAAATGCATGACTTTGAATAGAGATATCTACATGTGTAAGGGACCATTTGGTAAGTTCTTTGGATGAAAAGAAATTAGAAAGTTAGTGGAACAAGATCCATGTTGAAATTAGGTTGAGACAACGCCTATAATCATGTGAAAACTTGCCATGAACATGTGTCCTTGAAGCTGCCCAAAACAACTTAGAAAAAATTCTAAGTTTTAGAAATTTGTAAAGTGAAAATGTCCAACTTTGGAGTACCACAACTCATTCAAAAATGACTCAAATGCCATGGTTCTTGTGCCCATTTTGAAGGGAAAGTTTCATACTACAACTTTCCTGTGGAAGAGATTCTCAAACGAGGCCTTGAACATGGTGAAAAGTGGCATAGAAAGTGATTAAAAACTTACTAAAAATAGTAAGTTTCTAAAACCATAATTTCCATATTTAGTAACTTCTCCACATTCTTGATTTTTCATGAATCTTTGAACCTTTCCTGATCAAATCTTGCCCAATGATCACATATGACTTGAAAATCAACATGTTGACCTCAAAAAGTCAGGAGTTGACTTTTTCACTGCATAGTTGACTTTGTTCCCAATTCTCCTGATTTTTAATCTTCTGATCAATTGAAATCCTTCTGAACCAAATTGATGGACAATTCTCCAATCCCAGACACCCGGGGACATGAGGAATACCATGGAAACAAGTCTTGCCCAAAAAATCAGAAATAAACTAATTTTATGGCAAACCCTAGTTTTGGCACCTGTGGTTTAGGAGAAATCGACCCATGCTCAAAAATCCAAATTCCTCTGAATATGATGTGCATCCTCTCAAACAAGGATGATATATGCCACTTGATGATGATAAAACTTCAAAGATCTTGCCCATTGGGGAATTAAACTCAAGGATCTCCAAAACCCTAGTTTGAGAAATCAGGCTAGGAGGATGTGATTCACTTGAAACTTCTTGTCAAGCTTGATCATATGATGAGGTGATGGACCAATCATGATACCTTGAGTCCCAAGGCTCCTTTGTGGCTCAGCTATTGATAGTATCAAGAAGCTTCCTCTCTCCTTTTAGCCCCTTGGACAATACACATGAATTTTGCTTGAACCTCTGGAAAACAACTTCTTCCTTGAGTTGGTTTAGACACCTTGATCCCATGCTAAGAACCAATGATATGCACAAATGATAATGCATAATGAAATGAAACATAATCCAGTTAGTGCTAAATGTAAGAGGGCAAATTATGAGGTGTTACACTACCCTCTCCCACGAAGAGCTAGAATCATGAAGCAACGCAGACCATTAGAATATCTGAAGGCCATGATCAGTGCCAGGGGTAGTTCGACTGAGAAGAGTGCTAGTACTTCAACTACGTATGGTGACCAATCTACAAGCAAACCTGGTGATGACCTACTTCTCAAGATTAAAGAAAAATCCTTTGACACTGATCTGTTCCAACTCTTGGAGGCTGACACTTCTACTTGCTTTAGGATCAAAGATCTCCTGAAATAAGTTGATGTCTTGACAGTTTCTCTAGAAGTTGCAGACGTCATTATGGACTTGGGGTTGTTGGTTGATCAAATTGTTGCAGATCTTAATCGAATAAGGGAGGCAGCCACTGAATCTACTGCCAAAGTAGCAGAACTATGGAAGGGTTCCTAACAAAATAAGAAATTAGTCGAAGCCTGCGACAAGAACATCCAATCTTGGGAACGACAAATGAAAGAATTGCATGCCAAGATTTCCAAGGCCAAGGAGCGCAAAGATGAACTCCTCAAACTTGATCAAGAAGAACTGGCCATGGAAATCCAAGTTGGGATGCATCACGTCGAAAGGGCCCAAAAACTATGAAAAGAAATTGATGGCCTTACTTCTAACAAGACTGTTTGAGAGTGGCGCTTAAAACTTCAAAAGTCGAAGTATAAGAAGATGAAGGCTTCCCTTCCCTTTTGACCTGGGTGTAATTGTTGAACTTTTATCTTTGAAGAATTTTGGTTTTTTATGTAGTGACTTTAAGCCCTTTGTGGCATTTCACGTAATGACTTAGCCATTTTGGCAATTTGCGCATTTCGACTTACCATTTTGGCTTCGACTGTTGTGTGTGAATTACTCTTTAGCTATTTTTATTTCTTGAAGTGCAGACTTATATTTTTTCAAATATTTCCCGTTCACTATCAAGACTCTTTGATCCTTAGTTAATTATTCAACTTCATATGCACCGTTAGAAAAAACTTGGATAACTTGAAAAGGGCCTTCCCATTTTGGGGACCATTTACCCAATGCTCTATCCTTTCAATCCATGGGTAGGATTACTTTGCAAACTAGGTCACCAGTCAAAAACGACTTAACTTTAACCTTTTTGTTGTATGATTTCTCTACTCTCTTCTTCTGCCTCTTTAATAATTCTAAGGCATTTAATCTTTCTTCGTCTAAATCAACTAATTCATCCAACATCATGTTCCAATAAGACTCAGATGGGATTTCATGCTGTCTTTGAATTCTAGTTGACTGTAGGTAAATTTCGACTGGTAAAACTGCATCGTGACCATATGTCAGTCGAAAAGGTGTAGTATTTATAGCCTCTTTAGGGGAGGTTCGACATGCCCATAGAATCTGATCCAATGTCTTATGCAAATTCCTTGACTTTTTCCCCACATGTTTTTAAATTAGGCCAATCACTACCTTATTTGCTGCTTTGACTTGACCATTTTCTTGAACATAATAAGGCGTGGATGTCAATAGTTTGAACCCCATTTCTTTAGAAAACTCCTGAACCTTTCAACCAGTGAAAACTAATCTTTGATCCGTTGTAACGGTTTCTGGGATTCCAAACCTATAAATGATATGCTTTTGGATGAATTCGATCTCTGCCTCCTAGTCTATATTCACCATTGGTATAACCTCAATCCACTTAGTGGAATATTCTATTACCACTAGAATGTATTTTTTACTTTTGGAAGGTGCTGTTCGAATTTCTCCAACTAAATCCAAAGCCCACCCTCTAAAGGGCCAAGGCTTCACTATAGAATGTAATTCGCTTGCAGGAACATGTTGAATACCTGCATGTATTTTACATTCTTGGCATCCTTTGGCGAATTCAATACAATCCTTAAGCATGGTAGGACAATACATCCCTTATCGAAACAACAACCATTTTATTTTATGACCCACCTGATGTGCCCCACATGCCCCACTATGGACACTAGAGAAGGCTAAGTATGCCTCAAACTCACTAAGTCATTTGAGCAAGACTCCGTCAGGCGACATTTTAAATAATTCGTTCCCTATAAGAATATAACTCAAAACACGACACCTGACTTTTCTTTCGACAAATGCAGTTGGATTTTCCAAGTATTGCACTATTGGCTTTCTCCAATCTTCGTCTGTCAAACTATCTATGGCCAGTATCTCAAAATTCTCTTCGTTAGTATAACCCAACTTTGTCATTTCCAAATTTGATGGGGATAATCTGGTTGACACAACTCTTTCTCTGACTTCGATTGCACTTGCAATTTTTCTTTTGAAATTTTATATCCATAAGCAATTTGGGCCAAGTCATTGGCCTATTGATTCTCAAGTCGAGGTATGTGTCTGTCGCAACTGCGAAAATTAACCGACGGAAAAAACCGAAGAGTCGCCACCGAACGTAATTTATCCCGACGCAGGGAAAGGAAACGATCGAAGAAAACCTAAAAGAAGGGAAAGATATGGTCATCACAACCATAGTCTGGGTACGGGAGTCGGTTACGTGAGAGGAAGGTATTAGCACCCCCTCGCGTCCGTTGTACTCAATGAGATCCACGCTTGTTGTCAAATCAAAGGGTGAGTCATCTAAAGCCCACTGCTAAACGGAAATGGGAAAGAAAAACAGAAAGAGAAAACAAAAGAGGAAAAGAGACTCGATAGGACTACGCCGTCCTAGGCCTACGTATTCCCTCGTGCAATTGGAAACTCAGAGTCAACGTAGTTCGGAGGACTACGGGTGAAGGGGCAGAAGGTTGCTCACCAAGACATCGACGTCTTGTGCCTACGTATCCTCAATCGGATTAGAAAGAGGAAATCAGAGCAGTCGTAGTTCGACCTACGGGTCGGTGAATATTTTTTATGAGCAACGTTAGGTTCGCATTCCGGCAGTTAGGGTCGATGCCTGTTTGCGATAGAACAGAAATAACGTGCTCTTTTCTAAAAATGATTTGAAACCCATCCCAAAGGACCAAAAGATTTGCAGTTGATTTGTGTTTTTTAGACCGAAGTGAATTAAGTTAGTTTGAAACTCGTATTGCACTAAAGTCTTGACATAGGATCGAATGCATTGCAAATCGACCCAAGACGGGACGTATACAAAACACCCAAGACAAGGTAAGGAGGGACTCCCGCTTATCACTTCCCATGTACTTAAGGCTCGTGGACAATACTCGTGGTATTTATTAAGTGTTTTGAACATTGTTTTGAGATGAGAAGAGAAAGGACTCAAAGGGTTAAAAAAACACTTAAATAATGTTTTCGTCCCTGTAAGTTGGCGAGTTTTTGGTTTTCGTCCCTGTATGTTTTTTTTCGAGTTTAGTCCCTATATCTTACTTTTTGTTGGTGTTTAGTCCCTAAAGCCAAAATCCACAGGAAAATCCGAAGGTTTCATGCGGATTTTCCTAAAAGCCAAAATCCGCAGGAAACCTCTGTAGGGACCAAACACCAACAAAAAGTAAGATATAGGGACTAAAACCGAAAAAAAAAGATACAGGGACGAAAACATTATTTAAGCCAAAAAAAAACTAGGGGAAACTAGATCCTAATGTTGTCATGCATAATGGTCCTAAAGTTGATATAGAAGGGAATTCTACCTAATGTTAGCATGCAAGAGAGATATACCTAAGGTTAAGGTTTAAAGGGACTATCCTAATTGTTATCATGCAAAGGATTGAAAACCTAATGTCTCTCCTACCTCAAGCTTAATCGGAAATTAAGTCGAGCTAGGAATCCTAAGGGATCATGTGAACAAACACAAGTAAGCATTATACTAATCAATCACAAAAAGAACGATGTCGTGATCTCAACCAAGGAAGTTGAGTGACTCTTCGTCAACAAGGAAAGAACAGTGTCGTGATCTCAACTATAAGGAAGTTGAGTGACTCTCTGTCAACAACAAAAGAACGGTGTTGTGATCTCAACTATAAGGATGTTGAGTGACTCTCTGTTCTCTAAAAGAAAACAAAAGACAAGGCAATAAACCCAAAACAGCAGCAACAACAACGCTCCTGCAATGCACAACTATAAAATCCAGCAAATACACCCAAACAACATTTAACAGCTCAATGTATTCAGCACATAACAGGTGTAAAAGGCAGCAGGCAACATAAATGTACAATTAACAGCATGTCAAAATCCAGAACAAGCAGGCGTGAAAAGTCAGGCAGCGTGTGTACATGAACACTTAAGCGATACAACCAACAAACAACAATTGCAAATAAACATGCATAACAAGGCAAATCTAACACAGGGATTGCAATCATCAAGCATGAGCAGCAATGGTCATGTTAACAATTCAAAAGTAAGTATACTCCATGAAGTTGCACAACTTAAGCATTCACCGAAACAACACGCATAAACTAAACCAGAAGCAAGCAAATGATCACACATCACAACAAGTTGCATTAATAACCAACAAAATCAACATGATTCAAATGTGTGTGCAACATGTTCATCACATCGAGAAAGCAATATCACAATCATAAATATTCATAAAAAAAACCAAATGTCGCATGCCGGAAACTCACCAACATGCTGTCAAGAATGGCAAAATAGGTAAAAAAAATAATCCACCTAAATGCGTCTCATCAATCCATGAAGTTTAAATGCGGAACAGAATCGAAATACGCTTAAAAATGCACAAAAAACACATTTTGCATCAGTGGTAATCGATTAACCATTTGCAGTGCAAAATGGTTAATCGATTAACCCTTTAAAAAAGCCAAAAAAACGTGAAAATTACACTGGTTAATCCATTAACCAATTTTGTACTGCAACTGGTTAATCGATTAACACTCATGCAGTAGCAGAAAATCACATTTCAGAAGCACTTTTCAGCAGAAAATCACTCATGCAATCATACAAATGAATATGTAATCAATTATACACGAAAATTACATTGAACTACAGCAATCAAACATCAATTGCAGCAATCAAACTACCAAATCAAAGATCAAAACAAGCAATGAACAGATCCACAACAGCAAATTAATGATCTACATTGTAAAAGATGAAAATAAGCTAGAACAAGTTCAACTCTCAATTTAACCAACCTACAAAGCTGAGAATTGCTTTGGTAAGTGTTGTTAAGTTGCAATCAATGAATCTAAGCTAGAAAACCAAAAATCTAAGATCTCCTTGCAAGAAAAGCTGAAAATCCAAGCAATAAGCTAGAAATGCTTCAAAATCACTTCAAATAATTACTTCCAAAATTCCAGATCTGGATCCAAACGAAAATCAACAATGGAATCAAGTAATGGAATGGTAATGAGAGGCTTGAGCTCAAGGATTAACAAATTCCAATGAAGAATTTGTTAACTCTTATGAAAGAGCTTTAGAGTGAGGTTGAAGATGAAGATGAAGAATAAAAAGTGAGAGAGAATTGAGAGCAAATTCTGAAAATGAGGGTGAAAAATGAGTGAATGAGTGAGGTTTGGAGAAATTTGACTTAAATAACCCCTAGTTAGGGATCAAAATGTGGTTTGGAGTGTGGGTTAGTGTTTGGAATAGAAATTAGGAGTGGAATTAGGAATGGAAATGTTTGAAATTTTGGAGGGAATTTGAATTAATTGGAAAATAAATCAAATTAGAACCACTTCCATATCCTTCTACTGGTGTGAAAGATTGAATTGATGATTGAAATTGAGACCTCAAGCTGCAGCGCTGAAAAATGAAATATCTAAGCAAAAATTGCCTTGGTTAATCGATTAACACATTTAAATTTTGTATTTTGGTGCCTTTGGGAGGGAATCATGGAGAATCACCCGTTACCATCTGTTCTGAGCCACGTTAGGCCTCTGAAACTTGTCATTTGATATTGCCACTGAATCATGCCTGAAATATGCTGTGAATTTCTTTTCGCACTCGAAATAACCTGCTGAAAAAATAACTGTCTGGTGCTAAAGCACTGAACAAAAGAAAATACCGGAACCTCCAACAGTCAAATCATCTCCCGAGCAAAATAAATGCTCGAAAAGACTTTGACGAATATCCGTTTAGCTCTGAATACTGCTGGAAATATCCCCTGAACTAATGACACCATGAGCTGATGGAAAATACCTTGATCCCATGTCTTAGAAAACCCATACAATGCACAAATGACAATGCAAATGAAAGAAAACATAATCCAGTTAGAATTAGAAACAAGAGGGCAAATTTTGGGGTGCTACAGCTGCCCCTATTAAATTAACTTGGACCTGAAGGAATGACATCAACGACTTTCAGACATTTAGGATACACGGAGATTGAATACTAAAAGAACCCAGAATTTTACCACCCACGGGGAAATACGTGATAAAATGATTGCCACCCGAAGGGGGCTCAAAGATAACGGATACTAACCAAAAGTTGAAATAGCGAAAGATGACAGATGAGTCAATAGAAGATGCCAACCAAGAGTTGGGACAAAGAGCAAACTCATAAAGAAGAATCCCGACCAAAAGTTGGAATAAAGGAAAGGACACCTACCACAATCTGGGATAAAAGACTAAGTACCAACCAAGAGTTGGGAAATGAGATACTAATCCACAATTAGTATAACGAGGCTGCCGACCGAAGGCGAGCTCACCAAGGATATCAACCAAAAGTTGAGATAAAATCGATGATCGCCAACCAAAAGTTGGGAAAAAGGGCAGATACCAACCAATAGTCGGGATAGGAGATACAAACCAAGAGATTACCAACCAAGAGTTGGGAAAGAGGGTACCAACCAAGAGTTAGAATAACTAAGACGTCGACCGAAGGCGAATTCGCAACGAAAAGTACCAACCAAAAGTTGGGAAAAAGATACTAACCAAGAGTTAGGATGACAGATACTAACCAAAAGTTAGGATAACAGATACTAACCAAGAATTAGGATAACGAGGAAGCCGACCAAAGGAGAACTCTCAACAAAAAGTACCAACCAAAAGTTGGGAAGGAAGATACTAACCAAGAGTTAGGATGACGGATACTAACCAAGAGTTAGGATAACGGATACTAACCAAGAGTTAGGATAATGAGGATGCCGACCAAAGGTGAACTCTCAACAAAAAGTACCAACCAAAAGTTGGGAAGGAAGATACTAACCAATAGTTAGGATAACGAGGACGCCGACCAAAGGCGAACTCTCAACGAAAAGTACCAACCCGAAGTTGGGAAGGAAGATACTAACCATGAGTTAGGATAATGGATACTAACCAAGAGTTAGGATAAACCAAAATATGCAGGAAGTAGACTCCACAGACTTACGACCTGAAAGGAAGATGACTCTACTGAGGAAAAAGAGAAGTCTAAACAAACAACTCTGCAGGGGAGTACAAGCATGATGAACAAATTCATCGGCAGCTTCACCGGGGGATAAAATAAGATTGAATCTCCTAAAATGTGTCATTCTCTGCCGAGAAACTTCTGGCACAAATATTATCAAACCTGACTTATGCTTCGAATGCATATGTTTGAATTTTTCTATGGCATAATGCTCCATACGAAATGGAAATGCTACGAATTTGGAGGATGCAATGCAAAGATGCTTATGCTATGCAAAAGGGGCCCCTTAGAAAAATAAATGCTGAAGACATGAAGGAAACTCTATTGGCGATGACAAACTGAATTGTCCTCAGGGTCACAAACCGTGTTGAGGAAGACCAATTGAACGACCTTCCTGATCAAAACCACTGTTGAAGATAAAACCCGAAGAGAAAATCCACCCTGCTGGGGATTAAGAATAACACCTGATGGAGATAGAACCCAAAGATCTGACGCGGAAAAGTGCCAATAATACCTAGGCTTGGAATCTGTTGTGGAGATCAACCACTGTTGAGCTACCTGTCGAGGGAATCAATACCAAACTCTGCTTGGGGATTGAAGTAAATAATACCAAACCGGATGGGGAATAACATTGAACTTAACCTGCTATGAGAAATGACTTTAACCTGTTGGGGATAAGAGCACACCGTTGATGGCAAAATTACTTCCTGACCTGCTGAGGAAAATAGATACCATGCCTCTGTGGGGGATATGAGATCTCTGCTAGGGAGAAACATCCAACAAGTCTTCTGCTAGAGATGCAACATTGTCCTGTCTGGTACGATCAGCTTTTGAATACTCGCTGGGGGATTAATAAACCAATCTGACCGGGGAAAGCAACCCTCTGCACTCTTGCTGGAGAGAGAGAAATTCCCAATGCTCTGCTGAGGATGCTAAATCTTGCATACTGGAGAGAAGGACTCTACTGGGGAGAAGGAATATTGCTACCCTGCAAACACATATCAAACAAATAGAATGTCTTATATGCGAAATGGATACCTCAGTTACCATCCATAATGTCCATCGCTCAAGAAATTTCCATTGTTTTCGATACGCTCTGTAAAGATTAATATTTTAACATGCAATGTTTATCAAAAATATCGGACATTTTTTGCAAACAAAATAGTAAAAGTAAGAAACAAAAATGGAAAGCTTTTTGAGTGAATTGAATACTTTTATTGATTAAATCGGCCTGTAAATAGGCATTTACAACTTGGAAGAAATTCCTGAAAAGAGGTAATTGCACAAAAGTGAAAAGAAAATACATATGTCGGCAATGTGGGAACAGATATCCACCATGCTTCAATTCAGCTATGACCCTTTGTTAGACGAAGGTAATTATTCTAGAGGGGGGGGGGGTTAAATAGATCACTTCTTTTTAAATGCGAATCGGCGCGAAAATTTGTTTTTAAAAATATTTTGCGGAAGCAGCCGGGATAATTCGTCTACACGAACCGAGTTACTGAGAGGATCAGATATACGTAAGCCAAATGGAACGAAAGGCTCGAAGAGAAAAATAGAATCGCAACTTAACAATTAATCAATTTTCCAAAAGCACTTAATAAGGTGTAATCTCCAATGAGCAGTAAAAAAATTAAATCAAACTTGACAATATATCAAACACCTTGCAAGCATTCAATCTATCGAGCACTTGGAGTGCACAAAACTCCAAGCTTAACCTTCTATAATATTTGATGTAGAATTTTCACAAAGCACAATCCAAAATGATTGTGCAGTGGTTTTCAAATTAATTATCTGCACTTAACTATACCAGAATTTTTAGATCGATTAAACAATCACAAGCTTAAACAGTTCGAAATATAAGTGAGATAAGGAAAAGGAAACGGCACCAGGTTTGTTTAGGTAGTTCCCCTTTCGTCTTCGCTTCGGGTACGTCTGCCCTCAATTCTAAAAACTAGAATTGAGATATCTATAACTTGTTTGCAAATGTTTTTACAAGAGAAAACTTAGCTATCCCACACTCAAGAAACTTCGTTGATGCAGATACTTTGTCTTCTCTTCCCTTGATTCGAGTCGAATCAAGCGCCTCGAACTTGTTGGAAGAACCCCCGTTTACCGTTACTATATTGCAAGAACACACAGGTCTTCAATCACCTTCACTCGGCTGATTCTGATCCACACACAGTTCAATCCTCAAACCTTGTTGCACAATCCTCCGGTTAACGCTACTAGATTGACAAAACCCTCTGTTCTTCGATCACCTTCGCTCGGCTAAATTCAATGCACACAAGATCTGATCCAAAAACCCCCAAACCCAATTGATCTTGGAGGACAAAACCCTAGAGGTTTTATTCAAGAACAAACCCACTGAAACACTCACCCCAAACCAAGATACAACTCTATGCTTTGGACGTTATCACTTCATGATGCAGAAAATCAACAAAAATGATTATGTGTATTTGTTGAGAAAAGTGCAAGATGAAGATGAAAGTGATGAGAGAAAAAGTTTCAATGTATTTCTTTCACTTGTTCTTGTTATTCTGTAAAAAATGAGGAACCATCTATTTATATGATGCAAGGACCAGCAGAAAATAATAACAGCATTTCGAACAAAGAGAAAAACAGAAAAATTGGTTACTAACAGCGAGCAGTCGACCACTCATTCAAAAGGGTCAGCGCACGTGAAACAATCTTCGCATGTTGGAAGACCATGTGCCGACCTCTACAGGGACATGCGTCGACGCATGGCTGAGAAACATGCATAATCACAAATGTCAGTAGCATGCGTCGACCGCAGGGTAGGCGTGCGCTTACCCAAGCGAAACGCAGACAATGTCAACACATCATGAGCCGACCGGACCTCATCTTAGGTTGACTAAAGCTTCAAAAACACTCAAAAATTGATTTTTCGACACATTTTCATCTATATAGGCACAGTTTATACATTCCTAATACTAATATCATGATCACTCACATTTAATGGATATGCAAGACTCCGCCATATGTTTAGACTCATGATTATGCAATGCAAAATTAGAATGCCGACACCAATGAGATGACACCGTCCAAATTACAAACTACTAGCTAGTATACATTTTGACATCATTAAAATAAAACTCAAATGAGAGACACCTTGCCCTCATATACTCCCCCTTTTTTATGATGGCAAAATCTTCAGCTTGTTTTGTAATTTGAATCTCATCCTCCCCCTAATTGTGTGAATTCCTCAAAGATTCAATCTTTGCTGCTTATAGATGTCCTTCTCCCTTTTTGACAACATCAAAAAGAGAAAATGACGATGGTCAAAGAAACATATCATATACTTATGGATACCCTCAATAACTTGCAAACAAGATACATCAACAAACATTCACATAGAATGATGATAATGCAAAAAATTGGATGGATAAATAGGGCACAAGAAATACATACATATAGACTCAAAATACATTCCATAATATTTCAAACGTCAACATATTCCAAAAGCAAACCAAGTACATAAAAATACAACAAATAACAAGTCATACAAGCAAAAAACTAGATATAACATGCATCAAAATATGATCCTATTTCTCATGGTCTCCTCCCCCTAAAGTGGTGACCTCGTCCTCTAAAATAATTTTCTTGAGGTGGAGGAAGAGGTTGTTCTTCCAACCGCTCATTCAGTTCCGATACAACCCTGTTGAGTGTGTTGATACCATTCGTCACACAACGTGTCTGACCTTCAGCAATAGTATCCAAATTGTCAAACGAGTCATGACAGCAGTAGCAAACCTGTTGAAGTTTTGATTATGTGCCTCCAATTGGTTTGAGAGAGCTGTATATCTCTCTTCTTGTGTGGTCATGGAATTTTCTTGTTGAAGCTGCATTGATCATAACATGTCGAGGATTTCCTCGTTGCTCTGTTGCGGTGGCTGTGTAGGTGTAGGAATCGAATATTCGGGCTGGTGCCTGTCATACCCCAAATTTTAACCACTAAGATTTCCCATCATTATGAAAATAATCATCACAATATGGATGAACCATTATGCCTCATTAATCTCCTCAAAGATGTTTGCGCATTCACCACAATCAAGGACTAGGGTTTCAAACCCTCTCAGAGCATTTAGACAAAGGATCAATCAAGAAATGACGTAATATTTAACTTTTATAACCTCTCAAACACACATATATGATCAAGAGGACTCCCACATCAAGAATCAGGCACAAGGTTGCAGCATTCCAAGTGGATTAAGCCTCAAGATCGCCAGTGTCACCAAATTAGGGTTTTGGTCGACGAGGGCCTCCAGATAAAAATCATCATCTGGGCATAAGCCAATGCTTCAAAATATAACTCAAGATACTCCAAGGGACCTCATGGACCCAATCATCAAGTTAATTTTACCTCAGGGGATGCATTCACCAAAAATCAGGAATTAGGGTTTCTTGACCTAATTCACCCCTAAGTTGACTTTTGGGACAAAACATGAGCCAATACCTCAAGACATGATTTGAGGGTCTCTAATAAACCACATTGATCCATTTACAATAACGGATTGATCCAAGAAGCTTGATCCACAAGTTTCAATTTCCTCAGGACCATCATTAGGGTTTTGAAGAAAAAGTCAAATGTACCTTTGACTTTTGACCAAGACATGCTCCCAAACCCTGGGACATGATTCAATACACCCCATAACACCTATGGAACATATCCATCAAGTTTGATTTAGATCAAGGACTTGATTTCACAAAGGGTCGCACAGTTTGGAATTCATCTGATAAAAAGTCAAATGTGCACAAAAGTTAAGTTTGACTTTTTGAGATTTTTCACAATTATGGTTCCTCAACCCTAAAACAATGTTAATATGTGATTTGAATCATCATTTATCAAGAAAAATCAAATAAAGTGGGATAACTTGTAAAAGGGGTAACCATAAAAAACTTAGAATTTTTCTAAGTTATGGGACAAAGTGGCTAGGGTACCAACTTCCAAGGATCATAACTTGAGATCCAAGCAAACATTTTGGATGGTCCAAAGCTAGATTTGTAGCTCTCATGGCATACTTTAAAAGTGTCAACTACACCTCATTTCAATTTCTCATGGATTTTAAGTTATGGAGTGATCAAAATGGCTGAAAATACAAAAGTGACATTTTCCAACACTTAGTGAAATTTTCACTAAGTCAGAATCTACCTTATTTTTTCCCAAATGTAGAGGCATTTTTCATTGTAATTCAAGTTGGAGAAAAACCAAAGTTGGACATCATGTTGAAATAGGATATATCAGCTTTCCAAAATGTCCAAGAACTCCATCAAATTCCATCTGAGCTAGAAGATATGACAGCTGCAACATGCCTTGCTGCAAACTGCTGTGCAAGGCAGATTTGTGCATTAGGGCTCGATTTGATCAATTTGTGTAAACAACAGACAAGTTTATCCATCTGCACACCTCAGGGGGAGACCAAGGAGGAACAAACACTGATCCATAAGCCTCCCAAGTCTTTGGAACTACATATAGGTTTGGCACCCCTAAAAGCTAAAGATGCCTCAAGACTCCAATTCTGTTTTGGAGCATTCAATGGATGCTTAGAGGTGGCATGTATCAGAGCAAAGATGAACACTTCAGTCAAACCTTATCCTTGAATCAGAGAACCATAGGCTTGTGCTCTAATCTCAAGTTAATGGCTAGAGGAGACTTGAGATTCCATTTGATTCACATTGGCCAAAGGTCTGCTGGAGTTGCGATTCCCTATTCCTTGCTAAACAAACTTGACACACTATAAATAGACTTCATTTCTGATCAGTTTGAGTACACCAAAGGCCTATAACACTTTCCTTTCTCAAAATCACACTTTTACTTCCAAATTTGCCTTCTAAAGCAAGTCACTATCGGGTTTTGAGTTTGAGAGCAATTCCAACCAAACCTATCACACACACACCTCATAAACATCATATAGAAGTGATCCAAACACTTAAACAACATCTGGAACACCAGATTCTCAAAATCACCAGCCATCTGCACAAGCCTTTGACAGATTTGCAGTTGAGGTGCCAAATCAAGTTCCAGCTCAATTCAATCCACTCCAAGCATTCAAACACACTCCATAACACCTAGGGAAGCTGTCCACATCATTGGAACTAAGCTGTAACACCTCTAACTCAAAACACGATCACCAGCTGCAAGAGGTAAGCCTCAACTTGGTCATCTCATGATTCATGCATATTTCCTCGCACAATAATTTTGCCATATGTTCATAATCATATATGGAATGTTTCCCCTCAATTAATTGCTTTGTATGAATCGTGTGTGGAATTTTTGAGCCTTTATGTAGAATTTAGGGTTCTTGAGGCTTCTCTTTGATTTCTTATTCCATGCTTAAAATAAATGAAATTAAAGACCATAGACATGATCGTGAGGTGAAAACGAGTAGATTGATATGTGGATTGTATGATTTCATCAAGCATTCAGTGAGATTGATGAGAAAATGCAAATCTGGGCAAAACTCAGAGCATACGCGTGTTCTTGGGTGTTCTTGGCGTCCTTTTTCAAAAATTCAAATATTTGAATTTTGTGATTTTATTTAATTGATTCAAAAATTAATTTCTCTCTGAATTTTAATGATTTTGAGTTGATTCTTTTTTTAGTAATTCACAAAAATGTTAAAATATTTTATTTTACAAAAATTTCCCAAAAATATTATTTATTTCATATACTTGATAATTTAACAAAGAATTAATTTTTATTTGTTTTTTCACATTTAAAATATTTTTTCCTTCTTGATTTTCCAAACTTAATTGGTTTTCAATCATTTTGTGGATAAAAAAATGATTTTTGAAACATTGATCCAAGATCACCACTCATTTTTCACATGTTTTCAATATTTTTTATTAACTTTTAAACAAAATTAATTCCATTTTAGACAAAATTAGGATTTTGATTAATTCCACCCTCATCAACCTTTTTCAAACACTTATGGGCCTCTAATAGAGTGTAAGACCCAATCCCTCTTTGAAACCAAAATAGTTTGGGCCTCAGTCATTGTATAAGACCCACAGTGTTTTCAAAAATCTCGGCGCGATCGCCAGTTTAAAATAAAACCACTTGGGCCTCTCCCTGAGTTGTAAGCCCCATTCTTTTTCTTAAAATCACTCATGGGCCTCTAATAGAGTGTAATACCCAGTACTTTTTTAATCAAAACCTTTGTGGGCCTCAAACATTGTACGTGTTAAAAAAATCTCGGCGCGATCGCCATTTTCAAACAAGAAAATCATCTGGGCCTACCCTTGTGTTGTAAGTCCCATTTCTTTTCTTTAAATAATATTTGGGCTTCTCCTTGAGTTGTAAGACCCAACCCTTATTGTACATAAACCTTTTTGGGGCCTTAGTCGTTGTATAAGTCCCGGTACAATATTCAAAACAACGGTGCGATCACTGTCAAACTCTTTGGGCCTCTCCTTGAGTATAAGCCCCACAATCCTTTTCAAAACAATTCCCTTTTGATTTAGATTCAAATATATGTATTGTTATCAAAACTTTCTTTAATTTCTTTGAACAACTAACAATACAGCATGGAAGCTTGCTCACCTGTAAGTTTTATCCGCTTTCATTTACTTGCCAATATATATATATATAACTGTATTGTGGGAAGCGGCGCATGGTTAGTCTTCTTTCATTCTTTTAAATACACGTCAAATATATGTATATAACTGTTTTGTGGGAAGCTGCGCATGGTTAGTCTTCTTTCATACCCTTTTTTAAAATACTTGACATATATCGACTGTATATATACTAGTATAGTTATTTAGAGTTTTCCCCAGAAACTAGGTCTAGAACTAGGTAAAGCCCTGTTGGTCACTCTTAAAATACAAACTAAACTAGATCCCCATAGGAACTCTAGATACAATCTTGCCTTCTCTTGGGCTTAAACAATATGGAACAAAGAGAAAGGCAGTATTCTTCTTGAACCTTTTCTGAGGCTGTCACCCCTAGAAATTGTCAAAGAAATTCTACTCCCCGGAGTTGATCTATTCTCGGTGAATAGCATCTCTTGAATTTCTTCAAACCTTAGAACTTTCACTAAATGATCTATTCTCGGTGAATAGTATTTCTTGAACTTTTCTTGGTTTGAGACCCACGGGCTTCCTAAAAGCATCCCCACCTCCTCTTGGGCTTTGTACAAGGACCCTCTATCTTCCTAGAAGTTCTCATGCCTTCTCTTAGGCTTAATACAAGGACCTTGAAGACCTCTTAAAGGTATAAGACATAACTTAGTCATCCTTTGCTAAAGCAGTCTTTCTAGTGTCAAATCACAGACCAATTTAGGGTTGATTCTCATCCCTTAAAAACACCCGCCTCCTCTTGGGCATCATACAAAAGATAAAACTCTTCGGCACCAGTAGACTTGGACAGTCTAAACCCCCTTGATTCTCAAAGTCATTCTCAAGTTCCCCACGAACGTAGGAGGAACCCTGATCATCTGATCAATTCCCCGCTGAGTTAAAATCCAGTCTCTCTCCTAAAAATTCCCCAATTAGGGTCAGCATAACACTATCCCAAATCAGAACCTCAGGGTATCTGATATCTTAACTCTTCTGTAAACCTCAGCAAGAGTTGATTTCCCCATTTGGACCTGCCTAGGGATCTCAATAATCCTCAGCAGAAAGATAGCCTCCTCTTAGGCTTTGTATAATGATCCTTCCTCAGCGAAGTTAGCCTCCTCTTGGGCTTTGTACAAATGATTCTCCCCAGCGGAGCTAACCTTTTCAGACTCTCTTGTTGAGTCAATCACTCTTCAGACTCTCTTATTGATTCCACCAACTTTACAGACTCTCTTGTTGAGTCAATCACTTTTCAGACTCTCTTGTTGAGTCGATTAACTTTTCAGACTCTCTTGTTGAGTCAATCACTTTTTAGCACTTTCTTGTTGAGTCAACCCTTTCAGCCTCAATCCCGGGCTTTGTACAGGACAGATAAAAATGCTCTCTTGTTGAGTCCATCTTTTCCAGCCTCCTCGTAGGCCTGGTATAAGGATTTCCCCTAGCAAAAGTCAAATTCCTCTTAGGTATAATGATTTCTCCAGCTTGTTCAGCCACAATCCTAGGCTTCATACAGGGCATATAAAAGCACTCTCTTGTTGAGTTAAAACCTTTTTCGCCTCAATCTTGGGTAATGTACAAGACATAAATCTTCAAAACCTTCTCTTAAGCCAGGGACAAACATTTTCCCCAGCGAAGTCACTTCCTCCTAGCCTTCTTTTAGGCTTAGAGGAATGATTTCCCATGCAGATTCAAACTCCTTTTAGCCTCCGTCTCGGGCTTTGTACAAGACACATAAAAATATCCTCACCAGAGTCAGTTAAACTTCCCATTTCAGCCTCCATCTTGAGCTTTGTACAAGACACATACAAACCTCCCCGGCGGAGTCAAAATCTATCTTTAGCCTCAATCTTGGGCGTTGTACAAGACAGATAGAATATTTCCCCAGGAAAAGTCAAACTTATAGCCTCCTCTTAGGCTTTATATAATGATATCCTCAAAAGAGTTAGTCTCTTTTAGCCTCAATCTTGGGATTTGTACAAAACAGATAAAACACTCTCTTGTTGAGTCGGTCATTTCCAGCCTCCTCTTAGGCTTTACATAAGGACTTCCCCAGTGGAGTCAATCAACCTCTTAGCTTCAACCTTGGGCTTCGATCAAGGCACACAAAAGTCAATATCTCCTCAGAGGATGTACAATCCCTCTTTAGAGAATAAATTCCCTCTCAGTCAAACCTTTTAGCTTCAATCTTGGGCTTTGAACAAGACACAAATACCCTTATAGCTTCAATCTTGGGCTTTGAACAAGACACCAAAACATCATTTTCCTCCCTTAGAATAGGAGGAACTACGATTGTTCTGATTTTCCTGTTTCATTTAGACGGGAATACGTAGGCATAAGATTGCGAAATCTTAGCGAGCATACTAAACAAAACTCTAGGTCCAGTACCTTCACATATCAATCAAAACTTAGGTCCAGTACCTTCCAAAAACATCGGGAGTAACCCGAACATCAATAAAAACTTACTCCCTCATATTTCCCAAGAAACTTTCCCAACCCATTAACGGATAAACACAATCAAGTATAAAGCAAAACCTAAAGCTAATATCCTGTGGATAACCACATATAGGACGGGTAATTGACAACTCCCCATTGTATAACCTGACCCCGGACCCCCCAATCTCTTTTAAGTATTTGTTCAGTTAAACATTCGTGCGCAAGGTTAGTTTTAGATAGCTTCCCTTTCCCTTCCAGCTTCATGGGATAAATAAGAAATCAGAAAGTAGCACCCTACTCCTCCTCATTGCGGTGAGGAAAACCCAGCGATAAGGTGGTCGCGTCACCGGCAAAAATCGCTCTCTACAGTAAAATGGCTACTCTGCTGGGGAGTCCTTAGAATGATCCTTGGGGCATCGTCCCCATTTTCCAACAGAAAAATGGCGACTCTGCTGGGGAGTCATTGTATATATAGGACTAGGATTATAGCTCTTAAGAGGTCTAGATGTTATTTTTAGGAATGAATATATATATATCGCTTTTCCTAATTGATATCCCTATTTATTTTACTGCTAATGGGACTGCGGGTGATGCCGCATCTGGAAAGATTGAGTATACACCTAAGATAAGTGATGGCACTAGACGGGTAATCTTATAGGGAGTGACTCCCAAATAAGAGATCCCGGTCGACCATCGAATCAGTGGAGAGACCCTTTGCGGATTCAATGCCTATACGACTTCGGTTGTTGAAAGCAGATTGTTCAATTGTGGTATTCTATGAAACTGAGGATTTAGTAGGCTGAGACCTTGTTACTATTTTGTAGTGCGGAAGCTATCGAAAATAGTTGCCACACGATACTACCCTCATTTGAGATTACTCTAAGATACTGCAGCTCACTCGGGTGAACTAGCCTGCTGTTGTTATCCCAAGAGGGGTTAATGAATGTGAGGGCAGGTACAAAAATCACCAGTATAACCTTTGAGGATGGGTAGAGCCATGACTTCATGACGCCGAACCTTTGACCCCATGTTTTTTCTATGTTTTTGTGTGCTGCATTCATGCATTCATTTCATTAAAATACTTTAAACAAAGAAAAAATCTTCTCTTCTAGTCTCTCTTTTTTCAAATTAAACTAAGACAATGATTGCAAATATCACAGAAAGGAGATTACGTTATGGATTTCGGTAGAAGGAAGACTCACAAGTACACCTTCAAGGTTCCAAAACTAGAGGATTTAAGAGGATTGGCGAGGATGATCACCAACCCTGATGCTTTCAAAGCTAAGTATGGAGGACTGCTGTCTCTGTTAAGGGTCCATGTAATTGAAGGAATACTGGCTACACTAATTCAGTTTTATGATCCGATCTATCACTGTTTCACATTCCCGGATTATCAACTGGCACCAACACTGTAGGAATACTCTCACTTGCATGATTTACCCATCAGTGACCAAGCTCCCTTTTCTGGACTGGAAGAAATTCTAAAGGATCAAACCATTGCAAGAGCAATTTATTTGGACGAGTTAGAAGTCAGGACTCACATAACCACTAAGGGTGGAATCCAAGGTTTACCAACCAAGTTTTTGATAAAGAAGGCTCTATACTTTGCTAGTATAGGGAACGTGACTGATTTCGAGAGCATCTTTGTCTTACTCACCTACGGGTTATTTCTGTTTCCCAACATTGATGACTTTCTTGATATCAATGCCATTAAGATTTTTCTGATTGGAAACCCTGTACCGACCTTGCTCGCAGATGCTTATCATTCTGTACACTTAAGGAATTTGTACAGCGAAGGAATGGTCACATGCTGTGTACCCCTGCTTTACAAATGGTTCATTTCCCACTTACCCAAGTCTGCTGCATTTTGGGATCCTAAGAATACTTTACGTTGGTCGTAGAGAATCATGTCTCTTACCAACTCTGACATCGATTGGTACAATTGAATCTATGACGGGATAAGAATCATTGACCGTTGTGGAAATTTCCCTAATGTACCCCTCATAGGAATTAAAGGAGGAATCAATTATCATCCAGTCTTAGTTCGTCATCAATTTGGATACCCGATGAGGCATGTCCCACGTAATGCTCATCTGGAAGGTCTTTTCTTCAAGGAAGCCGAAAACTACAGAGCACTAAAGACAGAAATAGTGCATGCCTGGAAACATGTCCATAGGAAAGGAAGAGAGTCTTTAGGAAAATCAGACTGTGTCTCTATGGAACCTTATCTCCACTGGGTATAAACTAGAGCTCTCAAACTGAGAATGCCTTACCCTCATCAGGAAGTTCTTCCGTTAAAGGAGTCTGTCCTTTATTTTATGTCAGATAGGGAAAAACTTCAGGTTACTCTCAACAGAGTTCAACAGGAGAAGAAGTCTTGGAAGAACAAGTATCGTATTCTCAATGTGGAGTGCAAGAAAATACAACAACTATTAAAAGAAAAAGATGCTCTGATCAAAATTTTAGAGCAACACGCTGTAGAAAATCAAGAAGACCAAAGGAATTTGCTCGCTCCTTTCACTTGGGAAAGGAATGACAACCCGACAACGGCTCGAGAGCCCCAGTCAAAGAAAAGGAAAATACCAGAACCAACACCTGAACCATCCTCAGAGAGGACTCAGGATCCATTAGCTTAGACATTTCCTTTTACAACACTTTGTAAATTACTGTATTTCCATTTCCGCGATCTTTGAATTCAATAAAATGGGGTTCCCCCATTGTTTGATATTTGCAATCCAATTGTTGAAGTTTCTTTTGATTAAACAAAAAAATAATTAATATAATCATTATATATCATTCATCATTCTCACATAACGCATTCTTCTTACCTACGAATCTCATGTTTGTGTCTCGATTCTAGAGTCAAACTGTCTCATTCGTACAATACTCGGGCCAGTCAACAAAAGAAAATGGATAATCTTGAGGAAGAGAAAAGAGAGTTGAGAGAAGAACTCGACGCTCTGAAAGAAGACTTAAGAAAGCTTCACAACGATATGCAAGCTCTGGTAGCAGCCCAGATACAAAGAACTGTGATCTCAGAGATCACATCGACACCCATAATGGAAAAGCATAATCCTCGATATAACATGCCTAAAGATCGTCCCTGGGGCATGCTGTAGTACCCCAAAATTTGCCCTACCTTTTTCTAACTTTTTCTGGCTTATGATCGCATTCATATGCATATCCATTAGGTCATATTCATAATCATACAGTGCATTGGTTTTTCTAGGGCATGGAATTAAGGTATTCTTCCAGCAACTCATGGCGTTATCAGCTCCAATATTATTTTCAGCAGTATTCCGAGCCAAGCAAATAATTTTCAAAGTCTTTTGGAGCTTTCATTTTGCTCATTAGACGTTTTGATAATCAGAAGCTTCAACAGTCATTTTCTGGTCAAGCGATCCGATATCAAGCATTATTAATTCAGTAGGATATTCTGAGGTGTCAGCAAGAATTTGTGTTTCATTCCAAGTTTTACTTAGTAGCAATGCCAAGTTTTGGGTTTCAGAGGCTTAATGGTTTCAAAACAACTGTCAAAAGTCACTTTTCCAAGTTTCCCTCCTAAAGGCGCCAAAATTCAAATTTTGCACTGTGTAACCGATTACAGCATATCTGCTAACCGGTTACTCTGTTATTTTTCTGCGTATTTTCAAGGTTTTTGAACTAAGTAACCGGTTATCACATATGCTGTAACCGGTTACTTTGGGCAAAATTTGAAAAAATTCTGTTTTCATCATTTGTGATCATGTGCTTGGCTTGTGCACGTATGTGAAGGATCTAGAACTGATATTTTCATCATTTTCCACCCAAAATTCAAATTCCTCCCAACATTTTCCACTCTAATTCCTCATTTCCTTTCCTAATTCATTTTCACCCCAATTTCCACCCACTAAACCTCACTCCAAACCCAAACTTAACTCCTAACCTTGGGGTTATTTAAATCAATTCATTCCAAACCAAAAAGAACCTAGATCATTTTTCACCCTCATTTTTCAGAATTTGCTCTCAATTCTCTCACTTTTTCATCCTCCATCTTCATCTTCAACATTTCACCAAAGCTCCATATTCATAGATTCACAAATTCTTCAATGGAATTTGTGAATTCTTGAGCTAAGCTTCCATCACATCATCATTCTTGGTTCAATTCTGCAGTAGCTACTGGTTTAGATCTTGGATTAAGCCGTTGGAATCACTTTTGGAGGAGCTTTTGCTTATTTGAAGTTTTCTTGCTTGGATCTTCAAGTGTTCTTGATAAAGCTTCATAGATCTCTGGTTTTCTTGCTTGGATACATCAATTTTCGTTTTCAGCAATTACCAAAGCAAGTCTCAGCTTTGTAGGTTGGTTAATTTCAGATCTATACTTGTTTTAGCTTATTTACAACTTATTCAATGTAGATCTTTGGTTGTTGTTGATTTTGATCCATGTGCTTGATTTTGATTCTTAATGTTGATGATTATCGGATCTAAATGATGTTTGAATACTGTGTTTGAACGTAATTTTCGTGCATAAGTGATTACATG
The DNA here is from genome assembly GCA_022829125.1 of Lathyrus tuberosus. Lineage (NCBI taxonomy): Eukaryota > Viridiplantae > Streptophyta > Magnoliopsida > Fabales > Fabaceae > Lathyrus > Lathyrus tuberosus. Next base: position 4,524,270 of record JALAZF010000305.1, read on the forward strand.
ATCATTGGAGTTGTTTGAATAAGTCATTTGCTGCTGAAAAGTGCTTTTGGAGCTGTTTTTTGAATTCTGTTGTTGTGTAACCGGTTAGCAGTTATGCTGTAACCAGTTAACATGTGGTTTTTTGCGTAATTCCTGGCTGTTTTGAACTGTGTAACTGGTTACAACATAACTGCTAACCGGTTACCACTGCTGCAAAATGAGATTTTCTTGCATTTTCTTGCGTGTTTGAGGTCCTTTGCATGTCTAAACTTCATGGATTAATATGTTGATGATTTATGGATTATTCTTGATCTGTCTCACCCCACATCCTTGCATGGACATGATTCTTCGACACACGATCTTTGAGTTCTCATTGTTAAATGTTCATGTTTGCATTGATGTTTTCTTAATGTGACGAACACTCTGCACACACTCCTTGAGCATGTTAATTGTGAATTATTGCTGGTGTTGCTGGAGTTGTTGTGATGTATATGTGTACTTGCATCTAACCTCATGAAATGCATATTTGATTGGACTTGTTCATGTGCTAAATGTTGTGCATTCTTTCATGATGTGGTGTATTCTTCCATGATGTTTTCAAGCATTGCTTACTATGGTGTGTGGTGTGATTGTGATCATGATTGATCAAAGAGTGTATGATGTTTGATGTTTGCTCATTATGTCATGATTGAATCATCTTCAAATGTATTGCATGCTGCCTTGTTTCTACTGCTGTCAATGTGCATATGTGTTGTTGTATGTTTTGCTGCTGCTTTTTACACCCATTTATGTGCTGAATATGAGTTGTTGAATGCTGTTTGGTGTGTTTACTGGATTTTACTGCTGTATTGGTGCAGAGGTGCTATTGTAGCTGCTGCTTGTTTGTTTCTTTTCACCTTCTTCATCTCTTTCACTTCTTCTCTTCCCTTGAATCTCAAGACTTGTTTAAGTCTTAGATTTACTCCCTTAGAGCTACCTAGTCCAACTTAATTTTCGATTAAGCTTGGAGTAGGATTAACATTAGGCTTCCCTTTGCATGCTAACTTAAGTAGATGTTTCCCCTTTCAAACTCAACTATAGGGCCATCTTTGCATGACAACTTTAGGTTAGAATTCCCCTTAGTGTTTTCTTTTCCCTTGCATCTTCTCCTCTCATCTCATAACACTTCTAAAACACTTAATAAATATAACGTATATTGCGCTTGAGCCTTAAGTGTAGGAAATGAAGAACGAGGGGTCTCCCCTCCTCTTCTAGAGTGTTTAGCATACGTCCCATTTGGGGGCGACCATGCGATTCACTCGTTCCCGCATGGTAGACTTTGGTGCAATGTAAGTTACGAACTAACTTCAATCCACTTCTTCTAAAAAACAAAAACAAACAACAATTCTCTTCTTGTCTCTTTCTTTCCTTTGCGAGGATGCGTCACTTCCATTCTACCGTTAACAGGTAAATGCCTAAGACTCCGTACAACGAGCTGCAACACCTAACTGCTAGAACGTGAACGTTGGCGTACTCCAATTAAAAACGCAAACAAAGCAAAGTCATCCCTAGTGAGGGGAACTACGTCGCTCTGATTCTTCATTGGTTAATGGAGATACGTAGGCAGGAGATCGTGCGAGATCTCTGCGAGCACAACCTTTCTTTATCAACCCCTTTGTCTCCCTTTAGCAAAACCGACCCGTAGGTCGAACTACAACTGGTCTAATTTTCTCTTTCTGGTTAGATTAAGGATACGTAGGCACAAGACGGAGATGTCTTGGCGAGCAACCTCTGTAACGACCCGTTTTTAGTGTTTCGTATATATGTGCTAATTTATGTTTTGTTAGTGAGTCTTTTGTTCCGTTTGAGTTATTTAAGTGTTATTGGCTTCAATTATGATGTTGGTATGTGAATATGTGATTTTTGGTATATGTTGACTTTTTATCGTTTGTGAGATTTCGCGGGTAAAATTGGATTAGCGGGTATAATTGATATTTTATAACTTATGGTATTATTTAATTATTAGTAAGAATAGATATTAATTAGTTAGATATTTTGTTAGAAAGTGTTTATATTATATATTAAGTTAAGAAAAGATAAAATAAGTAGAAAAAGAAAGAAAGTAGTTAGTAAGAAGAAAGAAGAGAAAAACAAAGAGAAAAGAGAAAGCTTAGGAGGAAAGAGAGAAAGTGAAGAACAAGACCAATTTCTTCAAGAACAAGCTTCATCAAACGATTTCTTAACGGGTAAGGGGGAGAAACTCGGTTAGTATATGCTTGTGTTTCATTATATGTGTTTGTTCTTGGTTGATTTCAATGTGTAGAGAATATAGGTGGTAATATGTGTTTATGACATAATCGTTCGAATAAATAGTTTTAGCGGATGAAATGGATTGAAACTCTGGAGATGTGATTGTTGTGTATTAGTTGTTGTATTGTGATAATCATTTTGATACTTGTTGATGATTTTGTGAGATTTTGGAAAAATTGAGTTTAGGTTGATTTTATGCATAATCGGCAGAATCGGGAGATTTCACGGATGAATTTCGAAACGGATTGCGTAGTTTAGTCGAGTGAAGTGAGGCCGACGTTATAGAAACTCGTTTCGTTAAAATCGGTTGATATTTGAAAATTTGGCGTTTTTAGGTTCCGGAATAGTGTTTTTCAAAAGTCGCGGAATCGCGTAATTTTTGATTCTAATACGTCCGTATACATTTATGGAGGATTATCGTGTATTTTATTTGAAGAAAATAATTGAATCGGTCGGGTTTCGGGCGAAAACGCCCCAAAAATCACTGCTGAACCAGAACTGGTGTATTTTCACGCAGTCGTACGGACACGACTGCTAGTGTGAAAATTCTGGTTTCGTGCGATTTTCGGAAATTCATATCTCTTGATCCGTAAGTCGGTTTTAACCCCCGTTCGAAGCGTTGGAAAGCTAATGAGATGTTCTTTCTTAGAAAAATATGTTTGGGGTCTGAATCCTTCCCAATCGGTACAGTTTTTACGAACCGTTTCGTAGTGTCGGGCGTTCGGTTTATGTTTTGCGTTATTTTGAAATATTCGTAACTTATTCGTCGTTTATCGGATTTAAGAGTTCTTTATATCGAATCGAAGGTCTTTAGGAGTACTTTTTAGTGATGATGAAAAATATTATTTTTGGCCGACTTTTCCGAGAAAACGAATTATGGACTTTTGTGTTATTTTTCAATATTGTGGGTTATGCTTTGGTAAGTGATTGTATGACTTGTGTGATGATTCTTTGATGATAATTGGTTGTTGTGGAATACTTTGTTGATGGTTTGTGGCTGTTTGGCATTGTTATATATCACTTTGTTTGTGATTGATATGCATGATTATTATATATGCATGAACATTTATTTAGCATGAGTCGTGCATGTGTCAAGCATAATAACATGCGCTCTTGCTATTAGGATTCTATATGAATCCGTTGTACGTTCGTGTGCCTTACACACTATGGGACGATAGCGACGTTACAACTGTTCGTGTGCTTGTTTATAAGTGGAAGCGATCGGATTGTGTGCCTGATCCATATAGGTGGAAGCAATCCATAAACGTCGTGTGCTTATTTATAAGTAGAAGCGACGGGGAACATCGTTAGCCCGACGGGGAGTTACTCTATGTAACAAGCGATGAATTCCAAGAGTTCCTAGGGGACTAATGTATCACCAATTGAGTCGGTACCCGCATTTGCATCTATATAGAGTCGTTAGTCGGTCTCTATGGTATGCATTGATCATCTTTTGTATATATGCATTGATGAATGAATATGGAAAAGTATGCTTTGTGGAATTATGGAATTAATGGAATATGCATGATTATATGCTTAATTACATTTTTATGTATATGATGAACTGATATGTGCGTGAGATAAATGCATTTGAATATGTTTAGGATATGTGATTGAATTGCATACGAATGGTGTTTGGTCATAGGAAGTGAATTGTTATGTGTTGAATTCGGATGATGACATTGTTGTGCTTTGTGTAGATGTGTGGTACTGTTGTTTATGTTTATGTGCTTGGTGTATGAATAATTGCTTGAATATGTCTGTAGTTATTTTCAAGTTTGATATTTGGTGTGGTGAGAAATATTATACATGTTTTGCTAATTGTCTTATAATGTTATGCAATTATATATTAATCCTGTTTCTCACCCTTCTGTTGTGGTTAATGCTGTAATGGCATTGCAGATTAGACGCTGGGAGTCTTTTTGCGAAGATTAGGTCTTCGTTCCTTTTTGTCGGTCCGTGGCTCTGATATGTAACACGAGTAGTCGGGATCGTTGTTTATATTTCTTTTGGCATGTGTATAGCTGGTTGTATGTATTTGTACATGAAAACTTATCTTGTGGATATGACATCAGATATGGATGTTCCGTTTTAATTCTGTATCCGAATACTGATATTTTGGGAACGAAGTTCCATTGTTTATAAAACTATCCAGTTGTTGCATATCTTTTGAGCAGGTTGTTTTTAGTTCACATTTGATGTGACATCCCTGTTTATATCTGTGTGATTTAATCTTTGCTCTGATGTTTTTTTTTATGAGATTATTTCATTCCGTTTTTGTACGGGGTATAAAAGGGGGGTGTTACAACCTCCCCCCTTAGTTCGTGTCCGAACTACGTTGACTCTGACTTTCCTATTGCACGAGGGAATACGTAGGCCTAGGATGTGATGTCCTATCGAGTCACTTCTTTTCCTTTTGTTCCCCATTTCCTCGTTCCTTCTCGTACCTGTTTCTTTTCTTTTCCAGTAGCAGCGGAGCTCCAGTCGACGACACCCTTTGATCGAGACAGCAAGCGTGAATCCCATCGAGTACGATGGACGCGTAGGGGTGCTAATACCTTCCCCTCGCGTAACCGACTCCCTTACCCGTTTCTCTTGGTCGCGAGACCATGCTCTTTTCCTTTCCCTCAGGTTTACGCAGTGTTTCCTTTCCCTCTCTTGGGATAAATACACATTGCTGATGACTCTGTTTCCACGTCACTTTCGCATTTGTACTTGGATGAAAATCCCGGGAGCGACACATGCCACTCAACTATATCCCGGAAGGATATATTTCGCCGATCATTGAAGATCCGAAAACTGCAGTAGGACCCGCTGGGCCTGAAGGTTACAAACTTTGGGAAAACGAAGATGCCAGGGGCATGACAACAACTCCTGAAGGTTACAAACTTCGGGAAGCACCAAGAGTCATTGCCGTAATGACTATACCACCACCCGTGGTACACACTGTCCCGGAAGGACAGATTTGCTAGATACCGTATGGTGGAAATGAAAGTATGGACGAGAGAATAAGGGAATTCTAGGAATAGTTCTTGGAGATGTAGAAGGAACTGCAAACCATTCGCGGTCAAGATCTATTCGGAAAGGACACCGCAGACCTCTGTTTGGCCCCTAATGTGAAAGTTCTGCACAAATTCAAGGTGCCCGAATTTGAAAAGTACAAGGGGAACTCTTGCCCTCAAACCCATTTGGTGATGTACGCTCGGAGAATGTCAACACAGACAGAGAACCAACAACTACTGATCCACTATTTCCAAGATAGTTTAACCGCTGCCGCACTCAAATGGTACATGGGATTAAACCGCACTAAGATCGTCACTTTCTGAGATCTTAGCGCTGCCTTCGTTCAACAATATAAGTATAACCTGGACACGACACCAGATAGAGATCAACTCAGAGTCATGTCGCAGAAAGATAAGGAAACCTTCAAGGAGTATGCCCAGAGATGGCGTGAAATTGCCGCTCAGATTTGTCCACCTCTTGAGGAAAAAGAGATGACAAAGATCTTCTTGAAAACCTTGAGCTCATTTTACTACGACAGAATGGTCGCTAGTGCGCCCACTGACTTTATTAAGATGGTAGACATGGGAGTTCATCTTGAGGAAGCAGTCCGAGAAGGACGTTTAGTAAAAGATGTTGGATCATCAAGCAGTACCAAAAGATACGGTAGTGCTCTCCCTAAGAAAAAAGAGTAGGATATTGGCAATATCTCTCTCAGAAAGAAAAGGTGACGATACTAACCAGTAGCAGCTGTAACTCCTGCTATCAACCCTGCACCTGTTCCTACGTATCAACCTCGGGTTGTTCAGAGCCAACCGAATCAACAACAATATCAGCAAAGGACACAACATCCTCTTAAGCAGGCCCGTCCCCCGTACAACAACAACCGTACAACGCGACCACCAGGGTTTGACCCTATACCAATGTTGTACCCAGAACTGTTTCCGCTACTACTGGCCAAAGGGCATGTCCAAACCAGGTCTCCTCTTACAGTACCAGAAAATCTGCCTTATTGGTTCAAAGCGGATCAGACTTGCCCTTACCATCAAGGAGGACCAGGGCATAACTTATAAAACTGTCTCAGCTTCAAATCTGATGTACAAAAGCTTGTTAGGAGTGGGGTCTTATCCTTCAAGGATACAAATCCAATTGTTCAGACGAACCCGCTTCCTCAACACGAGAAAGCTGCGGTAAATTTGATAGAAGAAGAAGCTAAGCACAGTTATCAAATTCACGATGTACTCTTATTGGGAACCAACCTGGTCAAGATGCATTGCAGACAGAGCGGATATGGTCATGTACCATCTCATAACTATCACCAGTGTGATATCTGCTCTAAGAACAATCAAGGGTGTTCTGTGGTGCAATCAGCTCTACAGGAACAGATGGATCTCGAATGGATCCAGGATCACCGAATTTGTGAAGTCAACATGACTTATACAAATTCCAACATCATTCAAAACCACGACATCCATGCAATGAATGTCAACTTGGTGGCAATGCACTCAAGGAAAGCCAACATCATAATCTGCCACGGCACGATTACGATTCCTGTCTGATTTGCTCGGTAAACAATTAGGGATGCTCTTTTGTACATGAGGCCCTCCAGCGTCAGATGGATTCAGGATTACCGCGATAGACATCAGTATTAAGTGAATATGATTCAAATCTTTGATATTCGCTTGATGAATACCAGCTTGGTAGAGTTACATGCTAAGCAAGTTCGGCTCGGTTTTCTGACTTCGCATAATTATTAGAACTGTAAAGTATGTCGTGAGAGCGACCAAGGATGCGCTCTCGTTCAAAGAACTTTCCAACACTTGTTAAACCACTAGTGACTTCCGATCTATTTAGACGAAGACACACAACAAGTCAGTATGTTTAATGGGAACCCTACTAGGCATCAAAGTTAGGATGTTCGATCAATGGAAACAGATCTAGTGAGGTTACACTGCATACAGAGCGGACGTGGCCGGGTACCACCACACAACTATGAATGGTGTAGAGTTTGCTCTGAAGATAATCTAGGATGTTACCTCGTGCGAGCGTCCCTTCAGAGTCAGTTGGACCACAAAGAGATTCGATCGTGTCTAAGTTCTGGGTCAACCAATTTGATGCCAGACTTTGTCCCTGATCGAATCAAATATGTTGTCGTAATCTCTGATCATAAGAGGACCAAAGATGTTTGTACCATCATCCCTTTACTTGAAGAAACGAAAGTTCCTAACCAGGAACTGATTGAAATTACTTACAATGGTCAGAAGAATCAGAAGGCTCATGTAGTTATCTATCTACTGGGACCATTACCATATAAATCAACTAAGGCTATCCCTTACAAATACGGTGCAACAACAATTGAGAATGGAAAGGAAATTCCATTACTCTCCATCGTGAATATTGCAGAAATCAGTCGAGTAACACGGAGTGGTCGAATCTTCAACCGAGGAGTTGGAGAACCTACCATAGAAAAGGAACCTCAAACGAAAGTTCCTGATCAACCAGTCGGTCAGTCTAGTGATCCCGACCTTTCAAAGATCATCGATGAGATGTTGAAGCTCATCCAGAAGAGTGAATACAACATTGTTGATCAGTTCTTGCAAACTCCTTCAAAAATCTCAGTGTTATCTCTGTTACTCAGTTCCGAGGCTCACAGGGAGGCTCTACAGAAAGTCTTAGAGAAGGCCTTTATGGAACAAGATGTGTTAATAAGACAATTCGGCAGTATCATCTCCAACATCACTTCCTACAACAACTTGGGGTTTAGTGATGAGGAATTGCCAGAAGAAGGCAAAAGTCATAACATGGCGCTAAATATTACAGTCAACTGCCAGGACGATGCTTTAACCAGCGTACTGGTTGACACCGAATCGACTCTAAATGTTATGCCGAAGTCCACTCTAATGCGACTATCATTCCAAGGATCTACGATGAGAGGCAGTGAGGTCATCGTCAAAGCATTTGACGGATCCCGGAAAACAGTTATCGGCGAAGTCGACCTTCCCATAACTATCGGTCCCCACACTTTCCAAGTCACTTTCCAGGTCATGAACATCCGGGAAGCATACAGCTGTTTGTTAGGAAGACCTTGGATACACGAGGCTGGGGCAGTCACTTCGACGCTTCACCAAAAGCTAAAATTTGTCAAGAACGACCAACTCGTCACAGTCTGCGAAGAGCAAGCCTTGATCGTGAGTAACTTATCTTCGTCCACTTGTGTAGAACCAGAGGAGGTTGTTGGAACCTAGTTCCAGGCATTTTCAGTGAGTCATGACAACCAATCAGAAGGAGGAACATTGATTTCCTCGTACAAAGATGCTCTCAAAGCGATCAAAAGTAACAATACCAAAGGATGGGGACAACTTGTCATTCCTACTGACAATAAGAAAAAGAAAGGTCTTGGTTTTTCTTCAAACTGTGCCCAGACAGCTACTAATGATGAAAGTCTTCATCCCATGCAAAACTTCTTCCACAGTGGAGGTTTCCTTCACCCAGTGTCTCAAGAAGTACATACCATCAACGAGGGAGATTCCTCCGATACAGATGAAGAATGGAAGTCCTATCTTAACAAGGACGGTTATATGTCTCAGGAGGAGGTGCCTACACCATTTTGCTATCCCGTACAAAGTCCGAGATATATACCGAGAGCGGATGTCAAAATGATATACGGAGATTGTGATCCAGAAGGATGTCGTGCCCCACCCAACTCATTAAAGGAAGACACTCAGGTGAAAGATATTTTTGACCACGACTATGGCCCAATGGATGGCCTGCCTATCTGGCAGCCGTACCCAGGAGACTCGGGGCAAGAGAGTCAGCCCAACGATGCATATCAGCTGAGCATCATTGAAAAGAATACCTGTGTCCCCACCATGTCATGGGATCAACACTCAGGGCATTCAGAAAATACCCAGCACGACGATGAATTTGAAAAGCTTGTCGGACTAGAGTTCATCAACTATGCCTTTTTCGAGGTCAACGTCATCGAGAGAGATGACTCCTCTAGTTCCAAAGAATTGTGGGACACCTTGGGACAACCGAGTGGCAAATTCGATTACCTGGTTAAGTACACCACTCCTGAAAGCTCTCGTATCAATCTCAAAGACATCCAGCTAACTGGGTGGGGAGATCTACTTGAGAGTACAAACACTGTGCAAGATAAAGCCGAGGAATCCTCCTACGACGATTCTGCCTGGGAGACAGATTCCAACGATCCTGCTCCACCAGAAATCAGCGCTATTTCTGAAGATAAATCAAGAAGGAAAGTGCCAGACTTTGTGATTCACCGAGGAGTTCGCCACCAATGGGTTGCTGTCAACGTTCCGAAAGTTGTCCATAAGTCAAAGTAATTACCGTCTTTATCTTAACCTTTCACCTAGCCCAGGGGAAACAGATGTTTTGATAGGGCTCACTTTCTGTAAATGTACCTCTTCGCTTCACCCAAAGTGACAGAGTTTTGTTTTATAGGGCTGTAGTTTCAAGAATTGACAAGATCATAAATAAAATAACGCCGTTCTGTAATTTCCGCATTTATTGCTGTTTTCTCTTTTCGCTTTTTCAGAAAATGGTAATCCTAAAAAAACAATTCAAATAATAAAAACAAGCATTTTTCAGAAAATACACTGCATGCACTCTTGCATTCTCTCTATCTCTTATAAAAACAAATCATCACATCATGCAGATTGCTGGTTTTAAACCCCATTGAAACCTACGATCCAATGCCTTCTCCCAACTTTGAATTCCCGGTATTTTAGCCTGAAGAAGAAGATGACAACAAAATTCCAAAAGAGATCTCCCAATTACTCAGACAAGAGGAAAGATCCATCAAACCTCACAAAGAGCCGTTGGAAACAGTCAACTTGGGTTCAAAGGAGGAGAGAAAAGAGGTCAAGATTGGGGCACTGCTCAGTCTAAGTGTCAAAGAAAGTTTGACAAAGCTTCTCAAAGAGTTTCCTGATGTATTCGCTTGGTCCTATCAGGATATGCTAGGGTTGGATACCAGCATCGTGGAACAATATCTACCATTGAGATCAGAATATCCTCCGGTAAAACAAAGACTGAGACGGACTCATCCAGACATGGCCATCAAAATCAAAGAGGAAGTACAGAAACAGATTGACGCAGGTTTCCTCGCCACATCAGAATATCCTCAATAGTTAGCCAACATAGTACCAGTTCCGAAAAAGGACGGAAAGGTCAGAATGTGTGTAGACTACAGGGATCTGAACAAAGCAAGTCCAAAGGATGACTTTCCCTTACCGCACATAGACATGCTGATAGACAGTACAACAAAGTTCAAAGTATTCTCCTTCATGTATGGATTCTCGGGCTATAATCAAATAAAAATGGCGCCGGAAGACATGGAGAAAACTTCCTTCATCACCCCATGGGGCACTTTGTGTTACAGAGTAATGCCGTTCGGTTTAAAAAAACGTCGGGGCAACCTATCAAAGGGCCATGACTACTCTGTTTCATGATATGATACACAAAGAAATCGAGGTATATGTCGATGATATGATTGCAAAATCTAAGACAGAGGAGGAGCATGTGACCCACCTGTTAAAGCTATTCGAGCGGTTGAGAAAGTACAAACTCCGCTTGAATCCCAATAAGTACAGATTTAGTGTTCGCTCAGGGAAACTGCTAGGGTTCATCGTCAGCCAGAAAGGAATTGAGGTTGATCCTGACAAGGTCAAGGCCATTCAAGAAATTCCTTCTCCAGAGACTGAAAAAGAAGTCTGGGGATTCCTGGGACGTTTGAACTACATATCCAGATTTATATTCCTCATGACCGCAACATGTGCGCCAATTTTCAAATTACTCAAAAAGAATCAGGACTGCATTTGGACAGAAGATTGCCAAACCGCTTTCAACAGTATCAAGGAATACCTATTGAACCCACCGATTCTATCACCTCCAGTGGAAGGAAGACCACTGATCATCTACCTAACAGTCTTGGAAGACTCAATGGGTTGTGTACTAGGCCAACAAGATGAAACAAAAAGGAAAGAGTCTGCCATTTACTATTTAAGCAAGAAGTTCACCGACGGTGAGACTCGGTACACTATGCTTGAGAAAACTTATTGTGCTTTGGCTTGGGCAGCCAAACGCCTTCGCCAGTACATGATTCATCACACTACTTGGTTAATCTCCGAAATGGATCCGATCAAGTACGTCTTTGAAAAGCCTGCTCTCACGGGAAGGATTGCCCGTTGGTAAATGTTGTTATTAGAATACGACATCGAGTACCATGCTCAGAAAGCCGTCAAAGGAAGTATTTTAGACGGTAATTTGGTTCATCAATGGATTGAAGATCAGGAATCAGTCAGGTTTGAATTCCCAAACGAAGATGTCATGTATTTGAAAATGAAAGACTGCGGTGAACCACTACCCAGTGAAGGGCCAGAACCAGGTTCCCAATGGGGACTTATCTTTGACGGAGCTGTCAGTCATTATGGAAACAGAATTGGGGCAATCATCATAACACCTCTGGGTACCCACATTCCTTTCACTGCCCGACTGACATTCAAGTGTACAAACAACGAGGCCAAATACGAAGCTTGTATTATGGGTCTCGAAGAAGTGATCGACTTAAGGATCAAGAACTTGGATGTATATGGCGACTCAGCTCTGGTTATCAATCAGATCAAAGGAGATTGGAACACATACCAATAAGGATTGACTCCTTACAAAGACTACGCAAGAAGGTTATTACCATTCTTCAACCGAGTCGAGTTTCATCATATCCCTCGTGAAGAGAATCACATGGCTGATGCATTAGCCACTCTCTCTTCCATGATTAGTGTAAGTCAATGGAACGACATACCTAAGATCGACATAATGCGCCTTGAACGGCCCGCTTACATCTTCACGATTGAAGCAGTCATAGACGACAAACCTTGGTATCACGATATCAACTACTTCCTTCAGAAACAAGAGTACCCACCTGGGGCATCAAGAAAAGACAAAAATACCCTCAGAAGATTGGCAGGCAGCTTCTTTCGGAGCGGTGATACACTCTATAAGAGAAACTTTTACATGGTCTTGCTCCGATGCGTAGACAGACCAGAAGCGAAAATGCTGATAAAAGAAATTCATGAAGGATCCTTTGGCACTCATGCCAACAGACACACAATGGCGATAAAAATTCTGAGAGCAGGGTACTACTGGTTGACCATGGAATCCGATTGCTACAAGTACATGAGGAGATGTTACAAGTGTCAGATATACTCAGACAAGATCCATGTACCGCCAACACATCTCAAAGTTGTTTCTTCCCCATGGCCTTTTTCCATATGGGGAATCGACATGATCGGCATGATCGAACCCAAAGCTTAAAACGGACATCGGTTCATCCTGGTAGCCATTGGCTACTTCACCAAGTGGGTCGAAGCAGCGTCATACGCCAATGTAACCCGATAAGTGGTAGTCCGATTCATCAAAAACAATCTCATCTGCCGTTATGGTGTTCCAAGCTAGATCATTACTGATAATGGATCCAACTTGAATAATAAGATGATGAAAGAGTTATGTGCTGAGTTCAAGACCGAACACCATAACTCATCTCCCTACCGACCTAAGATGAACGGAGCGGTAGAAGAAGCTAACAAGAACATCAAGAATATCGTTCAAAAGATGGTTTTAACCTACAAAGACTGGCACGAAATGCTACCCTTTGCTCTTCACGGTTATCACACATCTGTCCGCACTTCAACAGGGGCAACCCCTTTCCCTCTAGTATATGGCATGGAGGCAGTGCTTCCCATAGAAGTAGAGATCCCATCAATCCGAGTATTAATGGGAGCTAAGCTAACAAAGGCTGAATGGTGTCAAAGTCGACACGACGAACTGAATCTGATCGAAGAAAAGCAAATAACAGCACTATGCCATAGTCAGTTGTATCAGCAAAGAATGAAGAAGGCGTTTGACAAAAAAGTACGACCTCGCGTCTTCAGAAAAGGAGACCTCGTGCTCAAGAAGATACAATCTTTTCTAACTGATTCCCAGGGCAAATGGACTCCGAATTATGACGGCCCCTATGTGGTCAAGAAAGCCTTCTTAGGCGGTGCCTTGAGACTCACAACCATGGATGGAGAAGAATTTGCCTACCCCACAAATGTTGACGTAGTCAAGAAATACTTCGCCTAAATAAAAAAAAAACATCTCGGTGGATTGAAAACCCGAAAGGGCGGTCCAGGCAAAAATTAGAGACATAATCAAAAATCATCCCGATGGATTGGAAATCTCAAAGTACAATCCAGGAAAAAGTTAGGGATTAATGGCAAGTAGCTACGTCCAACAAAGGGGCAAATCCCCCAGCAGCAGTCATGTCATCCATCAGGAAAAACTCCAGTCAAGGTCATCTTCGACGGAAGCTTAGGATGTCCAGAATTCAAAGTTGGTAAAAGGATAGCGGTCGTTATGTTTCAATGCAGCCTTTTTCCCTTAAATTACCATTTTCTAACTTTGTAAATGCTCCATGGAATCACGTGTTTGGATGATTTCCATCCTATCAATAAAATTTGAGTCCTAGTGCTTTTGTTTATAATTCTTATTTGTTTTAGCTTTACAGAACGAAATTTTAATATGATCAACGATTCTTGAAATAAAACAAAAATGAATTTAATTGTCAAACTTTTTCTGCTTTTAAAATAAAGATGGCAATTTCTTTTGACTGTTGAACATCGAAAGAACATCGATCGCTTCTCCAGAAGTAATCGAGCTTTAAAGTACAGAATCAAAGTACTCCTTCTTAACCAGTACACCTGAATGAAGAATCAGTTGTGTCAGATGCGAATAGTCGGTCCGACATCCCCGACAGAGTGCTTATCTCCTAAACCCGACCAACGGTTTTCCCCACAGGGACTATTTCTCTTAAGCAACGCAGAATTGCTATTTTGGACCAAATGGTACTTCCTTGTTCCCTAGTGGCCGAGTATCCAGTCGTGTTCATCTATTAGTCTGTATGTCGTGTCAGTTTCGTCAGCATATACATACATACATCATGCATTATTGATTCATACATGTTCATATTGCATCACTACCACGCTAGTCGGTCTTACCCCTAGTAATAAAAGTCCTCTTGTCAATAGAGTTGTCAGTTCTTTCCTCGTCAGGAAGTGAATCATCTAAGCAATCTCTCTCCAATTTATCTCTGTATTAGAGATGGTCTTCGACCACTTTGATAACTTGAACCTCTGAAAAGCAAGAAAAATTTCGACAAACATCACTCTTCGCCATTGAAAATGATATCTTCGCTTTCTCAGATTAAGGAAAATCCCTAGAGAAAGCCTCTTAATCAAAGCTTCGGCAATACGGCAGTTTTTTCTCCAAAAAATTTGCTGACGAAAGGGTCATCAGCACCTCCAAACTGGATTACATCACATGGCATTTCTTCGAGAAGATCTCGAAGAAAAGTATGATGTAATACCCCCAAGCAGAAAGCAGTCTCTCAAGAGACTCGTTTTCCCCAGTAGAGTCAATAAATGGCGTCTCCAACAGAGAAATTTGTACACCTCTACAGCTCAGATGAATGGGTTCCCCAGAAAGTTTGACACCAAAACTTTTTCCCATCAAATGGCATCTCCCCAGGAAAATTCTGCGAGAAGTTTGAGGAAAACCGCTACAGACAGTGTCCCTTGTCAAGAAAGTTTATTGACAAAAGAAACTAAGACCAGTTCCTTGGTAGGAAACCAGGATCGAGGGGAAGTTTATTTCAGAAATTGAGACCAGTTCCTTGGTAGGAAACCAGGATCGAGGGGAAGTTTACATCAGAAACTAAGCCCAGTTCCTTGGTAGGAAACCAGGATCGAGGGGAAGTTTATTTCAGAAACTGAGACCAGTTCCTTGGTAGGAAACCAAGATCGAGGGGAAGTTTATTTCAAAAACTGAGACCAGTTCCATGGCTGAAGACCAGGATCGAGGGGAAGTTTTCACCTTTTCTAAGCATCATTGCTTAGCAAAAGAAGAAGGATGCATAAACTACCATTCATAACCACTGTCAAAATTTCGGGTATTCCGATATTTAATCCTCTTGCACCCTGAATGCCCGAATACCTTCGCCATTCACACCTTCGGGTCCAAGAAGATTAAATATGGGCATCTGTCATACCCCAAATTTTGACCATTAAGATTTCCCATCATTGTGCAAATCATCATCACAATATGGATGAATCATTATGCCTCATTAATCTCCTCAGAGATGTTTGAGCATTCACCACAATCAAGGACTAGGGTTTCAAACCCTCTCAGAGCATTTAGATAAAGGATCAATCAAGAAATGACATGATCTTCAACTTGTCTAACCTCTCAAACACATCAAGAGGACTCCCACATCAAGAATCAGGCACAAGGTTGCAACATTCCAAGTGGATTAAGCCTCAAGATCGCCAGTGTCACCAAATTAGGGTTTTGGTCGACCAGGGCCTCTAGATGAAAATATTTATCTGGGCATGAGCCAATGCTTCAAAATATAACTCAAGATACTCCAAGGGACCTCATGGACCCAATCATCAAGTCAATTTTACCTCAGGGGATGCATTCACCAAAAATCGGGAATTAGGGTTTCTTGACCTAATTCACCCCTAAGTTGACTTTTGGGACAAAACATGAGCCAAGACCTCATGACATGATTTAAGGGTCTCTAATAAACCACATTGATCCATTTGCAACAATGGATTGATCCAAGAAGCTTGGTTCACAAGTCTCAATTTCCTCAGGACCACCATTAGGGTTTTGAAGAAAAACTCAACTGTACCTTTGACTTTTGACCAAGACATGCTCCCAAACCCTGGGACATGATTCAATACACCGCATAACACATATGGAACATATCCATCAATTTTGATTTAGATTAAGGACTTGATTTCACAAAGGGCGCACAGTTTCGAATTCATCTGATAAAAAGTCAACTGTGCACAAAAGTCAAGTTTGACTTTTTGAGATTTTTCACAATTATGGTTCCTCAACCCTAAAACAATGTTAATGTGTGATTTGAATCATGATTCATCAAGAAAAATCAAAGAAACTGGGATAACTTGTTAAAGGGGTAACCATAAAAAACTTAGAATTTTTCTAAGTTATGGGACAACGTGGCTAGGGTACCAAATTCCAAGGATCATAACTTGAGATCCAAGCAACCATTTTGGATGGTCCAAAGCTGGATTTGTAGATCTCATGGTATACTTTAAAAGTGTCAACTACACCTCATTTCAATTCCTTATGGATTTTAAGTTATGGAGTGATCAAAATGGTTGAAAATACAAAAGTGACATTTTTCCAACACTTGGTGAAATTTTCACTAAGTCAGAATCTGCCTTATTTTTTCCCAAATGTAGAGGCATTTTTCATTGTAATTCAAGTTGGATCAAAACCAAAGTTTGACATCATGTTGAAATAGGATATATCAGCTTTCCAAAATGTCCATGAACTCCATTAAATTCTATCTGAGCTAGAAGATATGATAGCTGCAACATGCCTTGCTGCAAACTGTTGTGCAAGGCAGATTTGTGTATTAGGGCTTGATTTGATCAATTTGTACAAACAACAAACAAGTTTATCCATCTTCACACCTCAGGGGGAGACCAAGGAGGAACAAACACTGATCCATAAGCCTCCCAAGTCTTTGGAACTACATATAGGTTTGGCACCCCTAAAAGCTAAAGATGCCTCAAGACTCCAATTTTGTTTTAGAGCATTCAATGGATGCTTAGATGTGGCATGTATCAGAGCAAAGATGAACACTTCAGTCAAGCCTTATCCTTGAATCAGAGAACCATAGGCCTGTGCTCTAATCTCAAGTCAATGGCTAGAGGAGACTTGAGATTCCATTTGATCCTTATTGGCTAAAGGTCTGTTGCAGTTTCCATTCCCTATTCCTTGCAAAACAAACTTGAAACACTATAAATAGACCTCATTTCTGATCCATTTGAGAACACCAAAGACCTATAACACTTGCCTTTCTCAAAATCACACTTTCACTTCCAAATTTGCTTTCTAAAGCAAGTCACTATCGGGTTTTGAGTTTGAGAGCAATTCCAACCAAACCAATCACACACACACCTCATAAACATCATATAGAAGTGATCGAAACACTTAAACAACATCTAGAACACCTGATTCTCAAAATCACTAGCCATCTGCACAAGCCTTTGACCGATTTGCAGTTGAGGTGCCAAATCAAGTTCTAGCTCAATTCAATCCACTCCAAGCATTCAGACACACTCCAAAGCACCTAGGGAAGCTGTCCACATCCTTGGAACCAAGCTATAACACCTCTAACCCAAAAAACGATCACCAGATGCAAGAGGTAAGCCTCAACTAGGTCATCTCATGATTCATGCATATTTCCTCGCACAATAATTTTGCCATATGTTCATAATCATGTATGGAATGTTTCCCCTCAATTAATTGCTTTGTATGAATCGTGTGGGGAATTTCTGAGCCTTCATGCAGAATTTAGGGTTCTTGAGGTTTCTCTTTGATTTCTTATTTCATGCTTAAAATAAATGAAATTAAAGACCATAGACATGATCGTGAGGTGAAAACGAGTAGATTGATATGTGGATTGTATGATTTCATCAAGGATTCAGTGCGATTGATGAGAAAATGCAAATCTGGGCAAAACCCATAACACGCGCGTGTTCTTGGCGCCCTTTTTCAAAAATTCAAATATTTGAATTTTGTGATTTTATTTAATTGATTCAAAAATTAATTTCTCTATGAATTTTAATGATTTTGAGTTGATTGTTTTTTTAATAATTCACAAAAATGCTAAAATATTTTATTTTACAAAAATTTCCCAAAAATATTATTTATTTCATATACTTGATATTTTTGCAAAGAATTAATTTTTATTTGTTTTTTAACATTTAAAATATTTTTTCCTTCTTGATTTTCCAAACTTAATTGGTTTTCAATCATTTTGTGGATAAAAACATGATTTTTGAAACATTGATCCAAGATCACAACTCATTTTTCACATGTTTTCAATATTTTTTTATTAATTTTTAAACAAATTAATTCCATTTTAGACAAAATTAGGGTTTTGATTAATTCCACCCTCATCAACCTTTTTCAAACACTCATGGGCCTCTAATAGAGTGTAAGACCCAATCCCTGTTTGAAACCAAAATAGTTTGGGCCTCAGCCATTGTATAAGACCCACTGTGTTTTCAAAAATCTTGGCGCGATCGCCAGTTTAATATAAAACCACTTGGGGTTCTCCCTGAGTTGTAAGCCCCATTCTTTTTCTTAAAATCACTCATGGGCCTCTAATAGAGTGTAAGGCCCAATCCTTTTTTAATCAAAACCTTTGTGGGCCTCAGACATTGTATAAGTCCCTCTGCGTTAAAAAAATCTCGGCGCGATCGCCATTTTCAAAAAAGAAAATCATCTGGGCCTACCCTTGTGTTGTAAGTCCCATTTCTTTTCTTTAAATAATCTTTGGGCTTCTCCTTGAGTTGTAAGACCCAACCCTTGTTGTACATAAACCTTTTTGGGGCCTCAGTCGTTGTATAAGTCCCGGTACAATATTCAAAACAACGGTGCGATCACTGTCAAACTCTTTGGGCCTCTCCTTGAGTATAAGCCCCACAATCCTTTTCAAAACAATTCCCATTTGATTTAGATTCAAATATATGTATTGTTATCAAAACTTTCTTTAATTTCTTTGAACATCTAACAATACAGCATGGAAGCTTGCTCACCTCTAAGTTTTATCCGCTTTCATTTACTTGCTCAAATATATATATATATATATATATATATATATATATATATATATATATATATATATATATTTATATAACTGTATTGTGGGAAGCGGCACATGGTTAGTCTTCTTTCATTCTTTTAAATACACGTCAAATATATATATAACTGTATTGTGGGAAGCTGCGCATGGTTAGTCTTCTTTCATACCCTTTTTTAAAATACTCGTCATATATCGACTGTATATATACTAGTATGGTTATTTAGAGTTTTCCCCGGCAACTAGGTCTAGAACTAGGTAAAGCCATGTTGGTCACTCTTAAAATATAAACAAAACTAGATCCCCATAGGATCTCCAGATACAGTCTTGCCTTCTCTTGGGCTTAAACAATATGGAACAAAGAGAAAGGCAGTATTCTTCGTGAACCTTTTCTCAGGCTGTCACCCCTAGAAATTGTCAAAGAAATTCTACTCCCCGGAGTTTATCTATTCTCGGTGAATAGCATCTCTTGAATTTCTCTAAACCTTATAACTTTCACTAAATGATCTATTCTCGGTGAATAGCATTTCTTGAACTTTTCTTGGTTTGAGACCCACGGGCTTCCTAAAAGCATCCCCCTCCTCTTGGGCTTTGTACAAGGACCCTCCAGTTTCCTAGAAGTTATCATGCTTTCTCTTGGGCTTAATACAAGGACCCTGAAGACCTCTTAAAGTTATAAGACATAACTTAGTCATCCTTTGCTAAAGCAGTCTTTCCAGTGTCAAATCACAGAACAATTTAGGGTTGATTCTCATCCCTGAAAAACACCCGCCTCCTCTTAGGCATCATACAAATGATAAAACTCTTCTGCACCAGTAGACTTGGACAGTCTAAACCCCCTTGAGTCTCAAAGACATTCTCAAGTTCCCTAAGAACGTAGGACGGACCCTGATCATCCAATCAATTCCCAGCTGAGTTAAAATCCAGTCTCTCTCCTAAAAATTCCCCAACTAGGGTCAGCATAACACTATCCCAAATCAAAACCTCAGGGTATCTGATATCTCAACTGTTGTACCCCAAATTTTACCCCTTAGATGTCATATTTTCTTGCACCCGCATTTAGACCTCAATCATGTATGCATTGTTAACTAACCATTTCTTTTTTCAAGTTTGTTTCTTCTGTGTGAAAGGCAGGGTTTGCACAAGAAAGAGAGAAAAGTTAACAAACCAGGATCTCGCATGGTTTAAAGTCTCCTAAGACATTTCTTGACTCCATACAATCGTAAGAATGGGTGAAATGGTTATTGAGATATGGTGCACCAAAGTTGGCATGATGAAATAATTGTTTCACACTTAGAAAGAATTCAAGGTGCTTTGGTCCTTACTATTGTCAGTTTCATCAACATAAAAATCTTGCAAAGGAGGAAATGGTCTTTTATGTGATTCACTAAAATGCAAACCATCGTGTGGAAAAAGTGTGATTTATGGTGTGGTTTTATTACAAACTTTGTTTCATTTAATTGGAACCGGTTTTTTTTAAACCATATGCCAAATACACCTTTTGTTTTCTCAGAACCAACTTCCAACACGCGTGCCACCAAAACCGTGCCAAGAAAGTTCTGAAAGTACAACCTTTTGTACTTAGACAGTTTGAAAATTGGAAGATACTACGTTGCAAAACAAATGACCTTCATGCATTTAGCTTGTGCACTTAACCCATTGGACTTTTCCTTTTCTTTTCTGATCAAAGCCCTAAAACAAGCAACGGATAATTTTTCACTTGGCTCAAGGAAGATAGCCACGATGTCGTGCAAGTAAAAGCCACTGTGCCATTTTCTCCTCAAGACAAATCCATTAACCTTTGTATCTTCAAGCCATTATCCAGCTTACTCTGCCTATAAAAGGAGGGGCATTCTCATTTGTTAAAACACACCAGAAATCACTAAGAAATTTCTCTCTACTTCTCCCTCCCATAATCCTGCAAGTAATCCTCAAACTTGCAAGGAACTCATCACTTTCCATTCCCTCTGTAGTATACAAAAACACCACAACAAACACTCCGAGAAAAATGCCAAGAAACTCTTTCAAAATCTCTCCACCTTTCCATTTTTTTAAGCTCTGTAAATAACCAAAAGCTTGCAAGAACTTATCATTTTTATTTCCTCCCCGTAAACACCTCAAGCCTCCATTATCTTAACCACCAAAGCCCGTGTTTCATTCTGAGAGGTTGGTTCTGTAGCGGTTGAGAGAAGGAAGCTTATTCACCACTTCCAGAAACACTCACCTGTGAAGAAGCAGTGGACTTTCTCCACTAGGTATCACTCTATCTCATTCTATTTTTGTACACGATGACCATACATTTCATGTTTGCACCATGCTGTTATCATATTCGTTATTTCATTACTGTCTGATTCTGTGATCATTTTTGCTCCATGTTGATTATCATGCTGTTATGTTCATTACTGTCTGGGTATTACTTGTTGCTGTGATGAAATCATTAACATGTTAGTTTCATTTTATTCTGTTAATTGTCAACTGATTCGTATTCGTATTCATTTGAAAGAAAACTGATGAAAAATAAAAGAGTTAGGTGGCGTCCGCCATATTGACATGTTGGCTCCCGCCACACATCACAAATATACAAAACAAATAGTAAAATAGTAATAACACACACACACACCAAAAATGAAAAAATGAAAAAATAATATAGTAAGGCCCCACTAAAAGCCCATGGCGCAGGCCATGCCAAATGTGGCCCAAGCCACAACATGGGAAGGGTTCATGGCACCTGCCACTAGTGGGTGTGGCGCCTGCCACAAGAGAAGGGTGGCGAGTGCCACGTTGTTTACACTCCATTTTTGTTTTACTTGTTTATTGCACTTACTTTTTTATTTTTCCTAATGTTTTCCAAAATAAAAAAATGCATAACTTTTAATTCTCAAACTTTTTCGGTAAACCAAACCAACTATCTTTCTCAAATATGTAAGAAATGTTTCTTTGAGGTAGGCTGCAAATTGTGAATTTGGTTTGAACATTGTTTTCTGACTTTGAACAAAGCTTTGCCATGAAAGTGTTGTCTTTGTTTTGCTGGCCTCTGTTGTTAAGTTGTATGACCTAAATCCAAATGTCTATAAACTGTGACAATGCCTTTTCTGCTATACTTGGTACATGCATGTGCCCCCTGTTCTTAAATGAGTTATTTTGGAAGTAGGCAGTAATTCATGAAACTTCGTTTTTCCTGATTTTAACAAACCTCACCAAGAGATTGCTGTTTGTTTTCTTATTCTCTGGTGAATTTGCATGATTTAAATCCAATCGTTTCTTGTGCCCTCCCAACCATGCTTGACATATTCATGTGACTACTGATTTTTGAATTGAGTTTTCTGTGAGATGTACTTGATTTGTAAAGTCTTGTGTCCTAGCTTTAATAAATCTTACCATGCAATGCTGATTGTTTTGCTCTCTGTTGATAAGCTGTATAATTCCTAATGCATTTGGTTTAAATTGTGAATACCTCTTCTGCCATAATTGTCACAGTTACATGATCACTTGTACTTACTGTTTGCTATGTTCACATTTAAGAATTCACTTCATGTGTTGATTAAAATGCTTATTGTTTGGAATTATTAAACCCATGTGTTTCATTATATTTCAACCCCACTATAACTCTTGTTTACAATATGTTATTCTCCCCCTCCTTCCAAAGGAAAAGTTTTTCTATCGATTTTAAGATCATAGAAAGCTCATTGCTACCTTGGACCTCATAGTCTTAGGCAACTATCCCTCATTAGGATCCCCTCTTGACCTCATAGTCATAGGGCCATCTTTAACCTCTGACCTCATAGTCATAGGATCCCACCTTTGACCTCATAGTCATAGGAACCTCTTGGCCTCATAGTCATAGAGTAATCTCTTCAACCTTTGACCTCATAGTCATAGGAATCTCTTGGCCTCATAGTCACAGAGTTACACGTTCCTTTGACCTCATAGTCATAGGTAGCCCTTGACCTCATAGTCATGGAAAAGTCTCTCTATTGACCTCATAGTCATAGATAGCTCATTATCTTCACTTGACCTCATAGTCATAGGTAACCTTTGACCTCATAGTCATAGGTAAGCTTTGATCTCATAGTCATAACAATCCTCCATTGACCTCATAGTCATGGAAAAGTCTCTCTATTGACCTCATAGTCATAGATAGCTCATTATCTTCCCTTGACCTCATAGTCATAGGTAACCTTTGACCTCATAGTCATAGGTAAGCTTTGACCTCATAGTCATAGCAATCCTCCATTGACCTCATAGTCATGGAAAAGTCTCTCTATTGACCTCATAGTCATAGATAGCTCATTATCTTCCTTTGACCTCATAGTCGTAGGATTCCCTCTTGACCTCATAGTCATAGGGCCATCTTTAACCTCTGACCTCATAGTATAGGATCCCACCTTTGACCTCATAGTCATAGGCAGCCCTTGACCTCATAGTCATTGGCAACATCTTCAACCTTTGACCTCATAGTCATAGGAATCTCATGGCTTCATAGTCATAGAGTTACATCCCACCTTTGACCTCATAGTCATAGGCAAGCTTTGACCTCATAGTCATAGCCATCTTCCTTTGACCTCATAGTCATTTTACCATCTTGACCTCATAGTCACCTTACCATCTTGAACTCATAGTCATCTTACCATCTTGACCTCATAGTCATCTTACCATATTGACCTCATAGTCATCTTACCATCTTGGCCTCATAGTCATCTTACCACTTCGACCTCATAGTCATAAGTAGCACTTTCTCTAGACCTCATAGTCATGGGCCTCATAGCCATTCACCCATCATAACATAGACTTAGAGATTTTCTTAAACTCTAAATGAGCTCATACTCATTCCCCCTTGGAACTTTGGCCATAGACAATGGTTCCTCAATCCACCCTTAGCGAGGTGAACTACGGTTGCCCTGATTCTTTAGTCAGATACGTAGGCACAAGACGCGACGTCTCGGCGAGCAAACTTAGTGTACATACTCGTAGGTCCTAACCTTAGCTTTAGCAGATCCTTAGCAAGCAAACACAACATAACACAAACTAAACAAGAGGTTACTATAGAGTACTATAGATATTAAGGGTGCTAATACCTTCCCTTAGTATAACCAACCCCCGAACCTTAGATCTCCCCCCTTTTAGGTTTTCTTCGATCTTGAACCTTTCCTTTGGATAAATCAAAGTCGGTTGTAAAAGAAATGTGATGCATGTTAATTAATAGCTTGTTATCCGATTTTCACCACAACAGAAATGGCGACTTCACTGGGGACTGAACAACTTGTTTTTTAGGGTTAAGCCTACCATGTTTTGCTTATGTTATTTATGCTTGCTTAATATATTTGTACATATATCTGTATATTTGTTTGGTTCCTGCTGTGGGCATTGTACTATTGAGTGGTGAGATTAGTCCTAACCCAGACTTGAGAGTACATTTGATTAGGATCGTGGACATAGTCAAGGAAACTTCGAGGGAGAAATCCCAAAGGAGTTGACTTGAAGTTCCACACTCAGTTGAGGCCCTCTTGGAAGTGGTATATGTTGAACGAGCAATCGTGAATGCGTTACTACTTTCGACTTTGGTGCCCGGGATACTGATAACCTTTAGTCGCCCCTTTACCCCACTTGGCCTATTTTAGACGTAGTGCGATGACTATGAGGGAGTAATCCTAAATGGTTGCTACGCGATAATACACTCAGACGAGACTCTCTTGAGAATTTTATTGATTACCGAGCAATTGGGAAGTCGATAAAATCCGAAAGATGGGTTGTCGACTCTGGGAACTTCTTAGAACCCTGTTCTGCAAACTGAGAACCCATAGTACACACCTCTTGGGATGGTTAGACCATGGCTCCATGCTCATGACCTCCTACCCTAGGCTTTTTTGTGTTGTGTGTATATGCACTTGTCTGTTTATCTGTGTTTATGTTGCATACATTCATCCATACATCATGCCACATTCAAGGAACTCAATTTTGTTTTGTAAACCTATTAGGATGGATTTTGGAAGAAGGAAAACGAAGATGTACACCTTCATTAATCCAAAATTGGAAGATCTGAAGAGCCTGGGTGAGCCGATCAACAGATCATCAACATTCCAAAACAAGCATGGGAGGATCTTCTCTTTGATGAAATTAAGGATGGTAGATGGGTTGCTTCCCACTCTTGTACAGTTTTATGATCCTTTGTACCACTGCTTTACTTTCCCAGACTACCAGCTAATGCCTACTCTTGAGGAATATGCTATCTTGGTTGGTATTCCCATCACCCCAAATCCTCCTTACTCTGGCTTGGAGAAGACACCCAAAGAGAAGGACATTGCAGAAGCTGCTCACCTCAAGTTGTCAGAGGTCAAAGCCAACTTAATTATCAAGGGAGGAATTTTTGGTTTGCCTGCCAAGTTTCTAATGGAGAAAGCCCGTCATTATGCTAGTATGAAGAACATGGTGGACTATGAAGCTGTTATGGCCCTACTTATTTATGGGCTATTTCTATTTCCCAACATCGACAACTTTGTCGACATGAATGCAATCAAAATTTTCATCCTTGGAAATCCAGTTCCTACTCTGCTTGCTGACGCTTACCATTCAGTATATCTGAGGAATTCCCATAAAGGGGGGATGATAACGTGTTGTGCTACATTGTTATATAAGTGGTTTACTTCTCACTTACCTCGTTCGGCAACCTTCTGGGATCTCAGAGATGGGCTTTTATGGTCAGAGAAGATTATGTCCCTCACGAACACTGATATGGAGTGGTATAATCTGACACTCAAAGGCAGAGACATGATCGTTAGCTGTGGGGGTTTCGCTAACGTACCTCTTCTTGGTACAAAAGGGGGTATAAGTTACAATCCAGCCTTAGCCTGTCGTCAACATGGTTACTCTATGAAGGCTAAGCCAAGTAACATTTATTTGGAAGGATTATTCTTTGAAGAAAACAAGGACCCCGCGCTCAAAGAAAAGATGGTGCACGCTTGGCGTCATGTTCACAAGAGAGGAATTTCTGCCTTAGGGAAACCCGAGTGTTTGGCTTCAGAATCTTATTCTTGTTGGGTACAGGAAAGGGCTATTAATTTGCGGTTACCATACAAACGTCATGAGCCTATTCCACTCGCTCCTCGAGACCCTGTTCTATACTTCACGAGTAATGAGGACGAATTGAAGACTCGACTGGCTCAGGCAGAGCAAGAAAGGAATGCATGGAGGGACAAGTACCAAATTCTTGACTTTGAGATGAGTGCATTTCAAAAGAGTCTTACGAGAAAGGAAGAAGAATATTCCAGGAAGAGGAAGGCGCAGGGAGATTTATTTTCTCCTGGCACTTCATCTACACCCATTGCTAGCGGATTGGCTCCACCAGAACCATGGAAGTCACATTTGGACGAACTTATTCTTGAGAATAAAAGATTGCAGAAGGAGAACCAGCGGCTCACAATGAGATTGATAGGAGAAGACTGATCAAAGAACCTAGGGGTTTAGTTTCTCATTATGTTGCACTCTTATTTTGGCTTTTGAAGGTGTAATCATGTTCTTTTTGTAATCCTAAAAAACCCTTTATTAATGAAATGAGATCCTTCTTTAAATTTTAGAAAAGTGTTCCTTATCCAATAGTGTTTGCAAAAATACAATTTTGTGTTTCCTTGAATTACGCATATCATTTGCATTCGCATCTCATTTGCATCTCTCAGTCTTGAGTCTCTCCCTTTATTCTATTTCTGAAGGATACCTAGCATCTATTCAAGACAATGACAATAATGAATAAAGCTTTGAAGAACCAAGAAGTCTTGAAAGAGGAAGTTAAAATCCTCAGATGCCAGATGAATTGGGTTCTCAAAACTTTGCAAGCTCTGATGAAGAAAGAGGAGCACGCTCACCCTGTTACTCCCAGAGAGTTTGTCAGTTCATCGCCTCTCGTGGATCCTCTGACTCAAGAATATCCGCAGAACCAGGGCCAGACCACCGCCAACCACGCCAGCATGTACGACCACGGCCAAGAAAGCCAGAAAGAAATTTCACTCGGCTACCAATGTCGTACAGTCAATTACTGCCAGTTTTGATCAAAGGAGGATTGATAGTGCCAAAATAATTAAAGCCATTACCATTTCCGTATCCACCAGGCTTTGACGCAAATGCTCGATGTGACTACCATGCTGGGTCACAGGGGAATTCAACTGAAGACTGTAAGGCGCTCCCTAGTAAAATTCAGAACCTGTTAGACTCTGAGAGGATCTCATTCACGCCTCAAGGCATTCAAATCAACCAGCATTTGCCATCTCGTGTGGTTCACCCATACCAAGGATCTGCCTTTGGAGAAACTTCATGCCAACCAATCTTTGGTCTTGGTCTTGCACCAGAATGTAATCGTCATCAGGTGTCCACCGAAAGGGTGTCTCAGCCTCCAACTGCTGTTTCTCCTCACCAAGATAAAAAGAGGTGCTCTATCAAAAGGGGCAAAGTTCACTACACACCTATCCCGATGCCACTAAGCAAATTGTTCCCACTGCTAATTCAGAACAAGTTGGTGACTCCTCAACCTTACAATCCGTGCCAGGACCTTGGCATAATGCAAATCTGACTTGCGACTTTCATAAAGGGGCTGAAGGACATAGTTTGGATGGTTGCCTGGTTTTAGAAGCTACCGTACAAAATCTGATCCACAACAAGGATTTGATCTTTGAAGAAGATCATCCAGAGATTGAATGCAAATTCTGCACTGGGACTATGGGGCACCCCATTGAAGAATGCAAAGAGTTCGAAACGAGACTGCTAAACCTGCTAAGAACGCTGCAACCTCAGGAAGGTACATCAAATGTCAATGTCTCAAATCTTCATGCAAAAGGCAAAAGACTTGAGAGGCCTCTCCGGGTGCTATATCACAAAGAACAAGTGATCAATGGCTAAGGTGTTCCCCCGCTTGGGCCTGGAAACTGAAATATTCTGAAATCAATTCGCCAAAGCTGGCTGTGTTTTGTTCATTTCAGTGTTTTTAATTGTAGTTTCTTTGCACTTTGAATTTGTATTTGCTTATAAGCATTGTTGTACTTTTAAATTGGCAAGATTAATGAAATGTTTGTGCACCTTTTGATTAAGTCCATTCGTTTCACTCATTTACTTTTATGTTCATGAAAAACAAAAAAAAACACATCTTTATCTTGTTTCTTTCCACTTATCAAGCTGTTTGTTTAAGCAAAGATTGGGGAAGATCATGAAAACATCATACCCATAACCGCTGTGGTATGCTTTCAATTAAACCTTGCCGAGGATGTAAGGCATTGTTTTAAATCCCCAAACACTGGAGAAATAAGGAAGATAATCCCTCATTAACCCTTCGAGCCTAGAAGTAGGAGTTTTCTTTTCTTACACAAAAGAAACCTCTTAAATCTTAACCTTGGGGTGGGTAGATCTCAGTTTAACTTGGTTAGCATTCGAATGCAAGCACTTCATGCAAGACGCCAGTCAGCTCTCTCCAATCAAGTGAATAAATGTTGTACAAGTTGTTCCCGAAGCGACAAATAAGGAATGATCATTAAGAAATCCTTAATCAAAGAATGAGCCGAGTCCCTTTCAAGGCAAAAGCCAAGAAAGGTGGAAAACCCAAACTTTGCCTTATATAAGAAGGCTTGTCCAACAACAAAGACAAGAGGTATCAAAATCTCAGTGAAGACAAGAAGAGGTCTCAAAACCTCAATCCAGAAGAAGAGGTATCAAAACCTCAGCAAAGACAAAGAAGAGGTCTCAAAGCCTCAACAATAAAGGACAACCAAATACTGCAAGGGAGCATTGACTACCAAAGGTGTCTGAATCATCATCAACTGTCATCAATTCATTCATAGCCTATAGGAACTTGAATGTACAGCTTGAGTTAACTGAGTGTAGGATTGGAAGTTCATCACGGAGATGGGGTGGGTACAAATAAACTTTGAGCCTTTATCTTTTGTTTCACAAACCGTGAACCAAGCCATGTTACAACACTTAAAAGACCTAATTGAGGTAAGGTTGTTTTGAAAAGCATACTACAGCAAGGTTGATTAACCTGACTCCTAATAATCTTTGCTAATTGCGTGTGTCGATCACTTCATCTGTCATTCCGTAAAATGGCTAGATCCACCTTTGTTGTTGATTATTCAATCATTCCACTGTGTGTGTTTCATCAATAAAACTTTGATTTCAAAAGCTTGCATGAATTCTACATTGAAATTGCCAATTTTAAATGAACTATACTTGTTTGCAAAACGAATTCAATGTCAAAAGAATCCCAACAAATGCGGCCAGCTAGGGAATTTGACTTGATAAAGGGACCAGTCTGGGGCATCTCCTCCATGGATCCAGCATCTCAAGAACTACTAAATCAGGGGCAAAAATGCTTCAAATTCAGGATATTGGGGCAAGTCTTCTTGAGGCCATCTTATGACAAGTTTAGACTCCAATGACCTACCAACAGGGACAAGTGTGTTCCCCAGTTGTTTCTACCGCAGTCTGAGGACTTTGTATTGCGAATACCGTTAATCAGGGGCAATCAGGTCGAGATTCGGTAAATCTCTAAAAGGTTAATTAGTTTGGGGCACCTCATTCATGGATTCACTAGTCCAAAGAACAAGTTCAAGGACCTGGTTGTGTAAATGCACTAAAACTGGGGCAGACATGTCAAGATCCATGAATCTCTTCAAGAGTTTGAAGATATTGGAGCATCTGGTATACCAATTCTTCTGATGATGTATCCTCGCAGACCAGTTAATCAGAAGCAGCCAGGTCAAGATTAGACAAATCTCTTAAAGGTCAGTTAGTCTGGGGGCATCTACTTAGCATGGGACAAGTTTGTTTCCCCGTTGTTACTCCCACAGTCTGAAGGGCAAGTTCAAAGACCTTATTATGCAGGCGTAGTTAATCTGGGGCAGTTATGCCAAAATCCCTGGATCTCTCCAAGAGTTTGAAGATATTAAGGCATTTTATATGCCGATTCTGCTGTAAAATCCTCTTGGTATTTTCTCACAAAAGGCCATGCAATCTGGGGCAGAGAAGATTTGAAGATTACCTGTTGCAAGAGTCGTTGCTCATTATGGTGATCATCATGCAAGTCAGGACGCAGAATGACTATTTTTGTGATATCCTCTGCCAGCCCCCTAGTAAATTGTTGCTTTAGTCGATCTTGGAAAATCTCCATGGATCTTCCTCATCCAGTAAAGAAATCAAGCTCATGATTCTACACCAAGTAGATCACTTTTTACCCAGAGAAGTTTTGAGGTAGAACCGATTCTGCAAGTTCATCCCCAGCGATGGACCAATCTGATGAAGTTTGGCTGGGTATCCTTGTCGAGATGTTTATTTCATCTCCAGTCTCGCTTCCTTTTGTCTGTTTTGTCATCATAAGCATAAGCATGGCATGAGCATGGCATAAACATTCATGTGCATAGCATCTTAGCATATCTGTTTCCTTTTCTAGTGTTTACCTGTTGTGTTCACTTTGGCGTTTATCTCTCCAAGTGACTGGGTTTGTCTTTTCTCTCCAATAGAGTTGTCAGCCCTAGGCATAAAGTGCCCATCATTTCTAAATTCCCCATAGAGTTCGATTCTCGTGGATGATGGTTGGTTAAGTTATCTCCTCCAATTGGATAAGATAAATCCCCATTTGAGCTCATTCCTCAATGTTCGGATTCTTGTTTGATCATTTCTTTCTAACTTGTTCCTAGATTGAACTTTGGTCCCTGGCAGGTATGGTTTCCAAGACCATCTTGTACGTGCATTTATTTTGCACTTTGTCTCGCAAGAAGCCCCTTTTATAGATCCCCATTGAAGGCAAAATCATTTCTCCAGCAGTGTGGTGATATAAACATCTCCTTGGAATTCATAAACAATAACAAGTAGCAACATCCTGGAGAAGCTTGTTTTTCTACAACGATAAGTGACAATCTCTCCTGAAAGGCTTATCCATCCTTGGTTTTACAGTTACCATCAGTGTTATCTTCAACCAGTCACTTTGCATCAACCTGTTTGATGCGATCCCTATTTGAGGTGTTCCGAGCTCAGGTTTCGTACCTTCGGATATGTTTGGCTTCTTCCTATCACTTTGTTGTTGATGTGCTCCGAGCTCAGGTTCAGTACCTTTAGATATGCCTCTTCCCTCACCGTCAGCCCTGTTGTTGGTGTGTTCCGAGTTCAGGTTCCGTACCTTCGAATATGTTTGTTGATGCGTTCCGAGCTCAGGTTTCGTACCTTCGGATATGTCTTATTCTTTGTCATCAATATCATCTTGGCCTCAGAGCCATATCATTCCCCTTTTGCCTCATAGTCATAGGTAAGCTTTGACCTCATAGTCATAGCTTTCATTCCACCTTTGGCCTCATAGTCATAGGTAAGCTTTGACCTCATAGTCATAGCTTTCATTCCACCTTTGGCCTCATAGTCATATGTAAGCTTTGACCTCATAGTCATAGCCTTGTTCCACCTTTGACCTCATAGTCATAGGATTCCTTCTTATCCAAAATCCAGCTCAAACTGATATCCAAAATCCAGCTCATACTGATACCCAAAGTTTGTCTTTGTCTTTTCTGGTTTTTCTTGAAGATCCCGTTTGAACTCTTCAATATAAGAAATCCAAGAAAATTCCTCGTAGATTGTCTATCCTTTTATTTCAAATTGATCCCCAGTGGAGATCATGACTTCTTTCTGGTTTCATGCCCAGTAAGAATGTGTTTTCCCCAGTGTTGTCCGGTCACCTCTGAACCTGTCATTCGTCTCCCTGGATCTTTCCCCAGTGAAGAACACCTCTCTGGCTCCTATCTCCAGTGACGATCTGTAGGGTTTCCTCTTTATTTCTCTATCCCCAATATTTCTTTAGAGTCTCCCCAGGGAGTCTCTTTTGTCGGCTAGTTGGTATCCCCATTGAGTCTTTCTTGTGGATACTTCCTTCATCCTTCCCCAGTAAGCTCACCTGTGTTTGTGTGCACCTTTGGTGTTTTGCTTGCCTGCATTTTTGCACTATCATCATATTATCATACTAGCAGTTCATGGCATGTCAGCATTTGCATGTTTGTTGTTCGTCCTTGGTGTCTGCATTCCATCTAAGGGCAAAGTTTTCGGTTTGCTATATTTAAATACCTTTCACCTTGATGTCACAAGGATTTCCATTCCTCATGCCATCCGGTAAAGCTATTTAAATAGGGGCAACTGTTGTACCCCAAATTTTACCCTTAGATTTGTTGTCTTTGTTACATATTTTTCAAGGCCAATCATCCCGCATAACCCATTTTGTCAACTGGAATGAATTCGTGGATTTACAACTGAGCCAGTCAAGTTAAAAATCGGTCTCGATTAATTTCAAATCTGACGACTGTTGTATCTTCCCTGATGATTTTTTATCCCGCGCTGATGATTCTGGCATATTCATTTTTTGATTGTTTTGATACTAAACTTTTATTTGCTTTATTTGTGATTTATTTTTAAATAGCATCTTTTAAATTTATAATTGCTTTTTACTTCATTAAATTCACATTTTTTTTACTACTTATTTATTTTGCTCATTTATTTATTTCTTAATTAAATAGCTAATTTAACTTTGTTTTATTTTAGTTAGCTTTGTTTTCTTTTATTATTTATTCATTAGAAAAATCTTTTGATTAACATAAATTAGTTTGAATTAACTTAGCTCTTTTTGTTAATTAGTTTTTATATTCTTTACTTTTTATATAATATAGTCCAAACCATTATATGAAAAAGTGTGAATTTTATGGTTGGTTATATTACAAACATTGTCTTTTTTTACTCAAATTCTAAACCATGTGCCAAGTATTATTATTTTGATTACTTTTCTCAGTATCCCTTTCCCAACACCTTTACCACAAATCCCGTGTCCAAGATTTCCAAGCAACCACTTTGCATCTTTCCAAGTAACAGACCAAAAGAAAAAACCTTGGACCTTTGTGTTTCACTCCAACATGGTGGATTTTGAATTTTTCTTCTCTGGCTGAGGACTGAAGACAAGCAACAACTGATGCACTTTGCTTGGCTCAAGAAAAGCAGCAAGGATCTCATTGTGATCTTTCTTCCTTGTGCAAAAATATTATACTTTGTATTCTCAATGCATTACCCACTTGATTTGCCTATAAAAGGAGAACAATTCTCCTTTGTTTGGGCACACAGAGAAATTTCAAAAACACTCTCTCAAAAACTCTCCACTTCCCCACCTCATTTCTTGCAAGTAACTCTCTAACACTTGCAAGAAATTTCTCGTAAAACACTTAGCAACCAACTTGTTATTACTGCGTAGCTGAAGGAGGAGGAGAAGAAGCTCATTTTTTCCAGAACTGTTGAAGAAGCAGTGAACTTACTCCACTAGGTAATACACCTTCTGCTTCACTCTGTTTTATATATCATTCTGTTAATGCATGTGTTATAATACTGTTAGCATGTTGATACTTGACATTGGAATAATATTTAAGATTCATAATATGTGATTCGTTTTTGGTCTGTGTGTTTGATTCATGTTTGAAAAATAAAAAGAAACTGGTTTGCTCGCCACAGTGGCAGTGGCGTCCGTCACTTGGTTAATAGGAAAACAAAAATGAAGAAACACCTAATATAAGACACAAATAAATAAATAAAAAAGGACTGGAACCCACCTGGCTCCCGCCAGGTGGGGATGGCGCAAGCCACCCTTTATTTTGTTTTCATCAGTGGCACAGGCCACTTAACTGATGGTGGCGCAAACCACCCATCATCTTCTTGTTATCATGGCGCAGGCCACTTGATGCATGGTGGCGCAAGCCACATGCTGATGTGGTGCCTGCCACTAGTAGGTGTGGCGCAAGCCACACTACTAGTGGCCCCCTCCCTTTTGATTTTTATTTATTTTTTATTTTTTATTTTTTTTATTTTTTTTATTCTTTTATTCTTTTATTATTATGTTTTGACTTTTTTCCGGTCATTTAATTTTTCTCTCTTTTCTTTCTTAAAAAATAAATAAAGCATTCATAATTTCATTAGACTTTTTTTTTTTTAAATCAACTTTTTTTAAGGGTTTTAAAAGAAATTGTTTCTTTACAATATGCTAAACAAAACCTTATCATGAGAATGTTACTTGTTTCAGCTTCTGTCACTAAGTGTATGACTTTAAAAGTTTTGTAAACTGTGAGAATGTTTTAATGTCGTACTTGTCATATTTAAATGACCATTGATCTTTGCTATTATCATAATTGTTGGGAATTCATCTCCTATATTGTTTTGGATTTCTTGAAACTCATATGTTTCATTGTTACTCTCCCCATTGTAACTCTTATTTACAAGATGTTATTCTCCCCCTTCCTTCCAAAGGAAAAGTTTTTCTATCGATTTCAAGATCATAGAAAGCTCATTGCTACCTTGGACCTCATAGTCTTAGGCAACTATCCCTCATTAGGATCCCCTTTGACCTCATAGTCATAGGCAGCCCTTGACTTCATAGTCATTGGCAACATCTTCGACCTTTGACCTCATAGTCATAGGAATCTCATGGCCTCATAGTCATAGAGTTACTTCTTCAACCTTTGACCTCATAGTCATAGGAAACCTTTGACCTCATAGTCATAGGAACCTCTCTTGGCCTCATAGTCATAGAGTTACATCCCACCTTTGACCTCATAGTCATAGGCAAGCTTTGACCTCATAATCATAGCCATCCTCCATTGACCTCATAGTCATGGAAAAGTCTCTCTATTGACCTCATAGTCATAGATGGCTCATTATCTTCCTTTGACCTCATAGTCATAGGATTCCCTCTTGACTTCATAGTCATAGGGCCATCTTTAACCTTGACCTCATAGTCATAGGTAACCTTTGACCTCATAGTTATAGGTAAGCTTTGACCTCATAGTCATAGCCATCCTCCATTGACCTCATAGTCATGGAAAAGTCTCTCTATTGACCTCATAGTCATAGATAGCTCATTATCTTCCTTTGACCTCATAGTCGTAGGATTCCCTCTTGATCTCATAGTCATAGGGCCATCTTTAACCTCTGACCTCATAGTCATAGGATCCCACCTTTGACCTCATAGTCATAGGATCCCACCTTTGACCTCATAGTCATAGGCAGCCCTTGACCTCATAGTCATTGGCAACATCTTCAACCTTTGACCTCATAGTCATAGAGTTACATCTTACCATCTTGACCTTATAGTCATCTTACCACCTTGGTCTCATAGTCACAGGAAGCATCTTCTCTAGACCTCATAGTCATAGGCCTCATAGCCATTCAATCCCATAACTTAGACTTAGAGAGTTTCCTAAACTCTACAATGAGCTCATACTCATTTCCCCCCTTGGAACTTTGGCCATAGCCAATGGCTCCTCAATCCACCCTTAGTGAGATGAACTACGGTTGCTCTGATTCATCGGTCAGATACGTAGGCACAAGATGCGACGTCTTGGCGAGCAAACTTAGTGTGTATACCCTTAGGTCCTTACCTTAGCACTTAGCAGATATCCTTTAGCAAGCATAACATAACTAAACAAGAGGTTCCTGTAGAGTACTACAGATACTTAGGGTGCTAATACCTTCCCTTAGTATAACCAACCCCCGAACCTTAGATCTCCCCCCCTTTTAGGTTTTCTTCGATCTTGAACCTTTCCTTTGGATAAATCAAAGTCGGTTGTAAAAGAAATGTGATGCAAGTTATTTAATAGCTTGTTATTCGATTTTCACCGCAACATCAACTCTTCTGTAAACCTCAGCAAGAGTTGATTTCCCCATTTGGACCTGCCTATGGATCTCAATAATCCTCAACAGAAAGCTAGCCTCCTCTTAGGCTTTGTATAATGATCCTTCCTCAAGGAAGTTAACCGCCTCTTGGGATTTGTACAAATGATTCTCCCCAGCGGAGCTAACCTTTTCAGACTCTTTTGTTGAGTCAATCACTCTTCAGACTCTCTTGTTGAGTTCACCAAATTTTCAGACTCTCTTGTTGAGTCAATCACTTTTCAGACTCTCTTGTTGAGTCGATCAACTTTTCAGACTCTCTTGTTGAGTCAATCACTTTTTAGCACTCTCTTGTTGAGTCAACCCTTTTAGCCTCAATCCTGGGCTTTGTACAGGACATATAAAAACGTTATCTTGTTGAGTCCATCTTTTCCAGCCTCCTCGTAGGCCTGGTATAAGGATTTCCCCTAGCAGAAGTCAAATTCCTCTTAAGTATAATGATTTCTCCAGCTTGTTCAGCCACAATTCTGGGCTTCGTACAGGGCAGATAAAAGCACTCTCTTGTTGAGCTAAAATCTTTTTCGCCTCAATCTTGGGCTTTGTTCAAGACATAAATCTTCAAAACCTTCTCTTAAGCCTGGGACAAACATTTTCCCCAGCGAATTCACTTTCTCCTAGCCTTCTTTTAGGCTTTGAGGAATGATTTCCCAAGCAGAGTCAAACTCCTTTTAGCCTCCATCTCGGGCTTTATACAAGACACATAAAAATATCCTCACCGGAGTTAGTTAAATTTCCCATTTCAGCCTCTATCTTGGGCTTTGTACAAGACACATACAAACCTCCCCGGCGGAGTCAAAATCTATCTTTAGCCTCAATCTTGGACGTTGTACAAGACAGATAGAATATTTCCCATGGAAAAGTCAAACTTATAGCCTCCTCTTAGGATTTATATAATGATATCCCCAAAAGAGTCAGTCTCTTTTAGCCTCAATCTTGGGCTTTGTACAAGACAGATAAAACACTCTCTTGTTGAGTCAGTCATTTCCAGCCTCTTCTTAGGCTTTGTATAAGGACTTCCCTAGTGGAGTCAATCAACCTCTTAGCTTCAACCTTGGGCTTTGATAAAGGCACACAAAAATCAACATCTCCTCAGAGGATGTCCAATCCCTCTTTAGAGATAACATATTCCCTCTCTGTCAAACCTTTTAGCTTCAATCTTGCGCTTTGAACAACACATAAATACCCTTTTAGCCTCAGTCTTGGGCTTTGAACAAGACACCAAAACATCACTTTCCTCCCTTAGAATAGGAGGAACTACGATTGCTCTGATTTCCCTGTTTCATTTAGACGGGAATACGTAGGCATAAGATTGCGATATCTTAGCGAGCATACTAAACAAAACTCTAGGTCCAGTACCTTCACATATCAATCAAAACTTAGGTCCAGTACCTTACCAAAAACATCGGGAGTAACCTGAACATCAATAAAAACTCACTCGCTCATATTTCCCAAGAAATTTTCCCAACCCATTTACGGATAAACACCATCAAGTATAAAGCGAAACCTAAAGCAAATATCCCATGGATAACCACATATAGGATGGGTAATTGACAACTCCCCATTGTATAACCTGACCCTGGACCCCCCAATATCTTTTAAGCGTTTGTTTAGTTAAACATACGCGTGCAAGGTTAGTTTTAGGTAGCTTCCCTTTCCCTTCCAGCTTCGTGGGATAAATAAGAAATCAGAAAGTAGCACCCACTCCTCCTCTTTGCGGTGAGGAAAACCCAGCGACAAGGTGGTCGCGTCACCGACAAAAATCTCTCGCTATAGTGCCATTCATATTCTTCATGTTGTTGCCAACCATGATTTGGAGGAACATAGGATGAACCAAGTGAGGTCCGCCCCATGTGCTGCCATTCACCCCATCCTTGATTTTCATATGGATCTTGAGGTGGAGAGTATCCCATCCATTCAACATTGTCATTTTCCACCGTATTCACCTCAGTTTGTATGTTGTTACCAGTTTGTCCTTCTTGTCGATTCTCTTCTGCATCCTCTTCTTCATCTGCAACATCATACTGAGTATCTTGATATGTTGCTCGGTGCTTAAATTTGTATTCCTTGTCTTCAGAGTCCCAAAAGTAACCCATCACAGTAAGAGTCTTCTGAGTAAACTCTTGATCAGTAGTAAATGTCACGTAAGGAATACCTGGGACCGTTACTTCAGCCTTTTTCAAGAGACACTGAATAAAAGAGGCATAATACAAAGTCGTACCACTAGTAGAATCGCGGAGTGCAAACATCCGACTTGTGAAGTAATGTGACCATTTAATGTGCTTTTTGTTTTTCAGCAGATAAATCAAATGAACTTCTGCTTGATCGACCCGAGAGAATCCTCCTTTCTTAGGTCGTAAAATGTGAGCAACAATCCATTGAAGAATTCTATAGTTTCAACAATCCCGTTGTGACTGTCTTGGGAAATAGGCTGCTACTCACAATGCTTTTCGAAAAAGGGTCTCGTAACATTGAGTTCAAAGACGCCTTAAACTCATAATCGTCAACAAATACAGTGTCTGTTACCTTAGGAAGACCTGCAATTTCTAGTTTAACCAAACTATTCCAAACAGATGCATTGACATAGTGCTTTTTACCACCAATCATATATTGAAAACAGTACCTTCAAACTTGCCCAGAATCCCAGTGTAAAACAGCTTGACCAAGTCTTCATTATACTTGGTATCACATTCCAGAAATTCATCAAACTTTTGAACATTTAGTATTTCAATAAATTCAGAGAGATGATAATCTTCAGCCCTCAATGGATAGTACACAAATTGTTTAACCACATAACGGTTTTGAAAATCTTTGTTGAATATCTCAGCTAAATCATCAGACAGTAAGGAAAGAGCATTTACTAGCATTGTCGATGTACCAACCCTTGATGTTGATGCTCTGGAGATCCTCTTTCCGGTAACCCTTTGTGAAGCAATTGAAGAACAATCTGTAAACTCAGATGAACAGTACTCACTTTGTAGAGGAAGATGAACAGTACGGAATCTTGATGATCAAGAAGACTAGACTGAAAAACCTTGGTTCTTATGTAGATAAAACCCTTTGAACACCTCTTTGATTGTAAGATTTGTTTGATTTGAAGAGAGTAGTGGCAATGGGTTTTTAGGGTTTGAGATTTTAAGGAGAGGAGAGGAGAGAGATGAGGAGACAATAGAATCAATGTGTTATGACATGCAATTGGAAAGTGAAACAAAGAAAATTAATGTAGTCAATTTTCTCAACAATGAAACGGCGCGCGTCTTCCCGAGGAAAAGAGACTCAGAGTTCATCAACGATGCGTCGACCAAAACAGGTCATGCGTCGGTGCACGCTGAGCGAATTTTGACAATTTCAAAAGTTTAACTGGATGCGTCGACCATAGGTCGGCCTGCACTGACCCGCGCCCACGTATGAGAAACATGATATTTCTTGAGTCGACCCATGCCATGTTTTGGTCGACTCAAACCAGGATAACATGGAAAAATGTATATTTTGAGCTACTAATGCAACAAGTAATAATAAATAACACACCATACACATGCCAATACTAAAAAATTGATCAAAAATACATTTAATCATGAATTAAACATCAATTCAAACCACATTTTGGCCATAATAGTTCACAAACATAATTAATCAAGAATAGAATTTCTAAGAAGGAACGATATTACCTCCGACAATTGATGATGGATGCCCTCACATATAGCTTAATCTTATCACTTATTGTTAGTTAAAAGAAATAAAGACAAGTAAAACAATAGAGCATGCAATCATATGATCAAACTCGATCCGAGATATTGAGAACACCAAGTTCCCTACGGATATTAAAGAAAGGCTCCGTCGCAAGAGGTTTAGTGAAAATGTCCGCAAGTTGATTCTTAGAATCAACATGCTCAAATACCACATCGCCTTTCTCTACATGATCCCTAAGAAATTGATGCCTTACTTCTATATGTTTTGTGCGAGAATGTAATACCGGGTTTTTGGTTAGGTTAATGGCACTTGTATTATCACACAAAATAGGAATACGTTTAAGTTAAACATTGTAGTCGAGTAATTGTTGCGTAAGCCATAAGACTTGAGCGCAACAACTACCAGCCGCAACGTATCCCACCTCGGCTTTTGACAAAGCAACAAAAACTTACTTTTTGCTATGCCAACTCACTAAGGAATTCGAGAAAAAGTGACAAGTACCACTAGTACTTTTCCTATCCGATTTGCAACCGGCAAAGTCGGAATCAGAATAGCCAACCAAAGAGCAATCGCTTCCTTTGGAGTACCAAAGCCCATACTTTGGAGTACCGCATAGGTGCCTAACTATGCGCTTCACAACTTTTAAATGCGACTCCTTAGGACATAATTGGTACCTAGCACACATGCTGACACTAAACATGATATCTGGTTGTGACGCGGTAAGATAGAGTAGAGAGCTAATCATACCTCTATATCTCTTGACATCTACATCCTTAGCATTTTCATCTCGACTCAAGTTGACACACGTAGGCATCGGAGTGTCAATCGCCTTTCAGCTAGCCATGTCGAAGCGCTTGAGTAACTCAAGACAATACTTCGTCTGGCTCACGAATGTCCCTTCATCGAGTTGCTTGATTTGCAATCCGAGGAAATAGTTAAGCTCCCCCATCATGCTCATCTCGAACTCTCCCTACATTAACTTAGAAAACTCCTTGACCATATTTGTGTTAGTGAAACCAAATATAATATCGTCTACATATACTTATACCAAAATTTGGTGTTTTCCTTGACGTTTAATGAAAAGAGTTGTGTCAACCTTTCCTCTAGAGTACCCTTGATCAAGTAAAAATTTTCTAAGACGCTCATACCAAGCCCTAGGGGCTTGTTTGAGACCATACAAAGCACGTTTTAATTTGTAAACATGATCGGGATACTCATGAGACTCAAATCCAGGAGGTTGGGCAACATAAACCCCTTCATTAATATAACCGTTAAGGAATGCACTTGTTACATCCATTTGAAATAATTTGAAGTTTTTCACACATGCATAGGAAAGCAATAGGCGTATAGCCTCGAGTCGGGAAACAGGTGCATAAGTTTCCTTATAGTCTATGCCTTCCTCTTGGTTATACCCTTGCACAACCAAGCACACTTTATTTCTAGTTATAACTCCATTTTCGTCGAGCTTGTTCCTAAACACCCATCGGGTGCCGATTACTCGATGGCCTCGCGGAGGCGGGACAAGGTCCCAAACCTTATTTCTTTTTAATTGATTTAACTCCTCTTGCATTGACAAAAGCCAATGTTCATCGAGTAAGGCCTCTTTTAAGTTTTTAGGCTCAACTTGCGAAACGAAAGCGGAGTAATAACATAAGTTACTTAGCTTAGAACGAGTTGTTACTCCCTTTGAGATGTCACCGAGAATGTTGTTGATTGGATGGTCTTTGGAAGACTTCCAAGCTGGAGGAAGGTCATCTTTATTAGATGGATGATCCCCCTCACTCTTCACTGGTTGGTGATCTTTTTCCTCCTCAACATGCACTGCTTTAGGTTGATCAGTCCCTTTATCAGTGTCCTTGAGTATGTCTTCAGAAGATACACCTGCACCATGAAAAGAACTACCTTTTCCGATATTTTTCGGATAAGACTCATCAAAAGTAACATGAACCGACTCCTCAACAGTAATCAACCTCTTATTGTAAACCCTATATGCATTACTAGACTGAGAATATCCAAGAAAAATACCCTCGTCGGCCTTAGCATCAAACTTACCAAGTGTCTCTTTACCATTATTCAACACGAAACACTTACAACCAAAAACGTGAAGGTGAGATACATTGGACTTTCTCCCTTTTAAAAGCTCATGCGGTGTCTTGTTTAGAATACGACGGATGAGCACCCTATTCAAAACGTAACAAGCGGTACTTATGGCGTCGGCCCAAAAATATTTTGGAAGTCCACTCTCATTGATCATAGTCCTTCCTAATTCTTCCAAAATTTTGTTTTTACGTTCCACAACCCCGTTTTGTTGAGGGGTACGTGGTGCGTAAAAATTATGATCAATCCCATGGCTTTCACAAAATGCTTCAAAAAGATCATTTTCGAACTCACCCCCATGATCACTTCTAATTGATATAATGTTTGTGTTCAATTTGTTTTGGGATAACTTGGCAAATCTTTCAAAGCCCAAAAAAGTATTGCTCTTGCTTGATAAGAAAATAGTCCAACAAAATCTAGAAAAGTCATCGACTATCATAAAACCATAATAGTTACCACCTATGCTTTTAATCCTAGATGGTCCAAAGAGGTCCATATGGAGGAGCTCAAGGGGTCTCGTAGTTGAAACAATGTTTTTAGATTTAAACGAGATCCTTGTTTGCTTCCCGATTTGACACGCATCATATAAGTGATCCTTTGTGAATTTGATTTTGGGCAAGCCGATCACTAGGTCTTTAGAAACTATTTTATTAAATAAATCAAAATTGGCATGCGTTAACCGTCTATGTCATAACCATGAGTCTTCACTCATGGTGACTGTCATACCCCAAATTTTGACCACCAAGACTTCCCATCATTGTGAGGATCATTACCACAATATGGATGTACTTCATGCCTCATCAATCTTCTCAAAGATTGTTGAGCATTCACCACAATCAAGAATCAGGGTTTTTGAGCCCTCCCAAAACATTTAGACAAAAGATCAATCAAGAAATGACATGGTCTTCAACTTGTTTAACCTCTTAAAACATCCACAAAGTATTAAGAGGACCCTCACATCAAAAATCAAGCACACAATTGTGACATTCCAAGTGTTTTGAGCCTCGAAACACCCGATGTCGCCAAATTAGGGTTTTGGACGACCGAGACCTCCAGAGTGAGATTTTCACAAGAGGATGAGCCAAGACTTCAAAACATGACTCAATATGCTCAAAATAACCCTAGGGATCCATTTTCAAAGATAAATGGCCCTCAAAGGATGCATTCCTCAAAAGTCGGGAATTAGGGTTTTACGCGCCGAACCGCTCCGGAGCCAAAAGTCAAAACATGACTTTTTGGCAAAAATGATCCTTATGAATCATATTTTTATAAAATATGACTTATAATGTCATTTGAACAAGAATTGATCAAGAAACATAGATAACTTGTAAAAGGGGTAATCTCGAAAAATTGAAAATTTTTCTGAGTTACTAAATTTGAATGATTTTGGTACCAACTTCCAAGGATCATAACTTGTGAACCAAGCAGCCATTTTGGGTGATCCAAAGCTTAATTTGTAGGTCTTACTACATTCTACAAAAGCTTCAACTACCTCAAACTCCAATTCTTCATGGATTTTAAGTTATGGAGTGATCAAAATGACAAAAATGAAGAAAGTGACATTTTTCAACACTTAGTAAAAATCTGCCTAAGTTACCAGCCCTGAACATCAATGTTCATGAGGATTTTTCAATGGAATCCAAATAGTTCCAAGACAAACTATGATCATACATGGATATTACCATATGAGGGCTCTTTAAAAAGTACAAGAGCCTCCCATAACTCAACCTGAGCAAGGAGATATGATCCATTGAAAATGGCATTTTTCACTGATTTTTGCAAGGCATATTTGTGCATTCTTGCTCGAATTGATCAATTTGTGCCATAACAAGCATGGTTATCCATCTGCACACCTCAAGGGGGAATAACCAAGGGACAAACACTGATCCACCAGCCTCACAAGTCCATGGATCTATGTTTAGGCATGACACTCCTAAAATTCAAGATGCCTTAAATGGTCAATTTTGTTTCCAAGCATTTAACTGATGCATAGAGGTGGAATTCATCAAGACAATGTTATCCAAGTTCAGTCAAGCCTTATCTCTGAATCAGAGAACCCCTAGCCTGTGCTCCAACCAAACCAATCACACACACACCTCATAAACATCATATATGAGTGATCCATAACACAAAATCACATCTGGAACATCAAATTCACAAAATCACCAGCCAATTACTCAAATTCTTGACAGAGTTGCAGTTGAGGTACCACAACCAATTCCAGCTCATTTCAATCCACTCCAAGCATTCAAACACACTCCTTGGCACCTAAGGAAGTTGTCCAGGTCATTGGAACCTAGCTGCAACAACTCCATCATCAAACTCGATCACCAGCTGCAAGAGGTAGGTCTCAACCCTTCAAACTCTATGATCCATGCATCATGAATGAATTTTTTAGTTACCATCTTGTTTATGCATGTATGTAGAGTAATAACCCTCAATCAATTGGCATGAATCCATCGTGTATGGAGTTTCATTGTGTTCATGCTGAAATTAGGGTTCTTGAGGTTTTATGTTGATTTCTTCCTCCATACTTAATATAAATGCAATTAAACCATATGGTTGTGATCCTTGTTAAAAAACGAACAATATTGGTACTTGAATCGTGCAAAACCATTGAGAAATCATGGAGAAAAGTGAGAACGCAAATCTGCAAAAATAGGGCACGCGGGAAGGAACTTAGTGTTCTTGGCGCCCTTTTTCAAAATTTTGAATTTTTGAATATTTTGATATTTTCGTTAATTGATTCAAAAATTAATTCCTCTTTGAATATTTGTGTTTTTGAATTGATTCATTTTCTCAAAATTCACAAAAATGTTTAAATATTTTATTTTACAAAAAATTCCAATTTATATTATTTATTTAAAATAGTTAGAATTTTTGTAATTAATTTCATTTTTATTTGTTTCTAAACATTTTAAATGAAATTCCCACTTTGATCTTTCAAAACCAATTGAATTTCAAACTTTCATGTGATTAAACATGATTTTTCAAAGTATACAATTTGTTTTTTAATATATTTGATATTTTATCATTTATTATTTCAATTTCTTTTGAAAAATGACATTTTAATTTAAAATTAGGGTTTCCTCTCGATTTTAAATTTTTAATCAACTGCCTCTTGATAGAGTGTAAGTCCCATCCCTTTGTAAATAAATAATTTGGGCCTCAGTCATTGTATAAGTCCTGATACGTTTTAAAAAATCTCGGCGGGATCGCCGTTTTCAAAACAATTTTCATATGGGCCTACCC
Organism: Lathyrus tuberosus; assembly: GCA_022829125.1. NCBI lineage: Eukaryota > Viridiplantae > Streptophyta > Magnoliopsida > Fabales > Fabaceae > Lathyrus > Lathyrus tuberosus. Next base: position 4,569,031 of record JALAZF010000305.1, read on the forward strand.
TTGTGTTGTAAGTCCCATTTCTTTTCTTTTTTAAACACTTTTGGGCCTCTAATAGAGTGTAAGACCCAACCCTCTTTTGTACATAAATAATTTGGGCCTCAGTCATTGTATAAGTCCCGATACAATTTTCAAAACAACGTTGCGATCACTGTTATTTCTGGGCCTCTCCTTGAGTTGTAAGCCCCATCTCTTGTACAAAAATAAACTTTTGGGCCTCTAATAGAGTGTAAGACCCAACCTCTTTGTAAATACAATAATTTGGGCCTCAGTCATTGTATAATTCCCGATACAATTTTCAGATCAACGGTACGATTACTGTTTTTCATCTGGGCCTCTCCTTGAGTATAAGCCCCCAATAATCTTTTCAAAACAACTTACCCTTTTGATTTAGGTTCAAATCATAGTTGTCATCAAAACTTTCTTTAATTTCTTGAACAACTAACCATACAGCTGTTACAATGGAAGCTTGCTCACCTGTAAGTTTTAGACAACTTTTTTTTTACATATTTGCACATATATATATATATATTTGTTTGTGTTGGAAGCTTACTCACCTGTAAGTCCTCCTACCCTCTTTTACGTATAGTATATATTTCATCTGTATATATATGCTTATATATTATCTGCTTAGAGTTTTCCCCGACAATTAGGTCTAGGATTAGATAAAGCCAGTGGTCACTCTTTCAACAGTCAAAACTAGTTCCCCATAGGAATTCCAGATACAGTCTTGCCTCCTCTTGGGCTTATACAATATGGAACAAAGAGAAAGGAATTATTCCCGGTGAAACTTTTCTCATACTGTCACTATTAGAAAATTGTCAAATAAATTCATTTCCCCCAGAGAGGATTAATTCCCGGTGAAACCTTGAATTTCTTCAAACCCTAGAACTGTTCACTAAAGAAAAGATTATTCCTGGTGAAACTTTTCTGGAACTTTTCTTAAGTTTGGACCCACAGGTTTCCTAAAAGCATCCCAGCCTACTCTTGGGCTTTGTACAAGGACCCTCCGGCTTCTTAGAAGTTCTCATGCCTTCTCTTGGGCCTAATACAAGGACCTTGAAGACCTCTTAAAGGTATAGGACATAACTTAGTCATCCTTTGTTAGAGCAGTCTCTTAAAAAGAGTCAAAACCTCAGACCAATTTAGGGTTGATTCCCATCCCTTAAAACACCAGCCTCCTCTTGGGCATCATACAAAGATAAACTCTTCCATACCAGAAGACTTGGACAGTCTAATCTCCTCTTGGATCTCAAATTCATTCTCAAGTTCCCTACAAACATAGGAAAAAACCCTGGTCATTTAATCAATCTCCAGTAGAGTTAAAAGCCTCACAAGATCTAAAACTCAGTCTTTCATCCTAAATTCCCCCGGCTAGGGTCAGTCTATCATCAGTATAACACTATCCCAAATCAGAACCTCAAGGTATCTGATACCTCAACTCTTCTGTAAATCCTCAGCAAGAGTTGATTCCCCATTTTGGACATGCCTCTGGATCTCAATAATCCTCAGCAGAAGCCAGCCTCCTCTTAAGCTTTGTATAATGATTTTCCTCAGCAGATTTATCCTTTTAAGCACTCTCTTGTTGAGTCAATCACCTTTTAAGCACTCTCTTGTTGAGTCAATCACCTTTTAAACACTCTCTTGTTGAGTCAATCACCTTTTCAACAATCTCTTGTTGAGCTAGTCATCTTTTCAGCCTCAATCTTGGGCTTTGTACAAGACACCATATAAACACTCTCTTGTTGAGTTAGGCATCTTTTCAGCCTCAATCTTGGGCTTTGTACAAGACACCATATAAACACTCTCTTGTTGAGTCAGTCATCTTTTCAGCCTCAATCTTGGGCTTTGTACAAGACACCCATAAATATCTTCAGCTAAGTCAGCCAAATATCTTTTAGCCTCAATCTTGGGTTTTGTACAAGACATATAAAATTTCCCTAAGCAGAGTCAATCTCTCTTTCAGCCTCAATCTTGGGCCTTGTACAAGACAAATCATACTCTCACCAGTAGAGTCAGTTTCCCCTTTTAGCCTCAATCTTGGGCTTTGTACAAGACACATACAAATATTCCCAGTGGAATCAAAAATCCTTTTAGCCTCAATCTTGGGCTTTGTACAAGATAAACAAAATATTTCTCTAGAAAATTCATCTTTTAGCCTCCTCTTAGGCTTTGTATAATGATATCCCCAAAAGAGTAAATTTTGTTTTAGCCTCAATCTTGGGCTTTGTACAAGACAGATAAACACTCTCTTGTTGAGTCAGTCTTTTCTAGCCTCCTCTTAGGATTTGTATAAGGACTTCCCTAGTGGAGTCAATCAATATCTTAGCTTCAACCTTGGGCTTTGATCAAGACACATACAAAAACCAAAATCCCCTCAGAGGAAATCAAAATCTCTCTGTAGGAAGACATTTCTCTGTGTTATCACACATCAAAACAGATAAAAACAAATAAACCCTAATCCCAGATAACTGCTGTAAGTGGCACACTTGTTGATTCAAATATCCAAGCTGTAGTCCATCTATTATCCTGGTAAATCCCCTTCTTTCATCTAATTGCTGTAAATGGCAAGCCTCTGGATTATTTACATCCACGCCACTGCCCCTCTCTTAGCATGAAAGACTCCTAAGAAAAAATGGCATTGCTCAACACTGAGTTAAAGTTTTCTCCTTCAGGACAAATCCCTCATAAAGGAAATTATGGCATTGTTGGATTCCCATATCCCAGTTAAAGTAATTCTCCTTTATAAACAGTTACCCAACAATTGTGATAAACAGACGAGATACCTCCCTTAGATATGACAAATTCTCTCTCAGTCAAACCTTTAGCTTCAATGTTGGGCTTTGAACAAGATACAAATACTCTTTAGCTTCAATCTTGGGCTTTGAACAAGACACCAAATATCTTTTCCTCCCATAGAAATAGGAGGAACTACGATTGCTCTGATTTCCCTGTTTTCTTCAACGAGAATACGTAGGCATAAGATTACGAAATCTTAGCGAGCACACCAATCAAAAACTTTAGGTCCAGTACCTTCACTCACTAATCAAAAACCTTAGGTCCAGTACCTTCATACCAAAAACATCGGAAAACCCGAAATCAACAATAACTCTCTCTCACTCTCTCTCAACACTCCCAAAGAAGAAACTTTCCCAACCCACAACAGACAAACACCAGTAAGTAGAAAGCAGTAAGGATAATTGCTAACAACCTGTGGATAACCATATATAGGATGGGTAATTGACAACTCCCCATTGTATAACCTGACCCCGGACCCCCCAATCTCTTTAAGCATTTGTTCAGTTAAACATTTGCGTGCAAGGTTAGTTTTAGATAGCTTCCCTCTCCTTTCCAGCTTCATAGGATAATTAAGAAATCAGAAAGTAGCACCCAACTCCTACCATTGCGGTGAGGAGAAACCCATGGCGATAAGGTGGTCGCATCACCGACAAAAATCGCACGCTACAGGAAAATGGCGACTCTGCTGGGGACACATTTTATCTATCTAGGACAAGGATTAGAATTCCTAAGAGGTCTAGGTTGCTAGCAATCATACTACATAATATATATATATATATATATATATATATATATATATATTGCTTTTCCTACTTGATATCCGTGTTTATTTTTCTGTCAATGAAAATGTGATTGATACGCATCTGGAAAGTTTGAGAGAAACCTAAGATAAGGGGTGGCATAGACGGGGGGTCTTATAGGGAGTGAATCCCGAATAAACGAACCTGGTAGACCACCAAATCAGATGAGGGCCCGTAGGATTCAGTATGCTAAACACGATCGTTGTGAAAGCAGAGTTTTCCTAATGCGACGCCTGTGAACCTGAGGATTTAGTAGGCGTTAACCTTATGACCACTTGGTAGTGCGATGACTATCGAAAATAGTTGATACGCGATACTTCACTCATAAGAGATTACCCTAGGATGCTCCTGCTCGCTCGGGTGAACCAGCTTGCTGTTGTTATCCCTAGGGGGTCAATGATTTTGGGAACCTTAGGATCCGTTCTAGAGGTACAAAAATTGACCAGAATACAACCTTTGGGAATGGGTAGAGCCATGACTCCATGCTCGTGACGTTGAACCCTTGAACCCATGTTTTTTCAATGTTTTTGTGTGCTGCATTCATGCATTCATTTAAAAAACTCTTAAACAAAGAAAAAAATCTTCTCCTTTCTCCTTCTCCTTCTTTTTCAGATTAAACTGAAACAATGATTACAAATATCAGAGAGAGAAAGATTGCGTTATGGATTTCGGTAGAAGAAAGACGCACAAGTACACCTTAAAGGCTCCAAAACTAGAGGATTTAAGGGGGTTGGCAAGGATGATCACCAACCCTGAGGCTTTCAGAGCTAAGTACAGAGGGTTGTTGTCTCTGTTAAGGGTACATGTAGTTGAAGGAATCCTGTCTACACTGATCCAGTTCTACGATCCAATTTATCACTGCTTCACATTCCCGGATTACCAACTGGCACCAACATTAGAAGAATACTCTCATCTGACTGATCTACCTATCACTGATCAAGCTCCTTTTTCTGGACTGGAAGAAATTCCAAAGGATTAGGTCATCGCAAGAGCCATTTGTTTGGAAGAGTCAGAAGTCAGTACTCACATGACCACCAAAGGAGGAATCCAAGGTTTACCATCCAAGTTTTTGGTGGAGAAAGCCCTGTACTTTGCCAGTATAGGGAACATTACTGCTTTCGAGGATATCTTTGTCCTACTCACATACAGGTTGTTCCTCTTTCCCTACATAGATAACTTTATTGATACCAACGCTGTTAAGATATTTCTGATTGGAAACCCCGTACCAACCCTGCTCGCAGATGGTTATCATTCTGTGCACTTAAGGAATCTGTATAGCGGAGGAATGATCACATGCCGTGTACCCTTGCTTTACAAATGGTTTATTTCCCATTTACCCAAGTCTGCTGCTTTTTGGGATCACAAGAGTACTCTACGTTGGTTGCAGAGGATCATGTCTCTTACCAACTCTGACATAGATTGGTATGATAGGATTTATGAGGGGATAGAGATCATCGACAGTTATGGAAATTTCCCTAATGTACCCCTCATAGGAACTAAAGGAGGAATCAACTATCATCCAATTTTAGTTCGCCGTCAACTCGGATACCCGATGAGGCATATCCCGCATAATGCTCATCTAGAAGGTCTTTTCTTCAATGAAGGGGAAAATGACAGAGCACTAAAGAAGGAAATAGTGCATGCTTGGCAACATGTTCACGAGAAAGGAAGAGAGTCTCTAGGAAGACTAAACTGTACCTCTGTGGAACCTTATCTCCACTGGGTGCAAACTAGAGCTCTCAAGATGAGGATGCCTTACCCTCATCAAGAAGTTTTTTTGTTAAAGGAATTTGTCCTGTATTTCATGTCTAACACGGAAAAACTACAGGTAGCTCTCAACAAAGTTCAACGTGAGAAGAGCTCTTGGAAAAACAAGTATCGTATCCTTAATGTGGAGTGTACCAAAGTTTAGGAACTGCTAAAAGAAAAAGATGCTCTGATTAAGATACTAGAACAACATGTTGTGGAGAATCAAGAAGACCGAAGAAATTTGTTCGCTCATTTCACTTAGCAAAGGACTGACAACCCGACAACGGCTGAAGAGCCCCGGTCAAAGAAAAGGAAAATACCAGAACCAGCATCTGAGTTCTCTTCAGAGAGGACTCAGGATCCATAAGTTTAGACATTTCCTTTTACATCACTTTGTAAAATACAGTATTTTCCCTTTCTGCAATCTTTCCAATTCAATAAAAAAAAGGGGTTTCCCCCACTATATGATATTTGCAATCTATTTGTTGAAGTTTCTTTTTGATTAAAGCAAAAAAAAAAAATATATATATATATATATATATAACTTTGCATATCATTCATCATTCTCACATAACGCGTTCTTCTTATCTCCGAGTCTCACGTATGTGTCACGATTCTAGAGTCAAACTGTCTCATTCGTACAATACTCGGGCCAATCGACAAAAGAAAATGGACGATCTCGAGGTTGAGAACAGAGAGCTGAGAGAAGAAGTCGACGCTCTGAAGGAAGATCTGAAAAAACTTCACAGTGACATGCAATCCCTAACAACAGCTCAGAGGCATCAACAATGGACTGTGATTTCAGAGATCACATCTACACCCATAGTGGAAACATATGATCCTCGGTACAACATACCTAAAGATCGCCTCTGGGGCATGCCTATCAACTTTGTCCCTGAGGGATACATTTCGCCAGTCACTGAAGACCCAGAAACTGCAGCAGGAACCGCTGGGCCTGAAGGTTACAAACTTCGGGAAAGCGAAGATGCAAGAGTCAAGACAGCAACTCCTGAAGGTTACAAGCTTCGGGGCATGGAAGCACCAAGAGTCACCGTTGTAATGACTATACCACAACCAGTGGTACACACTGTCCCGGAAGGACAGATTCCAAAGGTAATTCTTGGTGGAAACGAAGACATGTATGAAAGAATGAATGAGTTCTAGGAGCAATTCCTGGAGATGCAGAAGGAACTGCATGACATTCGCGGTCAGGATTTATTCGGAAAGGACGCTGCAGATCTCTGTCTGGTCCCTGTAGCGAGCGATTTTGGACGTGGTTCTTAAGCACTGCCGCTCTGGGGTACTACAGGTCGATTCATTTTTTATCCTATTAAAGCTGATGAAGGAAGGGAAATAGATGTCTCCAACTAACCCTGCTTGCATACTGATGTTAAACAGTCAAGACTGTTGGTTTACAGATGCGGTTTAGATTGTGGGCCTCTCTCTGCTTATTTTGCTAAAAACGTAGTTTCGACGGGATCATGTTATTTGGTAGGATGTTAGGACTGGTGCTTTTTTATTGATGTGTGAAGGTATGGGATTTTGGGTTTTTGATTAGTGTGCTCGCTAAGATTTTTATAATCTTATGCCTACGTATTTCCGTTTAACGAAACAGGGAAATCAGAGTGATCGTAGTTCCTCCTATTCTATGGGAGGAAAAAGTTGTTTTGGTGTCTTGTTCAAAGCCCAAGACGTGAAGCTAAAGGTGATTTGTATCTTGTTCAAAGCCCAAGATATGAAGTTGAAGGTGATTTGTATCTTGTTTAAAGCCCAAGATGTGAAGCTGAAGGGTTTTGGCTTGAGAGAGAATTTGTCATCTCTAAAGAGGAGTTGTTGATGTTTGTAGACTGCGGCGAGGCACAACTTTGATGCTAAAAGGTTAATTAACTCAACCGGGGTTTTCCTTATATAAAGCCTAAGAGGAGGCTATTGGGGTTAACTCAACAAGAGAGTTTTTGTATCTCGTATGAAGCCCGAGATGGAGGCTGAAAATTTGGTTGACTCAATAAGAGAGTCTTTTATACTTAGTAAGAGAGTGTTTTTGTATCTCGTACGAAGCCCGAGATAGAGGCTAAAAGGGTTTGACTCAACAAGAGAGTCTTTTATACTCAACAAGAGAGTGTCTTTGTATCTCGTACGAAGCCCGAGATAGAGGCTAAAAGGGTTTGACTAAATAAGAGAGTCTTTTATGTGTCTTATACGAAGCCTAAGACGGAGGCTAAAAGGTTTTGACTCAACAAGAGAGTCTTTTATACTCAACAAGAGAGTGATTTCGTATCTCGTACGAACCCGAGATGGAGGCTAAAGGTGTTTGACTCAACAAGAGAGTTTGTTATCTGTCTTATTTGAAGCCTAAGACGGAGGCTAAACAGGTTTGACTCAACAAGAGAGTCTTTTATACTCAACAAGAGAGCTTGAAAAGGTTAGCTCCGCTGGGGAGAATCATTGTACAAAGCCCAAGAGGAGGCTAACTGTGCTGGAGACTGTTTGAAGTTGAGTGACAGGTCCAGTATGTTGGATAAAAGAGAAAATCAGTTCTTATAAAGAGACTGATTAAAGGTGAGGTTGTCCTTTGGTATTGATTAGCAGATCGGGGTTATTTCCTGTTCTTTAAGGCAATGGGAAATCCAAAGGGTATTGAGACTGTCCAGGTCTACTGGTGTTTTGAGAAATCGATTCTCGGATAAGTGAATGATCTTTGTATGATGCCCAAGAGAAGGCTGGTATTGTTAAGGGATTAAGGTCTAGACTCTTTTGAAAAATTGTTCTATTAAGATGACTTGTTTCTGTTCCTATACCTTTAAGAGGCCGTCGGGATAATTTGTACAAAGCCCAAGAGAAGGCAGAAAAACTTTTAAGAAGCCGAAGGGACAATTTGTACGAAGCCCAAGAGGAGGCTATCTTCGCTTAGGAAGAATCATTATACAAAGCCTAAGAGGAAGAATTATTGTACAACGCCCAAGAGGAGGCGGAGATGCTTTTAAGAAGCCCGTGGGTCCCCAAACCCCGAGAAGTTCAAGACAGACTATTCATAAAGAATAGATCAAGCCAGGAAAGTCTGAGAATTTGGAAGAAACTCAAGAGATGCCATTCACGGAGAAAAGATCATCTCTGGGGAGATAGAGTTTCCTTGACAATTTCTAAAGAGGACAGCCGAAGAAAAGACTGTATCTGGTGCTCCTATAGGGGATCTAGTCTCATTTATTTCTAAGAGTGATCAGCGGGGCTTTACCTAGTGCTAGAGGTAGTTGCCGAGAAAGACTCTAAATAGCTATACTAGTATTACACGGTATATAAAGTATGTGAAAGAAGACTTACAGTGAGCAGCCCCACAATACAGTTATATATATATATAAGCGGATAAAGAAAGCGGGTAAACACTTACTCGGTTGTAGAGCTTCATGCTGTTTTGTTAGTTGTTTAAAAAAGAAAGCTTTGATAATAATATTATATTCAAAATTAAAGGAGAAAGTGCCTTGAAAAGATTGTCGGGGCTTATAGCTCAAGGAGAGGCCCAAGGTTTTACCAGTGATTGCACTGTTGTTTTGAATTTGTACAGGGACTTATACAAGTAACTGAGGCCCAAAAAGGTTTTCTGTACAAAGGGATGGGTCTTACACTCTCTCAAGAGGCCCAAAGGTTTATTTTTATACAAGTAGTGGGGCTTACAGCTCAAGGAGAGGCCCAGGGTTTGATTTTAAACTGGCAATCGCGCTGAGATTTTCTTTTAACGCAAAGGGACTTATACAATATCTGAGGCCCAAAAATGGTTTTGGTTAAAAGTGGGTTGGGTCTTACACTTTAATAGAGGCCCAAAGGGTGTTATAATGGGTCTTATAGCTCAAGGAGAGGCCCAGATGATTTATTTTAAACGGGCGATGATCGCGCCAAGATTTTTGATAGTATCGGGACTTATACAATACACTGAGGCCCAAAATGTTTTTATCTACAACAAGGATTGGGTCTTACACTCTATTAGAGGCCCAAAGAGTTTTAAAGAAAAGAAATGGGGCTTATAACACGAGGGTAGGCCCAGGTAATTTTATTTTTGAACTGGCGATCGCGCCGAGATTTTCTTTTAACGTAGAGGGACTTATACAATATCTGAGACCCAAAAAGGTTTTAATAAGTGATGAGGGTTGAATTAATCAAAAACCCTAATTTGTTTTCAAAATGTATTTTAATTGAATAAAAAATTCAATTAAAATGATCAAAATTGTTTAACATGTGGAAAACAAATTGTGATTTTGGATTAATGTTTCAAAAATCAAGTTTTGACCTACAAAATGATTAGAAATCATTAACATTTGCAAAATCAAGAAGAAAATAATATTTTAAATGTCAAAAACATTTAAAATATTAATTCTTTGCAAAAATATCAATTATATGAAATAAATAATATTTTTGGGATTTTTTGGTAAAATAAAATATTTTAACATTTTTGTGAATTATTAAAAAAAGAATCAACTCAAAATCATTAAAACTCAGAGAGAAAATAATTTTTGAATCAATTAAATAAAATCACAAAATTCAAATATTCAAATTTTTGAAAAAGGGCGCCAAGAACATGGCAAGAACACACGCCCTTCCTCTGTTTCTGTAGATTTGCGTTTTCTATCTAATCTCACTGAATACTTGATTATATCATGCAATCTACATATCAATCTACACATTTCAACCTCACGATCATGTCTATGGTCTTTAATTTCATTTATTTTAAACATGGAATAAGAAATCAAAGAGAAACCTCAAGAACCCTAAATTCTGCATGAAGGTTCAGAAATTCCACACACGATTCAAACAAAGTAATTGATTGAGGGAAAACACTCTATGCATGATTATGAACATATGGCCAAATTATTGTGCAGCAAAAATTGCATGGATCATAGAGTTAGAAGAGCTCATGCTTACCACTTGCAGCTGGTGATCGTGTTTTGTGTTAGAGGTGTTACAACTAGGTTCCAATGATGTGGATAGCTTCCCTAAGTGCCATGAAGTGTGTCTGGATGCTTGGAGTGGATTGAAATGATCTGAAACTTGAGATGGTACCCCAACTACAAATCTGTCAAGAACTTGAGTAATTGGCTGGTGATTTTGTGATTTTGGTGTTCCAGATGTTATGTGAGTGTTTGGATCACTTCTATGTGATGTATGTGAGGTGTGTGTGTGATTGGTTTGATTGGAATTGCTCTCAAACTCAAAACCCGATAGTGACTTGCTCTGGAAGGCAAATTTGGAGTGAAAGAAGAGATTTTGAGGAAAGCATCTGTTTGATGGCTTTGGTGTACTCAAACTGATCACAAATGAGCTCTATTTATAGTAGAGCAAGTTTGTTTTGCAAGGAATAGTGAATGACAACTGCTGCATAGGTTTGGCCAATGTTGAGCAATGAGAATCCAAGTCTCCTCTAGCCATTGACTAGAGGTTAGGGCACAGGCTGTTGGTTCCCTTGGTCTTGGATAAGTCTTGACTGAATTCAGTTGGGAATGGCTCAGTCCATGCCACCTTGGTGTATGCATTGAATGCTCCAATCCAAAATTGGAGTCTTGTCCCTCTTTTAGGGATTTCTAGGTCTAGCATGCTATTTTTTGTTCCAAAGACTTGGGAGGCTTGGGATCATAGTTGGTTCCTCCTTGGTCCCCCTTGAGGTGTTCAGATGGATAGAGTTGCTTGCCCTTTGCAAAATTTGGGCAAATCGAGAAAAATGCACAAATCTGCCTTGCCTTGACAGTTTTCAGCAAGGCATATTGCCATTGTCATATCTCATGGCTCAAGTGGAATTTGATGGAGTTCTTGGCCATTTTGGAAAGCCCTCATATGATACAACAACTGTTTGATCATATTTGGTTTTAATACTCTTTGGATCCAAGTGAAAAATGCCCCTACATTTGGAAAAAAGTAAGGCAGATTCTGACTTAGTGAAAATTTCACTAAGTGTTGGAAAAAAGTGACATTTTCACTTTTTGTGATTTTGGTCATTCCATAACTCAAAATACATGATGAATTATAATGAGGTGTAGTTGAAGGTTTTGTAGAGGGTAATGAGAGCTACAAATCCAACTTTGGATGGGGGAAAATGGCCTTGTGGTTTAGGAGTTATGATCCTCAAAGTTGGTACCCTAGCCACTTTGATCCATAACTTAGAAAAATTTCTAAGTTTTTATGGTTACCCTTTTACAAGTTATCCAACTTTTCTTGATTTTTCTTGATGAATGATGGTTCCAATCATACATTAACATCATTTTAGGGTCAAAGAACCATAATTGTGAAAATTCTCAAAAAGTCAAAGTTTACTTTTGTGCACAGTTGACTTTTTTTCAAATGAATTCCAAACTGTGCAATCCTCTATGAAATCAAGTCCTTGACCTAAATCAAACTTGATGGATTGATTTCATAGGTGTTATAGGGTGTATTGGATCATGTCCTAGGGTTTGGGAGCATGTCCTGGTCAAAAGTCAAAGCTACAGTTGACTTTTTCCGCGAAACCCTAACTGTGTTTCAGATGAAATTGAAACTTGTTGCTCAAGCTTCTTGGATCAATCCATTGTTGCAAATGGATCAATGTAGTGTGTTGGAGACCCTCAAATCATGTCTTGAGGTCTTGGCTCATGTTTTTTCCCAAAAGTCAACTTAGGGGTGAATTAGGTCAAGAAACCCGAATTCCTGATTTTTGATTAATGCATCCCCTAAAGTCAAAATTGACCTGATGATTGGGTCCATGAGGTTCCACGGAGTATTTTAGGTTATGCTTTGAAGCATTGGCTCATGCCCAGAGGAAAATTTCCATATGGAGGCCCTGGTCGACCAAAACCCTAATTTGGTGACACTAGCGATCTTGAGGCTTGATCCACCTAGCAGGGAGCAGCCTTGTGCTTAATTCTTGAAGTGGGAGTCCTCTTGATCCATTGGGGATATTTGAGAGGTTAGACAAGTTGAAGATCATGTCAATTCTTGATTGATCATTTGTCTGAGAGCTCTGAGAGGGCTTGAAACCCTAATTCTGATTGTAGTGAGTGCTCACCCATCTTTGGGGAGACTAATGAGGCATAATGACACACCCATATTATGATGATGATTTGCACAATGATGGGAAATCTTAGTGGTCAAAATTTGGGGTATGACAGATGCCCATATTTAATCTTCTTGGACCCAAAGGTATGAATGACGAAGGTATTCGGGCATTCGAGGTGCAAGAGGATTAAATATCTTAATACCCGAAATTTTGATGGTGGTTATGAATGGTAGCTTGCCCATTCATCTTCTTTTGCTAAGCAATGATGCTTAGAAAAGGTAAACTTCCCCTCGATCCTGGTTTCCTACCAAGGAACTGGTCTAAGTTTCTGAAATAAACTTCCCCTCGATCCTAGTTTCCTACCAAGGAACTGGTCTCAGTTGCCGATGTAAACTTCCCCTCGATCCTGGTGTCCTACCAAGGAACTGGTCTAAGTTTCTGAAATAAACTTCCCCTCGATCATGGTTTCCTACCAAGGAACTGGTCTAAGTTTCTGAAATAAACTTCCCCTCGATCCTGGTTTCCTACCAAGGAACTGGTCTCAGTTGCCGATGTAAACTTCCCCTCGATCCTGGTGTCCTACCAAGGAACTGGTCTAAGTTTCTGAAATAAACTTCCCCTCGATCCTGGTTTCCTACCAAGGAACTGGTCTAAGTTTCTGAAATAAACTTCCCCTCGATCCTGGTTTCCTACCAAGGAACTGGTCTAAGTTTCTTTTGTCAATAAACTTTCTTGACAAGGGACGCTATGTGTAGCGATTTTCCTCAAACTTCTCGCCAAATTTTCCTGGGGAGATGCTATTTGTTGGAAAAAGTTATGATGTCAGAGTTGCTTAGGAACCCAGTCATCTGAGTTGTAGAGGTGTACAAACTTCTCTGTTGGAGACGCCATTTGTCGAATCTACTGGGAAAACGAGTCTCTTGAGAGACTGCTTTCGCTTGGGGATATTGCATCATACTTTTCTAGGATTCTTCTCGGAGAAATGCCATATGATGTGATCTAATTTTGAGGTGTTGATGACCTTTTCATCAGCGTATTTTTTCGGAGAAAAACGATTGCATTGCCAAATCTCTGATTAAGAGGCTTTCTCTGGGGATTTTCCTTAATCCAGGAAAGCGAAGACATCATCTTCACTGGCGAAGAGTGATGTTTGGCGAAGGTTCTCTGGTCTTTCAGAGGTTCAAGTTATCAAAGTGGTCAAGGGCCAATTCTAATCTAGAAATAAACTGGAGGAGAGAGATTGTTCAGATGCAACATTTCCTGACGAAGAAAGAACTGACAACTCGATTGAGAGGACTTTTATCACTAGGGGATAAGACCGACTAGAGTGATAGTGATGCAATATGAATATGAATGTAAATCAATGATGCATGATGTATGTATGTATATGCTGACAAAACTGACGCGACATACAGACTAAAAGATGAACACGACTGGATACTCGGCCACAGCGGGAGATGAAAAGTATCACTGGTTCACGATAGTAATTCTGCCTTGCTTAGGAGAAATAGTCCCTGTGGGGAACAACCGTTGGTCAGACTTAGGAGGTTAGAACTCTGCCGGGAGTGTCAAACGAAACATGGTCTCTGACACAGTTGATCCTTCGTTCAGATGTACTGGTTTAGAAGGAGTACTTTGATTCTGCACTTTGAAGCTCGATTACTTCTGGAGATGCGATCGATGTTCTTTCGATGTTCAACAGTCAAAAGAAATTGCCATCTTTATTTTAAAAGCAGAAAAAGTTTTTACAAGTAAATTCATTTTTGTTTTATTTCAAGAATCGTTAATCACATTAAAACGTCATTCTGTAAAGCTAAAACAAACGAGAATTGTAAACAAAAGCACTAGGGCTCAAATTTTATTGACAGGATGGAAATCAGCCAAATGCGTGATTCCATGGAGTATTTACAAAGTTTAGAAAATGGTAATTTACAGGGAAAAGAGCTACGTTGAAACATAACGACCACTATCCTTCTACCAACTTTGAATTCTAGACATCCTGAGCTTCTGTCGAAGATGACCTTAACTGGCATTTTCTTGTGGATGACGTAACTGTTGCTGAGGGATTTGCCCCTGTTGGACATAGTTACTTGCCATTATCCCTAATTTTTCCCTGGATTGTACTTTGAGATTTCCAATCCATCGGGATGATTTTTTTTATTTTGTCTCTAATTTTTGCCTGGACCGCCCTTTCAGGTTTTCAATCCACCGAGACACATTTTTTTTTTGTTTAGGCGAAGTATTTCTTGACTACGTCAACATTTGTGGGGTAGGAAAATTCCTCTCCGTCCATGGTTGCGAGTCTTAAGGCACCGCCTGAGAAAGCATTCTTGACCACGTAGGGGCCGTCATAATTCGGAGTCCATTTGCCCCGAGAATCAGTGAGAAATGAATGTATCCTTTTGAGCACAAGGTCTCCTTTCCTGAAGACGCGAGGTCGGACCTTTTTGCCAAACGCCTTCTTCATTCTTTGCTGATACAACTGACCGTGGCATAGTGTCGTCATTCATTTTTCTTCTATCAGATTCAGTTCGTCGTGTCTGCTTTGACACCATTCAGCTTCTGTAAGCTTAGCTTCCATCAATACCCGGATTGATGGGATCTTTACTTCTATGGGGAGCACTGCTTCCATGCCATATACTAGAGAGAAAATGGTTGCCCCTGTTGAAGTGCAGACAGATGTACGATAACCGTGAAGAGCAAAGCGTAGCATCTCGTGCCAGTCTTTATAGGTTACAACCATCTTCTGAATAATCTTCTTGATGTTCTTGTTAGCCGCTTCTACCGCTCCGTTCATCTTGGGTCGGTAGGGAGATGAGTTATGGTGTTCGATCTTGAACTTTGCCCACAACTCTTTCATCGTCTTATTGTTCAAGTTAGATCCATTATCTGTAATGATCTGGTTGGGAACGCCATAACGGAAAATGAGATTGTTTTTGATAAATCGGACCACCACTTATCGGGTTACATTGGCGTATGACGATGCCTCGACCCACTTGGTGAAGTAGTCAATGGCTACCAGGATGAACCGATGTCCGTTCGAAGCCTTGGGCTCAATCATGCCAATCATGTCGATTCCCCATATGGAAAAAGGCCATGGGAAAGAAAGAACTTTGAGATGCGTTAGCGGTACATGGATTTTGTCGGAGTATATCTGACACTTGTGACACTTCCTCGTGTACTTGTAATAGTCGGATTCCATGGTCAACCAGTAGTACCCTGCTCTTAGAATTTTTCTCGCCATTGTGTGTCCGTTGTCATGAGTGCCAAAGGATCCTTCATGAATTTCTTTTATCAGCATGTTTGCTTCTGGTCTGTCTACGTATCGAAGCAAGACCATGTCAAAGTTCCTCTTATAGAGTGTATCACCGCTCAAGAAGAAGCTGCCAGCCAACCTTCAGAGGGTTTTCCTGTCTTTTCTTGATGCCCCATGTGTGTATTCCTGTTTCTGAAGGAAGCATTTGATATCGTGATACCAAGGTTTGTGGTCTATGACTGCTTCAATCGTGAAGATGTAAGTGAACCGTTCAAGGCGCATCATGTCGATCTTAGGTCGGTCGTTCCATTGACCTACACTAATAATGGAAAAGAGAGTGGCTAATGCATTAGCCATGTGATTCTCATCACGAGGGATGTGATGAAACTTGATTCTGTTAAAGAAAGGCAACAACCTTCTCGCATAGTCTTTGTAAGGAATTAATCCTGATTGGTATGTGTTCCAATCTCCTTTGATCTGATTAATAACCAAGGCTGAGTCGCCATATACATCCAAGTTCCTAATCCTTAGATCAATCGCTTCCTCGAGACCCATGATACAAGCTTCATATCCGGTCTCGTTGTTTGTACACTTGAATGTAAGTCTGGCGGTGAAAGGAATGTGGGTACCCTGAGGTGTTATGATGATTGCCCAAATTTCGTTTCCGTAATGATTGACAGCTCCGTCAAAGATAAGTCCCCATTGGGAACCTGGTTCTGGCCCTTCACTGGGTAGCAGTTCATCGAAGTCTTTCATTTTTAGATACATGACATCTTCGTCTGGGAAGTCAAACCCAATTGATTCTTGATCGTCAATCGGTTGATGAGCCAAATGATCGGCTAAAATACTTCCTTTAACGGCTTTCTGAGCGTGGTACTCGATGTCATATTCTGTCAACAACATCTGCCAACGGGCAATCCTTCCCGTGAGAGCAGGCTTTTCGAAGACATACTTGATTGGATCCATTTCGGAGACTAACTAATTAGTGTGACGAATCATGTATTGGCGAAGAAGTTTGGCTGCCCAAGCCAAAGCGCAGCTAGTTTTCTCGAGCATAGTGTATCGAGTTTCGCAGTCGGTGAATTTCTTGCTTAAATAGTATATGGCAGACTCTTTCCTTTTGGTTTCGTCTTGTTGGCCAAGTACACAACCCATTGAGTCTTCCAAGACTGTGAGGTAGATGATCAGTGGTCTTCCTTCCACTGGGGGTGATAAAATCGGCGGATTCAACAGGTATTCCTTAATACTATTGAAGGCGGTTTGACAGTCCTCTGTCCAAACGTAATCCTAGTTCTTTTTAAGTAATTTGAAAATCGGCGCGCATGTCGCGGTCATGAGGAATATGAATCTGGAGATATAATTCAAACGTCCCAGGAATCCTCTGACTTGTTTTTCAGTTTTAGGAGAAGGCATTTCTTGAATGGCCTTGACTTTGTCAGGATCAACCTTAATTCCTTTCTGGCTGACGATGAAGCCTAAGAGTTTCCCTGAACGGACACCGAAAGTGCACTTATTGGGATTTAAGCGGAGTTTATACTTTCTCAACCGCTCAAATAGTTTTGACAGTTGGGTCACATGCTCGTCTTCTGTCTTAGATTTGGCAATCATGTCATCAATATATACCTCAATTTCCTTGTGTATCATGTCATGAAACAGAGTAGTCATGGCCCTTTGATAGGTCGCCCCGACGTTCTTCAAACCGAACGGCATTACCTTGTAACAAAAGGTACCCCATAGGGTAATGAACGAAGTTCTCTCCATGTCCTTCGGCGCCATTTTTATCTGATTATAGCCCGAGAAACCATCCATGAAGGAGAAAAGTTTGAATTTGTTGTACTGTCTACCAGCATGTCAATGTGTGGTAAAGGAAAGTCGTCCTTTGGACTAGCCTTGTTTAGATCCCTGTAATCGACACATATTCTGACCTTTTCGTCCTTTTTCAGAACGGGTACGATGTTGACTAACCATTGAGGATATTCCGATGTGGCGAGGAAACCCGCGTCAATCTGTTTCTGAACCTCCTCTTTGATTTTGATGGCCATGTCCGGGTGAGTCCGTCTCAACCTTTGCTTTACTGGCGGACATTCTGACCTTAACGGTAAATGGTGTTCCACGATGCTGGTATCCAACCCTGGCATATCCTGATAGGACCAAGCAAACACATCGGGAAATTCTCTGAGAAGCTTTGTTAAACTCTCTTTGGCTGTTGGACTGAGCAGTGCCCCAATCCTGATTTCTTTTCTCTCTTTTTCCGAACCTAAGTTTACCGTTTCTAACGGCTCTTTGTGAGGTTCAATGGATCTTTCCTCTTGTCTGATTAGTCAGGAATTCTCTTCTGGAATTTCGTCGTCACCTTCTTCTTCAGCCCCAAATACTGGGAATTCAAAGTCGGGAGAAGGCATCGGATCGTATGTTTCAACTGGGTTTAAAACAAGCAATTTGCATGACATGATGATTATTTTTTAGAAGAGATAGAGAGAATGAAAAAGTGTGTGCCGTGTATTTTTTTGTTTACTGCTTGTTTTTATTATTGATTTGTTTTTTAGGATTACCATTTTCTAAGAAAAAGCGAAAAGAGAAAACAACAATTAATGCGGAAACTACAGAACGACGTTATTTTATTAATGAACAAGTCGATTCTTGAAACTACAGCCCTAGAAAACAAAACTTTGTCGCTTTGGGCAAAGCGAAGAGGGATATTTACAGAGAGTGAGCCCTATCAAAATATTCGTTTCACCTGGGCAGGGTGAAAGGTTAAAGACGACAATTACTTTGACTTATGAACAATCTTCGGAACATCGACAGCAACCCGTTGGCGGCGAACTCCTCTGTGAATCACAAAGTCTGGTACTTTCCTTGATTTGTCTTCAGAAATAACACTGATTTCTGGTGGAGCAGGATCATTGGAATCTGTCTCCCAGGCAGAGTTGTCGTAGGAGGATTCCTCTGTTGTATTTTGCATAAGATTTGTACTCTCAGGCAAATCTCCCCATCCAGTTGGTTGGATGTCTTCGAACCTGATACGAGAGCTTTCAGGAGCAGTTTACTTGACCATATAGTCGTATTTTCCACTTGGTTGTCCCAGGGTGTCCCACACTTCTTTGGAACTGGAGGAGTCATCTCTTTCGATGACGTTGACCTCGGGATAAGCATAGTTGATGAATTCTAGTCCGGCAAGCTTTACCAATTCATCGTCATACTGGACGTTTTCTGAATGCCCTGGGTAATGATCCCATGACATGGGGGGGACACAGGTATTCCGTTCAATAATGCTCAGCTGATTTTCATTGTTCGGCTGATTTTCTTGCCCCAAGTCTCCTGGGTACGGCTGCTAGATAGGCAGGCCATCCATTGGGCCATAATAGTCGTGGTCAAAGTTGTCTTTCATCAGAGTGTCTTCCTCTAATGAATTTGGGGGAGCACGGCATCCTTCCGGATCACAATCTCCGTATAGTATTTCGACGTCTGACCTGGGTATAAATCTCGGACTCTGTGCGGGATAGCAAAATGGCGTAGACACCTCTTCCTGAGACATATAACCGTCCTCGTTAAGATAGGACTTCCATTCCTCATCCGTATCGGAGGGATCCTCCTCGTTGATAGTATGGACTGCTTGAGATCCTGGGTGAAGGAAACCTCCATTGTGGAAGAAGTCCTAAATGGGATGAAGATTTTCATCGTTAGCAGCGGTCTGGGTGCAGGTTGCATAAAAACCAAGACCCTTCTTTGTTTTATTATCAGTAGGAATGACAAGTTGTCCCCACCCTTTTGCAATGTTACTCTTGATCACTTTGAGAGCATCTCTGTATGAGGAAATCGAGGTTCCCTTCTCTGATTGACTCTCATTGCTCATCGAAAGTGCTTGGAACTGAGTTCCTACAACCTCCCCAGGTTCTATACAAGTAGATAATGACAGGTTACTCACGATCAAGGCTTGTTCTCCACAGACCGTGACGAGTTGATTGTTCTTGACGAACTTCAGTTTCTGGTGTAGTGTCGAAGTGACTGCCCCAGCCTGGTGTATCCAAGGTCTTCCTAATAAGCAACTGTATGTTGCCCGGGTGTCCATGACCTGGAAAGTGATTAGAAAAGTATGAGGACCGATAGTTATGGGAAGGTCGACTTCGCCAATAACTGCTTTCCGAGATCCATCAAAGAGTTTGACGATAACCTCACTGCCCCTCATCGGGGATCCCTTGAATGATAGTTACGTTAAAGTGGACTTCGGCATAACGTTGATGGCCGATCCTGTGTCTACCAGTACGCTGGCTAAAGCATTGTCCTGGCAGTTGACTATGATATTGAGCGCCATGTTGTGGCGTCTGTCCCCCTCTGGCAAGTCCTCATCACTGAATCCTAAGTTGTTACAGGAAGTGATGTTAGAGATGATGTTATCGAACTATCGTATTGACACATCCTGTTCCACAAAGGCCTGCTCTAAGACTTTCTGTAGAGCCTCTCTGTGGGCTTTGGAACTGAGTAAAAGTGATAGCACTGAGATCTTTGAAGGAGTTTGTAACAGCTGATCAACAATGTTGTATTCACTCCTTTGGATGAGCTTCAGCATCTCATCATTGTCCTTCAAAAGTTCAGGATTACTGGACTGACCGACTGGGTGATCAGGAGCTTTTGTTGGAAGTTCCTTTTCTTTGTTAGGTTCTCCAACTCCTCGGTTGAAGATTCGACCGCTCCGTGTTACTCGACCGATGTCCGCAATATTCACGACGGAGGGTAATGGAATTTCCTTTCCATTCTCGATTATTGTTGCACCGTATTTGTAAGGGATCACCTTAGCTGATTCATACGGTAATGGTCCTGGTAGATAGACAACTACATGAGCCTTCTGATTTTTTTGA
This sequence comes from Lathyrus tuberosus, assembly GCA_022829125.1. NCBI lineage: Eukaryota > Viridiplantae > Streptophyta > Magnoliopsida > Fabales > Fabaceae > Lathyrus > Lathyrus tuberosus. The sequence goes on from JALAZF010000305.1 coordinate 4,589,500, forward strand.
CTGTCGTAATTAACTTCAATCAGTTCCTGGTTAATAACTTTTGATCCGTCCAGTAGAGGGATGATGGTACAAACATCCTTGTTCTGTTGATGATCAGAGATTATGACAACGTCTCTGATTTGATCAGCAAAGTAGTCCGGCGTCCAGTCGATTGGCTCGGAACCCAGACATGGGTTAATCTCTCTACGATCCACCTGACCTTGAAGAGCTGCCCGCACAAGGTAGCATCCTTGGTTATTCCCCGAGCAGACACTACAGCGTTCATAATTATGTGGTGGCACCTGGCCACGCCCGCTTTAGATGCAGTGTAACCTCACTAGGTTAGTCCCCATAGATCGGACATCCTGACTTTGACGCCGAGTAGGGTTTCCATTAAGCACACTGATTTGTTGTGTGTCTTCATCCATATAGATCGGAAGCCACCAGTGGTTTAACAAGTGTTCTAAAGTTCTTTGGACGAGAGCGCACCCTTGGTTACTCTCACAACATCCTTTGCAGCTTTGATAATTATGAAAAGTGAGAAACCCAAGTTGAACCTGCCTGGCGTGTAACTCTACCAAGCTGGTATTCATTAGAAGAATATCAAAGATTTGAATCATGTTGATCTGATAAGGATTTCTATCATGGTAGTCCTGGATCCACCCAAGATCCATCTGACGCTGAATGGCCTCTTATACAAAAGAGCATCCCTGTTTGTTTACCGAGCAAGTCAGACAGGATTTGTAATTATGCCGCTGTAGATTATGATACTGGCTTTGCCTTGAGTGCATTGTAACCAAGTTGACATTCATTGCACGGATGTCGTGGTTCTGAATGATATTGCAATTTGTGTAGGTCATGTTGACTCCACGAATTCGGTGTTGTTGGATCCATCCGAGATCCAATTGTTCCTATAGAGCTGATTGCAGCACATAACATCCTTGATTGTCCTTAGAGCAGATATCACACTGGTGATAATTATGAGGTGGCACATGGCCGTATCCACTCTGTCTACAATGCATCTTGACCAAGTTGGCCCTTAATAAGAGTACATCGTGAATTTGATGGCTGTCGCTAGACTCTCCTTCTATCAAATTGACTATAGCTTTCTCGTGTTGAGGCAGCGGGTTTGTGAGAACATTTGGATTCGTATCTTTGAAAGATAAGACCCCGCTCCTAACAAGATTTTGCACGTCGGATTTGAAACTGAGGTAGTTTTCTATGTAATGCCCTGGTCCTCCTTGATGGTAAGGGCAAGTCTGATCCACCTTGAACCAAAAAGGTGGATTTTCTGGTACTGTAAGAGGAGACCTGGTTTGAACATGCCCCTTGACCAGTAGTAATGGGAACAGTTTTGCGTACAACACAGGTATAAGATAAAACCCTGGAGGTTGTACAGTACAGTTGTAGTTATATGGAGGACGGATCTGCTGAAGAGACTGTTGTGTCCTTTGTTGAAATTGTTGTTGATTAGGTTGGGTCTGCACAACCTGAGGTTGATACGTAGGAACAGGCGCGAGATTGATAGTAGGAGTTACAGCTGCTACTGGTTGGTAACGTCACCTTTGCTTTCCGAGAGAGATATTCCCAATATCCTGCTCTTTTTTCGTAGGGAGAGCACTACCGTATCATTTTGTACTACTTGATGATCCAGCGTCTTTCACTAAACGTCCTTCTCGGACGGCTTCCTCAAGACAAACTCCCATGCCCACCATCTCGGTGAAGTCACTGGGCGCACTGGCAACCATTCTGTCATAGTAAAATGAGCATAAGGTTTTAAGAAGATCTTTGTCATCTCTTTTTCCTTAAGAGGTGGAGAAATCTGGGCGGCGATTTCATGCCATCTCTGAGTGTACTCCTTAAAGGTTTCCTTGTCCTTTTGTGACATCAATCTGAGTTGATCTCTGTCTGGGGCCATGTCTAGATTATATTTGTACTGTTGAACGAAGGCAGCGCCAAGATCTCTGAACGTGCCGATCGTGGCGCGGTTTAAACCCATGTACCCTTTTAATGCGGCACCGGTTAAACTATCCTGAAAGTAGTGAATTAGTAGCTCCTGGTTCTTTGTTTGAGCTGACATTCGCCGAGCGTACATCACCAAATGGCTCTGAGGGCAAGAGTTACCCTTGTACTTTTCAAAGTCGGGTACCTGGAACTTGTGCGGAACATTCACATTGGGGACTAAACAGAGGTCTGCGGCGTCCTTTCCAAATAGATCCTGGCCACGAATGGCCTGTAGTTCTTTCTGCATCTCCAAGAACTGTTCCTGGAACTCACCCATTCTGTCGAACATACTTTCCCTCCTTCTAGAAGGTATTGGTGGAACTTGTCCTTCCGGGACAGTGTGTACCACGGGCAGTGGTATAGTCATCATGGCTGAGACTCTCGGTGTCTCCCGAAGTTTGTAACCTTCAGGAGTTGCTGTCATGCCCCTGGCATCTTCGCTTTCCCAAAGTTTGTAACCTTCAGGCCCAGCGGTTCCTACTGCGGTTCCTTGATCCTCAGCGATCGTCGGAACATATCCTTCCGGGATATAGTTGGGTGGCATGCCCCAGGGACGATCTTTCGGCATTTTGTACCTAGGATCATACTTTTCCACTATGGGCGTAGATGTGATCTCGGAGATCACAGTCCGTTGTTGTTGCATCTGAGCCTCTACTAGAGCTTGCACGTCGTTATAAAGCTTTCTCAAATCCACTTTCAGAGTGTTGATCTCTTCTCTCAACTCTCTGTTTTCTTCTTCGAGTTCATCCATCTTTTTCTGATGATTGGCCCGAGTATTGTACGAATGAGACAGATTGACTTTAGAACCGAGACACAAACGTGAGATTTGTAGGTAAGAAGAATGTGTTATGCGAGAATGATGAATGATATGCAATGATTATATTAATTGTATGTTTTTTGTTTATTCAAAGTAAACTTCGACAATTAGATTGTAAATATCAAACAGTGGGGAGACCCCGTTTTATTGAATTCAAAGGATTACAGAAACAGAAATACAGTAGATTACAAAGTGCTGGAAAAGGAAATCTAAACTAATGGACCCTGAGTCCTCTCTGAGGAGAGCTCAAGTGCTTGTTCTGGTGCTTTCCTTTTCTTTGACCGGGGCTCTTGGGCCATTGTCGGGTTGTCATTCCTCTGCCAAGTGAAAGGAGCGAGCAAACTCCTTTGGTCATCCTGATTTTCTACAACATGTTGCTCTAAAATTTCAATCAGAGCATCCTTTTCTCTTAATAGCTGCTGTATTTTCTTACACTCCACATTGAGAATACGGTACTTGTTCCTCCACGACCTCTTCTCCTGTTGAACTTTGCTGAGAGTAACCTGAAGCTTTTCCGTCTCAGACATAAAATAAAGGGCAGAGTCCCTTAATGGAAGAACTTCCTGACGAGGGTAAGGCATCCTCAGCTTGAGAGCTCTAGTTTGTACCGAGTGGAGATAAGGCTCCACCGAGACACAGTCTAGTTTTCCTAGAGACTCTCGTCCTTTCCTGTGAACGTGTTTCCAAGCATGCACTATTTCTGTCTTTAGTGCCCTGTCATTTTCTCCTTCCTTGAAGAAAAGACCTTCTAGATGAGCATTACGTGGGACATGCCTCATCGGGTATCCAAATTGACGACGAACGAGAATTGGATTATAGTTTATCCCTCCCTTAATTCCTATAAGGGGTACATTTGGGAAATTTCCACAACGGTCAATGATTTTGATCCCGTCGTAGATTCGGTTGTACCAATCGATGTCGGAGTTGGTAAGAGACATGATTCTCTGTGACCAGCGTAAAGTATTCTTTTGATTCCAAAATGCAGCAGACTTGGGCAAATGGGAAGTGAACCATTTGTAAAGCAAGGGTACACAACAGGTGATCATTCCTCCACTGTATAAATTCCTTAAGTGTACCAAATGATACGCATCTGCGAGTAAGGTCGGTACAGGGTTTCCAATCAGGAAAATCTTAATGGCATTAATATCTTCAAAGTTATTGATGTTGGGAAACAAAAATAACCCATAGGTGAGAAAAACAAAGATGCTCTTGAAAGCGGCCACGTTCCCAATACTGGAAAAGTATATGGCTTTCTTTGTCAAGAACTGGGCTGGCAAACCTTGGTGTAGCGAGCGATTTTGGACGTGGTTCTTAAGCACTGTCGCTCTTTGGGGGACTACTGGTCGATTCATTTTTTATCCTATTGAAGCTGATGAAGGAAGGGAAATAGATGTCTCCAACTAACCCTACTTGCATACTGAGTTTAAACAGCAGTCTGTTAAGTTACGGATGCTATATGGAAGTGGGGCCTCTTTCTGCTTACTTTGTTAAGGCTGTAATGTCGGGACTAGGTTATTGGTAGGATTGTTAGGACTGATACTTTTCGATTGATGAGTGAAGGTACGGGATTTTGGTTTTTGTTTATTGTGCTCGCTAAGATTTTTCTTTCAATCTTATGGCTACGTATTCCCGTTTACCGAAACAGGGAAATCAGAGCGATCGTAGTTCCTCCTATTCTATGGGAGGAAATGGTGTTTTGGTGTCTTGTGTAACACCCCCAATCTATACCCCCAATTAAATAAAGCGGTAAAAGAAAATTCAAAATTTCATCAGAGTATATCTAGAAATTCACAGCATAGACCGAGGGGTCACATCAATTTGAAACAAACATACAACACCTGCTCATAAAGATATGCAACACTCGCAGGTAGCAAATAAACAGAGGAACATAGTTCCTACTACCCACAATTCATATACAAAATAAAGCAGAAAATCTGTACTGAATCTCATATATATATATATATATATATATATATATATATATATATATATATATATATCATAAAAATTTTGTCATACATCAAGTCATACATGCACAAGCCAAAAGATATATATATATACATATACACATCAAACTACAAAACGATCCCCCTGACTACCCGGTGCCACATATCAGAGCCGACCGACAAAAGAATGAAGTCCTAAGCTTCACAAATAGACCTCCAGCAATCTAATCTGCAATGCCTCATAAAGCATTATAAAACAGCAGAAGGGTGAGAAACACAATCATAATATAATTGCATACAATTATATATAACACCGAAAATACACATATATACTGTTCTCACCACAACTCATACCAGAATTCAAACACACAACAACACAATGTATAATTCATTTTTCCATCACCATGGTATACCAACCAAGCACAATACAAGTATCACCAACCATATACGTATATCAATTTATCAATTTTATCCACAATTCCACACATAAACAAACCATTAATGATTTATGCAAATGCACGAGACCGACACAACGACTCTATGCATATGCACATGCGGGTACCGACTTCCAATATTTCTCATCACTAGTTCACTCAGGAACTCTGCTGGAATCATCGCTCGTTGCTGAGGATCACTCAAGTAACACCTCATCGGGCAAACGATGTTCCCCGTCGCTTTAGGTCCTCTTATTTTTTTAAGGCACGCAACGTTTATGGATCACTTTAGGTCCTCTTTGTATAAGGCACGCGATCCGATCGCTTTAGGTCCTCTTTGTATAAGGCACACGATCGTCTATAATCATCGCTCACACCCCACACGGGCACACGACGTTATAGCAGATTCCCTCTGGAACCAAACCGTCACTCAGGACGTCACAAGAATGCATATCATGATGCTCAGCATACAATGACCCATGACATTCAAATGCACACATATATGCAACCATCTCACTTACCATAAATCATGCTTGTAATTCAAGCCCAAAATAATGCATTTATACCATACAACAGCACGCAAATCATACCATAGCCATATCAACAGCACATTGCATAATACACACCAATTACACGCAATTAAAACGAAAAAAGTCGACAAAACGACACTATTCCAAATTACCGACATAATTAAATCGGCTAACAATCTCAAAATTATTATAATAAGAAAGTACAGTTCAATAGCTACTCAACGATACCAAGAATGTTAAAAACGGATAAACGGAACACAAGTTACGGACTAAACAAGAAAAGACATCGCGGAAAAACCCCATTTTACAATTCTCCTGACAATAGGTGTATTGCCCTGATCCATACGTGTATTACCCTGATTCCTCGCCCATTCCATACGCGTATTGCCCAAGGTCATACGCGTATGGGCAGAGACCATTTTTCCCCAAAATTCCCATTAAAATTCCAATACGCGTAATACCCTACATCATACGCGTATTGCCCTAAACGTTACGAGTACCATGCGCAAATGGATAGATGGCCGAGAAAATGAAGCTTCCATACGCGTATTGCCCTGTTTTCTTCAATGCCATACGCGTATTGCCTTGACCAATACGCGTATTGCCTTGAGTGATACGCGTATGGGCAGTGGAAATCCAGAATTTTTCTGCAGAATTTCTTCTGCGTTTTTCCAACCAAAATCAACCCATTTTCACCTATACACCAGAAAATTACCAATACAAGCCCTAGCAACATGTATCTATCATGCATCAACAATAAGGAACACTTAATACATGATTTCAACACATTTAATCGATTTCTAATCAATTTTTACATATTATGGTTTTTACTATATATTTCCATTTCAATCCAATAACAACCAAAAACATACATACATAATCATACACAAGCATATAATAATCAAGTTTCACACCCTTACACGATTTAATCGTGTTTAGAAAAGTCGGGAGATTGATTTCTTGATTTCCAAGTTTTTCTCTCTTTTTCTTCTCTTCTTCTCTTTTCTTTCCCTTTTCCTTCTTCTCTTTTTCTTTCTCTCTATTTTTCTCTCTTTCTATTTTCTATTTTCTAACTTAAGGAAAAATAAGATGAAATGACCAAAATACCCCTACACTCAAATATCTCGCAAACGTTCCTAAAACCCGATAAAATATCACAACAATGAAAAATAACATATTTCCAAATAAAAGTCGAAAATAAAATAAAATAATAATAAAATAATCAAAACGACTCAATTAAATAAAAACTGACAAAACTGGGGCGTTACAACTCTCCCCCACTTAGAAATTTTCGTCCTCGAAAATATACCTGAGACGAACAACTCTGGATATGACTCCCGCATCCGACTCTCTAACTCCCAAGTCAAATTGCCCTCAGCAGCGCCTCCCCACGCCACTTTCACAAGTGCAATATCCTTGCCCCTCAACCGCTTCACCTCACGATCCAAAATCCTAACGGGTAATGCCTCAACCGTAAGGTTCTCCCTTACCTCAACCTCGTCCATCGGAATCACATGCGACGGATCTGGAACATACTCAACGGAACCCCATGCAATTTCACAATCACACTGATGTAAATCTCAGCTAACCTCTCCAAAGAAAAACTGATGTCAATCGGAATGAAATGAGCCGATTTAGTCAGCCTATCAACAACCACCCAAATAGCATTATGCCCTTGCTGTGTATTCGGTAACCCTGTCACAAAATCCATGGAAATGCTGTCCCACTTCCACTCAGGAATATCCAACGGTTGCAACAAACCACTAGGCCTCAGATGTTCCACCTTTGATTTCTGACAAGTCAAACATGTATAAACAAACTGAGCCACATCTCTTTTCAAACCAGACCACCAGAAGATCTTCTTCAAACCTTGGTACATCTTATTAGCTCCCGGATGTATACTCAAATTACTCCGGTGTCCTTCCTCCAAAATCATCTTTTTCAACTCCACATCATCAGGAATACAAATTCTACCTCGAAATCTCAAAACACCATTAATATCCACTTTAAAATCACTATTCGCATCTTTTCCTCCAACCAACATCAAATCCACCAATTTCACATCCAACTTCTGTTTCTCACTAACAGTCATCAGAAAATCATTAGTAATCGTTAGCATTCCAAGCCTCACACTATCCGAAGTCACTTCACATACCAAACTCAAGTCCCTAAAAGCTTCCAAAAGTTCCCACTCCTTAACCATTAAAGCGGACATATGCAACGATTTCTGGCTCAATGCGTCGGCTACCACATTAGCTTTACCAGGATGGTAATTCAAGCCAAAGTCGTAGTCCTTCAAAAATTCCAACCATCTCCGTTGCCTCATATTCAACTCTTTCTGATCAAACAAATATTTTAAACTTTTATGATCACTAAAGACTTCAAACCTTGCACCATAGAGATAATGCCTCCAAATCTTCAACACAAAAACCACAGCCGGTAATTCAAGATCATGAGTAGGATAATTTTTCTCATGCACTCTCAGCTGCCTCGAAGCATAAGCCACGACCTTACCTCCTTGCATCAGAACACCACCTAGACCAATCAAAGAAGCATTACAATAAACCATGAATGGTTCATTAGGATTCGGCAAAATCAAAATCGGAGCTGTCGTCAATCTTCTCTTCAGCTCATTAAAACTTTCCTCGCACCGAATATCCCAAATGAACGCTTGCCCTTTACAAGTCAACTGGGTCAAAGGAAGTGCTAGCTTAGAAAAACCTTCAATGAACCTTCGATAATATCCGGCCAAACCCAAAAAGCTTCGAATTTCAGTAACAGATCTCGGAGCCTCCCATTGTAGAACTGCTTCTACTTTAGATGGATCCACAGAAATCCCATTACCTGAAATCACGTGCCCAAGAAAACTCACCTCCGACAACCAGAATTCACACTTGGACAATTTGGCAAAAAGCTTTCTTTCTTTCAAAACCTGCAAAACAATACGCAAATGCTCCGTGTGCTCCTCCCGAGACTTAGAATAAATCAAAATGTCATCAATAAACACAACAACAAATCGATCCAAATGTTCATGGAAAATACGATTCATGTACTCCATAAACACACCTGGCGCATTAGAAACCCCGAACGGCATCACAGAATATTCATAATGACCGTAACGTGTCCTAAAAGCCGTCTTCTGAATATCTTCCTCTTTTACCCTAATCTGATGATACCCCGGCCTCAAGTCAATCTTACTGAACACACACGCACCCACCAACTTATCCATCAGATCATCAATTCTCGGAAGAGGATACTTATTCTTAATCGTCGCCTTATTCAATTGGCGATAATCAATAAACAACCGCATACTTCCATATTTCTTTTTCACCAATAAAACTGGAGCACCCCAAGGAGAAACGCTTGGCCTCACAAACCTCTTTTCCAACAATTCATTCAACTGTTTCTTTAACTCAACCAACTCAGATGCCGACATACGATAAGGTGCCATAGAAACAGGTCTAGTACCAGTAACTAGATCTATAGAAAACTCCACCTCTCTCTCTGGCGGCAAGTCTGAAATATCCTCAGGAAACACTTCCGGAAACTCACACACAACAGGAAACACATCAAGTGACACTTGACTATCCACAGTCAAAGATGCAAACAACCCGAACAACTAAGCTTCATCCGCCAAAAGTCTCTTCAACTCTTTGGTAGATAAGAAACTCGAGTCTTCGTATTCCTCAAGAGAAGGAAACCTTACCAACTTATGATAACAATCAATATGGACCCTATTGAGTTGCAACCAATTCATTCCCAGAACCACATCTAGACCCTCCAACGGCAAACACACCAAATCCATCTCAAAGTCTTTACCATAAATGGTCAAAGGATAACTTAAACAAACCAAAGAAGTAGTTACTGACCCCATTGCTGGAGTATCAATAACCATCTCACCACCCATCGAAGACAACACAAGATTCAAACGCTTCGCACACTCAGACGAAATAAACGAATGAGTCGCTCCAGTATCAATAATAGCAACTAAAGAAGTACTATTAATAAAACAAGTACCTCTGATCAGACGGTCTGCACTTGAAGTGTGAGTTCCCGCCAAGGCAAAAACTTTCCCACCAGCTAGAGCTTGCTTTGGTTTCGGACACTTTGTACTAACATGCCCAAGCTCACCACAATTGAAACACTTCACCACGTTCCTCTTACAATCAGCTGCGATATGTCCCAAACCTCCACAATTCATACACTTCGTCATATCTTTCCTACATTCAAACTGACGATGCACTAGGTCGTCGCACCTAAAACATCTCGGAGGATTAGACATTCCTCCTCCACTTGACCTTTTCTCAAAATTCCCCCTTTGTTTACCCTTATCAGCTGGTGTTACATACGGACCACCACGGAACTGTTGCTTCCCTTTCCTCTCGCTCACACTCTTATAGTGAGTAGAACGAGCCTTACTATCCTCCTCATAAATCCTACAACAATCCACCAAATCAGAAAACCTCCGAATCCTATGATAACCAATGGCCTGCTTTATCTCAGGACGCAATCCTTTCTCAAACTTCACACACTTAGAAAATTCCACGGTCGCTTCAGCATAATGAGGATAAAACTGCACAAGTTCCACAAACTTAGCAATATAATCAACAACAGACATATTACCTTGTTTTAACTCCAAGAACTTAATTTCCTTCTTTCCTCTTACATCTTCAGGAAAATACTTCCTCAGAAACTCAATGTTAAACACAACCCAAGTGATCTCTTCCTCTGCAGCTTCCAACACATGACGTGTACTAACCCACCAATCATCAGCTTCTTCCAGTAACATGTGAGTACCCAGTCTCACCTTCTGATCCTCAGCACAATCCATCACTCAGAAAATTCTTTCAATCTCTTTCAGCCATATATGTGCACCATCAGGATCATATCTTCCTTTGAAGACAGGCGGTTTGTTCTTCCTGAACTCATCATTACCTGCAGCATTAGGTGCACCCTGCACAGCCCGAGCCATAGCTTGCATAGCAGCAGCCAAAGCAGCGTCATTCCTACCAGCTATATTCTGTTCATTTCCAATAACAGGAACTATGGTTAAACAAACAGCTCATCCAAACACCAAGACCGACAAGGACTGACACCAACTGACACGAACTGGCTCTGATACCACTTAATGTAACACCCCCAATCTATACCCCCAATTAAATAAAGCGGTAAAAGAAAATTCAAAATTTCATCAGAGTATATCTAGAAATTCACAGCATAGACCGAGGGGTCACATCAATTTGAAACAAACATACAACACCTGCTCATAAAGATATGCAACACTCGCAGGTAGCAAATAAACAGAGGGACATAGTTCCTACTACCCACAATTCATATACAGAATAAAGCGGAAAATCTGTACTGAATCTCATATATATATATATATATATATATATATATATATATATATATATATATATATATATATATATATATATATCATAAAAAGTTTGTCATACATCAAGTCATACATGCACAAGCCAAAAGATATATATATACATATACACATCAAACTACAAAACGATCCCCCTGACTACCCGGTGCCACATATCAGAGCCGACCGACAAAAGAATGAAGTCCTAAGCTTCACAAATAGACCTCCAGCAATCTAATCTGCAATGCCTCATAGAGCATTATAAAACAGCAGAAGGGTGAGAAACACAATCATAATATAATTGCATACAATTATATATAACACCGAAAATACACATATATACTGTTCTCACCACAACTCATACCAGAATTCAAACACACAACAACACAATGTATAATTCATTTTTCTATCACCAAGGTATACCAACCAAGCACAATACAAGTATCGCCAACCATGTACATATATCAATTTATCAATTTTATCCACAATTCCACACATAAACAAACCATTAATGATTTATGCAAATGCACGAGACCGACACAACGACTCTATGCATATGCACATGCGGTACCGACTTCCAATATTTCTCATCACTAGTTCACTCAGGAACTCTGCTGGAATCATTGCTCGTTACTGAGGATCACTCAAGTAACACCCCGTCAGGCAAACGATATTCCCCGTCGCTTTAGGTCCTCTTATTATTTTAAGGCACGCGACGTTTATGGATCGATTTAGGTCCTCTTTGTATAAGGCACACGATCCGATCGCTTTAGGTCCTCTTTGTATAAGGCACACAATCGTCTATAATCATCGCTCAAACCCCACACGGGCACATGACGTTATAGCCGATTCCCTCTGGAACCAAACCGTCACTCAGGACGTCACAAGAATGAATATCATGATGCTCAGCATACAATGACCCATGACATTCAAATGCACATGTATATGCAACCATCTCACTTAACATAAATCATGCTTGCAATTCAAGCCCAAAACAATGCATTTATACCATACAACAAGACACAAATCATACCATAACCATATCAACAGAACATTGCATAATACACACCAATTACACGCAATTAAAACGACAAATGTCGACAAAACGACACTATTCCAAATTACCGACATAATTAAATCGGCTAACAATCTCAAAATTATTATAATAAGAAAGTACAGTTCAATAGCTACTCAACGATACCAAGAATGTTAAAAACGGATAAACGGAATACTTGTTACGGACTAAACAAGAAAAGACATCGCGGAAAAACCCCATTTTGCAATTCTCCTGACAATACGCGTATTGCCCTAAGCCATACGCGTATTACCCTGATTCCTCGCCCATTCCATACGCGTATTGCCCAAGGTCATACGCGTATGGGCAGAGACCATTTTTCCCCAAAACTCCCATTAAAATTCCAATACGCGTAATGCCCTACATCATACGCGTATTGCCCTAAACGTTACACGTACCATACGCAAATCGACAGATGGCCGAGAAAATGAAGCTTCCATACGCGTATTGCCTTGTTTTCTTCAATGCCATACGTGTATTGCCTTGACCAATACGCGTATTGCCTTGAGTGATACGCGTATGGGCAGTTGAAATCCAGAATTTTTCTGCATAATTTCTTCTGCGTTTTTCCAACCAAAATCAACCCATTTTCACCTATACACCAGAAAATTACCAATACAAGCCCTAGCAACATGTATCTATCATGCATCAACAATAAGGAACACTTAAAACATGATTTCAACACATTTAATCGATTTCTAATCAATTTTTACATATTATGGTTTTTACTATATATTTCCATTTCAATCCAATAACAACCAAAAACATACATACATAATCATACACAAGCATATAATAATCAAGTTTCGCACCCTTACCCGATTTAATCGTGTTTAGAAAAGTCGGGAGATTGATTTCTTGATTTCCAAGTTTTTCTCTCTTTTTCTTCTCTTCTTCTCTTTTCTTTCCCTTTTCCTTCTTCTCTTTTTCTTTCTCTCTATTTTTCTCTCTTTCTATTTTCTATTTTCTAACTTAAGGAAAAATAAGATGAAATGACCAAAATACCCCTACACTCAAATATCTCGCAAACGTTCCCAAAACCCGATAAAATATCACAACAATGAAAAATAACATATTTCCAAATAAAAGTCGAAAATAAAATAAAATAATAATAAAATAATCAAAACGACTCAATTAAATAAAAACTGACAAAACTGGGGCGTTACATCTTGTTCAAAGCCCAAGACATGAAGCTAAAAGTGATTTGTATCTTGTTCAAAGCCCAAGATGTGAAGCTGAAGGTGATTTGTTTGTATCTTGTTCAAAGCCCAAGATATGAAGCTGAATGGTCTATTTGTATCTTGTTCAAAGCCCAAGATGTTAAGCTAAAGGCTTTTTGGCTTGAGAGAGAATTTGTCATCTCTAAAGAGGAGTTGTTTGTCACGACTGTTGGGTGACTGATTATAAAGGAGAATTACTTTAACTGGGATATATGAATCCAATAATGCCATAATTTCCTTTATAGGGGATTTTAAACCTGAAGGATAAGACTTTAACTCAATGTAGAGCAATGATATCTTTCCTTAGGAATTTCTCATGCTAAAAGAGGGACAGTGGCGTGGATGTAAATAATCCAGAGGCTTGCCGCTTACAGCAATTAGATGGGGGGAAAAAGGAGTTGTTGATGTTTTTATGTTGTGACCAAAGCATGATTTGATGCTAAAAGGTTGATTGTCTCAACTGGGGTTTCCTTATACAAAGCCTAAGAGGAGGCTAAAAGGTTGACTTTTCTAGGGAAAATGTTCTTTTTGTCTTGTACAAAGCCTGAGATTGAGGCTAAAAGTTTTTGACTCAACAAGAGAGTTTTTTGTGTGTCTTGCACGAAGCCCAAGACGGAAGCTAAAAGTTGTTTTGACTCAACAAGAAAGTCTTTTATACTCAACAAGAGAGTGTTTTTTGTGTGTCTCGTATGAAGCCCGAGACGAAGGCTAAAAGTGATTCAACAAGAGAATCTTTTATACTCAACAAGAGAGTGTTTTTGTATCTCGTACGAAGCCCGAGATGGAGGCTAAAAGTGTTTGACTCAACAAGAGAGTCTTTTATACTCAACAAGAGAGTGTGAAAAAGGTTAGCTCCGCTGGGGAGAATCATTGTACAAAGCCCAAGATGAGGCTAGGGTAGCTGTTTCAGTTCGAAATGACCAGTATGTTGGATAAAAGAGAAAATCAGTTCTTATATGAGTAATGTTATACTCATAGATTTGATCTGAGGGTTGGGATTATTTCATATTCTCTAAGGAAACGGGGAATCCAAAGGAGCTTTAGACTGTCCGAGTCTACGAGTTCTATCTTTTGTATTATGCTTAAGAAACAGTGATGGTGAGATCTAGACTCTTTGAAAGACTGTTCTATTAAGATGACTAATTTCTGTTCCTATACCTTTAGGAGGTCGTCGGGACAATTTGTACGAAGCCCAAGAGGAGGCTGGAAACTTTTAAGAAGCCGAGGGAATATTTGTACGAAGCCTAAGAGGAGGCTACCTTCCCGGAGGAAGAATCATTATACGAAGCCCAAGAGGAGGTTGTGAAAACTTCTAAGAAGCCGACGGGTCCTTGTACAACGCCCAAGAGGAGGCGGGGATGCTTTTAGGAAGCCTGCGGGTCCTTGCACTGAGCCCAAGAGGAGGCCGATGAACAGTTCCAGCAGGGGTTTCACATGGAACAATGTCCTTCTATATGTGAACTGTTCACGGGGGAATTCCTTAGATCTAGTTATCTAATGTTGATATAAAGAGGCGAGGTTTTGTCTAGTTCTAGAAATAGTTGCCGGGGAAACTCTAAATATCTATACTATTATTACACAATTGATATGAGTTTATGAAAGAAGACTTACAGTGAAACAGCCCCATAGTACAGTTATATACATATGAAAGCAGTAAATGAAAGCGGGTAAACACTTACTCGGTTGTAGAGCTTCCATGCTGTATTGTTAGTTGTTCAACAAAGAAAATTTTGATAACAATATTATATGCAAAATCAAAGGAGGAAGCGCTTTGAAAGGAAAATTGGGGCTTACATCTCAAGGAGAGGCCCAGGGTTTTATCTGTGATAGCACTGTCATTTTATACAAGGACTTATACAAGTGACTGAGGCTCAGGAAAGGTTTTCTGTACAAAGGGGATGGGTCTTACACTCTCTCAAGAGGCCCAAAGATTTATTTTTAGAGAATGGGGCTTATAACACGAGGGTAGGCCCAAGGGTTTGATTTTTCAACTGGCGATCGCGCCGAGGTTTTCTTTTAACACATAGGGACTTATACAATGTCTGAGGCCCAAAAAGGTTTTGGTTAAAAGGGGATTGGGTCTTACACTCTATTAGAGGCCCAAAAATGATTTTGAATGGGTCTTATAGCTCGAGGAGAGGCCCAGATGGTTTGTTTTAAACGGGCGATAATCGCGCCGAACTTTTGAAATACAACGGGACTTATACAATAAGTGAGGCCCAAAAGTTTTTGGTTTCAAAGAGGGGTTGGGTCTTACACACTATTAGAGGCCCATGAGTGTTTGAAAAATTTTTGTTAGGGTGAATATCAATAAAACCCTAATTTCATCATTTTTTTAATGTAATTATTCAAAGAAAATTAATAAAAATGATGAAAAATGCCAAATAAGTTTGAATAAACAACTTGTGATTTTGGTTTTAAGTTTGAAAAATGAGGTTTAATCACAATATGAATTAAAACTCACTTGGTTTTGATTTTCAAAGTAAATATTCACTTTTAAATGTTTAGAAACAATTAAAAAAGGAATTTATTCACGAAAATACTAATTATATTAAATAACTAATATAAACTTAATTTTTTTGTGGAATAAAATATTTTAACATTTTTGTGATTTTTTGAAAAAAGAACCAATAAAAAATAATTAAAATTGAAGGAGTTATTAATTTTCCAATTAATTAATAAAACATGAAAATATGAGGAAAATAGCAAAAGTGTTAAAAATACACAAAATGGCATGGGTGGGGTTTGAACCCACGACCTCAAGGTTATAGGGCGCGCGCCTTACCACTGGGGTGCTGATACATCCGTTGATTAAAACAAACCAACAAATATACAAGGCATGCCTTGTTTTTGGCCTGGCCCAAGGCAAAGCAAGGCAAGTTTTGGCAAGAAACGGGAAGGTCCATAACTTTCTCATTTCTCCATGTTTGGGACAAAATTTATATGCATCTGGCCTAGAATTTCACAAGGAATCCAATGGTGGTGGTATTTTTCTCAAATCATGATTCCTCCTCAAAATCCGATAGGGGTTTTGAAATAGGCCTAAAATTGCATTTTCTATGCTACACTTTGGTACAGGCATGAATTACATGATAAATTGATCCAAACACAGCATATATGACATATATAAGAGATACATGATCAGTGGACCTCAAAATAATGCATATTTTGGAAAGTTCAAGTCATGAGGCTTACCTCCTTTTGAGTTTTTTGGAGTTTTGATGCAATCTGTCAAGCCTCTTGTTCCAGAAATGGTTTGATGCTTTGGACACTCTCAAATGATCCCTTAGAAGCTTTTAGGGTGAGTGGAATCAGTTGGAACCTTCAAAAACACAAACTGGCCCTTTCTTGCAAAAGGGGTTAAAATGGCCAAAATAGCAACTCTCTCAAATGGTGTTCCAGATGGGGGGAACCATTTGGGACAGTTCAGGGATGTTATTTGGAGTGTGTTTGAGGTTTTATTTGGTTTGGAAAGTGACTGAATCAAGACATGGCTTGAAAAATGCACAAAAGGCCTAATTTGAGGTTTTGAGAGGTGACTTTGTGTTTTAAGGATTACAAGTCACTTGTGAGAGTTTGGACAGCTTATACATGACATATATGAGGTGTGTGTGTGATTGGTTTGGTTGGAATTGCTCTCTAACTCAAAAACTCAGAGTTACCTTGCTAAAGAAGGCATTTTTGCCAAGAGATAGAGATTTTGAGGAAAGCATCTGTTTGATGGCTTTGGTGTACTCAAACTGAGCACAAATGAGCTCTATTTATAGTAGAGTAAGTTTGTTTTAGGATTAATAGTGAATGGCAACCACAGCAGAGGTTTGGCCAATGTTGGCAAATGAGAATCCAAGTCTCCTCTAGCCATTGACTAAAGGTTGGAGCACAGACCTTTGGTTCCCTAGTTATTGGATCATTCTTGACTGAATTCAGTTGCACATAGCTCAGTCCATGCCACCTCTAAGCATCCATTAAATGCTCCAATCCAAAATTGGAGTCTTGTCCCTCTTTTAGGGATTTCTAGGTTTGGCATGCTACTTCTTGTTCCAAGGACTTTGGAGGATTGGTTCAGTGTTTGTCCCCTTTAGATTTGATCCTCAGATGTGTCCAAGATGATGACAAGGCTTGGAATTAACTGATTTTGCCAAATTGAGCAAAAATGCAAAATTCTGCCTAGCCTTGGCAGTTTTCAGCAAGTTATATTGCCCTTGTCATATCTCATGGCTCAAGTGGAATTTGGTGATGTTCTTGATCATTTTGGAAAGCCCTCATATGATACAACAACTGTTTGATCATAATTGGTTTTGATACTTTTTGGATCCAAGTGAAAAATCCCCCTACATTTGTGTCATACCCCAAATTTTGACCACTAAGATTCCCATCATTGTGGAAATCATCATCACAATATGGATGTACTATCTTGCCTCATCAGTCTCCCCAAAGATAGGTGAGCATTCACTGTAATCAAAATTAGGGTTTCAAGCCCTCTTAGAGTTCTTAGACAAAGGATCAATCAAGGAATGACATGATCTTTAACTTGTCTAACCTCTCAAACATCCACAAAGTATCAAGAGGACTCCCACTTCAAGGATTAAGCACAAGGCTGCTCCCTTCTAAGTGGATCAAGCCTCAAGATCGCCAGTGTCACCAAATTAGGGTTTTGGTCGACCAGGGCCTCCAGATGGAAATTTTCCTCTGGGCATGAGCCAATGCTTCCAAGCATAACCTATGATGCTCCAAGGGATATCATAAACCCAATCGTCAAGTCAATTTAGCCTCAGGGGATGCATTCATTAAAAATCAGGAATTAGGGTTTCTTGACCTAATTCACCCCTAAGTTGACTTTTGGGACAATTCATGAGCCAAGACCTCAAGAGAAGATTTGAGGGTCTCTAATGCACTACATTGATCCATTTTCAACAATGGATTGATCCAAAAAGCTTGAGCAACAAGTCTCAATTTCATCAGAGCCACAATTAGGGTTTCGCGAGAAAAGTCAACTGTAGCTTTGACTTTTGACCAGGACATGCTCCCAAACCCTAGGACATTGATCAATATACCCTATAACACCCATGGAACATGTCCATCAAGTTTTATTTAGGTCAAGGACATGATTTCCTAAAGGATTGCACAGTTTGGAATTCATTTGATAAAAAGTCAACTATGCACAAAAGTCAACTTTGACTTTTTGAGATTTTTCATAAAAATGGTTTTTTAACCCTAAAATGATGTTAATGTATGATTTGAATCATCATTCATAAAGAAAAATCAAGAAAAGTGGGATAACTTGTAAAAGGGGTAACCATAAAAACTTAGAAAATTTTCTAAGTTATGAAATAAAGTGGCTAGCTAGGGTACCAACTTTGGAGGATCATAACTCCTAAACCACAAGGCTGTTTTTCCCATCCAAAGCTTGATTTGTAGATCTCATTACCCTCTACAAAAGCTTAAAACTGACCTCCCTCCAAATTCCCCATGGATTTTGAGTTATGGAATTATCAAAATCACAAAAAGTGAAAATGTCACTTTTTTCCAACACTTAGTGAAATTTTCACTAAGTCAGAATCTGCCTTCACTTTTTCCCAAATGTAGGGGGATTTTTCACTTGGATCCAAAAGGTATCAAAACCAAATATGATCAAACAGTTGTTGTATCATATGAGGGCTTTCCAAAGTGACCAAGAACATCACCAAATTCCACTTGAGCCATGAGATATGACAAGGGCAATATGCCTTGCTGAAAACTGCCAAGGCTAGGCAGAATTTTGCACTTTTGCTCGATTTGGAAAGATCAGCTAATTCAAAGCCTTGTCATCATCTTGGACACATCTGAGGATCAAATCTAAAGGGGACAAACATTGAGCCAAGCCTCCAAAGTCCTTGGAACCAAAAGTAGCATGCTAAACCTAAAAATCCCTAAAAGCGGGACAAGACTTCAATTTTGGATTGGAGCATTTAATGGATGCACCAAGGTGGCATGGACTGAGCTTCCTTCAACTGAATTCAGTCAAGGATGATCCAACAACTAGGGAACCAAAGGCTTGTGCTCTAACCTCTAGTCAATGGCTAGAGGAGACTTGAGATTCCATTGGACAACATTGGCTAAACCTCTGCTGCAGTTGCCATTCACTATTGATCCTAAAACAAACTTGCTCTACTATAAATAGAGCTCATTTGTGATCAGTTTGAGTACACCAAAGCCATCAAACAGATTCTTTCCTTAAAATCTCTTCTTTCACTCCAATTTTGCCTTCTAAGGCAAGTCACTATCGGGTTTTGAGTTTGAGAGCTTTTCCAATCAAACCAATCACCCACACACCTCATAAACATCATATAGAAGTGATCCAAACACTTAAACAACATCTGGAACACTGATTTCACAAAATCACCAGCCAGTTGCTCAAGTTCTTGACAGATTTGCAGTTGGGTACCATCTCAAGTTCCAGATCATTTCAATCTGTTCCAAGCATCCAGACATACTCCATGGCACATAGGGAAGCTATCCAGATCATTGGAACCTAGTTGTAACACCTCTAACATAAAACACGATCACCAGCTTCAAGAGGTAAGCATGAGCTCTTCTAACTCTATGATCCATGCAATTTTTGCTGCACAATAATTTGGCCATATGTTCACAATCATGCATGGAATGTTTTCCCTCAATCAATTGCATTGTTTGAACCGTGTGTAGAATTTCTGAACCTTCATGCAGAAATTAGGGTTCTTGAGGTTTCTCTTTGATTTCTTATTCCATGTTAAAAATAAATGAAATTAAAGACCATATACATGATCGTGAGGTTAAAACGAGTAGATTGATATGTAGATTGCATGATATAATCAAGTATTCAGTGAGATTGGATAGAAAACGCAAATCTGCAGAAACAGGGGGTGGCGCGTGTTCTTGCCATGTTCTTGGCGCCCTTTTTCAAATATTTGAATATTTGAATTTTGTGATTTTATTTAATTGATTCAAAAATTAATTTCTCTCTGAGTTTTAATGATTTTGAGTTGATTCTTTTTTTAATAATTCACAAAAATGTTAAAATACTTTATTTTACTAAAAAATCCCAAAAATATTATTTATTTCATATAATTGATATTTTTGCAAAGAGTTAATATTTTAATTGTTTTTGACATTTGAAATATTTTTTCCTTCTTGATTTTGCAAATTTAATGATTTCTAATCATTTTGTAGGTCAAAACATGATTTTTGAAACATTAATCCAAGATCACAATTTATTTTCCACATGTTAAACAATTTTGGTCATTTTAATTGAATTGTTTATTCAATTAAAATTCTTTTTGAAAACAAATTAGGGTTTTTAATTAATTCAACCCTCACAAATCATTTTCAAACACTCATGGGCCTCTATTAGAGTGTAAGACCCGACCCTTTGTAAATACAAACAATTTTTGGGCCTCACTTATTGTATAAGTCCCTCTGTGTTAAAAGAAAACCTCGGCACGATCGCCAGTTAAAAAATCAACCCTGGGCCTACCCTGGTGTTATAAGCCCCATTTCTTTTCTTTAAACACTTGGGCCTCTTGAGAGAGTGTAAGACCCATCCCTTGTACAGAAAACCTTTCTTAGGCCTCAGTCACTTGTATAAGTCCCTCTATACAAATTCAAAACAACGATGCAATCATCGTTAAACCTTGGGCCTCTCCTTGAGCTGTAAGCCCCAACGTCTTTTCAAAGCACTTTCTCCTTTGATTTTGTATATAATATGGTTATCAAAGCTTTCTTTGTTGAACAACTAACCAAACAGCATGGAAGCTGTACAACCGAGTAAGTGTTTATATGCTTTCATTTACCGTTTTCATATACATATAACTGTATTGTGGGGCTGTTTCACTGTAAGTCTTCTTTCATAAACTCATATCAACTGTGTAATACTAGTATAGATATTTAGAGTTTCCCCGGCAACTACGTCTAGCACTAAGCCCTGTTGATCACTCTTAAATAGACTAAACTAGATCCCCATAGGATTACCAGATACAGTCTTCCCTCCTCTTGGGGTTAAACAATATGGAGATGTGAAAGGCATATTCTTTTTTAACCCTTTCTCAGACTGTCACCTTTAGAAGTTGTCAAAGAAACTCTACTCCCCAGAGATGATCTTTTCTCCGTGAATGGCATCTCTTGAGTTTCTTCCAAATTCTCTAACTTTCATGGCTTGATCCATTCTCGGTAAATGGCATGTCTTGAACTTCTCGGGGTTTCGGGACCCACGGGCTTCCTAAAAGCATCTCCGCCTCCTCTTGGGCATTGTACAAGGACCCGTCGGCTTCTTAAAAGTTTCCAGCGTCCTCTTAGGCTTCATATAAGGATTCTTCCTTCTGGAAGAGAGCTTCCTCTTGGGCTTTGTACAAATTGTCCCTCGACTTCTTAAAAGTTTCCAGCCTCCTCTTGGGCTTCGTACAAATTGTCTCGACGACCTCCTAGAGGTATATGAACAGAAAGTAGTCATCTTAATAGAACAGTCTTTCAAAGAGTCTAGATCCTACTACTGTTTCTCTAAGCATAGTACAAAAGATAAAACTCTAGACATGGACAGTCTAATTTCCTTGAGTCTTGAAGGCATTCTCAAACCCCTATCAAAAATAGGGAAAACACCAGAAGACTCGGACAATACCCTCAGAATTTCCCATTCCCTTAAAAAACAGGAAATAACCCTGATCCTCTGATCAAATCTCAAAGTATAGCCTTACTTTTAATCAGTCTCTTTATAAGAACTGATTTTCTCTTTTAACCAACATACTGGACCTGTCACTCAACTGAAACAGCCAACCTTTAGCCTCTATATCGGGCTTCGTACGAGATACAAAAAGACTCTCTTATTGAGTCAAAACTTACTTTTGCCTCTATCTCGGGCTTCGTACGAGATACAAAAAGACTCTCTTGTTGAGTCAAAACTTCCTTTTGCCTCTATCTCGGGCTTCGTACGAGATACAAAAAGACTCTCTTGTTGAGTCAAAACTTCCTTTTGCCTCTATATCGAGCTTCATACGAGATACAAAAAGACTCTCTTGTTGAGTCAAAACTTCCTTTTGCCTCTATCTCGGGCTTCGTACGAGATACAAAAAGACTCTCTTGTTGAGTCAAAATTTCCTTTTGCCTCTATCTCGGGCTTCGTACGAGATACAAAAAGACTCTCTTGTTGAGTCAAAACTTCCTTTTGCCTCTATCTCGGGCTTCGTACGAGATACAAAAAGACTCTCTTGTTGAGTCAAAACTTCCTTTTGCCTCTATCTCGGGCTTCGTACGAGATACAAAAAGACTCTCTTGTTGAGTCAAAACTTCCTTTTGCCTCTATCTCGAGCTTCATACGAGATACAAAAAGACTCTCTTGTTGAGTCAAAACTTCCTTTTGCCTCTATCTCGGGCTTCGTACGAGATACAAAAAGACTCTCTTGTTGAGTCAAAATTTCCTTTTGCCTCTATCTCGGGCTTCGTACGAGATACAAAAAGACTCTCTTGTTGAGTCAAAACTTCCTTTTGCCTCTATCTCGGGCTTCGTACGAGATACAAAAAGACTCTCTTGTTGAGTCAAAACTTCTTTTTTCCTCTATCTCGGGCTTCGTACGAGATACAAAAACACTCTCTTGTTCAGTATAAAAGACTCTCTTGTAGAGTCAACCCTCTTCAGCCTCCGTCTTGGGCTTTGTACAAGACACAAATCACTCTCTTGTTGAGTATAAAAGACCCTCTTGTTGGGCCACTAGTCTCCTCTTAGGCTTTGTATAAGAAAACCCCAGTTGAGACAATCAACCTTTTAGCATCAAAATTTGTGCCTCGTTCACAGTATACAAACATCACCAACTCCTTTTCCTTCATCTAATCGCTGTAAGCGGCAAGCCTCTGGATTATTTACATCCACGCCACTGTCCCTCTTTTAGCATGAGAAATTCCTAAGGAAAGATAGCATTGCTCTACACTGAGTTAAAGTCTTCTCCTCTAGGTTGAAAAGCCCCTATAAAGGAAATTATGGCATTGCCGGATTCACATATCCCGGTTAAAGTAATTCTCCTTTATAATCAGTCACCCCTGACAAACAGACCACTTTAGAGATGACAAGTTTTCTCTAAAGTCAACACCCTTTTAACTTCACATCTTGGGCTTTGAACAAGATACAAATAGACCCTTCAGCTTCACATCTTGGGCTTTGAACAAGATACAAATCACTTTTAGCTTCACGTCTTGGGCTTTGAACAAGACACCAAAACACCATTTCCTCCCATAGAATAGGAGGAACTACGATCGCTCTGATTTCCCTGTTTCGGTAAACGGGAATACGTAGGCATAAGATTGCAAGAAAAATCTTAGCGAGCACACTAATCCAAAACCCAAATCCCGTACCTTCACCCATCAATCGAAAAGCATCAGTCCTAACATCCTACCCCTGAACAGTCCCAGTATTTTTCACTCTAAGAAGAAAGAGGCCCCATTACCATATAGCATCCGTAACCTAATCGACCGCCGTTTAAACTCAGTATGCAAGCAAGGTTAGTTGGAGACATCTATTTCCCTTCCTTCATCAGCTTAATAGGATAAAAAATAAATCGACCTGTAGTTGTAACGCCCCAGTTTTTGTGTGTTTTTATTTAATCGAGTCTTTTTTATTATTTTATTATTATTTTATTTTATTTTATTTTCGACTTTTATCTGAAAATATGCTATTTTTCAATGTTGTGATATTTTATCAAGTTTTGGGATCGTTTGCGAGATAATTGAGTGTGGGGGTATTTTGGTCTTTTCATAATATTTTTCATTAAGATAGTAAGAATAGAAAATAGGAAGAGAGAGAAAGGAAGAGAAAGAAAAAGAGAAGAAAGAAAAAGGAAAGAAAAGAGGAGAAGAGAAGAAAAGTAAGAAAACTTGGGAAATCAAAGAAAACAACTTCTAGAATCGATTTAATCGGGTAAGGGTGCGAAACTCGATTATACTATGCTTGTGTATGATTATGTATGTGTGTAGTGGATTGGTTGTTGTGTTTTCATAGTTTCTATTCTAGGTCGACAATGAGAAATCGATGTTTTCGCGGTTGAAAATCGGTGTAAAACGTAGTAGAATACCTGTTATCATGATAGAGTTATGTTTTGATTGATATATGCTGGTTTGGACAGGTTTTGGTTGGGAAAACATCAATTTTGGATGATCTGGTGCGCTGCTGGGTTTTGCTGAATTCGCAGGTTTGCACTGCAAATGGCCAGCGAATGGGTGGCGAACGTTCGCGTGATGTTCGCACTGCGAACGTTGTATTATTTTTCATCCTGCCACTGTTTGCTGGAGGGTTCGTATTGCGAATGGGGTAGCGAGCATTCGCTAGGACGTTCGCGCTGCGAACGTTGAGAATTTTCTAGGCTATTTTGCTTCTGCCATTGTTCACTGGTACAATCGCACTGCGAATGAAGTAGCGAAGGACTCGCTAGGAGCTTCGCACTGCAAACATGACAGTTTATTCCAATTTGTTTGCTCTGTAACTTTAGATCCGTGAGCCGGTTTGAGGTGTGGTTTGATGCGTTAGAAAACTTGTGAAATGTACTTTATTATGATGATGGTTTTGAGATTGTTGGCCGATTAAATTATGTCGGGAATTAGAAAATATGTGGTTTTGTTGTCGACTTTTGCCGTTTAATTGGGTGAACTTGATGTGTATGTGCAATATGTTGTTGGTGTGGATATTTTATGACTTGTGTACTATAGAGAGATGTAAGTGCATGAAATACATATGGTGATAATGATTGGTGGCCTTAGGGAAAGATAATGAAATGTGTGGTAAGTGTTGATATATGCATGATTGTGGATGAATGCATGTATGTGAGCATATTAAATGTCATGGGTCATTGTATGCCAAGCATCATGATATGCATTGTTGTGACGTCCTGAGTGACGGTTTGATTCTAGAGGGAATTTGCTACAACATCTTGAGCCTTAAAAATAAGAGGTATGAATTGCCTTAAAAATAAGAGGACCGAAAGCGATGGTTATAGACGATCGTGTGCCCATGTGGGGTGTGAGCGATCGGATTGTGAGCCTTATACCGAGAGGACTTAAAGCAATCCATAAATGTCGTGCGCCTTATACCAAGAGGACCTAAAGCGACGGGGAGAACATCGTAGGCCCGACGGGGTGTTACTTGAGCGATCCTCAGTAACGAGCGATGATTCCAGCAGAGTTCCTGAGTGAACTAATGATGAGGAATATTAGAAGTCGGTACCGCATGGCATGTGCATAGAGTCGTTGTGTCGGTCTCTGTGCATTTGCATAAATCATAAATAGGATTGATTATGTGTGAGAATTGTGAATGGATTAATCGTGTGTGGAGTTGATATTCTTGGTGATAATTGCATTGTGTACGATTAATGTGCATTGACGTTAGATAAATGAAATATGTATGATGTTGTGTGGTATTTGGATTCTGTTGTATGTTTGTGGTGAGAAATCTATATGTGCATGTTTGTGTTAATATATAATTATATGCAACTGTATTATGATTGTTTTTCTCACCCTTCTGCTATTTTATAATGCTCTATGAGGCATTGCAGATTAGAGTTACTGGAGGTATCTTTGTGAAGCTTTGCGTCTTCATTCTTTTGTCGGTCGGCTCTGATATGTGGCACCGGGTAGTTAGGGAGGCCGTTTGTGATATATGTGTATTATGTATATATATACCTTTTGGCTTTTGCATGTACCACTTGATGTATGACAAACTTTTCATGATATATGTATATATGTTAATCAGTTTTAGATTTTCCGCTTTTATTCTAAATTCTAAAATGTGGGTGTAAGGAACCGAGTTCCTCTGTTGATTGCTACCCCACTGTGGCATATCTTTATGAGCAGGTGTTGTATGATTGTTTCAATACAATGTGATTCTCCCAGTCTATGCCATGACAATTTAAATATACTCTGATGAAATTTTGAATTTTCTTTTACTGCATTATGTAATTGGGGGTATAGATTGGGGGTGTTACATTAAGTTGTATTAGAGCCAGTTTGTATCAGTCCGTGTCAGTTGTGTCTGTCCTTGTCGGTTTTGGCGTTGGAGTGAGTGGTTTGTTTAACCATAGTTTCTTTTATTGGAAATGAACAGAATATGGCTGGTAGGAACAATGTTGCTTTGGCTGCTGCTATGCAAGCTATGGCTCGTGCTGTGCAGGGTGCACCTAATGCTGCAGGTAACGATGAGTTCAGGAAGAACAAACCGTCGGTCTTCAAAGGAAGATATGATCCTGATGGTGCACAGATTTGGTTGAAAGAGATTGAAAGGATTTTCCGAGTGATGGATTGTGCTGAAGATCAGAAGGTGAGACTGGGTACTCACATGCTGCTAGAAGAAGCTGATGATTGGTGGGTAGGTACACGTCATGTGTTGGAAGCTGCAGAAGAGGAAGAAATTACTTGGACAGTTTTTAGCCGGGAGTTCTTGAGGAGGTATTTTCCTGAAGATGTGAGAGGAAAGAAGGAAATTGAGTTTTTGGAGCTGAAACAAGGTAATATGTCTGTTGTTGATTATACTGCTAAGTTTGTGGAACTTGTGCAGTTTTATCCTCATTATGCGGAAGCAACTGCTGAATTTTCTAAGTGTGTAAAGTTTGAGAATGGCTTGCGTCCTGAGATAAATCAGGCAATTGGATATCAGAGGATTCGTAGGTTTTCTGATTTGGTGGATTGTTGTAGGATTTATGAAGAGGACAGTAAGGCTCGTTCTACACATTACAAGAGTGTGAGCGAGAGGAAAGGGAAGCAACAGTTTCGTGGTGGTCCGTATGTGACACCAGCTGATAAAGGTAAACAAAGGGGTACTTTTGATCGAAGGTTAGGTGGAGGAGGTATGTCTAATTCTCCGAGATGTTTTAAATGTGGTGAGTTGGGGCATCGTCAGTTTGAGTGCAGGAAAGATTTGAGGAAATGTACTAATTGTGGAGGTTTAGGACATGTAGCAGCTGAATGCAAGAGAAAGAATGTGGTTAAGTGTTTTAACTGTGGTGAACCTGGTCATATTAGTACCAAGTGTCAGAAACTGAAGCAAGCTCCAGCTAGTGGGAAGGTATTTTCTTTGACAGGAACTCAGACTTCAAGTGCAGATCGTCTGATTCGAGGTACTTGTTTTATTAATAGTACTCCTTTGATTGCTATTATTGATACTGGAGCGACTCATTTGTTTATTTCGTCTGAGTGTGCGAAGCGTTTGAATCTTGTGTTGTCTTTGATGGGTGGTGAGATGGTTATTGATACTCCAGCAATGGGGGCAGTAACTACTTCTTTGGTTTGTCTAAGATGTCCTTTGACCATTTATGGTAAAGACTTTGAGATGGATTTGGTGTGTTTTCCGTTGGAGGGTTTAGATGTGGTTCTGGGAATGAATTGGTTGCAATTCAATCGAGTTCATATTGATTGTTATCATAAGCTGGTAAGGTTTCCTTCTCTGGAGGAAGAGGAAGACTCGAGTTTCTTATATACCAAAGAGTTGAAGAGACTTTTGGCGGATGAAGCTCAGTTATTTAGGTTGTTTGCATCTTTAACTGTGGATAGTCAAGTCTCACTTGATGTGTTTCCTGTTGTGTGTGAATTTCTGGAAGTGTTTCCTGAGGATATTTCAGATTTTCCGCCAGAGAGAGAGAGGTGGAGTTTTCTATAGATCTAGTTCCTGGTACTAGACCTGTTTCTATGGCACCTTATCGTATGTCGGCATCTGAGTTGGTTGAGTTAAAGAAATAGTTGAATGAGTTGTTGGAGAAGAAATGTGTGAGACCAAGTGTTTCTCCTTGGGGTGCTCCAGTTTTATTGGTGAAGAAGAAGGATGGGAGTATGCGGTTGTGTATTGATTATCGCCAGCTGAATAAGGTGACGATTAAGAATAAGTATCCTCTTCCAAGGATCGATGATTTGATGGATCAGTTAGTTGGTGCGTGTGTGTTCAGTAAGATTGACTTGAGGTCGGGGTATCATCAGATTAGGGTAAAGGAGGAAGATATTCAGAAGACGGCTTTTAGGACACGTTACCGTCATTATGAATATTCTGTGATGCCGTTCGGGGTTTCTAATGCGCCAGGTGTGTTTATGGAATACATGAATCGTATTTTTCACGAGCATTTAGATCGATTTGTCGTTGTGTTTATTGATGAAATTTTGATTTATTCTAAGTCTCGGGAAGAGCACGCCGAACATTTGCGTATTGTTTTGCAGGTTTTGAAAGAAAGGAAGCTTTTTGCCAAATTGTCCAAGTGTGAATTCTGGTTGTCGGAGGTGAGTTTTCTTGGACACGTGATTTCAGGTAATGGTATTTCTGTGGATCCATCTAAAGTAGAAGCAGTTCTACAATGGGAGGCTCCGAGATCTGTTGCTGAAATTTGAAGCTTTTTGGGTTTGGCTGGTTATTATCGAAGGTTTATTGAAGGTTTTTCTAAGCTAGCACTTCCTTTGACCCAGTTGACTTGTAAAGGGCAAGCGTTCATATGGGATATTCGGTGCGAGGAAAGTTTTAATGAGCTGAAGAGAAGATTGACGACAGCTCCGATTTTGATTTTGCCGAATCCTAATGAACCATTTGTGGTTTATTGTGATGCTTCTTTGATTAGTCTAGGTGGTGTTCTGATGCAAGAAGGTAAGGTTGTGGCTTATGCTTCAAGGCAACTAAGAGTGCATGAGAAAAATTATCCTACTCATGATCTTGAATTAGCGGCTGTGGTTTTTGTGTTGAAGATTTGGAGGCATTATCTCTACGGTGCAAGATTTGAAGTCTTTAGTGATCATAAAAGTTTGAAATATTTGTTTGATCAGAAAGAGCTAAATATGAGGCAACGTAGATGGTTAGAATTCTTGAAGGACTATGACTTTGGATTGAATTACCATCCTGGTAAAGCTAATGTGGTAGCCGATGCGTTGAGTCGAAAATCGTTACATATGTCCGCTTTAATGGTTAAGGAGTGGGAACTTTTGGAATCGTTCAGAGATTTGAGTTTGGTTTGTGAAGTGACGTCGGATAGCGTTAGGCTTGGTATGCTGACGATTACTAATGATTTTCTGATGACGGTTAGTGAGAAACAGAAGCTGGATGTGAAATTTGTGGATTTGATGTTGTTGGGAGGTAAAGATGCGAATAGTGATTTTCAAGTGGATATTAATGGTGTTTTGAGATTCCGAGGTAGAATTTGTATTCTGGATGATGCGGAGTTGAAAAAGATGATTTTGGAAGAAGGACACCGGAGTAATTTGAGTATACATCCGAGAGCGAATAAGATGTATCAGGATTTGAAGAAGATTTTCTGGTGGTCTAGATTGAAAAGAGATGTGGCTCAGTTTGTTTATGCATGTTTGACTTGTCAGAAATCGAAGGTAGAACATCTGAGGCCTAGTGGTTTGTTGCAACCGTTGGACATTCCTGAGTGGAAGTGGGATAGCATTTCCATGGATTTTGTGACGAGGTTACCGAATACTCAGCGAGGGCATAATGCTATTTGGGTGGTTGTTGATAGACTGACTAAATCGACTCATTTTATTCCGATTGATATCAGTTTTTCTTTGGAGAGGTTGGCTGAGATTTACATCAGTGTGATTGTGAAGTTGCATGGGGTTCCATTGAGTATTGTTTCGGATCGAGATCCTAGATTTAGCTCGAGATTTTGGGAAAGTTTGCAGAAGGCTTTGGGTTCTAAATTGAGATTGAGTTTGGCTTATCATCCGCAAACGGATGGTCAGACGGAAAGGATGATTCAGTCGTTGGAGGATTTGTTGAGAGCGTGTGTTTTGGAACAAGGTGGTGCGTGGGATAGTTATCTTGCATTGATTGAGTTCACGTATAATAACAGTTTCCATTCTAGTATTGGAATGGCATCATTTGAAGCATTGTATGGACGAAGATGTCGGACACCGTTGTGTTGGCACGAATCTGGTGAGAGGACGGTGGTTGGACCAGAGTTGGTGCAACAGACGATGAAGAAAGTGAAACTTATACGAGAGAAAATGAAGGCCTCTCAGATTAGGCAAAAGAGTTATCATGATCGGAGACGGAAAGATCTTGAGTTCCAAGAGGGCGATCATGTATTTCTAAGGGTTACGTCGGTAGCGGGTGTGGGTCGTGCATTGAAATCGAATAAACTTACTTCTCGGTTTATTGGTCCTTACCAGATATCCGCGAGAGTGGGTGTTGTGGCTTATAGGGTGGCGTTGCCGCCGAATCTGTCGAATTTGCACGATGTGTTTCATGTTTCACAGCTTCGAAAGTATGTTTCAGACCTGTCGCATGTGATTCCGATGGATGAGGTTGAAGTAAGGGAGAACCTTACGGTCGAGGCATTACCAGTTAGAGTTTTGGATCGCGAGGTGAAGCGGTTGAGGGGCAAGGATTTTGCGCTTGTGAAAGCGGCGTGGGGAGGCGCTGCTGAGGGCAATTTGACTTGGGAGTTGGAGAGTCGGATGCGGGAGTCGTATCCATAGTTGTTCGCCTCAGGTATATTTTCGAGGACGAAAATTTCTAAGTGGGGGAGAGTTGTAACGCCCCAGTTTTTGTGTGTTTTTATTTAATCGAGTCTTTTTTATTATTTTATTATTATTTTATTTTCGACTTTTATCTGAAAATATGCTATTTTTCAATGTTGTGATATTTTATCGGATTTTGGGATCGTTTGCGAGATAATTGAGTGTGGGGGTATTTTGGTCTTTTCATAATATTTTTCATTAAGATAGTAAGAATAGAAAATAGGAAGAGAGAGAAAGGAAGAGAAGGAAAGAGAGAAGAAAGAAAAAGGAAAGAAAAGAGGAGAAGAGAAGAAAAGTGAGAAAACTTGGGAAATCAAAGAAAACAACTTCTAGAATCGATTAAATTGGGTAAGGGTGCGAAACTCGATTATACTATGCTTGTGTATGATTATGTATGTGTGTAGTGGATTGGTTGTTGTGTTTTCATAGTTTCTATTCTAGGTCGACAATGAGAAATCGATGTTTTCGCAGTTGAAAACCGGTGTAAACGTAGTAGAATACTTGTTATCATGATAGAGTTATGTTTTGATTGATATATACTGGTTTGGGCATGTTTTGGTTGAGAAAACATCAATTTTGGATGATCTGGTGCGCTGCTGAGTTTTGCTGAATTCGCAGGTTCGCACTGCGAATGGCCAGTGAATGGGTGGCGAACATTCACGTGATGTTCGCACTGCGAACGTTGTATTATTTTTCATTCTGCCACTGTTCGCTGGAGGGTTCGCATTGCGAATGAGGTAGCGAGCATTCGCTGGGACGTTCGCACTGCGAACGTTGGGAATTTTCTAGGCTATTTTGCTTCTGCCATTGTTCGCTGGTACATTCGCACTGCGAATGAAGTAGCGAAGGACTCGCTAGGAGCTTCGCACTGCGAACATGACAGTTTATTCCAATTTGTTTGCTCTGTAACTTTAGATCCGTGAGCCGGTTTGAGGTGTGGTTTGATGCGTTAGAAAGCTTGTGAAATGTACTTTATTATGATGATGGTTTTGAGATTGTTGGCCGATTAAATTATGTCGGGAATTAGAAAATGTGTGGTTTTGTTGTCGACTTTTGCCGTTTAATTGGGTGAACTTGATGTGTATGTGCAATATGTTGTTGGTGTGGATATTTTATGACTTGTGTACTATAGAGAGATGTAAGTGCATGAAATACATATGGTGATAATGATTGGTGGCCTTAGGGCAAGATAATGAAATGTGTGGTAAGTGTTGATATATGCATGATTGTGGATGAATGCATGTATGTGCGCATATTAAATGTCATGAGTCATTGTATGCCAAGCATCATGATATGCATTGTTGTGACGTCCTGAGTGACGGTTTGATTCCAGAGGGAATCTGCTATAACATCTTGAGCCTTAAAAATAAGAGGTATGAATTGCCTTAAAAATAAGAGGACCGAAAGCGATGGTTATAGACGATCGTGTGCCCATGTGGGGTGTGAGCGACCGGATTGTGCGCCTTATACCGAGAGGACTTAAAGCAATCCATAAACGTCGTGCGCCTTATACCAAGAGGACCTAAAGCGACGGGAGAACATCGTAGGCCCGACGGGGTGTTACTTGAGCGATCCTCAGTAACGAGCGATGATTCCAGCAGAGTTCCTGAGTGAACTAATGATGAGGAATATTAGAAGTCAGTACCGCATGGCATGTGCATAGAGTCGTTGTGTCGGTCTCTGTGCATTTGTATAAATCATAAATAGGATTGATTATGTGTGAGAATTGTGAATGGATTAATCGTGTGTGGAATTGATATTCTTGGTGATAATTGCATTGTGTACGATTAATGTGCATTGACGTTAGATAAATGAAATATGTATGATGTTGTGTGGTATTTGGATTCTGTTGTATGTTTGTGGTGAGAAATCTATATGTACATTTTTGTGTTAATATATAATTATATGCAACTGTATTATGATTGTTTTTCTCACCCTTCTGCTGTTTTATAATGCTCTATGAGGCATTGCAGATTAGAGTTGCTGGAGGTATCTTTGTGAAGCTTTGCGTCTTCATTCTTTTGTCGGTCGGCTCTGATATGTGGCACCGGGTAGTTAGGGAGGCCGTTTTTGATATATGTGTATTATGTATATATATACCTTTTGGCTTTTGCATGTACCACTTGATGTATGACAAACTTTTCATGATATATGTATATATGTTAATCAGTTTTAGATTTTCCGCTTTTATTCTAAATTCTGAAATGTGGGTGTAAGGAACCGAGTTCCTCTGTTGATTGCTACCCCACTGTTGCATATCTTTATGAGCAGGTGTTGTATGATTGTTTCAATACAATGTGATTCTCCCAGTCTATGCCATGACAATTTAAATATACTCTGATGAAATTTTGAATTTTCTTTTACTGCATTATGTAATTGGAGGTATAGATTGGGGGTGTTACAGTAGTAACCCCCAAAGGGCGACAGTGCTTAAGAACCACGTCCAAAATCGCTCGCTACAGAAAAGTGGCGCCCACCGTGGGGCCCGACTTTCCTTCTTTAGGGATTTCACTGGGATAGGATTTTCTTTTTTTGACTTCACTAGGATCTTAGGTCAAAACCTTTAAAGTTGGGAAGATACCACAGAATGGCGACTCCGCCGGGGAGCCATTTTTGTCAGGAACATAGGATTCATAGCTCTTTAAAGTCTAGGACTTTAGGACAAATATATATACTGCTTTTCCTAATTGATATCTGTGTTTATTTTTCTGCTAATGGGAATACGTGTGATGCCGCATGTGGAAAGATTGAGTATACACCTAGGAAAAACCTCTTTTAGTAGTGCATAAACTATCGGAAATGGTTGTCACGCGATACCACCCTCTTCTGATGATTCTTCGAAAAAACATCACCTAGCACGGTTCCCGGCCCGCTGGTCTTTTCTCGACAAGAATTGATGATTTTGAGAGACAGGTACAAAAATCACTAGTAAACCTTTGGGATGGGTAGAGCCTTGACTTCATGACAACGACCCTTTGACCCCATGTTTTTTCTATGTTTTTGTGTGCTGCATTCATGCATTCATTTTAAGAAAAATTAAACAAAGAAAAACCTTCTCTTCTAGTCTCTCTTTTTCAAATTAAACTAAGACAATGATTGCAAATGTCAAAGAAGAGGATGGCACTAATGGATTTCGGTAGAAGGAGAACTCACAAGTATACCTTCAAGGTTCCAAAGTTAGAGGATTTGAGAGGTTTGGCAAGGATAATCACTAACCCTAACGCTTTCAGAGCCAAGTACGGAGGTCTGCTACCTCTGTTAAGGGTCCAAGTAATTGAAAGAATCATGGATGCACTCATTCAGATTTATGATCCGGTTTATCACTGTTTCACATTCCCGGATTACCAGCTTGCACCAACGCTGGAGGAGTATTCTCATCTAACTGATTTACATATCACTAATCGAGCTCGATTTTCTGGACTGAAAGAAATTCCAAAGGATCAGACCATTGCAAGAGCAATTTATTTGGACGAGTCAGAAGTCAAGACTCACGTTACCACTAAGGGTGGCATCCAAGGTTTGCCAGCCCAATTCTTGATAAAGATGGCCCTGTACTTTTCCAGTATAGGGAACGTGGCCGCTTTTGAGAGCATCTTTGTTTTGCTCACCTACGGGTTATTTTTGTTTCCCAACATCGATAACTTTGTAGATATTAACGCCATTAAGGTTTTTCTCATTGGAAACCCTGTGCCAACTCTGCTCGCAGATACGTATCATTCTGTACACTTAGGAAATTTGTACAGCGGAGGAATGATCACATGCTGTGTACCCTTGCTATACAAATGGTTTATCTCCCATTTGCCTAAGTCTGCTGCTTTTTGGGATCATAATAATGCTTTACGTTGGTCGCAGAAAATCACGTCCCTTACCAACTCTGACATAGATTGGTGTAATAGGATTTATGACGGGATCAGGTTCATTGACCGTTGTGGAAACTTCCCCAACGTACCCCTTATAGGAACTAAGGGAGGAATCAATTATAATCCAATTCTTGTTCATCGTCAATTCGGATACCCGATGAGGCATGTCCCACGTAATGCTCATCTGGAAGGTCTTTTCTTCAAAGAAGGAGAAAATGACAGAGCACTAAAGATGGAAATAGTGCACGCTTGGAAACATGTTCATAAGAAAGGACGAGAGTCTCTAGGAAAATCGGACTGTGTCTCGGTGGAGCCTTATCTCCACTGGGTACAAGCTAGAGCTCTCAAGCTAAAGAGGCCTTATCCTCGTCACGGAGTTCTTCCGCCAAGGGAATCTGTCATGTACTTCATGACCGAAACGGAAAAACTTCAGGTTACTCTCAACAAAGCTCAACAGGAGAGGAGGTCTTGGAAGAACAAGTACCGCATTCTCAATGTGGAGTGTATCAAAATATAGCAACTGCTGAAAGATAAGGATGCTCTGATCGAGATTTTGGAGCAACATGCTGTGGATAATCAGGATGACCAAAGGAATTTGCTCACTCCTTTCACTTGGAAAAGGAATGAAAACCCGACAGCGGCCCAAGAGCCCCGGTCTAAGAAAAGGAAAGTACCAGAATCAGCACCCGAGTTCTCCTCAGAGAGGACTCGGGACCCATTAGTTTAGGTTTCTATTTCTGCATCTTATAATTTACTGTTTTTCCATTTCCGCAATTCTTTGAATTCAATAAAATGGGGTTTCCCCACTGTTTGATATTTGCAATCTAATTGTCAAAGTTTATTTTGATTAAACCAAAAAAAATAATTAATATAATCATTGCATTCATCATTCTCACGTCACATGTTCTTCTTACCTACGAATCTCACGTTTGTACCTCGGTTCTAGAGTCAAACTGTCTCATTCGTACAATACTTGGGCCAATCGTCAGAAAAGGATGGATGATCTCGAGGAAGAGAATAGAGAGTTGAAAGAAGAGATCGACGCTCTGAGAGAGGACATGAGAAAGCTTCGTAACGACATGCAAGCCATGACAGAAGCTCGGCTACAAAGAACTGTGATCTCAGAGATCACCTCAACGCCCATAGTGGAGAAGTATGATCCTAGGTATCAAATGCCGAAAGATCGTCCCTGGGGCATGCCTGTTAACTATATCACGGGAGGATATGTTCCGCCGATCACTGAGGATCAGGAAATCATAGCAGGAGCCGCTGGGCCTGAAGGTTACAAACTTCGGGAAAGTGAAGATGTCAGGGGCATACCAATAACTCCTGAAGGTTACAAACTTTGGGAAGCGCCAAGGTTCACTGCCGTAGTAACGGTACCACCCTCTGTGGTGCACACTGTCCCGGAAGGACAGACTCCGCAGATACCTCCTGGTAGAAAGGAAACTATGTTCGATAGAATGGATGAATTCCAGGAACAGTTCTTGGAAATGCAGAAGGAGCTGCAAGCCATTCGCGGTCAGGATTTATTTGGAAAGGACGCCGCAGACCTCTGCTTGGTCCCCAACGTGAAAGTTCCGCACAAGTTCCAAGTACCCGATTTTGAAAAGTACAAGGGTAACTCTTGCCCTCAAAGCCATTTGGTGATGTACGCTCGGTGAATGTCGGCTCAGACAGAGAGTCAGGATTTACTAATTCACTACTTTCAGGATAGTTTAACCGGTGCCGCCTTAAAATGGTACATGGGTTTAAACCGCGCTACGTTCAGCACTTTCAGAGATCTTGGCACTGCCTTCGTCCAACAATATAAGTACAATCTGGACATGGCACCAGACAGAGATCAACTCAGGTCAATGTCACAAAAAGACAAGGAAACCTTTAAGGAGTATGCTCAGAGATGGCGTGAAATTGCCACTCAAATTTGTCCACCTCTTGAGGAGAAAGAGACGACAAAGATTTTCTTAAAGACCTTGAGCTCATTTTACTATGACTGAATGGTTACCAGTGCGGCTAGCGACTTCACTGAAATGGTCGGTATGGGATTACCTCTCGAGGAAGCCGTCCAAGAAGGACGTCTAGTCAAAGACACTGGATGGACAAGCGGTACTAAGAAATACGGTAGTGCTGTCCCTAAGAAAAAAGAGCAAGATATTGGGAATATCTCTCTCGGAAAGCAAAGGCGTCGGTACCAATCGGTAGAAGCTCTAACTCCTGCTATCAACCCCACGCCTACGTATCAACCTTAGGTTGCACAGAGCCAACCTAATTAACAGCAATTTCAGCAAAGGACACAACAGCCTCTTCAGCATGCTCGTCCTCCATACAACAACCGTACAACACGGCCACCAGGATTTGATCCTATACCCGTATCGTACGCAGAACTATTTCTGTTGTTACTGGCCAAGGGGCATGTCCAGACTAAGTCTCCTCTTACAGTACCGGAAAATCCGCCTTTCTGGTTTAAGATGGACCAGACTTGCCCTTACCATCAAGGAGGATCAGGGTGTAGTACCCTAAATTTTGACCAATGTTTTTCTCATCTTTTGGATTTTTTTCTTGTGCTATTAGGGGGTGTCAGTCAGTATCTTTTGGGCTTTTGGGGGGGTCTGCTAGTGCATTTAGACTTATTTTGGGGTTTGGGTTTCATGTAAGGATTTTAATTAGGAATTTAAAAGTTTAGATAATATTTAGAATTTTGTTTAGATTTTTTATTATTATTATTGGTTTTTGATTAAATCTTTTGGTTGGCTTTTTATTTATTTATTTATTAATTAGGAATGATGTTTTTATTAATAATTAGGGTTTGTATTATATATTAAAATCTAGTGATGGGGGATATTAATGTTAAGGTATCTTTTTTATTTATTTATTTTATCCGGTTACTAATTAATTATTATCATTTATTCATATGGCTTGTATATTATTATTTTCTATTATGGATAATAGAATTTCCATTTTTTGTTTTTACTGGTTCATGTGGTTATTTATTATTTATTATGTATTTTTTATTATTGATATTAGTATTTTTGGGTATTAGGTCAATCTGATTGTGTAACAAATACAAAATGAATACAAAATCCAAATCGTACAAATCAATCTGAATCAAAATATTACAAGAAGGAACCCTAATTCTAAAATTACAACATAAAATCAATTCTAAATCGAATCATATCAGAAATTCCTAAAACGGATTCAATCAACAATAAATCCTAAAACCCTAATTTCTAAGTATATAAAAAACAGAAATTAAAATCAGACGGGGGGTTTTTTGGGGACGGAGAGTAGACAGAGTAGGACGAACCCAGAGCGGAGATCTTTTTGTCCACCTGCAAGGAAAAGAGGAGAGCGATTAGATTCGCAAACAGAGATAAAAGGATAAAATACAATAGTAAAGGTAAACGCAATCACTTAGCTCTCGTGATCTTTCGTTTGTTGCTGTGAATTAGTGGCGTTGGAGGTATTATCGTTGGGGTTTATGGGTTAAAAGGGGGTTAGGGTTCTTCAAGTAGGGTTAGGGTTCTTCATACTAGGGTTAGGGTTCTACCCAGAACCCTTAGGGTTCTTGGGGTTGGTTTGAATTCCTGGGTTTTGATGAAGGGCTAGGGTTAGGGTTCTAACTGAGGGGTTAGAGTTCTTAGGTTTTAGGGTAGGGTTCTTGGTTATTGCAATTCCCGGTTGAATCCCCAACCGGATTTTGGAAATTTGAGGGAGGTTTGGGGCGTCGCACGGTGGCCGGACGGCTTACCGGCGACGGAAATTTAGAGAGAAGGGGGAGCAATTCTGTGATCTAGAGAGAGACAGGGAGGGTAGAGAGAGAAAGAACAAGGGGAAATGAGGGAGGTTGTGGAGGAGAAGGGTTAAATATTCCATCGAACGTTCCCACCGATGATAGACACGTGGCCGTACGTGGCTCACAGGATTGTGGGACGGTTGACTCATTCCCTGGCGTGTGAGTACCGTATCCTTTGGTGGACTGTAAATCTCAACCATTCGAGGGGAGGATTTTGACCGGGTATGTCCATCTGACGCTCCTCATGGAACCAGCGCAGCGTCGTTGGATCAATCCAATGCTTCAGGAAGAGAGTCTGCGTTTGACTCTCCCCGTTGGATTCGTTGACCCTCTACTGGGCTCCGTCTCCAATGGGCTTCTATAAATTGCTGATAGCACCCCCCAACACCAAGCCCAGTTGCTCACTGAATACAAATCACACCCCCTGTTGTTCTTTATTAGTTAATTTAATTACTTAAGTTAATTAATAAATTAGGGTTAATACTAATTAGGATTTTTAATTTGCAGGGTTTTATTAGGTTTTCTTATCCATTAAATTAATTACTTAATTTAATTGGTTAATTAGGGATTTATTAGGGTTTTTATCATATAAATTAATTACTTAATTTATTTGTTTAGTTAGGGTTCTTGGGTTTTTTTTATCAATTAAGTTAATAACTTAATTTAATTGATTAATTAGGGATTTATTAGGGTTTTTTTATCAAATTAATTAATTACTTAATTTATTTGTTTAGTTAGGGTTCTTGGGTTTTTTTATCAATTAAGTTAATAACTTAATTTAATTGGTTAATTGGGTTGGTTGATGTATTGAAAGCAATTTGCTTTCTAAATGGGGATTAAATTTGGAGACTTTTATTAAGGAATTTTATGGTTGAATTTAAATTCGTATTTCACATATTCAACATATGTGGCTTTATAAGGAAATAGGAGTTGAATTAGTTTTTATCCTTTTTAAAAAGAGGGATATAAAAGGATTTTTCTAGGGATTTAAATTTGGGATAATGCTCTTGGTCCGAGAGCATAAATAATGGATTAGGGGATAGGGCTCTTGATATCCGAGAGCATAAATAATGGATTAGGGGATAATGCTCTTGGTCCGAGAGCCTAAATAAGGGATGGGATAAGGGATAGAGCTCTTGATATCCGAGAGCATAAATAATGGATAAGGGATAGAACTCCTTATCTAGGAGTATAAATAATAGATTAAGGGATAGAACTCTTGATATCCGAGAGTATAAATAAATGGATTAGGGGTAGAACTCTCCATTCGAGAGTATAAATAATGGATAAGGGATAGAACTCTCCATCCGAGAGTATAAATAATGGATAAGGGATAGAACTCCTTATCTAGGAGTATAAATAATAGATTAAGGGATAGAACTCTTTATCCAAGAGTATAAATAGTGGATTAAGTTTGGGTTTAGGATTAGAAGTGGAAATAGGATTAGGGGGTAGGAATAGGGGAGGTGAACTATGGTTACTCTGATCCTTCAAAATTGAGGGTACGTAGGCATAGGGTTGTAAACCCTAGCGAGTACAATAATAATAAACTTAGGATTCTTTTGTAAATAAATCATTTAGACAAACAAACAAGCATACCCTAAAATCTAGGGAGGATCCCATTGAGTACAATGGAGGTGAGGGGTGCCTAACACCTTCCCCTTGCTTAACCGACTCCCGAACCGTAGGAATCTCTGCCCTTGGGATTAAGAATTTTAGGTTTATCATTTATTTCCCTTAAAAAAATATGATGGCAACTCGAAAATTTTTAGCCGGCCGCGACAGCTGGCGACTCTGCTGGGGACTCCTTTCTAGAGAGAGTCCATCCTAGCCTTAGGATTTAGGGTTGTGTTTGTCTTGGGTGTTTATTTTTGTTTTTATGTTTTTATTTTATTTTTATTTTATATATTTATTTATTATACTTAACCCTTGTGTTGTTTATTTCTTTTTTGTCATCATGCAAGGGATTGGGGCAAACAAAAAAAAAGTGTGAAGCTAAAACCCAAAGCTTGGAGGATAACCCTAGAACATGACGTGGAACGGAAATATTTTTGGTGGGGATGCGACATCCCCAACCATGCATTGATGCCACACTCAGAATAGATCCTTCCAAAGTTGTCCTCACGAAAGGGTTATCCCCTGACGTAGTGGATGATTTGGATGTGGTCCGAGACTCTGAGAACCTTTAACCTACCCCACACCAATCTATGGAGACCCTATGTATTCAACCCTCAAGGGTTGTTACTAGGGTCCTACCCCAAATGAGACTTATCCCGAAGGATTACCATAGGAAGGCTTGCTCCTTCTCATGGTAAAACAAGGGTATAGTCTAAACATTTTCGGGCCGTTATGCTGTCCAAATTTTTATATCCTACATGTGAGGGGATTGGGTAGATAAGCTTTAGATCTAAACCTATCATAGGGAGCTTACCTAGTTAGGGTCATGCTTGCATTTTCACCTTACCCTAACCAAAAAACAAAGGGTCCATGTCATCATGCATTTAAAAACGTTTTTTGCATATATACATTTTTGTGGGGAATTTTAAGATGTGTTGTAGGAATATGGGAAGATGGATTCAAACAAATGGGCTACCCTACGCATTAGAGTGCTAAGTGTTGATTTACAAAGTCTCAAGGACCTTTGAGACTTAATGCCAAATCTGCTCAAAGGATGTTTACACCCAAGTATGGAAGGATCCTCAATCTCTTAGGGATTCCTATGAAGGTAGAGACCATAATTGCTTTTGCACAACTTTATGATCCTTCTCTATGTGACTTCCTCTTCAAGGATTTCCAACTAGCTCTTACGCTATACTTGGATTTACAAGGAGAAAAAACTTACAAGGGGCATGGGGGCAAAAAAGGAAAAAACAGCAAAAAATAATAATCAAAAGGAAAAAAGAAGGGTCAAGCCTAAGGACTTAGCTGTACCGATTCAAGACCTATTGTATCGCCACAAGGAGGATAGGGAAATGCAAGGGTACTTGGAGGAGTTTAAGAAGGCATTGGGGGCATCCACTTAGTTTACGCCTTCTTAAGTTCAGGAGCTTCCATCTTGGGATTATTGTTTTGGGTTGTTCCCGAGGAATTATTGTTATAAGGCATTTTGGATCTGGGATTGGCTAATGGATTTGGATTTGATATTCTATGTGTATGGGTTTCATCCTTTGGATATATTCATCTATGACTACAATGGATTTTGGAATTCCCCCAACTAAAATTTTAAAATTATTTAGCATACATCATGCATATCCATACATTCATTATCAACATGCATTCAATTTAAGGAAAAATAAAAAAAAAATCGTTTTTTTTTCAAACTTCGTCTCAGGCATAACAATCTGACTTCCCGGCCTCGCACTCGAGCGTACCAAAGGAAAGCTATGGATCAGATGGAGAAGGATATGGTTACTCTAAGAGGAGAAATGGATACTGTCAAGGAGAACATGGAAGAAATGAAAAGCCAGATTGATCAACTGACACTTACCGTCCAGAATTTCATAGCCAGAAGAACCAATTCAAGCCATCAAAGGAAGGTTCCTACTCCTACCTCCCATGTTGAAGACAATAACCCCCTACTAGGGTTTGTCCGTGATCTGGAACGTGAGGAGACTGAAACTGCTAAGCACAAAACTGTTGACCAACCTCTCGAGGGAACCGTCTCGCCACCTATTTCCAATGGGGCACCTCGTACTACTTACAGATCTACTCCACGTGAGAACTACGCATACGAGAATGAAAACCTGAGACAAGCTGCCCTAAAAAAAAAAGGAACCACTGTTAGGGAAAGGAGAGGGACTGATGATAAGTACAAAGCACTTGAGGAAAGGTTAAGGGTTGTGGAGGGACTCAATATTTTTGGAGTGGATGCCCTGGAAATGTGCCTGGTGCCTGGCGTGGTCGTGCCTCCTAAGTTTAAGGCACCTAACTTCGAGATGTATAAAGGAGCTAGTTGTCCCAAAAATCACATCCGGATGTTTTCCCAAAAGATGGGGGCTCATGCAAAAAATGAAAAGTTGATGATGCATGTTTTCCAAGACAGCCTTAGTGGGGCATCCTTGGATTGATACGTACAACTGGAGAGGACTCACATCAAGAACTGGGAGGATCTGGCAAGTGCCTTTATAAGGAAATACCAATATAATGTAGACATGGCCCCTGATCGCATACAATTACAAAACATGTCTCAAAAAGGGAACAAATATTTTAAGGAGTATGCCCAGAGATGGAGGGAGCTAGCCTCTCGTGTTCAACCTCCATTGCGGGAAAGCGAGCTAGTAGATACATTCATGGGAACTCTGCAAGGGCTATACTTGAAAGGATGATTGGGGCAGTCTCAACGGGATTCACTGACTTGGTTATCATTGGAGAGAGGATTAAGAACGGTTTAAAGACAGGAAAGATTGGGCAGTCATCCTCCGACCAACATAACTATAAGGGGTACCCCGAAAACAACTCAAAGGAAAATGATGTCAGTGTTATAGACCCTGAAGATCCAAATCTGGAGGATAATGCGTTACTGGGGAACATTGGGGCAACAGTCAACGCCATGGAAGGGATGGGGGATGAATTCCTTATTAATAAGGAAGACATAACAAACTGGGGAAAATAATGGGAGTCACCTG
The DNA here is from genome assembly GCA_022829125.1 of Lathyrus tuberosus. Classification (NCBI taxonomy): domain Eukaryota; kingdom Viridiplantae; phylum Streptophyta; class Magnoliopsida; order Fabales; family Fabaceae; genus Lathyrus; species Lathyrus tuberosus. The sequence continues at coordinate 4,632,635 of JALAZF010000305.1, forward strand.
AAGAGAAGGATTTGTTTGGGCTGGGTTACAAACCAGCTAATGAAGGGTTAGAAGGAGATTTCCATGACGTGGGATTTGGGGTGTGGGATCATGTGGCCTTAATGGAAGAGGAAGAAAATAATTTCTAAGTTCGACAATTGGAGAACCATCGGGATTTCTGAGATGATTTTTGCTTCGAAGTAATTTACTTTTTCCTTAAAATAATAATAAGTCTCTTGTTATGCCCAAGGCAAGTGGACAAAGCTTTGTAGGGCCACCTTTTATTTCATTGGATTATTTATATCAATAAAATTGCATTTTGTTTTCAATCAAGATCTTTTTCTTTCATTTTCTGTTTGTTCAAAATGGCAATATACCTTCTTTCAATATTTTCATTTCTAGCACTTCTTTCCAAAAGAGATAATAAAAAAATCTTCCTCGTGCAATTTAAAAATGAACCTATTAAAAATGACACCGCTATAATCTCGAATGACTTCGGATTACCGATTAACCAAGTGGAAGAGGGTGATGAGGACAAGTGTGAGCTTCCCGAAGAGTTAGCCAGACTGTTGAGGCAAGAGGACAAGGAAATACAACCTCACCAGGAACCAGTGGAGGTGATCCCTCTGGGAACTGAGGAAGGTAGGAAAGAGGTCAAAGTCGTGCTTCTCCAGATAAGGATATAAAGGAAAGACTGATCGAGCTATTGCGAGGATACTCCGACGTGTTTGCATGGTCATACCAAGATACACCAGGACGTGATACGAGCATCGTCGAGCATAAACCACTACTCAAACTAGAATGCACACCAATCAAGCAAAAGCTGAGGAGGACTATATCAGATATGATCCTCCAGATCAGGGAAGAAGTCAAGAAGTAATTCGACTTTTTGTCACAAGGTAACGCCTGTTGGGTTAAAGAACGTAGGAGTAACTTACCAAAGGACTATGGTAATATGGGACATAAGGAGATAGAGGTTCATATGGATGCTACGATTACCAAGTCACAAAAGGACGAAGATCACGTAACTAACTTGTAAAAGTTGTTAGATCAGTTAAGGAAATTCAAGTTACGACTAAAGCCCACAAGGTGTACTCGTGGAATCAGATCTGGAAAATATCAAGGTCCACGGTCAGTCAAAAGGGAGAAAGGACAAAATGAAAGCCACCTATATTGGTGCCACCAGTCCCAAGGAGACCACTCATAATGTACTTAACAAAATTCGAGAATCCCATGGATGGTGAAACTTTGGACTCCTAGGAAAGACCTAGACCTGGATCTCGAGGGAAACTTATATTTGCATATTAGGATCATGAAGGAAGCTACTCTGGATAAGGCAGAATGGGTGCAAACTAGGCTCGATCAGCTAACCTCGTATAAGGGAAACGTGTGGTTATGGGCAGTTATATCCACATGGAATTAAGAGAGCGTTTGACAAAGAAATTCGTCCTCGCCTACGCGAAGAGGGAGACTTGGGGTTAAGGAAAATATTACCCATCCATAAAGACCACCACGTCAAATGGACCCCACCCTATGAAGGGCCATATGTCGTGAAGAGTGCCTCCTCTGGCGGAGCACTAATAGTAACAACCGTGAATGGAGCGGATTTACCGCGACCGGTGAACTCCGATTTGGTAAAAAATGTTATGCCTAGAAAAAGAGGATAAAAGCCCACTAAGTCGAAAACCCTAAAGGGCGACTTAGGCAAAAATTAGGGCGTCCCGGTGGATTGAAAACTCGAAAGAGCAATCCAGGCAAAAATTAGGGATTTGGATAAAAATGATACCCGACAAGTCGAAAACCCTAAAGGGCGGCTTAGTCAAAAAAAATGGTATATCATCCCGGTGGACTAAGACTCTAAAAAGAGCGGTTCAGGCAAAAGTTAGGGATATCCAAAAGGAATATGATTGAAAACACTCAAGTCACCCCATAACAGGAATTCAGAAGGGAGCGATCATTCCAACCGTCATCTTGGGAAGCGAAGTGTCGTGATCTTGGAGTCTTAGGGATATTAGCTGGTGTTAAATTTAATAGGAACATAAGTAAATTTGTTTTCTTATTGCCGTTTTACATTTTTCTAGATTTTCGGTAATATCTCCTTATGAGAACTACCCTCCTTGCTTATCATTGCCCATTTGCGGGCCAATTCTCAATAAATTTGCTTTTCAAATACATTTCTTTGCCTCCTAAATTATTCCGCTTGATTACAAGGTGTCGATTAATTGTGAGATAATGCATTGAAATATCAGGTATAAATAAAAGCTTTAAAAAGGGAAAATGGATTTTACTTCGGTTTTTGGAATCATCAAAGGGATCATATTCTTCCAAAGCAGGATATAGGGTCTATACACTAACAGGAATGTACGTTACAATCTAACCAACATGGGAGGTTCTTTAATGGCATGTTAAACAGGAATCAAGGGTATCATGGCCTACTACAATTATCAAAGTTTCAAGGGGCAGGGGGTCAGGACGTTATGGGAAGTATTATTTCAGATAAACGCATGCATTGCATATCATAAAGGAGGCGTTAGCCCCAAGTCATGCATCAATCATGTCGCTACGCTCTAGCATCTAACATGCACTCATATACGCAAACATGCATACATTCATAGGGTTCGTAATCACCAAAGGGATCTCATTTGGGGATTTTATCAGGGTATTTTTGTTAAGGGGTTTTTATTTAAGTAAAAAGGACTTCATCAAGGGATTCATCAGGGGTTCTACAAAATTCCTATCCAGGGATTTTTTATCTAAAAAGTTTTGCAAGGGTTCAATCGGATATTTCACTACTGGATTATTACTAAGGACCTTAGGATAATCGGCGTAGTATCTATCTGACCATGCGGTCAAAATTAGGGTCCTTTTTGTATTTAATCATCTCCTCCTCAAAAGGAGGAAGGCTCGTCGACATCATCCTTCTGATTCGAAGACGATTAAATAGGGGCAGTTGTAGTACCCTAAATTTTGTCTAGTGTTTTTCTCATCTTTTGGATTTTTTTTTGTGTTATTAGGGGGGTGTCAGTCAGTATCTTTTGGGCTTTTGCGGGGGGTCTGCTAGTGCATTTAGACTTATTTTGGGGTTTGGGTTTCATGTAAGGATTTTAATTAGGAATTTAAAAGTTTAGATAATATTTAGATTTTTGTTTAGATTTTTTATTATTATTATTGGTGTTTGATTAAATCTTTTGGTTGGCTTTTTATTTATTTATTTATTTATTAGGAATGATGTTTTTATTAATAATTAGGGTTTTTATTATATATTAAAATCTAGTGATGGGGGATATTAATGTTAAGGTATCTTTTTTATTTATTTATTTTATCCGGTTACTAATTAATTATTATCATTTATTCATATGGCTTGTATATTATTATTTTCTATTATGGATAATAGAATTTCCATTTTTTGTTTTTACTGGTTCATGTGGTTATTTATTATTTATTATGTATTTTTTATTATTGATATTAGTATTTTTGGGTATTGGGTCAAAATAGTTGACCCATTGGGTCGTCCTCCTCACTAAGGAACCCTAACTGCGCAGAGTTAAGGAGAAGCAAAATCAAATCGTATCAACAGAATCAAATCTCATTAAAATTCCAATCTGATTGTGTAACAAATACAAAATCCAAATCGTACAAATCAATCTGAATCAAAATATTACAAGAAGGAACCCTAATTCTAAAATTACAACATAAAATTAATTCTAAATTGAATCACATCAGAAATTGTTAAAACGGATTCAATCAACAATAAATCCTAAAACCCTAATTTCTAAGTATATAAAAAACAGAAATTAAAATCAGACGGGGGGTTTTTTGGGGATGGAGAGTAGACGAAGTAGGACGAACCCAGAGCGGAGATCTTTTTGTCCACCTGCAAGGAAAAGAGGAGAGCGATTAGATTCGAAAACGGAGATAAAAGGATAAAATACAATAGTAAAGGTAAACGCAATCACTTAGCTCTCGTGATCTTTCGTTAGTTGCTGTGAATTAGTGGCGTTGGAGGTATTATCGTTGGGGTTTCTGGGTTAAAAGGGGGTTAGGGTTCTTCAAGTAGGGTTAGGGTTCTTCATACTAAGGTTAGGGTTCTACCCAAAACCCTTAGGGTTCTTGGGGTTGGTTTGAATTTTTGGGTTTTGATTAAGGGCTAGGGTTAGGGTTCTAACGGAGGGGTTAGGGTTCTTAGGTTTTAGGGTAGGGTTCTTGGTTATTGCAATTCCCGGTTGAATCCTCAACCGGATTTTGGAAATTTGAGGGAGGTTTGGGGCGTCGCACGGTGGCCGGACGGCCCACCGGCGACGGAAATTTAGAGAGAAGGGGGAACAATTCTAAGAGCTAGAGAGAGACGGGGAGGGTAAAGAGAGAAAGAACAGGGGGAAATGAGGGAGGCTGTGGAGGAGAAGGGTTAAATATTCCATTGAACGTTCCCTCCGATGATAGACACGTGGCCGTATGTGGCTCACAGGATTGTGGGACGGTTGACTCATTCCCTGGCGTGTGAGTACCGTATCCTTTGGTGGACTGCAAATCTCAACCATTCGAGGGGAGAACTTTGACCGGGTATGTCCATCTGAAGCTCCTCATGGAACCAGCGCAACGTCGTTGGATCAATCCAACGCTTCAGGAAGAGAGTCTGCGTTTGACTCTCCCCGTTGGATTCGTTGACCCTCTACTGGGCTCCGTCTCCAATGGGCTTCTACAAATTGCTGATAGCACCCCCCAACACCATGCCCAGTTGCTCACTGAATACAAATCACACCCCCCTGTTGTTCTTTATTAGTTAATTTAATTACTTAAGTTAATTAATAAATTAGGGTTAATACTAATTTGGATTTTTAATTTGCAGGGTTTTATTAGGTTTTCTTATCCATTAAATTAATTACTTAATTTAATTGGTTAATTAGGGATTTATTAGGGTTTTTATCAAATAAATTAATTACTTAATTTATTTGTTTAGTTAGGGTTCTTGGGTTTTTTTTATAAATTAAGTTAATAACTTAATTTAATTGATTAATTAGGGATTTATTAGGGTTTTTTTATTAAATAAATTAATTACTTAATTTATTTGTTTAGTTAGGGTTCTTGGGTTTTTTTATCAATTAAGTTAATAACTTAATTTAATTGGTTAATTGGGTTGGTTGATATATTGAAAGTAATTTGCTTTCTAAATGGGGATTAAATTTGGAGACTTTTATTAAGGAATTTTTGGGTTGGATTTAAATTCGTATTTCACATATTCAACATATGTGGCTTTGTAAGGAAATAGGAGTTGAATTAGTTTTTATCCTTTTTTAAAAGAGGGATATAAAAGGATTTTTCTAGGGATTTAAATTTGGGATAATGCTCTTGGTCCGAGAGCCTAAATAAGGGATGGGATAAGGGATAGAGCTCTTGACATCCGAGAGCATAAATAATGGATTAGGGGATAGGGCTCTTGATATCCGAGAGCATAAATAATGGATTAGGGGATAATGATCTTGGTCCGAGAGCCTAAATAAGGGATGGGATAAGGGATGGGATAAGGGATAGAGCTCTTGATATCCGAGAGCATAAATAATGGATAAGGGATAGAACTCCTTATCTAGGAGTATAAATAATAGATTAAGGGATATAACTCTTGATATCCGAGAGGTTAAATAAATGGATTAGGGATAGAACTTTCCATCCGAGAGTATAAATAATGGATAAGGGATAGAACTCTCCATCCGAGAGTATAAATAATGGATAAGGGATAGAACTCCTTATCTAGGAGTATAAATAATAGATTACGGGATAGAACTCTTTATCCAAGAGTATAAATAGTGGATTAAGTTTGGGTTTAGGATTAGAAGTGGAAATAGGATTAGGGGGTAGGAATAGGGGAGGTGAACTACGGTTACTCTGATCCTTCAAAATTGAGGGTACGTAGGCATAGGGTTGTAAACCCTAGCGAGTACAATAATAATAAACTTAGGATTCTTTTGTAAATAAATCATTTAGACAAACAAACAAGCATACCCTAAAATCTAGGGAGGATCCCATTGAGTACAATGGAGGTGAGGGGTGCCTAACACCTTCCCCTCACTTAACCGACTCCCGAACCGTAGGAATCTCTGCCCTTGGGATTAAGGATTTTAGGTTTATCATTTATTTCCCTTAAAAAAATATGATGGCGACTCGAAAATTTTTAGCCGGCAGCGACACAGGGCATGACATAGAGAACTGTCTCAGTTTCAAATCTGATGTGCAAAAGCTTGTTAGGAGCGGGGTCTTATCTTTCAAAGATATGAATCCGAATGTTCTCACGAACCCGCTGCCTCAACACGAGAAGGTTGCAGTCAATTTGATAGAGGGAGAGTCTAACAACCTCTATCAATTTCACGATGTACTCTTATTGAAAACCAAATTGGTTATGATGCATTGTAGACAGAGTGGATATGGCCATGGGCCACCTCATAATTATCATCAGTGTGATATTTGCTCTAAAAACAATCAAGGATGTTCTGTGGTGCAATCAGCTCTACAGGAATAGATGGATCTCGGATGGATCCAAGAGCACCGAGTTCGTGAAATTAACATGGTTTACACAAATTCCAACGTCATTCAGAACCACGACATCTGTGCGATGAATGTCAACTTGGTGGCGATGCACTCAAGGCAAAGCCAGTATCATAATCTGCTGCGGCATGAGTACAATTCCTGTCTGACTTGCTCGGTAAACAAACAGGGAATCTCTTTTGTACAAGAGGCCCTTCAGCGTCAGATGGATCTTGGATGGATCCAGGACTACCATGATAGGAATCATTATCAAATCAACATGATTCAAATCTTCGATATTCACTTGATGAATGTCAGCCTGGTAGAGTTACACGCTACGCAGGTCCAACTCGGTTTTCTCACTTTACATGATTATCAGAACTGCAAAGCGGGTTACGAAACGATCAAGGCTGTGCCCTTGTCCAGGAAACACTTCAGCACCTGTTGAACCACTGGTGGCTTCAATCTATATGGATGAAGACACCCAGCAAATCAGTATCACTAATGGAAATCCTACTAGATATCAAAGTCAGGATGTTCGGTCGATGGAAACGGGCCTCGTCAGGATACACCGTATTCAAAGTGGACGTGGTCAGGTACCACTACACAACTATGAGCGGTGTGGAGTTTGTTCAGTAAATAACCAAGGATGCTACCTCGTTCGAGCAGCCCTTCAAAGTCAGTTGGACCGCAAAGAGGTTCAACCATGCTCAAGTTCTGGATCAGTCAATTATCTCGCTGATCAAATCAAGGATTTTGTCATAATCTCCGATCATTAGAGGACTAGGGATGTTTGTGCCATTATCCCCCTACTTGTCGAATCGAAAGTTCCCAACCGGGAACGAATCGAAATTGCTTATGATGGTCAGAAAAATCGGAAGGTTCCCATAGTCATCTATCTACCGGGAGCGCTACCGTATGAATCGACTAAGGCTATCCCTTACAAGTACGGTGCAACAATAGTCGAGAACGGGAAGGACATTCTGTTACCCTCCGTCGTGAATATTGCAGACCTCAGTCGAGTAACACGGAGTGGTAGAATCTTCAACAGAGGAGTTGGAGAACCCAGCAAAGAAAAGGAACCTCAGACAGAAGTTCTCAATCCACCAGTCGGTCAATCCAGTAACCCCGACCTTTCGAAAAACGATGATGAGATGCTGAAGCTCATCCAGAGGAGTGAATACAACATTGTTGATCAGCTGTTGCAAACTCCTTCAAAGATCTCGGTATTATCACTGTTACTCAGTTCAGAAGCACACAGGGAGGCTCTATAGAAAGTCTTAGAGCAGGCCTTTATGGAACAGGTTGTAACAATCAGACAGTTCGATAGCATTGTCTCTAACATCACTTCCTGCAATAACTTGGGATTTAGTGATGAAGAATTACCTGAGGAGGGTTGCCGTCATAACATGGCACTCAATATCACAGTCTACTGCCAGCACGATGCTTTAGCCAGCGTACTGGTAGACACAGGGTCAGCCCTGAATGTCATGCCGAAGTCCACTTTGATGCAATTATCATTCAATGGACCTCCGATGAGAACCAGCGAGGTCGTCGTCAAAGCATTTGACGGATCCAGAAAAGCAGTTATCAGCGAAGTTGACCTTCCCATAACTATTGGTCCTCACACTTTCCAAGTCACTTTCCAGGTCATGGACATCCGGGAAACGTACAGTTTTTTATTAGGAAGACCTTGGATACATCAGGCTGGGGCGGTCACCTCGACCCTCCACCAAAAGCTAAAGTTCGTCCAGAACGACCAACTCATCACAGTCTGTGGAGAACAGGCCCTGCTCATAAGCTATTTATCATCATCCACTTATGTAGAGCCGGAAGGAGTAATCGGAACTCAGTTCCAAGCGCTTTCGCTACACAAGGAGAATCAATCCGAGGGGGGAACTTCGATTTCCTCGTACAAAGATGCTATCAAAGCGGTCGAGAGTGCCAATACAACGGGATGGGGATAACTTATCATTCCTATTGACAATAAAACAAAGAAGGGTCTCGGGTTTTCTTTAACCTGTTCCCAGACTGCCGCTAACGGTGAAAGCTTTCATCCCATTCAGAACTTCTTCCACAGCGGAGGCTTCCTTCAGCCAGTGCCTCAAGAAGTGCATACCATCAATAAAGATGATTCATCTGATACAGAGGAAGAATGGAAGTCCTATCTTAATGAGGACGGTTATACATCTCAGGAAGAGGTGCCTACGCCATTTTGTTATCCCGCACAGAGTCCGAGATTTATACCCAGGTCAGATGTCAAAATGAGATACGGAGATTGTGATCCGGAAGGATGTCGTGCTCCGCCAAACTCATTAGAGGAGGACACTCTAATGAAATACAACTTCGACCACAACTATCATGGCCCGATGGATGGCCTGCCAATGTGGCAGCCTTACCCAAGAGTCTTGGGGCAAGAAAATCAGCCGAACGATGAAATTCAGCTGAGCATCATTGAACAAAATACCGGCGTCCCCACCATGTCATGGGAGCAACGTTCAGGTCATTCAGAACATATCCATTACGACGATGAATTCGCAATGTTTGTAGGACTAGAATTCATTAACTACGTTTTTCCCAAGGTCAACGTCATCGAGAGGGATGACTCCTCCAGTTCCAAAAAAGTGTGGGACACCCTGGGACAACCGAGTGGAAAATACGACTACATGGTCAAATACACCGCTCCTGAAAGCTCTCGTATCAGGCTCGAAGACATTCAGCCAACTGGGTAGGGAGATATAGCAGAGAGTATAAATACTACGCAAAATACAAAAGAGGAATTCTCCTACGACAACTCTGCCTGGGAAACAGATTCCAATGATCCTGATCCACCAGAAATATGCGTTATTTCTGAAGACAAATCAAGGAAGGTGCCAGACTTTGTGACGCACCGAGGAGTTCGCCGCCAATGAGTTGCAGTCGATGTTCCGAAGATTGTTCATAAGTCAAAGTAATTGCCATCTTTAACCTTTCACCCTGCCCAGGTGAAACGGATGTTTTGATAGGGCTCACTTTCTGTAAATTTCCCTCTTCGCTTCTGTAACGCCCCGAAAATCTAAATTAATCATTTATTTATTTATTTAATTAATTTAGAAGGAATTACGAAGTTTTGGTAATTTTGGAGAATTTTGGATCAAAAGAGTATTCTTAAATAATTTAATAGAATGAATAATTAGTGTATTATTTATACTATTATTATCATTATTTAAAAATATTAAGAAAAAGGGCAAGGTGGTCTTAAAGGAAAAAGAGTAAGAATAGAAGTGGAAGTCCATTAACTGGGATATTTTGTCTAAAGAAGAAAATACCGATTACTTTTCTAACTGATCGTGTTTTTGTGAAGAACGCTGAAGAAGAAAAGAGGAGGAGAAGGAGAAGAACCCTAAGACTTGAAGGTTGCTGAAGAATATTAGAGAAGGAGGAAAGCTACTGATTTCCCAAAGGTATGGGGAGTTTTCATGGTTTATTATAGTTCTATAGGATTGGTTAGGAATAGATTAGGTATTAGTGGATTTTGAGTAATTGTGGTGTTTGATGATGTAGAATGAGTTAGGGATGGATGATTCGATGAAATATAATGACATAGAATGTTATGTGTCGATGTATGTGTATTGTGTGAGTCTTTTGGCCAAATTTTTGTATTGGAAAAACTGAATTTTTGGGATATTTGAAGTCTAAACGCAACAGAAAAATCATTTGAAAAATTATGGGTTTTTGCATCCTGACACGGGCCGTGTCACAGGACACAGACGGCCGTGTCAGACTACTGTTCCTGCTTATCTTTTTATGTTTTGGATTTGTGCTACAGGGCTTCTGACACGGGCCGTGTCACAAGACACGGGCGGCCGTGTCAGACCACTGTGTTTGCTGTATTTTGTCTATTTTGTGTTTTGAGCACAGGTTTCCTGACACGGGCCGTGTCCCAGGACACGGGTGGCCGTGTCAGACAGTTGTTTTGCTGTTTTTGTTGTTTTTCTGGAGGTTTCTTGACATTTTCTTGTGCTGATCTTTTGTTGTCGAGTTGTTGTTGATGTAAGATGATCAAACATGATTGTATGATAAATATTTGTTGGATATGAAATGAATGATGCACACGTTGATGTTTGATGAATTGCGGATATTTAGCATCATTGCATTTCATAGCATTTTATGTTGGGGCTTCTGTCCATTGGTAGTTTCAATCCCATCGTGCGGATTGAAGTGATATGTTGATTATGTGGTGCTCCTTTTGGAGGGTTGAAGGCCAGTGTCCATCCAAGTTGAATCGGTGCCACATGCATTCTTTGCATTCCATTATAGTTGACATTGCATATAAATGATGTAATTGTGATTGTGTTGTGAAGATTCTGTTGATGATGCTATGATGTTGTGTTGCTTATTATGTTTATTTTCCATGTACTTATATTACTATAATGAATTGTGATTTCTCACCCTGCCTGCTTGAAAATGTTGCCTCTTATGTGGGTAACTTGCAGATAACCAAGAGTAGACTTGCGGTGCTGGAGGATTGAGTCTTGGAGCGTTCTTTTGTCGTTTTAGTCATGTTTTAAGTGGTGTCCTGCTCTGTGTCATGTAACATCGGGTTGAGATTAGTTGTGAACCTCGTGTTTTCCCATTTTGGTTTATGTTGGAATTTCTTTTCATATTGTTGATGTCATTTTGAATCGGATACTTTTATCCATGAAGTATTTTATTGACCTGAATTAAAAAGTTTGATTCCGTTGTGTAGTTGCCAATTTATGTTAATGAAGAATGAATAACCCGTGTTACGGGACAGGACAACGATATTGAATGTTGTTTGAATATATGTGGCACCTTTCTTGCTAATTTTTACTCTGATAATATTAAGTGTTTTCCTAAAATGGTATGTAGGGTAGAAAGGTGTTACATTAGTGGTATCAGAGCTCTGATACCAGGAAAGCTTATGATTTCCCTAAGGTATGGGGAGTTTTCATGGTTTATTATAGTTCTATCGGATTGGTTATGAATAGATTAGGTATTAGTGGATTTTGAGTAATTGTGGTGTTTGATGATGTAGAATGAGTTAGGGATGGATGATTCGATGAAATATAATGACATAGAATGCTATGTGTTAATGTATATTGTATTGTGTGAGTCTTTTGGCCAAATTTTTGTATTAGAAAAACTGAATTTTTGGGATATTTGAAGTCTAAACGCAGCAGAAAAATCTTTTGAAAAATTCTGGGTTTTCGGATCCTGACACGGGCCGTGTCAGACTACTGTTCCTGCTGTGTCTTTTTATGTTTTGTATTTGTGCTACAGGACTTCTGACACGGGCCGTGTCACAGGACACAGGCGGCCGTGTCAGACCACTGTGTTTGCTGTATTTTGTCTGTTTTATGTTTTGAGCACAGGTTTCCTGACACGGACCGTGTCCCAGGACACGGGTGGCCGTGTCAGACAGCTGTTTTGCTGTTTTTGTTGTTTTTCTTAAGGTTTCTTGACGTTTTATTGTGCTGATCTTTTGTGTCGAGTTGTTGTTGATGTAAGATGATCAAACATGATTGTATGATAAATATTTGTTGAATATGAAATGAATGATGCACACATTGATGTTTGATGAATTGCGGAGATTTAGCATCGTTGCATTTCATAGCATTTTATGTTGGGGCTTCTGTCCATTGGTAGCTTCAATCCCATCGTGATGGGTTTTGCTTGTTCAAATACATTCTCATGAGGTTCTACATGCTTACAAGCACTCATGGAGGAAGACTTGGCTAGTGATTCATTGTGGAAGATGTTCAGTGGATCAGTTACTTGTGAAGTAAGCAAAAGTCAACAGTTCAAAAGGAAAGTCAACCATGGGTTTTCAAGGGTACAAATCATGTTTCCCAAGTCCATGTACCTTTATTTGGTCAAGGAATAGCATGGATGACATCATTCTTCAAGAATCAAACGTTTGTGCAAAAGTTACTAAATTTGGAAAATGACCTATAATGAGAACTTTCCATTTTTGGCAGTTTTTCCACCACATTCAACTTGACTTTTCATCATCAAGGAAGCTTCAAATGAATTTTCCTCCAACATGAAAGTTGAATATCTTTCTCTCCCATTTCCAAAAAGTAGTAGAACATCTCCATATCATTTGTAGAACTCAAGTTATGGCTAAGGCAAGGCAAGGTGTTTTTAGGGTTCTTCATATGTACCAATTTTTCAACCATTTGCATTTTGGTTCCAATTGACTTGTAATGACTTTTATTGGTTCATGTCACATTACAACATCCAAGTACACTCCATGAGGATCATTTTTTACCCTTGAACCAAGTGAAATCGTGCCATATTTCTCACTTATTTCACAAAATGCAAATTGGCAAGATGTATTAAAACTCATAAACCAAGCATCCATAAAGCCCAAGTACGATTCATTTGTGATTAGCAGAAGAAATGTGAGTGAATCATGCTTATTTGGTGGCCTTTGCACGTGTGAATCAAGTGGTGCATCACAAAGTGCATTTTGGCATAAACCATCCAATTTCATTAACCAAGGGATTAATCAAGTTTTAATCATGATCAGAGGTCTAATGAGGTGTATATAAGCTTACTCACACGCACAAAGCTAGGTCATGCACCCTCATTTGCTCAGAATCCTTTTTTCTCACCCAAACTTTCTCTCTTCGAAACTCTCTCATCTCAAGGGTTTCTGAAGAAATTTTTTCATATTCTTGATCTACATACTTGGTAGAGTAAGAATCTACCATTGTTTTGAGCTAAGAGCAAGGTTTTCAGCTAGTGCATTTCAAGTTGGTTCAAGTTCAAAGTCTTAGATCCAGCCAGATTCAAGCCTCTATTTGCATTTATTTTGCAAATAGAACTCAAAAGAGGAAGATCTGCAGCTTTTGGAAGGCGTTCTTAGTGTATTTCAAGCTCTACAGATCTCAGATAAGCTTACTTTCCATGCTCTTAGAACTTATTTTTTTGATGTGCATAATGATCTATGAGGTTCACTGAGTGTACTGGTGTGTTTAAAATTGATTTTGGACGTGTGGATTGTGTGTATTTTGAGTTTGAATGTTTTGGATCCAAACTTATTCTGTTCGATTTGGCTTGTGTGTTGGTTGTTTGTGAAAAATAATTGCATATATGAGATCCTTGCTGAATTCTGGTCAAGATAATATACCTGTTTGCAATTTTTGGAGATTTTTGATATGCAGGTCACCGGAGAAGACGACCGGAGCTAGGGCTCCGGCGTCTGGTTATGTTTTCGGCCGGTGGGGGTTTAAGTGAAGAAGATGAAATCCCAGCCGTCCAAGGGTTAGATCTGATGGTTCAGATCTTGCCACTTCATTTATTTTTCTGATGTTTTATTTAATGTATGTGTGTGCTACTCTATCATAGTTATCATGTGCCTCAGATCTGGACCCCTCATCATGTTTACTTGTGTTTTGATTAATTTGATTTGGAACGTTGGATGGATCTGATGGTGGTGATTCAGCCAACGCATTAAAAATGTCATGTGCTGTTCACGTGTTTGCTTTTTAAATGCTGATGATTTGGTGTGTGCATGCTTACATTGATTATTGTGTGCGTGTGATCCTGAGCGTTGATCATGATTACTCATTATTTTTGTTGACTGCATGAGAAACGCATGATTGATCTGATGGTGTGTGTGAGTCCCTTGGTTAACTGAATTCCACATGTTTTATGTTGACTTGCACTGGGTTTGGGTTGGCCTCTCCTTGCTTTCTCCACCCCCTCCTTCAGCCCATTTAATGTTTTCAATGTGGATTGTTGCTGTTTGGACCCCCTTGGTTTTTATTTTCATTTTATTTCATTTAATTGTTGCATTTTGATTTTTAATTTTTAAAATTAATTAAATGCATCCAAAAATTATGAAAAAATTCATGAAGCATATTTAGGGTTTTATAAAATTTTTCCAATTTTTTTTTTCATTTTTATTTTATTTTGTGCCTCTGATTTAATTGTTTAATTAATTTCTTTTTGGATTGTTTCATATATGTACACCCTGCCTTGTTGATTTTTGTTCTCATCATCTATACATGATTTGCATCTCATTCTTTTTGCATTTGTTAGAAGACATGTTGAGGTTCCTAAAAGTATTTTTCTCATATTTTTAAACTCTTTGAATATTGCATTTTAGTCCCTCTCTTTTGCATATTGGTTCATGGTTCCTATGTGATCTTTGCTTAATTATTTGAGGTACTTAAACTTTGAATTTTGGTGTGATTTTTTGACATGTTGTTGATCTCTGACTTAGGTCCTTTGATTTTTAATTTCACAATTTTTGAAAGTCATTTGATATATGTTTGCTTATTTGTGCTTAAATGACTTATGCATGACTATATCTTGACACCTCTTTATGAAGACCATGGGGTTTGGACCAAATTGGATGAAGTGGATGGAAGCTATAATTTTTTCTAGCCACATGTCTGTTGTAGTTATTGGTAGCCCCACTAAGAGTTTTGTAGTAGAAAAAGGTTTGAGGAAGAGAGATCCTCTTTCTCCCTTCCTCTTCGTAATAGTTTTGGAAGGTTTAACGAAATTGGTTCGGAAGGCTTCAGAAATTGAAGAGTTTAAGGGTTTCCATATTGGACAATCTTGTAAGGTTGACATCCTCTAATTCGCGGACGACGCTCTTATTATAGGAGATAGGAATTAGAAGAACTTGTGGGCCTTAAAAGCGAATTTAACAGGTTTCAAAATCGTTTCCGGTTTGGGGGTCAACTTCACCAAGAGTAAAGTGATAGGGCTGAACCTAAACCCTCACTTTTTGTGTGTCGTTGCTAGCTTCCTTTCTTGAAGGATGGAGGATAAAGCCTTTATGTTCCTGGGTTTACCTATAGGGTCTAATCCTAGGCGCATAATCTCGTGGAAGCCGATAGTGGGGAAAATTCAGGCTAGACTTTCTTTGTGGAAGGGCAAAATGCTTTCAATTGGAGGTAGAATTTCTTTGATCAAATTGTGAGTGCACTTTTTTATTTTGAATGATGTCAAAACTAGGATAGTGTAGCGTTATGTATATTGGACGGTATCCTCCCATTCTAGATGAGCATCTTTGTATTAGAAAGCATTCAAATGGTTTAGAAAAGGAGTTTACATCATACATGCATTGAAAACAGTTTTTTTTAAATGCATTGAAAAATAAGTTTTTGGGTGGTCAACACAGTTCGGGTCGACACATGCGTAAATAGGTTGACCTATAGAAGTTTCAACTTCAGTATAGGTCGACAAATGGTCATCTTAGATCGGCTCCCATGGATCAACATTAAAGCATGTAGCCATTGCCTTCAGGTCGCCTCACTTATGTCGATACAAGGTCGACACAAGACCTTCACAGGCCGACCTGAAACCTTCATAGGCCGAACTGAGTACCTTGAGAGGCCGAACTATTTCTTTGATAGGCTGACATATATGATTCCCCTCTCAAAAATCTAATTTTTTTGCTCAATCCATTTGCATTCATTTTGCTCATTTTTTGCCATACCTATATATACTCATACATGCATCACTTTCTAGCAAAGGACTAGTGTAAACCTAAATGAAACCAGAATTACAAAGCATTCCCATCATCTTCAACCTCTCTTCTATTCATACACAAAATCAAACTACACATAGTCATGTATTATTGGATGACCATCTAGATTAGGGTTGATAACATTCAATTAGGTTGGTGTAACCGAGAATATTGGTTTGGGATCTTTGTGTGTTTCAAATAAGAAAACAAAGTTGGGGTTTGCCTTCAAGATCATTGTGATTTGAAGGTTTTGGACAAGATCATGCAATTACGAATTCGACCGAGTGAAGGCCTTGGGAAAAGGTGGTTCCTTGCACAGAAGTAGCGTGAAACGGTGGATCGTGTTCGTGAACCTTGGGTTCAACAAGTGTGTGCTAGGGATTAATCTGACCGAGCGAAAACCTTAAAGACAAGGAGGTATTACAAGCAAGTAGTCAAGAACTAGTGGATTGTAGAAGCATTGTTGGTGACTTGATTAAACATTGATTAAGGGTTTGGAGGTGTTAGAATCAACAACAAACCATAGACTTTGTAGGGTCAGAGTTTTCATCTCTTGTATAAATTTTTTTTGCAAAGATAAGGCTAATTGCAAGTATCTCAATTCGATTTCGAATTGAGGGCAGACGTACCCATAGCGAGGCTGTTGGGATCTGCCTTAACAAATCTTTGTGTGTGTGCGTATGTGTCTCTCTCTCCCTCTCTCTTAATATCTCTTTCATTGTTGTTCTTACAAATTATCGAGTTCATTGTTGTTTTGATCAATTCGACTAGATATTGTTTTTCAACTATCTTTTAAAGAGTTTCTATTGATATAATCATAATCATTTTGATTGTGATTGGCTTTTAACATCAACATAACAAATTGAATTTCCAAACGTTATTGATCGTACACAAAGTGTTCGATAAATTGTCTTTGAGTATTTTAGTTGATTTTTGTTCATTGGAAATAAGTTCTACACATAGCTTAGCATTTAATTGATTTGTGAATTAATAGTTTTTGAATAATTTGTGTTAATTATCGTCCAATTTGTTTAGGTTACGCATATCCGAGCTTTTTGATGGTAGGTTCGATTAGACGATTCGATTCGGGTTATTTCTGCAGTGCCATAAAACTTTTGAAAACAATTTTTGCCAAAAGTTATACTTTAAAATTTGTGATCAATTCACCATCCCACTAGATCGAAGCATATCGTATAACACAAATCAATTCTTGGTAGTATGGAAATTTTCTTTTTGGCATTCTGTAAAGCCTCAGTCGTTATTTCGAAAGAAATAGAGAGTCTTCAGAATAGATTTTTGTGAGGAGGAATGGACGAGAAAAAAAATGGTTTGGGTAGCTTGGATCAAGGTGTGTAGGCCTGTTGAGCAAGGAGGACTTGGCATTAAAAAGTTGGATGGTTTCAACTTAGCTTTGCTTCAAAAATGGAAATGGCGAATTTTAGTCGAACACGATGGTACTTGCCTGGAGGTTCTTGAGGCTAGGCACGATAACATTAGGAAAGCGATTTTAGATGGTAATGGCTCAGGTAACATTAAGAGAGGATCAACTTGGTGGAAGTACCTTATTAATTCTGGAGTTGGGGTGCACGACTTGAATAATTGTTTTGCTAATTACGTGAGTTCTGCTATTTGCGATGGCATATCCACTTCATTTTGGTCAGCTCTGTGGGTTAGAAATAGGCCATTGAAGATGTTATTTCCAGATCTTTATTTGTATTGCCATTAGAATAATGCTTCTGTTAGTGATATTGGAACTCGGGTTAATGGAGAATGGGTTTGGGATTTATCGGATCTGGTCTCTGAAGAAGGATCCAGATTTCATAGCAGTATCGGTCGTTTGCAGGAGTTGTTGGAAGACAGGGGGACTGACAGAAGGTAAAGATGATGTTGTAGTGTGGGATCCTGATCCAGTTTTAGGTTATACTGTTAGATCGATATATGGGGTTTTAGAATATTTTCGCATCGACAAAACCATTTATTAGGACAGAAATAGAGCGTTGTAGTGTGTTTTGATATCTCAAACTCCTTTCAAAGTTAGAGTTTTTATTTTGAGGTGCTTTCTTGATACGACTCCTTCTAAATATGATCTCTTTCATAGTAGCATTCATGTATCTTTCCACGAGTTATCTTGCGCGTTGTGCTTTCACGAAGATGAAGATCTCAATAACCTCTTCTTTACTTGTCCCATTGCGGTTAAGATTTAGACGTTGGTGGCTACTTGGACAGAGGTTGTTATGGCTCGGGAAGATTTGGTTTGGAATAATTTCTTGGCTTGGGTAAATAATGAGAAGTTAGCTAAGGTGAAGAAGGGAAAGAAGGGCATCGTTTGGATGGCAGTTTTATGGACCATTTGGAAAATCAAGAACATCATATTTAACGGTGATTTTTGTAACGTTTCAGATTTGGTTTGGGGAATCAAAATTTTAGTTTGAAAATAGGGCCTCTTAGGTGAAAATTCTTATTCCAACTGTGATTTTTTTACATTTTGTCAGGATCCTTTAGGTGGTTTGGCTTAAGCACAGTTGGTTAGAATTTTCCTTTTTATTCTCTTGTAATTTCCTTTTTTTTGTAAGATGGGTTAGAGTACCCCTAGTACATTCTTTATATAAATTCTTGCTTACAAAAAAAACATTGAAATGTTGATAAATTATAATAAGATGAGTACCCGATGATGAATGATTTTGGTAAATCATGAAAACTACGCGCCTTAAAACAAGAGGAAAAAAAAAAGAAGAAACTTCAAAACTACCAAGTAAGAAAAGAAAACCCTAAATCCTACCACCTAAAAAGGGGAGGTGGACTTCTAACAAGCTCAAATAAGAACCATAAACAAGTTTAGACAAACCTTTGCAAAAACCTTACATATAATAGACACCCGAACCACAAGCTGCTAAAAGCTCATGCAGCTAATATGGGTTCCTTCCTCCACTCATAATAGGAACAAGAGTTCCTAGGATAATTTCAAAGATACCACTTCAAAGATGGTCGAAAATGCACTAATAAACAATTCATCCTTGTTTATTAAGTTTTCTAAAA
Source organism: Lathyrus tuberosus (assembly GCA_022829125.1). Classification (NCBI taxonomy): domain Eukaryota; kingdom Viridiplantae; phylum Streptophyta; class Magnoliopsida; order Fabales; family Fabaceae; genus Lathyrus; species Lathyrus tuberosus. The sequence goes on from JALAZF010000305.1 coordinate 4,651,659, forward strand.
AAATAAATTAGTTTTGAACTTTTCAAATGGACAAAATTATAACCTGTCAAATAAAAGTAAAATATAATCTGGATCTATGACTAGGATCTAATAACCTCTATCACCATAGAAAAATCATTAGGTAAATCAAAATACCATCCAAGTTATCAAAGGAAAACACAACAAATAATAATTTATTTTTCATGGTAATGTAGTTTACTTTGGCCTCTTTTAAGGTCTTTCCAGCATGATAAATTGTGTGGAGCACTTTATAACGCATTTGACCTAGAATAACTCGAATAGAAAAGTTACAAGCATCACGACAACCTCAAATGGTCTTGTCTAGTCTAGTGTTTTGAAAATGGGAGCATAAATCAATGCCCTATTCAAAGTCTTGAAAGCTGTCATACAATCCTTATTGAAGAGATATAGCACATCATGTTGCACCAATTGACACAATAATTTTATGAGCTTTAATAAATCTTTAATAAACCATGTATATAAGCTATATGTGTTAAACACTTGACTTAAAACACAAGAAGGGGGATGAATTGTGTTTTTTTTAAAACAATGTCCAATTAAAAAGTATTTGATAAAAGCAATTGTTTAATAAAATTTTGTAACCTAAAGAAAGAGTAAGCATCGTAATAATGAAACATAAAGAAATTATAGTGAAGATATGAAGGCACAACAGAAATATGCAAATAACATAAATAAATAGACATAAGGGATAATTTGTTAATTAGCTAAAATAGAGGGGTCTGAACTTCAACAGCTTCAGGTTGAGCACTTTTAGAGTCTTTAGTCGCATATTCTTTACCTTCTGATTCTTTACCTTCAGAGTCTAAATAAGGGATTTCCAGATCTGCAAATGTTTCAACTAGCTATGACTTTTCAGTGTCAAGCTTATCATCAAATCTAACATGAATTGATTCCTCAAAAATTCATGTTTTTGTGTTGTATACCCTATAGCCCTTAGAGCTTTCAGAGTATCCTAACATAATACACTTTTGTGCCTCAGAATCAAACTTGTTTAGATTTTCTTTAGTGTTTAGCATAAAACAACCACAACCAAAATGATGAAAATATGAAATGTTGGGCTTCTGTTCTTCCATAATTCATAAGGAGTCTTACCCAAAATAGGTTTTTATAGAGATCATATTCTAAATGTAACACGTTGTATTGACTGCCTCTGCCCATAACTGCTTAGCCACATTAGTCTCATTGATCATGGTCATTGCCATCTCTTGTAGATTCTTATTTTTCCTCTCTACAACTCCATTATGTTGTGGCGTTCTAGGGCTGGAGAAATCATGGGAAATGCCATTCTCATCAAAGAGTTCCTCAAATTCTTTGTTTTCAAGTTCTCCACCATGATTACTTCTGACTTTAACAATTCTAAAGCCTTTCTCGTTTCGCACTTGAGAGCAAAAGGTAGCAAACACAGAATGTGACTCATCCTTGTGTCTTAGAAACTTAACCCAAGTGCATCTGATGTAGTCATCTATAATGAGTAATCCATACTTATTGCCATTGTCAGGAGAAATTTCCACTGTTCCAAAAAGGTCAATGTGGAAAAGTACCAGAGGTCTAGAGGTTGAAATAACATTCATAGCTTTGAAAGAAGTTTTTGAAAACTTGCCTTTCTGACTTGCTTCACAAAGAGCATCTAAAGAGAACTTCAGATTTGGGAGACCTTTTCATGCTAACATGTCCCAATCGTCCATGCTAACATAGCCCAATCATCTATGCCAGACCCATTCTCTTCATTAACAGACATAATACATTTTACATTCTGATTTTTAAGATCAGAAAGTCTAATCTTATAAATGTTATTCTTCCTCTTGTCATTGAAAAGGATAGATCCATCCTTCTGAGTAACAACTTTACAAGACTTTCAGTTGAATATTATATCATAACCATTGTCACATAATTGACTTAAGGACAATAAGTTATGCATTAATCCTTCAAATAATAAAACATTAGTAATAGAAGGGAGAGAACCATTACCAAGTGTTCTGGAGCCAATGATCTTCCCTTTTTTATCACCTTCGAAACCAATGATGCCTCCAAGCTTAAGCTCCAGGCTTTGGAACATATGCCTTCTTACCGTTATATGTCGCGAGCAACCAGATTCCATGTACCATGATTGGTGTTTTAATTGTGCTGCTAAGGATCTCTCTTCAGAGTCTGACTCAGATTCTGATTCTAATTGAACTTTCTCACCATGAGCATCTGTGCATTCCATTAGCGCTACATTAGCTTGCTCTTCCTCTGAGTCATCCTCTGAGGATTTTGAATAATCCAAAGTAGCCATCAGACCCTTCTTCTTCCCTCTGAATTCTTTCTTCTTTAGTCTGTCTTTCTTCAGCTTGGGACATTCATTCTTGTAATGGACTGGCTCCTTGCACTCAAAGAAGATAACTTCCTTGTTGACTCTTGCTTTCTTGGATCCAGAAGTAGACTTAGAACGGCCGCATGTCCATTTTTGTCCTCTGAATTTGTATTGTCTTTTCTTCCAGAGTTGATACATTCTTCTGGACAAAAGAGACATCTCATCTTCTTCTTCAGAATCTTAAGAGTCTTCTTCTTCTTCTTCTTCTTCTTCTTCTTCTGCTTGAAAATCTCTGTTCTTTTTTCCCTAAGACTTCAGAGCAACTGATATGCTCTATCTCTAGGGCTCATCTTCTTAGAGCTCGATTTCATTATTTATTAAAGAACTAACAAGTTCTTCAAGATAGGTGTTGTTCAGATCCTTTGATAACTTCAACACAGTTACCATAGGTCTCTATCTTTTAGGTAGACTTCTGATGTTCTTCTTCACATGATCATATGTAGAATACCCTTTATCCAGGACCTTCAGTCCTGCAACAAGAGTGTGAAACCTTGAGTACATATTCTCAACAGTATCATCGTCTTCCATCTTGAAGGCTTCATACTTCTGAATCAAGGCAAGTGCCTTGGTTTCTTTAACTTAAGTGTCTCCTTCACGAGTCATTCTCAGAGAATCAAATGTGGACTTTGTTGTATCTCTGTTTGTGATCTTTTCATACTTAGTGTATGAATTTGCATTTAACAAGATGGTTCTAGCTTTTGTGATGATTCTTGTAATCTTTCTTTTGTTGATCAGTCATCACTCTTCTTTCCACCTTGTTACCACTAACATCTCCAGGATGAACATAGCCATCAACTACCATATCTCAAAGATCTACATCATGACCAAAGAAAAAAATCTCTATTCTATCTTTATAGTAATTATATATTCCTCCATCAAAGACTGGAGGTTTTGCATTACAATGGTCTCTATCAACGGATGCAGCTGGTGAAGGGACTATTTCCATTTTGTTTCACAACCTGAATCTTTATTTGACACGGTGAAGTTTTTGATATGCAATCAATACCGGAATCGGAGCTGTGATGCCAATTGAAGGTGACAAGAAAGGGGGTTTGAATTGGGTTTCCAAGATCAAAATGGTTCGTACCCAAAACACTCAAAGATGAAACAAGAAAAAAATAAATGAACACAAATATTTTTATCCTGATTCACTATTAACGAAGCTAGTCGAGTCCACCCGCCAAAGTGATTTCTCCTTATCAACAAGGACTTAATCCACTATAATCAACTTATTACAGGCACACAAAGACAACATGTCAATGTCTTCTTGAAAATCCGGACTAAACCTTAGTCTCTCAAGGAATACAAACTCAATCAACGAGATACAAGAAATGTGTTTAAAAGATTGCTTCTAAAAAATCAGATTACACAAATTTCAGTACAATGAATTTATCACACAAAAACGAACAAAAGCTCTATGTGTGTTTTCTATTATATATTCACAAAATTAATATTCAGTTCAACAAAAGCGTTGTGAGATATAGGATAAGCATTCAAAGCAGCATTTTTTCAATTCTTCCAAGTGTTCCTTATATATTAAAGGAAAGATCTGTTGCAAAGTGTGGATGGAAGTCTTCACAAATGAGCTGACACCTTGCATAACAGTTTGCAATGGATGAAGACAAAATGGTACAAAAGTACAGTCCTTATTCCACAATATCAGCGTAGTGGAAGGAATATTTAATCTTGTACTGTGTATTATTTTTTCCACGTAAAACCTTTTGATGTTATCTTGAATGTTCAAAGGCTTTTGATAAGTTGGTGATGAAGCATGCATAAGAGAAGAATAAGAATCTGGTTGGGAGAAATTTCAGAACCTTTGGTTTTTAGAGTCTTGACCAAGTTCCTCAGAACCTGGTCTTCAGAATCTGGTGACATAGTTCACAGTTGTGTAAGAGCATGGCTTTAGAGCATATCAGCGTCAGAAGCATCAGAGTTGCAAAGCTTTGGATGATCGTAGAGTCAGAAGCGTTGAAGTACAAAATCCAGAGCTTGAATATCTTGTAAACCACGTATCTCAGAGTCAGAGTACACTAGGTTCAGAATATGATGACATCACATGTCATTCAATCAGAGTCAGAACTTGAGTCTACTATTTGCGCACTAAAAAATTTGATTATGGTACAAAATTATTTTCTAAAATACTATTATAGCACCCTAAAATTTGCCCTATGTCTTCTAACCTTAACTGGCTTTTATTTTGCATTCATCTGCATCTTCATTACGTCATATTCATCCATATGCATTGAGCTTCTAAGGTGGGATCAAGGTATTATGTGCAAGCTCAGGTTTCTCTTTTGCTGTGAGATTCTTACCTTCAGTCAGGGTTGAATTCTCATCCTCAAGCGTCAAGTGTATCTTCTTCAAACTTTCTCAAGAGCACCAGGTGTTTAGGGTTTCTTCATTGATTCTACTGAGAGTTCTATTGAGGTGGGGTTTAAGGCCTCAACTTCTCAGGCATTACTACCCTTCTACGCGTTGGTTGCTCATGTAAGTCAATTGTGGTTAGAATGCCCAAGTGGGGATCTTCATGAAGAATACCAATGATTTGTTACATCTACATGCTTATTGGGCCCATTTAGAAACAAAACTTGGACAAGATATAACTGCAGCTCGTAGAGTTTGGGGGGAGTTTTCTTAAGACATATGGTTCAATGTTGGAGGCATGGACTGGTTATATAGCCATGGAACTTGAATTGGGCCGCATAAATGAATTGGTTACGCTTTGAGAGGGAGTTTAGCAAGTTGGAAGATTTTGATCATGCTTTACAAAAGGTTACACCACGCGTGGAAGAGCTACGTTTATTTAGGTGGCAGCAGGAATCCAAGTCAGTAGAGGAAAGTGAAAATAATTCCAGGAGAAATGTATGTGACAAAAGAAAGCTGGGGTCAGATATAGCTGATGAACAGTCTCCAGCAAAGCGAAAGAAAGATGCTAGTAGAAAAGTAACAAAAGCACCCGAGGATAATAAATATCAAGTGAAGAACTTTCCTCAGGTGACAAAAGTGGAAGGGGCCAATTAGAAAAAAGGAAAATCTGATGACAACCCAAGTGAGCAAAAGCTTTTTATTGGAAAACACCGGGCAGACTCTACCAGTGCACCGCTTTCATATCAAATATTCACCCTTCGGAAAATGATGAGCATATTTGTGATTTCTTCAGTGATGTCGGTGGAATTGTTGCCATCTGCATCCTACATGACAAGTTCACTGGAAAGTCCAGGGGACTAGCTTATGTGGACTTTTTGTATGATGAGCACCTTGTTGCAGCAGTAGCTAAGAACAAGAACACCTTGCTTGGGAAAAAGCTAAGTATTGCTCGATCTGACCCAAAGCGGGGTGGAAAGGAAACTTTTGATCCAAAAAAATACAGAGCATGCACATGGTTCCAATCATTCTGATAAAAAAGGTTCGGTATCAAAAGAAAGCGATGATAGTTTCAAGGGAGAGGTAAAAGATGCAAAGTTGTCTTCTAAAAAACCAGAAGAAACAGTTCAGTAAATTAATTAATTAACTACCAAAGCATTCAGAAACTCACAATTAATTTTTCAGTGTTTTCCATTAATCCACAACATTCTCATAACAGGGTCCAATACAACAAAATTATATAGCAGCTGAAGAAAAATTCATAGCAGCTTTGAAACAGAAAAATACATAGCCAAAGTCATTCACAACAGTTACAAAACAACATAACAGAATTTTTACACCAGAATTCAGTTAAGTTTGACAACAGAAAACCAAATTTCACAACAGGATCCCAACTAATCTAACATAATTTTTTTTTACCTCTAACCTCTCCTAACAGAATCAGGTTTCACTAATCAATTCTAACAGAAACCTAACAAACTTTTCCAATCTCCAAGTTTCCTTCCGCAATTTTCACTCATTCTCGAATCTTCCTCATTCTCTAAAGTCTAATCTTCCTCACTCCATTCTTTTCTCCCTCTGCGCATATCCATTCTTCAAAAACTATACCAATCTTCATTCTTCACCATCTGCAAAAAACATCTTCATCAGTACAACAACCTGCAAACTTCAACCAGCTTCACCAACCATTCTCAACCTACAAAAAAAATTCAGCCCCACCGCAATTCAACAAATCTCTCGCATCTTAAACAACTTACAACCTCATCCGCGACCCTGTGAATTCATCTCCGCGACATTCGTTGGCGGTTCCAGCAAAATTCGTCCCTGTAGAATAACTCCTCAACAACTTCAAAAAAACCAGCAGCATTACTTACAAACTTGGATCTTCAATTGTAAACTTTCTGCAACTCACTCATAATCTTGATTCATCCAATTCGAAGTCCGCAAATTCCCATCAACGCCGATTCTTCATCAATTCCGTAACGAACTTCAATCCATCACCTAATTTACAAACCTGCAGAAATCCAGGATGAACAGCAACAAGTCAGAATTGCGCAACAACAATGATCAGCGAAGAATTGAAGAAGAAAAGGAAGAACGTGATTTCGACATCAATAGTGGTAGCAAAATCAAAGAGGTCTAGGAAAAGAAGAGCACATCGCCATTTCTTACTTGAAGCTTTGCGTCGTCGTCACCGATTTCGTCGTGCAGGTACGTCGCTCAACCTCAAACCTTCTTCGTGATGTGATTGTCAATTCGGATTTGAGAATTCCTGCTCTGGTGAACGTTTTAGCGGAGATTAGGTTACGCGTGAGGCTTGGAGTTTTTGAATCCGTGTGGGCTGGTTGTTTGTCAGCGAGCAGTTGATGATTTAAGAAGACTTCGCCGCCGCTGGGTCGAGGGCACGGTGCGGCAGAGAGGTTCATATCCGGCGAGGTGTTGAAGGTGAGACGAAGAGAGTGGTGCGTGGGGGTGTGGCCGGCGGTTCCGTAAATGAAGAAGAAGATGGGTGGGGATGGAGAGATTTCGAGAATATTGGAGAAGTGAAGGCGACAGTGTGGTAAAAATGAGAAGAAGAAGGTTGAAGGAGCTCCGGTGAGCTTTGAATGAGGACGAAATTGATGGCGGCAAGTTGTTTTGGAGGCGGAAGGAGATGTTGGAGAGAAGAGAACGAGACCATCAGGGTTTTTGTTTTAAAACTGAATGCTTCAATGCTCGGGCTGGTCTTGGGCCCATGCGGTCTGTTTTTTCTTCCTCACTGCTCACAAAGGTACTCAGCGCACCCCCTGTTCATACAACAAAGGCCATTGGGCCTAGAACCAAGGGCATGTTCACACCACCAACATTAATCAATTCTGCCGTTTTTTAAATCTTAATTGCTTGTTTTAGATTTTATTTTGAAATTGAGTTTTTGATGTAGATTGTTAGATTTTAGTTTAAGGAATTAATATTGTCTTAATTTTTGATTAGTGATTTAGGATAATTGGATTAGAAGTTTTAATTAGAAAGTTCTCTTAATATTAGAATTTTGAACTTTGAATTAGAATTGATCTTGTTGAATTAGATTTTCTTTTCTCAATTAATTAACAATGGCTTTTAACATTGATTGGTAGTTGATTAATTGTATATCAATTTTGGTTAGAATTTGGACTAATTAGATTTAGATAAATAATCATTTTTTGATAATTGTTGTTGGTTTACAATTTTAGAATTAGAACTAACCTGGTGTAGATTTTTAATTGTTTCTCTTGATTTTGCATGAACTATTTTTCATAACCTTGTTTGAAATGATGAGATTCCTTGATGCAGGTTATGCTTAGTCCCTGATACTGTTTGGACCGATTATGGATATTAGTTCTGTTTCTCTTGGTTGTTTACCTTTGATGATAGTTGCTTACTTCTGATGCTTGTTAAATTCTGACATTTTGTGATTGAGTTGCTTCGTGTTTACTTGCTGATTGCTTTATATTCACATGATCCCTTAGGATTCCTAGCTCCACTTAATTTCTGATTAAGTTGGAGGTAGGAGAGACATTAGGCTTTCAATCCAAGCATGACAACATTAGGTAGACTTCCCTCATAATCCCGACCTTAGGGCCATTGTTGCATGAAAACTTGTGTGACCGAGTTTCCCTTAGACCTTCTGTGTGTCTCCCCCTTTTCTCTCACCTCAATGTGATCGAGATCTCATTCTCCCGTAGTCCTGTGAACTACGGATACTCTGATTCTCATTCCAAATGAGATACGTAGCCACGAGATGCGATATCTCGGCGGACACACTAACAACTAACTTCCTTTCTCTCTCGCCTTAGTGTGATCGAGACTTGTTAATCGAACCTTTCTCTCGCCCCAGTGCGATCGAGATCCTTTCACCGACCCGTAGGTCGAACTACGACTGCTTTAACTTCCTCTTTCTCGTTAGATTTAGGATACGTAGGCACAAGACGACGATGTCTTGGCGAGCATCCTTCCCCCATCAATTATGTAGTCTCCGAACTACGTTGACTCTGACTTTCCCGCTCCCGAGGGAATACGTAGGCCTAGGACGGCGATGTCCTACTGAGTTACCTTTTCTTTTCACCTTTTGTTTTCCTTTCTAGTTAGCAGTAGGTTTTAGATAACTCACCCTTTGATCAGAGCAACAAGCGCGGATCCCCTCGAGTACGATGGACGCGAAGGGGTGCTAATACATTCCTCTCGCTTAACCGGCTCCTGAATCCAGACTATGGTTGCGATGACCATGTCTATCCTTTTTTAGGTTTTCTTCGATCGTTCCCTTTCCCTTCGTTGGGATAAATAATGTTCGGTGGCGACTCTTCTGTATGTTTCCGCCGGTTGATTTTCGCAGGTGCGACAACTATGTATTGTTATCATCAAAACATAAGGCCGGATGCAGAACCAAATCTTGTTGTAACAATCTTCCTCTTTTTTTATGATGACAAAACCATATATATTATGATGAACAAGTTTTACAATGTTTAATCACATAAAAAGTATCAGCGCTAGATTTGTAAGCTCCCCCCTGAATCTTATGCTATTAAAATTATTTTTCACAAAATAATCTAAAATGTCACAAATAACAAAAAGATGATAAGAAGTCTCAAGAACACGTAAAATCTAAATTTATAGTTTTTATTTTTGCAAACCTACTAAATTTTTGTCATTCATTATTTTTTGTTAACTTTCAGAGTTAAGATTATTCATGTTTTCTGTTTTCCATGCATTCCTGTAAATTCTAAATTCTAAACTCTAAGATTTATAATAGGGAACATATCAGGTGAGAATATATATTTATCATGAAAAATGAGAACGATCTGTTAGATTTAATTAATGTTTAATATTTATTAATATCATATAAATAATACATTTTTGAATTTTTTTGCTTATTATGATCAATATTTAAAAATTACATAAAAAACAATCCTTCTAGAAATATTTTCTATTTTCTATAATTATTAATATATCATTACAATAGTTGAATTTGTTTTAGAGGGTCATAATCGTAAAACTTGCAAAAATAAAATAAAATAATTACAAACTTATAAATTAATAAATCAACTAAATTAAAATATAAATAATAATTTCACTTTCTTTAATATTTTTAATCAATTTCAAACGTAGGTAATAAATAAATAATGTGTTTTATTTAAAATGGTGTAATGAATAAAACTATATGAATTCTAAAGTATAAATTAAAGTATATATTCATAATATTATTTAAAATTAAATAATTTATAAAACTATCTCAATTCTAAAGTGTAAACTATATGTATATATTTATCATTAAGAAATAAGCCATACCTAATTAATAGATTTAATAATAGGTAATATTAAAAACAAATGAAATTTGAAACTTGAAATGACTACTTAAATATGTAAATAAATATTATTACCAAAAAAAAATGTAAATAAATAAAACAAAACCATTTATGATATGACAGGTTATATTAGATGCCACGACTTTGAGAACGCGCCTCTATCGTGGATAGCATATTTTAATCTGTTGCTTCCTTTTTTAATTAATCAATAATGCAATTAAATTTCTTCTATTTAAGGCATGGGGCTGCATACACTTTTCTCACATCAATTCTTTTTACTTATAGATTTTATTCCTAAAATATGGTGCTCTTTGGTAAGCTTATTACTGAACTTGGTATCAAAACACCTGCTGAACAGTTCTATAAATTATTTGCGGAAGAACTTCACGAAGTGCAGGTCCATTGTGAAAGAGTTCATCGTACCAAACTCCATGAAGGCGAAGACTGGCATGACACTGATACAGTTATACACTGGACTTATGTCATAGGTAATTATGTACGGTTTATGTAAAATTTAGTTGTTTTTTGTTGGTATTAATTTCCCGTGATATGAAAACAGATGGTGAGGTACACACATGCTACGATAGTCTTGAAGAAGTTGATGAACAGAACAAAAAAAACACTTGGAAGCTTTTTGGTGGAGATATTGATAAACACTACAAGACCTTTAAGCTCACCCTTCAAGTAATTGATAAGGCTGAAGATGGAACTGCTGTTGCTAAATGGACTGTTGAATATGAGAAAATCAACGAGGATATTCATCCTCCAAATGGATGGATGGACTACATTAGCCAATGCACTAGAGATGTTGATGCTCATCTTTCCAAGGCAAGGGCCGCTCGAAAAGATTAAGGAAAGTAACAAAAAAGATGGAATGACTTAATGGATGGAGTTGGCTTAATTTATAATTAATTAGTGTGATGTTTGTAATATTTGCTTTCTGTTTTCGTTTCTCTGTGTGATTGGTTGAAGTGTGTGACTTAAATTATGTGATGCATATCAATAAATGGATATTTCTAAAAGGTTTGGTGTTGTATTGATGTACTTTGGTGAAGATGGAGTTTTGAATTGTGAGTTGGTAGTGTGGTGTCGAATTTTGGTATCATAATTATTGCTCTTTATTGGTCTAAGTTATTTGACCTTATGTGTGATGCCGTTAACCATGTCATAGGAATTTTCTTTTATAAACAAAGGAATCATTCAAGAAAAGGGTATAAATGATACTCTAACCCTTACTTACATCAAGAAGCGAGAATTCAACAAATTACCTTCCAATACAATTTAAAAGGGAGTTAAACCAAACAAAAAAATTACATCTCATATGACTTTTAAAAACTAGAGCAGACCAAATCCAAGACATGAATTTAATTGACAAAAGACAGTTCTCAAAATTGAAACTTCACCCTTAAATATGATAACATTCCTATAAAACCATAAATTTCAAGTTGTAGATAACCAAATCAGCCCAATAATATCTCTGCCATCCGATTTCTTCCAATCTTGACTATGAAAAATGAAACTTGAGAAGCATTTATCTTGACCTCCCTCCTTCCAACTGGCCCATTTTCGAATAGCTCCCCATATCCTTTTGGTGACCAAGCACTCAAGCAATAGGTGTTGATTATCTTCATCCACCTGAAAACACAAAACACAACAGCTACTATTGGCACATTCTCTGTCTAAAATGCCAATTCTTTTATTGGAAGCTTATTCAAAATCAACCTCCACCCAAAAGTCAGGATCTTTGAAGGAGCTTTGATGGACCACAAGTTTGACGGACGATTTTCTTTCTTTCATTGAGAATGCATGCACTATCTCTTTTTTCCATCGTTGCATAGCATGACTTTACATAAAAATCTTGCGCACCTTCAACTGTTGGGCCAGGATCCTTATCCTGCAACAAATAAAAAATTTCGCAAGTTTCAGCTTCAACACTCCCACGATCTTCTGCATTAGACTGCCAACTCCACAACCATTCCCTCTCATTCCCTGCTTCTCCTTCTTCTAGACTGATGAACAGATTCTCCACTTTTATCAAAAGCTTTGGGGTTTGCCTCCTTCAAAATTTAGTCTCCCATCCATTTGTTATGCCAGAAAGCAATGTTACTCCCAGATCCCAACCTGCAATTATTTATATCAGAAATAATGTTTTGCTCTGAACCATATTTAGGATTCAAAGTAACCAAGTCTCTCCACCGTATTAAGCCACTCTTCCTTATCAGTCTCTTGTCATTAAGGAACATAATCTTTTATGGATTTCTGTGTCTATGCTTCGTGGTCCCTGTCTTTGAAAATTTTATTTGGTGGAAACCAATTGATGCATGTGTATCTTGATCATTCATCTATTGTAGAGCTGTCAAAAAAGTCCTATTTGACAAAGCCTCAATAATTAGCCCCCTACTTGGACCCTATTTTTTAGGACCCCTATTAAATGAATATTTTTTGGGGCCGTTATTTTTAAGCCCACTCATATTTTTGTTTTATGTGGGGCCTAAGTGAGGGGCTCAAAATCTAATTTGTTTGGAAAAAATTAGTTTTTTTTTTAAATAAAAAAAGTTGATTTTTTTCGAAAAAAAAAAGTAGTTTTTTTTCGAAGATAAAAAAAACTTATTTTTTCCAAAAATAAAAAAAAAAACTTATTTTTTCCGAAAATACAAAAAAAAACCGATTTTTTCCGAAAATGAAAAAAATCGATTTTTTTCCGATAATGAAAAAAATCGATTTTTACCGAATATAAAAAAAACCGATTTTTTTCAAAAATAAAAAAAAACTGATTTTTTCCGAAAATGAAAAAAACCGATTTTTTCCGAAAATGAAAAAAACCGATTTTTTTTCTTAAATAAAAAAATCGATCCGAAAATAAATAAACCGATTTTTTTCGATAATTAAGAAAAACAATTTTTTTCAGAAAATTAAAAAAAAAACGATTTTTTTAGAAGATAAAAAAACTGATTTTTTCCACAAAAAAACGATTTTTTCCACAAAAAAAACGATTTTTTCCGAAAATGAAAAAAACCGATTTTTTCCGAATATAAAAAACCCGATTTTTTTAAAAATTAAAAAACTCGATTTTTTTCGAATATAAAAAAAACCGTTTTTTTTTCCGAAAATGAAAAAAACCGATTTTTTTCGAAAATTAAAAAAATTAATTTTTTTCGAAAATTAAAAAAAATAATTTTTTTCGAAAAAAAAAAACGATTTTTTTCAAAAATTAAAAAAAAATGATTTTAAAAGAAATTGATTGAAAAAATCTATTTTAAAAAATAAAAAGTCAAATTTTGAAAATGTTGGGGCTTTGAGGCCCTACTTGAATTTTAGGGGCCCTTAATTTAGGGGGCCTACATATTTTGTGGCTCATTTATTTTTTAAATTTTGGGCCCTTCTATTTTTTGGGGCCTTGAAATTTAGGCCCCAGCCCCCTAAATTGACACCTCTAAATTGTAATTAATAATGGTTAATCAATATGGGTTTGTTCTAAAATGACAAGAAAATATGCAAGTGAAAGTTTTTTCAATCAGAAATAGACAAAACTTGTGAAGTATTGCAGTAGACAATTTTGTATTTTAAATTAAAAAACAGGCAATGCTTTATGAAGTGTTGCAGTAGACAATTTGTACTTTGAATTCAAAAATAGCCAACGCTTCATCAAGTGTTGTAGAATGAAGTCAGAATAGGCAACCCTTCTGAAATGTTTTTGTAGATGAAACTATACAACTTTTATAAAGTGCTACTGTATACGAAACGTTGCAACTTTTGCTTAAAGTGTTGTGGGAAGTGTGTGTTTCATTAAGAGTCGCAACCTTATGAAACAACACTATTTTGTCCTATAAATTGAGCATTCCGGATTAAGAGAAATATATTAGAAAAGTTTATCTTTTCATAGGTGGTCGCGTCACCGACAAAAATCGCACGCTACAGAAAAATGGCAACTCAGCTGGGGAGTCTTTAGAATTAGAGTTCCTAAGAGGTCTAGGCTTTGCTTGGCATTTATTTTTCTATACTTTCTGCTATATAAATCATTTACTGTCATATTACTTGATACCCGTGTTTAAATTTCTGTTAACTTGGAATGCGATTAATACGCATGTGGAAAGTTTGAGAGAACATTAAGATAAGTGGTGGCATATCTGGGAAACGCTTATAGGGAGTGAATCCCGACCAAGCTAACTTGGCAGTCCACCGAATCAGGCGAGGTACCCGTGTGCAAATATTGATGTTGAACGACCGATTGTCGTGAAAGCATCGTTTATCCCAGTGTGGTACCCATAACACTGGGGATTTAGTAGACATTTAACCATATGGCCATTTGGTAGTGCGGTGACTATCGGGAATAGTTGACACGCGATACTACACTCAAAAGAGATTCATCCTAGGATATTACAGCTCACTCGAGTGAATCAGCTTGCTGTTGATATCCCTTGGAGGGGTCAATGACTTTGAGAACCTTTTAGAACCCGTTCTACAGGTACAAAAATTGACCAAAATAGTACAATCTTTGGGGATGGGTAGAGCCATGACTCCATGCTCGTGACGTTGAACCCCTAAATCCATGTTTTCAAATGTTTTTGTTTGCTGCATTCATGCATTCATTAAAAAACTCATTTCAAACAAGAAAAAAAATCTATTTCAAAAGAACTAAAATAATAATTGCAAATATCAGAGGTTGCGTTATGGATTTCGGTAGAAGAAAAACGCACAAGTACACCTTCAAGGCTCCGAAACTAGAAGACTTAAGGAAATTAGGAAGGATGATTACCAATCCTGAGGCTTTCAAAGCTAAGCACGAAGGAATGTTGTCTCTGTTAAGGGTCAACGTGGTTGAAGGGATCCTGTCTATGCTGGTACAGTTCTACGATCCGATTTACCACTGCTTCACTTTCCCGGATTACCAGCTCGCACCAACACTGGAAGAGTACTCCCCACCTGATTGATTTACCTATCACTAATAAAGCTCCATTTTCTGGACTGGAGGAAATTCCAAAAGATCAAGCCATTGCAAGAGCAATCTCTTTGGATGAGTCAGAAGTTAGGACTCACATGACCACTAAAGGAGGAATCCAGGGTTTACCGGCTAAATTCCTGATGGAGAAATCTCTATACTTTTCTAGTGTAGGAAACATAACTGCCTTTGAAGACGTCTTTGTTTTGCTCATATATGGGTTATTCCTCTTTCCCAACTTTGACAACTTCGTCGATACCAATGCCGTTAAGATATTCTTAATAGGGAACCCCATACCAACCTTGCTCCCAGATGCTTATCATTTTGTACATTTAAGGAATGTGTACATTGGAGGGATGATCACATGATGTGTACCATTACTCTACAAATGGTTCATTTCCCATTTGCCCAAATCTGCTGCTTTTTGGGATCACAAGAGTACTCTACGTTGATCACAGAGGATTATGTCTCTTACCAATTCTGACATAGACTGGTACAATCGGATTTACGAAGGGATAAAGATCATCGACAGATGTGGAAATTTCCCCAATGTACCCCTCATTGGAACTAAAGGAGGAATCAACTATCATCCAATTTTAGCTCGCTGTCAACTCGGATACCCGATGAAGAATATCCCACAGAACTTTCATCTGGAAGGTCTTTTCTTCAAGGAAGGAGAAAATGATAGGGCATTAAAGAAATAAATAGTGCACGCCTGTCAACATATTCACAGGAAAGGCAGTGAGTCTCTTGGAAGACCAAACTGTACATCCATGGAACCTTATCTCCACTGGGTGCAAACTAGAGCCCTCAAGCTGAGGATGCCTTACCCTCGCCAAGAAGTTTTTCCATTAAAGGAATTTGTCCTTTATTTCATGTCTAATGCAGAAAAACTCCAGGTCGCTCTCAACAAAGTCCAACATAAGAAGAATTCTTGGAAGAACAAGTACCAGATTCTTAATTTGGAATGTACCAAGATTCAGGAACTGCTAAAGGAAAAGGATGCTCTGATTGAGATATTAGAACATCATCCTATAGAAAGTCAGGAAGATCGAAGAAATTTTCTCACTCCTTTCACTTGGAAAAGGATCGTCGACTCGACAAAGGCTGAAGAGGCCCGATCAAAGAAAAGAAAAATACAGGAACCGACATCTGAGCTCTCTTCAGAGAGGACTCAGGATCCATGAGCTTAGACATTTTCCTTACAGCACTTTGTAAAATACTGTACTTTTCTTTGTAAAATACTGCAATCTTTCGAATTCAATAAAAGGGGTCCCCCCCTCCCCCCCACTGTGTGATATTTGCAATCTATTTGTTAAAGTTTCTTTTGAAAACAAAAACTAAAAAATATGTCATTGCATATCATTCGTCATTCTCACATAACACATTTTTTATTCTTGAGTCTCACGTATGTGTCACAATCCTAGAGTCAAACTGTCTCATTCGTACAATACTCGGGCCAATCGACAAAAGAAAATGGACGATCTCGAGGAAGAGAATAGATAGCTGAGAGAAGAAATCGACGCTCTAAAAGAAAGTTTGGAAAAACTTCACAGCAACATGCAATCCCTGGCCGCAGCTCAGGAGCAACAACATCAAAGAACTGTGATCTCAGAGATTACATCTACACCCACATTTGAGACACATTATAATCATCCTCGGTACAACATGCCTAAAGGATGCCCCTGGGGCATGCCTTTCAACATTATACCTGAAGGATATATCCCACCGGTCACTGAAGACCTATAAGCCGTAGCAGGAACCGCTAGACCTGAAGGTTACAAACTTTGGGAAAATGAAGATACAAGGGTTACAACAGCAACTCCTGAAGGTTACAAACTTCAGGGCACTGAAGCGCCAAGAATCACCGCTGTAATGTCTATACCACAACCAGTGGTGCACACTGTCCCGGAAGGACAAATTTCACAAGCAATTTCTGGTGGAAACGAAGACGTCTACGAAAGGATGAATGAGTTCCAGAAATAATTCTTGGAAATGTAGAAGGAACTGCATGCCATTCGCGGTCAAGACTTATTTGGTAAAGACGCCGCTGACGTCTGTTTGGTTCCTAATGTAAAGATCCCGCACAAATTCAAGGTGCCCGACTTTGAAAAATACAAAGGCAGATCTTGTGTAATACCCCACTTTCCCATTTATGAAAAATACACAAAATTCTATGAAATAATCAGAGTTTTTACACCAAAAATAAAGTAGGATGCCACATTCATAAAACCAACATCAAACTCCTTTTATTAAATGAAATAGAACAGCGGAAAATAATCTATTTATTCATTTCACGGCCACATGCCAACAACTTCGGAAAAATTCCACATAACTCGCAGTTCACCATAATTCATCAAAGAGAAAGATACGTAACAAAAACGAATAACAAATAACAAATGATTGAAATCCCCATAATTCCCGTGTTACGTATCAGAGCGACTCCTACGACTCGAACAAGCAACACGTACTCCAGCAACCTAAGTACCTGGATTATCTGTACTTTCGAAGAAGCACAGACACAACAACAACAAAGGGGTGAGAATTACATTCAATACTTAACGGTGAACAATACATGATAAGGGTAAGTATTCACACACAATCATACAAATACGACCCACTGGTCAACAAATCATCACTATACACAACACATAACAAAAATGATGCAATGCGACTCAACATTAGACACAATGCATGTGGTACCAACATCATGGTTCATTCAATCGAACCCGGATAGATCACATACACCCCTACTTGGCAATGATCTACCCCCCACCATTCTCCATATCGGAGTACGGATGAATCACATACACTCCTCCTGAGCAATGATTCATCCCATAATCACCATGGAATGCATGACACAATTATGCATATGAAACACATGTACAATAACATATATATACATGTTCACGATCCTCCTGATCACACCTGAATCACACGTCAACATTCAACACCATACGATTACTTCACACAACATCAATCAACTATTAATTAATTAATTCCCTAAAATTATTAAATTAATTATTTTCGTCACCAATCTCACACTACTCAAATTCTGGCATCTAATCCCATCCTCCTAAACCATAAGAAACTACGTTGGACGCAAAATCGGGAAAGAAATCGCAGAACAATAAAATTCTGCACTCACACTGGCCATACGCGTATTGCCCTGGGCCATACGCGTATTGCCCAGCTCGCTCGCCCATCCATACGCGTAATGCCTCTCCCCCTTACGCGTAATGCCTCAAGTGCCCAAGTCCTTACGCGTATTGCCTTATGCCTTACGCGTACGGACAGAGACGTTTTCGCACTGAATTTGCTAAATTCCAACCCATTACGCGTAGGACCCTCTTATTACGCGTAATCCCTCTCTTCATACGCGTATTACCTCACATTCTGCCTTGCTATACGCGTATTAACACGGGTGTTGCGCGTACGGCCCCTCAACACGCCCAGCCATACGCGTATCGCCCTCCTTGGTACGCGTATGGGCAGAAGCTGTGAAAATACCCATTATTCTCATCTTAGCACGAATTCTACCACATTGATCCCTATTCTACCATTATCAATGATCCTAAAATAAGTTCTACATCAGTTTTATGTCCCATTATTCATCTAACATCTTTTCCTAACAACCTGCACCAAAACTAAATCTGCAACAAATGTTATTCAGACAACAGCAACAACAACAAAAATCATGTTATCACGAATCAATTCATGCACAATTTCATCATCACATCAGACATATACACAAATCATTAACACAACATTTTTCATACGAATTCCTACGGGGTTAAGGACTCCCCACTACCCTATCATGAACATATCACCAATATTGAACCTGTTTCTCCCCCCTTACCTCGAATCTTTGATTAATTTCTGCGAAAATCTGATGAAGATGATAGCCCTAGCACACCCTTGTTCTTCCTCTCCTTAGCCTTTCTCCTTCTCTCTCTAAAAATTCTGATTATGCTAAACCCCCACCAATTTTTCACTAATCAACTCTAATTACCAAACTGCCCTTATTATTTTCTATTATCCCATAATCTAATTAATTATATCAGATTTTTATTTAATTAATAATAAAATAATAATAAGTATAATAATAGTCCTAATAATAATAATAAGAATAATAATAATAACACTACTAACAATATTACTATTATTATTTTCATTGCTATATCATTATTAGTAGCTAAGGTTTTTAATCCCCACTAATTAAATAAGGCATTACCCTTCACTCACCCTTAACAAGGCCAAACAATACAAATTAACACACGACGATTAAATAATTAAAATGGGGTGTTACAACTCTCCCCCACTTAAATTATTTTCGTCCTCGAAAATGTACCTGATGGAAATAGCTCCGGACACGACTCTCGCATCCTGCTCTCCAGCTCCCAGGTCACACTTCCGCCAGCAGCTCCTCCCCAAGCTACTCTCACCAGAGGTATCTCCTTTCCTCTGAGTTGTTTCATCTTGCGATCTTCGATCCTTATCGGCATCGCCTCCATAGTAAGATTATCCCTGATCTGCACCTCATCCCTCGGAATAACATGAGATGGATCAGACACATACTTTCGAAGTTACGACACATGAAACACGTCATG
The DNA here is from genome assembly GCA_022829125.1 of Lathyrus tuberosus. Taxonomy (NCBI): domain Eukaryota; kingdom Viridiplantae; phylum Streptophyta; class Magnoliopsida; order Fabales; family Fabaceae; genus Lathyrus; species Lathyrus tuberosus. Next base: position 4,671,267 of record JALAZF010000305.1, read on the forward strand.
CAAGTTCGAAAGTTCAGGCAGTAATGCCACTCTATAAGCAACTGAACCAACCCTCTGCAAGATGTGATACGGTCCAATAAACTTAGGATCCAACTTCTTCGATTTTAATGCACGTCCCACACCGGTCACTGGGTTAAGTCTCAGGAACACGTGATCACCCTCACTGAACTCCAAATCTTTCTTCTGATTATCATGATAACTTTTCTGCCTACTCTGAGACGCCTTCATCTTTTCACGGATCATTTGAATTGTCTCAGTAGTCTATTGCACAATTTCTGGTCCAAGCACCACATTCTCACCAGTCTCATACCAACACAGAGGCGTTCTATGTAACACCCCAATTCCCATCGCGAATAAATAATACATAGATAAAATCAGAGTAGCTAAAAATTTATTTTTCCGACAGAAACAAGGATGCCACATTTAAATAAACAAAACATCATCCCTGCTCATAAATTTGATACATAGCACAAAATAGAATACCCTCAAAGGGGAAACTTTTTCCAACAAAAGGAAAGGTCAATTGTGGAATAAAGTGGAAAGATCCATAACTAACTTGTTTTACAAAATAAATCATTTTAGAACATCAACTGTATATCCACAAGTACTACAAAATACATTCAACAAATGTATACATATATAACATAATCGTTCCCCGACTCCCGTGCTACGTATCAGAGCAGACACCAAGACCGACAAAAGAACGGAGGACTAATCTTCACAAAAAGACCTCCAGCAACTCTAATCTGCAATGCCTCATAAAGCATTATAAAACAGCAGAAGGGTGAGAAATAACAACTAAATCAAGATTGCATATTAATATGCAAATACATAACAGTTCACATGCATAGTTATCCTCACCACAATTATCCTATACCCACACATAGAGCATATATAGATTATAATCACATAATCACATATTCACACATAATGCATGTGTTTATACACAAAACATATCATTCATAATTCAATGCATTTAACACGAATGCACATCAATTCACAAATGCTATCACAAGCTCAATCACATAATTACCCCATTCCCAATTGCATATTAATCATGCACTATACATTTATCACAAATGCATATCACAATGTCTCACACATAATCAATTAAATCATGATTTTCCACATATAAACAATGCAATCATAATCCATGCAGATGCAAAGAGACCGACACAACGACTCTATGCAAATGCATATGCCGTACCGACTCCATCAAATCTCAATACTAGTTCACTCAGGAACTCTGCTGGAACCATCGCTCGTTACATCACTGTAACTCCCCGTCGGGCCTACGATGTTCACCCACCGCTCACACCCCACATGCGGGCACACGGTGTTTATGGATCGCTCACACCCCACAGGCGGGCACACGACCCGATCGCTCACACCCCACAAGCGGGCACACGATCGTCTATAATCATCGCTCACACCCCACAAGCGGGCACACGACGTTATAGCAGATTCCCTCTGGAACCCAATCCGTCACTCAGGACGTCACAACGATACATATCATGATGCTTGACACACAAGAACTCATGACAACCAATGCATCTTCACACATATATGCAACTATAAACATGCATATATAATCAAATACAACACATTGCATTTATTTGCCTTTCGGCCACAATTCATCACCACAACATACCGATTGCTCACACCTCACCTAGGCACACAATCATTTGTAATCATCGCTCACACCTCACATAGGCACACGACGTTACAATGGATTCTCATTAGAATCACCCCACACAAGAATGTACATCATTATGCTTCACATATAAAATGACTCAAGACATTCTTGAAATGCATACATATTCACAATATATTCATGCATTCATCTCATACAATCACATACAATCTATATACATTCGCATCAATGCACTATTGTATGATTCACATCCAAAACAATGCACATATTTACCATAAAGCCATAAAACATCATCACAACATTCCATCATGTATATTCACATCATATAACGGCCCACAAGCTACACGTTACATATTAAAAGCATATAGCATGATAACGCATCAATCGCACACATTGTACGCGATGAAAACCCGACAACCCGACTATTTTCCAAAAACACGAATTAATTAAATCATATTTTACCCTCCAAACCATTTTTAATAGAAATAATATTTCATTAGCTTTCCAACGCTTCAAACGGGGGTCAAAACGGACTTACGGATCAAAAGTTACGATCGAAACAATTTTGAAAGAAAACCTATAGCAGGGCTGACACGGGCGCCCGTGTTGCGTGACACGGCCGTGTCACCCAAAACTTCCAAATGGCCGCAAATTGACACGTCTGACACGGCCGCCCGTGTTGTGTGACACGGCTCGTGTCAGAACCCAGAAAAGTGTATTTTTTTACCGTCGGAAGCCTTCCGGACCTCCGATTTCGATTCCGTAAAAAGCCTCGGTCTCAGAATTCAGCGTACTACAATATTCTCACCATTAAAAGACCATCCAACACATTTTCCATTTTTGAAATATTTTGAAACATAATTTTATCATTGAATTCTAAATTCGAACTCGATCGAAACCGCGGAAAAACACGCAAACAACCATTCCCGATTAAACCCAAACCTTACCCGACTACACCACACAACTTATTCCAAATTCCAACCGTGAAAACATCGATTTCTCACCATTTCATCATTATTGCCCTAACTCTCACAAACTATGTAACTCACTCCAAAACTCCCTAAATCATATCAACGAGTATCCCCGATTAAACCCAAACATTACTCGGCTATTCTACACAATCTATTCCAATTTCTAACCGTTAAAACATCGATTCTACACATTTGTTCTTCAATCCAACCAATAAGAAAAAGTATATATTTCAACCAAACAAACACAAACAACACATACATATACATATACAATCGAAATATAATCGAAACTTCTCACCCTTACCCGATTAATCGAAGTCCAAGCATTGATTTTGATGACTTTCCTCTTCTCCCTTTTCCTTCTCCTCTTTCTCTCTGTTTTTCTTCCTCTTCTTCTCTTCTTCTAACTTTCCCTTTTTCCCTCTTTCTAACTAATATATATATATATATAATACTTATTATATAATATAAATCCAATAGGGTCAAATATCTCCAATTGATATTTTGTCTTCTAATACCAATTGATCAATTATTAGAGTTACCTTAAAATACTCTCTTTTCTCTCAAATCTCTATTTATAAAAATATCTAATTTTTCTAAAATATCTAACTAATCAAATGACCATTTTGCCCTTACGCTCAAATATCTCCCAAACGCTCTCAAAATGCGATAAAACTTAACCATACCGATGAAATATATTTCGGGAAATAAAAGTTGAAAATAATTTATAATTTATTGCAAATATTTTACCTATCAGAGAAATTCACCAATTAACTCAATTAGCAGGTAAAATACAATAAATTCACACATTTCACAAAATTCACATAAATGAAATAAATAAATACAATTAAACAAATCGGGGCGCTACAACTCTCCCCCACTTAGACATTTTCGTCCTCGAAAATATAACTGAGACGAACAACTCGGAATACGACTCTCGCATCCGACCAACAAACCAACAGGCCAACTAAAGCACACCACGAATAACACAAACTGACACAGCACCTAGCTAACAGCAGCTACAACAACGACACGACAACAACGACAATGACAAGATGCAAAGCCCATACAATGCACTTGACGACCAACTCATAACTCAAAGAATACCCAAGTTACGAACACACAGGTTCACTCTCGAACCGAAACACAACAAGATCGTTACCATCACCACAGGTAACACTCCCCTAATTCACCACAAGGAATTAGCCACACGCACTCGAACCATCACGATGGGAACGAGGCAACAACACAAACAAGAACACAAGTTCCACGACACATCATCGATTCCACAACCTCTACAAAACCAGAATACCAACATCCTTGTCACACAACCTTATTACAACAATGCTACGATTCACCAATCGAACATACAACCAAACATCCATCTACATAGTAGCCCATGAATAATATTTAAACCTTTCACTTAACACTTCCATCCTGAAACGTCCAATGGTCTCATCATTCCTACATGTTTCCAATGTTCAACCTATGAACTCTTACAAGTCACACCTGCATATACGAATTGTGTCGCATCACGCTTCCATTGCGCACTCTGATTACTCGTAACCATCAAAACTACCAATTTCACGACCAAAGTCTAACTCTTCCTCATATTCGCCAAAAATCACTGTTCACTTTAATATTACCAACCTCACACTCTCCTGTGTTATCTCATACACCATACACAAGTCTCGGAATTGCTCAAATAATTCTAATTCTCTAACCATCAAAACGGACATGCATAACAACTTTCGACTTAACCCTCTAGGCACAACATTAGCTTTTTCCGAAGGATAATTCAAGCCGACTTCATAACTCGTCATGAATTCTAACCATCCTCATTGTCTCATGCTCTATTCCTTCCAACCCACCAAGTACTTTAACCTCTTGCGGTTACCCAACACTTCGAGCCGAGAACCATAAAAATAATACCTCCAAATTTTCCAACACAGTACAACCGCGACTAATTCCAAATCCAAAATAGTATAGATCCTTTTATGAATCCTCAATTGTCGTAAAGCATAAACCACGACTTTGCCTTCTTGCAAGCCAACTGAGATAATAGAAGTACAAACTTAGCAAAGTCTTCCATAACCTTCTGTAACAACCAACTGAGCCCAAAAGTTTCTAATCTCCTTAACCAACTTTGGAACCTCTCATTGTAGAACTGCATCTACTTCCGATGAATCCACAACAAATACCATCCTCATAAATAACATATCCAAGAAAACTAACCTTTTCAACCAAAATTCTCACTTAAATAACTTAGCATAAAACTTCGTCTCTTTTCAACACTTGTGATTCAAATCTCAAACACTCTACCTGTTCTTCCTCTGAGTTTACCTTAATCAAAACCACCACGAACTTATCCAATTAAATATAGAAGATACAATTCCCCTACTCCACAAACATTACAGACGCATTACTAACACCAAATAACCTCACTGAGCATTGTAATGCCCAACCAAATTCCAAAAGATATAAATTCTTAAAGTTCTTGCAAAATTCTTTTCCCTGGGTAACTGGTTACTCACACACAAGCTCAACCGAGTACATAACAGCCTATCCCAACGATAACAACCATAACCAGTCACATTAAATCGATCAAAACCTCAACTCACACAATTCACCACTCTTATCAAACATTCCAAACAATTTCAATTTCACTCAAACTCAACCAAACCATTCTAGTTATCTAACCATGAAAGTGGACACTTATTCTCAATCGTTACCTTATTCAACTGTCAGTAATCCATATACAAGTCCTTCTCTTAACCGTCCAAATTCCATAAATCCCAACATGTAGCAACAACCAACCAAAAAGAACTCTTAAATATTACATCCATACCTAAAGGTTCTCTCAAAATTTCCATTAATGCCTTAAAACTCCCAAGACTTCAAACCTCACCAGAACTCTAAGTTTTACTGTCCATAGTCTCGATACCTTAATACCCATCATGCTTGTTATTCCATTCAATCATCGGTTCCTTGAATTACTATCAATACTGGAGCTCTCTAAGACGACACACTTGGCCTCACAAATCCCTTTTCCAGTAAATCTTCCAACCACTCTTTCCATCTGAGTTTCACGTCCTAAAAGTTCTTCTACGTACTTAGCAGATCCAAACCTCAAATCATCACCTTCGTCCAATTTGAGTTCACACTCTACTCTCTGAGAACAACCATTAACGATACCCAATCGTTTTCTCTCAATGACTTCCCAACTGGACCAACATACAAAAACCTCGAATTCGGCTCACCTTCAGATATTAGAATCTTCATCGACTCAACAAAAAAATATGTAACCATTTCCTTAATTCCAAACAATTCATTTCACCCACTATCAAAGCCGGAAAGACACGCCTATTCCATCCAACATAATTTCCGTCTGCTATCAACAAGAGATTAAGGGTGATCAGTTCCTCAATTTGTCAATAGACAGCCGACAATCATGATGGGGCATAAACTGTCTTTACCAAACTATAATAGCATTTCTTGCATCCTGTGCGCAAAACTACCTAAGGCACAAATCCTTAGTTGACATAAACCTTACCTCTACCTTCCTTCTAGAACCGGGAACAACGCTGTCCAAACCATACTTACAATCTTGCAATCAACGACACACTGAGCCAATGTTCCACAACTGAAGTAACTTGGAGAAGTACCAGCTTCTCCCCCACTTATCTCAATCTCACACCTGAAGACAAAGGATTACCAAAAACCAGAAAGCACTGACAGTGTTTCACATACATATCACGTACTAAGGAACAAACAACAACGACAGTATTCAACTGTCACACCAACTGACTCAACAACTTGGCCGGGCGGACCGACCTGCTCTGATACCACTAATGTAACACCCCAATTCCCATCGCGAATAAATAATACATAGATAAAATCAGAGTAGCTAAAAATTTATTTTTCCGACAGAAACAAGGATGCCACATTTAAATAAACAAAACATCATCCCTGCTCATAAATTTGATACATAGCACAAAATAGAATACCCTCAAAGGGGAAACTTTTTCCAACAAAAGGAAAGGTCAATTGTGGAATAAAGCGGAAAGATCCATAACTAACTTGTTTTACAAAATAAATTATTTTAGAACATCAACTGTATATCCACAAGTACTACAAAATACATTCAACAAATGTATACATATATAACATAATCGTTCCCCGACTCCAGTGCTACGTATCAGAGCAGACACCAAGACCGACAAAAGAACGGAGGACTAATCTTCACAAAAATACCTCCAGCAACTCTAATCTGCAATGCCTCATAGAGCATTATAAAACAGCAGAAGGGTGAGAAATAACAACTAAATCAAGATTGCATATTAATATGCAAATACATAACAGTTCACATGCATAGTTATCCTCACCACAATTATCCTATACCCACACATAGAGCATATATAGATTATAATCACATAATCACATATTCACACATAATGCATGTGTTTATACACAAAACATATCATTCATAATTCAATGCATTTAACACGAATGCACATCAATTCACAAATGCTATCACAAGCTCAATCACATAATTACCCCATTCCCAATTGCATATTAATCATGCATTATACATTTATCACAAATGCATATCACAATGTCTCACACATAATCAATTAAATCATGATTTTCCACATATAAACAATGCAATCATAATCCATGCAGATGCAAAAAGACCGACACAACGACTCTATGCAAATGCATATGCGGTACCGACTCCATCAAATCTCAATACTAGTTCACTCAGGAACTCTGCTGGAACCATCGCTCGTTACATCACTGTAACTCCCCGTTGGGCCTACGATGTTCACCCACCGCTCACACCCCACATGCGGGCACACGGTGTTTATGGATCGCTCACACCCCACAGGCGGGCACACGACCAGATCGCTCACACCCCACAAGCGGGCACACGATCGTCTATAATCATCGCTCACACCCCACAAGCGGGCACACGATCGTCTATAATCATCGCTCACACCCCACAAGCGGGCACACGACGTTATAGCGGATTCCCTCTGGAACCCAATCCGTCACTCAGGACGTCACAACGATGCATATCATGATGCTTGACACACAAGAACTCATGACAACCAATGAATCTTCACACATATATGCAACTATAAACATGCATATATAATCAAATACAACACATTGCATTTATTTGCCTTTCGGCCACAATTCATCACCATAACATACCGATTGCTCACACCTCACCTAGGCACACAATCATTTGTAATCATCGCTCACACCTCACATAGGCACACGACGTTACAATGGATTCTCATTAGAATCACCCCACACAAGAATGTACATCATTATGCTTCACATACAAAATGACTCAAGACATTCTTGAAATGCATACATATTCACAATATATTCATGCATTCATCTCATACAATCACATACAATTTATATACATTCGCATCAATGCACTATTGTATGATTCACATCCAAAACAATGCACATATTTACCATAAAGCCATAAACCATCATCACAACATTCCATCATGTATATTCACATCATATAACGGCCCACAAGCTACACGTTACATATTAAAAGCATATAGCATGATAACGCATCAATCGCACACATTGTACGCGATGAAAACCCGACAACCCGACTATTTTCCAAAAACACGAATTAATTAAATCATATTTTACCCTCCAAACCATTTTTAATAGAAAGAATATTTCATTAGCTTTCCAACGCTTCAAACGGGGGTCAAAACGGACTTACGGATCAAAAGTTACGATCGAAACAATTTTGAAAGAAAACCTATAGCAGGGCTGACACGGGCGCCCGTGTTGCGTGACACGGCCGTGTCACCCAAAACTTCCAAATGGCCGCAAATTGACACGTCTGAAACGGCCGCCCGTGTTGTGTGACACGGCTCGTGTCAGAACCCAGAAAAGTGTATTTTTTTTACCGTCGGAAGCCTTCCGGACCTCCGATTTCGATTCCGTAAAAAGCCCCGGTCTCAGAATTCAGCGTACTACAATATTCTCACCATTAAAAGACCATCCAACACATTTTCCATTTTTGAAATATTTTGAAACATAATTTTATCATTGAATTCTAAATTCGAACTCGATCGAAACCGCGGAAAAACACGCAAACAACCATTCCCGATTAAACCCAAACCTTACCCGACTACACCACACAACTTATTCCAAATTCCAACCGTGAAAACATTGATTTCTCACCATTTCATCATTATTGCCCTAACTCTCACAAACTATGTAACTCACTCCAAAACTCCCTAAATCATATCAACGAGTATCCCCGATTAAACCCAAACATTACTCGGCTATTCTACACAATCTATTCCCATTTCTAACCGTTAAAACATCGATTCTACACATTTGTTCTTCAATCCAACCAAAAAGAAAAAGTATATATTTCAACCAAACAAACACAAACAACACATACATATACATATACAATCGAAATATAATCGAAACTTCTCACCCTTACCCGATTAATCCAAGTCCAAGCATTGATTTTGATGATTTTCCTCTTCTCCCTTTTCCTTCTCCTCTTTCTCTCTGTTTTTCTTCCTCTTCTTCTCTTCTTCTAACTTTCCCTTTTTCCCTCTTTCTAACTAATATATATATATAATACTTATTATATAATATAAATCCAATAGGGTCAAATATCTCCAATTGATATTTTGTCTTCTAATACCAATTGATCAATTATTAGAGTTACCTTAAAATACTCTCTTTTCTCTCAAATCTCTATTTATAAAAATATCTAATTTTTCTAAAATATCTAACTAATCAAATGACCATTTTGCCCTTACGCTCAAATATCTCCCAAACGCTCTCAAAATGCGATAAAACTTAACCATACCGATGAAATATATTTCGGGAAATAAAAGTTGAAAATAATTTATAATTTATTGCAAATATTTTACCTATCAGAGAAATTCACCAATTAACTTAATTAGCAGGTAAAATACAATAAATTCACACATTTCACAAAATTCACATAAATGAAATAAATAAATACAATTAAACAAATCGGGGCGCTACATTCTACATCTCCTACCATACAAAGCTTCAAAAGGTGCCATCCCAATACTAGAATGGTAGCTATTGTTGTGCGTAAACTCAATCAATGGCAAATGAGTATCCCACGCACCACCTTTTTCCAATACACAGGCTCTCAGCAAATCCTCCAATGACTGAATAATCCTCTCCGACTGACCATCGGTCTGTGGATGATAAGCCGAGCTCAACTTCAACTTAGAACCCAAGGCTTCCTGCAGACTCCTCCAAAACTCTGAAGTAAACCTCGGATCTCTATCCGACACTATGCTCGATGGAACACCATGTAACTTCACAATTATTTTGATATAAATCTCTGACAGCTTCGACAATGGAAAACTGATGTTAATTGGTATAAAATGTACGGACTTCGTAAGTCGATCCACCACTACCCAAATAGCATCAAAGCCTCTCACCGTATTTGGCAAACCAGTAATAAAATCCATAGCAATATGTCCCATTTCTATTCCGGAATTTCCAACGGTTGCATTAATCCCGACGGCTTCTGGTGTTCCACCTTTGACTTCTGACATATCAAACAAGCATAAACAAACTGAGCTATGTCCCTCTTCATACCGAACCACCAAAATAACTTCTTCAAGTCTTGATACATCTTTGTAGCTCCCGGATGAATACTCAAGCTACTCCGATGACTTTCCTCCAAGATTGCCTTTTTCAATTCCTCATTATCCGGTACACAAATTCTGCCCCGGAACCTCAACACACCAACATTATCCACTTTAAAGTCACTATCAGAATCATCCCCTCCTATAGGTATCAAGTCCACTAATTTCACATCTAGTTTCTGATTTTCTTTAATTACATCCAAAAAGTCATTATTCACCTTCAACATACCCAATCTAATACTTTCTGGTGTGGTTTCACAAACCATACTCAAGTCTCTGAACTGCTTAATCAATTCCATTTCTTTCACCATCAAGGCTGACATATGAATTGTCTTCCGACTCAGAGCATCTACTACAACATTAGCTTTTCCCGGATGGTAACTCAAATTGAAATCATAATCCTTTAAAAACTCTAACCACCTTCTCTGCCTCATATTCAACTCCTTCTGATCGAATAAGTATTTCAGACTCTTGTGATCACTGAATACTTCAAATCTTGATCCATACAAATAATGCCTCCATATTTTTAACACGAATACCACTGCAGCTAATTCAAGATCATGAGTAGGATAGTTCCTCTCATGCACCCTCAACTGTCGTGAAGCATAAGCCACTACCTTGCCATCTTGCATTAACACACCGCCTAATCCCATCTTAGATGCATCACAATACACTACAAAAGGATCATTTGGACTTGGTAAAATTAACACTGGTGCTGTAGTCAATTTCTTCTTCAGTTCCTTAAAACTTTCCTCGCAGGAAGTATCCCAAACAAAAGCTTGATTCTTCCTGGTTAGCTGAGTCAATGGCAATGCCAGTTTAGAAAACCCTTCAATGAATCTTCTATAGTAACCTGCTAGACCCAAAACGCTTCTAATCTCCGTTGCTGTTTTCGGAGGCTCCCACTGAAGTACTGCACTTACTTTAGATGGGTCCACTGCTATACCATCACCAAAGATGACATGACCCAAGAAACTCACAGTCTTCAACCAGAATTCGCACTTCGAGAACTTTGCAAACAATTTATTATCTTTCAACACCTGCAATGCGATTCTCAAGTATCCTGCATGGTCCTCGTCAGACTTAGAATAAATCAGTATATCATCAATAAATACCACAATAAACTGATCCAGATAAGAGTGGAAAATGTGATTCATATATTCCATAAACACACCCGGCGCATTAGACACTCCGAAAGGCATCACTGCATATTCGTAATGTCCGTAGCGAGTTCTGAAAGCAGTCTTCTGAATATCACCTTCCTTTACTCTAATCTGATGGTAACCCGACCTCATATCAATTTTGCTGAAAACACGAGATCCCACCAGCTGATCCATTAAGTCATCAATCCTCGGAAGTGGATTCTTATTCTTAATGGCCACTTTATTCAACTGACGATAATCAATGCACAGACGCATACTACCATCCTTCTATTTCACCAACAACACTGGAGCTCCCCACGGCGACACACTTGGTCTAATAAACTTCTTATTGAGCAATTATCTGACCTGAGATTTCAACTCTGCCAATTCTGATGCAGACATCCTGTACGGTGCCATAGAGATAGGTCTGGTACCCGGTACAAGATCAATAGTGAATTCAACTTCCCTTGTCGGAGGCAATTCTGTGATGTCGTCTGGAAACACTTCAGGAAATTCATTCACCACTGGTAATTCATTAAGTGAAGTCTTGCTTTCAACAGATAACGAGGCAAACACCGCAAACAGCTTCGCCTCATCCTCCAACAACGCCCTCAACTCCCTGCTAGATAGAGAATCTGCCAATGCTTCCTCTTCAGGAGTAAGAAACAGTAATGTCTTCCTGAAGCAATCAATATAAACCCAGTTGTACTCCAACCAGTTCATTCCCAAAATAACATCGAGATTACCGAGTGGCAAACAAATCAAGTCCACTCTGAAATCTCTACCAAACATGGTCAGCGGACACTTCAAACACACCAAAGAAGTAACCACCGAACCAATAGACGGAGTTTCAATCTTCATCCTCTGCTCTAGAGTAGATGGCGCAATCCCTAATTTCTTCACATAGTCAACAGAAATAAACGAGTGCGTTGCACCCGTGTCAATGATAGCAATCAAAGGAATATCATTAATAAAGCAAGTACCTTTGACGGAACGCTCCTCGTCAGTGGATTGGGCTCCCACCAAGGCAAACACCTTCCCACCAGTTTGAGACGCCTGGGACTTCTTCGGCTTCTCACAGTGAGTGCTGATGTGACCCTTCTCTCTAAAATTATAACAAGTAGGCATAGTGGCTCTGCAATCTGCTATAACATGACTAGGCTTACCACACTTAAAACACTTCTTCACCTCATTCGGACAGTTATTAGCACGGTGACCCGCACCACCACATCGGAAACACTTGAGAGTATCAGAACCTACTCCTTTCTCATTTGGTTTCTTTCCTACGCCAGTTTTCTGTTTCCCCTTATCAGCTGGAGCACTGTAAGGAGTACCTCCAAACCTCTGCTTACCCTTCTTCTCATTCACAGCCTTGTAATGAGCAATTCTGGATCTGTTATCATTGTCATAGATTCTGCTTCTGCTTACCAGTTCTGGATAATTTCTTATCTTCTGACAAGCAATGCCCAGCTTGATCTCGGGACGCAACCCATTCTCAAACTTTAAGCACTTCGAAGTCATAGCTTCCTCAGTATTGTAATGAGCATAATACTGAACCAACTTTTCAAACCAAGCAGCATATTCAGCAACTGTCTTATCACCCTGTTTCAGCTCCAAAAATTCAACTTCCTTTGCACTGCGAATGTCTTCCAGAAACTCAGCTTGAAACACTGCCCAAGTAATCTCAGTACCTGCAGCTTCCAATCTCTGATGACTGTTGTCCCACCAGGCCTTAGCCTCCCCTTCCAGTATATGAGTACCAAATCGTACCTTTTGAGCGTCACTACATTCCATGGGCCTGAAGATCTTCTCAACAGCCTTCAGCCATTTCTGTGCAGCCTCTGGATCCAAAATACCTCCCTCATATGTAGGCGGCTTATTACTCTGGAACTGTGCCAAGTCACAAAACTGAGCACCTCCAGCCTGATTGGCGTTCTCTACAGCTTGTGCCATGGCTTGCATAGCAGCAGCAAGAGCAACATCATTCCTTCCTGCCATACTGGTCAACAATCAACATAAGGTCAGAACACACAAACGACTCCTATACTAAGGACAAACTCAACTACTACACCTGGCCGGAGGGACCGACCTGCTCTGATACCAATTGTAACACCTCGCTTTCCCATTTATGAAAAATACATAAAATTCTATGAAATAATCAGAGTTTTTACACAAAAAATAAAGTAGGATGCCACATTCATAAAACCAACATGAAACTCCTTTTATTAAATGAAATAAAACAGCGGAAAATAATTTATTTATTCATTTCACAGCCACATGCCAACAACTTCGGAAAAATTCCACATAACTTGTGGTTCACCATAATTCATCAAAGAGAAAGATACGTAACAAAAACGAATAACAAATAACAAATGATTGAAATCCCCATAATTCCCGTGTTACGTATCAGAGCGACTCCTATGACTTGAACAAGCAACACGTACTCCAACAATCTAAGTACCTAGATTATCTATACTTCCGAAGAAGCACAGACACAACAACAACAAAGGGGTGAGAATTACATTCAATACTTAACGGTGAACAATACATGATAAGGGTAAGTATTCTCACACAATCATACAAATACAACCCACTGGTCAACAAATCATCACTATACACAACACATAACAAAAGTGATGCAATACGACTCAACATTAGACACAATGCATGTGGTACCAACATCATGGTTCATTCAATCGAACCCGGATAGATCACATACACCCCTACTTGGCAATGATCTACCCCCCACCATTCTCCATATCAGAGTACGGATGAATCACATACACTCCTCCTGAGCAATGATTCATCCCACCATCACCATCGAATGCATGACACAATTATGCATATGAAACACATGTACAATAGCATATATATATACATGTTCACGATCCTCCTGGTCACACCTGAATCACACGTCAACATTCAACACCATACGGTTACTTCACACAACATCAATCAACTATTAATTAATTAATTCCCTAAAATTATTAAATTAATTATTTTCGTCACCAATCTCACACTACTCAAATTCTGGCATCTAAGCCCAACCTCCTAAACCATAAGAAACTACGTTGGACGCGAAATCGGGAAAGAAATCGCAGAACAACAAAATTCTGCACTCACGCTGGCCATACGCGTATTGCCCTGGGCCATATGCGTATTGCCCAGCTCGCTCTCCCATCCATACGCGTAATGCCTCTCCCCCTTACGCGTAATGCCTCAAGTGCCCAAGTCCTTATGCGTATTGCCTTGTGCCTTACGCGTACGGACAGAGACGTTTTCGCACTGAATTTCCCAAATTCCAACCCATTACGCGTACGGCCCTCCTATTACGCGTAATCCCTCTCTTCATACGCGTATTACCTTACATTCTGCCTTGCTATACGCGTATTAACATGGGTGTTACGCGTACGATCCCTCAACACGCCCAGCCATACGCGTATCGCCCTCCTTGGTACGCGTATGGGCAGAAGCTGTGAAAATACCCATTATTCTCATCTCAGCACGAATTCTACCACATTGATCCCTATTCTACCATTCTCAATGATCCTAAAATGAGTTCTATATCAATTTTATGTCCCATTATTCATCTAACATCTTTTCCTAACAACCTGCACCAAAACCAGATCTGCAACAAAGGTTATTCAGACAACAGCAACAACAACAAAAATCATGTTATCACGAATCAATTCATGCACAATTTCATCATCACATCAGACATATACACAAATCTTTAACACAACATTTTTCATACGAATTCCTACGGGGTTAAGGACTCCCCACTACCCTATCATGAACATATCACCAATATTGAACCCGTTTCCCCTCCCCCCCCCCTTACCTCGAATCTTTGATTAATTTCTGCGAAAATCTGATGAAGATGATAGCCCTAGCACACCCTTGTTCTTCCTCTCCTTAGCCTTTCTCCTTCTCTCTCTATAATTTCTGATTATGCTAAACCCCCACCAATTTTTCACTAATCAACTCTAATTACCAAACTGCCTTATTATTTTCTATTATCCCATAATCTAATTAATTATATCAGATTCTTATTTAATTAATAATAAAATAATAATAAGTATAATAATAGTCCTAATAATAATAATAACACTACTAACAATATTACTATTATCATTTTCACTGCTATATCATTATTAGTAGCTAAGGTTTTTAATCCCCACTAATTAAATAAGGCACTACCCTTCACTCACCCTTAACAAGGCCAAACAATACAAATTAACACAGGACGATTAAATAATTAAAATGGGGTGTTACATCTTGCCCTCAAAGTCATTTGGTGATGTATGCTCGAAAAATGTCTACCCAGACAGAAAATTAACAACTACTGATCCGCTACTTCCGAGACAGTTTAGCTGGTGCCGCTTTCAAATGGTACATGGGTTTAAACCGCACCAAGATCAGTACTTTCAAGGATCTCGGGGCAGCCTTCGTTCAGCAGTATAAACACAACTTAGACATGGCACCGGAGAGGGATCAACTCAGAGCAATGTCACAAAAGGACAAAGAAACTTTCAAAGAATATGCTCAGAGATGGCGTGAATTTGCCGCTTAGATTTGTCCCCCTCTCGAGGAAAAGGAAATGACAAAGATTTTTATGAAAATGTTGAGCTTTCTTTATTACGACCGAATGGTTGCCAGTGCACCCAGTGACTTCACATAAATGGTGAACATAGGAGTACGCCTTGAAGAAGCAGTCTGAGAAGGACGATTGGTCAAAGATTCAGAGCCATCTAGCAGTACTAAGAGATACGGTAGTGCTTTCCAAAAGAAAAAAGAGCAAGATATCAATAACATCTCTCTGGGAAAGCAAAGGCGAAGGTATCAACCGATAGCAGCAATAACTCCCGCTATCAACCCAGCGCCAGCTCTGACTTATTAACCTCAGGTTGCTCAGAGCCAACCAAATGAACAACAGTATCAGCAAAGGCATCAACAGCCTTTTCAGCAGGCTCGCCCATAGTACAATAATAACAATCGTACTACACGACCATCAGGGTTCGACCCTATACCGATGTTGTACGCAGAGTTATTTCCACTTCTACTGACCAAGGGGCATGTTCAAACTGATAACACGAATTTATATCATATTTTTACTTCGATTTATGTTATTTTCTTATTCCGTTTTTGTCTAATATCCGATTTTCTCGAGATTATTTAAGTGTTTTTGCAGGTAATCCCATTCTCCAAGTCAAAGTATGCTAAGTGTGGAAAAGAACCAAAACATGCAAGAAAAGAGCAGAAAAGAGAAGAAAAATTGCAGCAACCAAAATTTGCTGATATCACGATCGTCACGGGTGTGCCACGACCGTGGCAGCTTCAAAATGCACCACGACCGTCACACTTCCCCACGATCGTCATGCGCCCAATATTACACATTGAAGCAGAAACGTGTCTACAAATTTTCAGAGAGCAGTTTTTCACACGATCACATTTTCCTCCGAAGAATACTAGGTTCAAAGTGAAGTAACTATCAAGTGGAGTGCCTGAATTCTCTCCAACCTCTACCTCAACCGAGTCTATAAATACAAGTCATTACGAAGAACAAAGGGTAGCCAAATTTTCCTTTCAAGTTTACTGTCTTGCTGCCAAATTATTTCCAGAGCTTTTGTTTTGTTTTTGCTTTGCATTTCCATTTCCTTGTCAACCATTACCGAACAAAGTAATAGTTTCTCATACTGAGGAACTATTACAACTTAGTTTTAGTTTTTGCTTCATTACCTTCATCATTCGTTATTTGATTTTATCTAAGCAAGAACCTACCGGCTTGTGGAGGGATTGCTATTGTTGTTACTACGAATTACCAGGTTTCCATTATTTAATTCAAAGCATCATTTATTTTCTTCTTAGTTATGTCTATATTTATTTATCTCTTTGCCTTTGCGTTTAATTTCCTAACTATGTCTAGCTAAACCGATCTTATCGGTATATAATGAAGTAACTAAAATGGATTAAATTTCTCTAAGCTAAAAATCAATAATCAATCCTTCTTCTGGCTTCGATTTCTTAATTTAAAACCCAACTTTTATTACGAGAGTAAAAAAGTAACATAGGTTAAAGTCGAGACCACGGGAGTATGAGGCTTTACCCGAATAGCTGAAATCGGGCATTAGTTTTAAAAACAGCGGAAGCGCTTTAAAGTTAATTAGGTTTAACTAGTTTTCAAAAAGTATTTTTAACCTCATACGGGCTAGCGAGAGCAGACGTATTGACTTAGAAGTATAGTCCGAAGCAATAACCACGGGAGTGTGAGGTGAGGGCTTTTAAACCGATTTTTCCTTTAGATGAATAGGATGATAAATCTTTATACGCTTAGCTTTAATTAATTCCACGTAGGTTACCGAATTATATACCGATAACTTATTCATAACTAGTATTCCCAAATTTTAATTTTCCTTTAATTTCCCGTTCGAACTAAAAACCCAAATTCTGATTAGCCTTAGATAAACATAGTAACGATAGTTAACGGTGCGTTCGATTTCTAGTCTCTGTGGGATCGATAATCTTTTAAAACTACACGATACGACTGTATACTTGCAGTTAGACCTATTTAGGCACACTGAATAGAGTGATCAAGTTTTTGGCGCCGTTGCGGGGGACTAATTAAGTCGACATCGTAATTCCTTTGTTACGTCGTATAGACTAAGGCAAAAAAAAAACCAAAATTCCCTTTCTGTTGATTGTATGCCAAGTACTCGCTCTTCTGGCGAAGACCTCGTACGACCAACAAACGAACCTGAACGTCTTCTTACCGTAAAAAGATGTATCCAAGAATACTGCTTAGCTCACGATATCCCTTTTCCTTTATCAGAACCTGAATCTTAATCAGACCCTGAACTGGAATCCGAATCAGATTCCGAATCAGAAACAGACATGGCTGATCCATCACAAAACCGACCTCTTAAGTATTATGCTGCCGCATCTCAACAAGAACCTCACAACAGCATCGTCGCTCCAGCAATCAACCAAAACGATTTCGAGTTGAAACCCTCGCTGTTACCTGCTGTGCAATAAAATCAATTTTCTGGAAACCCAACAGAAGATCCGAACGAACATCTGACCAAGTTTGTGCAGTACGCAGACACAGTGAAAGCAAATGGTGTAACCGCAGACGCCATAAGACTACGTCTTTTTCCTTTCTCATTAAGAGATAGAGCTTGGGCTTGGTTGCAATCCTTGCCATCCAACTCTATTACTTCTTGGGAAGATTTAAAGAAGGTCTTTCTGGCACGATATTTTCCGCCGAGCAAAACAACTATGCTGAGAGCCCAAATCAACAGCTTCAGACAAAAAGACAACGAGTCTCTATATGATGCTTGGGAAAGATATAAAGATATGAGGAGGATATGCCCGCATCATGGTCTTGAGGATTGGTTAATTATCCACACATTTTACAATGGTCTCTTGTACAATACAAGATTGACAATAGATGCCGCCGCTGGTGGTACACTCATGGATAAACCCTATGATGAAGCCCAACAACTCATCGAGAGTATGGCTCAGAATCACTACCAATGGGGAGGTGAAAGAACTCAAGTGGAGAAATCCCAACCAAAAGGAGGAATGTACGAAGTTTCTAGCCTAGATCACGTCCGTGCTAAGGTAGATGCAATAGCTCAAAAGATAGACAATTTGACCATAACACCGACAGCCATCGTGGCTGCTGTAGCGCCAAACTGCAAATTATGTGGAACAGCTGGACACGCTGCCCCTGAATGCCAAGTTTTAGCAGGAGCCTCTATAGATCAAGTGAATTATGCTCAAGCAAACCCTTATATAAATACCTACAATCCTGGTTGGAAGAATCACCCAAACTTCTCTTACAAAAGCAACAATGCACTGTATGCACCTGGTCAAGCACCACCAAGTTATCAAAAGGCTGCAACAGCTGCTCCAAATGTTCCTAGGAAGTCTAACCTTGAACTGATGTAGAAAACTTCATAGCTACCCAGACTCAGACAAACAAAGAGTTCCTGAATCAAAACGTACACACTAGTGAACAGATTAAGCAGTTGGCAAACAAAGTAGACGCTTTGGCCACTCACAACAAAATGCTTGAAACGTAAATTTCCCAAGTGGCTCAACAACAAGCACCTACTGCTGCCCCTGCTGGAACATTTCTTGGAAAGCCACAACCTAATCCTAAAGGACATGCAAATGCTGTTATACTGAGAAGTGGAAAAGAATTAGATGGACCCATTGATCCAAGACTTCAAAATCCAGCCATGTACCAAAAGTCCGCTAACGACACAATAACTGAGAAGGAGAATGAACCCAAGGAAAAGGAAGATAATGACCAAGAGGCCGTAGACAAAGAAAAACCTTATGTGCCTCCACCACCTTATAAACCACCTATTCCGTATCCTCAAAGATTGAAAAATTCTAAAACTGCAGGGCAATTTAAGAAATCTGTTGAACTTCTGAAATAATTAAACATCACGATACCTTTTACAGAAGCCATCACCCAGATTCCCTCGTATGCTAAGTTCCTAAAAGAAATCCTATCCAATAAGAAAAATATTGAGGAAAACGAAACAGTTACACTTACTGCTGAGTGTAGCGCAATAATTCAAAACAAAATGCCTCATAAGCTAAAAGACCCAGGTAGTTTCTCAATACCTTGTGTAATTGGGAAGTTCGTCATAGACAAAGCTCTATGCGACTTAGGAGCCAGTATTAGTGTTATGCCCTTATCCATATGCAAGAAGCTTGATATGGGAGAATTAAGACCAACTAAGATGTCTGTTCAATTAGCTGACCGCTCTGTTAAATACCCAGTTGGTATACTAGAAAATGTTCCAGTTCGTATAGGACAATTCTATATCCCTACTGATTTTATAATCATGGATATTACAGAAGACTCTACTACTCCTATCATATTAGGAAGACCATTCCTAGCTACTGCTGGAGCAATTATAGATGTAAAGAGAGGCAGACTAACTTTTGAAGTTGGTGAAGAGAAGGTTGAATTTATTTTGACACAATTCTTACAAGCTCCAGCTATAGACGACACATGTTATCTACTAGATGTCATAGATGAGTGCGTAAGAGAAATAGAGATGGAATCGACCATATATTCAGATATTCTACATATTCCAATACCTCCGATTTTCGAAGATGATAACTGGCGTGAACCTTATCAAGACGATAGCCTAAGCGAATACTTAGCACTTACACCAGATCATCTACCTTGCCCGAAGAACCCAGCCCTAGAACTGAAAACATTACCCAAAAATTTAAGGTATGAATTCCTAGACGAAGCTCTCGAACGACCTGTAATAGTCAATGCAGACTTAGGACAAACAGAAACCAAGAAACTATTAGACGTCTTAAGAAAATACCCAACTGCGTTAGGCTATAACATCGCTGACCTTAAAGGAATAAGTCCTTCTATTTGTATGCACCGCATTATGTTGGAGGAAGACTGCAAATCCTCTAGGGAACATCAGAGAAGGATTAACCCGATCTTGAGTACTGTAGTCAAGGACAAAGTGAAAAAACTTTTAGAAGCAGGAATTATATACCCGATATCAGACAGTAAATGGGTTAGCCCAGTACATGTCGTTCCCAAGAAGGGAGGTGTTACAGTTGTTAAGAACGAAAAAGGTGAATCTATAACAAAAAGGGTTGTAACTGGAAGTAAAATGTGCATTGATTATAGAAAGTTAAATAAAGCCACTCATAAAGACCATTTCCCATTGCCTTTTATTGACCAAATGTTGGAACGATTGGCTAAACACTCATACCTCTGCTATTTAGACGGTTACTCAGGATTCTTTCAAATTCCTATTCATCCTGATGACCAAGGAAAGACGACCTTCACATGTCCCTATGGAACATTTGCCTATCGACGAATGCTGTTTGGATTTTGTAATGCACCTGCCACATTCCAAAGATGCATGATGTCAATCTTTGCTGATTTTATAGATGACATTATGGAAGTATTTATGGATGACTTTTCTGTTTGTGGGCAGAGCTTTGAAGGATGTCTATCGAACCTAGAAATGGTATTGGAAAGATGCGTAAAAGTTAATCTCGTATTAAACTGGGAGAAATGTCATTTTATGGTAAATGAAGGAATTGTACTTGGACACGTTGTGTCCGATAGAGGAATTGAAGTTGACAAAGCCAAGATAGAAATTATAAAAGATCTTCAACCTCCGAAAACCGTACGAGAAATACGAAGTTTCTTAGGACAGGCCGGTTTCTACCGACGATTCATAAAGGATTTCTCGAAAATTACTAAACCTCTTACCGGTCTATTAATGAAAGACGCTGAATTTATATTTGATGAGAAATGTCTAAAAGCATTTGAACAGCTGAAAACAGCTCTTATTACCGCACCTATCATGCAACCACCAGATTGGAGATTACCTTTCGAAATCATGTGTGATGCAAGTGATTATGCTGTAGGTGCAGTTTTAGGACAGATGAGGGATAAAAAACTTCATGCCATTTACTATGCAAGTAGAACCTTAGATTCTGCCCAAATGAACTACGCTACCACAGAAAAAGAACTTTTAGCCGTGATCTTTGCCCTTGACAAATTCCGTTCCTACCTAGTGGGAGCTAAAATCATCATTTATACAGACCATGCAGCTATTAGATATTTACTTAACAAAAAGGATGCAAAACCTAGACTGCTAAGGTGGATCCTACTATTACAAGAATTTGATTTAGAGATCAAAGATAAGAAAGGAACTGAAAACGTAGTAGCATACCACTTATCCCGATTAGAGGGCATTAAACCAGAGCCAGTACCCATTAATGAGGATTTCCCATATGAATGACTCATAGCCCAACTAGAAAGTGATATGTGTACTCTACAGTTGAATGACCCAAAGATGGAAGAAGTCGTGGAAGAAATTAACGTACACACAACCCTACCATGGTATGCTGACATAGTCAACTACTTAGTAGCTGGAGTACTTCCACTAGACTTATCTTATCAACAAAAGAAAAAATTATTTCATGATCTAAAACATTATTATTGGGATGAACCTTTGTTGTTTAAGAGAGGAGCCGACTGTATCTTCCGTCGTTGCGTCCCGGAAGAAGAAATAGAAAACATCATCTCTCAATGTCATTCTTCTCCTTACGGAGGACATGCCAGTACCTCAAAGACATGTGCTAAGATTTTGCAATCCGGCCTATTCTGGCCCAACCTTTGGAAGGATGTCCACATTGCAATACTAAACTGCGACCGGTGCCAACGCACTGGTAACATATCAAAACGCGATGAGATGCCTCAAAAAGGTATATTAGAAGTAGAAGTCTTTGATGTATGGGGGATTGATTTTATGGGACCTTTTCCATCCTCCTTTGGAAATAAATATATACTCGTAGCTGTCGATTACGTTTCAAAATGGATTGAGGCAATATCTTCTCCTACAAATGACGCACGAGTAGTCATAAAGCTCTTTAAAAACACAATCTTTCCCAGATTTGGTGTGCTAAGACTTATCATAAGTGACGGTGGCTCTCATTTCATATAAAAAATATTTGACAAATTACTATCGAAGTATGGAGTAAGACACCGCTTAGCAACATCATATCATCCACAAACAAGTGGACAGGTTGAGGTCTCGAATCGAGAAATAAAACAAATTCTAGAAAAGACCGTAGCCACCTCTAGGAAAGACTGGTCATCAAAACTCAACGAAGCTTTATGGGCATATAGGACGGCCTACAAAACACCAATCGGAACTATACCTTTCAAGCTAGTCTATGGTAAATCTTGCCATCTACCAGTGGAATTAGAACATAAAGCCTATTGGGCTATTAAAACATTCAACTTAAGGTATGATTCCGCAGGTGAAAAACGTATCCTAGATCTGCATGAACTATAAGAGTTAAGATTAGACGCTTATGAAAATGCTAAAATATATAACGAACGAACAAAAAGATGGCACGATAAGCACTTATCTAGAAAAGAATTTAGTGTGGGAGACATGGTACTCCTATTTAACTCAAGATTAAAACTCTTTCCTGGGAAATTAAGGTCTAGATGGTCCGGTCCTTTTGAGATTACAAAAATTCTACAAAGTGGAGCGATAGAAATAAAGGGGAGGAATAGTAATCCATTTTTAGTTAATGGACAACGTCTAAAACACTATCACAGCATTGAAAGTAGAGATTATTTGAACTGCCTAAGACTTTTAGAGTTGCCCACCGAACCCCCTAACTAAGCATCTAATTAAATTCGTCAGGCTTTCGACATTAAAAACAGCGCTTAATGGGAGGCAACCCATGACTTTTGTTTTCTTGCTTTTTTATTTGTTATTTCTTTACGTTTCCTATGTTTTATGTTCTATTTTTATTTTGCAAATTTTTAGTTTCATTTATATCGTTTTAAATTTAATTTGAAAATATTGTGCTGATCTTAAAAATTGAAAAACTACAGGATTTTAAAGTCTCTCTACTCTTTCTGTTCTCCTCTTCTGCTTTCATTTTTGCAAAAAGTACTAACTAATGGCAAATGAGGATAACTTGTTAGTAGAATTCAGAGATGGAGCACAGTGGCATCGCTATGAGGCTTTGTCTCTTAGACCTTTTGCCTTGGCAAAATTCGCCCACAGACCCACCATGACCGCCTTAGGTGTAGGTGAGAGCGTAGACTTTCTGTTTAGCCAATTAGGTTGGGAGGTTTTGCCAACAAGAAACATAAGTGCTACCGTAGGTTGACTTTAGAATTCCTGAGCTCTTTAAGCTATAACCCTCACAGTGGAAAAGGTTTAACCAGGGGAAGAATTACCTTTAGACTATTTGGATACAGCTGCCAGTTCACCATAAAGGAACTGTCGGATCTTTTAGGATTTCCTGAAGGACCCCATGTTTTCTCTGTGGTTCAAGAGGACTTAGTGTTGGTTGGAGATCTGAGTGATTTTTGGGGTAGAATTTCAGGGAAACCTGATTTTGACATGAACCCTATGCTTTCAACAGAAATACATAACCCCGCTTTCCACTACTTTCATGTGATCCTGGCCTATTCTTTATTTGGTAAACCTGAGAATGATAACACTGTTTCGAGGGATGAGATTTTGATTATGTTTTGTGCTTCTCAGTCTAGAGAGGTTAATGGACTCACTTTTATGCTGAACAACTTTTGCAAACTCATTAATAATGATAACAGTCCAATTCTGATAGGTAGCCTAGTTACAAAAATAGCTGAAGCTATGGGATTCAGAACCCGAGTTTCTAAGATTAACCCCTTTGGAGAATTTAGACCCATGAATATCACTTTTTGTTTCAATAGGGCTATGATTAGGGACCAAGGTCCGAACCATTTCCAGCTTTTGATTAACAATGTTGTCGTACCACACTTTACACTTCCAAATCATGAACGCACAAGTGTGCACAATCAACATAATTGGCTATATGACCTTGATGAACCCGTGCCTGAACCGGAAGAAACCTTTCCTGAACCTGAGATTGACCCAAAAACACCCCCTCATTACCATGATCTTGATTACATGGAATTCCAAGAGAACATTGACATTCCTAAAGTTGATGCCACTAACTATGCTGCTAATCTGAATTCTATTCTAAAGACTATGGATGAGTATCATAAAGAAATCACTTCAGTAAAGGATGAGCTAAACACTATGCGACAAAACATTGTTGGACTCATGGATTTGACCGTTGAACAATTTGATCATTTAAATTAAGCCATCGCATCTTTGAAGAAACGCCTTGGCTAGATTTATGAAGCACCTTATTTTCAAGATTTTTATGCATTTTACTTTAGAACAATTTTACATTATTTTAGTTTTCATTTTTCATGTCGGGAATAATTTGATCATCATACAGTTTTGATACATTGCTAGTAATTTTACTAGCACCTTTTTGGTTTTAAAGGATAATTTCATTTGCTGCTATTATTAATTCTTTATGATTTCAATTCCATTCCTGTTCATACTTTTAATTCTGTTTTAATTTATGTGTCATGTTACTTATCTCTGTGTATGCAATATATTGCTATTTCTATATGCTTCCCATAACCTGTTACTAAATTATTGTGTTTGGAATTGCTTCCGTCATAAACAAATTAACCACCCAGAAATTTGTGAACGTCACGATCGTGACGACCCCATGACGACCGTCACGCGGGTTTGAAACAGATTATGTGTTAAAACAGAACTGCTTCATTCGTTCCCTCTTCTTTCCCTCATTCAAACCCCAGCCGTCCCACTACCCTTTGCCATTCCATAACCATTCCACCAACACACATTTGACCCACATTAATCATTCTCCGTAACCATTCATCTTACCATTTCACTATATAATCAAACCATATACCACCTCTTTTCACAAACCCTCAATTCCATAACCTACTTTCTTTCATAATTCCTCTTTAACCTAACAATGGCACGTCAAATTCCCGACCTTTCTACATTGAACTTCCGAGATGGAGAAGCAGGAGAACGCCAAAGAGCTCGGTACATCGACTTCTATCGACGTTCCATTCAACCGACCCGCTACATTGACGTTGCATGCTTAGAAGAGCTTGGAATGCTTGAGGGAGTTCAATGGATGTTACAAAATGCCGGCCTTTGGCAACTTTGCACTCAAAGAAGGCCCACTTACGAAGACCTAACTTTAGAGTTTCTCAGTTCATTCACTTACATTACCCCAGCGGGAGAAACGAACCAATTAACCGGAGTAGTAAAGTTCCGCATGTTTGGTAAAGAGTACTCAATCGGCCAAGAGCGACTTGCCGGAATGCTTGGTTTCCACCATGGTGAAGATGTGCACCATCGAGTACCACAGGAAACTTTCTTTCAAACAGCTTTTCAATTATGGAATCAGTTAATAGGAACAACAGTTGACAGCTGGGATAGCCTTAACGCAACATACATCCACAACCCAGCCGTCAGATATGTCCACCGCGCACTTGGAAGCACCATCTTTGCACGAGATAGTAACCATAAGGTGAATTCTAAAGAGTTGTTTTTCCTTCATTGTATGTTTCATCCAGAGCTAATCAATTCCGCACCATTTTTACTAGCACACATACAATCAAACTGTGCTAGAGGCTCCAAACCCTTCTATTTTGGAGGGATTGTCACCTCTATTGCACTCAGTTTGAATTTGGAAAACGACCTTGCTAGACTACCCTCCTTGCCTCCAGTGTTCCTTGATATAGAATATTGCCGAAACTCTCAGCTCATCAAGTTACGACAAGATGGGAAATACCATCCTATGGTCCGCGCCAAAACCGTAAGAAGCATCATCATGCCTTGCAGGAGTCGCATTGACCCTCAGAATATGGCCAATTGACTTTTTGATCTTAATGCTCCTGAGCAAAATGCGCCTGCTCCTGATGATCAAGAACATGGACTTGTTGATGAGATGGAGCAAGAGATGGATAACGCCCCTGAAAACTAACCACCGCCTGCCAATGATGCTCCCTCGACCTCCAGACGTCGTCGCCGCCCTGACCAAGACCCAGTTAATAATGAAGAAATCTTGAGGGCTATCTGGCAACAAACCCAGCAACAGAACGAAATAATGACCCTTATGCGTCAAATCCAGCAAGGGCAAGTTGACCAAGGTCAGAGGCTTGACGGTGTCATCGAGGAGATGGGTGTATTGACACTGCGAGTGTAGAGCCTACACGAGTACATCCATCACGTGGGCATTCCTGATCACGTAGCGCAGCATGGAAGAGGACGCTCTAGAGGCAGAGGACGTGGTCCACCTTGATTTTATTTTGTTTTTCTTTTTAGTTTTTCTTGTTAATCCCCTTTATATTGTAACATTGAGGACAATGTCCGATATAGTGTGGGAGAGTTAGTTTATTTCCGTTTATTTCCGTTTTATTTCCCTTCCTTGTACTTTCTTTTTCCTTATCAAAGTTAATATATGAATATTTTCGTTCAGTAATCCGATTTCCCCATTTTACTCTGCCATAACGAATTTTTTTTTACGATTAATGCACGTCGTGACATACCAAGCTTTAAACTATGTTAGGAAGCTGGGAAAGTGCTAACAAGATCGATACCGTCTTGACACCTTAGACCTCTTGCGTATGCGATATCAGTTTCATACTTATTATACGATACCTTGAGTTCAGTCCTAAAGTAACCCTTAGTAGTTTATATTAGCAGTCAGCACCGTCTAAATCACAAACCACGTGGGGAGCCGATGAATATAAGTGTTTGATGCCCAATCAAGAAAAGAAAAACATCTTTCTTATCTATATGCTGAGAAAAATAGAATATGCAACAACTCTCATAGTTGTGAAAATGTGTAAGTAAAGAAAGAAAATCCGTTGTCGATTGGTTCAGAGGTACCTGATTCTGGACTTGGTAGGGCGAACTACGGTTCGATCCCCCGCAATCTACGAATGGGATGTATAAAGGGTTACCACACTTGTGTATCAAGCCCCGTGAGAGAAAATGGGATCAAAGTCACTAACCGGTTACTCCACTACGTTCGTGAATAAGGCAAAGGGCTTAATGTGATTGCGTTAGAATGAAACCGGGTGAAATAGATACGAAAACTTATGGTTGAACTATAATATAATAATTTCGACTGGATTGTACAAAAGAGAGGTCTATGACAAGCTTGTTGCTTTGTGTCATTATTGTATCCTTAGTGTTTTACACTAGTACCTGTCTAACTAACAAGAAACTCCTTTTCAAAACCATTGGTATGCCAGGTATGTGCATTTGATGAAGTTTGTCCGTTTTAATAGATTGATTGCTTGAGGACAAGCAAAGATTCAAGTGTGGGAGAGTTTGATAACACGAATTTATATCATATTTTTACTTCGATTTATGTTAGTTTCTTATTCCGTTTTTCGTCTAATATCCAATTTTCTCGAGATTATTTAAGTGTTTTTGCAGGTAATCCCATTCTCCAAGTCAAAGTATGCTAAGTGTGGAAAAGAACCAAAACATGCAAGAAAAGAGCAGAAAAGAGAAGAAAAATTGTGGAAACCAAAATTTGCTGATATCACGTTCGTCACGGGTGCGCCATGACCGTGGCAGCTTCAAAATGCACCACGACCATCACACTTCCCCACGACCGTCATGCGCCCAATATTACACATTGAAGCAGAAACGTGTCTACAAATTTTCATAGAGCAGTTTTTCACACGATCACATTTTGCTCCAAAGAATACTAGGTTCAAAGTGAAGTAATTGTCAAGTGGAGTGCCTGAATTCTCTCCAACCTCTACCTCAACCGAGTCTATAAATACAAGTCATTACGAAGAACAAAGGGTAGCCAAATTTTCCTTTCAAGTGTACTGTCTTGCTGCCAAATTATTTCCAGAGCTTTTGTTTCATTTTTGCTTTGCATTTCCATTTCCTTGTCAACCATTACCGAACAAAGTAATAGTTTCTCACACTGAGGAACTATTACAACTTAGTTTTTGTTTTTGTTTCATTACCTTCATCATTCGTTATTTGATTTTATCCAAGCAAGAACCTACCGGCTTGTGGAGAGATTGCTATTGCTGTTACTACGAATTACCAGGTTTCCATTATTTAATTCAAAGCATCGTTTATTTTCTTCTTAGTTATGTCTATATTTATTTATCTCTTTGCCTTTGCGTTTAATTTCCTAACCATGTCTAGCTAAACCGATCTTATCGATATGTAATGAAGTAACTAAAATGGATTAAATTTCTCTAAGCTAAAAATCAATAATCAATCCTTCTTCTGGCTTCGATTTCTTAATTTAAAACCCAACTTTTATTACGAGAGTAAAAAAGTAACATAGGTTAAAGTCGAGACCACGGGAGTATGAGGCTTTACCCGAATAGCTGAAATCGGGCATTAGTTTTAAAAACAGCGGAAGCGCTTTAAAGTTAATTAGGTTTAACTAGTTTTCAAAAAGTATTTTTAACCTCATACGGGCTAGCGAGAGCAGACGTATTGACTTAGAAGTATAGTCCGAAGCAATAACCACGGGAGTGTGAGGTGAGGGCTTTTAAACCGGTTTTTCCTACAGATGAATAGGATGATAAATCTTTATACGCTTAGGTTTAATTAATTCCACGTAGGTTACCGAATTATATACCGATAACTTATTCATAACTAGTATTCCCAAATTTTAATTTTCCTTTAATTTCCCGTTCGAACTAAAAACCCAAATTCTAATTAGCCTTAGATAAACATAGTAACTATAGATAACGGTGCGTTCGATTTCTAGTCTCTGTGGGATCAATAATCTTTTAAAACTACGCGATACGACTGTATACTTGCAGTTAGACCTATTTAGGCACACTGAATAGAGTGATCACAAACCATGACTCCTCTCGCAGTACCAAAAAATCCACCTTTTTGGTTGAAAGAGGATCAAATTTGCCCTTACCATCAAGGAGGATCTGGACATAACATTGAGAATTATCTCAGCTTCAAGTCTGATGTACAGAAGCTTGTCAGGAACGGGGTCTTATCTTTCAAAGATACAAATCCAAATGTTCAGAAGAACCCATTACCGCAACACGAAAAGACCACGGTGAATTTGATAGAAGGAGAACCTGTCAACAGTTATCAAATTCACAATATACGCTTACTGGGAACCAACCTGGTAAAGATGCATTGCAAACAGAGTAGGTACGACCATGTGCCATATCACAACTATCATCAGTGTGATATCTTCTCCAAGAACAACCAAGGGTGTGCCATAGTACAAGTAGCTCTACAAGAACAAATGGATATGGGCTTGATTCAGGATCACAGGATTCGTGAAGTAAACATGTCCCATGCACATCTAATATTGTTCAGAACCACGACATCCGTGCAATGAATGTCAATTTAGTGGCAATACATTCAAGACAAAGTCAGTATTATAATTTTCCACGACACGATTACAACGCTTGTCCAATCTGCTCAACAGATAATCATGGATGTTCTTTTATACAAGAGGCCCTCCAACGTCAAATGGATCTCGGGTGGATCCAAGACTACCATGAAAGAAGTGACCATCAAGTCAATATGGTTCAAATCATCGACATACGCCTGATGAATACCAGTCTAGTGGAATACCATGCTAAACAGGTTAGACTCGGTTTTCTAGCCTCGCACGATTATCTAGATTGTAAAGAATACTGCAAAGACGACCAAGGGTATGCGCTTGTGCAAAAGACTCTTCAACATCTGTTGGACCACTGGTGGCTTCCGATTTACTTGGATGAAGACACAAAACAAATTAGCATGACTGATGGGAATCCTGGTAGACATCAAAGTCGTGATATTTGCTCAATAGACACAAATCTAGTAAAAATGTACTACATACAAAGCGGATATGGTCGGGTACCACCTCACAATTATGAGCGCTATAGAGTATGCTTGGAAAATAACATGCTATCTAGTGCAAGCACCCCTCTAGCACCAGTTAAACTAAAAAGAGATTCGACCATGTTCGAATTCTGGGTCGATCAACATGATATAAGATTACCTCCCTGGTCAGAACAAAAATACAGTCATAATCTCCAATCATGGAATAACCAATGACGTTTACACCATAATTCCTCTACTCAATGAATCAAATATCCCTCTTGATGGAAGAAAAGTTCACAACCAGGAGCTGATTGAGGTGGCTTACGACAGTCAAAAGGCCCAAAAAGTCCATGTGGTTATCTACTTGCCAGGTCCAATACCGTACAAGTCAGAAAAGGCTATCCCTTACAAGTACGGTGCAACGACCATAGAAAATGGAAAAGAAACTCCATTACCCTCCGTTGTGAACATTGCCGATATCTGTCGAGTTACTCGGAGCGATCGAATCTTCAACAGAGGAGTTGGAGAACCTGCCAAAGAAAAGGAACCTCAAACGGAAGTTCCCAACCAACAAATCGGTCAATCCAGTAATCAAGAATCTGTAAAGAACAACGATGAGATGCTGAAGCTCATTCAGAAAAGCGAGTAAAAAATTGTGGATTAATTGTTACAAACTCCGTCTCGAATTTCCGTATTGTCTCTCCTACTTAGTTCAGAAGCTCACAGGGAAGCTCTACAGAGGGTCTTAGAGCAAGCCTTTATAGAACAAGATGTAACGGTAGGGCAATTTGACAGCATCATCTCCAACATCACC
Source organism: Lathyrus tuberosus (assembly GCA_022829125.1). NCBI lineage: Eukaryota > Viridiplantae > Streptophyta > Magnoliopsida > Fabales > Fabaceae > Lathyrus > Lathyrus tuberosus. The sequence continues at coordinate 4,702,798 of JALAZF010000305.1, forward strand.
TCCTGTAACAACTTGGGATTCAGTGATGAAGAACTGCCAGAGGAAGGCAAGAACCATAATATGGCACTCAACATTACAGTCAACTGCCAAGACAATACTTTAGCCAGCGTTCTGGAGGACACAGGTTCATCTTTGAATGTTATGCCAAAATCAACTTTGGTACGACTAACGTTTCAAGGAGCTCAAATGAGAAGCAGTGAGATAATCATCAAAGCCTTTGATGGATCTAGAAAAATAGTTATCGGCGAAGTCGATCTTCCCATAACCATCGGTCCTCACACTTTCCAAGTCACTTTCCAGGTCATGGACATCCGGGCAGCATACAACTGTTTATTAGGAAGGCCTTGGATATACGAAGTTGGGACAGTCACTTCGACACTTCACCAGAAGCTGAAGTTTTTCAAGAACGATAAATTAGTCATAGTGTGTGGAGAACAAGCCTTAATCGTGAGAAACTTATCATCATTCTCCTGGGTAAAACCAGAAGAGGTTGTTGGAACCCAGTTCCAAGCACTCTCGATGAGCAATGCGAATCACCAAGAAAGAGGGGCGTCGATTTCCTCATACAAAGACACTCTCAAAGTGATCAAGAATAATGACATAAAAGGATGGTGACAGATTGTAAATCCTATGGATAACAAGAAAAAGAAAGGTCTTGGTTTCTCTTCAACCTGTACCCAGACTATAAAGAAGGACGGAAGTTTTCGTCTCATTCAGGATTTCTTTCACAGGGGAGGTTTCCTTCACCCAATATCTCAAGAAGTACACACCATCGATGGAAATGACTCCTCCGACATAGAGGAGGAGTGGAAGTCTTATCTCAACGACGATGGTTATATGTCTCAGGAAGAAACACGTATGCCATTCTGTTTTCCAAAGCAGAGCCCGAGATATATACCAAGATCAGACGTCCGGATGATCTATGGAGATTGTGATCCTGAAGGATGTCGTGCTCCACCCAATTCATTAGAGGAAGATAATCTAATGAAAGGCAAATTTGACTATGATTATTATGATCCCCTGGATGACTTTCCCATCTGGAAGCCATACATGGAAGACTCAGGGCAAAAGAGTAAGCCTGATTATGCCTATCAGCTGAGTAATCTTGAAAAGAACACCCATGTTCCCACAGAGTCATGGAATCATTACTCAGAACATTCTGAGAATGTCCAAGACCATGGTGATGAATTTGCGAAGGTTACAGGACAAGAATTCACTAACTACGCATTTCCTGAGGTCAACGTCATTGAGGAAGATGACTCATTTATTCCCACAGAAACCTGGGATACCTTGGGACAACCAAGCGGCAAGTATGACTTCCTAGTCAAATGCACTGCTCCCAAAAGCTCTCATATCAAGCTTGAGGACATCTAACCAACAGGTTGGGGAGATTCGCTTGAGAGTGAAAACACTATGGAAGATGTGACAAAAAAGTTCTCCTATGACAACTCTACATGGGAAAAAGACTCCAATGATCCTACTCTGCCAGAAATCAGCGTTATTTCTAAAGACAAACCAAGAAGAAAGGTACCAAACTTTGTGATTCACAGAGGAGTTTGTCGCCATTGGGTTGCAGTCGATGTCTCGAAAGTCTTCCATAAGCCGAAGTAATTACCATCTTTGTTTTGACCTTTCACCTTGCCCGGGTGAAATGGATGTTTTTATAGGGCTCACTTTTCTATAAATGTCCCTCTTCGCTTCGTCCAAAGCGACAGAGTTTTGTTTTATAGGGTTGTGTTTCAAGAATCGATAAATAATGAATAAATAATGTCATTTAGTCATTCCTGCATTTATTGCTGTTTTCACTTTTCGTTTTTCAGAAAATGGTAATCCTAAAAACAACCCAAAATAAAAACAAGCATTTTTCAGAAAATACACTGCACACACTCTTGCATTCTCTCTGTCTTTTCTAAAAAATGAATCATCATGTCATGCAGATTGATTGTTTTAAACCACATTTAAACATACGATCCAATGCTGTCTCCCAACTTTGAATTCCCGGTATTTAAAGCTGAAAAAGAAGAGAACGAAGAAATTCCAGAAGAGATCTCCCGACTACTCAGACAAGAGGAAAGGTCTATTGAGCCTCACAAAGAGCCGTTGGAAAAGGTCACTTTAGGTTCAAAGGAAGAAAAGAAAAAAGTTAAGATTGGAGCACTGCTCAGTCCAGCTGTAAGAGAAGACTAGATAAAACTTCTCAAAGAGTTTCCAAATGTATTTACTTGGTCCTACCAGGACATGCCAGGGTTGGACACCAGCATCGTGGAACATCACTTACCACTGAATACCGAATGTCCTCTAGTAAAACAAAGACTGTGAAGGACTCATTCAGATATGGCCATCAAAATTAAGGAGGAAGTGCAGAAATAGATCAACGCAGGTTTCCTCACCACCTCAAAATATCCTCAATGGTTAGCCAACATAGTGCCAGTTCCAAAAAGGACAGAAAAGTCAGAATATGTGTAGACTACAGGGATCTGAATAGGGCAAGTCCAAAGGATGACTTCCCCTACCACACATTGACATGCTGGTAGACAGTATGTAGCGTGCAATTTTTGTCGGTGACGCGACCACCTTATCGCAGAATTGTGGGTTTCTCCTTACAATGAGGAGGAGGGGGTGCTACTTTCTGATTTATTATTTATTCCGTGAAGCTGGAAGGGAAAGGGAAGCTATCTAAAACTAACCTTGCACGCGAATGTTTAACCAAATAAACGCTTAAAGAGATTCGGGGGTCCGGGGTCAGGTTATACAATGGGGGTCAGGTTTCCCATCCTATATGTGGTTATCCACAGGTTGTTAGCAATAGGTTCTGCTTTGTACTTGATGGTGTTTATCCGTTGATGGGTTGGGAAAGTTTCTTGGGAAATATGAGAGAGAGAGTGAGTTGATGTTGATGTTCGAGTTTTCCGATGTTTTTGGCAAGGTCCTGGACCTAAGTTTTAATTGATATGAAGGTGCTGGAACTAGAGTTTTTGATTAGAATGCTCGCTAAGTTTTCACAATCTTATGCCTACATATTCCCGTTTTAAAGAAACAGGGAAATTAGAGCAATCGTAGTTCCTCCTATTCTATGGGAGGAAAAAGATGATGTTTTTGTGTCTTGTTCAAAGCCCAAGATTGAAGCTAAAGGAGTATTTGTGTCTTGTTCAAAGCCCAAGATTAAAGCTAAAAGGTTTGACTGAGAGATAACTTGTCATCTCTAAAGGGGAGACATCTCATCTGTTTACCACAATTGTTGGGTGACTATTTATCAAAGGGGATTACTTTAACTGGGATATAAGAATCCAGCAACGCCATAATTTCCTTTATAGGGGATTTGTCCTGAAGGGGAAAACTTTAACTCAGTGTAGAGTAATGCCATTTTTCCTTAAGAATTTCTCATGTTAAGAGATGGACAGTGGTGTGGATGTAAATAATCCAGAGGCTTGCCGCTTATAGCAATTAGATGAAAGAGAGGAATTACTAGGATAAGAGATGGACTACAGCTTGGATGTTTGAATCAACAAGTGTATTTGGGATTAAGGTTTGATTTAAACATCTGTTTTGATAAGTGATAAATAGAGAAATGACTTCCTACAGAGGGATTTTGATTTCCTCTGAGGGGATGTTGATTTTTGTGTGCCTTGATCAAAGCCCAAGGTTGAAGCTAAGAGATTGATTGACTCCACTGGGGAAGTCCTTATACAAAGCCTAAGAGGAGGCTAGAAATGGCTGACTCAACAAGAGAGTGTTTATTTGTCTTGTACAAAGCCCAAGATTAAGGCTAAAAGAGACTGACTCTTTGGGGATATCATTATACAAAGCCTAAGAGGAGGCTAAAAGTTTGACTTTTTCGGGGAAATATTTTGTCTGTCTTGTACAAAGCCCAAGATTGAGGCTAAAAGGGATTTTGACTCAACAAGAAAGTGTTTTTATCTGTCTTGTACAAAGCACAAGATTGTGGCTGAACAAGCTGGAGAAATCATTATACAAAACCTAGAGGAGGCTGACTTCTGCTAGGGGAAATCATTATACTAAGCCTAAGAGGAGGCTGAAAAAGATTGACTCAACAAGAGAGTGTTTTTATCTATCTTGTACAAAGCCCAAGATTGAGGCTAAAAAGGGTTGACTCAACAAGAGAGTATTGAAAGGTGATTGACTCAACAAGAGAGTCTGAAAGGTAATTGATTCAACAAGAAAGTCTGAAAAAATGATTGACTCAACAAGAGAGTCTGAAAAGTGATTGACTCAACAAGAGAGTCTAAAAAGGTTAGCTCAGCTGGGGAAAATCATTGTACAAAGCCCAAGAGGAGGCTGACCAGGCTGAGGAAAGGAAGGATCATTTTACAAAGCCTAAGAGGAGGATGAATTTGCTGGGGATTATTGAGATCCCGAGGCAGGTCCAAATGGGGAATCAACTCTTGCTGAGGGCTACAGAAGAGTTGAGATATCAGATGCCTTGAGGTTCTGATTTGGGATAGTGTTATACTGATGATAAACTGACCCTGGCTGGGGAAATTTTGGAAGAAAGTTTGAGTTTTGAACCTACAGAGGTTTTAACTCTACTGGAGATTGATCAAAATGACCAGGGGTTCTCCTATGTTTACAGGGAACTTGAGAATGTATTTGAGACTCAAGAGGAGATTAGACTGTCCAAGTCTACTAGTGTGGAAGAGTTTATCTTTATACGATGCCCAAGAGGAGGCTGGTTCTTTAAGGGATGAGAATCAACCCTAAACTGGTTTGAGATTTGACACTGGAAAGACTGCTCTAGCAAAGGATGACTAAGTTTTGTCTTATACCTTTAAGAGGTCTTCAGGGTCCTTGAATTAAGCCCAAGAGAAGGCATGAGAACTTCTAAAAAGCCGGAGGGTCCTTGTACAATGCCCAAGAGGAGGAGGGGATGCTTTTAGGAAGCCTGTGGGTCCCAAACCTAAGAAAAGTTCAAGAAAGGTTTCACCGAGAATTAATCCTTTAGTGAACAGCTCTAGGGTTTGAAGAAATTCAAGAGAGGTTTCACCGAGAATAATTCATCTCTGGGGAATAGAATTTCTTTGACAATTTCTAATAGTGACAGTTTGAGAAAAGTTTCACCGAGAATAATGCCTTTCCTTTTGTTCCATATTGTTTAAGCCCAAGAGAAGGCAAGACTGTTTCTGGAAATCATATGGGGATCTAGTTTTGACTGTATTAAATAGTGACCAACTGGATTTACCTAATTCTAGACCTAGTTGTCGGGGAAAACTCTAAGCAGATATACAAGTATATATACAGTTGATATATGACAAGTATTTAAAAGGATATGAAAGAAGGACTTACAGGTGAGCAAGCTTTCCACAATACAATTATATATATTAAAGCAGGTAAAAGAAAGCTGATAAAACTTACAGGTGAGCAAGCTTCCATGCTGTTCAAATAAATATATACATGTATATGTGCAAGTACGTAAAAGAAAGCTGATAAAAACTTACAGGGGAGCACGCTTCCATAGCTATATTGTTAGTTGTTCCAGAAATTAAAGAAAGTTTTGATAACAACTGTATATTTGAACCTAAATCAAAGGGAAGTTGTTTTTGAAAAGAATGTTGGGGCTTATACTTAAGGAGAGGCCCAGATGAAAAACAGTAATCGTACCATCGTTTTGTATATTGTACTTGGACTTATACAATTAGTGAGGCCCACAGAGGTTTTCTTTACAGAGGGATGGGTCTTACAACTCAAGCAGAGGCCTAAAGGTTTGAAAGAAGAGAAAGAAATGGGACTTACAACACAAGGATAGGCCCAATTGATTTTCGTTTAAAAGGCGACGACCGCGCCGAGATTTTGAAATCGCAGTGGGACTTATACAATGACTGAGGCCCAAAGAGGTTTTGGTTAAAAAGGGATTGGGTCTTACACTCAAATAGAGGCCCAAAAGTTGTTTGAAAAGTTTTGTTAGGATGATAGTGATCAAAACCCTAATTTTTGGTTTTTTAATGTATTTTAATTGAATAAAAATTCAATTAAAATAATCAAACATATGAAAAAGAGGTTGTGACCTTGGATTTATATTTGGAAAATCATGTTTCATTCATGGGATGATTAAAAAATCATTTTAATTTTGCAAAACCAAGAGAAAGAAATATTTTTAGTGTTTAAAAACAAATAAAAATATAATTCTTTACAAAAATATCAAATATATGAAATAAATAATATTTTTGTGAAATTTTCATGGAATAAACTATTTTAACATTTTTGGGAATTTTCAAAAAAATAACCAATAAAAAATAATTAAAATTGAGAGAGAAATTAATTTTTCAATTAATTAACAAAAACATGAAAATATGAAAAAATAACAAAAATTGGGGAAATGGCAAAATGGTTTGGGTGGGGTTTAAACCCACGACAATAAAGCCAAACACACATGCGCGCTACCACTGGGGTGGTGATACATCCGTGTATCAAAACCTCCCCACAAATACATAAGGCATGCCTTGTTTCTAGGCCTGTGCAAGGCAAGGCAAGGCCAGCTTTTGGGCAATTTACGTGAAGCCTCTAACTTTCTCATTTCTCCATGGATTGGGACAAAATTTAGGTGCATTTGACCTAGAATTTCACAAGGAATCCAATGACGGTCTTGGTTTTTTCAGATGAGGTCCCTATTTAAAACCCGACAGTGGTTTTGAAATAGGCCAGAATTTACATTTTCTATGCTAACACATGGTACAGGCAAAAATTACATGGCAAATTGGTTCAAACACAACATATATAACATGTATGAGATGTTTATGATCAGTGGACTTCAAAGCAATGAATAATTTATAAAGTTCAAGTAATGATGCACTTACCTCTTGAAGCTCCTTGTGCTATCTGTCAAGTTCCTTTTGGCAAAAGTGACCAAATGCTTTAAACACTCTTGGTTGATCCCTTAGAAGCTTTTAGGATGATTAGAACCAGCTGGAACCCTCAGGAACAAGTTTTGGCACTTTCTTGCCAAAGGGGCAAAAGTGACCAATATGCAAACTCTCTCAAATGGTGTTCCAGATGAAGGGAACCATTTGGGACAGTTTGAGGATGATATTTGGATTGTGTTTGAGGCTTTGTTTGGTTTTGGAAGTGACTAAATCATGACATGGCTTGAAAAATGTAGAAAAGTCCAATTTTGAGGTTTTGGAAGTGGACTTTGTGATTTTGGTGTTTTAGGTCACAAGTGAGTGTTTGAATAGCTTAGATACAACATATTTGAGGTGTTTGGATCATGAGCTGTGGTGGAATTTGTAACACCCCCAATCTATACCCCCAACTAAATAAAGCAGTAAAAGAAAATTCAAAATTTCATCAGAGTATATTTAAATTATCATGGCATAGACGGGGAGAATCACATTATTAGGAAACAAATCATACAACACCTGCTCATAAAGATATGCAACAGTGGGGTAGCAATCAACAGAGAAACTCAGTTCCTTACACCCACATTTCAGATTTTAGAATAAAAGCGGAAAATCTAAACCTGAATATCATATATATATATATATATATATATATATATATATATATATATATATATATATCACATGAAAAGTTTGTCATACATCAAGTTATACATGCACAAGCCAGAAGATATATATACATAATACACAATAATCACAAACGGCCTCCCTAACTACCCGGTGTCACATATCAGAGCCGACCGACAAAAGAATGAAGTCCTAAGCTTCACAAAAAGACCTCCAGCAACTCTAATTTGCAATGCCTCATAGAGCATTATAAAACATCAGAAGGGTGAGAAATACAATCATAATATAATTGCATACAATTATATATAACATCACAATACACATACATATGGTTCTCACCACAACTCACGCCATAATTCAAACACAATACAACACAATGTATAATTCATTTTTCCATCACCAAGGTATACCAACCATGCACAAAACAAGTATCACCAACACATATCCATATATCAATTTATCAATTTTATCCACAATTCCACACATAAACAAACCATTAATGATTTATACAATGCAAGAGACCGACACAACGACTCTATGCATATGCACATGCGGTACCGTCTTCCAATGTTTCTCATCAATAGTTCACTCAGGAACTCTGCTGGAATTATCGCTCGTTACATCACTGTAACTCCCCATCGGGCATACGATGTCCCCCATCGGTCATACCCCACACGGGCACATGACGTTTATGGATCGCTCACACCCCACACGGGCACACGACCCGATCGCTCACACCCCACATGGGCACACGATCGTCTATAATCATCGCTCACACCCCACATGGGCACACGACGTTATAGCGGATTCCCTCTGGAATCCAAACCGTCACTCAGGACGTCACAACAATGCATATCATGATGCTTGGCATACAAGGACTCATGACATTCCAAATGCACACAGATACACATTCATAATCCTGCATATAATTATCAATTACCACACATTGCACTTTCTTGTCCTAAGGCCACCAATCATCATCACAATATGTATTTCATGCAATTTCATCACACAACAGTACACAGGTCATACAATATCTACCCCAACAGCATATTGCATATACACATCAAGTTCACACAATTGAAACGACAAAAGTCGACAAAAAAACATATTTTCTAATTCGCGACCTAATTTAATCGGCCAACAATCTCAAAAGCATCATCAAAAGCAAGAACATTTCATAAGCTTTTCAACGATATAAAGAACATTCAAAACGGATAACCAGATCAAAAGTTATGGAATTAAAAGAAAATCAAAGTGTGAAAAATCCTAAGAACCGCCCGGCGAAACAATTAAACCGCCCGGCGAAACACCCTTTGCCGCTACTTCCCCCGGTGAATCAGAGGCGTCACCATTTCTACCAAAATAACTCAATAGAGTCAGGAACTTGTAACCTCTGCGCCTCTCCAAAACCGCCCGGCAAAATCACGAATCGCCCGGCGAAACAAGAAAATCGCCCGGCGCTTCACACCAGATGCAGAAAATTCTGCTACGGGTGACACTGTTCCATAACCCCAAAAATCCCATTTTTCCCCACTAAACCATTTCCAACAGCCACACAAACCTCAGCAATTATTCATACATATCACATGATCATACTACGAGATTCGTATCAATTTTCGTCCGTGAAAACATCGATTTCTACTCGTTTCCGCGTTTCCGACCTATAACCGAAAAACTATGGAAAAAGGCAATACTACATACAAACACACATACATAATCATACACAATGATAAGATAATCGAGTTTCACACCCTTACCCGATAAAATCGCGTGTAGAAAAGTCGGTTGATCGATTACCAAGATTTCTCTCTTTTTCTCCTTTTTCCCCTTCTCTTTCTCTTCTCCTCTTTTCTTTTCTTCTTACTATTTTTCTCTCTTTCTATTCTATTATAACTTATCAAAATAAATCAAAATGCCCAAAATACCCCTACACTCAAGTACCTCGCAAATGTTCCCAAAACGCGATAAAATATATTCACGATGAAAAATAACATATTTTCACATAAAAGTCAGAAATAAAATAATATAATAATAAAATAATAAAAAACGACTCAATTAAATAAAAATACTAAAACTGACAAAAACGGGGTCGTTACAACTCTCCCCCACTTAGAAATTTTCGTCCTCGAAAATATACCTGAGACGAACAACTCTGGATACGACTCCCGCATCCGACTCTCCAACTCCCAAGTCAAATTGCCCTCAGCAGCGCCTCCCCACACCACTTTCACCAGTGCAATATCCTTGCCCCTCAACCTCTTCACCTCGCGATCCAAAATACTCACGGGTAAAGCCTCAACCGTAAGGTTCTCCCTTACCTCAACCTCATCCATCGGAATCACATGCGACGGATCCGGAACATACTTCCGAAGCTGTGAAACATGGAACACATCGTGCAAATTCGACAGATTCGGCGGCAACGCCACCCTATACGCCACCGTACCCACTCTCGCAGATATCTGGTAAGGACCAATAAATCGAGAAGTAAGCTTCTTCGATTTCAATGCACGACCAACACCCGTTACCGGCGTAACTCTAAAAAATACATGATCACCTTCTTGGAACTCAAGATCCTTTCGTCTCCGATCATGATAACTCTTTTGCTTACTCTGAGAAGCCTTCATTTTCTCACGAATAAACTTCACTTTCTCCGTAGTCTGTTGCACCAACTCTGGTCCAACCACCGAACTCTCACCAGATTCGTGCCAACACAACGGTGTTCGACACCTTTGTCCATACAGTGCTTCATACGGTGCCATTCCAATACTTGAATAGAAACTGTTATTATACGTAAATTCAATCAATGCAAGATAACTATCCCACGCACCACCTTGTTCAAGAACACATGCTCTCAACAAATCTTCCAAAGACTGAATCACCCTCTCTGTCTGACCATCCGTCTGCAGATGATAAGCCGAACTCAATCTCAATTTAGAACCCAATGTCTTATGTAAACTTTCCCAAAATCTCAAGGTAAACCTAGGATCTCGATCCGAAACAATACTTAACGGAACCCCATGCAACTTCACAATCACACTGATGTAAATCTCAGCTAACCTCTCCAATGAAAAACTGATGTCAATCAGAATGAAATGAGCCGATTTAGTCAGCCTATCAACAACCACCCAAATAGCATTATGCCCTCGTTGTGTATTCGGCAACCCTGCTACAAAATCCATGGAAATGCTATCCCACTTCCACTCAGGAATATCCAACGGTTGAAACAAACCACTAGGCCTCAGATGTTCTACCTTCGATTTCTGATAAGTCAAACATGCATAAACAAACTGAGCCACATCTCTTTTCAATCCAGACCACCAGAAAATCTTCTTCAAATCTTGGTACATCTTATTCGCTCCCGGATGTATACTCAAATTACTCCGGTGTTCTTCTTCCAAAATCATCCGTTTCAACTCCGAATCGTCCGGAATACAAATTCTACCTCGGAACCTCAAAACACCATTAATATCCACTGGGAAATCACTATTCGCATCTTTTTCTCCCACCAACAACAAATCTACCAATTTCACATCCAGCTTCTGTTTCTCACTAACCGTCATCAGAAAATCATTAGTAATTGTCAGCATTCCAAGCCTTACGCTATCCGACGTCACTTCACAAACCAAACTCAAGTCTCTAAACGATTCCAAAAGTTCCCACTCCTTAACCATCAAAGCCGACATATGCAACGATTTCTGACTCAATGCATCAGCTACCACGTTAGCTTTACCCGGATGGTAATTCAGGCCAAAGTCGTAGTCCTTCTAAAATTCCAACCATCTACGTTGCCTCATATTTAGCTCTTTCTGATCAAACAAATATTTCAAACTTTTATGATCACTAAAGACTTCAAACCTTGCACCGTAGAGATAATTCCTCCAAATATTCAACACAAAAACCACAGCCGCTAATTCAAGATCATGAGTATGATAATTTTTCTCATGCACTCTCAATTGCCTTGAAGCATACACCACAACCTTACCGTCTTGCATCAGAACACCACCTAGACCAATCAAAGAAGCATCACAATAAACCACAAATGGTTCATTAGGATTCGGTAAGATCAAAATCAGAGCTGTCGTCAATCTTCTCTTCAGCTCATTAAAACTTTCCTCGCATCGAATATCCCAAATGAACGCTTGCCCTTTACAAGTCAACTGGGTCAAAGGAAGTGCTAGCTTAGAAAAACCTTCAATAAACCTTCGATAATATCCAGCCAAACCCAAAAAGTTTCGAATTTCAGTAACAGATCTCGAAGCCTCCCATTGTAGAACTGCTTCTACTTTAGATGGATCCACAGAAATACCATTACCTGAAATCACGTGCCCAAGAAAACTCACCTCCGACAACCAGAACTCACACTTTGACAATTTGGCAAAAAGCTTCCTTTCTTTCAAAACCTGCAAAACAATACGCAAATGCTCCGCGTGCTCCTCCCGAGACTTAGAATAAATCAAAATGTCATCAATAAACACAACGACAAATCGATCCAAATGCTCGTGGAAAATACGATTCATGTACTCCATAAACACACCTGGCGCATTAGAAACCCTGAACGGCATCACCGAATATTCATAATGATCGTATCGTGTCCTAAAAGTCGTCTTCTGAATATCTTCCTCCTTCACCCTAATCTGATGATACCCTGACCTCAAGTCAATCTTACTAAACACACACGCACTAACCAACTGATCCATCAGATCATCAATCCTTGGAAGAGGATACTTATTCTTAATCATTACCTTATTCAACTGGCGATAATCAATACACAACCGCATACTTCCATCTTTCTTTTTCACCAATAAAATTGGAGCACCCCAAGGAGAAACACTTGGTCTTACAAACCTCTTCTTCAACAAGTCATTCAACTGTTTCTTCAACTCTACCAATTCAGATGCCGACATACGATAAGGTGCCATAGAAACAGGTCTAGTACCAGGAACTAGATCTATAGAAAACTCCACCTCTCTCTCTGGCGGCAAGTCTGAAATATCCTCTGGAAACACTTCCGGAAATTCACACACAACAGGAAACACATCAAGTGAAACTTGACTATCCACAGTCAAAGATGCAAACAATCTAAACAACTGAGCTTTATCCACCAAAAGTCTCTTCAACTCTTTGGTAGATAAGAAACTCGAGTCTTCGTCTTCCTCAAGAGAAGGAAACCTTACCAGCTTATGATAACAATCAATATGAACTCGATTGAATTGTAACCAATTCATTCCCAGAACCACGTCTAAACCCTCCAACGGTAAACACACCAAATCCATCTCAAAGTCTTTACCATAAATGGTCAAAGGACAACTTAAATAAACCAAAGAAGTAGTTACTGACCCCATTGCTGGAGTATCAATAACCATCTCACCACCCATGAAAGACAACACAAGATTCAAACGCTTCGCGCACTCAGACGAAATAAACAAATGAGTCGCTCCAGTATTAATAATAGCAACTAAAGGAGTACTATTAATAAAACAATTACCTCTTATCAGACGATCTGCACTTGAAGTCTGAGTCCCTACCAACGCAAACACCTTCCCACCAGATGGAGCCTGCTTCGGTTTCGGACACTTCGTACTAATATGACCAGGTTCACCACAATTGTAACACTTCACCACATTCTTCCTTGCACACTCAGCAGCAACATGTCCTACACCTCCACAATTAGTACACTTCCTCATATCTTTCCTGCACTCAAACTGACGATGCCCCAACTCCCCACATTTATAACACCTCAGCAGACCAGACATTCCTCCTCCACTTGACCTTCGATCAAAAGTACCCCTTTGTTTACCCTTATCAGCTGGTGTTACATACGGACCACCACAAAACTGTTGCTTCCCTTTTCTCCCGCTCACACTCTTATAGTAAGTAGAACGAGCCTTACTATCCTCCTCATAAATCCTACAACAATCTACCAAATCAGAAAACCTCCAAATCCTTTGATACCCAATTGCCTGCTTTATCTCAGGACGCAATCCGTTCTCAAACTTAACACACTTAGAAAACTCCGCAGTCGCTTCCGCATAATGTGGATAAAACTGCACAAGCTCCACAAACTTAGCAGTATAGTCAACAATAGACATATTACCTTGTTTAAGTTCCAAGAACTCAATTTCCTTCTTTCCTCTTACATCTTCAGGAAAATACCTCCTCAGAAACTCAATGCTAAACACAGCCCAAGTGATCTCCTCCTCTACATCTTGCAACACACGACGAGTACTAACCCACCAATCATCAGCTTCTTCCAGTAACATGTGAGTACCCAGTCTCACCTTCTGATCCTCAGCACAATCCATAACCCAGAAAATCCTTTCAATCTCTTTAAGCCATACCTGGGCACCATCAGGATCATATCTTTCTTTGAAGACAGGCGGTTTGTTCTTCCTAAACTCATCATTACCTGCAGTATTAGGTGCACCCTGCACAGCCCGAGCCATAACTTGTATAGCAGCAGCCAAAGCAGCGTCATTCCTACCAGCCATATTCTGTTCATTCCCAATAACAGAAACTATAGTTAAACAAACAGCTCACTCCAACGCCACACCGACCAAGGACTGACACAAACTGGGACGAACTGACACGGACTGGCTCTGATACCACTTAATGTAACACCCCCAATCTATACCCCCAACTAAATAAAGCAGTAAAAAAAAATTCAAAATTTCATCAGAGTATATTTAAATTATCATGGCATAGACGGGGAGAATCACATTATAAGGAAACAAATCATACAACACCTGCTCATAAAGATATGCAACAGTGGGGTAGCAATCAACAGAGGAACTCAGTTCCTTACACCCACATTTCAGATTTTAGAATAAAAACAGAAAATCTAAACCTGAATATCATATATATATATATATATATATATATATATATATATATATATATATATATCACATGAAAAGTTTGTCATACATCAAGTTATACATGCACAAGCCAGAAGATATATATACATAATACACAATAATCACAAACGGCCTCCCTAACTACCCGGTGTCACATATCAGAGCCGACCGACAAAAGAATGAAGTCCTAAGCTTCACAAAAAGACCTCCAGCAACTCTAATCTGCAATGCCTCATAGAGCATTATAAAACAGCAGAAGGGTGAGAAAAACAATCATAATATAATTGCATACAATTATATATAACATCACAATACACATATATACGATTCTCACCACAACTCACGCCATAATTCAAAGACAATACCACACAATGTATAATTCATTTTTCCATCACCAAGGTATACGAACCATGCATAAAACACGTATCACCAACACATATCCATATATCAATTTATCAATTTTATCCACAATTCCACACATAAACAAACCATTAATGATTTATGCAATGCAAGAGACCGACACAACGACTCTATGCATATGCACATGCGGTACCGTCTTCCAATATTTCTCATCACTAGTTCACTCAGGAACTCTGCTGGAATCATCGCTCGTTACATCACTGTAACTCCCCGTCGGGCATACGATGTCCCCCGTCGCTCACACCCCACATGGGTACACGACATTTATGGATCGCTCACACCCCACACGGGCAAACGACCCGATTGCTCACACCCCACATGGGCACACGATCGTCTATAATCATCGTTCACACCCCACATGGGCACACGACGTTATAGAGGATTCCCTCTGGAATCCAAACCATCACTCAGAATGTCACAACAATGCATATCATGATGCTTGGCATACAAGGACTCATGACATTCCAAATGCACACAGATACACATTCATAATCCTGCATATAATTATCAATTACCACATATTGCACTTTCTTGTCCTAAGGTCACCAATCATCATCACAATATGTATTTCATGCAATTTCATCACACAATAGTACACAGGTCATACAATATCCAACCCAACAGCATATTGCATATACACATCAAGTTCACACAATTGAAACGACAAAAGTCGACAAAAAAACATATTTTCTAATTCCCGACCTAATTTAATCGGCCAACAATCTCAAAACCATCATCAAAAGCAAGAACATTTCATAAGCTTTTCAACGATATAAAGAACATTCAAAACGGATAACCATATCAAAAGTTATGGAATTAAAAGAAAATAAAAGTGTGAAAAATCCTAAGAACCGCCCGGCGAAACAATTAAACCGCCCGGCGAAACACCCTTCGCCGCTACTTCGCCCAGTGAATCAGAGGCGTCACCATTTCTACCAAAATGATCTCAATAGATTCAGGAACTTGTAACCTCTGCGCCTCTCCAAAACCGCCCGGCGAAATCACGAATCGCCCGGCGAAACAAGAAAATCGCCCGACGCTTCACACCAGATGCAGAAAATTCTGCTACGGGTGACACTGTTCCATAACCCCAAAAATCTCATTTTTCCCCACCAAACCATTTCCAACAGCCACACAAACCTCAACAATTATTCATACATATCACATGATCATACTACGAGATTCGTATCAATTTTCGTCCGTGAAAACATCGATTTCTACTCGTTTCCGCGTTTCTGACCTATAACCGAAAAACTATGGAAAAAGGCAATACTACATACAAACACACATACATAATCATACACTATGATAAGATAATCGAGTTTCGCACCCTTACCCGATAAAATCGCGTGTAGAAAAGTCGGTTGATCGATTACCAAGATTTCTCTCTTTTTCTCCTTTTTCCCCTTCTCTTTCTCTTCTCCTCTTTTCTTTTCTTCTTACTATTTTTCTCTCTTTCTATTCTATTATAACTTATCAAAATAAATCAAAATGCCCAAAATACCCCTACACTCAAGTACCTCGCAAATGTTCCCAAAACGCGATAAAATATATTCACGATGAAAAATAACATATTTTCACATAAAAGTCAGAAATAAAATAATATAATAATAAAATAATAAGAAAACGACTCAATTAAATAAAAATACTAAAACTGACAAAAATTGGGTCGTTACAGAATTTCTCTCTAACTCAAAAACTCAGAGATACCTTGCAAAAGAAGGCATTTTGGCCTAAAGAAAGAGATTTTGAGGAAAGCAAGTGTTGTAGTGCTTTGGTGTACTTAAACTGAGCACAAATGAGCTCTATTTATAGTAGAGCGAGTTTGTTTTGCAAGCAATAGTGATTGGCAGCTGCAGCAGGCCTTTGGCCAATGTTGAGCAAAAGGAATCTCAAGTCTTCTCTAGCCATTGACTAGAGGTTAGGACACAAGCCTATGGTCATATGATTCAGTGCTGATCCTTGACTCATTCTATTAGGAATGTGTCAGTCCATGTCACCTAGGTGTATCCATTAAATGCATTGAAACAAAATTGAAGTCTTGGCACCTTTTTAGCCTTTTTAGGTTTGTTATGGCTAAGGTAGATTCTTGGACTTTGGAGGCTTGGGGATCAGATCATTCTCCTTTTGTTTTATCCTCAGATGTGTCCAAAATGATGACAAGGCTTGGAGTTGTTCAAATTTCCCAAATCGAGCAAAACAACAAAATCTGCCAAAATCTGCCTTGCCTAGGACAGTTGCAAATGGTGATCTTGAGGGATTCATATCTCCCTGCTCAGGTTGAGTTATGGGAGGCTCTTAAGCTTTTTAGAAAGCTCTCGTATGATACAAAACATGTGTGATCATAGTTTATTTTGAAACTATTTGGATCCAACTGAAAAAACCTCATGAACATTGATGTTCAAGGCTGGTAACTTAGGCAGATTTTCACTAAGTGTTGGAAAAAGTGTTATTTTCATGTTTTTGTGATTTTGATCACTCCATAACTTAAAATCCATAAAGAATTGGAGTCTGAGGTAGTTGAAGCTTTTGTAGAGTGTAGCAAGACCTACAAATCCAGCTTTCGATCACCCAAAATGGTTGCTTGGATCTCAAGTTATAATCCTTGGAAGTTGGTACCAAAACCACTTTTATTCCATGACTTAAAAATATTTTGGTTTCTCAAGGTTGCCCCTTTTGCAAGAAACCTCACTTTTCTTGATTTTTCTTGATGGATGATGATCAATATCATACATTAACATTGTTTTTGACTTAAGGGAACCATATTTGTGAAAAATCCCAAAAAGTCAAACTTAATTTTATGCACAGTTGACTTTTTATCGGATGAAATCCAAACTGTGCGATCCTTGGTGAAATCAAGTCCTTGACCTAAATCAAACCTAATGGATGGATTCCATAGGTATTATAGGGTGTATTGAATCATGTCTCAAGGTTTGGGAGCATGTCCTGGTCAAAAGTCAAAGATACAGTTGACTTTTTCCTCAAAACCCTAATTGTGGTCCAGATGAAATTGAAACTTGTGAATCAAGCTTCTTGGATCAATCCATTGTTGCAAATGGATCAATGTGGTGTACTTGAGGCCCTCAAATCATGCCTTGAGGTATTGGCTCATGTTTTGTCCTAAAAGTCAACTTAGGGGTGAATTAGGTCAAGAAACCCTAATTCTTGATTTTTTAGTAAATGCATCCCCTGAGGTTAAATTAACTTGATGATTGGGTCCATGAGGTCCCTTGGAGTATCTTGGGTTATGCTTTGAATCATTGGCTCATGCCCAGATGAAAATTTTCATCTGGAGGCCTTGTGTCGACAAAAACCCTAATTTGGTGACACTGGCGATCTTGAGGCTTGACCCACCTGGAATGTTGCAACTTTGTGCTTGATTCTTGCTGTGGGAGTCCTCTTGATCCATTGTGGGTGTTTAAGAGGTTAGACAAGTTGAAGATCATGTCATTTCTTGATTGATCTTTTGTCTAAGTGCTCTGAGAGGGCTCAAAACCCCTAGTTCTTGATTGTGGTGAATGCTCAATCATCTTTGAGGAGATTGATGAGGCATGAAGGTACATCCATATTGTGATGATGACTTGTACAATGATGGGAAATCTTGGTGGTCAAAATTTAGGGTATGACAGATGCCCCTATTTAATTTTCTTAGACCCGAAGGTGTGAATGGCGAAGGTATTCGGGCATTCGGGGTGCAAGAAGATTAAATATCAGAATACCCGAAATTTTGACAGTGATTATGAATAGCAGTTTGCCCGTCCATCTTCTTTTGCTAAGCAATGATGCTTAGAAAAGGGTAAAAACTTCCCCTCGATCTTGGTATTTAGCCAAGGAATTGGTCTTAGTTTATGATATAAACTTCCCCTCGTTCCGGGTCTTCAGCCACGGAACCAGTGTCAGTTTCTTATATGAACTTCCCCTCGATCCGGGTCTTCAGCCACATAATTGGTCTCAGTTTCTTTTGTTAATAAACTTCCCCTCGATCCTGGTCTTCAGCCATGGAACTAGTCTCAGTTTTTTTAGGGACGCTATGTGTAGCGGTTTTCCTCAAACTTCTCGCCGAATTTTCCTGGGGAGATGCCATTTGATGGGAAAATTTTTTGATGTCAGACGTACTGAGGAACCCATTCGTCTGAGTTGTAGAGGCGTTCAAACTTCTCTGTTAGAGATGTCATTTGTTGACTCTATTGGGGAAAATGAGTCTCTTGAGAGGCTGTTTCCTGCTTGTGGATATTACATCATACTTTTCTTCGAGATTTTCTCGGAGAAATGCCATGTGATGTAATCCAATTTTGAGGTGCTGATGACTTCATTAACATTGACTTTCTGGAGAGAAAATCCAATGTGTTGCTGAGAGTCTTCGGTTGAGGGGCTTTCTCTGGGGATTTTCCTTAATCTGGGAAAGCAAAGATGTCATCTTCAATAGTGAATAGTGATGTTTGTCAAATGTCTTCTTGTCTTTCAGAGGTTCAAGTTATCAAAGTGGTCGAGGACCGTCTCCAATCCAGAAATAAACTGGGGAGAAACTGCTCAGACGCTGTATTTCCTAATAAGTAACGGACTGACAACTCGATTGAGGGGACTTTTATCACTTGGGGATTAGACTGACCAGAGTGATAGTGATGCAGTATGAATATGAGTATGAATCAATAATGCATGACATATGTATGTTTATGCTGACAAAACTGACACGATATATGTACTGGTGAATGAACACGACTAGATACTCGGCCACTGTGAGGGACAAAAAGTATCAATGTTCCAAGATAGCAATTCTATCTTGCTTAGGAGAGACGGTCCCTGTAAGGAGAAAGAATTGTTCAATCGGTCTTAAGAGATACGTACTCTGCTGGGGATGTCAGATGAAACATGGTTTCTGACACAGTTGATCCTTCATTCAGGCTTACTGGTTTAGAAGGAGTACTTTGATTCTGCACTTTGAGGTTCAACCACCTTCGGAGAAACGATCGATGTTCTTTTGATGTTCAACAGTCAAAAGAATTGCCATCTTTATTTTAAAAGCAGAAAAATTTTGACAAGTAAATTCATTTTTGTTTTATTTCAAGAATCGTTGATCATATTAAAAATGTTATTTCAGAAAAATTTTGACAAGTAAATTCATTTTTGTTTTATTTCAAGAATCGTTGATCATATTGAAAAAGGGGTAACCTTAAGAAACTTAAATTTTTCCAAGTTATGGAACAAAATTGATTTGGTACCAACTTTGCAAGGTCATAACTCCCAAACCATAAAGCCATTTGCTTCCATCCAAAGCTCAAATGAAAGCTCTCATTGCATACTTCAAAATTGTCAACTACATCAGATTCCAAATCATCATGGATTTTGAGTTATGGATTGATCAAAATCACAAAAACATGAAAATGACCACTTTTTCCAACACTTAGTGAAAATTTTGGACAGAATCTGTCTTGGATTTTCACCAACTTTGAGGCCATTTTTCACCTTGATCCAAGTTGATTCAAGACCAATGTTAGACATCAAAATTAAAGTAGGATATACAAGCTTTCCAAAGAGTACCAGAACTCATCCTAATTCAACTTGAGTAGGGAGTTATGAGCATGGAAACATGACACCTCCAAGACTGGTTTTGTAAGACAGTCTTGCACTTGCCCCACGATTGTCATTTCCATGACTTGGCAAGCCTTTTCACCATACAAGACAAGCTTCAAAACCTCATCATTTGGCATGTGACATTCAAAGTTCAAATCCAAAACTTTCAAATTTGTCATGAGGCATTGAATGGATGCATAGAGTTGGCATGTATCAGTCCACAACATTGCAAATGAGTCAAGATAAACTCAAGCATCAGAAGACCATAGGCCTGCAAGATTGACCCAAGTCAATGGCTAGAGGAGACTTTGGAAACAAGACAAAGTTTAATGGATAATGGAGTGATATTGCCTCCATTCACTATTGCTCCCAAAACAAACTTGCTATACTATAAATAGAGCTTCTTTCTGATCAATTCAAGTACACCAAAGCACCATAACACATGCTTTCCTCCAAATCACTCTCAAAAAACCAGATTTTGCTTCTCATTCAAGTAACATTCAAATTTTCCAGTTGAGAGAAATTCTATCAAAACCAATCATGCCAACACCTCACATACATCATATATGAGTGATCCATAACCATAAAACTCACCTGGAACATCAGAATCACAAAGTCACCCCCATTTGCTCAAGCTTTTTGGCCTATTTGTAGTTGAGGTGCCACAACAAGTTCCAAGCTGATTCAACCTATTCCAATCCTTCAAACACATTACTTGAGGTCCATTGAAGCTGTCCAGATTGAAATTCTGGCATTGCAGACAGCAGCTGTCCTAATAGATGTCAAGACATTGTTCTGCATAAACGATTAAACACATAGGAACAACAACAGACTGATACCTTGAATATCATAACTACAAAATCACAGATGTTACGACATATGATCCAACATGTTAATCAAGAACAATAACAAAACTGTAAATCACAGAATGTTATATAAGACAATATGTGTTAACCCAGTTCGGTGCAATTCACCTACTATGGGGGATACCAATCCAGGAAGAAGACTTCACTATCTTGTAGTATTACCCTAAAGCTAAACTCCCCCATTTACAACTTTATTTTAATCTCTACCCTTAATGAACATCTTTACCAAAATTAAACTTCATCGTTTACAACTCTGATATGAGAGACCTACTCACTTCCTTAATCACAACCTGTGATATCTCTGTCTTATGCCAATTCAGAATCTCTGTCATGTTTTCTTGACCAACAAGTTATCTTGGACTTGCTTCAAAGCTTCATCCAAGAACGATACACAAACCATGACCTAAAGGCTTCTTGTTCTGTCCCTGTACCAACGCTTTCCACTCTGCATCCCATGCTACAGAGGGAGACTTACAACTCCTAAGAGAGCCGACGACTCTCAAACCCTAAACCCTTGTTTTTCAAAAGAGAACTAGGTTACAAAGTTACAAGTGATACAAAAGTACATTCAGTACATCTAAAACCCTAGGTCTAAGTCTTCTTATATAGTCTTCTGTTTGGCTTTCAATCTTTGATCCTGTGATTCCTTGATTTGCTCCTTAATTCTTGCAACCGATTAAAACCTGCTAACTCAGTAAGTCGGCCAGGATGTCGAGTCTCCAAGCTGGGACATCTTCTTCGACATCTTTTTCTTTTGCAGATTCTTCATTTATATCATTAATATGTTTTAGCAAAATTTAGTCAAACACCAGGAGCTTTCAATCTCCCCCTTTTGACAAATTTTGGCTAAAACATTTTCTTCTGCATTCTGCAATCAGCAAGACTCCTTCATCTTGAGAATTGATTGGAGCTAAGGTCTGAGAGAGTCTCCCCCTCAACACATCCCCCCTCCTTTCAAGAGAGGTCCAGAAGGAAAGTCTGAGAGGTTTGAGAAGCAGAAGACTACTCCAGAAAAGAAACAGTAGTTGTAGGCTTCGTAACACTGAGAACATAGATTACGTAACTCAGGTCACAAGATACCACCTGCTTCACAACTCAGATCACAAGACACAAAGGGGATCATGATGTTAAGATGTCAGAACAACTTAACCAACATATCCTAGAAGGCACCAGAAAGCCATTCTCCCCCTTTTTAGCCAAAACTTGGTAAAAGTGACCAAGACAACTCCACACCCAGACGCAACTCACCCAGATTAAAAGCACCACCGGACACCAATCCAGAGAGAGTATTGAGACAAAAGAAGTCCAAGGAAATCCTATTTATAGCTGAGCAGTTTCCTTAGAAAGTAACAAACCATAGAAAATAACGCCGGTCAATTCAAAGGAACATTAATCGAAGGAAATAACTCCACCAAAAGCACACCATCCAAGACTGCCTTGACTATTTCTTCTTTTAAGAATACCGTCCAAAGAACTTATTACATGCGAACATGTTTTATAACAAGGTCCTGACATCATGCCAGACATTGTCTCTTCTCTACTAGCTTGCCTTCAGACCTGACAAAGACTTCAAATATTGGCTTTTCAAACAGAAACACACAAAATCATCTTCTTCCTTCCATAATCCAGAAATAATATCATTGATGATGAACTTTCAGTGATTCTGAATTCAGTCAGCAGAGAAAAATAAATTCTCCCAGACTAAACCAATGATTCTTAAGCATCCATTAAGAACCATGTTATTTGTACTGTCAAGTTTCCCCTAACTTGCAATAGTACACTAATGTCAAGACATCCTTCTTGACATCTCATCCTCCCAGGATGGAAACATAATCACAGCTTGCTTGACGCATAATACAAATTGAAACCTGAATTGCACCCCTGCAGTAATATATCTTAGATCAAGGAGCAACTCCCCCTATCTAAGATAACCAGTGCTCCTCCAATGAACACTATATTGATGAATGGAAAACATAAGACGCATCTTCATGTCTTCAAGAGCGCACCCTCTGTCCAACCTACCTGCTGAACACAATCATCAACTCCACTTATTACTTCTTCTGACAAGAACCAATAATCACTCACACATGAACACCATCATGCTTTCCGTGTGGACTTATTAGGATCACCATCCTAAATTAACAAACTCTTGAATTAAGATCTAAGCGATGCCCCTCTTCCAGAAACTATCCATACACCAAACAAATTCCTCTTGAATTCTCATGTATAGATCTCCTTGTTCCCTGAGATAAAATCCAATTGATCGGGAATGATCCACATTCCTCAAAGAGATACCATACCTCTTAGTTTGTTTTCTTCCAACGGTGTCAGATACCGTATACATGCTTCAGAACTTCACAACTGCCAAACTGATCCACTTCCCTTTAACATGACTTGCCAACAGGGGCGTTATCCCCTCCACAAGCTTTTCATCTGACCTTACCAAGGTCAATCAATAGATAGACACCCAACAATCCAAGACAATCATTCCTTCATCATTCTCCTGTATGATAACCTGGAATACTTCTGATCAAATGGTGAATATCCATATTCAGACTTCCATGCAATCAACACATGATCCACTTCAGTCTTTTCTACACCATCCTGCCAAGGCAGTTCTTCTACTCCATCATTCTCCCG
Source organism: Lathyrus tuberosus (assembly GCA_022829125.1). Classification (NCBI taxonomy): domain Eukaryota; kingdom Viridiplantae; phylum Streptophyta; class Magnoliopsida; order Fabales; family Fabaceae; genus Lathyrus; species Lathyrus tuberosus. The sequence goes on from JALAZF010000305.1 coordinate 4,726,630, forward strand.
TATGACAAGATAGATACTCCTTAGACATGATGTAGTCAACAAGTTCCTAGACCAGAACTTAAGCATCCTCCTCCAAGGATAACTAACCCAAAAAAATGTTCTAACATCAGTTAGGACATCCTTCACATATCACAGACACCACACACCATGGTTCTTGATATGCTCCACCACAGGACTTACTATCTGCATAGTAATCCATCTGAAGATCTTCATACAACACTGCGCCATCAGCTTGAACAAAGAGAACTCCAGAAACCCAGAGAGAAATAAACTCTCATCCACAAAAAAAGGCATACTTCCATCCTCAACCTAGAACTTCTACCACAAGCTCCAAGAGAATCAGAACCTTATTACGTTTTCAACTAACTACCCTTTTGCACAAGAGCAATCAGTTTCGAGCATCCTGCTTGAATGCACACTATGAAACCAACCAAATGCCACCTTTTGATTGATCTCACTCTTCTTCAGAACTCCCATAAGATACACTGATCCACCAATGAAATCTAATCTTTAAGTCACATGAACTACTTGCTCCATAGCAAGACATCTTGGATCCACCAAGCCTCTAGACATGTAACATCTTCTCAAACCACAGCTCCCGCAAACTGTATGAGATAGACCTTTTTGAAGCATCCATAACTTCCATTCTCTTGTAGATCACCTTATCTTAAGCTGATGTGCCACATCACCAGCTGAGATTCTGATTTTAAGCTAGATGTCAGAACATTCTGATATGACATCCAACTGCTAAATTCAGCTCATCCTTCTGCCACTTAGAAGAACCTCCTCCCTATTACAGAACAAGAGTTCCATGCTCTCATAGACTTGATTCAACAACCAAGTTTGAGTAGACAACCTCCATCATGCTTTGAAACTCCAAAGACTTCACACCTGCCACATCTGAATCTTCAGAAGATAAAGTAGTCCTAGACTACACCATAGCCATACCAAAGAATGCCACTTTCCTTAGTAGAGCAGTCTATAGAAAGTCAGAGATAACTGCCACTTAACCTTGACCTTCAAAATGAGCAAGATCCCATGCTCCTAAGTACCCAGATCAGAAATAAACTGATCCAAGCTGTGCCATCATCAGCACTCCATTCCTCCTAGATCAGAAATAATCTGATCCAATAAGCAACCATCAAGATTATGATGTCGTCATCTTCATCTTCAACAACATCAAAGTCCAGACCAGCTTCTTTCCAGGAAACTCTCCAGAGATCACATGCTTCTATCACACTAGATTGAAGCCCATTCTTAGGTCAACACCCAAGACTAAAACAGATGCTAAAGCGTATGCAGTACCCCTTCCATGATTCTGCACAAACTCTGATGATGAGATGTTCCAACATCTTGACTATCAAGGATAATCAATTAAATACTTGTGAATTCCATAAATAGCAATTGATCTTAAATCCTTTTCTAATAACCCTTCTTCACTGTTAGAGCTAAGCTCCACCAGATCACTTCATGAACACTTATCAAGCATTCAATCTTTTGCAAGTATCTTCTTTGACACACAGTGTTGAGATACCAAGGTTGCCACCCTTGACTCAAGTAACTAAGATTCTCTCTGAACGAATCCTATTTACCTCAACAATTCTGAGAACTCGAATCAGATTGGATCCACCCTTAGGGTTAAGAGAGATGAATTCTTCCTTATTGTTTTGGATAGTGAAAATAAATCACCTCCACTTTCTTTAGGTTGTGTTTCATAGAAACACCTTCTAGTCAGAAGAATAACTAGAAGACTCCAGATGCACGACTGAGACTCCTTTATGAGTGGACTTGAGAGAATTCTCAAGTATCTTTGACAACCTGGCCGATCAATAATTTATCAAACTCCCAGAGCAAGAACTTGATAAAACTAAACTCAACTCCTCTCCTCTTCAACTGACTTCACACTGTACCATGGAACCAAGCTTCCAAGTACCAAGTCACCATAACAGACATCTTCCAACAACTCCCTTTTCATTCCATCGCCACCGACTTTGGAATGAAAGAATGCAGATATCTTCACATATAAAGGCCGACGATTGAGATCTTCCACCATCTATCTTCAGCAACAACTACAGAATCCCATAATTCTAGAGCTCTTCCATCAGAAACACATGCAGCGGAACCACCAAGGAGTAAATCCTACTTGCCCTAATAAGATGTCAGGACATCTTATAAGACACCCCAACAAGAGAACTAGCCATTTCTCATGCAGTTGTTGTATAACCTCCTCAGCAACATGAACAACCTCTAAGATGTTACCTTTGATGCAGAACATCCATCCCATCCATTAATACCCTTGAGTATGTCTGAGTTAATTGATCTGATCTTCAAAACTCCTCCTTGTTTAAACGCTAGAAAGTATCTCCCAAAGATCTCATCCAGAAACAGACAGGATGCCTGCTCTGATACCAATTGAAATTCTGGTAATGAAGACAGCAGATGTCCTAACACATGTCAAGACATTGTTCAGCATAAACGATTAAATGCAGAGGAACAACAGCAACGGATACCTTGAATATCAGAACTACAAAATCACATATGTTACGACATCTGATCCAACATGTTAATCAAGAATAATAACAAAACTGTAAATCACAAAATGTTAAATAAGACAGTATGTGTTAACCCAGTTTGGTGCAATTCACATACTCTGGGGCATACCAATCTAGGAAGAAGACTTCACTATCTTGTAGTATTACCCTAAAGCTAAACTCCCCATTTAAAACTTTATTCTAATCTCTACCCTTAATGAACATCTTTACCAAAGTTAAACTCCATTGTTTACAACTCTGATATGAGAGACCTACTCACTTCCTTAATTATAACCTGTGATATCTCTGTCTTATGCCAATTCAGAATCTCTGTCATGTTTTCTTGACCAACAAGTTATCTTGGACTTGCTTCAAAGCTTCGTCCAAGAACGATACACAAACCATGACCTAAAGGTTTCTGGTTCTATCCCTGTACCAATGCCTTCCACTCTGCATCCCATGCTACAGAGGGAGACTTACAACTACTAAGAGAGCCGACGACTCTCAAACCCTAAACCATTGTTTTTCAAAAGAGAACTAGGTTACAAAGTTACAAGTGATACAAAAGTACATTTGGTACATCTAAAACCCTAGGTCTAAGTCTTCTTATATAGTCTTCTGTTGGGCTTTCAATCTTTGATCCTGTGATTCCTTGATCTGCTCCTTAATTCTTGCAACCGATTAAAACCTGCTAACTCAGTAAGTCAGCCAGGTTGTCGAGTCTCCAAGCTGGGACATCTTCTTCGACGTCTTTTTCTTCTGCAGATTCTTCATTTATATCATTAGTATGTTTTAGCAAAATTTAGTAAAACACCAAGAGCTTTCACAGATCATTACACAACATCTGTAACACCTCCAACATAGAATTCGAATTCTTCTTGCAAGAGGTAACCCTGACACTCTCAAAATCTATGATCCATGCATCATAAATGTGTTTACAAGTAACAAACATGTTTCTGCACTTATCTAGAGTATTCCCCCTAAATCAATTGCTATGTATGAATCGTGTATAGGATTTCATAGCGTTCTTTCAGAAATTAGGATTCTTGAGTTCATCTTCTGATTTCTCACTCCACACTTAATATAAATGCAATTAATTTGTACCATTGGAATCCTTGTTCAAAAGCGAGCAAGTTTAATGTTTACAAAAGTCATTTTCATTGAGTAATCAGAGAGATATGATAGGTTTTGTAAATTGGCTATGGCGGGTAGTCGCGAGGAAGAAGAAGATGGCCTTGGCGCCATTTTCAAATATTTTAATTTTTGAATATTTGATATTTTTATTAAATGATTTCAAAACTTAATTTCTATCTCATTTTTCATCATTTTTTATTGGTTATTTTTTTAAAAAGTCACAAAAATGTTTAAATATATTATTCTACAAAAAAAAATCACATTTATATTATTTATTTAATATAGTTTGATTTTTGAATTTAATTTAATTTTTATTTGTTTTAAACATTTTTAAAATGGAATTCCCACATTGATTTTTCAAAACCAATTGGATTTCAAGCTTTCGTGTGACTAAACATGATTTTTTTCAAAATATTTTTTAAAGTTGACAACTTATTCTTAAATATATTTGATATTTTGTATCATTTTATATTTAATTTCCTTTAAAAATTATTTATTTTTTAATTAAAATTAGGGTTTCTCTTAATTTTAATTTTTCAAACAATTTTCAAAATAATTTGGGCCTCTTTGTATAGTGTAAGTCCCATTCCCTTTGTACAGAAACCTTTTTGGGCCTCAGTCATTGTATAAGTCCCGATACGATATTAAAAAATCTCGGCGCGATCGCCGTTTTCAAAACAATTTTCATCTGGGCCTCACTTTGGTTGTAAGTCCCATTTTCCTTCTTTTTCAAACACTTTTTGGGCCTCTAATAGAGTGTAAGACCCACCTCTTTTGTAAATAAATAATTTGGACCTCAGTCATTGTATAAGTCCAGATACGATTTTCAAAATAACTACGCGATCGCTGTTTTTCATTTGGGCATCTCCTTGAGTTGTAAGCCCCATCTCTTGTACAAAAATAAACTCTTGGGCCTCTAATAGAGTGTAAGACCCAACCTCCTTTGTACATAAATAATTTGGGCCTCAGTCATTGTATAAGTCCCTCTGTGATTTTCAAAACTACGACGCGATCGTCGCCTTTCCATAAGAGATCATCTGGGCCTCCCTGTGAGTATAAGCCCCAAACATCCTTTTAAACAACTTTCTTTTTTATTTAGATTCAAATTCAAAGTTTTATAAAAAATTTCTTCAATTTCTTGAATAACTAACCATACAGCTGTAGTTACTACACATGGGCTTGCACAACTGTAAGTTTCACTATCTCATCAATACATACTTGTTTATATATTTCATCTGTGTGTATATATATATATATATATCGAGAAAGACACAAGAAAGGGGGGTTTGAATTGTGTATTTACTCTTTTAACAACTTTTTGCTTCTTGTCGTTAAAGCACTTAGGATAACTTCAGAGTTCGTTGAGAGACTCTGAATAACGAAGTTACATTCAGACTTCCTATGCATGAAGCATGAGAACCAATAAGAGTCTGACCATAAACTACATTTCTCAGAACTTGCAGTGCGGAAGCCTATCAGAGTTAAGCTGCAAGGTTCTGACTTGCTTATGTGGGGTTCTGATACTCAATATAGAAAGATAAACAAAGACATTAAGCATAAGAGTAAAGAACACACGATATATCCTGGTTCACCACAAAGGCTAATCCAGTCCACCCTCCTCAGGTGATTTCGCCTTGAACACAAGGTCTTAATCCATTATAATCAATCTCGATTACAGATGCACGAGCACATAGCTGGTGACTAACAAACTGCACAGCCGCACTGTGACTAACATGCAATGAACCGTTCAGGGATTCAACTTAATGAATATAACGAACATTGACCTGCAGGTTCCAATCTCGCAAGATCTACTGCTAGGCTTTCACAGCTAGACGTTCAGGGATTCATCACAATGAATATAATGCTACGGACCCTATTTCAGGCTTTTCCCACAATGATATCTAGCCATTGTCTTCTCGAGTCTCCGGTCACACTGACCACTCAAGGAATCCCAATTCACCAAGAATTAGTTATACAGGAGATGACCATAATGCTTCTTATCAAGCAGATTACTCCTAAGTTTTACGTACAAAAAACACATAAGTGTTCAAGCAAGATATGAGCAGCAGCTCCTTGCTATTCTAAGAACTACTCAGATGTATAATGATTTGATAGTTGTTTACATCTTGTAGATCTTCTTCTTCTTCGTCTTCTTGGGTGAGCAAGCTTTGAGCAACAACTCCTTGCTTCAGATCTTCAATGTAGCGCTGACGAGAAGGTGGTTGATGACTTGACTGATTTGTAATGTTGTCTTCTTCATCAAAAGCTTCTGTACCAATTAATTGTTGTTGTGTTGATTTGATCTTTGAGCTTCCACAACAATGGCCATGTGTAAATGGTGATAGCTTTTGATAATTAAGTGTTACAACGAGAACTCATCGTTGTTGCTATCTTCACACAATGACTTTGATCAATTCTCCATTCATGGATGAATCGATTGCCTCAGAAGCGAATACTCTTTCCTTTAAATAGCCCAGTAGAAATATAGCCGTTTGAAATACCGTTGGCTGTTAGAAAAGAGACGTTGTGTAATAATTAGCTGTACTGACACATCTCCTTTTTACTGTGGGAGAAGTGACGGGATATATCTTTCTTGGGCAGAGTGTACAGTCGTTCACAATGGTAACATTTGACTTCCAAACTTCAGAGGCTTCTGATGGTAAATTAATGAAGCATGAGTAGAGTCTTCTTAACAGGATATCTGATATGTCAAGTCGTTAGTCATTTGAAGAAGTCCATTAGGAATCAGTCTTCAGAACTTTAGCACTTGCCCTTATGAACATTATCCTTTACTTCTTCAAGTCTTCCGAAACTTCAGAGCTTGTCCATTAGGAATCTGTCTTCAGAATCTTCAGCATTTGATCTTTGGAACTTTAATCTTCAGAACACATAAGTCTTCAGAGTCTTTCTGCCCTTGGCCTTCAGAGCCTTCCGCCTTCAGAACTTTAAGTCATGAGAGTCTTTAGCACTTCGGTTCTCCAGAGGATTATCTTCTTCAGAAGCTTCGCAATCTTCAAAATCTTGACCACTTACAGAGAGCATCCACAAGAGCATTGCAACAACAATATCGGCATCCTTGGATCTGACTGATCACGATCAGATATAGAAGTATTCTTGCTTCTTGCAACTTGTGTCACACATAGTAACTTCACATTTTATCAATTACGCTCATCTGGCTGGTGCTTGTAGGATTTGATATTTTCTGTTATTATGATCTGCACACAACACACGTTAGTCATAAAATGGTTCTTTCACAAATACGTATTGTTATCATCAAAACATAGATCGACTTGTAGAGACATCTCTTGCTCTCACAAAACATTTTATACAAGGTAATCACCAAAAAAAACATATTTAGAGTCTGGAACAACAGCTCCCCCTAAATGTGTTATCCTCAAAGTTTTATCTGTGATCGTCTAGAACCTTATATGATCCAAAGACATACAGACTAACAACTTGAGTTGCCAGAACGAAGAATAAAAAAGGACTACTTCTCTATCTTGTCTTTAAGAAAACAGAGAGACTTCAACATCTGGACTAGTTCATCAGAACTTCCATCTTCAGAACTCAGTTCCTTTGTAGTCGTATCAGAGCTTGTAATCTTCAGAGACTTCTGAAGCATTTCTACTTTTCAGAAGATTCAATTAAGCACAAATAGATCAGTTATTTTCTGATAACATAGCCTCGCTATTCATCAGAGACAGACACTGTCTTTTAAGAAACTCCACCTGAGTTTCAGACTTTGTGAAGATTTGAGATTTTTTGCAATTGGATCTTCAGGGTAGTCTCCCCCTAATTTCTATAAGTCAGATATTGGGATCTTCAGAATCGTAATTCAGGATGATAAGTTTTTAATCACCAATATGGATCATGGCTTCTTCAGAGTTTGACTTTTGAACACAGGTTTTCATCTCAGAACCTTGTTATTGTCACAACTCAGTGGTTCATCAAGGCTTGATTTTTGATCAGATACCAATTAAAGGTTTAAATTTTTTTGAACAATCAACGCTTGATACTGAATCTGGTACACATGATTTGATTTTAGTCTGATGCCAAGTGATGTGCTGAGTCCTTTACCAGAGTATGTTGAGTTTGATACCAAGTGACATAATTCTTCTTATATCACTTGAAGGTAATTCCTTTGTGTGCTGAAATGATACCAATGAATATATTTTTGATAATAATTCACAGCTTTGCTCTGATTGATATTACTGCAGACTGAGTCTGATACCAATCTTTGTGTATACTGAGTCTGATTACCATTTGTTGATCTAGTCTGATACCAAATCATTTTCTTCTTAATTGATTCTTGGTAGACATCAGAACTACTTCCTCTTGGATCTTTAATCCAGATCTTCAAACAGTTCTTTGACTTCTGATTTGCACAATTTATCTGAATAAGTATCTTGAGATGTAGACTTTGTCTTGACTGCTTTCAGAGTTTTCTTCTTCTGATTCTTACGTTCTGAAACTCATAGAGACAGCTTACAGCTTGTGAACCAAGTGAGACAGAGATCCCGATAAACTTTGACTTTCAGACAGTTCTCAACTTCTGAACAGTACTGGGTAGATCTGATTCTGAACACATGTTCACGAAGTGTACAACTTCTATCATATGACCAACAGTTCATAAGAACTTCTAACAGAGTTCTTCTTTCTTAACCTGTTCTTAGAATGCCTTGTGAACTTGTTTAGAGTTCCTCGGATAACATCAAACAACAAACGTTAGTAGTAATGTATTTTATATGATTGATTACTTGTTTGAGTTGCATTCTTTCTGTTTTAAGATTTCTTCTTCTTTCCAATCAAAATCATATTATATTTCTCCCCCTTTTTGACATCATCAAAAAGTTTGGAGCGTTTTAGCATTAAGCATATGTAGATCAATATGATAGTGAACATAAATAGACTCAAAGTATGATAAGGAACAGTCCTAGTGGTCAACATCTTCAGAGATTAGTCATAGCATTTTCAATGATACCGAACCACAAAATAGTTTTAAAATATAAAGCATAGGTTAGACTTAATCCTAAAAGGTTCAAGGTGATCAAAACATAGACTTAATGGGGATAGGTTCCTAAGGATTAGACTAATAGGAGCCTAATGATGATGAGGAAGATGAGAGTAAGCTTTCAGAATCATCATTTCTTGAGGTATGCAGCTTTTCTTCTGCTTTAGTAATTGCCAGCTTCTTGCTCCTCACAATTTCCTCTGAGATCCATTCATGGAACTCAGTCCAGATATTTCTTATTTCCATGGGGTCCACACAGGAACTGGAAGTATTCACTAAGCTTTGGATTTTTGAGATAGCATTATCCTTAAAGGATGTTAATGCATCATTCATCATTTTTGATCTTTTTGATGAGGGTTCTCCATCATCAGTTTCCTTCTGCTTCTTACTTACTCTCTTCCAATTTGAGAACTCTTGAAGTACATCAGCAATATTCTCCATGTTAATCCATACGCTGATGTCTTCATCCTTAAATTGTTTCAGATAGTTTCCGACTTCTGCTTGATTGTGAGTGGTGAATCTTGGAAATCCTTCAACCAGAACTCTGGGGGTCAAAGTTAGTTCCCTAAAGAATATATTGTCCTGAGTGGCGTCTTCCTTCTTGAGATCCTCAAATTTGAGAATCTTCCCTGCGCTTTTAAGCAGTTTTCTTGATTCACCTTCATTGATTAAAATATCATCAACTACTCCTGATTCAACCAAAATGTCAGAGATGAGTCTTCCATATGGAAGGAGTTTGATCTCCGGATCAGAACCAGTTCTGGAGTTTCTTATGACTTCCTTGAGGAGATGTGTTGTACCCCAAATTTTTCCCTTAGATTCATTGATTGTCTGCATACCATTTTAGGTCAATCATACGTGCATAACTAACCACTTTATCTAGTTTGTGTGTTTGTTTAATTTGTGAACACAGATGCTGCGACAGAAGATTCAATGCTGTGTTGCGCGTGTGTTTGCAGAGATTCTCTGGTCTTTGCAAGGCCTAAGCATCGGAAGACTATCTTGCCTATATGACGAGCTACAGTTCAAGTGGTACTCCCACAATTTAATCAGGATATGATACCGGTGATTAGCTAAGATTTATTTTTGGTCAGCGCGGTTCATGATAGGTATGGATTGAGATTTCATCTGAGGATTAAAAGCTAACAGTATTGGATTTAAGTTTGTCTCAAATAGCACCAGAGTCACAAGGAGTATGTTTGTGAGATTTTGGAATCTAAATTTCCAAAGCCCAAGTTTTACATGATATTTCAAGTCTAACTTAGATTAAACACATCAAATTGAGAAGTATTATGCAAGCGTTATGGTTATAGCATGATAAAGGACCAAACATTGAAAAGAGAAAGCTTGGCTCATTATAATTTATGGAGGAACCGCCATTCAAATGTTTACAATATGTCTCAACGTTACAAGCTACAAAATTAACAATTTCATTTTATACAAGCCTAATTCTTCCAAATTTCAACCCTTGAAGTCTTAATCCACCCGTGCCAAGATTTTTATTCAACTCCCATATCAAAAGTCCACTGTTGTGAAACAAGCATGCCAGCTATCGAAGGACCTATTGGATGATTTTGAAGCATGTGCTGAAACTTTCATACAAATCCTTTCAAAGCCATTTGTGATCACTATTGCAGAGCCTGCAGATAAGACGTGTAAATATGATGTTCTGCAACTAAAAAAATTGCTTGGCACTTCTCATGCTCGGATACAACTACCTGTTGTTTTTAATTGCGTGATTTCCGCTACAAACTTCCAGAAAGCTTGTGCCTTAGTACGTCGGGTTGTCCTCCGCGACTACAAATAGAGCCAATAACCTAAAGTAGCAGATCTCTGGCCAAGAAAATCATCAAGTTCAACCGAGATTAATTTCCTCAACGGCAAGAAAAAAGAACGACGACGCCTTCTGCAACTATTGTTTTTTAGCCACCATCGCACCTGCAAAATGTAACAAGAACAGTCACAAATCGTATACGATCATCAGGCATATTTTTCAAACAACGTGTTAATTTACATGCGGACGTGTTTTAAACATATTCAAAAATGGAAAGATAATAAGGAAATCATGTCAGTACAGGCCATTCTCCAAGACAGTGAGGCTCAATGTGTTAAAAGAGACCCCAGCCTTGAATCTTTCCAAACAGGCAATGCCACACCAACAACCTTACTACTACCATTCTTCATTTATATCCTGTAAAATCCAAGAACCTACATAATAACATGAAAATATGGCAGCAAATCAATACACAAACAAGCAATAAAGACGGCGTATCCAGAACTTCTATCACAAATGCGAGAACTTGGTGATCTCCTGTTAGAATTCATGAAGACTCCAACTGAGGTCTCTACAATTTTGGAAACAGCAAAAAGAGGTCATACCTTCCAATCTAAATCTGGGATGTAGCTACGCCCTTTCCTCCTCAAGGTTACATTCGTGTTAGGGCTGATAAGGGGCCTGTACGGAAGACATCCTTCAGCTTCAAGGTTGGAAAAGACACCTGTTTTAAAAGAAGGATAATGTCAGGAAAGCTCAAAGTTTAAATATCAAGGAAACATAGAGACTTGAATTAATATCTTACTGATTCAAAACCAATGAGGATGAAACATCCCAACCTTGATCTCAAATTAAAAACTGCAGGGAATTCAAAATCACATTGATGTTCACGGTTTTGGCAAGGAGTGAGAATTACGCAAAACTAGAACACGTCCAAGTATGTTTGGATTAGAATGGATACAAATCGTGTTTCTTTCCACAACAAATTCAGGGCAGCATTAAGTCAGACATTAGGAGCAACATATTCGAACATGTCGGAACCAATACAGAAGTTCATTCAATATCATCAAACAAAAACCAAACACGTTGAAATAAAAAAAGAAACAACCTTGAGACGCTTGTGATCCGAGATAGTGGTTAGAGTATGCAAATTCCTTGATTTGATCATTACTGACTTGAATGAGCTTGATTTACCCTTTTCCAACTTGGAAATGTCAAAGTTGTCAAAATTAAAGCATCATGAGAGCAGTGATTCTACAACATCATCGGTTATCATGACACAATAAAAAATTAGACCACAAACATAATGATTCGAAACATTCCAAGACAAGTTCCAAATGGAAATGGAAAGGAATTCACCACCACGTTACACATAGTCAAACACGACATTAATTGAGAATAAACAGTTTCCAAATTTTGAAGATTGCAATCAAGAGCAAAGTCATCAAGGAACTTTACTCCTTTCTAAAAACAAATCTCAGACGCGTTCCAAGACAAAGCCAAATATTTCCAAAACCGTGCCATGAATTCAATCAATTCAAATGGAAAGAAAACATCAGCATCAAACCATTCCCAAAACAGTTTCCCAAACACATTCAAACATAAATCCAAAACAAATGTCAAACGTGTCCAGACATAATTCAAAAGATTTCCTAAACAAGACCAAACATGTTGAAGTAGATGTGGCAAGGATTTCATCACAAAATCAATAGAATGTGGGCTATAAAAGGAGGAGATTCACAACAGAAGGTGGGGACAGAAAAAAAAAGTGTGAATGATTCAAACCAATCCTCAAACAAATTATTAAACACAATCAAAACCATTTTCAACATACAAACCATTATCAAATCACTTATCTTTTCAACGAAATGCAATTCCCCAAACCGTAAACCAGAAAATCCCAAATAATACGCATCCATCCAAACCAATTTGATATCATACAAATCTCACAGAATTTGCAACGAAACTCATTCATGAAGCTAGGAATTTCACAAGACACTACACACCAGAAGCAGTTACTAAACAACAACATCAAGCAGTAACATACCACCAGTGTTCACAAACTAATACACAACAACGTACACAAGGGACGACAACGCACAAGAACACAAAGAAAGAAGAGAATTCACGAGGAAGGAAACTGAAAGACTTATCTTTAAGGAGCCATCATTCTGCACCAATCACTACTATACGCCGCCGTTGCGTCCACACTCCAATCGCGTACCTCCATCTTCGATCGCCAACTCCCTTCTTTCTTTTTTTTTTCTCTCTAATCAAACTTGTAATTGTAATCTGTAATACTCTCAACATAGTGAAATGGGGGTATTGGGTTGTGTGGGGTTAGGGTTTCGTTTTGCTTGCTTGATTTTTGTCAAAAACCTTTCAAAAATATAAAAATCCTCGATCCAACGTCGAGCCCATTTTCTACCTATGTAAGTCGATTGCCTTTAGGCATCGCATTCAACCTTTTTGGTCACTATACACTATACTAGCCCACTTTGCTAGTGCGCACAAATAATCATTAAGTTTGTCCCCTCGACATTCCAAAAGAAGGTTATTAACATTGACTGCCATGTCATAGGACAAACTCTTAGAACCCTTGGCCTTAGGATTCGGAGTCTCCGTACTCCACGTCTCGCTGTAGACAATTAGAATCTTAGCCTTAGGATTAGAGTCGCCGCACTCCAAGTAAATGCTCCACCGCGAACATTTACAATCCTACCCCTCTTAAACCAACCTACAACTTTAGAGTCGCCGCACTCTATGTAAGGTCTTGCCCAAGACTTTACCTCCCCTTGGAACATTGACCCCGTCAATAAGTTCCTCTTTTCAGAACTACGCATTACTCTGATTCCGTTCCCCTTGGGATACGTAGGCACAAGGTGCGATACCTTGTCGAGTATACTTAGATACTAACCCCTAGGGTTTTCAACCTTTAGCATAGTACCCTTAGCAAGCGAGTGAGAGATAACATAAATACTAACAAGAGGTTCCTGTAGAGTACTACAGACGTTTAGGGTGCTAATACCTCCCCTAGGCGTAACCAACCCCCGAATCTTAGATCTCTTAGGTTTTATCGCTTTTGAAACTTTCCTTTGGATAAATCAAAGTCGGTGGTGAACATTTAAAGAAATGTGATCCTAGTTAATCAATAACTATGGTATCCAATTCTCACAGCAACATAACTGGCGACTTCACTGGGGAATGTCGAGGGTTTCCCCTATCTTGTTTTTTACTTATGTTATCTTTCTTTATTGGCTTGCTATATTTGCTTATTATTTGTGCTGGTTTTCTGGGTTACTATTTGAGAAAATCATCGCTCATTTTAGGTTCTTTTGAACTTAATGTTGTTTGAACGAGTCCATTCGTGAAAACGATATTAATTTCGACCAAGAACCCGTGAGATTGAGGACTGTAGCACCTTTAACCCCACTTGACCCATTAGGATGTAGTGCGGGGACTATGCGGGAGTCTATTTCCAAAATAGTCGCTACGCGATACTACACTCAGACGAGATTCTCTTGAGAATATTATTGACTACCAAGTGATTTGGGAAATTGATAATATCCGAAAGATGGGTTGTAGACTCTGGGAACTTTTAGAACCCGTTCGGCAGGTACTTTTGAAACCATAGTACACACCTATTGGGATGGTTAGACCTTGGCCCCATGCTGTGACCTCTCAAACCTAGAACTTTTGCTTGTCTGTTTGATCATGTCTGCTTATTTGTGCTTTGTGCTTTGTGTGTTTGCATCCCTGCATTCATAAGCATCATATCATAAAGTTTCATGGAACTTAGCTTTATTTGTAAACATCGTAGGGATACCATAGACTTCAAAAAAGAAAGAAAACGTTGAAGTACACCTACAAGAGTCATAACTTGAACGATCTAAGGGGACTGAAGACTGTGCTGATAGATAAAGAAAGGTTCGATACCAGATATGGGAAGTTATTATCTCCGTTCTACTGCAGCCTATCATTATTCCTGAGGACTAGTTGGTGACAACTTATGAAGAATATTCTTAGCTGACGGAGTTACTATTTCAAAACAAATTTCATTTCCTATCTTCGGTTCATATTCAAGCTAAGATAACAAAAGGAGGTTTATTAGAAAGAACCTATTTCTTGCAAGACGTCTTCTCCCATTCTAATCATCAGTCAACACTTCATCGACAAAGATTATTCTAGAAGAAGCTCGGTTGGAAGAAAGACGTCAAGGGATTCAAGAAGACCATTGGAAGAGTCTCCTTAGATCCATCATTATTAGCTTTTATTTAGCTATTATGTTATGACTGTTGTAAAGTGTATAGACGCGTTTTAATTTTTGTAATAAATCAATCCTTAGTATTCCGGTACTAATGATTATAACCGCTTTTTTATGATTATTAAAATAAGTCTGTCGATATTCTTCAATGATTATAAATAGTTGAGTTTCCATGAATCTTTTCGCATAGCATTCACATTTTCTTTTCTTTCCTATCAAGGAACTTAGATTTATTTTGCAAGCATTGTACGATGGATTACGGAAAGAAGGGAGTTTTTCCATACACCTTCAAGGTTTCGGATGTTGAACAACTAAGGGAACTAGGAGGTCAGATCAAAGATCCTGAGGCATTTTCTGCGAAGTATGGAAGGATCCTCCCGCTGTTGCAGACTCGAGTAGCTGCTGGTCTATTGGAGACGCTGGTTCAACTGTACAACCTGATATACCATTGTTTCATCTTCCAGGATTTCCAACTGATGCCTACGTTGGAAGAATACTCCGCTCTGTTGGGTATCCTAGTCAAAGACTCACCTCCGTTCTCCGGTGGAGAAGGAAGGCGCAGCCAGGAAGATATCGCAAGAGCGACCCACATAAAGCTTCTGGAAATCCAAACTCACATGATGGTTAGAGGAGGAATCGAGGGTTTTCTTGCCCAATTCTTGTTCGAGAAAGCTCGACACTTTGCTAGTGTAGGGAACACTGGAGCGTTCGAGCACATCTTTGCACTGCTGGCCTACAGTTTTTTCTTATTTCCCAATGTTAAAGATTTTGTTGACGTCCATGCCATAAGGATTTTTATGCTCAAAAATCCAGTTCCGACGTTGTTAGCCGATGCCTACGACTCTATCCATTCAAAGTCTCTGAAGGGAGAAGGTCGGATTACTTGTTGCACCGTTATCCTCTATAGATGGTTTATTTCGCACCTACCGAGGTCTACTGATTTTTGGGATGTGAAAGATGGTTCGGAATGGTCTGTGAAGCTCATGGCTCTTACTCACTAGGATATTGTTTGGCATAACCCGATGTATGGAGGAATCCCTATGATTCATAGCTGTGGAGACTTTCCTAATGTGCCTCTTCTTAGTACAAAGGGATGTACCAGTTACAATCCTGTGCTCGCCCGTCGTCAACTGGGGCACCCAATGGAAGAAATACCTAATCTGAAAAGCCTGACAAGAATTTTTCTCTATCAAGGAGAGAACCTGAATTTGAAAATTGAAATTGTGTTTGCTTGGCGTCGTATCAATCGACAAGGAATGACTGCGACAACAAATCCAGATTGCTCAGTTACTGAAGAATGTTTAGCCTGGGCACGTGAAAAGGATCTCATGCTGAGAATGCCTCATCCTCGTCCCAAGCCTCCCGTGGTCCAATCAGATGAAGTTTTGAAGTTGAAGGATGAAATAAAGAATCTCACTCTGGACAAAACAAGGATGCAACACCAGATCGACAGGTTAATGGAAGAACTTCGTGGAAGACAATGGGCATCATCCAGCAATTTAGACTCCTAGTTCCTTTTGTGTGATTATGTAATAAAACTTTGGAGGTGTACTGGCTATTGAAAAATTTTAATAAAATGTTTTAATATCTGCAATGATTGCAAATACGAGTTTGAGTCCCTTGATAGTTGTATCGTTCTTGCATTTGCATCTCATATCATTTTGCATCGTTTCCTTTTCTTCTGTTTGTTCTTGTGATCCCGTCCATCCTCTATTCATGACCCGTCTGTTGATTTCCCGACAGTAATCTCTGGACTTGGGGAAAATTTTGAAAGATCATGAATTCAGAAGAGCAGAGCCAGTTTGCGACCGTAGCAGATCTTGAGTTCAGTCAACTTGTGGAAGCTATGACAACCTTGGCAAGAAGGGACGTTAGTACTCACAGGACTGTTGTGAACAATGTCACCCAGGATCAATCTGTCCAGATTCCTGCGGAGAACCAAGTTATACAAGAACATACTACCATCCAGGATATACATCCTTCTTCTGTTGATGCTATGGAGTATCGTAGCATCGCATTCTTAAAGCCAGATTCCCAAGAGGTGATTCCTGAGTGAAAACTGAAAATCCACGAGATGCTGAGATTTTGAAAAAATTTCGTGCTTTGGAAAGAAGACTTGACGCCATTAAGGGTCGTGACGCTGGTGATCTGAATGCCTTGAATATGTGCTTGGTACCCGACCTTGTAATGCCTCCAAAGTTCAAGACACCAAAGTTTGAGAAATACAAAGGGGACAGTTGTCCAAAGCAGCATCTGGTGATGTTTTGCAGAAAAATGGCGCCATATGTCCGTAATGAACAACTTATGATCCACTGTTTCCAAGATAGCCTGAGGGGGGGCATCACTAAATTGGTATATGCAGCTAGAAAGTAGCAACATTCAATCATGGTTAGACCTTGCCAATGCTTTTGTGAAGCAGTATAACTACAATCTTGATTTGGCTCCTAGTCGCCTGCATTTGCTAGACCTATCTAAAAAAGACAATGAATCCTTCAGAAAGTACGCTCAGAGGTGGAGAGATATAGCTTCTCGCGTTCAACCGCCGCTCTTAGATAAAGAATTGGTTGACTGGTTTGTGAATACTTTGCAAGGCCCATACCGAGAAAAGTTGTTTAGCATTGTGACAAGAAATTTATCTGATGTGGTAATAGCCGGAGAGCGCATTGAGATTGGTCTTAAGAAAGGAAAAATCTGAGGTACCTCAAACATCCGAGCCATTGAGAGTAAACCAACTGTCAGTTCTCAATAAGAACAGAAGGAAGAAAATAATTCCATTGAGGAGTATCCATTATATCAATCTCGGCACTCACGCAACTCAAGTATTCAGAGTGAGCATTCATTTGGGTCTTTGCGTCAGACGCCATTATCCCTTCAGGGGCAAAATTCTTCTCCAAATTGAATACCTTCTCGGCATCGACAGTCATATCGCCTACAGTCACGTCAACATGATAAACCAAGACTGAAGAAGCAGAGACATTTCACCCCATTACCAATGCCATATAGTCAACTCTTGCCGGATTTAATCAGGAGTGGATTGATAGTGCCAAAGGAATTAAAGCCAATGCTTTTCCCATATCCACCAGGTTTTGACGTTAATGGCCGATGTGATTATCATGCTGGGGCACCGGGGCATTCAACTGACGATTGTAAGGTACTCCCGAGTAAGGTTCAGAATCTGCTTGACTCCAAAATGATCTCCTTCACGCCTCGTGGCATTCAAATCAATTATTCTTCACCCAATCACGAGGGATCATCAGGCCCGGTTATGGAAGAATTCACCGAGAATGGATATGAAAATGATCCTCAGACTGATCTCGAAGGCCGATTTTGAAGATGGTTAGCTCAAATGGCAAATAAAGAGGAAGTCATTCCCAGGAGTATCAGTTGTTTATTTATTTGCATGTTATCGCTTTCTTTGATTATTAAAACATGTTTACTTGTAAGAACTTGTTATTTGGAAAGTTAATGCAATTTAATGTTTGTTTCGAAGAAATCCATTCGCTTCGCTCATTTTTAAAAATGTTTACCATTTTATAATGCCAATACTACTGAATGAAGGATGATGAACTAAAACGCAGTCTCTTCTATTGTATGCTTTTGAACGAAAACCCTGCTAAGGATATAAGGCATTGTTCCAACACCAGAGATAACCTTTTGTTAACCCTTTTGAGCCTCGAAATTAAAACCTTATTTTTAACCCGGGGCAGGGTAACTTTCAATCCAAGCGACCGAGCTTCCAAGCTATCAAAATAAGGGTGGGTACAAGTACATCTTGACCCTCAAACTTTCAAAATAACTTCATAAAAAAGGGTGGGTACAAACAAGCTCTGACCTTTATACCTTTTTGCTTCTTAAACCAAGTTACTACTTACAACTTACAAAAGACCTTATTGAAGCAGAGTTCATTTCAAAAGCATACTCGATGAGATAGTGTTTCCTGACTCCTATGAGCCATGCTCAAAGTTCGCATTGGCGTTATAAAAAGAAAATTAATGCCATATCCTAACTAGTGATTTAGTCACAAGTTATTGCGATATGCTTTTTCAATAAAACTTCAAAACAAACATGATGTTGTACTAGCAGTTTCGGAATTTACACTTTCTGCATGTAAATTCTGCTTGATGTCATAGAAGTTCGCGAATAGCCACGAGAAGTTCAACCTCTGAGATTTGGAACTCTATTGAAGATAGTCATTTCAAAATATCAGCCCGGGGCATACTGCCTGAAGATCATGATGAACTGGGGCAAGTTGTTCCTCAATTATTGCAAATAGATTAACCCTGAGGGGCAAGATCGAAGACTCAGTACACAGAATACCGGTAATCTGAGCCAGTTACGTCGAGATTCTACTAATCTATCAAGAGTTAGAAGACATTGGAACATCTAGGATGCCAAGTCTCCTGTAAAATCCTTTTGAGAATACCTCTTATCTCAGATTCATGTAGTCTGGGGCATTCGAGAATCGAAGACTTTTCCAAAAGTTGATATTTGAAAATGGCGAATACCATGCAAGTCAAAACTTCACTGGCTTCATAGCTTTCTTCACCTAATTACCCGAAGAGTTTCTACCTCAAATGGTATGATAATTTCATAGCAAGTTTCTACTACAGGAAGTCATGTCGATTCCCCAGTGAATCATTATTTTAAGCAATTATGACAGGATCAGTACAAGAATTCAGCATTTGGTTGACCTAAGGATCCCCAGTGAACCTCCTCGGTCTCAACCTTCCCCGTTGAAGTGAGTGTTTATTTCACTCCGCAGTGTTTTCCTCAGATTTAAATTTTCCTCGGTAGTGGATGTTTATTTCATCTCCACTGAAGACTAGACTCTGACGTCTGCAACTACAATATTGGTTCAAGCTTCCCCAACGAAGCAGCAGATATTTATTTTATTCCCGGGACGCCTCATCTATGGCATCTACCATCGCTTCAGCTTACTTCGGTTATAGTGGATATTTATTTTATCCTCATCGAAGTCTCTGATCACGAGTTTGGTTCGTTCCCAATGGATTTTTTCTCATCCAGAAGCAATTAGATTCACCTTGACGATCCCTAAGTGAAATCATATTCTTATATCCCCAAGTGGACTGCAGTTTCCCCAGAAAAGATTGAGCAACTTTGAAGTTTGACTTTTTGTTCCACCTTTGGATTTCTATGCAAACTTGACAGATGTATCTCTCGTGCAGAGGATGGACGGGCTTTCTCGTCGAGATTGTCTTGTTTGTCTGTTTTGTCAGCATTAGCATAAGCATGACATAAAATCATTTGCATTTGCCTCCGTGCGTGTTTGATTTCTGTTTGTTTCTTGTTGCTTTATCTTGATCTTTGTTTTTGTTTGCGTCATGTTTTGGGTTTGTCCGATCTCTCCAAGTAGAATCGTCAGCCTTAGGCAAAAAATGCTATCATTTCTTTGTATCCCCGCAGAGTTTAACCCTTGTGGATGATGGTTATTTCAGTTATCCTTTTCCATGCTTGGATAAGCTAAAATTGCCATTCGAGTTCATTTCTCAATGGTGGGTCTTGTTTGACCGTTTCTTTCTAGCTTGATCCTAGATCGAACTTTGGTCCCTGGGGTACCACTTTTTACTATTAGGTCTTCGAACCTATTTTTGAGCGTGCATTTATTTCGCACTGCATCTCATGGATTAATCTTTTATAGATCCACTTTGAAGAATCTGCTCTCTAATAGTGATTGATGGGAACGACGTCTCCGTGGAATCTAAAGCCAAACAACAAGTGGCAGCCTACATCCGAATTTTACTCAACTACATTACAAATACAACTTATCTCTACTATCAATCAGTTATCCTCACCAGACTCTTCAATAGTCCTGCTCTTCAGCGATGTTCCAGACTCTTCAACGGTGCTGCTCTTCAGCGATGTGTATCTCTCCAGACTCTTCAACGGTGCTGCTCTTCAGCGATGTGTATCTCTCCAGACTCTTCAACGGTGCTGCTCTTCAGCGATGTGTATCTCTCCAGACTCTTCAACGGTGCTGCTCTTTAGCAATGTGTATCTCTCCAAACTCTTCGACGGTTGCTCTCTAATGAAGTGTATCTCTTTAGACTCTTCGACGGTGTTGCTCTCCAGTGAAGTGTGTATCTACATCAGACTCTTTGACAACGTCACTCTTCAGTGAAATGGACTATTTTACCGACAACTACTTGACGAAGCCACTTGTTGTGAAGCTTTTCTTTCCCTAGTGGAGACAGTCTTTCCGAATCAACCTTCATTAAGGATCTTTTCCTACCTGAACGTTATACACAATCTCTTTATATACAACCTTTGGAGCTTATCTTTTGATTCTACCGCCGTGTGGATCCTACCCTGCTTTTTTGTTTAGACTACAACTGGTCACGCTTGAACCTGTTAATTCGTCGCCCTGGTCTCCCCAGTGTTGTTTCTTTTCCCCGGTGCATCTGGTCGTCCCCAGTGAGTTTGTTACTCATTGAGTTCGCCTTCCGCTCTGTGTTTTCTTTCATTTTCGTCTGCATCCTTGCATTTTTCATCCCATCATTTTCATCATGCTAGAGTTCATGGCATGTCAGCGTTAGGTCTAGGTTTTGTCCATAGCATTGCATGATCATTGCATCTAAGGGCAAAATTTTCGGTTATCTGTATTCAAATATCTTTCACCATGACCTAATGACGATCTTCATCGTCTTGTCAACCAGTGAAGATATTTAAATAGGGGCAACTGTTGTACTCTAAATTTTTCCCTTAGATTCATTGATTGTCTGCATACCATATTAGGTCAATCATATGTGCATAACTAACCACTTTATCTAGTTTGTGTGTTGTTTAATTTGTGAACACAGGTGTTGCGGCAGAAGATTCAAGGTTGTGTTGCGCGTGTGTTTGCGGAGATTCTCTGGTCTTTGCAAGGCCTAAGCATCGGAAGACTATCTTGCCTATATGACGAGCTACAGTTCAAGTGGTACTCCCACAATTTCCTCAGGATATGATACCGGTGATTAGCTAAGATTTATTTTGGGTCAGCGCGGTTCATGATAGGTATGGATTGAGATTTCATCTGAGGAGTAAAAGCTAACAGTATTGGATTTAAGTTTGTCTCAAATAGCACCAGAGTCACAAGGAGTATGTTTGTGAGATTTTGGAATCTAAATTTCCAAAGCCCAAGTTTTACATGATATTTCAAGTCTAACTTAGATTAAACACATCAAATTGAGAAGTATTATGCAAGCGTTATGGTTATAGCATGATAAAGGACCAAACATTGAAAAGAGAAAGCTTGGCTCATTATAATTTATGGAGGAACCGCCATTCAAATGTTTACAATATGTCTCAACGTTACAAGCTAAAAAATTAACAATTTCATTTTATACAAGCCTAATTCTTCCAAATTTCAACCCTTGAAGTCTTAATCCACCCGTGCCAAGATTTTTATTCAACTCCCATATCAAAAGTCCACTGTTGTGAAACAAGCATGCCAGCTATCGAAGGACCTATTGGATGATTTTGAAGCATGTGCTGAAACTTTCATACAAATCCTTTCAAAGCCATTTGTGATCACTATTGCAGAGCCTGCAGATAAGACGTGTAAATATGATGTTCTGCAACTAAAAAAATTGCTTGGCACTTCTCATGCTCGGATACAACTACCTGTTGTTTTTAATTGCGTGATTTCCGCTACAAACTTCCAGAAAGCTTGTGCCTTAGTACGTCGGGTTGTCCTCCGCGACTACAAATAGAGCCAATAACCTAAAGTAGCAGATCTCTGGCTAAGAAAATCATCAAGTTCAACCGAGATTAATTTCCTCAATGGCAAGAAAAAAGAACGATGACGCCTTCTGTAACTATTGTTTTTTAGCCACCATCGCACCTGCAAAATGTAACAAGAACAGTCACAAATCGTATACGATCATCAGGCATATTTTTCAAACAATGTGTTAATTTACATGCGGACGTGTTTCAAACATATTCAAAAATGGAAAGATAATAAGGAAATCATGTCAGTACAGGCCATTCTCCAAGACAGTGAGGCTCAATGTGTTGAAAGAGACCCCAACCTTGAATCTTTCCAAACAGGCAATGCCACACCAAGAACCTTACTACTACCATTCTTCGTTCATATCCTGTAAAATCCAAGAACCTACATAATAACATGAAAATATGGCAGCAAATCAATACACAAACAAGCAACAAAGACGGTGTATCCAGAACTTCTATCACAAATGCGAGAACTTGGTGATCTCCTGTTAGAATTCATGAAGACTCCAACTGAGGTCTCTACAATTTTGGAACCAGCAAAAAGAGGTCATACCTTCCAATCTAAATCTGGGATGTAGCTACGCCCTTTCCTCCTCAAGGTTACATTCTTGTTAGGGCTGATAAGGGGCCTGTACGCAAGACATCCTTCAACTTCAAGGTTGGAAAAGACACCTGTTTTAAAAGAAGGATAATGTCAAGAAAGCTCAAAGTTCAAATATCAAGGAAACATAGAGACTTGAATTAATATCTTACTGATTCAAAACCAATGAGGATGAAACATCCCAGCCTTGATCTCAAATTAAAACATGCAGGGAATTCAAAATCACATTGATGTTCACGGTTTTGGCAAGGAGTGAGAATTACGCAGAACTAGAACACGTCCAAGTATGTTTAGATTAGAATGGATACAAATCGTGTTTCTTTCCACAACAAATTCAGGGCAAAATTAAGTCAGACATTAGGAGCAACATATTTGAACATGTCGGAACCAAAACGGAAGTTCATTCAATATCATCAAACAAAAACCAAACACGTTGAAATAAAAAAAAGAAAAAACTTGAGACGCTTGTGATCCGAGAGAGTGGTTTAAGTATGCCAATTCCTTGATTTGATCATTACTGACTTGAATGAGCTTGGTTTACCCTTTTCCAACTTGGAAATGTCAAAGCTGTCAAAATTAAAGCATCATGAGAGCAGTGATTCTACAGCATCATCGGTTATCATGACACAATAAAAAATTAGACCACAAACATAATGATTCGAAACATTCCAAGACAAGTTCCAAATGGATATGGAAAGGAATTCACCACCACGTTACACATAGTCAAACACGACATTAATTGAGAATAAACAGTTTCCAAATTTTGAAGATTGTAATCAAGAGCAAAGTCATCAAGGAACTTTACTCCTTTCTAAAAACAAATCTCAGACGCGTTCCAAGACAGAGCCAAATATTTCCAAAACCGTGCCATGAATTCAATCAATTCAAATGGAAAGAAAACATCAGCATCAAACCATTCCCAAAACAGTTTCCCAAACACATTCAAACAAAAATCCAAAACAAATGTCAAACGTGTCCATACATAATTCAAAAGATTTCTTAAACAAGACCAAACATGTTGATGTAGATATGGCAAGGATTTCATCACAAAATCAATAGAATGTGGGCTATAAAAGGAGGAGATTCACAACAGAAGGTGGGGACAGAAAAAAAAAAGTGTGAATGATTCAAACCAATCCTCAAACAAATTATTAAACACAATCAAAACCATTTTCAACATAAAAACCATCATCAAATCACTTATCTTTGCAACGAAATGCAATTCCCCAAACCGTAAACCCAGAAAATCCCAAATAATACGCATCCATCCAAACCAATTTGATATCATACAAATCTCACAGAATTTGCAACGAAACTCATTCATGAAGTTACAAATTTCACAAGACACTACACACCAGAAGCAGTTACCAAACAACAACATCAAGAAGTAACATACCACCAGTGTTCACAAACCAATACACAACAACGTACACCAGGGACGACAACGCACAAGAACACAAAGAAAGAGGAGAATTCACGAGGAAGGAAACTGAAAGACTTATCTTTGAGGAGCCGTCATTCTGCACTAATCACTACCATATACCGCCGTTGCATCCACACTACAATCGTGTACCTCCATCTTCGATCGCCAACTCCCTTCTTTCTATTTTTTTCTCGCTAATCAAACTTGTAATTGTAATCTGTAATACTCTTAACATAGTGAAATGGCGGTATTGGGTTGTGTGGGGTTAGGGTTTCATTTTGCTTGCTTACTTTTTGTCAAAAACCTTTCAAAAATATAAAAATCCTCGATCCAACGTCGAGCCCATTTTCTACCCATGTAAGTCGATTGCCTTTAGGCATCGCATTCAACCTTTTTGGTCACTATACACTATACTATCCCACTTTGCTAGTGCGCACAAATAATCATTAAGTTTGTCCCCTCGACATTCCAAAGGAAGGTTATTAACATTGACTGCCATGTCATAGGACTAACTCTTAGAACCCTTGGCCTTAGGATTCGGAGTCGTCGTACTCCACGTCTCGCCGTAGACAATTAGAATCTTAGCCTTAGGATTAGAGTCGCCGCACTCCAAGTAAATGCTCCGCCACGAACATTTACAATCCTACCCCTCTTAAACCAACCTACAACTTTAGAGTCGCCGCACTCTATGTAAGGTCTTGCCCAAGACTTTACCTCCCCTTGGAACCTTGACCCCGTCAAGAAGTTCCTCTTTTCAGAACTGCGCATTACTTTGATTCTGTTCCCCTTGGGATACGTAGGCACAAGGTGCGATACCTTGTCGAGTATACTTAGATACTAACCCCTAGGGTTTTCAACCTTTAGCATAGTACCCTTAGCAAGCGAGTGAGAGATAACATAAATACTAACAAGAGGTTCCTGTGGAGTACTACAGACGTTTAGGGTGCTAATACCTTCCCACGGCGTAACCAACCCCCGAATCTTAGATCTCTTAGGTTTTATCGCTTTTGAACCTTTCCTTTGGATAAATCAAAGTCGGTGGTGAACATTTAAAGAAATGTGATCCTAGCTAATCAATAACTATGGTATCCAATTCTCACCGCAACAAGATGGAAGAGGACGGAAAGGAGATGGATCTTGATTCCTTTAAGGAGAAGGAACAAGACACACTTCTGAGTGTCACTAAGTTGATTTGCAGGAAGATGGTGAAACACGCTTCCTTGTAAGATTCTGAACCAAACTTGTAGTGGTTCTTTTAGGTTTAAGAATACTTGGTTCTCAACTACTATTCCTTCTCTGAAGATAGAAGCAATGACCTTAGCTTCTTTCTCCTCACTAAGTAGATCCTTAGTAATTATGAATCCATTATCTTCATGCATCAAGAGATCTGCAATAGTCTTCTTAGATATGAAGACTCTTCTTCCAAAGACCGAAGAAACAATGATGGTATTGGATGTGTTGGCGTGAATCCAGAAATCCTTAACCAGATGTCCGTAGGTTAGTCCTTCCAACCTCTTAAAGTAATTACTGCATCCTTGAGTTTCCAACGAAGGAGTAATATCACATCCATTTGATCTCAGACTGTTGAAGTTCATAATTGTTTCTGACAAAACGATGAGGCTGCCAACTGGAGTTTGTGTGGTTATGGAAGTTAAAACATTTTGGGAGACGAATGCCATTATAGAAGATGACAGGGTGAAGAAGATAAAAGGTATTTGGGCAGAGGATTAGGATGTGTAAAAGTTGTGTTACTGATTTAGGGTTTGATGCTTTTATAGATGAATGAGCAAGGTATTTTCTTGGAGGCAACGATTGATTTTTCCTAGGAGCACTGAGTAACATAGGAAAGGAGGTTAATTGATTAATTTCTTTAATGAGGACAGATTATCCAATCAAGAGTCGTGGAATAACTTTAGTGATTGATAATGGTAACCGTTACTTAATTATGAACTAAGAGGGATTTTTGGTTTCTAGATAATCCAAACCCTTTTTCGTGTGAAATTTAAGTCACTTAAGATGCTTAATTATTTCTTTTTAATTTCCAATTAGTTAATCAGAAACATTCAAGAGGATGAGCAATTCATAGTTAGGAAAACTTTAATAATTGATTATGATCATTCATATCCATTTTAATACATAAGTATAGTCAGATAGGTATCTTAATTAACCTATAATTCTAGAAAGACTGACTTCCTATCTTAGACTAAGAAGGTTATAGGTTGACAAAACTCAGGAAGAATCTTCTCGGTCATTCCATTTCTTCTGCAATGACTAACCACTCCTTGAAGATCAAGAATATGGGAGATAACCCTGCAATAAGGAACTTGGTAGACAGTGTCTTCCCTAGATAGAATAATTTCTTCCTTCAAATGGTTGTACATGGATTGGGGCAGGTTAATTTTTATCCTAGACACTAAGAAGAAAATAAATAATCTTTCTTTGTCAGACAACCATCCTCCTCCTCTTTCTCTTGGTCTTAAATTAGTTACCATTAGATTGTACCAATCTTTAGCAACTGGAGAGAGGGTGCAAGGTTGAGTGGGACGCCCCTCTGTTTCGAAAAGGACGTGCAAATGCCTGTTAAAGCTATGGTTGTTGATATTTATTTCCACAGTTACACCATCTTCGACACACCTAATGGCTTTAGCTATGATGGTGGGGTTGATCAAGATTGGAAAGCCAACAACTACAGACAAAATAGCATTTTTGCCATAGTCATATTCTAGTACTCGTACATTTGCCCAGAACTCAGTTACAAGTGAAGGAAAGACAGGTCCAACAAGCATGTTGAAGTAGTCTTCCCAGTTCTGAAATTCAATTCCAGAGAGAATACTAGTTTTGTTGAGTTGTTGCAGAAGGTTTAAATTCAACGTGAATTCATTCAGGAGTTCTAGATCGAAAATTTCTCCTCTGATGTTGTGTGAAGACATTTTGAGCGGGATAGTTGAGGAAGGAAGTTCTAAGATACTAGATAGTGATTCTTTCTAGAAAGGGAGTAATGTTGTGAGGAGAACTAAGGAATGATAGCTATTTATCAAGCTTGGAGCACGCGAGGTCATCATTTCCTAGACAAGCTATGAATAGCTGTGGCGGTCAGCTGAAAGGACACATGATAGGCTTAAATCGCCGTATACCTATGGGTAGAGGTGTGGTAGCTGACACAAGCGTAATTATGATTGTTTATTTTCATTCTTGGAAACTGCCTAATCATAAATGCTTGAGAAACTATCTTTATTTTTAATTCCTCGTATAAAACTTAAAGAGATACTAGTAAATAGTTAGTGATCTAAATAATCAAAAATGAAGGAAACCATACCTTAGGGATACAAAATTCTTTTTGTAGAGATTTTTACGTAGATCTTTTCATGACTTCTCCAGTGTCTGACAAAAGTGGCATTTGGATCTCATAGCATTTTCTGACTTGTTCCTTCATCCAAATTCAAATCTTGTTCAGAACTGAGTGTCATCAAACATGTGTATAGCACTAGACATGGTTTGCATGACACTGCTTGATCTCATAATGTTGATCTAACTTATTTAAGAATAGTCCACAACATATCTATTTCTGATGATAATGTTAACTGATTTCTTCATTTTGAATGACTTCAGCAACTTGAATCCTTTTGACTTTAGGTAGAAGACTTAAGTGTTTGGATCAATATCTTCTAACTCTGGACTAAGAAAGTTCTGAGAAACTTATCAGATAGAGATCTGATCAATAACGAATGGTTCATCTGAGATAGATTCTTAAATTATTAGAACTTAGTTGTGCTGATTTAGTCAAAACTTAAGAGTTCACATTTGATCAAGTGCTTTGATGAATCTTCGAAATTCTTTTTCTTGAATATTCTATCAGTTTTCTGCACATCTCATTAAGAAAACAACCTTCAGTTCTTATTTTAACTTCTGATTATTTAGGATTCAGATATTGAATCATTTCTAAGAGTTTGAATTCTTCACATTTCTGTCTTCAACAGACTTTACTTCTGAAATTCAAAATCATAGAACAACAATCTTTCTTCTATACATGAAGAAGTTCTGAATGAGCTTTAAACGAGAAAGTCAAGGGTAGACATAATCCGTTTCTTGAAAACATCTCAAGATCTCATAAAGAATTATTCTTCAGCAAACAGTACTTCTTATTTTATGATGATTCAACTCTGAGCAAATGCGTGGTTCCTCCACACGTATCTTCCAAGATGAGCATTCAACAGATACTACTTCTTATCTGATGAGTCTATCTTATCAGCTGATTCTTCAATCTTCAACAAGGCTTTAAGTGAGAAATATTTAGTTGTTGACAACTGTAAAAACTTCCAGAGTCAGTGATTTTCTCAAGTAATCAGATTAATTACAATTTTGTACACAGTCATTTTCTGAACAGTTACAGAAATTCTAAGTGGATTTCAATCTTACCCAGAGTATTTCTGCGCACCGCATCTAGATCTTTTTCTGACACTGTTAAGTGTTTGATATCCATCAATAACAGAACCGAAGCTCTGATACCAATTGAAGGTGCGAGAAAGACACAAGAAATGGGGGTTTGAATTGTGTACATACTCTTTTAACAAATTTTTGCTTCTTGTCGTTAAAGCACTTAGGATAACATCAGAGTTCGTTGAGAGACTCTGACTAGCGAAGTTACATTCAGACTTGCTATGTGTGAAGCATGAGAACCAATAAGAGTCTGACCATAAACTACATTTCTCAGAACTTGCAGTGCGGAAGCCTATCAGAGTTAAGGTGCAAGGTTCTGACTTGCTTATGTGGGGTTCTGATACTCAATATAGAAAGATAAACAAAGACATTAAGCATAAGAGTAAAGAACACACGATATATCTTGGTTCACCACAAAGGATAATCCAGTCCACCCTCCTCAGGTGATTTCGCCTTGAACACAAGGTCTTAATCCACTATAATCAATCTCGATTACAGATGCACGAGCACATAGTTGGTGACTAACAAACTGCACAGCCGCACTGTGACTAACATACAATGAACTGTTCAGGGATTCAACTTAATGAATATAACAAACATTAACCTGCAGGTTCTAATCTCGCAAGATCTACTGCTAGGCTTTCACAGCTAGACGTTCAGGGATTCATCGCATTGAATATAACGCTACTGACCCTATTTCAGGCTTTTCCCATAATGACATCTCGCCATTGTCTTCTCGAGTCTCCGGTCACACTGACCACTCAAGGAATCCTAATTCACCAAGAATTAGTTATACAGGAGATTACAATAATGCTTCTTATCAAGCAGATTACTCCTAAGTTTTAAGTACAAAGAACACACAAGTGTTCAAGCAAGATATGAGCAGCAGCTCCTTGCTATTCTAAGAACTACTCAGATGGATAATGATTTGACAGTTGTTGACATCTTGTAGATCTTCTTCTTCTTCGTCTTCTTGGGTGAGCAAGCTTTGAGCAATAACTCCTTGCTTCAGATCTTCAATGTAGCGCTGACGAGAAGGTGGTTGATGACTTGACTGATTTGCAGTGTTTTCTTCTTCATTAACAGCTTCTGTACCAATTAATTGTTGTTGTGTTGATTTGATCTTTGAGCTTCAACAACAATGGCCATGTGTAAATGGTGATAGCTTTTGATAATTAAGTGTTACAACGAGCACTCATCGTTGTTGCCATCTTTACACAATGACTTTGATCAATTCTCCATTCATGGCTGAATCGATTGCCTCAGAAGCGAATACTCTTTCGTTTAAATAGCCCAGTAGAAATATAGTTGTTTGAAATACCGTTGGCTGTTGGAAAAGAGACATTGTGTAATAATTAGCTGCATTGACACATCTCCTTTTTGCTGTGGGAGAAGTGATGGGATATATCTTTCTTGGGCAGAGTGTACAGTCGTTCACAACGGTAACATTTGACTTCCAAACTTCAAAGGCTTCTGATGGTAAATTAATGAAGCATGAGTAAAGTCTTCTTAACAGGATATCTGATATGTCAAGTCTTTAGTCATTTGAAGAAATCCATTAGGAATCAGTCTTCAGAACTTCAGCACTTGCCCTTAAGAACATTATCCTTTACTTCTTCAAGTCTTCCGAAACTTTAGAGCTTGTCCATTAGGAATCTGTCTTCAGAATCTTCATCACTTGATCTTTGGAACCTTAATCTTCAGAACACATAAGTCTTCAGAGTCTTTCTGCACTTGGTCTTCAGAGCCTTCCGCCTTCAGAACTTCAAGTCAGGAGAGTCTTTAGCACTTCGGTTCTCCAGAGGATTATCTTCTTCAGAAGCTTCGCAATCTTCAGAATCTTGACCACTTACAGAGAGATCCACAAGAGCATTGCAACAGCAATATCGACATCCTTGGATCTGACTGATCACGATCAGATATAAAAGCATTCTTGCTTCTTGCGACTTGTGTCACACATAGTAACTTCACATTTTATCAATTGCGCTCATCTGGCTGGTGCTTGTAGGATCTGATATTTTCTGTTATTATGATTTGCACACAACACACATTAGACATAAAATGGTTCTTTCACAAATACGTATTGTTATCATCAAAACATAGATCGACTTGTAGAGACATCTCTTGCTCTCTCTCACACACACACACACACATATATATATATATATATATATATATATTGTTAGTTCTTGGATTGGCTAGAATTTTGGTAAAACAAAGTTGTTCAATGTTGATGTCATATGGTTGATGTCTTAACATTGAGTCTTAACATTGGATAATGTTAAGTGTTTAAGTTGTTAAAGTTTTGAAGTCTGATGTCACATGCGATGTCATGACATCAGATATGCAGATCATTAAAATATCAGGTTTGAGATGTTTTTAGGGTTAAGCGTATGAGCTGGAATTTGGGAGAGCTGTTAGAATTATTGGATGCGAATATCTTGGAGGAGATATTTTCTGTTGCAAACAGATTTGATGCAGATTTGTAGGAGTGTTTAAAGGCTGAAGATTTTGAGAGAAAATCTGTTTTGAAGATTCAGTTTTAAATAACAAATCAGGTCAGATATTGTAGGAGGTCGAAGCCCAAATCAAATAGCTATATAAAGCGCATCAATCCTGAAGGAAAAGGGACGAAGAAAGAGAGCTAAAGACTGAGAGTCGTTTGTGTCTTCGTGTATGTGTTGTAAACCATTCTAGTTTTGAGTTGTTCTTGATCAAAGCTGTGAAGCAGAATCAAGTTGTGTTTTTCAAAGTGTGTGATCTTTGAATTATAACACTGAAGTGATTTAGGGATTGAGTAGTGTTCTCATACCTAAGTGGTCTCTTAGGTAGAAGGTTCATTAAGTAGTAATTAAGTTTAGGAGATGTCAACTGGGTTGTTGAGTTTGTAAATTAATTCTACTGTTAGTGAAATTCATCCCTGGCTTGGTAGCCCCCAGAGTAAGTTGTATAACTGAACTAGGTGAACAATTCTTTGTGTACTCTTCTGTTGTTTTATATTGTCCATTACAGAGTGTGTTGTTGTGACATCACACGTAACATCACATATCTGGTACCAGAATTTCATATATATATATATATATATATATATATATGCGCTTGTATATACTTGCTTAGAGTTTTCCCAGTAGTTAGGTCTAGGTTTAGATCAAACCAGAGGTTACTCTTTTAACATAGTCAAAACTAGTTCCCCATAGGAAAATCCAGATACAGTCTTGCCTCCTCTTGGGCTTATACAATATGGAATAGAGAAAGACATTATTCCCGGTGAAACTTTTCTCAAGACTGTCCTAACTTAGAAATATATGTGTACAAGAAATTCATTTCTCCAGAGAGGATTAATTCCCGGTGAAACCTCTCTTGAATTTATTTAAACCTTAGAACTGTTCGGCAAAGAAAGGACTTATTCTCGGTGAAACCTTTCTTGAACTTTTCTTAGGCTTGGACCCACAGGTTTCCTAGAAGTATCCCCAGTCTCCTCTTGGGGTTTGTACAAGGACCCCCAGGCTTCTTAAAAGTTACTCAGCCTCCTCTTGGGCTTAGTACAAGGACCTAAAGGCCTCCTACAGGTATAGGACAGAACTTAGTCATCTTTACTAGTTCAATCCTCCGGAAAGTCAGAATTCCAGAACATCAAACCATTTTAGGGTTGATCTTCATCCCTTAAAACCTCAGCCTCCTCTTGGGCATCATACAAAGATCATTCTCTAGTTAAGAGTCAACCTCTTCCTACCAGTAGACTTGGAAAGTCTCATTTCGTCTTGGACCTCACCAAGAAAAAACTTCAAGTTTCCTAAAAGCACAGGAAAAAACCCTGATCATTTCACTAATCTCCAGCAGAGTTAAAACCTCTATAGGTTTTCAAACTTAAGGTTTAAACCTTCACCTTAAAAAACCCAGCCAGGGTCAATTTACCATCAATAAAACCCTCACAAAATCAGAACCTCAGGGCATCTAATATTTCAACTCTTCTTAAATCCCCAGCTAGAGTTGATTCCCTAACACATAATGGACCTGTCTCTAGATTTCAATAATCCTCAGCAGAAGTCAGCCTCCTCTTAGGCTTCATATAAGAATTTCCCCGACTAGCCTTTTCTTAGGCTTTGTATAATGATTTTCCTCAGTATATTCAGCCTCAATCTTGGGCTTTGTACATGACAGATAAAATCTCCCCAGTGGAGTCAATCTCATTTCAGCCTCAATCTTGGGCTTTGTACAAGACACATATAAAACTCTCTAAGTAGAGTCAATCTTTTAGCTTCAACCTTGGGCTTTGATCAAGGCACACAAAGATCAACATCCCCTCAGATGAGACCCTGAGTCCACTCTGCAGAAGGATATTTTCTCTATACATCACACATTAAAATAAACAGTCAAAACCTTTTTCCCAGATAATTGCTGTAAGTGGCACACTTGTTGATTCAAAATCTAAGCTGAAGTCCTTCTCTTATCCTAGTCAAAAATCATCTTTCATCTAACTGCTGTAAGTGGCAAGCCTCTGGAATATTTACATCCATGCCAATGTCCCTCTCTTAGCATGAAAGATTCATAAGGAAAAATGACATTGCTTAATACTGAGTTAAAGTTTCTTCCTTCATGACATCACCCTTATAAAGGAAATTATGGCATTACTAGATTCACATATCCCAGTTAAAGTAATTTTCCCTTATAATCAAGTACCCAACATTTTGTGATGAATAGGTGAGATATCTCCCTTTAGTGATGACAAATTCTCTCTCAGTCACCCCTTTTAGCTTCAATCTTGGGCTTTAAACAAGACACAAATACCCCTTTAGCTTCAATCTTGGGCTTTGAACAAGACACAAATACACATCTAGCTTCAATCTTGGGCTTTGAACAAGACACCAAACATTTTCCTCCCATAGAAATAGGAGGAACTACGATTGCTCTGATTTCCCAATTATCTTTACGGGAATACATAGGCATAAGATTGCGAAATCTTAGTGAGGACACAAATAAAAAACTTTAGGTCCAGCACCTTCCCAAAAACAACGAAAAAATCGAAAACAACAAAAACACTCTCTCAACACTCCCAAAGGAGAAACTTTCCCAACCCATAATAGATAAACACCAGAAAGTATTTAAGTCAACAGAAAAACATACCATAAAAGGTCTATGGATAACCATATATACACTGGGTGATTGACAACTTCCCTTTGTATAACCTGACCCCGGACCCCTAATCTCTTAGCATTTGTTAAAGAAAACATTTGTGTGTAAGGTTAGTTTTAGATAGCTTCCCTTTCCTTTCCAGCTTCATAGGATAAATAAGAAATCAGAAAGTAGCACCCAATTC
Source organism: Lathyrus tuberosus (assembly GCA_022829125.1). Taxonomy (NCBI): domain Eukaryota; kingdom Viridiplantae; phylum Streptophyta; class Magnoliopsida; order Fabales; family Fabaceae; genus Lathyrus; species Lathyrus tuberosus. Next base: position 4,760,853 of record JALAZF010000305.1, read on the forward strand.
CAACCATTGCGGTAAGGTAGTCGCGTCACCGACAAAAATCGCAGGCTACAACAGCCAATCAAAGTCCTAACACAAATAATGGCTTTCGACGCTGCAGTTTCAAGCATCAACGTCATGAAATAGGACCTTGTAAAGGTGGATCGCTTTGATGGAACCATCTACACCCGATGGCAAGTTAAGATGACATTCCTACTGACTGCTCTGAAGGTTTACTATGTCTTAGATCCTGACTTACCACCAAATCCTAAACCAATCGAGGATGACTCTGATGAACTTAAGAAGGAGCGTAAGAAATGTAAAGAGGACGAATTGTTATGCCGTGGGCATATTCTGAATATGCTATCTGATCGTCTCTACGACCTCTATACAGATGCTCATTCTGCAACAGAAATTTGGAGAGCACTTGAGTTTAAATTCAAGGCCGAAGAGGATGGTACGAAGAAGTTTTTAATTTCTAAATACTTTTATTATTTCAAATTTATAGATTCAAAGCCCATTCTTCCTCAAGTGCATGAGATATAGGTTCTCGTGAATAAAATAAAAGTTGTAAAAATAGACATTCCTGAGACCTTTTAAGTTGGTGCAATCATTGCAAAAATACCACCTTCGTGGAAAGGCTATAGAATGAAATTGTTGCACAATTCAGATGACTTCTCTCTAGCAAAAATCTAGAAACATCTTCGAATTGAGGAGGAATCAAAGGAAATGGAGAAATCAGAATCTGTTGGTCTTTCCAAAGCCAATGCTATGACTGGAAAATGAAAAAAGAAACATGATGGCATGAAGAGTCACCTTGGACCTAAAAACGAACATAACAAATTCGAAAATTCTGGCGGTAGTTTGAAAGGTCCGAAAAGTAGTTGTTTTTATGTGGAAAACCCAGACACTATGCTCGAAATTATAGCATAAAAAAGCAAATAATGAGATCAATGCAGTTTATGCAAATGAAGACATAATCGCTACGGTGAGCAAATAAATGGCAATCAAAGGCAAAGTGCAAGGATGATGGTATGACACATGTGCTACAGTAAATGTCTTGTATGACAAGGCTGCTTTCAAAACCTATTCTGAGATAATTGATGGACAAGAAGTTCAAATGGGAAATGAAGTACGATCTAAAGTTATTGGAACCGGATTCGTCAAACTCAACTTCACTTCCGGAAAGAAAGTAACTCTTTTTAATGTGTTTCATGTCCCCAACTTGACTAGGAATCTTGTTAATGGGGATTTGTCTGGTAAATTGGGAATTGAATATGTGTATGAATCGGGAAAACTTATATTGAACTGTAATGGTATATTTATAGGAAAAGGACATTCACTAAGGGAATAACTACAAGAAAAAAAAAAGTATTTTGCGACACATAGGTTGCGACGGTTCCATGAAAACCACCCTCCTTCGTAAGTTACGACGGTTTCCACGACATTTTTGGACAACCGCCATTAAATATTTTAAAAATTTTAAACATTTTACGATGGTTGTAGGCCTAACCGCCCTAAAAATAAGTCTACGACGGTTCAACAACTGTCGCCCCTAAATAAATTCAAAAAACCCGTACTCCTTGGGTAAAATTAGGGCTACGACGGTTCTAGAATGGTCGTCCCTCAAAAGTGAAAAGAACCACGCAGCCAAAAGTGAAATAGACGAAAGGGAAATTTCTTCCTTTCAGAACCACGTCTTTTCAGCTTATTCTTTTCATAATTGGAAAGCTTGAAATAGTCACCACCACACCACTGCAAAAACCCTACCACCGTCGATGACGCCGCATCGCTATCTATCTCACACCACCAGTCCCAAACCAATCTTGCTAGGTTAGTATTTTTAAACTCTAAATTAATTTATCTCTATTTCTCATTTGTGATAGGTTTCAGTTTAAAAACCCTAAATCAATTTCTCTTTGTTTCCCTTCTGATTTATCCCCTGCTTTTGTCTGTGTTGCTGTTAGGTTTAATGATTCACACTCCAATTTCTATGCAGTTTTAAATTTGATTAATATAGAAAAATTAATCTCTTATTAGAAATTTATTTTTCTGTTCATTTTAGGATTTGATGTAATTGTTTGAGTTCTGTTGGTGATGATTTGAATCACATTGTGATATTGCTCTGTGCTTGATGACTATTGTTGTGTGTGCAAGTGTCGTTCTCATTTTTATTCATGTTAATTTTAAATTCTGTAATCTTTTGATATGTTGGTTGCCGGCTCTTGGTATTTTGATTACATAGTTTGTGCCTTGTTAATTTTAAAACTTGGTTTAGTTTGTCAATACGCAAAAAATGACACAGAGTTGCCACCGAATTTTATTTATCCCAAAGAGGGAAGGGAAAATATCAATAAAATATTTTAGGGAAAGAACGTGATCATCGCAACCACATTATGGGTTCGGAAGTCGGTTATGTGAGGGGAAGGTATTAGCACCCCCTCACATCCATCATACTCGATGGGAACCATCTAAGATGTCTAGCTTGAATGGGTTTTCTATTCTAAAAGTCTACTTGATTAAGGGGAAATAGGGTTGGTTTTTTATTAGGGTGCTCGCCAAGGATTGGGGCCCTTGTGCCTAAGTACTCTCAACGAGAATGAGAAATCAGAGCATTCGTAGTTCGGAGGACTACGGTGAAAATGGAAAAGGTGGAAGGTAGCTCGCTAGGATCTCGCAATCCTATGCCAACTATTCTCAACGAGAATAAGAAATCAGAGCATCCGTAGTTCAGAGGACTACGAGTGAAAAAAAGGGAGGTTGAAAAAAGAAATGGTGGATGATAGCTCGCTAGGATCTCGCAATCCTATGCCTTCGTATTCTCAACGAAAATGAGAAATCAGAGCGTCCGTAGTTCATGGGACTACTGGTTGTTGGTTGATTTTAGGATGAAGAAAAGTGTTTGATAGTTATTAAGTGTTTTGAAGTTTGTTTGAGAAAAATCGGCTTGATGTTGGATCAAGGGTTTGATGTCTTGGTTACTAGGAAGGTTGATGGTGAGGCAAAAGGCCTCGACATACAAGAGGAAGATGTTGGATCAAGGGCTTGCGAAAGGGTTTGGCCGAATCTAGTCCCTAAGGGTGCTCCTAGTACGAAACCACAACCACACAAAGCGAGAAAATAAATGATGTACATCCAAGAGGGAGCGGGGCACATGAAAATAATACAAGGAAAAATTGATGCAAGAAATAAAGGGTATCATTGTCAGGTAGCCCAAGAGGAAGTCGTACGTGTGCAAAGTGTCCTAAACTAAACAGTAAACAAGGAGTAGTCCACAAATGTTTTTTAGGGTTTTGGTTGTTTTATAATGTTTTTGTATTTTTCATAAGATGAGAAACAAATGAAGTAGTTAGATGACAAAATAATGAAGATGCACAAGTTTATGATGATGATCAAGTGAGTGGCAAGAGTGCAAATGGTGGAACAGTGAAGGAGAACGGTGTCGTCGTTGATCAAGAATTTAGGATCGATTAATCAAAGGTAACATATCACTATTCCAAAGCGTGGAGAATGATCCAAATGCTCATTCATCCAAAAATTTGACATAATGAAGATTCGAACTCTTTGACAAACCAAAAATCCTTACTGTTAGATCTCATCGACCAAAATGAAAAGGAAATAAAATCAAAATGAAAATAAAATGAAAACGAGAATAGAAATAATAAAACCAAAAATAGATCTAAAAACATTAAGTCAAGAATAAACAAGAGAATTTCATGAAGGAACTAGTCAAAACTTGAATAAAAAAATAAAAATAGATTAAAAATAAAATCCAATTTATAATAAAACAGCAAAGAGAGAAAGGAGGCTTTAAAATCAAAATGATGGTGTGAATAAAACATAAGCCAAATGGGCTACCAGTCTATGGAAAAAAAAACTTGAGAAAAAAAGGAGAGTGTAAATGAAATCCAAGACATTATGAATTGAAAAAAAACACCATGGGCCAAGCCCTTCATGGTCAAATAAAAAAGACAAAAAAAAAAATTAAATGAACCCTAATCAACAAACACGGTCAAAGTTTCTACCAATTTTACACATCAAAACAAGGGATGGTCCAGAAGCCTCAGAAAAATAGATTAATCAACCAAAATGAGTGCGAAATCAATAACGAGAGAGAACAACAGGTCAAGAAAATACATCTCCGCTTCCAACCTTCTTCAGTTCCTCTTCTTCGTCTTTTGCCCGATTCGTTCTCGCTCTCACATTTCAGATCTGTTGGATCTTGTAACTGTCATACCCTAAATTTTGACCCTAAGACTTCACATCATTGTGCAAATCATCACCACAATATGGATGTACTTTCATACCTCACCAATCCTCTCAAAGATTGTTGAGTGTTCACTCTAGCCAAGAATTAGGGTTTTAAGCCCTCTCAGAGCATTCAGGCAAAGGATCAATCAAGAATTGACATGATCTTCAACTTGTCAAGCCTCTCAAACATCCATGAAGGATCAAGAGTTTTCCTTCATCAAGAATCAAGGACAAGATTGCAACATTTCAAGTTGATCAAGCCTTAAGATCATCAGTGTCACCAAATTAGGATTTTGGTCGACCAAGGCCTCCATAGAGAAATTTTCATCTGAGAATGAGCCAAGACCTTAAGATATGTTTCAAGGACCTCAAATACATTAATCCATTCAAAAAATTGGATTGATTCAAAGAACTTGATTCATGAGCAATACAAGGATTCAAATTCACATTGACTACAAATTATGGATTTTGAGAAAAAGTCAACCATACCTTTGATTTTTTAACAAAGCATGATCTCAAACCTTGGGACATGATTCAAGACACTCAAAAACACCTTTGGAATCCATCCATTAGGTTCAATATAGCCCAAGGACTTGATGTCATAAAGGATCACAAAGTTCAAGTTTCATCTAAGATAAAAAGTCAACTGTGATCAAAATTGAGTTTGACTTTTGGAATTTTTTGGCAAACATGGTCTATTTACGTCAAGAACTATGTTAACTTGTGATTTGGATCATGATCAATCAAGAAAAATCAAGAAAAGTGAGGTTACTTGCAAAAAGGGCAACCTTGAGAAACTTAAAATTTCACTAAGTTATGGAAAATAATGGTTTTTACCCAACTTTGCAAGGCCATAACATGTGATCCAAGCAACCATTTTTTCCCATTCAAAGCTCAAATGATAGATCTTCTTACATACAACAAGATTGTGAGGCATAATTACCCCCAAAAAATGCATAGATTTTGAGATATGAAGAATTAAATTTAGGGTTTCATGGGATTTTGAACTTTGACACTTGAAAAATACAAAGGCAAATCTTGCCCTCAAAGTCGCTTGGTAATGTATGCTCAGAAGATGTCTACCCAGACAAAAAACCAATAGCTACTAATCCACTACTTTCAAGACAGTTTTTCATACCCCAAATTTTGACCACTAAGATTTCCCATCATTGTGTAAATCACCATCACAATATGGATGTACCTTTATGCCTCATCAATCTCCTCAGGAATTATTAGCCATTCTCTACAATCAAAGATTAGGGTTTCAAGCCCTCTCAGAGCTCTTAGATAAAGGATTAATCAATAAATAACATGATCTTCAACTTGTCTAACCTCTCAAACACCCACGAAGGATCAAGAGGACTCCCACATCAAGAATCAAGCACAAGGTTGCAGCATTCCAAGTGGATTAAGCCTCAAGATCGCCAGTGTCACCAAATTAGAGTTTTGGTCGACCAGGGCCTCTAGAGGGAAATTTTCATCTGGGCATGAGCCAATGCTTCAAAGCATAACTCAAAGTACTCCATGGGGGCTCATAAACCCAATCATCAAGTCAATTTAGCCTCAGGGGATGCATTCATAAAAAATTAGGAATTAGGGTTTCTTGACCAAATTCACCCCTAAGTTGACTTTTGGGACATAACCTGAGCCAAGGCCTCAAGACATGATTTGAGGATCTCTAACACACTATATTGGTCCATTTGCACCAATGAATTGATTCAAGAAGCTTAATCAACAAGTTTCAATTTCATCTGGACCACAATTAGGATGTCGCGGGAAAAGTCAACTGTGTCTTTGACTTTTGACCCAGGAATGCTCCCAAACATTGGGACATGATTCAATACACCCTATAACACCCATGGAACATGTCCATCAAGTTTGATTTAGGTCAAGGACTTGATTTCATAGAGGATCGCACTGTTTGGAATTCATTTGACAAAAAGTCAACTGTGCACAAAAGTCAACTTTGACTTTTTGAGATTTTTCACAATTATGGTTCTTTAACCCTAAAATGATGTTAATATGTGATTTGGATCATCATTCATCAAGAAAAATCAAGAAAAGTGGGATAACTTGTAAAAGGGGTAATCATAAAAAACTTAGAAATTTTCTAAGTTATGGAACAAAGTGGCTAGGGTACTAACTTCCAAGGATCATAACTTGTGATCCAAGCAACCATTTTGGCTGATCCAACGATGGATTTATAGCTCTCATGGCATATTTTTAAAGTGTCAACTACACCTCATTTCAATTCATCATGGATTTTGAGTTATGGGTGGATCAAAATGGCTGAAAACATGAAATGTCACTTTTTCCAACACTTAGTGAAATTTTCACTAAGTCAGAATCTGTTTCACTTTTTCCAAAATGTAGGGGCATTTTTCACTTGGATCCAAAAAGTATCAAAACAAACTATGATCACACATATGTTGTATCATATGAGAGCTTTCCAAAATGGCCAAGAACCCCACAAACTCAACCTGAGCTAAGAGTTGTGACAGTGGCATAACAAGGCAGATTTGTGCATTTTGCTCGATTTGGGCAATTTATGCAAATGACAAACAAGTTTATCCATCTGAACACCTCAGGGGGAGACCAAGGAAGGACAAACACTGATCCATCAGCCTCCCAAGTCCTTGGAACTAAAAATAGCATGCCAAACCTAAAATGCCTAAAAAGGGGACAAGACTCCAATTTTGTTTTGGAGCATTCAATGGAGACACCAAGGTGGCATGGACTGAGACTTTTCCAACTCAATGAGTCAAGGATGATCTCAAAACTAGGGAACCACAGGCCTGTGCTCTAACCTCTAGTCAATGGCTAGAGGAGACTTGGATTCCTATTGATCAACATTTGCCAAACTTCTGCAGCAGTTGCCATTCACTATTGCTTACAAAACAAACTTGCTCTACTATAAATAGAGCTCATTTGTGCTCAGTTTAAGTACACCAAAGCCATCAAACAGATGCTTTCCTCAAAATCTCTTCTTTCACTCCAAAATTTCCTTCCAAAGCAAGTCACTATCGGGTTTTGAGTTTGAGAGCCATTCCAACCAAACCAATCACACACACACACCTCATATACGTCATATAGAAGTGATCCAAGCACTTAAACAACATCTGGAGCACTGATTTCTCAGAATCACCAGCCAGTTGCTCAAGTTTCCAACCAAGTTGCAGTTGAGATGCCGTGAAGTAATCCAGCCATTTCCAATCAAGTCCAAGCATTCAAACACACTCCATATGGTGTAGGGAAGCTGTCCACATCATCATAACTCATCTGTAACACCTCCAACTCAAAAATCACTTTGCTCTTGCTGCCACGACCTTCAAGTAAGCCTAAACTTGGTCATCTCTTAATCTATGCATATTTTCTCGCACAATACTTTTGCCAAATGTTCATAATCATGCATAGAATGTTTCCCCTCAATTAATTGCTTTGTTTTAATCGTGTATCAAAATTCTCATCCTTCATGCAAATTTTAGGGTTCTTGAGGTTTTGTCTTGATTTATTATTCCATGCTTAAAATAAATGAAATTAAAGACCATAGACATGATCGTGAGGTGAAAACGAGTAGATTGATATGTAGATTGTATGATTTCATCAAGTATTCAGTGAGATTTGAGAGAAAATGCAAATCTGCAGAAACAGAGGGGTGATGCGTGTTCTTGGTGTGTTCTTGGCGCCATTTTTTGAATATTTGAATATTTGAATTTTGTGATTTTATTTAATTGATTCTAAAATTAATTTTCTCTGAGTTTTAATGATTTTGAGTTGATTTTTTTTAATAATTCACAAAAATGTTAAAATATTTTATTTTGCCAAAAATTCCCAAAAATATTATTTATTTCATATACTTGATACTTTTGCAAAGAATTAATCTTTTATGTGTTTTTAACATTTAAAATATTTTTTCCTCCTTGATTTTCCAAATTTAATTGGTTTCCAATCATTTTGTGGATATAAACATGATTTTTCAAACATTGATCCAAGATCAGAATTTGTTTTCACACATGTTTAACAATTTTGATCAGTTTAATTGAATTTTTATTCAATTAAAATATATTTTGAAAACAAATTAGGGTTTTGATTAATCCAACCCTCATAAAACTTTTTCAAACACTTTTGGGACTCTAATAGAGTGTAAGACCCAACCCCTTTTTGAAATCAAAATAGTTTGGGGCTCAGTCATTGTATAAGACCCCCTGTGTTTTCAAAAACCTCGGCACGATCGCCGTTTTCAAACAAACCAATTGGGCCTCTCCTGGAGTTGTAATCCACATTATTTTCTTAAAATCACTTTGGGCCTCTAATAGAGTGTAAGACCCAATCTCTTTTTAACCAAAACCATTTTTGGGCCTCAGTTATTGTATAAGACCCACTGCGTTAAAAAATCTCTGCGTGATCGCCATTTCAAAACGAAAACCTTGGGCCTACCCTCGTGTTGTAAGTCCCATTTCTTTTCTTTAAATAATCCTTGGGCCTCTTGATAGAGTGTAAGTCCCACCCCTTTTGTAAATAAAACTTTCTGGGCCTCACATATTGTATAAGTCCTTCTGTATATTTTCAAAAGCTCGGCGCGATCGTCGCCTTTTTAACAAAAACAACTGGGCTTCTCTTTGAGTTATAAGACCCATTCTTTTCTTGAAAAACCTTTTGGGCCTCTTGAGAGAGTGTAAGACCCATCCCTTTGTACAGAAAACCTCTTTGGGCCTCAGTCACTTGTATAAGTCCCTGTACAAATTCAAAACAACAGTGAAATCACTGATAAAACCATGGGCCTCTCCTTGAGCTGTAAGCCCCAACAATCTTTCCAAAATACTTTCTCCTTTGATTTTGAATCCAAATATATAGTTGTTATTAAAACTTTCTTTGTTGAAAAACTAACAAAATAGCATGGAAGCTCTACAACGGGTAAGTGTTTATTCGCTTTCCTTTACCGCTTTCATATGCATATAACTGTATTGTGGGGTTGTTTCACTGTAAGTCTTCTTTCACATCCTTTTATATACTTGTCATATATCCACTGTGTAATACTAGTATAGTTATTTATAGTTTTCCCCGACAACTACGTCTAGAACTAGGTAAAGCCCGTTGGTCACTCCTGAATACAAACAAAACTAGATCCCCGTAGGATTCCAGATACAGTCTTCCCTCCTCTTGGGGTTAAACAATATTGAACAAAGAGAAAGGCAGTATTCTCGGTGAACCTTTTCTCAGACTGTCACCCTTAGAAATTGTCAAAGAAACTCTAACTCCCCAGAGATGATCTTTTTTCTGTGAATGGCATCTCTTGAGTTTCTTCCAAATTCTAGAACTTTCCTTGAATGATCTCTTCTCTGTGAATTGCATTTCTTGAACTTCTCTTGGTTTGGGGACCCACAAGCTTCCTAAAAGCATCCTAGCCTCCTCTTGGGCATTGTACAAGGACCCTTCGGCTTCTTAGAAATTCTCATGCTTTCTCTTGGGCTTAATATAAGGACCCTAACGACCTCTTAAAGGTATAAGACAGAACTTAGTCATCCTTTGCTAGAGCAGTCTTTCCAGCGTCGAAACTCCGGCCATTCTAGGGTTAATTCTCATCCCTTAATACCTGAGCCTCCTCTTGGGCATTGTACAAAAGATAAAGCTCGCTTATACTAATAGACTCGGACAGTCTAAATCCTCTTGAGTCTCAAAGACATTCTTAGGTTCCTTCTAAACATAGGAAGAAACACCGATCACTCTGGATCAATCTCCAGTAGAAACTCGGTCTCTCTCATGAGAATTCCCCATACTTGGACACGCGTCAGGATCTCAATAATCCCCGACAGTAAGATAGCATCCTCTTGGGCTTTGTACAAAGATCCTCCCCAGTGGAGTTAACCTTTTCAGACTCTCTTGTTGATTCCATCCCCTTTTAGTCTCCATCTTGGGCTTTGTACAAGACACATAAAATCACTCTTTTGTTGAGTATAAAAGACTCTCTTGTTGAGTCAATCTCATTTTAGCCTCAATCTCAGGCTTCGTACGAGACAGCAAATCACTCTCTTGTTGAGTATAAAAGACTCTCTCGTTGAGTCAATCACTCTTTCAGCCTCTGTCTTGGGCTTTGTACAAGACATATATATAACACTCTCTTGTTGAGTCATTCAGTTTTTTTAGCCTCCGTCTTGGGCTTCGTACAAGACAGATGAAACTCTCTTGTTAAGTCAAACCTCTTTTAGCCTCCGTCTTGGGCTTTGTACAAGACACACAAAAACACTCTCTTGTTGAGTGAACCCTTTCAGCCTCAATCTTGGGCTTTGTACAAGACAGAAAGAACATTTTCCCCGAAAAAGTCAAACTTCTAGCCTCGTCTTAGGCTTTGTATAAGGAAATCCCCGATTGAGTCAATCAACCTTTTAGCATCAAATCATGCTTTGCTCACAGCATACAAACAACAACAACTCCTCTTTAGAGATGACAAAATCCCTCTCAGTCAGGACCCCTTTAGCTTCATATCTTGGGTTTTGAACAAGATACAAATCACCTTTATCTTCATGTCTTGGGCTTTGAACAAGACACCAAAACATCTCTTTCCTCCCATTGAATAGGAGGAACTACGATCACTCTGATTTCCCTGTTTAGCTAAACGGGAATACGTAAGCATAAGATTGTGAAATCTTAGCGAGCATACTAATCAAACATTCTAAGTCCAGTACCATCATTCATCAATCAAAGGAAAATCAAGCCTAGCATCCTAAACTAAAAAGCCTCCTATACAATTAAGACACTTTCATTTTCAAACACATAACCCTAAGGGAGACCCCCTATTTTGATAGTGTCTGTAAACCAGCAATTTTGACTGTTTAACCTCAGTATGCAAACAGGGTTAATTGGAGACATCTATTTCCCTTCCTTAATCAGCTCAATAGGATAAAAAATGAATCGAACTGTAGTACCAAACGATAGTGATTCGAAACCACAAAAACCGCGCTACAGAAAAATTGGCGACCACAGTGGGAGTCAAAGTAAGATCTAGTCATTGTCGTCCCCATTTTTCAAAAAAAAAAATGGCGACCACAGTGGGAGTCAAAGTAAGATCTAGTCATCGTCGTCCCCATTTTTCCACATAAAAAATGGCGACCACAGTGGGAGAAATTCTTTCTTTCATCCATTAGGATGAGACTTTGATTTCACAAAGTGTCACAGAAATGGCGACTCTGCTGGGGAGTCATTGTCTGTTAGGATCATTGGATTCTAGAGGTCTAGGATGTTAGGGCAAATATATATACTACTATTCCTAATTGATATCTGTGTTTATTTTTCTGCTAATGGGAATGCGTGTGATGCCGCATGTGGAAAGATTGAGTATACACCTAAGATAAGTGATGGCATTATACGGGTAATCTTACGGGGAGTGAATCCCAGATAAGAGGTCCTAGTCGACCATCAAATCAGTGGAGATGCCCTTTGCAGATTCAATGCCTACACGACTTCGGTTGTTGAAAGTAGATTGTTCCATTGGGTTATCTGAGAAGCTGAGGATTTTAGTAAACTAAAACCATTTTGTAGTGCGGAAGCTATCGAAAATAGTTGTCACGCGATACTACCCTCATTTGAGACTACTCTGAGATACTGCAGCTCGCTGGCGATCCGCTTGTTGTCGTCATCCCAAGAGGGGTCAGTGATTTTGAGGACAGGTACAAAAAAATCACTAGTACAAACCTTTGGGGACGGGTAGAGCGTTGACTTCATGACACCGACCCTTTGACCCCATGTTTTTTTATGTTTTTGTGTGCTGCATTCATGCATTCATTTCTTAAAAAACATTAAACAAAGAAAAATCTTCTCTTCTAGTCTCTCTTTTTCAAATTAAACTAAGACAATGATTGCAATGTCAGAAAAAAGGATTGCGCTCATGGATTCTGGTAGGAGGAAAACTCACAAGTATACCTTCAAGGATCCAAAACTAGAGGATTCGAGAGGGTTGTCAAGGATGATCACCAATCCTGAGGCTTTTAGAGCTAAGTATGGAGGACTGTTGTCTCTGTTAAGGGTCCATGTAATTGAGGGAATCCTGGCTACGCTCATTCAGTTCTATGATCCGGTCTATCACTGTTTTACATTTCCGAATTATCAGCTAGTACCAATGCTGAAGGAGTATTCTCATCTGAATGATTTACCCATTACTGATCAAGCTCCCTTTTCTGGACTGGAAGAAATTCCAAAGGATCAAACCATTGCAAGAGCAATCTATTTGGACGAGTCAGAAGTCAGGACTCACATAACCACTAAGGGTGGAATCCAGGGTTTGTCAGCCAAGTTTTTGATAAAGAAAGCTCTGTACTTCGCTAGTATAGGGAACGTGGCCGCTTTCGAGAGCATCTTTGTTTTTTCACCTACGGGTTATTTCTGTTTCCCAACATTGATAACTTCGTTGATATCTATGCCATTAAGGTTTTTCTGATTGGGAACCCTGTACCAATCTTGCTCGCAGATGCGTATCATTCTGTACATTTAAGGAATTTTTATAGCGGAGGAATGATCACATGCTGTGTAGCCCTGCTGTACAAATGGTTCACTTCCCATTTACCTAAGCCTGCTACATTTTGGGATCCTAAGAGTTCTTTACGTTGGTCGCAGAGAATCATGGCTCTTACCAACTCTGACATTGACTAGTACAATCGCATCTATGACGGGATAAGGATCATTGACAAATGTGGTAATTTCCCTAACGTACCCCTCGTAGGAACTAAAGGAGGAATCAATTATCATCCAGTTTTAGTTTGTTGTCATTTTGGATACCCCATGAGGCATGTCCCGCGTAATGCACATCTGTAAGGTCTTTTCTTCAAGGATTGGGAAAACGACAGAGCACTAAAGACGGAAATAGTGCATGCTTGGAAACACGTTCATAAGAAAGGAAGAGAGTCTCTAGGAAAGCCAGACTATGTCTCGGTGGAACCTTATCTCAACTGGGTACAAACTAGAGCTCTCAAGCTGAGGATGCCTTACCCTCATCAAGAGGTTCTTCCGTTAAGGGACCCTGTCCTTTATTTTATGTCTGATACGGAAAAACTTCAGGTTACTCTCAACAAAGTTCAACAAGAGAGGAGGTCTTGGAAGAACAAGTACCGCATTCTCAATGTGGAGTGTAAGAAGTTACAACAATTACTGAAGGATAAAGATGCTCTGATTGAGATTTTAGAGCAACATGCTGTAGACAATCAAGAAGGCCAAAGTAATTTTCTCGCTCCTTTCACCTGGAAAAGGAACGACAACCCGACAACGGCTCAAGAGCCCCTGTCAAAGAAAAGGAAAGTATCAGAACCAGCACCTGAGCCCTCCTCAGAGAGAACTCGGGATCCATTAGCTTAGACATTTCCTTTTTTCAGCGCTTTATAATCTATGGTATTTCTATTTCCGCAATCTTTGAATTCAATAAAACGGGGTTTCCCCACTGTTTGATATTTACAATCCAATGGTCAAAGTTTATTTTGGTTAAAAAATTTAATTAATATAATCATTGCATATCATTAATCATTCTTACGCCACGCTTTCTTCTTACCTACGAATCTCATGTTTGTGTCTCGATTCTAGAGTCAAACTATCTCATTCGTACAATACTCGGACCAGTCGTCAGAAAAAGATGGATAATCTCGAAGAAGAGAATATAGAGTTGAGAGAAGAAATCGACGCTCTGAGAGAGGATCTAAGAAAGCTTCACAGTGACATGCAAGCTCTGGCAGAAGCCCAACTTCAAAGGACTGTAATTTCAGAGATCACGTCAACTCCCATAGTGGAGAAGTATGATCCTAGGTATAACATGCCAAAAGATCGTCCTGGGGCATGCCTATCAACTTTATCTCGGAAGGATATGTTCCGCCGATCACTGAAGATCCAGGAACCGCAGTAGTGTCATACCCCAAATTTTGACCACTTAGATTCACCATCATTGTGTAGATCATCACCATAATATGGTACACCATCATACCTTAGTAATCTCCCCAAAGAGTAAGCATTCACTACAATCAAAATTAGGGTTTCAAGCCCTCTCAGAGTTCTTAGACAAAGGATCAATCAAGGAATGACATGATCTTCAACTTGCCTAACCTCTCAAAAATCTACAATGGATCAAGAGGACTCCCACTTTAAGGATTAAGCACAAGGTTGCTCCCTTCTAGGTGGATCAAGCTTCAAGATCGCCAGTGTCACCAAATTAGGGTTTTGGTAGACCAGGGCCTCCAGTTGGAAATTTTACTCTAGGCATGAGCCAATGCTTCAAAGCACAACCTAATATACTCCATGGAACTTCATGGGCCCAAGCATCAAGTCAATTTAGCCTCAGGGGATGCATTCATAAAAAATCAGGAATTAGGGTTTCTTGACCTAATTTACCCCTAAGTTGACTTTTGGGACAAATCATGAACCAAGACCTCAAGACATGATTTGAGGGTCTCTAATATACCATATTGATCCATTTGGAACAATGGATTGATCCAAGAAGTTTGAGCAACAAGTCTCAATTTCATCAGGACCACAATTAGGGTTTTGCGAGAAAAGTCAACTGTAGCTTTGACTTTTGACCAGGACATGCTCCCAAACCCTAGGACATGATTAAATATACCCTATAACACCCATGGAACATGTCCATCAAGTTTGATTTAGGTCAAGGACATGATTTCCTGAAGGATTGCACAGTTTGGAATTCATCTGACAAAAAGTCAACTGTGCACAAAAGTCAACTTTGACTTTTTGAGATTTTTCACAAAAATGGATTTTTAACACTAAATTGATGTTAATGTATGATTTGAATCATCATTCATCAAGAAAAATCAAAGAAAGTGGGATAACTTGTAAAAGGGGTAACCATAAAAACTTAGAAAATTTTTTAAGTCATGAAATAAAGTGACAAAGGTACCAACTTTGGAGGATCATAACTCCTAAACCACAAAGCAATTTTTCCCCATCCAAATCTTGATTTGTAGATCTCATTTCCCTATACAAAAGCTTCATACTGATCTATGTCCAAATTCCTCATGGATTTTGAGTTATGGAGTGACCAAAATCAAGAAAAGTCACTTTGTTCCAACACTTAGTGAAAATTTCACTAAGTCAGAATTTGCCTTTACTTTTCTCCAAATGTAGGGACATTTTTCACTTGGATCTAAAAAGTATCAAAACCAAATATGATCAAACAGTTGTTGTATCATATAAGGGCTTTCCAAAATGGCCAAGAACATCACCAAATTCAACTTGAGCCATGAGATATGACATTGGCAAGTTGCCTTGCTGAAATCTGCCAAGGCAAGGCAGATTTTTGCACTTTTGGTCGATTTGCCAAAATCAGCTAATTCCAAGCCTTGTCATCACTTTGGACACATCTGAGGATTGAATCTAAAGGGGACAATCACTGAGCCAAGCCTCCAAAGTCCTTGGAACAAGAAATAGCATGCCAAACCTAGAATTGCCTAAAATAGGGACAAGACTCAAATTTTGGATTGAAGCATTCAATGGAAGCATCAAGGTGTCATGGACTGAGCCTCTTCCAACTGAATTCAGTCAAGACTTATCCAAGACCAAGGGAACCAAAGCTCTGTGCCCTAACCTCTAGTCAATGGCTAGAGGAGACTTGGATTTTCATTTGCCAACATTGGCCAACCCTACTCAACAGTTGCCATTCACTATTCCTTGCAAAACAAACTTGCTCTACTATAAATAGAGCTCAATTGTGATCAGTTTGAGTACACCAAAGCCATCAAACAGATGCTTTCCTCAAAATCTCTTCTTTCACTCCAATTTTGCCTTCCAAAGCAAGGCACTATCGGGTTTTGAGTTTGAGAGCTTTTCCACTCAAACCAATCACACACACACCTCACATACATCATATATGAGCTGATCAAACACTTAAACAACACATGGAACACTGATTTCTCAGAATCACCAGTCAATTGCTCAAGGTTTTAACCAAGTTGCAGTTGAGATGCCATGAAGTGATCCAGCCAATTTCCATCAAGTCCAAGCATTCAAACACACTCCATAGGGTGTAGGGAAGCTGTTCAGATCATCACAACACATCTGTAACACCTCCAACTCAGAAATCATTTTGAACTTGCTGTCACGACCTAGAGGTAAGCCTAAACTTGGTCATCTCTCAATCTATGCATATTTCCTCGCACAATAGTTTTGCCAAATGTTCATAATCATGCATGGAATGTTTCTCCTCCATTAATTGCTTTGTTTCAATCGTGTATCAAAAATCCCAGCCTTCATGCAGAAATTAGGGTTCTTGAGGATTTATCGTGATTTCTTGTTTTATGCTTAATTTAAATGAAATTAATTGTCATAAACATGATCGTGAGGTTGAGACGAGCATATTGATATGTGGATTGCATGATATAATCAAGTATTCAGTGAGATTGGCGCCATTTCTCTCAAATTCAAATATTTGAATTTTGTGATTTTATTTAATTGATTCAAAAATTAATTTTTCTCTGAGTTTTAATGATTTTGAGTTGATTCTTTTTTTAATAATTCACAAAAATGTTAAAATATTTTATTTTACCAAAAAATCCCAAAAATATTATTTATTTCATATAATTGATATTTTTGTAAAGAATTAATATTTTAATTGTTTTTGACATTTAAAATATTTCTTCCCTCTTGATTTTGTAAATTTTAATGACTTCTAATCATTTTGTAAGGCAAAACATGATAATTGAAGCATTAATCCAAGATCACAATTTGTTTTCCACATGTTAAACAATTTTGATCATTTTAATTGAATTTTTTATTCAATTAAAATACATTTTGGAAATAAATTAGGGTTTTTGATTAATTCAACCCTCACAAATCATTTTAAAACTTTTTGGGCCTCTTGAGAGTGTGTAAGACCCAACCCCCCTTTTTGAAAACAATTTCTTGGGCCTCACTTATTGTATAAGTCCCGTTGTATTTCAAAAATCACAGCGCGATCGTCGCCTTTTCAAAAACAAAATCATCTGGGCCTCCCCTCGGGTTTTAAGCCCCATTTATTTTCTTTAAAACTTTTTGGGCCTCTTGAGAGAGTGTAAGACCCAAAACCCCCTTGTACAAACAATTTTGGGCCTCACTTATTGTATAAGTTCCTCTGTACAAGTAAACGGCGCGATCGTCGCTCGTTTAAAACAAACCATTTGGGCCTACCCTCGTGTTATAAGCCCCACTTTTTTTCAAACTTTTTGGGCGACTATTAGAGTGTAAGACCCAATCCCCTTTTAACCAAAACAACTTTAGGCCTCAAATATTGTATAAGCCCCTTTGCGTTAAAAGAAAACCTCGGCGTGATCGCCATTTCAAAGGAAAAACCATATGGGCCTCCCCTCGTGTTGTAAGCCCCATTTCTTTTCTTAAAACCTTTTGGGCCTCTTGAGAGAGTGTAAGACCCATCCCTTTGTACAGAAAACAACTCTTGGGCCACAGTCACTTGTATAAGTCCCTATGTACAAATTTAACAGTGCGATCACTGATAAAACCCTGGGCCTCTCCTTGAGCTGTAAGCCCTGAATCTTTCTTTTTCAAAGCACTTTCTCCTTTGATTTTGAAATATACTATTGTTTTCAATCTTTCTTTGTTGAACAACTAACCAAACAGCATGGAAGCTCTACAACCGAGTAAGTGGTTATATGCTTTCATTTACCGCTTTCATATACATATAACTGTACCTCATAGGAGCACCAGATACAGTCTTCTCTTCAGCTGTCCTCCTTAGGAATTGTCAAGAAACTCTACCTCCATAGAGATGAATGTATTCTCCGTGAATGGAATCTCTTGAGTTTCTTCCAAATTCTCGAACTTTCCTGGCTTGATCTATTCCTTGTGAATAACCTGTCTTGAATTTCTCGGGGTTTGGGGACCCAAAGGCTTCTTAAAAGCATCGGCCTCCTCTTGGGCATTGTACAAGGACCCACAGGCTTCCTAAAAGCATCCTCGCCTCCTCTTGGGCTTAGTACAAGGACCCGTCGGCATCTTAGAAGTATTCACAGCCTCCTCTTAGGCTTCGTATAATGATCTCTTCCTCCGGGAATGATAGCCTCCTCTTGGGCTTCATACAAGGACCTCTCGGCTTCTTAAAAGTTTCCAGCCTCCTCTTGGGCTTCGTACAAATTGTCCCGACGACCTCTTAGAGGTATAGGAACAGAAACTAGTCATCTTAATAGAAAAGTCTTTCCAAGAGTCTACTACTGTTTCTCAAAGCATAGTACAAAAGATAAAACTCTAGACTTGGACAGTCTAATTTCCTTGAGTCTCAAAGACATTCTCAAGCACCCTTCAAGAATAGGAAGGAACCCCGTAGACTTGGACAGTCTCAATACCCTTTGGATTCCCCGTTTCCTTAAAGAACAGGAAACAATCCCAATACTCAGATCAAACCCATGAGTACAGTGTTACTCATATAAGAACTGATTTTCTCTTAACCAACATACTGGACCGGTCACTCAACTGAAACAGTAACCTTAGCCTCCTCTTGGGCTTTGTACAATGATCCTCCCCAGCGGAGTTAACCTTTTCAGACTCTCTTGTTGAATCAACCTTTAGCCTCCATCTCGGGCTTTGTACGAGATACAAAACACTCTCTTGTTGAGTATAAAAGACTCTCTTGTTGAGTCCAATCTTTTGCCTCCGTCTTGGGCTTCATACAAGACACATACAAAAACTGCCTCAGACTCTCCTGTTGAGTCAATCCTTTTAGCCTCTCTCTCTGGCTTCGTACGAGACACATAAAAACTGCCTCTTGTTGGGCCAATAGCCTCCTCTTAGGCTTTGTATATGAAAACCATTGGTTGATCCAATCAACCTTTTAGCATCAAAGTTGTGCCTCGTTCACAGTACACAAACATCAACTTCTCCTTTCCTTTCATCTAATCGCTGTAAGCGGCAAGCCTCTGGATCATCTACATCCATGCCACTGTCCCTCTTTTTGTATGGAAAATTCCTAAGGAAATATGGCATTGCTCTAAACTGAGTTAAAGTATTCTCCTTCAGGTTGGAAATCTCCTATAAAGGAAATTATTGCATTGCCGGATTCACACATCCCAGTTAAAGTAATTCTCCTTTATAAATAGTTGTGATAGACAAACCCCTCTTTAGAGATGACAAATTCTCTCTAAAGTCAAGCCCTTTTAGCTTCACATCTTGGGCTTTGAACAAGATACAAACTACCCTTCAGCTTCACGTCTTGGGCTTCGAACAAGACACAAAAACACCATTTCCTCCCGTAGAATAGGAGGAACTACGAACGCTCTGATTTCCTTGTTTCGGTAAACGGGAATACGTAGGCATAAGATTGAAAGAAAATCTTAGCGAGCACACTAAACAAAAACCCAAAATCCCATCATTTCATAAAACATCAGTCTTAACATCATATCCAGGTACCATTCTAGAGAAATAACCTAAGAGAGACCCCCCGAATCTTTGTAGCATCTGTAACCTAACAGACCGCTGTTTAAACTCAGTATGCAAGCAGGGTTAATTGGAGACATCTATTTCCCTTCCTTCATTAGCTTCAATAGGATAAAAAATGAATCGAGCTGTAGTACCAGAGCGATCGTGCTTCGCAACCACATCCAAAACTCACTCGCTACAAGTAGGAGCCGCTGGGCCTAAAGGTTACAAACTTCAGGAAAGCAAAGATGCCAGGGGCATGACGACAATTCCTGAAGGTTAAAAAATTCGGGAAGCGCCAAGATTCAGAGTCGTAATGACTGTACCACCACCCGTGGTGCACACTGTCCCGGAAGGACAGATTCCACATATACCTTCTGGTGGAAATGAAAGTATGGACGAGAGAATGAAAGAGTTCCAGGAACAGTTCCTGGAAATGCAGAAAGAGCTGTAAGCCCTTCGCGGTCAGGATTTATTTGGAAAGGACGCCGCAGACCTTTGCTTGGTCCCCAATGTGAAAGTTCCGCCCAAGTTCAAGGTACCCGAATTTGAAAAGAACAGGGGTAACTCTTGCCCTCAGAGCCATTTGGTGATGTACGCCCGACGAATGTCAACACAGACAAAGAACCAAGAGCTACTGATTCACTATTTTTAGGATAGTTTAACCGGTGCCGCACTCAAATGGAACATGGGTTTAAACTGCACTAAGATCAACACTTTCAGAGATCTTGGCAGTACCTTCGTACAACAGTACAAATATAACCTGGACATGGCACCGGACAGAGATCAACTTAGAGCCATGTCACAAAAGGACAAGGAAACCTTTAAGGAGTACGCTCAGAGATGGCGTGAAATTGCCGCTCAGATTTGTCCACCTCTTGAGGAAAAAGAGATGACAAAAATCTTCTTAGAGACCTTGAGCTCATTTTACTATGATAGAATGGTTGCCAGTGCGCCCAGCGACTTCACCGAAATGGTCGGTATGGGAGTACGTCTCGAGGAAGCCATTCGAGAAGGACGTATAGTCAAAGATGTCGGATCATCAAGTAGTATGAAACGATACGGTAGTGCTCTCCCTAAGAAAAAAGAGCAAGATATTGGGAATATCTCTCTCAGAAAGCAAAGGCGACTTCACCAACCAGTAGCAGCTGTAACTCCTGCTATTAACCCTACGCTTGTACCTACGTATCAACCTCAGGTTGCTCAGAACCAACCGAATCAATAGCAATATCAGCAAAGGACACAACAGCCTCTTCAGCAGGCTCGTCCTCCATACAATAACAACCGTACAACACGACCACCGGGGTTCGACCCTAGACCAATGTTGTACGCAGAACTATTTTCGTTACTACTGGTCAAAGGGCACGTCCAGACCAGGTCTCCTCTCGCAATACCGGAAAATCCGCCTTTTTGGTTCAAAATGGATCAGACTTGCCCTTACCATCAAGGAGGACCGGGGCACAACATCGAGAAATGTCTCAGTTTCAAATTCGATGTGCAAAAGATTGTTAGGAGCGTGGTCTTATCCTTCAAGGATACAAATCATAATGTTCTCACGAACCCGTTGCCTCAACACGAGAAGGCTGCGGTGAATTTGATAGAAGGAGAGTCTAACAATAACTATCAAATTCATGATGTACTCTTATTGAGGGCCAACTTGGTCAAGATGCATTGTAGACAAAGCGGATACGGCCATGTACCACCTCATAATTATCACTAGTGTGATATCTGCTCTAAAGACAATCAAGGATGTTCTGTGGTGCAATTAGCTCTACAGGAACAGTTAGATCTCAGATGGATCCAAGAACACCGAATTCGTGGAGTCAACATGACTTATACGAATTCTAACATCATTCAGAATCACAACATTCGGGCAATGA
Organism: Lathyrus tuberosus; assembly: GCA_022829125.1. Lineage (NCBI taxonomy): Eukaryota > Viridiplantae > Streptophyta > Magnoliopsida > Fabales > Fabaceae > Lathyrus > Lathyrus tuberosus. Next base: position 4,782,347 of record JALAZF010000305.1, read on the forward strand.
AGGTCAACTTGGTGGCAATGCACTCAAGGCAAAGCCAGTATCATAATCTGCCACGGCATGATTATGATTCCCTATCTGCTCAGTAAATAAACAGGGATGCTTTTTTGTACAGACAACCCTCCAGCGTCAGATGGATCTTGGATGGATTCAGGATTACCGCGATAGAAGTCAATATCAGGTGAATATGATTCAAATCTTTGATATTCGCCTAATGAATACCAGCTTGGTGGAGTTACACGCTACACAAGTACAACTCGATTTTCTAACTTCGCACGACTATTAGAACTGTAAAGTATGTCGTGAGAGTGGCCAAGGATGTGCTCTCGTTCAAAGAACTTTACAACACTTGTTAAACCACTGGTGGCTTCCAATCTATATGGATGAAGACACCCAACAAGTCAACATAACTAACGGGAACCCTACTAGGCAGCAAAGTCAGGATGTCCGATCTATGGAAACTGACCTAGTAAAGTTACACTGTATTCAAAACAAATGTGGCCAGGTGCCACCGCACAACTATGAGCGCTGTAGGGTCTGCTCGGAGAACAACCAAGGATGCTACCTCGTGCGAGCAGCTCTTCAAAGTTAGTTGGACCGTAAAGAGATTCAATCATGTCCAAATTCTGGGTCAATCAACTAGATGCCAGACTATTTTGCTGATCAAATTAAGGACGTTGTCGTAATCTCTGATCATTAGAGGAACAAAGATGTTTGTGCCATCATCCCTCTACTTGATGACTCAAAAGTTCCTAACCTGGAACCGATTGAAATTACTTACAATGGTCAGAAAAATCAGAAGGCTCCTGTAGTTATCTATCTGCCGGGACCGCTACCATATGAATCAACTAAGGCTATCCCTTACAAATACGGTGCAACAACATTTGAGAATGGAAAGGAAGCTCCATTACCCTCCGTCATGAATATTGCAGACATCAGTCGAGTAACACAGAGCGGTCGGATCTTCAACCGAGGAGTTGGAGAACCCAAAGAAAAGGAACCTCAAACAGAAGTTCTTAATCCACCAGGCAGTCAATCCAGTGACACCGACCATTCCAAGAACAACGATGAGATGATAAAGCTCATCCAGAAGAGTGAATACAATATTGTTGATCAATTGTTGCAAACTCCTTCAAAAATCTCAGTGTTATCACTTTTACTCAGTTCTGAAGCCCACAGAGAGGCTCTACAGAAAGTCTTAGAGCAAGCCTTCGTGGAACAGGATGTAACGATCAGACAGTTCGATAGCATCGTCTCCAACATCACTTCCTGTAATAACTTAGGATTCAGTTATGAAGAGCTTCCAGAAGAGGGCCACTGTGACAACATGGAACTCAATATTACAGTCAACTTCCAGGATGATGCATTAGCCAGCGTATTGGTAGACACCGGATCGACTCTGAATGTAATACCAAAGTCTACATTGATGCGATTATCATACCGAGGATCTCCGATGAGAGCCAGTTAATCGGCGAAGTCGATCTTCCCATAACTATCAGTCCTCACACGTTCCAAGTCACTTTCCAGGTCATGGACATCCAGGCAACTCGATTCGACACTTCACCAAAAGCTAAAGTTTGTCAAGAATGACCAACTCATCACAGTCTGCAGGGAACAGGCCTTGATCGTGAGTAATTTATCGTCATCCACTTGTGTAGAACCAGAGGAGATAATCGGAACCCAGTTCCAAGCACTTTCGGTGAGCAATGACAATCAATCAGAAAGAGGAACCTCGATTTCCTCGTACAAAGATGCTCTCGAGGCAATTGAGAGCAACCATACAACAGGATGGGGACAGCTTGTCATTCCTACTGACAATAAAACAAATAAGGGTCTTGGCTTTTCCTTAACCTGTACCCATACTACTACCAACGGTGAAAGTCTTCATCCCATTCAGAACTTCTTCCATAGTGGAGGTTTCCTTCACCCAATGTCTCAAGGAGTACATACTATCAATGAAGGAGATTCCTCCGATACAGAGGAAGAATGGAAATCCTATCTCAACGAGGATGGTTACATGTCAGGAAGAGGTACCTACACCATTTTACTATCCCGTACAGAGTCTGAGATTTATACCAAGGTCAGACGTCAAAATGATATATGGAGATTATGATCCAGAAGGATGCCGTGCTCCAACGAACTCATTAGAGAAAGACACTCTGATGAAAGATAACTTTGACTACTATGGCCCGATGGATGGCCTGTCAATGTGGCAGCCGTACCCAGGAGACTCGGGGCAAGAAAATCAGCCGAACAATGAAAATCAGTTAAGCATCATTAAAAAGAATACCTGCATCCCTACCATGTCATGGGATCAACACTCAGGGTATTCTGAAAATGCCCAACACGACGATGAATTTGCAAAGTTTGTAAGATTAGAATTCATCAATTATGCTTTTCCCGAGGTCAACGTCATTGAAAGAGATGACTCCTCCAGTTCCAAAGAAGTGTGGGACACCTTAGGACAACCGAGTGGTAAATACGACTTCATGGTCAAGTACACCACTCCTGAAAGTTCTCATGTCAGGCTCGAAGACATCCAGCCAACTGGATTGGGAGATATACCTGAGAGTACAAATACTATGCACGGTACAGCTGAAGAATCCTCCTATGACAACTTTGCTTGGGAGACTGATTCCAATGATCCTGCTCCACCAGAAATTAGCGTTATTTCTGAAGACAAATCAAAGAAGGTACCAGACTTTGTGATTCATCGACGAGTTCGCCGCCAATGGGTTGCAGTCAATGTTTCGAAGATTGTCTATAAATCAAAGTAATTGTCGTCTTTAACCTTTCACCCTGCCCAGGTGAAACAGATGTTTTGATAGGGCTCACTTTCTGTAAATGTCCCTCTCCCCTTTGCCCAAAGCGACAGAGTTTTGTTTTATAGGGTTGTAGTTTCAGGAATCGGCCAATCATAAATAAAATAATGTCGTTCTGTAATTTCCGCACTTATTGCTGTTTTCTTTTTTCATTTTTTTAGAAAATGGTAATCCTAAAAAACAACAAAAAATAAACACAAGCAGTTTTCCAAAGAAAAAAACACTGCAGACACTCTTGCATTCTCTTTATCTCTTCTAAACACAAATCATCACCTCATGCAAATTGCTTATTTTAAACCCCGTTGAAACATACGATCCGATGCCTTCTCCCAACTTTGAATTCCCGGTATTTGAGGCTGAAGAAGAAGATGACGAAGAAATTTCGGAAGAGATTTCTCGATTACTCAAACAAGAGGAAAGGTCCATTGAACCTCACAAAGAGCTGTTGGAAATGGTTAATTTGGGTTCAGAAGAAGAGAGAAAATAAGTCAAGATTGGGGCACTGCTCAGTCCGACTGTCAAAGAAGATTTGATAAAGCTTCTCAAAGAGTTTCCCGATGTATTCGCCTGGTCCTATCAGAATATGCCAGGGTTGGATACCAGCATCATGGAACATCATCTACCGTTGAGATCGGAATGTCCGCCAGTAAAACAAAGGTTGAGACGGACTCATCCAGACATGGCCATCAAAATCAAAGAGGAGGTGCAGAAACAGATTGCCGCGGGTTTCCTCGCCACATCTGAATATCCTCAATGGTTAGCCAACATAGTACCCATTCCGAAAAAGGAAGGAAAGCTCAGGATGTGTGTCGACTACAGAGATCTAAACAAGGCCAGTCCAAAGGATGACTTTCCCTTACCACATATTGACATGTTGGTAGACAGTACAACGAAGTTCAAAGTTTTCTCCTTCATGGATGGATTCTCGGGCTATAATCAGATAAAAATGGCGCCGAAAGACATGGAGAAAACTTCCTTTATCACCCCGTGGGGCACCTTTTGTTACCATGTAATGTCATTCGGTTTGAAGAACGCTGGGGCAACCTATCAAAGGGCCATGACTACTCTGTTTAATGACATGATACACAAAGAGATAGAAGTGTATGTTGATGATATAATTGCAAAATCTAAAACAGAAGAGGAGCATGTGACCCACCTGTCAAAGTTATTCGAGCGGGTGAGAAAGTACAAACTCCACTTGAATCCCAATAAATACACATTCGGTGTTCGCTCGGGAAAACTTTTAGGGTTCATCGTCAGCCAGAAAGGAATTGAGGTTGATCTTGACAAGGTCAAGGCCATTCAAGAAATGCTTTCTCCAAAGACTGAGAAAAAAGTCAGAGGATTCCTGGGTCGTTTGAATTACATTTCCCGATTCATATTCCTTATGACCGCGACGTGCGCGCCGATTTTCAAATTACTCAAAAAGAATCAGGACTGCATTTGGACAGAAGACTACCAAACCGCCTTCGTCAGTATTAAGGAATACCTGTTGAACCCACTGATTCTATCACCTCCAGTGGAAGGAAGACCACTGATCATCTATTTAACAGTCTTGGAAGACTCAATGGGTTGTGTACTTGGCCAACAAGACGAAACAAAAAGGAAAGAGCCTGCCATTTACTATTTGAGCAAGAAATTCACCGACTGCGAGACTCGGTACATTATGCTAGAGAAAACTTGCTGTGCTTTGGCTTGGGCAGCCAAACGTCTTCGCCACTATATGATTCGTCACACTACTTGGTTAATCTCCGAAATGGATCCAATCAAGTACGTCTTTGAAAATCCTGCTCTCACGGGAAGGATTACCCGTTGGCAGATGTTGCTATCAGAATATGACACAAAATACCACGTTCAAAAAGCCGTTAAAGGAAGTGTTTTAGCCGATCATTTGGCTCATCAACCGATTGATAATCAGGAATCAATCGGGTTTGACTTCCTAGACGAAGATGTCATGTATCTAAAAATGAAAGATTGCGATGAACCACTACCTAGTGAAGGGCCAGAAACAGGTTCCCAATGGGGACTTATCTTTGACGGTGTTGTCAATCATTATGGAAACGGAATGGGGGCAATCATCATAACCCCTCAGGGTACCCACATTCTTTTCACTGCCCGACTTAAATTCAAGTGTACGAACAACGAGGCTGAATACGAAGCTTGTATCATGGGTCTCGAAGAAGCGATCGACTTAAGGATCAAGAACTTGGATGTTTATGGCGACTCAGCCCTGGTTATCAATCAGATTAAAAGAGATTGGAACACATACCAATCAGTACTGATTCCTTACAAAGATTATGTGAGAAGGTTGTTACCCTTCTTCAACAGAATCGAGTTTCATCATATCCCTCGTGAAGAGAACCACATGGCTGATGCATTAGCCACTCTCTCTTCCATGATTAGTGTAGGTCAATGGAACGACTTACCTAAGATCGACATAATGCGCCTTGAAAGGCCCGCTTACATCTTCACAATTGAAGCAGTCATAGACGACAAACTATGGTATCACGATATCAAATGTTTCCTTCAGAAACAGGAGTACCCACCTGGGGCATCCAAAAAAGATAGAAAAACCCTCAGAAGACTGGCTGGAAACTTCTTCCTGAGCGGTGATGCACTTTATAAGAGAAACTTTGACATGGTCTTCCTCCGATGTGTAGACAGACCAGAAGCAAACATGCTGATAAAAGAAATTCACGAAGGATCCTTTGGCACTCATGCCAACGGACACACAATGGCGAGAAAAATTCTAAGAGCAGGATACTACTGGTTGACCATGGAATCCGACTGCTACAAGTACATGAGGAGGTGTCACAAGTGTCAGATATACTCCGACAAAATTCATGTACCGCCAACACATCTCAAAGTTCTCTCTTTCCCATGGCCTTTTTCTATATGGGGAATCGACATGATTGGCATGATTGAACCCAAAGCTTCAAACGGACATCGGTTCATCCAAGTAGCCATTGACTACTTCACCAAGTGGGTCGAAGCAGCGTCATACGCCCATGTAACCTGACAAGTGGTGGTCCAATTCATCAAAAACAATCTCATCTGCCGTTATGGTGTTCCAAGCCAGATCATTACTGATAATGGATCCAATTTGAACAATAAGATGATGAAAGAGTTGTGCGCTGATTTCAAGATCAAACACCATAACTCATCTCCCTACCGACCTAAGATGAACGCCGCGGTAGAAGCGGCTAACAAGAACAACAAGAAGATTATTCAAAAGATGGTTGTAACCTACAAAGACTGGCATGAGATGCCACCCTTTGCTCTTCACGGTTATCATACATCTGTTCGCACTTCAACAGGGGCAACCCCTTTCTCTCTAGTATATGGCATGGAAGCAGTGCTCCCCATCGAAGTAGGGATCGCATCAATCCGGGTATTGATGGAAGCTAAGTTAACAGAGGCTGAATGGTGTCAAAGTTGACACGACGAACTGAATCTAATTGAAGAAAAACAAATAACGACACTATGCCATGGTCAGTTGTATCAGCAAAGGATGAAGAAGGCGTTTGACAAAAAGGTCCGACCTCCCGTCTTCAGGAAATGAGACCTTGTGCTCAAGAAAATACAATCATTTCTCACTGATCCTCAGGGAAAATGGACTCCGAACTAATACGGCCCCTATGTGGTCAAGAAAGCCTTCTCAGGCGGCGCCATGAGACTCGCAACTATAGACGGAGAGGAATTTGCCTACCCCACAAATGTTGACGTAGTCAAGAAATACTTCGCCTAAATAATAAAAAAAATATAAATAAATAAAAAAATGTCTCGGTGGATTGAAAACCCGAAAGGGCGGTCCAGGCAAAAATTTGAGACATAATCGAAAATTATCCCGATGGATTGGAAATCTCAAAGTACAATCTAGGCAAAAGTTAGGGATTCATGGAAAGTAACTACGTCCAACAAAGGGGCAAATCCCTCAACAGCGGTCATACCATCCGTCAGGAAAACTCCAGTCAAGGTCATCTTCGACGGAAGCTCAGGATGTCTAGAATTCAAAGTTGGTCGAAGGATAGCGGTCGTTATGTTTCAATGTAGCCCTATTCCTCGTAAATTACCATTTTCTAACTTTGTAAATACTCTATGGAATCACGCGCTTGGCTGATTTCCATCTTATCAATAAAATTTGAGCCCTAGTGCTTTTGTTTGCAACTCTCATTTGTTTTAGCTTTACAGAACGATGTTTTAACATGATTAACGATTCTTAAAATAAAACAAAAAAAAATGAATTTACTTGTCAAACTTTTTCTGCTTTTAAAATAAAGATGGCAATTTCTTTTGACTGTTAAACATCGAAAGAACATCGATCGCTTCTCCAGAAGTAATGGAACCTCAAAGTATAGAATCAAAGTACTTCTTCTAAACTAGTACGCCTGAATGAAGGATCAGCTGTGTCAGATGCGAATATTCTGTCCAACATCCCCGACAGAGTTCCTATCTCCTAAGCCCGACCAACGGTTTTCCCCACGGGATCATCTATCCTAAGCAAGGTAGAATTGCTATCTTGAACCTGTGATACTTTTCATTCCCCACAGTGGCCGAGTATCCAGTCGTGTTCATCCTTTAGTTTATATGTCGCGTCAGTTTTGTCAGCATAAACATACATACATCATGCATTATTGATTTACATTCATATTCATATTGCATCACTATCACTCTAGTCGGTCTTATCCCCTAGTGATAAAAGTCCTCTCAATTGAGTTGTCGGTTCTTTCCTGGTGAGGAAATGTTGCGTCTGAACACTCTCCTCCAGTTTATTTCTAGATTAAAGTTAGTCCCTTGACCACTTTGATAACTTGAACCATTGAAAGGCAAGAAAACTTTCAACAAGCGTCACTCTTCGCCATTGAAGATAATGTCTTCGCTTTCCCGGATTAAGGAAAATCCCCAGAGAAAGCCTCGCAACTAAAGGCTCTCAGCAACACATTGGTTCTTCTCTCTAGAAAGTCAATGTTAATGAAGTCATCAGCACCTCAAAATTGGATTACATCAAATGGCATCTCTCCAGGAAAATTCGGAGAGAAGTTTGAGGAAAACCGCTATAAATAGTGTACCTTGTCAAGAAAGTTTTTTTACAAAAGAAACTGAGACCAGTTCCTTGGTAGGAAACCAGGATCGAGGGGAAGTTTAAATCAGAAACTGACACCAGTTCCTTGGTAGGGAACCAGGATCGAGGAGAAGTTTAAATCAGAAACTGAGACCACTTCCTTGGTAGAAAACCAGGATCGAGGGGAAGTTTAAATCAGAAACTAAGACCAGTCCCCTAGTAGGAAACCAGGATCGAGGGGAAGTTTATTGATAAAAGAAAACCGAGACCAGTTCCTTGGTTGAAGACCAGGATCGAGGGGAAGTTTCTACCTTTTCTAAGCATCATTGCTTAGCTAAATAAGATGGATGAGCAAACTGCCATTCATAACCACCATCAAAATTTCGGGTATTCCGATATTTAATCCTCTTACACCCCGAATGCCCAAATACCTTCGCCATTCACACCTTCGAGTCCAAGAAGATTAAATAGGGGCATCTGTCATACCCCAAATTTTGACCACTAAGATTTCCCATCATTGTTCAAATCATCATCACAATATGGATGTACCTTTATGCTTGATCAATCTCCTCAGGAATTATTAGGCATTCTCTACAATCAAAGATTAAGGTTTGAAGCCCTCTCAGAGCTCTTAGATAAAGGATCAATCAAGAAATAACATGACCTTCAACTTGTCTAACCTCTCAAACACCCACGAAGGATCAAGAGGACTCCCACATCAAGAATCAAGCACAAGGTTGCAGCATTCCAAGTGGATTAAGCCGCAAGATCGCCAGTGTCACCAAATTAGGGTTTTAGTCGACCAGGGCCTCCAGAGGGAAATTTTTATCTGGACATGAGCCAATGCTTCAAATCATAACTCAAAGTACTCCATGGGGCCTCATAAACCCAATCATCAAGTCAATTTAGCCTCATGGGATGCATTCATAAAAAGAATTAGTAATTAGGGTTTCTTGACCTAATTCACCCCTAAGTTGACTTTTGGGACAAAACCTGAGCCAAGGCCTCAATACATGATTTGAGGATCTCTAACACACTATATTGGTCCATTTGCACCAATGAATTGATTCAAGAAGCTTAATCAACAAGTTTCAATTTCATCTGGACCACAATTAGGGTTTCGCGGGAAAAGTCAACTGTGTCTTTGACTTTTGACCTAGGCATGCTCTCAAACCTTGGGACATGATTCAATACACCCTATAACACCCATGGAACATGTCCATTAAGTTTGATTTAGGTCAAGGACTTGATTTCATAGAGGATCGCACCGTTTGGAATTCATTTGACAAAAAGTCAACTGTGCACAAAAGTCAACTTTGACTTTTTGAGATTTTTCAGAATTATGGTTCTTTAACCCTAAAATGATGTTAATATGTGATTGGGATCATCATTCATCAAGAAAAATCAAGAAAAGTGGCATAACATTTAAAAGGGGTAATCATAAAAAAACTTAGAAATTTTCTAATTTATGGAACAAAGTGGCTAGGGTACCAACTTCCAAGGATCATAACTTGTGATCCAAGCAACCATTTTGGCTGATCCAAAGATGGATTTGTAGCTCTCATGGCATACTTTAAAAGTGTCAACTACACCTCATTCCAATTCATCATGGATTTTGAGTTATGGGTGGATCAAAATGGCTGAAAACATGAAATGTCACTTTTTCCAACACTTAGTGAAATTTTCACTAAGTCAGAATCTGTTTCACTTTTTCCAAAATGTAGGCGCATTTTTCAATTGGATCCAAAAAGTATCAAAACAAACTATGATCGCACATATGTTGTATCATATGAGAGCTTTCCAAAATGGCCAAGAACCCCATCAAAGTCAACCTGAGCTAAGAGTTGTGACAGTGGCAACATGCCTTGCTGCAACTGTCATAACAAGGCAGATTTGTGCATTTTGCTCGATTTAGGAAATTTGTGCAAATGACAAACAATTTTATCCATCTGAACACCTCAGGGGGAGACCAAGGAGGGACAAACACTAATCCATCAGCCTCTCATGTCCTTGGAACTAAAAATAGCATGCCAAACCTAAAATGCCTAAAAAGGGAACAAGACTCCAATTTTGTTTTGGAGCATTCAATGGAGACACCAAGGTGGCATGGACTGAGCCTTTTCCAACTGAATGAGTCAAGGATGATATCAGAACTAGGGAACTACAGGCTTGTGCTCTAACCTCTAGTCAATGGCTAGAGGAGACTTGGATTCCTATTGATCAACATTTGCCAAACTTCTGCAGCAGTTGCCATTCACTATTGCTTCCAAAACAAACTTGCTCTACTATAAATAGAGCTCATTTGTGCACAGTTTAAGTACACCAAAGCCATCAAATAGATGCTTTCCTCAAAATCTCTTCTTTCACTCCAAAATTTCCTTCCAAAGCAAGTCACTATCGGGTTTTGAGTTTGAGAGCCATTCCAACCAAACCAATCACACACACAAACCTCATATACATCATATAGAAGTGATCCAAGCACTTAAACAACATCTGGAACACTGATTTCTCAGAATCACCAGCCAGTTGCTCAAGTTTCCAACCAAGTTGCAGTTGAGATGCCATGAAGTGATCCAACCATTTCCAATCAAGTCCAAGCATTCAAACACACTCCATATGGTGTAGGGAAGCTGTCCAGATCATCACAACTCATCTGTAACACCTCCAACTCAAAAATCACTTTGCTCTTGCTGCCACGACCTTCAAGTAAGCCTAAACTTGGTCATCTCTTAACCTATGCATATTTCCTCGCACAATACTTTTGCCAAATGTTCATAATCATGCATAGAATGTTTCCCCTCAATTAATTTCTTTGTTTGAATCGTGTATCAAAATTCTCAGCCTTCATGCAAATTTTAGGGTTCTTGAGGTTTTGTCTTGATTTCTTATTGCATGCTTAAAATAAATGAAATTAAAGACCATAGACATGATCGTGAGGTGAAAACAAGTAGATTGATATGTAGATTGTATGATTTCATCAAGTATTCAGTGAGATTGGAGAGAAAATGCAAATCTGCAGAAACAGAGGGGTGGCGCGTGTTCTTGGCGCCATTTTTTGAATATTTGAATTTTGTGATTTTATTTAATTGATTCAAAAATTAATTTCTCTTTGAGTTTTAATGATTTTGAGTTGATTCTTTTTTTAATAATTCACAAAAATGTTAAAATATTTTATTTTACCAAAAATTCCCAAAAATATTATTTATTTCATATACTTGATATTTTTGCAAAGAATTAATCTTTTATGCGTTTTTAACATTTAAAATATTTTTTCCTCCTTGATTTTCCAAATTTAATTGGTTTCCAATGATTTTGTGGATATAAACATGATTTTTCAAACATTGATCCAAGATCACAATTTGTTTTCACACATGTTTAACAATTTTGATCATTTTAATTCAATTTTTATTCAATTAAAATATATTTTGAAAACAAATTAGAGTTTTGATTAATCCAACCCTCATTAAACTTTTTCAAACACTTTTGGGCCTCTAATCGAGTGTAAGACCCAACCCCTTTTTGAAACCAAAATAGTTTGGGGCTCAGTCATTGTATAAGACCCCCTGTGTTTTCAAAAACCTCGGCTCGATCGTCGTTTTCAAACAAACCAATTGGGCCTCTCCTGGAGTTGTAATCTCCATTCTTTTCTTAAAGTCACTTTGGGCCTCTAATAGAGTGTAAGACCCAATCCCTTTTTAACCAAAACCATTTTTGGGCCTCAGTTATTGTATAAGACTCACTGCGTTAAAAAATCTCGGCGCGATCGCCATTTCAAAATGAAAACCTTGGGCCTACCCTCGTGTTGTAAGTCCCATTTCTTTTCTTTAAATAATCCTTGGGCCTCTTGATAGAGTGTAAGTCCCACCCCTTTTGTAAATAAAACTTTATGGGCCTCACATATTGTATAAGTCCCTCTGTATATTTTCAAAAGCTTGGCGCGATCGTCGCCTTTTTAACAAAAACAACTGGGCTTCTCTTTGAGTTATAAGACCCATTCTTTTCTTGAAAACCTTTTTGGGCCTCTTGAGAGAGTGTAAGACCCATCCCTTTGTACAGAAAACCTCTTTGGGCCTCAGTCACTTGTATAAGCCCCTGTACAAATTCAAAACAACAGTGCAATCACTGATAAAACCTTGGGCCTCTCCTTAAGCTGTAAGCCCCAACAATCTTTCCAAAACACTTTCTCCTTTGATTTTGAATCCAAATATATAGTTGTTATTAAAACTTTCTTTGTTGAAAAACTAACAAAACAGCATGGAAGCTCTACAACGGGTAAGTGTTTATCCGTTTTCCTTTACCGCTTTCATATGTATATAACTGTATTGTGGGACTGTTTCACTGTAAGTATTCTTTCACATCCTTTTATATACTTGTCATATATCCACTGTGTAATACTAGTATAGTTATTTAAAGTTTTCCCCGACAACTACGTCTAGAACTAGGTAAAGCCCGTTGGTCACTCCTGAATACAAACAAAACTAGATCCCCGTAGGATTCCAGATACAGTCTTCACTCCTCTTGGGGTTAAACAATATGGAACAAAGAGAAAGGCAGTATTCTCGGTGAACCTTTTCTCAGACTGTCACCCTTAGAAATTGTTAAAGAAACTCTAACTCCCCAGAGATGACCTTTTCTCCATGAATGGCATCTCTTGAGTTTCTTCCAAATTCTCGAACTTTCCTGGAATAATCTCTTCTCTGTGAATTGTATTTCTTGAACTACTCTTGGTTTGGGGACCCACAGGCTTCCTAAAAGCATCATAGCCTCCTCTTGGGCATTGTTCAAGGACCCTTCGGCTTCTTAGAAGTTCTCATGCTTTCTCTTGGGCTTAATACAAGGACCCTGACGACCTCTTAAAGGTATAAGACAGAACTTAGTCATCCTTTGCTAGAGCAGTCTTTCAAGCGTCAAAACTCCAGCCATTCTAGGGTTAATTATCATCCCTTAATGCCCGAGCCTCCTCTTGGGCATCGTACAAAAGATAAAGCTCGCTTATACTAATAGACTCGGACAGTCTAAATCCTCTAGAGTCTCAAATACATTCTCGAGTCCCTTCTAAACATAGGAAGAAACACCGATCACTCTGGATTAATCTCCAGCAGAAACCCGGTTTCTCTCATGAGAATTCCCCACACTTGGACACGCGTCAGGATCACAATAATCCTCGACAGTAAGATAGCCTCCTCTTGGGCTTTGTACAAAGATCCTCCCCAGCAGAGTTAACCTTTTCAGACTCTCTTGTTGAGTCCATCCCCTTTTAGTCTCCATCTTGGGCTTTGTACAAGACACATAAAATCACTCTTTTGTTGAGTATAAAAGACTCTCTTATTGAGTCAATCTCCTTTTATCCTCAATCTTAGGCTTCGAACGAGACAGCATATCACTCTCTTGTTGAGTATAAAAGACTCTCTCGTTGAGTCAATCACTTTTTCAGCCTCCGTCTTGGGCTTTGTACAAGACATATATATAACACTCTTTTGTTGAGTATAAAAGACCCTTATGTTAAGTCATTCAGTTTTTTTAGCCTCCGTCTTGGGCTTCGTACACGACAGATGAAACTCTCTTGTTGAGTCAAACCTATTTTAGCCTCCGTCTTGGGCTTTGTACAAGACACACAAAAACACTCTCTTGTTGAGTGAACCCTTTCAGCCTCAATCTTGGGCTTTGTACAAGACAGAAAGAATATTTTCCCCAAAAAAGTCAAACTTCTAGCGACCTCTTAGGCTTTGTATAAGGAAATCCCCGGTTGAGTCAATAAACCTTTTAGCATCAAATCATGCTTTGCTCACAGCATACAAACAACAACAACTCCTCTTTAGAGATGACAAAATCCCTCTCAGTCAGGACCCCTTTAGCTTCATATCTTGGGCTTTGAACAAGATACAAATCACCTTAGCTTCATGTCTTGGGCTTTGAACAAGACACCAAAACATCTCTTTCCTCCCATAGAATAGGAGGAACTACGATCGTTCTGATTTCCCTGTTTAGCTAAACGGGAATACGTAGGGATAAGATTGTGAAATCTTAGCGAGCATACTAATCAAACATTCTAAGTCCAGTACCTTCATACATCAATCAAAGGAAAATCAAGCCTAGCATCCTAAACTAAAAAGCCTCCTATACAATCAAGACACTTTTATTTTCAAACGCATAACCCTAAGGGAGACCCCCCTATTTTGATAGCGTCTGTAAATCAGCAGTTTTGACTGTTTAACCTCAGTATGCAAGCAGGGTTAATTGGAGACATCTATTTCCCTTCCTTAATCAGCTCAATAGGATAAAAAATGAATCGAACTGTAGTACCAAAGTGATAGTGATTCGAAACCACAAAAACCGCGCTACACAGTTTAACCGGTGCCTCTCTCAAATGGTACATGGGATTAAACCGTACCAAGATCAATACTTTCAGAGATCTTGGGGAAGCTTTTGTTCAGTAGTACAAATACAATTTGGATATGGTACCCGATAGAGATCAACTCAGAGCTATGTCCCAAAGAGATAAAGAAACCTTCAAGGAGAACGCTCAAACATGGCATGAAATCACCGCCCAGATTTGTCCTCCTCTTGAGGAGAAAGAAATGACGAAAATCTTCTTGAAAACATTAAGCTCGTTTTATTATGACCAAATGGTCGCTAGCGCACTTAGTGATTTTACCGAGATGGTAAACATGGCGTACGCCTTGAAGAAGCACTTCGAGAAGGTCGATTGGTTAAGGACGCAGAACCATCCAGCAGTAGTAAAAGGTACGGGAGTTCCTTCCAAAAGAAGAAAGAACAGGATATCAGTAATATCTCGCAGAGTAAGCAAAGACGAAGGTATCAGCCTTAACAGGTAGCAACAGTATCTCCAGTTGTCAGTCCCGCACCGATCCCAGCATATCAACCACAGGTTGCTCAGAGATAGCCAAATCAACAACCGTATCAGCAAAGGCAGCAACAACCTCTTCACCAGGCTCGCCCGCAATACTATAACAATAATCGTTTTCCATGATCGCTAGGATTTGACGCCTTACCAATGTTATATGCAAAGCTATTCCCACTTTTGCTAGCAAAGGGGTACGTTCAAACCAGAACTCCTTTCACAGTGCCGGACAATCCCCCTTATTGGTTCAGAGCTGATCAATCTTGCCCTTATCATTAAGGAGGACCAGGGCATAACATTGAGAACTGCCTCAGCTTCAAATCTGACGTACAAAGGCTTGTCAAAAATGGAGTTTTATCTTTCAAAGATACGAATCCGAATGTTTAAATGAACCTGTTGCCACAACATGAAAAAGCTTCAGTAAACTTAATAGATGAAAGACCCGGCAGCAGTTATCAAATTCACGATGTACGCCTACTAGGAACAAATCTGGTAAAAATGCATTGCAAGCAAAGCAGGTATGGCCACGTGCCATCTCACAACTATCCTCAATGCGACATTTGTTCCAAGAACAATCTAGGGTGCATCATTGTACAAGCAGCTCTGCAAAAGCAGATGGATCTAGGTTGGATCCAGAATCACATGATTCGTGAAATAAATATGGCCTATCAACATCAGAACATTGTTCAAAATCATGACATCCGCGCAATGAATGTCAATATAGCAGCAATGCATTCACGACAAAGTCTGCATCACAATTTGCCACTGCACGACTACAACGCTTACCCAATTTGTTCAAAAGACAATCAAGGATGTTCTTTTATACAAGAAGTACTTCAACATCAAATGGGTCTAGGATGGATCCAAGACTACCATGGAAGGAATAATCACTAGGTCAACATGGTTCAGATTTTCGAAATTCGTTTAATGAATACCAGCTTGGTTGAATTACACGCCAAGCAAGTTAGACTTGGTTATCTGTCAGCACGTAATTATCGGGACTGCAAAGATTGCTCCAAAATCGATCAAGGTTGTGCCCTTGTACGGAGAACTCTTCAACATCTATTGGACCATTGGTGGCTCCCAATTTACCAGGATGAAAACACACATCAAGTTAGCATAACCAATGGAAATCCAAACAGACACCAAAACTGTGACATCCGCTTACTAGAAACGGATTTGGGAAAGAGGCACTGCATATAAAGTGGGTAGGGCTGGGTGCCACCTCATAATTATGAACGATGCCGAATATGTTCAAAGAATAGCCAAGGGTGCTACATCGTGCGAGCAACTCTCCAGAATTAAGTGGACTAAGGGGAAACCCAATTGTGCCTAAATTCTCAGTCCATCAATATGGTGCAAGGTTGCTCAGGGCAGCACGCAGTTTACGACATTAAAAACATTGAAACATCATTGGTCAAATTTCACAAATTCATGTACGGACTTAATTATTTTGGTCTGAATCACCACGATCATTCGACTTGCAGAAAATGTCGCAAAAGCCGACATGGTTACCTCCTTTTCCAAAATGAGATTCAAGAGTTGTTGGACAAAACAACCATCAAGCTTTTCAATGAAAGAGAGCCTGTTAATTATGGAATTAACGAGGACCTTTTCACCATAATCCCTCTGTTCAATGAGCCAAAGCACTTGAGAATCCCTTTCAACGGTGGAAAAATTTCCAATAGTCCCGAGCTAGAACTAATTGAGGTTACTTTTGACAGTCGAAAAACCCAAATAACCCCTTTAGTCATCTACTTTCCAGGCTCGGTGCCATACGAGCCAGAGAAAGTTATTCTGTACAAGTACAATGCAACCATAATAGAAGATGGAAAAGAAGTTCCACTGCTATCCGTTGTCAATATTGCTGATATCAGTCGATTCACTCGAAGTGGCCGAACCTGCAAAAGAAAAGGAACCTCAAGCTGAAGTTCATAATTAACAAATTGGTCAATCCAACAGTGGAGAGCCTGTGAAAAATAACGATGAAAAGTTAAAACTCATCCAGAGAAGTGAATACAACATTGTGGATCAACTATTACAAACACCTTCTCAAATATCTGTGTTATCTCTCCTGCTCATTTGATAAGCTCACAGAGAAGCTCTACAGAAACTCTTGGAACAGGCCTTTGTAGAACAAGATGTGACAGTAGGTCAGTTTGATAACATTATTTCCAACATCACTTCCTGCGACAATTTGGGTTTCAGTAATGAAGAACTTCAAGAGGAAGGCAAGAATTATAACATGGCACTCAATATCACAGTCAATTACCAGGACGATGCTTTAGCCAGTGTACTCGTAGACACAGGTTCATCCTTGAACGTAATGCCAAGGTCAACTTTGGTATGGCTATCTTTTCAAGGTACTCCCATGAGAGGCAATGAGATCATAGTCAAAGTTTTTGACGGATCCAGGAAGACAGTTATCGGCAAAGTCGACCTTCCCATAACCATTGGTCCCCACACTTTCCAAGTCACCTTCCAAGTCATGGACATCCGAGTAGCATACAGCTGTTTTTGGGACGACCTTGGATACATGAAGCAGGGGCAGTCACTTCGACACTTCACCAAAAGTTAAAGTTTGTCAAGCACAACAAGTTAGTCACAGTATGCGGAGAACATGCTTTAATTGTAAGAACCTATCATCATTCTCATATTTAGAACTAGAAGAAGTTGTTGGAACTCAATTTCAAGCACTCTCTGTGAGCAATGAGAATCATCAAGAAAAAGGAACGTCAATTTCCTCGTACAAAGACGCTCTTCAAATAATGGGCAGTAACATAAAAGGATGGGAGAAAGTTGTGATTCCTATTGATAACAAGACAAGAAAAGGTCTCTATTTTTCTCCAGTACTTACCAAGACTACAAAGAAAGATGAAAGCTTTTGTCCCATTCAAGATTTCTTCCACAATGGAGGCTTCCTCCACCCAATTTCTCAGGAAGTCCACACCATCGAGGAAAATAATTCTTCTGACACAGATGAAGAGTAGAAATCCTATTTCAACGATGAAGGATATATATCTCAGGAAGAAACATACATGCCATTTTGCTCTCCGAAGCAAAGTCTTAGATATATACCAAGATCAGACGTCAGAATGATCTACGGAAATTGCGATCCCGAGGGATGTCGTGCTCCACCCAACTCATTGGAAGAAGATACTCTGATGAAAAACAACTTTGATTACAACTCATATGATCCCATGGATGATTTGCCCATCTGGAAACCTTACATGGAAGATGCAGGGTAAAAGAGTCAGCCAGAGAATGCATATCTACTGAATGACCTTAAGAAAAATCCACCTGTTCTCCCAGAGTCTTGGAAACCTTACCAGGAAAATTATGAAAATCTCAAACATCATTTTGATGAAGTTACAAGAATCGCAGGACAAGAATTTATCAACTTTAAATTTCCTGAGGTCAATGTTATTGAAGAAGATGACTCATCTATCCCCTCAGAAACTCAGGATACTTTGGGACAGCCAAGCGACAATTATGACTTTCTAGTGAAGTGCACTGCTCCTGAAAGCTCTCGCATCAGATATGAAGACATAAAGCCAACGGGATGGGGAGATCCTCTTGAAAATGAAAATACTGTTGAAGATACAATAGAAGAGTCCTCTTATGATAACGCTGCATGGGAAGAAGACTCTAGTGATCCAACTCCGCCAGCAATCAGTGTCATTACTGAAGACAATCATGGAAGAAAAATACCGGACTTTGTGATCCACAGAGGAGTTCGTCGCAATTGGATCGCGGTCGATGCCCCGAATATCGTTCATAAATCAAAGTAATTGCCTAGTCTTTGTTTTGACCTTTCACTTTGCCCGGGTGAAAAGGATGTTTTATAGGGCTTGCTTTTCAGTAAATGTCCCTCTTCACTTCGCCCAAAGCGAAAGAGTTTTGTTTTATAGGGTTTGTGTTTCAAGATTCGACAAATCATAAATAAGAATGTCATTCTAAATTCCTGCATTTATTGCTATTTTCACTTTTCGCTTTTCTAGAAAATGGTAATCCTTAAAAACAACCCAAAATAAAATGAAAATAAGTGTCAAAGAAGGCTTGATAGAACTGCTCAAAGAATTTTCAGATGTGTTTGCTTAGTCCTACCAAGACATGCCAGGGTTGGATACCAACATTGTCGAACATTACCTACCACTAAAGCGGCAATTTTTTAAATACCAACATTGGTGGCAATTTTTTAAATAAAGTGTCATTTTAAGTACTAGCATGTGAAAATAGACACTCTATTTGTTAAAAACGGATGTAAAATGACACTTTATTTAAAAAATTGTCGTGTTTCTTATTTACACCCATTTTTAGTATAATGAGTGTAAATTTTAAAATTATATTCTTCTTTTTGCACTAGTGTATATTACTAATATTAATATAATTAATAATTAATAATTTATATTGTAATTACCATTATTTATTATTATTGATATGATTAACAATTAATATAATTAATAATTAATAATTTATATTGTGATTACCATTATTTATTATTATTGATATTATTATTGATATGATTAACAATTAATTAATAAAAATAAAAAGGTGGGAAAACATAACAATAAAAGAAAAAGTGGGAAAATAAAGGAATAAAAAAGTAGCAATTATGGTTGGTCAAAGTAGTCGCGACAGTTTGCTCTAACGGCCGCAGATGTGGAAAAATGACGGCTCTTTGAAACCGTCGCAATTATGTTACTCAAACATGTTTAGAAAATCTGCGACAGTTGGCTCTAATTGCCTTGACAACTGTCACAATCCAGGAATAAGGGCAGTTTTGTGAGAACTGTCGCAACTCATGTGTCGCAAATCTCCTTTTTTCTTGTAGTGCATCTCAAGTTGATCAAGCCTCAAGATCATCAGTGTCACCAAATTAGGGTTTTGGTCGACCAAGGCCTCCAGAGAGAAATTTTCATCTTGGAATGAGCCAATACTTCAAAACATGATCCAAGAAGCTCAAAGATACCTCATGGACCCAATCACAAGTTCAAAATAGCCTCAGGGGATGCATTCATCAAAAATCAGGAATTAGAGTTTCTTGACCTAATTCACCCCTAAGTTGACTTTTGAAGCAAGGCATGAGCCAAGACCTCAAGAATTACTTTGAAGACCTCCAATGCATCATATTGATCCATTTACAAGATTGGATTAATTCAAATTCATCTGGACCAATTAGGGTTTTCTGATGAAAAGTTAACTGTACCTTTGACTTTTGACCAAGACATGATCCCAAACCTTGGGACATGATTCAAGACACTCTAAAACACCTATGTAATCCATCCATTAAGTTTGAATTAGGTCAAGAACTTGATTTCATAGAGGATCACAAAGTTTGAAATTCATCTGATAAAAAGTCAACTGTGCCAAAATCAAGTTTGACTTTTTGAAATTCTTGACAAACATGGCTTCCCTAAGTCAACAACAATGTTAAATTATGTTTTTAATCATCATACATCAAGAAAAATTAAGAAAAGTGGGGTTACTTGAAAAAGGGGCAACCATAAGAAACTTGAATTTTCACTAAGTCATGAAAAAAAGTGATTTATACCCAACTTTGTAAGACCATAACTTGTGATCCAAGCAACCTTTTTCTTCCATCCAAAGCTCAAATGAAAGCTCTCATTACATACTTCAAGATTGTCAACTACAACAGATTCCAAATCCTCATGGATTTTGAGTTATGGATTGATCAAAATCACA
Organism: Lathyrus tuberosus; assembly: GCA_022829125.1. Classification (NCBI taxonomy): domain Eukaryota; kingdom Viridiplantae; phylum Streptophyta; class Magnoliopsida; order Fabales; family Fabaceae; genus Lathyrus; species Lathyrus tuberosus. Next base: position 4,802,796 of record JALAZF010000305.1, read on the forward strand.
AAAAATGGAAAATGACACTTTTTTCAATACTTAGTGAAATTTTGGACAGAATCTTTTTTTGCATTTTCACCAACTTTGAGGCCATTTTTCATTATGATCCAAGACGATTCAAGACCAAAGTTAAACATCAAAGTTGAAGTATGTTATAGGGGCTTTCTAAAAAGTACAAGAGTCTCCCATGGTTCAACTTGAGCAAGGAGTTATAAGCCTCCAAAAATGGCATTTTTCACCCTGCACACACAAAGGCATGAAAACCAAACTTGTGCCACACGATTTTGTCACTCAAACTTTTGCCATTTTGCCAACTTTGTCATCTTTCTAAAGCAAAAAACATCTGATGACTCACTTGTTTCTTGATCAAGGAGTCAAGAATTCAACTTGGCATATGCAAAACCATCATGACATGAACTTTGGAATTCAATTTTGACAAGATAACATCAATGCAATACATTGAGGTGTCATGAACCAGACCATAACACTCCAAGCTAGTCAAGATTCAAGTCCAAACTCTGAGTATTCAAACCTGCAGAATTGAATGGATTCAAGATAAGAGAGTTGACTTGGCACTTTTGGATTATCCAAGTCAATGGCTACAAGCTACATGCCATGATCAGCCTTCAACCACTATTGCTCCAAAAAAAACTTCCTCTACTATAAATAGAGGTCATGTGTGACTGATCAAACCACCCCAAAACATCTAAATTCATGTTTTCTTTCACTTCACTCTCCAAAACCAGATTTTGCTTCTTTTTGAAGTAACTATCAAATTTTTCAAAAGAAATCAAATACGTCAAAACCAAGAGTGTAGACACATCATATACATCATATGTAAGTTGTCCAAACACTTCTCACCCATCTGTAACCTCAGAATCACAAAGCTCCAAATCACCCTCAAGCCAACTTGCAGTTGAGGTACCACAACAAGTTCCAGGTTGTTTCAATCCATTACTAGCTTCCAAACACCTTACATAAGTCCATTGAAGCCGTCCCGATCATCAAACAAGATCGGTAACACCTCCAACACACAATTCGATTTCTTCTTGCAAGAGGTAAGCCTGAACTCTCAAACTCTATGATTCATGCATCATAAATGTGTTTTCAAGTTACAAACATGTTTATGCACTTATGTAGAGTGTTTCCCCTCAATTAATTGCTTTGTAGCTATCGTGTATAGAATTTCATAGTGTTCTTGCAGAAATTAGGGTTCATGTGTTCATCATTTGATTTCTCACTCCACACTTAATATAAATGCAATTAATTTATATCACTAAAATCCTTGTTCGAAAACACACAACTTTCATGTTTACAAAAGTCAAAACCATTACGCATTGAGAGAGATATGCGAGGTTTTGCAAAATGGCCATGGAGGGAAGTCGCGAGGAAGAAGATGACTGTTGGCGCCATAATTTGAATTTTAAGAATTTTTTATCATTTTCTTAATTGATTTCAAAAATTAATTTCTCTCTCAATTTTTATCATTTTTTATTGGTTATTTTTTTAAAAATTCACAAAAATGTTAAAATAATTTATTCTACAAAAAAATAAATTTATATTATTTATTTAATATAGCTTCAATTTTTGTAAATAATTTCATTTTTTATTTGTTTTTAATCATTTTTAAATGAAATTTCCTCCTTGATTTTTCAAATTCAAATGAATTCCAAGTTTTCATGTGATTAAACATGATTTTTCAAAACATTTTTCAAAGTTTACAACTTGTTTTTGAATATATTTGATATTTTATATCATTTTTTACTTAATTTCCTTTAAAAATTGTATTTTTTAAAATTAAAATTAGGGTTTTTTTTCTTAATATTGATTTTTTTCAAACTTCAATTGAAACACTTTTTGGCCTCTAATAGAGTGTAAGACTCACCCCCTTTCTAAAATACAAAATTTTGGGCCTCAGTCATTGTATAAGTCCCGACACAATTTTCAAAATAAACAGTGTGATCACTGTTTTTCATCTGGGAATCTCCTTCAGCTGTAAGCCCCAACTCTTGTATACAAATAACTTTTTAGGCCTCTATTAGAGTGTAAGACCCATTCCTTCTTGTACATAAATAATTTGGGCCTCAGTCATTGTATAAGTCCCTCTGTGGTTTTCAAAATCACGGCGTGATCGTCTCTTTTCCAAATAAATCTTATGGGCCATTCCTTGAGTATAAGCCCTATTTTTGTTTCTTTACAAACACTTTTGGGCCTCTATTAGAGTGTAAGACCCAACCCCTCTTTGTACAAAAATAATTTTGGGCCCCTACTGTAGTATAAGTCCCATAACGTCTTCGGTGTCACAGTGTGATCAATGTTTTAAAATAAGTCATCTGGGCGTCTCCTTGAGTATAAGCCCCAATATTTTGTACATAAACTTTGTTTTTAACAATAAACAACCTCAATTGGCCTCTCCTTGAGTTGTATGCCTCATACCTCTGTTTTCAAAATAATCTGTCTGTTTTTTAAACTAGTACTAAGAGAAGCGTTATTCCCGGTGAAATTGCTCTTAGACCACTTGGCCCTCTCTTTGAGTTATAAGCCCCAAACTTTCTTTTATTTTTAAACAAACTTCTTTTAATTCAAATTCAAATTCAAAGTTTCCTCAAAACTTTCTTCAATTTCTTGAAACCCTAATTAATCATACAATTGTAGTCAATACAACAGGTCACTATACACTTGGGCCTCCTCTCAGAGTGTAAGTCCCAACATCTTTTTCAATTTAATGCATATTTGTTTATATACCTGTCAATTTATTTATCTGTATATACTTGTGCATATTTGTTTAGAGGTTCCCCAGCAGTTAGGTCTACATTTAGACCAAGCCAGAGGTTACCATCAACAAATCCCCAGTAGAATCAGAGCCTCATGCTCACTGATACTTTAACTTTTCTCTGATTCTCAGCAAGAGTAAACCATTTGGATTCCCAAATACAATTTGTACCTGCTCTTAGATTTCAATAATCCTCAGCAAGACATAGCCTCTTCTTAGGCTTCATATAATAATTTTCCCCAGTTAGCCTCAATCTTGAACTTTGGTACAAGATAGATAAAACCCTCCTCAGTGGAATCATTTTCTTTTAGCTTCAACCTTGGGGTTTGATCAAGGCATACAAATATCAACATCCCCTCAGATGAGACCATGAGTCCTCTCTGTAGGAGGATATTCCCTCTATACATCACACATCAAAACAAACAATCAAAACCTTTTTCCTGATAATTGCTATAAGTGGCACACTTGTTGATTCAAAATCCAAGCTGGAGTCCTTCCTTAATCCTGGCTAAAATTTATCTTTTATCTAACAACTATAAGTGGCAAGCCTCTGGATCCCTAACATCCAAGCCAATGTCCATATCTTAGCATGAAAGATTCATAAGGAAAAAGTGGCATTGCTCTACACTGAGTTAAAGCTTTCTTCCTTAATGACATGTCTCTTATAAAGGAAATTATGGCATTACTGGATTCTACATATACCAGTTAAAGTCATTTCCCTTATAATCAAATACCCAATATTTTGTGATGAATAGGTGAGATATCTCCCTTTAGAGATGACAAATTCTCTCTCTCAGTCACCTTTTTAGTTTCAATCTTGGGCTTCAAACAATACACAAATACTCAGCTAGCTTCAATCCTGGGCTTTGAACAAGACACCAAACATATCTTTCCTCCCATAGAATAGGAGGAACTATGATTGCTCTGATTTCCCAAATCTCTTTACGGGAATACGTAGGCATAAGATTGCGAAATCTTAGCGAGCTCACAAATCAAAAAAATATTAGGTCCAGTACCTTCCCAAAAACAATGGAAAACCCGAAAACCACAAAAACATTCTCTCAATTCTCCCAAAGGAGAAAATTTCCCAAGCCACAACAGATAAACACGAGAAAGCATTTTAAGTTAACAGAAAACATGCAATAAAAAGTTCCTATGGATTACCATAGATACACTGGGTGTTAATAGCTTCCTTTTGTATAACCAGACCCCGGTATCCGATCTCTTAGCATTTGTTAAAGAAAACATTTGCGTGTAAGGTAAGTTTTAGATATCTTCCCTTTCCTTTCCAGCTTCATAAGATAAATACAGAAATCAGAAAGTAGCACCCAAATCCCAATCCCGCGGTAAGGTGGTCGCGTCACCAACAAAAATCGCACGCTACAGAAAAATGGCGACTCTGCTGGGGATTTTAGGATTAGAATTTCTAAGAGGTCTAGGCCTTGCTTTACATTTTTTCTGTTATTTTACTTACTTTCTCATATTATATATATCATCTGCTGTCATATTATTTGATACCCGTGTTTAAATTATCGTTATTTGGGAATGTGATTAATACGCATGTGGTGAGTTCGAGAGAACATTAAGATAAGTGGTGACGTATCCAGGAAGGCTTATAGGGAGTGAATCCTGATCAAGTTGACTTGGCAGTCCACTGAATCAGTGGAGGTATCCTCGTGGAATTACCAATGTTGAACGAGCATGTCGTGAAAGCATTGTTTTTTCCCAGCTGGATACCCTTGAAACTGAGGATTAGTAGACACTTAACCATTAAACCATTAGGTAGTGCAGTGACTATCGGGAATAGTTGATACACGATACTACACTAAAAGGAGATTCATCTTGGGATATTACAGCTCGCTTGATTCAATCGGCTTGCTATTAATATCCCTAATAAGGGTCAATGATTTTATGAACCTTTGTTAGAACCCGTTCTACAGGTACAAAAATTGACCAATTAGTACACACCTTTGGGGATGGGTAGATCCATGACTCCATGCTCGTGACGATGAACCCCTAAACCCAAGTTTTCAAGTGTTTTAGTTTGCTGCATTCATGCATCCATGCATTCATTAAAAACTAAAACAATAATTGCAAATATCAGAGAGGTTGCGTTATGGATTCTGGAAGACGTAAGGAAATTGGGAAGGATGATTACTAATCCTGAAGCTTTCAGAGCTAAGCACGGGGGACTATTATCTCTTCTGAAGGTCAACATGGTTGAAGAGATCCTATCTACACTGGTTCAGTTCTACGATCCGGTTTACCACTGCTTCACTTTTCCAGATTATCAACTTACACCAACACTGGAAGAATACTCCCACCTGATTGATTTACCTATCACTGATCAAGATCCATTTTCTGGACTGGAAGAAATTCCAAAAGATCAAGCCATTGCAAGAGCAATCTCTTTGGATGAGTCAGAAGTCAGGACTTACATGACCACCAAAGGAGGAATCCAGGGTTTACCAGCTAAATTCCTGATGGAGAAAGCTCTATACTTTGCCAGTATAAAAAATATAACTGCTTTCGAAGACGTCTTTGTTTTACTCATGTACGGGTTATTCCTCTTTCCCAACATTGACAACTTCGTTGACACAAATGCTGTTAAGATATTCTTGATTGGGAACCCAGTCCCAACCTTACTCGCGGATGCTTATCATTCTGTAAACTTAAGGAATTTTTACAGAGGAGGGATGATCACATGCTGTGTACCGTTACTCAACAAATGGTTTATTTCCCACTTGCCCAAGTCTGCTGCTTTTTGGGATCACAAGAGTAATCTGCGCTGGTTTCAGAAGATTATGTCTCTTACCAATTCAGACATAGATTGGTATAATCGGATTTACGAAGGGATAAAGATCATTGACAAATGTGGAAATTTCCCCAATGTACTCCTCATTGGTACTAAAGGAGGGATCAACTATCATCCAATTTTAGCTCACCTTCAACTTGGATACCCGATGAAGAATATCCCACATAATGCTCATCTGGAAGGTCTTTTATTCAAGGAAGGAGAAAATGACAGGGCACTAAAGAAAGAAATAGTGCATGCCTGGCAACATATTCACAGAAAAGGAAGAGAGTCCCTAGGAAGGCCAAACTGCATCTCTGTAGAACCTTATCTCCACTGGGTACAAACTAGAGCTATCAAACTAAGGATGCCTTACCCTCGTCAAAAAGTTTTTCCCTTAAAGGAATCTGTCCTTTATTTCATGTCGGATGCGGAAAAACTCCAAATCGCTCTTAACAAAGTTCAACGTGAGAGAAACTCTTTAGAACAAATATCAAATCCTTAATTTGGAATGTACCAAGATTCAGGAACTGCTAAAGGAAAAGGATGCTCTAATTGAGATATTAGAGCAGCATGCCATGGAAAGTCAGGAGGAACGAAGAAATTTACTCACTGCTTTCACTTGGCAAAGGATCATCGACCCAAAAACTGCTGAAGGAGCCCAATCAAAGAAAAGAAAAGTTCAGGAACCCGCATTTGAGCTCTCCTCAGAGAGAACTCAGGATCCATAGGCCTAATTTTCCTTATCGTGCTTTGTAAAATACTGTACTTTTCCTTGTAAAATACTGCAATCTTTCCAGTTCAATAAAAGGGTCTCCCCCGCTGTGTGATATTTGCAATATAATTGTTAAAAGTTCTTTTGAAAAAAAAATTAAAAAATATATATCATTCTTTGCATATCATTCATTATTCTCACATAACACATCTTTGTCTTTGAGTCTCACATATGTGTCGCACTCTAGAGTCAAATTGTCTCGTTCGTACAATACTCGGGCCAATCGACAAAATAAAATGGACGATCTCGAGGAAGAGAACAGAGAGCTAAGAGAAGAAATCAACGCTCTGAAGGAGAGTTTGGAGAAACTCCACAACGACATGCAATCCCTGGCAGCAGCCCAGGAACAACATCATCAAAGGACTGTGATCTCGGAGATTACATCCACACCAGCATTTGAGACACCTGGCAGTCATCCTCAGTACAACATGCCTAAAGGATTTCCCTGGGGTATGCCTCGTAACTTTATGCCTGAAGGATGCATCCCACCAGTCACTGAAGATCCGAAAGTCGTAGCAGGAACTACCAGACCTGAAGGTTACAAACTTCAGGTAAATGAAGATGCAAGGGTCACAACAGAAACTCCTGAAGGTTACAAACTTCTGGTCACTGAAGCGCCAAGAGTTACCGCCGTAATGACTATACCACAGCCAGTGGTACACACTATCCCGGAAGGACAGATTCCGCAAGCGATTTCTGGCGGAAACGAAGACGTATACAAAAGGATGAATGAGTTCCAGGAATAATTCATGGAAATGCAGAAGGAACTTGAAGCTAGCGGGATTATACCTGAGTGATTCGCACACTCAAAGATACAACAGAGTCACCCCCGAACTTTATTTAGTCCCAGAGGATAGGGAAAATATCGATAAAACCCAAAGGGAAGAGAAATGGGTTAGGGGGTCGGTTATGCGAAAGGAAGGTACTAGCACCTTACGCATCCGTCGTACTCGACGGGAACCATTTCGCTTGCTTCTAGGCTTGGATGGGTTATTTATCTAAAGGATTCTAGCTAAAAAAGGAGAGAGAGAAAAAAGAAAAAAAGAAAAAGAGAGAAAGAAAGTGCTCACGGAGGATTAGGGCCCTCGTGCCTACGTACCCTCATAGTGCAATGAGGAAATCAGAGCTCCATAGTTCGTGGAACCAGGGAAAGAGAAGAAGAAAGGAAGAAGGGTGGAAGTTCAGGAAAGATAAGAAGAACGAAAGAAGGCTGGAAGTTTGATCTTGTGCCTACGTATCATACATTCGAATGAATGTAGAATCAGAGCATCCGTAGTTCACGGAACTAAGACGAAAAAGGAAAAGGAAAGGTGGTGTCAAAACCAGGAGCAAAAGAAAGTAGAGAAAGATCCACAAGGGATGCAAACACTACTGGGGTCAAAACCAAGAAAGGAGTGCAAAGGAAAAGATAACTGTATCGAGGATAAAGTGCAAGAATGGTATAGAAACAAAGAAGATAAAGGATAAAAAAGATAACTGAGACTCCACCGGGGAGTAGGAGAACAAAGTGATTGTGTTGGGAACCAGAGGGTGAACGACACTGTTGGGGATCCAAAAAACAAGAGAATAAAGGTTCGGTATATTAACTGACAGGGAATGGTTAACCAAAGAGATACGACTCTGGTGGGGAAAAAGGGTTTGGTGTCAACAAACAGGCTACGATGAACCAAAAGGAGAGATTACTGAACCAAAAGAAGGTGTTTGACTCTGAAGGGATTTCGGTATATTACCTGATAAATAGTGGTTAACCAAGGAAAACAAAGACTGCAACTCCGGGGGAGAGAAAGGTTTTAACAGATAGACTGTGATCAACCAAAAGAACGGGTGTAAAACCAAGCGAATTTGGTGACCCAAAGAATGGGTGTGGAACTAAGCAAAGTTTGTGACCCAAAAGGGGTATTGGTATTGACTGAACAAGCGGAACTTTGACCAACGAAATGGTATTTGAACCAGAAGAAGGTTGCTAACCGCTAGAAATTCGGTGCGGACAGAAAAACTGTGATTAATCGAAAAGAGACGAGTGATTAACCAAGAGAAGGTGATTAACTCGAAGGGGTTCAGTATTTTAACAGACAGGTTGTGATTAGCTGAGAAGAAGTGCAAATTGGTGTTTTAACTGAAAGGCAGTGATTAACTAAACAAAGGGAGAAGAACCAAAAGAAGGTTGCGAACTCCGCAAGAGTTTCGGTGTTTAATAGGAAGACTGTGTTTGACAGAAGAAATCATGATTGTTGAATGAATCGAGCATTGGTTTTAACAGTATGATTGTGATTAACCAAAGGAAGAATGATTGTGAATCTTTTGGGGAATAAAAAAACAATGATTGACCAAAAGAGAAGATATTGAAACAAAGTGTGTTTGCTAACCCAAAGTGACAAGGATCTTTAACCAAGAGAATGGTGATTAATCAAAAAGGAGATTGAAAGAGGTAAGAGTGATCGAGGACCGACTCAACTTGGGAAGGAGATATGCTACTGCCTGGAGATAGAGGTGACTAAGCTAGGCACAGGGTCATTCGTCCCCTACTTGAAGTAGTCAGAATGAGAGTAAGAATTCTCCGTTCTAATTCCTTCTCTAACACACAGGGTGTAGTGCAGAAAGTGGAACAGACAGCATAACAACTCCAATTTGTACAGTACTCCAGTGTTGCAAGAAACTCCGACTCCGCGGGGGGAAGAGAGAGAGCGAAAGCTCTAAAGGAAGCCTAAAGAGAAGCGCCAAAGGGGAGATTAATAATCAAAATGAAGTTTTGATTAGTTAATCAAAAGGGAGGAATATGCTAATAATTTTCCAAAATGAATTGATAAATTATTAAAGCAAAGGGTGCATTATTGATTATACAAAATTAAGCTCATTCCTTGAAGAACAAACTTAATTCTATCATGAATGGAAGTGCAAAACACTAACAAATGACAATCAATGTGCATCACAAATCATGTTATCATGTGAAGAAAATTGTGCAAGAATGATCATGTTCATACAATGCCAAAAATGAGCACAATTACAAAATCGAAAGATCGAGCATCGGAAAGTTTACAAGCATGCTTTAAACAGAGGCAAAATGTCCAATAAAACATCCATAAGAATTAATCTTTTCAATCCAATGGAGTTGCATGAGGAAAGCATAGCAAACACACTTGAAAAAGCTCCAAAATCTGCCTCTGATACAGTGTTAATCGGTTAACTATATATGGTTAACCGTTTAACACCTTGAAAAGTTCAGAAAAGCATGAAAAACAGACTGGTTAACCGGTTAACCATATATGGTTAACCGATTAACGCTGGAGCAGTGGCTGAAATTTGATTTTTAAAAGCACTTTTGGCCACTTATTGATTGTGCAATCACTCCTATGCTAGGGAAAACAATTATGCACGAAAATCAAGTCTAACAACAACAAATAATCAACAATGGAATCAATCAACTGATCAAGATCATGGATCAAGTAATGACATAATTAATTCACACACCAAAAGCATCAAAACTACATCACGAATGATACGAAAACGTTCGAAACAGTCAAATGTGCAAAGAAAGACCAACCTACAAGGCTGAGATGTGCCTTTGATGTTATTGCAAATGAATCTTGATGAAGATAATCGAACTAAACCAGAGGAATCTTCAATTGTAGTCGAATCGTATCGAAACCGAGCAAATTGCGACAAAATCTCCAAAATACGAATTCACACCGTAGAATCTCGAAGAAAATACTTGAGATGAATCCAAAAGCCAATAAAACTCCAGAAAATCAAGTAGAGTTGCAAGAGGATGAAGGTTAAGCTTAAGAAATAATCACTTCCAAAGTGAAAGTGATTAATCTTTAATAGAGAAATTGAGCTATGGTGAGGTTTGGGAAGAAAATGGAGATGAAGATGAAGAAGTTGCAGCAAAATTCAGAGAGAATGTGAGAGAATTGGGCGAGAAGTATGAGAAATGGTTGTGAATTGTGAAAAAATGATTGAAGGTCCTTGTGAAATTGTGGATCCTTGTTAATATAAAGTTTTGGTTTGGAGTTGATAGGTTTGGAATGTGCTTTGGACTTAGCTTTGGAGCTAGGTTGGGAATTAGTTACACTTGACTCACCGAGTCAGCAGTTAACTCGGTTAGTTAGGAAGTTAACTCGGTGGAGCAATCCCAATGTAGATCCAATTCAAAGGTTCACATACTTGGAAATTAAGGAACATGGTGTACTTAATTCAAAGTGATGCATTGGAATAAATGTAAGTGGAGTGTCTTGAATGGTCTTGAACTGTCTAGAATGTTCCACACAATGCTAGAATAGAATAGACCAAAAGAGAATGGAGAGAATTGCTAAAAGATGATGAAAATGCTGAATTTTTGCTGAAATAACAGGTGTTATTCGATTAACCAAATAAGGTTAACCGATTAACAGTTGTCCAAAAGCTGAATTTGGCGCTGTAAAAGGGTGTTAACCGGTTAACACTATATGGTTAACCGGTTAACAAGTAAAAAATTTGCCAAATTTTGCTTGAAAAGGGTGTTATGACCATGGTTCCGATTTCCGACCTATTGCTTTGATAAATAGGCATAGAAACCCTGGTTTTGTGCTTGTGTTGATGATGTAATGACTTTTTGAGGATGCGATTAATCGGGCTTAAACAACCTGAATATTCCTTGAACAAAACCACAGAGAAAAAGTGCTAATGCGTATGCCAGCGGTGCGAATGCACATGCTTATGCAAAAGGCAAAAGGGAGGTCAAATTTCGAGTTACGACAGCTGCCCATATTTAATCCTCTTGGACTTGAATGTACGAATTGCGTCAGCCTTTCGATGATTCGAGGTAGAAGGGGATTAAATAAAAGAGTAGTTTGAAAATTTGGCCGACGACGACAAAAGAAATGTTTGGTGTAGAGAGCTTGATAGGTGAGAGGTTTGGCTGAAAAATCTGCTGAGGAGATGGATCCGACCAAAGGTGGCATCATGTCATGCAAAGGTGGTTGAGGTGTTGTGCGGTGGCTGCTCAAGAATTACAACAAGACGAACTCGACATATTTAATTGGGGAAAGAAATCCACGGATGACGACTCAGCTGAGGAAATAACTCAGAGATCCCAGATTTCCAAGTTATTACCACTCTTGCCGGGGCTGAAAGAACTGGTACGCTTTTCCAACCAAAGCTAATTCATTCTAGGGGACGACTTTTCAAGGTTTGAAAAATTTTCTCTGCTTGGAGAAGACAAGAAACCAAAACATACCACTGTTGGGTAATGACGGTTTCGACCTGCTGGGAAGGATACCCTACCTTTTGCTGGGGGACAAGAGAACAATCAAGTTTTCGCTTGAGGGCACAATCTGGCCACTCTACCGGCGACCTTATGGAACTGTTGGGGGGAATGGAATGTAACCAACCTTTCCAAAGAACCATAATGGCGCTTGCTGAAAAAAAATGGCTCTGCTAAGGAGATGGCAACCCATTCAAAGAATCATCACTACATTGGTCGGGCATTAAGCTTGCCAATGGATATTACTGATTATCCCATAGGAGTTACCAGGAAAATATGCAATGCACATTGCTTTCTCTATTGATTTAGCTTTTTATTATTCTCCATGCCTTATAGTATTATGTGATTGCAAATAATCATTTGTTTTGCAAACAAAATACTGAAAAGAAAACAATTGAGAAATCAAGTGATGAATTTTTATTGAATGTGAAAAATATGTACATAAGATGTGTACAAGGATGCAAAAATCCTTGATGAGGAAATTAACAATAAAAATTGAGAAACAAAAGTAACGGCAAAAGGGAAATTATGTTTTGCATTGATTACCACATTGGCTACCATCCACTGTAAGTCTAGGTTCCAACGCCTTGTGCCAGTTGATGGTGATTTGACTGTTTTGTTACCGTCTGATGCCCAGCTATGACGAAGAGAGGCTCAAGTGTCCACAGTCAAATGCCTTTATCCCTAATTTTTGCCTGGACATATTTCCATTTTTTTCGTCCACCGGGATACCCATTTTTGCCTAAGTCGCCTTTCCGGGTTTTCAACTTAGCGGACTATTATTGTTTTTTGCATTGTCCCTAACTTTTGCATGGACATTTATTTTTTTGGTCCATCAGGACGCCCATTTATGCCTAGATTGTCCTTGCGGATGTCAATCTAGCGGGCTTTTTATACATTGTTTTTCAAGCATAATATTTTTTGATTGTATCGAAGTTCATGGGCAATGGCAACTCCTCCCCATCCATGGTGGAGAGGATCAGGGCTCCGCTTGAGAAGGCCTTCTTGATAACAAAGGGTCCTTCGTAATTGGGAGTCCACTTGCCGCGTGGATCCGAGTGAACAGGTGAATATCTCTTGAGCACGAGTTCGTCTTCTTGGAACGCTCGAGGGAGGACTTTCGTGTCAAAAGCTCGCCTAAGGCGTCTCTGATATAATTGACCATGACAAATGGTTGTAAGGCGCTTTTCTTCGATGAGATTCAGCTGGTCATATCTGGATTGGACCCATTCGGCTTCATCAAGATCTGCTTCCATGATGACTCTGAGTGAAGGAATTTCAATGTCAATGAGCAGAACAGCCTCCATACCTTACACAAGCAAATACGGAGTTGCCCTAGTAGAAGTACAAACTGAATTTCTGTAGCCATGTAGTGCAAATGGAAGCATTTCATGCCAATCCTTGTAAGTTTTAACCATTTTCTGGACAATCCTCTTGATGTTTTTGTTTGCTGCTTCGACGACACCGTTCATCTTGGGTCGATATGGTGAGGAGTTGTGGTGCTCGATCTTGAATTCTTGACACAACTCTTTCATCATTTTGTTGTTTAGGTTGCTTGCATTGTCAGCGATAATACTGCTAGGAATACCATAGCGACAAATTAACTCCTTCTTGATAAATCTGCCAATCACTTGTCATGTAACATTTGCGTAAAAAGCAGCTTCAACCCACTTGGTAAAGTAATCGATAGTAACTAGAATGAATCGATGACTGTTGGAAGCCTTTGGTTCGATCATTCCAATCATATCAATACCCCACATAGAGAATGGCCAAGGCAAAGTCAAAACATTTAATGGAGTAGGAGGCACATGGATCTTGTCACCGTATATTTGGCATTTGTGACATCTTTTAGCAAAGTTGTAACAATCTACCTCCATTTTTGTCCAATAATACCCAGCCCGAAGGATCTTTTTTGCCATAGCAGGACCTTTAGCACGCACACCCTTGCAGCCCTCATGTATGGACCTTATGATTATGTCTGCTTCGTGTCTATCCACGCATTTGAGCAACACAGAATCATAATTCCTCTTGTATAGTACACCACCACTTAAGAAGAATTTGGCACAAAGCCGCCTAAGAGCTTTCTTGTCAGTGATAGTAATACCCTCGGGATATTCCTATTTTTCCAAATATCTCTTAATGTCGTAAAACCAAGGCTTGTCATCAGACTCGCCCTCTATTGCTAAATAGTGCGCTGGTTCGTTCAAATGATCAATGCGGATAGAAGGAGCTTCATGTTTCCACTTGACTTTGAACATGGATGCCAAGGTGGCAAGAGAATCAGCTAGTTGATTTTGCTCGGAATATGGTGAAAAGAGATTTCATCAAAGTAAAGAATCAATTTTGCGATATGCTTTTGGTACGGGACCAGCTTGGAATCCTAAGTTTCGGAGTTCCCTCTGACTTGGCCAATAACCAAAGCAGAATCTCCATAGACCTCAAGAATCTTGATTCTCATGTCGATTGCCACTCAATACCATAGATACATGCTTCGTATTCAACCATATTGTTGATGCATGCAAAGCATAATCTGGCGGTGAAGGGAAGATGAAAACATGTTAGAGAGATGAGGATAGCACCAATTCCACGACCTTTAGAATTGGAGGCACCGTCGAACACGAGTGTCCATCGAGCCCTGGTTCGGGTCCTATGTCAGGGTCTACAGTCTCATAATCTCTGATAAACAGAACATCCTCATCGGGAAAGTCAAACTTCATTTGTTGAGAACCCTCCACAGGTTGATGAGCATGGTAGTCAGACAAGACATTCCCTTTTATTGCTTTTCTGGGTAACATGTTGGATATCATACTTAGTTAACAACATCTACGACCGAGCAATCCTTCCAGAGACAGCAGGCTTTTCGAATATGTACTTTATCAGATCCATTTTGGATATCAATAAAGTAATATGGCAAATCATGTATTGTCTTAGGCGTCGAGCAGCCCAAACCAGAGCACAATAAGTTTTCTCCAAGAGTTAGTATCTGGTCTCACAATCAGTGAACTTCTTGCTCAGATAGTAAATTGCATGTTCTTTTCTATCAGTGTAGTCATGTTGACCTAGTACACATCCTATTGATTTATCAAGAACAGTGAGATACATGATTAAAGGACTACCAGGAATCGGCGGTACTAAGATCAGTGGTTCTTGCAAGTATTGTTTTATTTTGTCAAAAGCTTCTTGACAATCATTGTTCCATTCGACCGATTGATTTTTTCTTAGTAATTTGAACATTGGTTCATAGGTAGCCGTCAAGTCTGCCCAGAAAACCACGGACTTCTTTTTCTGTTTTGGGAGGTGGCATGTTCTGAATTTCTCAAACCTTGTCGGGATCAACTTCAATGCCCTTCAGATGAACCAGGTGATCATCTTCTGTTTTGGACTTGGCAATCATATCGTCCACATAAACCTCAATCTCTTTATGAATCATGTCGTGAAAGAGGGTTGTCATGGCACATTGGTATGTTGCCCCTGCATGCTTTAAACCAAAAGGCATGACTTTGTAACAATATGTACCCCATGGCATGATGAAAAGGTGGTTTTCTCCATTTTAGCTGGGGACATTTTGATCTGATTATACCCTGAGATACCGTCCATAAATGAAAAGATAGGAAACTGCGCTGTGTTATCTACCAGGACGTCAATATGAGGCAAAGGAAAATCATCTTTCGGGCTTGCCTTGTTGAGATCTCGATAATACACACACATTCTGACCTTCCCGTCTTTTTTCGGAACCAAGGCGATGTTGGCGATCCATTTAGGATATTCGAAAGTGGTCAGGAATCCAGCATCAAGCTGCTTCTTTACCTCTTCTCTGATTTTGAGTGCCATGTCGAGTCTAGTCTTCCTGAGTTTCTGCTTGACAGGAGGACATTCGGGCTTGAGTGGCAAGTGATGTTCAACGATGTTAGTATCCAACCCAGGCATATCTTGATAGGACCAGGCGAAGATATCAACATACTCTTTCAATAATTTGACCAACTCGGAGTGTACATGCTTAGCGAGGGATGCGCCAACCTTTACTTCTCTTCTGACCTCATCAGTACCAAGATTAACAACTTCCACTGGCTCTTTGTGCGACTGAATCTCTTTTTGCTCGTGCTAAAGGAGCCTTGCTAGTTTAGCCGGTAATTCACAATCTTCCTCACCATCTTCTTCAGCTTGGTTGATTGGAATCCTAGAATTACAATAGATGTTTGCCATGTTGTTATCAATGCATTTATTTGTTCTTCATGTTTATGAATATGTTTAGAATAAGCTATTTTGAAAAGGTGAAAATAAAAGAAACCTTTGTCGTTTGTTTGTGAAAAAGTAAAATAAAGAAAGAAAATAGAGCATGATTTTGAATGCATAAAACTTTTATTTATTGATCACATAATATTGCAAAAGCTGGAGGCCCTTTACAAGCTATCCACTCGTCTCAGGCGAGGACGAGGGAATGAGAAAGCAAAATGCATTACATGTTTGTTGGGAAAACCACATGAATCACAGTAGATGTCCAGTTGTTGAACTTGAAACCCGGCGGACACTTACGCACAAAGCTTGAAATCTGGTTGTTAGGACCAACATCATCAATGGCTACCACAATGTTACCCTTTTGAAAACCCACGCTGTTGAACTTGATCAAGCTGCACTGCTTTTGACCATGTGAACTAGATCGTCGATTAGGATGATAACCCAATCCAAAACGATTATGCTTTTCAACCACATCAATCACATGCCCCTAGCCCAGCAAGTCACCTTTCTCAACGGTCTCTTTAGCACTCTTGGCGGATGCCAAGGTCATTTACGGTGATCTACTTTGATTAGTTGAAGCAGAGCTGACATCTTCGAACTCGAGACACTGCAATGGCACCTCAGCTATGCCCTCATCGGTCTCGACGTATTGAAAAGATGATAACCCGCTTACAATCTGATCTCTTCACAACTCGACAATGGATATATCATGCATCACGTGGGAGGTGTTCAAAACTTTCAACAAAGCTGATCTGTGTGCGGGTGAGCTCATGAGTAAGGACAAGATTGAGATCGTTAAGGGCATTTTCCCCAGCTGATCCACAATTTTAAAGTCACTTTTATTGATCAGCTTAAGGAACTCTTGGTCATCAATTATCTCCTTGCCTTTTATGGCATCCTCAGATGGAATAGTTGGCACTGGTATAGCAGTAGATTCCCCTTGTTGAACAACAAGGGTTATAGATGTAGGCTTCTCCTTGGGAGGAACAATAGTTGGAACATGTACAAGATTTGTAGTGACCTTCGGAGTAAACACCCATCCACTACGACTCATACCTCCAGCGGTGGTAACATTCACAATCTCAGACTCAACAAACTTTATCTCTTGACCTCCAGAAAACACAGTAGACCCATACCTCCAAGGTACTTCATTAGAATTATGATACGAAAACGGTTTTTGTGGGCAAATAATGATAGGTTGCACTTTCTTTTTAGAGGATTTAACAGGAACCTTCCTATAGATGATGGTGAATGAATCGATAGTAGCAACTTCCTTAACAGACTTAGATCTGGCAAATTGAACTTCACCTTGATTCATCAAAACTTGGAGGCAACCTTTCAGCCTTTGACACTGGTTGGGATTATTGTCACAAATCTGACACTTACCATGCAACCCTTTTAACGACCCATATTCATTCAATCTCTTGATAATCACAGTCATCGGGGTCTTTACCTCGTCAACATCCATGATCAATTCAGCCCTTGAATTATCCTCAATCATATTTACCGCAGGTCCACCGTGATTGGGCAACAGATTATGCTGAATGTTAGGACCTTCCTCAGCAAAAGTCAAAATATTTCAATCAATGAGCTCCTGAACCTTGGTTTTGAAAACAATACAATCTTCTATTGCATGTCCTATGTATCCAGAGTGATAAGTACAAAGACGTATTTGGATTATGCTTTGGATTGAACGGAGGAATCGCGGGTGCGAGTTCTTTAGGAACAATTGCCCCTTGATGAACCAAGTAAGGAAACAATTCAGTGTATGGCACCAGAATTCTGTCGAAGTTTGGATGCTTGCAATTTCCTTGATTGTTGTTGTTTTGACGGTTTTCATTTTGCTGATTTCTATTATTTTGCTGAGTCTGTTGTTGACATTGCGGTTGCTGATTCTATGCATTTTGAACTGGTTGTTGGGGATGATACTGGTATGGAGGTTGTTGATATTATGCAGCAGCAATGTACGGATATGGATAGTAAGGCATGGGAGCCATGGGTGCCTGATACTGAGGAGAAACTTGAGCTGTCACAGCGTTGGCTTCACCTTCCTTTTTCTTTGACTGACTGTTCTAAGACTTTCTATTGGCTTGCTACTGGGAAGCAGCTCCATAAATCTTTTCGGTATTCAACACGTTCTCAATTCGTTCATCTATGGTTACAATGTCAGCAAAATTTGATGAAGAACTACCCACCATTTTCTCATATTAGGATCCTTGCAATGTACCTATAAAGATGTCAACCAACTCATTGTCAGAAAGAGCATGTCGCACACGAGACGCCATCTCACGCCATCTTTGTGCATATTCCTTAAATGTTTCAGCTGAGCGCTGAGACTGGTTTTGCAACTATAATCTGGTAAGCGCCAGATCAAGATTGTATTTGTATTACTTCAAGAATTCTTAAGACAGAATTCTCCAAGTATGGATTTTGCTGCGTTCTAAGCCCATGTACCAATCCAATGAAGCACCAGACAAACTATCTTGAAAACAATGAACTAGCAATTCATCATTATCAATATTGTAAGAACAATATTTGGTTTTGCATCTTGTCTCTATGTTTTGATAATAATAATGAAGTATTTGTGTGAGAACAATTATGGTGCTCTAACATTTGTTATTCTGATGGTTTTAACAAACAGGTTCTAACTCTGATAAAGACCAGGTGCTACGTCACTCTAACATTCTCTATGGTCACTTCTGTGTGAAGAAGGAAGAATTGGTTCTAATCTACTGTGCGTCAGAAAGATTCTGAGAAGACACTATGTTACTATTGTAACATCTCTTGGATCTAATCTTTGATTGTGACTCTGATGTTCTATTGCTGAAGCCTGTATAGCTTCTGAGGTTGTTAACTTCTGAAGACTAAGTGCTGAAGATTCTAAAGACAAGGTTCTGCTGAACGAAGTTTTGAAGATTCTGAAGACTTAAGGATTTTGAAGATTAAAGGTTACGAAGACTAAGAGCTGAAGACTCTGAAGACAAGGTTCTGCTGAACGAGGTTCTGAAGACTCTGAAGACTTAAGTATTCTCATAACCAAGGGTTCTGAACTAGAAGTGCTGAAGACTCTGAAGACAAGGTTCGGCTGAACAAGTTCTGAAGACTCAAGACTCCAAAGACCGAATGATTCATTCTTCTGATCATGCTTCAATCAAATTAATTCAGAAGCCTATGATGAATAGAAGAAGATGAAATGTTTGCGTGGGAAAATAGTACATAGTACAGATAAAGCACATTCCTCTCCACTACCCTGATTTGGTGGTACAAAGGACAACTTCAGCGTACGATTTTCAACCCAACATAACGGCTCTATTTCAAGTCACCAGTACTCTTATCATATTACCGATCTGCCCTTCAATGGATCTTTTTCTGGCTATATATAGATTTGATTATTCAACGAATCTGATGTTACTGAGCATGAGCGAAAGTGAGCAGATGCATGCGTGCAAGCATGATTAAATGAAGTGAGCAAGAATCGATGTAATACTCAGTGTAAATCAGAAACACTGATGTATATGAAGAAAGCAACTCAAGAAATGAAGAAACTTATGAGTGAACAGTAAAGCACCACAATACAAAGAAGAAGAATGTTACTACTGTAGATTCTCTCTAAGTTAGATTGAGCTTAAAATGTATGTTTACCCTGCTTGTGCAGAAGCATTATTATTGGAAACAGACCTTGTAGAAGACAGTTGTTTGTGTTCCTTAAAGGACCAGTTGGGTCAGAATTTTTAGGGAGACTAAGACAGTGTGTCTTAGTGGTGTTAGTCACTTGGAGTTAGCTTGTACGTTGTATTCCTTAAGAGACTAGTTGGGTCATAATTCTTAAGAAGTCTAGGACAATGTGTCTTAG
Organism: Lathyrus tuberosus; assembly: GCA_022829125.1. Classification (NCBI taxonomy): domain Eukaryota; kingdom Viridiplantae; phylum Streptophyta; class Magnoliopsida; order Fabales; family Fabaceae; genus Lathyrus; species Lathyrus tuberosus. The sequence continues at coordinate 4,822,460 of JALAZF010000305.1, forward strand.
AGGTTATTAGTCACCAGCAGTTTGCTCGTGCGATTGTAATCAGTTTGGTTATAGTGGATTAAGTCATTGTCTAAGGCAAAATCACCTTGGAGGGTGGACTGGATTAGCTTGATAGTTTTCAAGTAAACCAGGATATATCGTGTGTCTTTCTTATTGTTAGTTTATTTATGATCTTCGTTTGAGTTTCATAAAAAGATTTCAAAATGGAAAACCCAATTCAAACCCCCCTTTCTTGTGTTTTTCTCACACCTTCAAATATAGGACGCCATTTTCCTGCAGTATATAGTGATGTGACTACGTGGACAACTCAAACCTTTATACTTCGGAAGCTTATGTATCTTGAACTTATGCGGTAGTACAACATTTGAAACTAAACATAAGTCCTTGGCCTCTATGCCAAAAGCAGAAAACCCTTTAATAGCTCGGATACGGTCTTCCAACAACTTGTAACTAGCAGGTCTACTCTGATCAGCAAGCCTAACAAGAATCTGAGGATTTGGCAGCTGAGATATGGCCGGAGCATGCACTTGCGGAGTAGTAAACTGAGAAGGGTATACCAATCCCTGATTAACCATCTGACCAGCATTCTGACCCATCTGAACACCAAACAGATAATTCGGAGGAGGTACCACAGCAGCTGAAGATGTCCCAGGGTAGAGTATTCCAGGATGAACATTCTGAACAGCAGTTTGAGCAGCTTGAGATGAAATCGCGACATGAATAGGAGGACCCCTATACATATGCTCATCGTCATCGAGAGTTTTAATGTCCGCCAACCCAGGAGTCTGACGAGTCTGAACCTGAAGATTCTCATGATCATCACTCACCACTGGAGGTAAAACTGGAGTAGGCATACCCCACAGATATGCAGCAACATTTCTATTAGGCATGGGCACAACAAAAGGTTGATATGGCACGAAGGAACCACCATTTGCAATCTGAGGAGTGAAATTTGGAGGCATGCCCCAAGGAAAAGCAGCAGGCATTTTGTTCAACCCGGATTGGAAATTTGACGAATGAACAGCAGACTGAATCACAGGCTCAACTGGCACTTCAACAGTAGCAGGAGAAGGAACAACAGCAGGAATAGTCGTAACAACGGGAGGAACACTCACAGCAGGAGTGACAATGGTTGCTTCAGTGGCAATTGCAGCAATAGAAGTTGCAGCAGCAGCGTCCTTTTGAGCACAAAGGAACTCCATATTAACATCAACGTTGGTTTGAAACTAATCAATCAGACCCTGGAATTGAGCCAAAGTTTCCTTATAGGCGGCATTCTCAGCTTCGAAATCAACCATGATCTTGGATTTGCTTGAGCGAGTGAAATACCGATGTTGAGTCGTCGTCTTGCTACAAGCGGAGACGAACAGGGTAAGCAAAGGTTTTCCGGAAGAGGGGATGTGTATATGTGTGCATGAATGTATGCAATGCATGCAAAAATAAAGTTTTAAATTCTAGGAATTCGTAAACTTATCTTTGTTAACAATAATCATAACGCATACAAGTAAAGGTGCAAAGATAAAATTGGCAAGAAACTTCATTCATTCATCAATAAAGGAGGAAGCACAGGTCAATTACAAATCAAATATCTGCCTTTTGGGCTATAACAAGATCATCTTGGATCCTATCAAAGACCACCTTACAAACAAACAAGATGTAGAAAACAGCCCGAGGAGTCTTGTGCGGCAACACATCAGCATATGCATCTCTCAACAACCCTGGCAAGTCCTCAAGTGCATGCTCAGCAAATCTAGCTAGACGGTCGTGCCTCTCACTCCAATACTTTGCATCCTTCATAAGGTTGCGTAGCAAAGAAAGGTTGGGTCCCTGGAGCAGATCCTGAAGAAAGGCCTCTTTTTAATCCAAGAGGACTTGCAAATGACGAATCTGATGCTCCCAATGAGTACTCTCCAAGTTGAACTGACTAATCTGCTCTCAGCTCTGATGTGCTTGATCTTACAGCTTCTGAATCTCACCGAAGCCTTTGTCGATCTTGGCTTGACTTTGAGAAAAGTCTTTTGCTAACTGATTAGCACGGTCTTGCTCACTTTGTAACTTTGTCTTGTACTCTGACAACTTCCTTTGAAGCTCTTCAAGTTGTTTCTTGTAGCTCAAATCATCCTTGTAGGCTTGATACTGAGTGTCGGCGAGTTGTCTTTTCTTTGAAGCAAGTCCATCATATGTACTCTTCAAAGCATCACCCACTTTCCTTCATTTGTTCTGCTCAACTTCCACCTCTTTGAGCATGCGCTCACGCTTCTGATGGAGCTAGGTCTGTAGGCTTTCCTTCTCGAATGTGACTCTATCAAGGTTGAGACAAAGATCAGCATTCTCCTTCTTCAACATCTCAATAGTCTGTTTGAGTTTATCAACTTCAGATGGAGGAATAATGGCAAGTTCAGGAAGCTTGACATTCATGGAAGGCTCGGACGAAAATGGTAACAAGACCTCTTTGATCTGCTCTTTGACCCAAAGTGTGTAAGCTTCCTTAGCTATGTAATTCTTCTTACCCAAGTCGGCTCTTCCTTCAAGGTGAATCTGAGTCCAAGCGGCACTAAACCTCTTCAGCAATCCCATGTCATCAACCCCTTCATGAAAGATGAACTATTCCACTACCTCAAGATCTGGCTTGGCAATCATAGAATATCCCAACTGTCGGAAGGCAAGTCTCGGATTGTAGTTAATTCCACCCCTTGTACCCAAGAGAGGCACATTGGAGAATTTACCACAATGAAGAATAATCTTAGTATCGTCGAAGATTCAAGAATACCAAGAAATGTCATCAGCAGTAAGAGACATGATTCGTTTAGACCACTTGAGATTACCCTTGTTTTCAACAAAGGGACCCTTTTGTGGAAGGTGAGACATGAACCATCGGTACAGTAGAGGAGCACAACAGACAGTAATTCCCTTCTTCTTTTCATTCCTCGAATGAATAGAATGATAGGTATCAGCAAGAAGCGTAGGAACAGGGTTCTTGGACAAGAAGATACTGATGGCAGCCTGATCTACGAAATCCTCCATGTTCGGAAACAAGACAATCCCATAAATCAGTAAAGCAAGAACGACATTCAAAGCCTTCCAGTTTCCATCTGCAACAAAAGAACCTGCTTCTTAATCTCAACCCCCAAAATACGAGCATACTCCTCGAGTGTAGGTGCTAGCTGATAATCCTGAAATATGAAACACCTAAGTGGCGGGTCGTAGAACTGAACCAATGTGTGAATGGCAGTGATGTTGACTTCAGTGTTGAGGATGGCCAACAGATTACCATTACTGTCTTGGAAAAGCCCTCTGTTATCTTCAACCACATGGGATGCTAAACCTCTCAAAGTCTTCAGCTTAGGCTCCACAAACTTGTAGCTAAAGATACCTCGACAACCCGGAATGAAAATCCCCGTCGTAGCGAATTCTCGCATGACGGAAGTATTCTCAAGCAAATCACGATCTGGGATGTGGCTCTCTTGATAACCCAACGCATAAAACATAGGCCTCACGACTATCCACGTTCTAACCTATCTGCATGCTCAAGCCCGGTGTTAGGACTTTTCTCTCCAATAATATCTACCCATCCCAACAACAGCAAAATATAGCAGATATCCAGAATATACAACATATGAATATTCAAACAGTAAAGAAATGCAGTAAATGAACATAACGCTAAAGCAAGTAAAGCATAAAAGTAATACGAGTAAAGCGCAAAAGATAAACACCAAAGAAAGCAAGAAAAGCAAGCAAAACTAGGCAAGACCCCAGCTTGCAAGAGCAAGGTTTCCCCAGCAGAGTCACCAGCTGAAGCTAGCGGGATTATACCTGAGTGATTCGCACACTAAAAGATACAACAGAGTCGCCACCAAACTTTATTTAGTCCCAGAGGACATGGAAAATATCGATAAAACCAAAAGGGAAGAGAAATGGGTCAGGGGGTTAGTTATGGGAAAGGAAGGTACTAGCATCTTACGCATATGTCGTACTCGACGGGAACCATTTCGCTTGCTTCTAGGCTTGGATGGGTTATCTATCTAAAGGCTTCTAGCTAAAAAAGGAGAGAGAGAGAGAGAAAAAAGAAAAAAAAGAAAAAGAGAGAAAGAAACTGCTCACGGAGGATTAGGGCCCTCGTGCCTACGTACCCTCATAGTGCAATGAGGAAATTAGAGCTTCGTAGTTCGTGGAACAAGGGAAAGAGAAGAAGAACAGAAGAAGGATGGAAGTGTGCTCGCCAAGATCATCACGATCTTGTTGCTATGTATCATACATTAGAATAAATGCTAAATCAGAGCATCCATAGTTCAGGGAACTAAGACGGAAAAGGAAAAGGAAAGGTGGCGTCAAAACCAGGAACAAAAGAAAGTAGAGAAAGATCCGCAAGGGATGCAAACAGTACTGGTGTCAAAACCAAGAAAGGAGTGCAAAGGAAAAGATAACCATATCGAGGGTAAAGTGCATGAATGGTGTAGAAACCAAGAAGATAAAGGATCAAAAAGATAACTGAGAGTCCACCGGGGAGTAAGAGAACAAAGTGATTGTGCTGGGAACCAGAGGGTGAACGACCATGCTGGGGATCCAAAAAACAAGAGAATAAAGGTTTGGTATGTTAACTGACTAGCAGTGGTTAACCAAAGAGATAACGAATCTGGTGGGGAAAAAGGGTTTGGTATCAACAGACAGGCTGCGATGAACCAAAATGAGAGAGTACTGAACCAAAAGAAGGTGTTTGACTCTGAAGGGATTTCGGTATATTAACTGATAAACAGTTGTTAACCGAGAAAACAAAGATTGCAACTCTGGGGGAGAGAATGGTTTTAACAGATAGACTGTGATCAACCAAAAGAACGGGTGTAAAACCAAGCGAAGGTGGTGACCCAAAGAACGAGTGTGGAACCAAGCAAAGGTTGTGACCCAAAAGGGATGTTGGTATTGACTGAGAAAGCGGTACTTTGACCAACAAAAGGGTATTTGAACCAAAAGAAGGTTGCTAACCGCTGGGAATTCGGTGTGGACAGAGAGACTATGATTAATCGAAAAGAGACGAGTGATTAACCAAGAGAAGGTGATTAAATCGAAGGGGTTCAGTATTTTAACAGACAGGCTGTGGTTAGTTGAGAAGAAGTGCAAATTGGTGTTTTAACTGTCAGACAGTGATTAACCAAACAAAGGGAGAAGAACCAAAAGAAGGTTTCGAACTCTCCAAGAGTTTCGGTGTTTAACAGGAAGACTGTGTTTGACTGAAGAAATCGTGATTGTTGAAGGAATCGAGCATTGGTTTTAACAGTATGACTGTGATTAACCAAAGGAAGAATGATTGTGAATCTTCTAGGGAATCTAAAAACAATGATTGACCAAAAGAGAAGATATTGAAACAAAGATTGTTTGCTAACCCAAAGTGACAAGGATCTTTAACTAAGAGAATGGTGATTAATCAAAAAGGAGATTGAAAGAGGTAAGAGTGATCGAGGACCGAGTCAACTGGGGAAGGAGATACGCTACCGCCTGGGGATAGAAGTGACTAAGCCAGGCACAGGGTCATTCTTCCCCTACCTGAAGTAGTCAGAATAAGAGTAGGAATTCTCCATTCTCATTCCTTCTCTAACACATAGGGTGTAGTACAGAAAGTGGAACGGACAGCGTAACAGTTCCAAGTTGTACAGTGCTCCAGTGTCGCGCTAAACTCTGACTCCGCGGGGGGATAAGAGAGAACAAAAACTGTAAAGGAAGCCTAAAGAGAAGCGCAAAAGGGAAGATTAATAATCAAAACAAAGTTTCGATTAGTTAATCAAAAGGGAGAAATATGCTAATAATTTTCCAAAATGAATAGAAAAATTATTAAAGCAAAGGGTGCATTATTGATTATACAAGATTAAGCTCATTCCTTGAAGAACAAACTTAATTCTATCATGAATGGAAGTGAAAAACAGTACCAAATGACATTCAATGTGCATCACAAATCATGTTATCATGTGAAGAAAATTATGCAAGAATGATCATGTTCATACAATGCCAAAAATGAGTACAATTACAAAATCAAAAGATCGAGCATCGAAAAATTTACAAGCATGCTTTAAACAGAGGCAAAATGTCCAATAAAACATCCATAAGAATTAATCTTATCAATCCATGGGAGTTGCATGAGGAAATCATAGCAAACACACTTGAAAAAGCTCAAAAATCTGCCTTTGATACAATGTTAATCGGTTAACCATATATGGATAACAGGTTAACACCTTGAAAAGTTCAGAAAAACGTGAAAAACAGATTGGTTAACCAGTTAAAACTGGAGCAGTGGCAAAAATTTGATTTTTTAAAAGCACTTTTGGCCACTTATTGATTATGCAATCACTCCTATGCTAGGGAAAACAATTATGCACGAAAATTAAGTCTAACAACAGCAAATAATCAGCAATGGAATCAATCAACTCATCAAGATCATAGATCAAGTAATGACATAATCATTTCACACCTAAAAAGCGTCGAAACTACATCACGAATGATACGAAAACGTTCGAAACAGTAAAATTTGCAAAGAAAGACCAACCTACAAGCCTAAGATGTGCCTTGGATGTTGTTGCAAATGAATCTTGATGAAGATAATCAAAGAAAACCAGAGGAATCCTCAATTGTAGCCGAATCGTATCGAAACTGAGCAAATTACGACGAAATCTCCAAAATACGAGTTCACACCGTAGAATCTTGAAGCAAACACTTGCGATGAATCCAAAAGCCAATAAAACTCTAAAAAATCAAGTAGAATTGCAAGAGGATGAAGGTTAAGCTCAAGAAATAATCACTTCCAAAGTGAAAGTGATTAATCTTTAATAGAGAAATTGAGCTATGGTGAGGTTTGGGAAGAAAATGGAGATGAAGATGAAGAAGTTGCAGCAAAATTCAGAGAGAATGTGAGAGAATTAGGAGAGAAGTGACAAATTAATTGAAGGTCCTTGTGAAATTATGGATCCTTTTTTATATAGAGTTTTGGTTTGGAGTTGATAGGTTTGTAATGTGCTTTGGACTTAGCTTTGGATCTAGGTTGGGAATTAGTTACACTTGACTCACCGAGTCAGCGGTTAACTTGGTTAGTTAGGAAATTAACTCGGTGGAGCCATCCCAATGTAGATCCAAATCAAAGTTTCACATACTTGGAAATTAAGGAACATGGTGCACTTATTTCAAAGTGATGCTTTGGAATAAATGTAAGTGAAGTGTCTTGAATGGTCTTAAACTGTCTAGAATGTTCCACACAATACTAGAATAGAATAGCCCAAAAGAGAGTGGAGAGAATTGTTGAACGATGATGAAAATGCTAAATTTTTGCTGAAATAGCAGGTGTTAATCGATTAACCAAATAAGGTTAATCGATTAACAGCTGTCCAAAAGCTAAATTTGGCGCTGTAAAAGGGTGTTAACCGGTTAACACCATATGGTTAACCAGTTAACCAGACAAAAATTACCCAATTTTACTTGAAAAGTGTGTAATGACCATGGTTCTGATTTCTGACCTCTTGCTTTAATAAATAGGCATAGAATCCCTTGTTTTGTACATGTGTTGATGATGTGATGACTTTGTGAGGATGCGATTAACCAGGCTTAAACAACCTGAATATTCCTGCAACAAAACCACAGAGAAAAAGTACTAATGCGTATGCCAGCGATGCGAATGCACATGCTTATGAAAAAGGCAAAAAGGGAGGTCAAATTTCGGGTTACGACAGAACTTCATGCCATTCACGGTCAAGCCTTATTCGGAAAAGACGCCGCCGACCTCTGTTTGGTCCCTAATGTAAAGATACCGCAAAAATTCAAGGTGCATGACTTTGAAAAATACAAAGGCAGCTCTTGCCCTCAAAGTCATTTGGTGATTTACGCTCGAAAAATATCTACCCAGACAGAAAATCAACAACTACTAATCCATTACTTCAAAGACAGTTTAACCGGTGCCACACTCAAATGGTACATGGGTTTAAACTGCACCAAGATTAGTACTTCCAGAGATCTCGGGGCAGCTTTCGTTCATCAGTATAAATACAACTTGGACATGGTACCAGATAGGGACCAACTCCGAGCAATGTCATAAAAGGATAAAGAAACCTTCAAAGAATATGCTCAGAGATGGTGTGAAATTGCAGCCCAGGTCTGTCCCCCTCTTGATGAAAAGGAAATGACAAAGATTTTCCTGAAAATATTGAGCTCGTTTTATTATGACCAAATGGTCGCCAGTGCACCCAGTGACTTCACTGAAATGGTGAACATGGGAGTACGCCTTGAAGAAGCAGTCCGAGAAGGATGATTGGTCAAAGATACAGAGCCATCTAGCAGTACTAAAAGATACGGTAGTGCTTTCCAAAATATGAAAGAGCAAGATATCAGTAATAACTCTCTAGGAAAGAAAAGGTGAAGGTATAAATTGGAAGCGGCTATAACTCCCACTATCAACCCAACGCCAGCTCCGACATATCAACCTCAGGTTGCTCAAAGCTAACCAAATCAACAATAGTATCAGCAAAGGCAGCAACAGCCTCTTCAGCAGGCTCGGCCGCAGCATAATGATAACAATCGTACTACACGACCATCAAGGTTCGACCCTATACCGATGTTGTACATAGAATTATTTCCACTTCTACTGGCCAAGGGGGACTTTCAAACCAGGACGCCTCTCGCAGTACCGGAAAATCCACCTTTTTGGTTCAAACCAGATCAGACTTGCCCTTACCATTAAGGAGGATCGGGACATAACATTGATAATTGTCTCAGCTTCAAGTCTTATGTACAAAAGCTCATCAGGAACGGGGTCTTATCTTTCAAAGATACTAATCGAAATGTTCAGACGAACCTATTACCATAACATGAGAAGACTACCGTGAATTTGATAGAAGGAGAGCATGTCAACAGTTATCAAATTCACAATGTACGCTTACTGGGAACCAACCTGGTAAAGATACATTGCATACAGAGTGGGTACAACCATGTGCCATCTCACAACTATCGTCAGTGCAATATATGCTCCAAGGACAATCAAGGGTGTGCCATAGTACAAGCAGCTCTACAAGAACAAATGGATCTGGGTTGGATTCGGGATCACAGGATTCGTGAAGTAAACATGGCACATGCACATCCCAACATTGTTCAGAACCACGACATCCGTGCAATGAACATCAATCTAGTGGCAATGCATTCAAGACAAAGTCAGTATTATAAATTTTTATGGCACGATTACAACACTTGTCCAATCTGCTCGAAAGACAATCAGGGATGTTCATTTATACAAGACGCCCTCCAACGTCAAATAGATCTCGGATGGATCCAAGACTACCATGAAAGAAGTGATCGTCAAGTCAATATGGTTCAAATCTTTGACATATGCTTAATGAATACCAGTCTAGTGGAATTACATGCTAAGCAGGTCAGACTTGGTTTTTTGGCCTCACATGATTATCAAGACTGTAAAGAATGCTACGAAAACGACCAAGGGTGTGCGCTTGTGCAAAGGACTCTTCAACATCTGTTGGACTACCGGTGGCTTCCCATCTACCTGGATGAAGACACACAACAAGTTAGCATGACTTATGGGAATCCTGGTAGACATCAAAGTTATGATGTCCGCTCAATAGAAACAGATCTAGTAAGGATGCACTGCATACAAAACGGATATGGTCGGGTACCATCTCACAATTATGAATATTGTGGAGTATGCTCGAAAAATAACCAAGGATGCTATCTTGTGCGAGCAACCCTCCAGCATCAGTTAAGCCGAAAAGAGATTCAACCATGTTCGAATTCTAAATCAATCAACATGATACAAGATTACATCCCTTTTCAAAGCAAAAACACTGTCATAATCTCCAATCATGAAATAACCAAGGATGTTTGTGTCGCAATTCCTCTGCTCAATGGGTCAAAAGTCTCTCTAGACAATGGAAAATTTACAAACTTAGAGCTGATCGAGGTTGCCTACGATGGTCAAAAGGCCCAAAAAGCCCATGTGGTCGTTTAATTGTTAGGTCCAATACAGTACAAGTCAGAAAAGGCAATCCCGTACAAGTATGGTGCAACGACCATAGAAAATGGAAAAGAAACTCCATTACCCTTCGTTGTAAACATTGTCGACATCAGTCGGGTTACTCGGAGCGGTCGAATCTTCAATATAGGAGTTGGAGAGCCTACCAAAGAAAAGGAACCTCAAGTTGAAGTTCCTAACCAACAAGTCGGTCAATCTAGCAATGCGGAACCTGTAAAGAACAATGATGAGATGCTAAAGCTCATCTAGAAAAATGAGTACAACATTGTGGATCAATTGTTGCAAACTCCGTCTCAAATCTCTGTGTTATCTCTCCTGCTTAGTTCAGAAGCTCATAGAGAAGCCCTATAGAGAGTCTCGGAGCGGGCCTTTGTAGAACAAGATTTGACAGTAGGACAATTTGACAGCATCATCTCCAATATCATTTCCTGCAACACTTGGGATTCAGTGATGAAGAACTTCCAAAAGAAAGCAAGAACCATAATATGGCACTCAATATCACAGTAAATTTCCAGGACGATGCTTTAGCCAGCGTACTGGTAGACACAGGTTCATCCTTGAACGTCATGCCAAGGTCAACTCTGGTTCGACTTTCTTTTTAAGGAACTCCTATAAGAGGCAGTGAGATCATCGTCAAAGCCTTTGACGGATCCATAAAAATAGTTATCGGCGAAGTCGATCTTCCCATAACCATCGATTCTCACACTTTCCAAGTCACTTTCCAGGTCATGGACATCCGGGCAGCATACAGTTGTTTATTAAGAAGACCTTGAATACACGAAGCCGAGGGAGTCACTTCGACATTTCACCAGAAGTTGAAGTTTGTCAAGAATGACAAATTAGTCATGGCATGTGGAGAGCAAGCTTTAATCATGAGCAAATTATCATCATTCTCCTGCGTAGAACCAGAAGAAGCCGTTGGAACTCAATTTTAAGCACTCTCGGTTAGCAATGAGAATCACCAAGAAAGAGGGACGTCGATTTCCTCATATAAGGACGCTCTCAAAGTAATAGAGAGTGGTGACATAAAAGGACGGGGACAAATTGTAATTCCTACTAATAATAAATAAGAAAAGGTCTTGGTTTCTCCCCTACCTGTACCCAGACTACGAAAAAGGATGAAAGTTTTCGTCCCATTTAGGATTTCTTCCACAACGGAGGCTTCCTCCACCCAGTATCTCAAGAAGTCCACACCATCGATGGGAACAACTCTTCTGATACTGATGAAGAGTGAAAGTCTTATCTCAATGATGAAGGTTATATATCTCAGGGAGAAACGTACCTACCATCCTGTTCTCCAAAGCAGAGCCCGAGATATATACCGAGATCAGACGTCAGAATGATCTACAGAGTTTGTGATCCCGAAGAATTTTGTGCTCCACCCAACTCATTAGAGGAAGACATTCTGATGAAAGACAACTTTGACTATGATTATTATGATCCCCTGGATGACTTTCCTATCTGGAAGCCATACACAGAAGACTTGGGGCAAAAGAGTCTGCCAGACAATGCCTATCAACTAAATGATCTTGAAAAGAATACCCATGTTCCCACAAAGTCATGGAATCCTTACTCAGAATATTCTAAAAATGTCTGACACCATGGTGATTAATTTGCAAAGATTACAGGACAAGGATTCATTAACTATGCATTTCCTGAGGTCAACGCCATTGAGGAAGATGACTCATCTATTCCCACAGAAACCTGGGATACCTTGGGGTAGCCAAGCGGTAAGTACGACATTCTAGTCAAATACACTGCTCCTGAAAGCTTTTGCATCAGATATGAGGACATCTAGACAACTGGATAGGGATATCCTCTTGAGAGTGAGAACACTATGAAAGATGCGACAGAAGAGTCCTCTTATGATAATTCTGCATGGGAAGAAGACTCCAATGATCCTACTCCACCAGAAATTAGTGCCATTTCTGAAGACAAGCCAAGAAGGGAAGTACCAGACTTTGTGATTCACAGAGGAGTTCATCGCCATTGGGCTGCAGTCGATGTCCCAAAAGTCGTTCATAAGTCGAAGTAATTACCATCTTTGTTTTAACCTTTCACTTTGCCCGAGTGAAATGGATGTTTTATAGGGCTTACTTTTTTGTAAATGTCCCTCTTTGCTTCACCCAAAGCGATAGAGTTTTGTTTTATAGGGTTGTGTTTCAAGAATCGATAAATCATGAATAAATAATGTCATTCTGAATTCCCGCATTTATTGCTGTTTTCACTTTTCGTTGTTCAGAAAATGGTAATCCTAAAAAACAACCCAAAAGAAAAACAAGCGTTTTCAGAAAATACACTGCACACACTCTTGCATTCTCTCTGTCTTTTCTAAAAAGGAATCATCACGTCATGCAGATTGCTTATTTTAAACCCCATTGAAACATACGATCAAATGCCTTATCCCAACTTTGAATTCCCGGTATTTAAAGCTGAAGAAGAAGAGGACGGAGAAATTCCAGAAGAGATCTCCTGACTGCTCAGGCAAGAAGAAATGTCTATTGAGCCTCATAAGGAGCCGTTGGAAATGGTCAATTTAGGTTCAGAAGAAGAAAAGAAAGAAGTTAAGATTGGAGCACTGCTCAATACAACTGTCTAAGAAGACTTGATAAAACTTCTCAAATAGTTTCCAAATGTATTTGCTTGGTCCTACCAGGAAATGCTAGGGTTGGATACCAGCATCGTGGAACACCACTTACCACTGAAAACAGAATATCCTCCAGTAAAACAAAGACTGAGAAGGACTCATCTAGATATGGCCATCAAAATTAATGAGGAAGTGTAGAAACAGATCGACGCATGTTTCCTCGCCACCTCATAATATCCTCAATGGTTAGCAAACATAGTGCCAGTTTTGAAGAAAGATGGAAAAGTCAAAATGTGTGTAGACTATAAGGATGTGAACAAAGCAAGTCCAAAGGATGACTTTCCCCTACCACACATTGACATACTGGTAGACAACACAGCAAAATTCGAAGTCTTCTCCTTCATGGATGGATTCTCGAGTTATAATCAAATCAAAATGGCACTAGAAGATATGGAGAAAACTTCATTCATCACGCCATGGGGCACCTTTTATTACAAGGTAATGTCGTTCGGTCTGAAGAACGCAAGGGCAACCTATCAAAGGGCCATGACAACTCTGTTTCACGACATAATGCACAAAGAGATTGAAGTGTACGCCGATGACATGATTTCCAAATCTAAAACAAAAGAAGAGCATGTGGAACACCTATCAAAGTTATTCGAGCATCTGAAAAAAATACAAACTCTGCCTGAATCCTAATAAGTGCACATTCGGTGTTCGCTCAGGAAAACTCTTGGGATTTATCGTCATCCAAAAGGGAATTGAGGTTGATCCTAATAAAGTCAAGTCCATTTAAGAAATGCCTTCTACAAAAACTGAAAAGTAAGTAATAGGATTTTTGGGACGTCTGAATTAAATCTCAAGATTCATATCCCTCATGACCGCGACATGCGCGCCGATCTTCAAACTACTCAGAAAGAACCAAAACTGTATATGGACAGAAGATTGCCAAAAAGCTTTCAACATCATCAAAGAATATCTATTGAACCCACCGATTCTGTCTCCTCCAGTGGAAGGAAGACCACTGATTATCTACTTAACTGTCTTGGAAGACTCCATGGGTTGTGTGCTTGGCCAACAAGACGAGACAAAGAGAAATGAATCTGTCATTTACTACTTAAGCAAGAAGTTCACAGACTATGAAACTCGATACACTATGCGTGAGAAAACTTGTTGCGCTTTGGCTTGGGCAGCCAAATGTCTGCGCCAGTACATGATTTGTCACACCACTTGGTTAATCTCCGAAATGGATCTAATCAAGTACGTCTTTGAAAAGCCTGCTATCACAGGAAGAATTGACCGTTGGCAGATGTTGTTATCAAAATATGACATTGAGTATCATGCTCAGAAAGCCGTCAAAGGAAGTATTTTAACCGATCATTTGGCTCATAACCGATTGACGATCAGGAATCAGTCAGATTTGACAACCCAGACGAAGATGTCATGTACTTGAAAATGAAAGATTGGGATGAACCACTACCCAGCGAAGGGCCAGAACCAGGTTCCCAATGGGGACTAATATTTGACGGAGCCGTCAATGCTTATGGAAATGGAATTGGGGCAATCATCGTAACACCTCAGGGTACCCATATTCCTTTCACAGCCAGATTGACATTCAAATGCACAAACAATGAGGCTGAATACAAAGCTTGTATCATGGGTCTCTAAGAAGCTATTGAACTAAGGATAAAGAACTTGGATGTGTATGGAGACTCAACCCTAGTTGTCAATCAGATCAAAGGATATTGGAACACATACCAATCAGGATTGATTCCTTACAAAGACTATGCAAGAAGGTTGTTATCATTCTTCAACATAATCGAGTTTCATCATATCCCTCGTGAAGAAAATCACATGGCTGATGCATTAGCCACTCTACCCTCCATGATCAGTGTGATTCAATGGAACAATGTACCCAAGATCGACATAATGCACCTTGAAAGGCCCTCTTACATCTTCACAATTGAAGCAGTTATAGATGACAAACATTGGTATCATGATATCAAGTGCTTCCTTTAAAGACAAGAGTGCCCATCTGGGGCATCAAGAAAAGATAGGAAGACTCTCAGAAGACTTGCTGGCAACTTCTTCCAGAACAGTGATACACTCTATAAGAGAAACTTTGACATGGTTTTGCTCAGATGCGTAAACAGACAAGAAGCAAACATGTTAATGAAAAAGATTCATGAAGGATCCTTTGGCACTCTTGCCAATGGACATACAATGGCAAGAAAAATTCTGAGAGCAGGATATTATTGACTGACAATGGAATCTGAGTGTTACAAGTACAAGAGGAGGTGTCACAAGTGCCAGATATATTCAGACAAAATCCATGTACTGCCAACGCATCTCAAAGTTCTTTATTCTCCGTGGCCTTTTTCTATATGGGGAATCAACATGATTGGCATGATTGAACCCAAAGCTTCAAATGGACATCGGTTCATCCTGGTAGCCATTGACTACTTCACCAAGTAGGTCGAAGCAGTGTCATACACTAATGTAACCCGACAAGTGGTGGTCCGATTTATCAAGAACAATCTCATCTGTCGTTATGGTGTTCCAAGACAGGTCATTACAGATAATGCATCCAACTTGAACAACAAGATTATGAAAGAGTTGTGTGCTGAGTTCAAGATCGAACACCATAACTCATCTCCCTACCGACCTAAAATGAATGGAGCGGTAGAAGCGGCTAATAAGAACATTAAGAAAATCATTCAGAAGATGGTTGTAACCTACAATGATTGACATGAGATGCTACCCTTTGCTCTTCACGGGTATCGCACATCTGTCCGCACTTCAACAGGGGCAACCCATTTCTCTCTAGTATATGGCATGAAAGCAGCGCTTCTTATAGAAGTAGAGATACCATCAATCAGGGTATTGATGGAAGCCAAGCTAACAGAAGCTGAATAGTGTTAGAGCAGATACGATGAACTGAACCTAATCGAAGAAAAGAGAATGACGACTTTATGCCATGGTCAATTGTATCAGCAAAGGATGAAGAAGGCCTCTGATAAAAAGGTTTGACCCCGTGTCTTCAGGAGAGGAGACCTCGTACTCAAGAAGATACAATCATTTCTCACTGATTCCAGGGGTAAATGGACTCCGAATTACGATGGCCCCTATGTTGTTAAGAAATCCTTTTCAGGAGGTGCCTTGAGACTCGCAACCATGGATGGAGAGGAGTTTACCTACCCCGCAAATGTTGATGTAGTCAAGAAATACTTCACCTAAATGAAATTTTAAAAAAAACCGTCTCGATGGATTGAAAACCCGAAAGGGCAGTCTAAGAAAAAATTAGAGACATAAATAATAGTCATCCCGATAGATTGAAAACCCGAAAGGAAATCTAGGCAAAAGCTAGGGATTCATGGCAAGTAACTCCACCCGATAAGATTGGCTCCTTAGAGGCAACATCATCCGTCGAGAAAACTTCAGTCAATGTCACCTTCGACAGAAGCTCAGAATGTCCAGAATTCAAAGTTGTTGGAAGGATTGCGGTCGTTATGTTTCAATGTAGCCCTTTTCCCTTTAAATTACCATTTTCTAAACTTTGTAATGTTCCATGGAATCACGCATTAAACTGATTGCCATTCTATCAATAAAATTTGAGCCTGTGTGCCTTTTGTTTGCAATTCTTATTTGTTCTGTTTTACAAAATGACATTTTAATATGATCAACGATTCTTGAAACAAACAAAAAATGAATTTTTACTTTTGTTTTCAAATTTACTTTTGCTTTCAAAACAAAGATGGCAATCTCTTTTTGATTAATGAGCAGAAAAAGGAATATCAATTGCTTCTCCGGCAGTGATCTAACTTCAAAATTATGAATCAAAGTACTTCCTGAATAAAGGATCAACTACTTCAGACGAAATAATCCATCTATCATCCCCGACAGAGTTCTCACCTCTCAAAACCAATTGTTGGTTTTTCTCCCAAGTAGGGTCCATCTCGGGAAAAATAAGAAAATGGATTTTCATCCCTAGTAGGTTTGTATCTCCAGAAACCGGAACGAATGCAGGAATCCCTATTTCCAAGTAAACGTACAACTTTCAGAATTTCCAGTGATACCCCCATCTGCTAGAGTGGCCGAGTATCCGGTTGTGTTCATCACCAGTCTGTATGTCGTGTCTGTTTTGTCAGCATAAACATACATACATCATGCATAATTGATTCATATTCATGTTCATATTGCATTAATATCACTCTAGGCCATACTCATCCCCAAGTGATAACCGTCCTCTGTCCAATAGAGTCGTCAGTTTTCCTTTCTACGACAGATAGGACTAAAATCCCGATTTGAGTTCTTTCCTCGTCGGGAAAATGTACCGTCTAAACGGTCTCTCTCCAATGTATTCCTGGATTGAAATCGGTCCTCAACCACTTTGATGACTTGAACCTCTGAAAGGCAAGAAGCCATTTCGATATACACATTTTTGGACATCACTCTTCACCATTGAAGGTGATATTTTTCTTTCCCGGATTAAGGAAAAATTCCCAGAGAAAGCCTCTCTACAAAAGAGTCTTGACAATACGGCAGTTTCTCCCCAAAAAAATTGTTTTCAATTAAGTCATCAGCACCTCAAAATTAGATTACATCACATGGCATTTCCCCGAAAAAGGTCTCGAAGGGAAGTATGATGTAACACCACCAAGCAAAAAGTAATCTCTCAAGAGGCTTGCTTTCCCCAGTAGGTCAACAAATGGCATCTCCATAGAGAAGTTTGCACACCTCTGTAGTTCAGACAAATGGTTCTCCTCAGCAAGTCTAACATCAAATATTTTTCCATCAAATGACGTCTCCCCAGTAAAGCTCGGTGAGAAGTTTGATGAAGACCGCTACAAATAGCATTCCTTGTATAAGGAGGAACTCGACAAGAAGAAACTAAGACCACTTCCATGGCTGAAGACCAGGATCGAGGGGAAGATTATTTCAAAAGAAAACTTAGACCAGTTCCATGGCTGAAGACCAAGATCGAAGGGAAGTTTATTTCAAAAGAAAACTAAGACCAGTTCCATGGCTGAAGACCAGGATCGAGGGAAAGTTTATTTCAAAAGAAAATTGAGACCAATTCCATGGCTAAAGACCAGGATCGAGGGGAAGTTTATTTCAAAAGAAACTAAGACCAGTTCCATGGCTGAAGACCAGGATCGAGGGGAAATTTTACCCTTTTCTAAGTAGCGTTAGTTAGTAAAAGAAGATGGATGAGCAAATCAGCTACCATTTACAACCACAATCAAAATTTCGAGTATTCCGATATTTAATCCTCTTTTACCTTGAATGTCTGAACGTCTTGGCCATTCATACCTTCAGGTCCAAGAAGATTAAATAGGGGCATCTATCATACCCTAAATTTTGACCACAAGACTTTCCATCATTGTGCAAATCATCACCATAATATGGATGTACCTTCATGCCTCATCAATCCTCTCAAAGATTGTTGAGCATCCACTTCAACCAAGAATTAGGGTTTTGGACCCTCTCACAGTACTCAGACAAAGGATCAATCAAGAATGGACATGATCCTCAACTTGTCAAACCTCTCAAACATCCATGAAGGATCAAGCGGTCTCCCACATTAAGAATTAAGTATGAAAATTCAACATCTCAAGGTGATCAAGCCTCAAGATCATCAGTGTCACCAAATTAGGGTTTTGGTCGACCAAGGCCTCCGGAGAGAAATTTTCATCTGGGCATGAGCAAATACTTCAAGGCATGGTCCAAGAAGCTGAAAGGGACCTCATAGACCCAATCACAAGTTCAAAATAGCCTCAGGGGATGCATTCATAAAAAATCAGGAATTAGGGTTTCTTGACATAATTCACCCCTAAGTTGACTTTTGAAGTAAGGCATGAGCCAAGACCTCAAGAAGTGTTTTGAAGACCTCCAATAAATCATATTGATCCATTTACAAGATTGGATTGATTCAAAGAGCTTGGTTCATAAGCAATGCAAGGATTCAAATTCATCTGGACCAACTAGGGTTTTCTGATGAAAAGTCAATTGTACCTTTGATTTTTGACCAAGACATGATCCCAAACCTTGGGACATGATTCAAGACACTCTAAAGCACCTATGGAATCCATAAATTAAGTTTGAATTAGGTCAAGAACTTGATTTCATAGAGGATCACAAAGTTTGAAATTCATCTGACAAAAAGTCAACTATGCCAAAATCAAGTTTGACTTTTTGAAATTCTTGACAAACATGGCTTTCCTAAGTCAAAAACAATGTTAACTTATGGTTTGGATCATCATCCATCAAGAAAAATCAAGAAAAGTGGGGTTACTTGAAAAAGGGGCAACCATAAGAAACTTGAATTTTCACTAAGTCATGAAAAAGTGATTTATACCCAACTTTGCAAGACCATAACTTGTGATCCAAGCAATCTTTTTCTTCCATTCAAAGCTCAGATGAAAGCTCTCATTACATACTTCAAGATTGTCAACTACAACAGATTCCAAATCGTCATGGATTTTGAGTTATGGATTGATCAAAATCACAAAAAATGGAAAATGACACTTTTTTCAACACTTAGTGATATTTTGGACAGAATCTGTTTTGCATTTTCACCAAATTTGAGGCCATTTTTCATTATGATCCAAGATGATTCAAGACCAAAGTTAAACATCAAAGTTGAAGTATGTTATAGGGGCTTTCCAAAAAGTACAAGAGCCTCCCATGGTTCAACTTGAGCAAGGAGTTATAAGTCTCCAAAAATGGCATTTTTCACCCTGCCCACACAAAGGCATGAAAACCAAATTTGTGCCACACGATTTTGTCACTCAAAGTTTTGCCAATTTGCCAACTTTTTCATCTTCCAAAAGCACAAAACATCTGATGACTCACTTGTTTCTTGATCAAGGAGTCATGAATTCAACACGGCATGTGCAAAACCATCATGACATGAACTTTGAAATTCAATTTTGGCAAGGTAACATCAATGCACTACATTGAGGTGTCATGAACCAGACCATAACACTCCAAGCCAGTCAAGATTAAAGTCCAAACTCTGAGCATTCAAACCTGCAGAATTGAATGGAGTTAAGATAAGAGAGTTTACTTGGCACTTTTGGATTATCCAAGTTAATGGCTATAAGCTACATGCCATGATCAGCCTCCAATCACTATTGCTCCCAAAACAAACTTCCTCTACTATAAATAGAGGTCATGTGTGACTGATCAAACCACCCCAAAACATCTGAATTTATGTTTTCTTTCACTTCACTCTCCAAAACCAGATTTTGCTTCTTTTTGAAGTAACTATCGAATTTTTCAAAAGAAAGCAAATCCATCAAAAACAAAAGTGTAGACACATCATATACATCCTATGTAAGTTGTCCAAACACTTCTCACCCATCTATAACCTCAGAATCACAAAGCTCCTAATCACCCTCAAGCCAACTTGCAGTTGAGGTACCACAACAAGTTCCAGGTTGTTTCAATCCATTACAAGCTTCCAAACACCTTACATAAGGTTCATTGAAGCTGTCCAGATCATCAAACAACATCTGTAACACCTCTAACACATAATTCGATTTCTTCTTGCAAGAGGTAATGCCGAACTCTCAAACTCTATGATTCATGCATCATAAATGTGTTTTCGAGTTACAAACATGTTTCTACACTTATATAGAGTGTTTCCCCTCAATTAATTGCTTTGTAGCTATTGTGTATAGGATTTCATAGTGTTTTTGTAGAAATTAGGATTCATGTGTTCATCATTTGATTTCTCACTCTACACTTAATATAAATGCAATTAATTTATATCACTGAGATCCTTGTTCAAAAACACACAACTTTCATGTTTTAAAAAGTCAAAACCATTACGTATTGAGAGAGATATGTGACGTTTTAAAAAACAGCCATGGAGGGAAGTCGCGAGGAAGAAGATGATCGTTGGCGCCATAATCTGAATTTTTTGAATTTTTGATCATTTTCTTAATTGATTTCAAAAATTAATTTCTCTCTCAATTTTTATCATTTTTTATTGGTTCTTTTTTTTTTTAAATTTCACAAAAATGTTAAAATATTTTATTCTACAAAAAAAATCAAATTTATATTATTTATTTAATATAGCTTGAATTTTTTTAAATAATTTCATTTTTCATTTGTTTTTAAACATTTTTAAATGAAATTTCCACCTTGATTTTTCAAATTCAAATGAATTCCAAGTTTTCATGTGATTAAACATGATTTTTCAAAACATTTTTCAAAGTTTACAACTTGTTTTTGAATATATTTGATATTTTATATCATTTTTTATTTAATTTCCTTTGAAAATTGTATTTTTTAAAATTAAAATTAGGGTTTTTTCTTAATTTTGATTTTTTTCAAACTTCATTTGAAACACTTTTGGGCCTCTAATAGAGTGTAAAACCCACCCCCTTTGTAAAATAAAAACTTTTGGGCCTCAGTCATTGTATAAGTCCCGACGCGATTTTCAAAATAAACGATGCGATCGTTATTTTTCATCTGGGCATCTCCTTGAGCTGTAAGCCCCAAATCTTGTATACAAATAACTTTTTGAGCCTCTATTAGAGTGTAAGACCCATTCCTTTTTGTACATAAATAATTTGGGCCTCAGTCATTGTATAAGTCCCTATGTGGTTTTCAAAATCATGGCGCGATCGTCGCCTTTTCAAATAAATCATATGGGCCTCTCCTTGAGTATAAGACCCATTTTTATTTCTTTACAAACACTTTTGGGCCTCTATTAGAGTGTAAGACCCAACCCCTCTTTGTACAAAAATAATTGTGGGCCCCTACTATAGTATAAGTCCCACAACGTCTATCGGTGTCGCAGTAAGTCATCTGGGCCTCTCCTTGAGTATAAGCCCTAATTTTTGTACATAAACTTTGTTTTTAACAATAAAAACCTCCATGGGCCTCTCCTTGAGTTGTAAACCCCATACCTCTATTTTCAAAATCATCTGTCTGTTTTTTAAACTGGTACTAAGAGGGGCATTATTTCCGGTGAAACTGCTCTTAGACCTCTTGGGCCTCTCTTTAAGTTATAAGCCCCAAACTTTATTTTCTTTTTAAACAAACTTATTTTAATTCAAATTCAAACTCAAAGTTTCCTCAAAACTTTCTTCAATTTCTTGAAACCCTAATCAATCATACAGTTGTAGTCAATACAACAGATCACTATACACTTGGGCCTCCTCTCAGAGTGTAAGTCCCAACATCTTTTTCAATTTAATGCATATTTGTTTATATACCTGTCAATTTATTTATCTGTATATACTTGTGCATATTTGTTTAGAGTTTCCCCAACAGTTAGGTCTACACTTAGGCCAAACCAGAGGTTACTTTCAACTTAGTCAAAACTAGTTCCCTCATAGAAAATTCCCTATACAGTTTGCCTCCTCTTGGGCTTATTCAATAAGGAATAGAGAAAGGCATTATTCCTGGTGAAACTTTTCTCAAGACTGTCAAAACATAGAAATATATATGTATACAAGAAATTCAAATCCCCAGAGAGGATTAATTCCCAGTGAAACCTCTTTTGAATTTCTTCAAACCTTAGAACTGTTCAACAAAGAAAGGACTAATTCCCGGTGAAACCTTTCTTGAACTCTTCTTAGGCTTGAACCCACAGGCTTCCTAGAAGTATCCCTAGCCTTCTCTTGGGCTTAGTACATGAACCAACAGGCTTCTTAAAAGTTCCCCAACCTTCTCTTGGGCTTAGTAGAAGGACCCAAAGGCCCCCTAAAGGCATACGATAGAAATTAGTCATCTCTACTAGTTCAACCCCCAGGAGAGTCAAAATTCCAGAATATCAGACCATTCTAAGGTTTGAGCTTCATCCCTTAGACCAACAGCCTCCTCTTGGGCATTATACAAAGACCCCTCTCTACACCAGAGCCTACCATTTGTTGAGAGACTTGGACAGTCTCAGCTTCCTCTTGGGCTTCATTCAAGTAGACTTGGAAAGTCTCATCTCCTCTTGGATCTCACACAGAGACCCTCAAGTTTCCTAAAAGCATAGGAAAAACCCTGATCATTTTGTCAATGCACCAGTCTCCAACAGAGTTTAAACCTCTAAAGATTTTCAAACTCATCTTAAAATCCCCTCTGACCCCCCAACAAGGCTTAACTTTCACCTTAGAAATCCCCAGTCAAGGTCAATTTACCATCAACAAATCCCCAGTAGAATCAAAGCCTCATGATCACTGATACTTCAACTCTTCTCTGATTCCTAGCAAGAGTAAACCCTTTGGATTCCCCAATACAATTTGGACATGCTCTTGGATTTCAATAATCCTCAGTAAGAGATAGCCTCCTCTTAGGCTTCATATAAGAATTTTCCCGAATCAGCCTCAATCTTGGGCTTTGGTACAAGACAGATAAAACCCTCCTCAGTGGAGTCATTTTCTTTTAGCTTCAACCTTGGGCCTTGATCAAGGCATACAAAAATCAACATCCCCTCAGATGACACTATGACTCCTCTCTGCATGAGGATATTCCCTCTCTACATCACACATCAAAACAAACAATCGAAACCTTTTTCCAGATAATTGCTATAAATGGCACACTTGTTGATTCAAAATCCAAGTTGAAGTCCTTCCTTTACCCTGGCTAAAATTCATCTTTCATCTAACAGCTATAAGTGGCAAGCCTCTGGATCCCTAACATCCAAGCCAATGTCCATCTCTTAGCATGAAAGATTCATAAGGAAAAAGTGGCATTGCTCTACACTGAGTTAAAGCTTTCTTCCTTCATGACATCTCTCTTATAAAGGAAACTATGGCATTACAGGATTCTACATATACCAGTTAAAATAATTTCCCTTATAATCAAATGCCCAATATTTTGTGATGAATAGGTGCGATATGTCCCTTTAGAGATGACAAATTCTCTCTCTCTCAGTCACCCTTTTAGCTTCAATCTTGGGCTTCAAACAAGACACAAATACTCAGCTAGCTTCAATCTTGGGCTTTAAACAAGACACCAAACATATATTTCCCCCCATAGAATAGGAGGAACTACGATTCCTTTGATTTCCCAAATCTCTTTATGGGAATACGTAGGCATAAGATTGTGAAATCTTAGCGAGCACACAAATCAAAAAATCTTAGGTCCAGTACCTTCCCAAAAATAACGGATAACCCAAAAACCACAAAACCATTCTCTCAATTCTCCCAAAGGAGAAACTTTCCCAAGCCACAACAGATAAACACGAGAAAGCATTTTAAGTTAACACAAAACATGCAATAAAAGGTTCCTATGGATTTACATAGATACACTAGGTGTTAATAGCTTCCCTTTGTAAAACCAGACCCCGATCCCCGGTCTCTTAGCATTTGTTAAAGAAAACATTTGCGTGCAAGGTTAGTTTTAGATATCTTCCCTTTCCTTTCCAGCTTCATAGGATAAATACAGAAATCAGAATATAGCACCCAAATCCCAATACCGTGGTAGGGTGGTCGTGTCACCGACAAAAATCGTACGCTACACCCAGACGAAGATGTAATGTACCTAAAAATGAAAGATTGCGATGAACCGTTACTAAATGAAGAGCCAGAGCCAGGATCCCAATTGGGGCAATCATTGTTACACCTCAGGGTACCCATATTCCTTTCACCGCCAGATTGACATTCAAGTGTACAAACAATGAGGCTAAATACGAAGCTTGCATCATGGGTCTCAAAGAAGCTATCGACTTAAGGATAAAGAACTTGGATGTGTATGGACACTCAGCCCTAGTTATAAATTAGATCAAAGGAGATTGGAACACATATCAATTGGGATTGAATCCTTACAAAGACTACGCGGGAAGGTTGTTAACCTTCTTTAACAAGATTGATTTTGATCACATTTCTCGTGAAGAGAACAACATGGCTGATGCACTAGCTACCCTATCCTCCATGATTAGTGTGAATCGATGAAACGACGTACCCAAGATTGACATAATGTGCCTTGATAGGTCTGCTTACATATTTGCGGTTGAAGTAGTCATAGATGACAAACCATGGTATCATGATATCAAATGCTTCCTTCAAAGAAAAGAATACTCGCCTGGGGCATCAAGAAAAGATAGGAAGACTCTCAGAAGACTGGCAGACAACTTCTTCCTGAATAATGATGTGCTCTACAAAAGAAACTTTGACATGGTTTTGCTCAGATGCGTGGACAGACACGAAGCAAACATTCTGGTGAAAGAGATTCTTGAAGGCTCCTTTGGCACTCATGCCAATGGGCATACAATGGCAAAAAAGATTCTAAGAGAATGATATTATTAGCTAACAATGGAATCTGATTGTTACAAGAATATGAGGAAGTGTCACAAATGTTAGATATACGCCGACAAAATTCATGTACCGCCAACGCATCTCAAAGTTCTTTCTTCTCCATGGCATTTTTCTATATGGGGAATCGACATGATTGGCATGATTGAACCTAAAGCCTCAAATGGACATCGGTTCATCCTGGTAGCCATTGATTACTTCTCCAAATGGGTCAAAGCAGTATCATACACCAATGTGACCAGACAAGTGGTGGTCCGATTTATTAAGAACAATCTCATATGTCGTTATGGTGTTCCAAGCCAGATCATTACTGATAATGGATCTAACCTGAACAACAAGATGATGAAAGAATTATGTGCTGGGTTCAAAATTGAACACAATAACTCATCCCCCTACCGGCATAAAATGAATGGAGCAGTAGAAGCAGCTAACAAAAATATCAAGAAGATCCTTTAGAAGATGGTCGTGACTTACAAAGATTGGCATAAGATGCTACCATTTGCTCTTCACGGTTATCGCACATCAGTCTGCACTTCAACAGGGGCAACCCCTTTCTCTCTAGTATATGGCATGTAAGCAGTGCTCTCTATAGAAGTAGAGATACCATCAATAAGAATCTTGATGGAAGCCAAGCTAACATAAGCTGAATGGTGTCAAAGTCGATGCGATCAATTGAACCTAATCGAAGGAAAAAGAATGACTGATTTATGCCATGGTCAGTTATATCAACAAAGAATGAAGAAATATTTTATCAAAAAGGTTCGACCTCAGGTATTCAGAAAAGACGACCTCGTGCTAAAAAAGATCCAATCATTTCTCATTGATTCCAGGGGCAAATGGGCTCCAAATTACGATGGCTCTGTAGCACCCCAAAAATTTCCCTTTCTTTTTCTAACTTTTTCTGGCTTATGTTCATATTCATCTGCATTTTTTATTAGGTCATAAATTCATAATCATGCATTTCATTAAGCTCCTAAGAAATTGGATCAAGGGTTTTTCTTGTTATTTGTGCTTGCCCTATTCCAAGGTGATTCAGTCGATTCCTACTTCAATCAAGTTGAAGCAAAGGTGGAATTCACATTATCATGAATATTTTCTTATTAAAAGGTTCACCAAGCTCCAAGGTTTTTCTCATTCAGAGGAGTCATCAGAAGCATAGGATCAGAATTTCATTGGCGTGAATCAGGGTTTGACTCATTCTCAGTTTAAGTCATCTTCTTCAAGATTTATCAGTGTACATCAAGGGTTTCCTTAGGGAATTGTTCTTGTGATGAGATCATTGGTCGTAAAGGCAAGATATCTTGTGGATAAGATCGTAAAGCATTGGGTTATGGTGCAAGAGATTAAGTTGTGGATCCATTATTGTGGTTAGGGGAATTATTGTTCTTTCGGTTGCCTATCGCTTGTTGCTGGGGATTCATTGAGAATTCAAGTTTAATTTGGATTTAAAAGTCTAATTTGGAATCAAAGATGTCCAATTGGTCAAGTGTTTTAGGCATATAGAGTGTGAAAAGGATCCATGTGGATTACTTGGAAATCAAGATACAAGTCCATTAAACCATATCCAAACCTCTAACCATATCCATATTCAATTCATTATCCATATACAATTCATTCAAATAACCATTGTCCATTTCAATATCCATTTGTCATACCCTAAATTTTGACCACTAAAATTTCTCATCATTGTGAAAATCATCATCACAATATGGATGAACCATCATACCTCATTAGTCTCCCCAAAGATGGGTGATCATTCACTACAATCAAGCCTAGGGTTTCAAGCCCTCTCAGAGCCTTTAGACAAAGGATCAATCAAGGAATGAAATGATCTTCAACTTGTCTAACCTCTCAAACACCCACAAAGGATCAAGAGGACTCCCACATCAAGAATCAAGCACAAGGTTGTAACATTTCAAGTGGATTAAGCCTCAAGATTGCCAGTGTCACCAAATTAGGGTTTTGGTCGACTAGGGCCTCCAGGTGGAAATTTTCCTCTGGACATGAGCCATTGCCTCAAAACATGATCTAAAATTCTCCAAGGGACCTCATGGAACCAATCATCAAGTCAATTTAGCCTCAGGGGATGCATTTACCAGAAATCAGGAATTAGGGTTTCTTGACCTAATTCACCCCTAAGTTGACTTTTGGGACAAAACATCAGCCAAGACCTCAAAACATGATTTGAGGGTGTCCAATAAACCACATTGATCCATTTGCAACAATGGATTGATTCAAGAAGCTTGATCAACAAGTTTCATTTTCATCTGGACCACAATTAGGGTTTTGAGGAAAAAGTCAACTGTATCTTTGACTTTTGACCCAGGCATGCTCCCAGACCTTGTGACATGATTCAATACACCCAATAACACCCATGGAACATGTCCACCAAGTTTGATTTAGGTCAAGGACTTGATTTCATAGAGGACCGCAAAGTTTAGAATTCATTGACAAAAAGTCAACTGCGCACAAAAAGTCAAAGTTTGACTTTTTGAGATTTTTCACAAATATGGTTCCTTGACCCTAAAATGATGTTAATGTGTGATTTGAATCATCATTCATCAAGAAAAATCAAAGAAAGTGGGATAACTTGTAAAAGGGGTAACCATAAAAACTTAGAATTTTTCTAAGTTATGAAACAAAGTGGCTAGGGTACCAACTTTCAAGGATCATAACTTGAGATCCAAGCAACCATTTTGGATGATCCAAAGATGGATTTATAGATCTCATGGCATACTTTAAAAGTGTCAACTACACCTCATTCCAATTCATCATGGATTTTGAGTTATGGTTGGATCAAAATGGCTGAAAACCTAAAATTGACATTTTTCAACACTTAGTCAAAATCTGCCTTGTAATTTCAGCAAGAATGTCCCAACTTCAAGGATGTTTTTCTCCATGATCCAAGTTGAACCAAGTCTAGGGTCAAACATCAAAGTTGAAGTATGTCATCTCCTAGAAAGCCCATTTATCATTCTTGAGCAGAAAGTTATGATCTCTGCAAAAGGCATTAATAAAACAGAATTTTCATGACAGCTTTTAGGACAGATTTGATCACACAAGTTCAAGGTCATTTTTTACAACTTTAAAAGTCTTATCTTCACAAACCTTGAACATCAAAGTTGAAGTACGTTATCTCAGCTTTCCAGAAAGTTGTAGAACGTCCATTTATCATACTCGAGCAGGAAGTTATGGATTTTACAATAAGGCTTGCTGCAGCTGATTTTTTCAGGACAAATTTGCACATTTCTTATGCCACACGAATTTTCAAGCCTTGCCACCATTTTGGACACATCTGAGGATCAAATCCAAGGGGGATGATCTGATCCATAAGCCTCCCAAGTCCAAGATTCCACAAGTAGCATGCCAAACCTAGAAAACCCTAAAAGAGGAACAAAACTCCAATTTTGGTTTAGAGCATTTAATGGATGCTTAGAGGTGGCATGAACTAAGCTTCCTCTAACTGAATTCAGTCAAGACTCATCCTAGAACAAGAGAACGAGCAGCCTGTGCCCTAACCTATAGTCAATGGCTAGAGGAGACTTGGATTCTCATTGATCAACATTTGCCAAACCTCTGCTGCAGTTGCCATTCACTATTGCTTCCAAAACAAACTTGTTCTACTATAAATAGAGCTCATTTGGGCTCAGTTTGAGTACACCAAAGCCATCAAACAGATGCTTTCCTCAAAATCACTTTCTCTAGGCAAAAATACCTTCTTTAGCAAGGTAATTATGAGTTTTTGAGTTAGAGAGCATTTCCATCACAACTCATGGTCTAAACACATCCAATATGTCATATCTAAGCTGTCCAAACTCTCATAAGTGAGCTGTAACACCAAAATCACAAAGTCACCTCTCAAAACCTCAAAATTGGACTTTTTTACATTTTTCAAGCCATATCTTGATTCAGTCACTTTCCAAACCAGATAAAGCCTCAAACACACTCCAAATATCATCCTTAAACTGTCCCAAATGGTCCCCCCATCTGGAACACCATTTGAGAGAGTTGGCATTTTGGCCACTTTTGCCCATTTTCCAAGAAAGAGCTCAAACTTGCTCTAGAGGTTTACAGCTGATTCCAACCATCCTAAAAGCTTCTAAGATGTCATTTGAGGGTGTCCAAAGCATCAAATCATTTCTGGAACAAAACACTTGGTAGGTTGCACAAAATCTCCAAAAAAGACGTAAGCATCACAACTTGAATTCTTTGAATCATGCTTTCCTTTGATGTCCACATACATGCATCATATTGAACAATTCTTGAATTAAAAATGTAGTCCTTAATGTGTATGTTGTGATCCTCCTATTGTTTGCACTTTAACATGTTTATATGTGGAGTTTATGTTGTTTTAAAATCCAGGTCCAGTTCTGGTTTTTTGCTTCGTGCATTCTGTACATTAAGTTTCAGTCTGTATGAGTGATACCATTGGATTCCTTGCGAAAAATCAGTCAAGATAGGTTCTTACGGATTTGAATTTCGTTATAAATTGAGAGAGTTATTAGTGTTGGAAGTTTGATGAGAAAAGATGTTGGAAATTAACATGCAGTTCTGGTTTTTTGCTTCGTGCATTCTGTAAATTAAGTTTCAGTATGTATGAGTAATACCATTGGATTCCTTGCGGAAAAATCAGTCAATATTGGTTCTTACAGATTTTAATTTCTTTAAAAATTAAAAGAGTTATGCGTGTTGGAAGTTTAACGAGAAAAGATGTCGAAAACTAAACAGAAGTTCTGGTTTTTTGCCTTGTACATTATGTACATTAAGTTTCAGTATGTATAGGTGATACCATTGGATTCCTTACGAAAAATTGCTCAAGATAGGTTCTTACGTATTTTAATTTCGTTAAAAATTGAGAGAGTTATGAGTGTTTGAAGTTTGATAAAAAAAAGTGTTGAAAACTAAAGTTTCAGTTCTGGGTTTTGCCCCATAAGAGATGTCGAAGATGATATTGTGACATCTTTCCTCTTTTTCTTACTTTATTTTCAAAACTCAACCAATTCTTTCACATAGCAAAAATCATCATTTTCCAATTTTGTTTTACACACTTCTTATTCATACTCCATAATATTTTAATCCACAAAAAATCACAAAAAAAATTTATTATTTGATATATTTTTAATATATTCAAAAATATTGTTTTAAATTGTTTTAAATGCTTTTAAAATGATTTCTTTTTCTTGACTTTTAAAACCAAAATTATTTTAAATATTCATGTGGATAAAATACTTTTTTATAAACCTTAATCATTGTTTATAACATGATTAATGATTTTATTTGATATTTTTATCATTTTTTACTTGATTTTTCTTTGAAAAATGCCTTTAAAAAATGAAATTGGGGTTTCTTTGATTTTCACCCTAACAAATCTTTTTCAAACACTTTTGGGCCTCTAATAGAGTGTAAGACCCAACCCTTTTTGTACATAAATAATTTGGGCCTCAGTTATTGTATAAGTCCTGATACGTTAAAAATCTCGGCGCGATCGCCAATTTTCAAACAAAAAAAGACCATTGGGCCTCTCCTTGAGCTGTAAGCCCCATCTTGTTGTACAAAAATACTCTTGGCCCTCTAATAGAGTGTAAGATCCAACCCCTTTTTAAAAAAAAAAACAAATCATTTTTGGGTCTCAGTGTATTGTATAAGTCCCGATACAGTTAGAAATTTCGGCGCGATCGTCGCCTTTTCAACAAAAAACACTGGGCTTCTCCTTGAGCTATAAGACCTATCTTATTATTTTTTTTTAAATACTTTTGGGCCTCTAATAGAGTGTAAGACCCAAACCCTTTTGTAAATAAACCAATTGTGGGCCTCACTTATTGTATAAGTCCCTCTGTACATTTTCAAAACAACGGCGCGATCGTCACCTTTTCACAAAATCATCTGGGCCTCTCCTTGAGCTATAAGACCCACTCTTTTTCTTTAAATCTTCTGGGCCTCTTGAGAGAGTGTAAGACCCATCTCTTTGTACAGAAAACCTTTTTGGGCCTCAGTCACTTGTATAAGTCCCTGTACAAATTCAAAACCACAGTACGATCACTGTGGAAACTTGGGCCTCTCCTTGAGTTGTAAGCCCCAACCTCTTTTCAAAATACTTTCTCCTTTGATTTTGAACTATACTGTTATTTTCAATTTTTCTTTGTTGAACAACTAACAAAACAGCACGGAAGCTCTACAACCGAGTAAGTGTTTACATACTTTCTTTATCCGCTTTCATACATATAACTATATTGTGGGAAGCTGCGCATGGTTTGTATTCTTTCATAAACTCTTATATACTTGTCATATATCAACTGTGTATTACTAGTATACCTATTTAGAGTTTCCCGGCAAATACGTCTAGAATTGGGTAAAGCCTTGTCGATCGCCCTTGAATACAAACAAAACTAGATCCCCATAGGTTTCTAGATACAGTCTTCCCTCCTCTTGGGGTTAAACAATATGGAACAGAGAAAGGAAGTATTCTCGGTGAGCCTTTTCTTAGACTGTAACCCTAGAAATTGTCAAAGGAATTCAACTACCCGGAGTTGATCTATTCTCTGTGAATGACATCTCTTGAATTCCTCAAACCCGGAACTCTCACTAAATGATCTATTCTTTGTGAATAGCATTTCTTGAACTTTCCCGGCTTGGGACCCACGGGCTTCTTAAAAACATCCCCGCCTCCTTTTGGGCATTGTACAAGGACCCTTCGGCTTCTTAGAAGTTTTTACAGCCTCCTCTTAGGCTTTGTATAATGATTCTTCCTCAGCGAAGATAGCCTCCTCTTGGGCTTCATACAAATTGTCCCGCCGACTTCTTAAAAGTTTTTCCCGCCTTCTCTTGGGCTTTGTACAAATTGTCCCGACAACTTCTTAAAGGTATAGGAACATAAATTAGTCATCTTAATAGAGTAGTCTTTCAAAGGAGTCTAGATCTTCATCCCGTAAACGTATTTTCTCTTGGGCATAGTACAGAAGATAAAACTCTAGACTTGGACAGTCTAATCCCCTTGAGTCTCGAAGACATTCTCAAGTTCTCTTCTAAACGTAGGAAGAAACCCAACCTCTCTCAGGAGAGCGCTTTACTTGGACCTGCCTAGGGATTTCAATAATCCTCAGCAGTAAGATAGCCTTCTCTCGGGCTTTGTACAATGATTCCCCCAGCGGAGCTAACCTTTTCAGACTCTCTTGTTGAGTATAAAAGACTCTTTTGTTGAGTAAATCTCCCTTTAGCCTCAATCTCGGGCTTCGTACGAGACAGAAAACCACTCTCTTGTTGAGTATAAAAGACTCTCTTGTTGAGTCAAATCACCTCTTCGGACTCTCTTGTTGAGTAAATCTCCTTTTAGCCTCAATCTCGGGCTTTGTACGAGATAGCAAAACACTCTCTTGTTGAGTATAAAAGATTCTCTTGTTGAGTCACCCTTTAGCCTCCGTCTTGGGCTTTGTACAAGACACATATAAAACACTCTCTTGTTGAGTATAAAAGATTCTCTTGTTGAGTCACCCTTTTAGCCTCCATCTTGGGCTTTGTACAAGACACATATAAAACACTCTCTTGTTGAGTATAAAAGATTCTCTTGTTGAGTCACCCTTTAGCCTCCATCTTGGGCTTTATACAAGATACATATACCCCTCTCCTCAGCGGAGTCAAAATCAGTTTTAGCCTCAATCTTGGGCTTTGTACAAGACAGAAAGAACATTTTCCCCGAAAAAGTCAACCTTTCAGCCTCCTCTTAGGCTTTGTATAAAGAAATCCCCTGTCGAGTCAATCAACCTTTTAGCATCAAATCATGCTTTGCTCACAACATTCAAACATCAACAACTCCTCTTTAGAGATGACAAATTCCCTCTCAGTCAGGAACCCTTTAGCTTCATATCTTGGGCTTTGAACAAGATACAAATAAACCCTTTAGCTTCATATCTTGGGCTTTGAACAAGATACAAAAATACCTTTCGCTTCATATCTTGGGCTTTGAACAAGATACAAATCGCCTTTCAGCTTCATCTCTTGGGCTTTGAACAAGACACCAAAACACCTTTTTCCTCCCATAGAATAGGAGGAACTACGATCGCTCTAATTTCCCTGTTTCGGTAAACGGGAATACGTAGGCAAAAGATTGCAAAATATTAGCGAGCATACCACATCAAAAACCTCAGGTCCCACACACTAATCAAAAACATGAAACCCAGCACCCTACCAAAAGCCTCACAAATAGTCCAGCCACTGTATTTTTTTTCCTTACCAAAATAACCAGAGAGAGACCCACGTCTTAACCGCATCTGTAAACCAACAGTCATCAGTTTAAACTTAGTATGCAAGCAAGGTTAGTTGGAGACATCTATTTCCCTTCCTTAATCAGCTTAATTTATTAAAAAATGAATCGAACTGTAGTACCTCCAGAGCGATTGTGCTTAAAAACCACGTCCAAAATCGCTCGCTACAGAAAAATGGCGCCCACCGTGGGGCCAGGGGAATCTTGTCCCTCCCATCTCTCTGGGTGAAACCTTGGAAAAAAATTCCACGAAAAAATGGCGACCACAGTGGGAGCCGAAGTAAGATCTATTCGTCCCCATTTTCCATAGAAAAAATGGCGACCACAGTGGGAGGAAAT
This sequence comes from Lathyrus tuberosus, assembly GCA_022829125.1. NCBI lineage: Eukaryota > Viridiplantae > Streptophyta > Magnoliopsida > Fabales > Fabaceae > Lathyrus > Lathyrus tuberosus. The sequence continues at coordinate 4,855,912 of JALAZF010000305.1, forward strand.
GACTTTTCTTCCATCTCTTGGGTGAAACACGAGTTCACAAAATGCCGAAGAATGGCGACTTCACTGGGGACAACATTGCTAGGATCTGTCCTCACTAGGATCTTAGGTCGAAACCTTTAAGTTGGGAAAATGCCATAGAATGGCGACTCTGCCGGGGAGCCATTTTCTGTTAGGATCATAGGACTTATAGCTCTTAAAAGGTCTAGGATGTTAGGACAAATATATATACTGCTTTTCCTAATTGATATCCGTGTTTATTTTTCTGCTAATGGGAATGCGTGTGATTCCGCATGTGGAAAGATTGAGTATACACCTAAGATAAGTGATGGCATTAAACGGGTAATCTTACAGGGAGTGACTCCCAAATAAGAGATCCCGATCGACCATCAACCTCAGTGGAGACTCCCTTTGCAGATACATTGCATATACGACTTCGGTTGTTGAAAGTAGTGTGGTCGATTGGGTTATCTGAGAAGCTGAGGAGTTAGTAGACTAAAACCATTTTTGTAGTGCGGAAGCTATCGGAAATAGATGTCACGCGATACTACCCTCATTTGAGATTACTCTAAGATACATCACCTAGCACGGTTCCCGGCCCGCTGATGTTATCTCGAAAGGAATCAATGATTTTGAGAGACAGGTACAAAAATCACCAGTATAAACCTTTGGGGATGGGTAGAGCATTGACTTCATGACACCGACCCTTTGACCCCATGTTTTTTCTATGTTTTTGTGTGCTGCATTCATGCATTCATTTAAAAAACATTAAACAAAGAAAAACTTTCTCTTCTAGTCTCTCCTTTTCAAATTAAACTAAGACAATGATTGCAAATGTCAGAGAAAAAGATTGCGCTCATGGATTTCGGTATAAGGAAAACTCACAAGTACACCTTCAAGGTACCAAAACTAGAGGATTTAAGAGGATTAGCAAGGATGATCACTAACCCCGATGCTTTCAGAGCTAAGTACGGAGGACTGCTGTCTCTATTAAGGGTCCAAGTAATTGAAGGAATCCTGGCTATGCTCATTCAGTTCTACGATCCGGACTATCACTATTTCACATTCCCGGATTATCAACTAGCACCAACACTGGAGGAGTACTCTCACCTGACTGACTTACCTATTACTGATCAAGCTCCCTTTTTTGGACTGGAAGAAATTCCAAAGGATCAGACCATTGCAAGAGCTATCTATTTGGACGAGTCAGAAGTCAGGACCCACATGACCACTAAGGGTGGAATCCTAGGTTTACCTGCCCAGTTCTTAATAAAGAAGGCTCTATACTTCGCCAGTATAAGGAACGTTACTGCTTTTGAAAGCATCTTTGTTCTACTCACCTACGGGTTATTTCTGTTTCCGAACATTGATAACTTCGTGGATATCAACGCCATTAAGGTTTTTCTCATTGGAAACCCTGTGCCAACCTTGCTCGCGGATGCTTATCACTCTGTACACCTAAGGAATTTGTACAGCGGAGGAATGATCACATGTTGTGTACCCCTGCTATACAAATGGTTCACTTCCCATTTACCTAAGTCTTCCGCTTTTTGGGATCATAAGAGTGCTTTACGTTGGTCGCAGAGAATCATGTCTCTTACCAACTCTAACATCGATTGGTGCAATAGGATCTATGACGGGATCAGGATCGTTGACCGTTGTGGAAATTTTCCTAACGTACCCCTCATAGGAACTAAAGGAGGAATCAATTATCATCCAATTTTAGTTCGTCGTCAATTTGGATACCCGATGAGACATGTCTCACAAAATGTTCATCTGGAAGGTCTTTTCTTCAAAGAAGGAGAAAATCACAGGGCACTAAAGACAGAGATAGTGCACGCTTGGAAACATGTTCATAAGAAAGGACGAGAGTCTCTGGGAAAACCAGACTGTGTCTCGGTGGAACTTTATCTCCACTGGGTACAAATTAGAGCTCTCAAGCTGAGGATGCCTTACCCTCGTCACGGAGTTCTTCCGCTAAAGGAATATGTCATGCACTTTATCTCTGATACGGAGAAACTTCAGGTTACTCTCAACAAAGTTCAACAGGAGAGGAAGTCTTGGAAGAACAAGTACTGCATTCTCAATGTGGAGTGTAACAAGATGCAACAATTGCTAAAGGAAAAGGATGCTCTGATCGAGATTTTAGAGCAACATGCTATGGAGAATCAAGAAGACCAGAGGAATTTGCTCGCTCCTTTCACTTGGCAAAGGAATGACAACCCGACAACGGCCCAAAAGCCCCGGTCAAAGAAAAGGAAAGTACCAGAACCAGTACCTGAGCTCTCCTCAGAGAGGACTCAGGACTCATTAGCTTAGATTTCCTTTTTTCAGCACTTTGTAATCTATTGTATTTCCATTTCCGCAATCTTTGAATTCAATAAAACGGGGTTTCCCCACTGTTTGATATTTGCAATCCAATTGTCGAAGTTTATTTTGATTAAACAAAAAAACACATAAATATCATTGCATATCATTCATCATTCTCACGTAAGCACTTTCTTCTTACCTGCGAATCTCACGTTTGTGTCTCGATTCTAGAGTCAAACTGTCTCATTCGTACAATACTCGGGCCAATAGACAAAAGAAAATAAGTGAACTCGAGGAAGAGAATAGAGAGCTGAGAGAAGAAATCAATGCTCTAAAGGAGGATTTAAGGAAACTTCAAGGTGACATGCAATCCCTGGCAACAGCTCAGGGGCAACAACAGCAGACTGTGATCTCACAAATCACATCTACACCTATTGTGGAGACATATGATCCTCGATACAACATGCCTAAGGGTCGGCCCTAGGGCATGCCTTTCAATTTTATCCCTGAAGGATACATTTCGCCGGTCATGGAAAACCCAGAAACCGCAGCAGGGACAACCGTTGGGCTTGAAGGTTACAAACTTCGGGAAGGTGAAGAAGGAAGAGGAATGACAGCAACTCCTGAAGGTTACAAACTTCGGGAAGGCGAAGACAGAAGAGGGATGACAGCGACTCCTGAAGGTTACAAACTTCAGGATAAGGGAGCACCAAGAGTCACTGCCGAAATGACTATACCACCACCTGTGGTACATACTGTCCCGGGAGGACAAATTCCACAAATACGTTCTGTTGGAAACATAAGTATGGATGACAGAATGAAGGAATTCCAGGAGCAATTCCTAGAGATGCAGAAAGAACTGCAAGCTCTTCGCGGTCAGGATCTATTTGGAAAGGACGTCGCAGACCTTTGTTTGGTCCCCGATGTGCAAGTTCTGCCCAAGTTCAAAGCGCCCGAATTTGAAAAATACAAGGGCAACTATTGCCCTCAAAGTCATTTGATGATGTAAGCTCGGAGAATGTCAGCACAGACAAAGAATCAACAGCTGCTGATCCACTATTTCCAAAATAGTTTAACCGATGTCGCGCTCAAATGGTACATGGGATTAAACCGCACTAAGATCGTCACTTTCAGAGATCTTGGCACTGACTTCGTTCAGCAATACAAATATAACTTGGACATGGCACCCGACAGAGATCAACTCAGATCAATGTCACAAAAGGACAAGGAAACCTTTAAGGAATATGCTCAGAGATGGCGCGAGATTGCCGCTCAGATTAGTCCACCTCTTGAGGAAAAAGAGATGACAAAAATATTCTTAAAGACCTTGAGCTCATTTTACTATGAAAGAATGGTCGCCAGTGCGCCCAGTGACTTCACAGAAATGGTAGGCATGGGAGTTCGTCTCGAAGAAGCAGTTCGAGAAGGACATCTGGTCAAAGATACCGGACCATCAAGCAGTACAAAAAGATACGATAGTGCTCTCCCTAAGAAAAAAGAGCAGGATATTGGGAATATCTCTCTCGAAAAGCAAAGGCGACGGTACCAACCAGTAGCAGCTGTTACACCTGCTATCAACCCTGCGTCTGTTCCTACGTATCAACCTTAGGTTGCTCAAAGCCAACCGAATTAACAACAATTTCAGGAAAGGACACAACTGCCTTTTCAGCAGGCTCGTCCTCCATACAACAACAACCATATAACGCGGCCACCAGGGTTTGACCCAATACCCATGTTGTACGCAGAACTGTTTCCATTACTGTTAGCCAAGGGGCACGTCCAGACCAGGTCTCCTTTTGCAATACCGGAGAGTTCGCCTTTTTGGTTTAAAGCGGATCAGACATGCCCTTACCATCAAGGAGGACCAGGGCATAACATAGAAAACTGTCTCAGTTTCAAATCCGATGTCCAAAAGCTCGTCAGGAGTGGGGTCTTATCCTTCAAGGATACAAATCCTAATGTTCTCACAAACCCGCTGCCTCAACACGAGAAAGCTGCAGTCAATTTGATAGAGGGAGAGTCTAACCACAACTATCAAATTCATGATGTACTCTTATTGAGGGCCAACCTAGTCAAGATGCATTGCAGACAGAGCGGGTACGACCATGTGCTGCCTCATAATTATCACCAGTATGATATCTGCTCTAAAGACAATCAAGGATGTTCTGTGGTGCAATCAGCTCTACGGGAACAATTGGATCTCGGATGGATCCAGGAACACCGAATCTGTGGGGTCAACATGACCTATACGAATTCCAACATCATTCAGAATCACAATATTCTAGCAATGAATGTCAACTTGGTTGCGATGCACTCGCGGCAAAGTCAACACTACGATCTGCCACAGCATGATTACAAGGCCTGTCTGATCTGCTCAACAAACAATCAGGGATGCTCTTTTGTACAAGAGGCCCTCCAATGTCAGATGGATCTTGGATGGATTCAGGATTACCATGATAGGAATCATTATCATATTAATATGATTCAGATCTTTGATGTTCGCCTAATGAATACCAGCTTGGTGGAGTTACATGCTAAGCAGGTCCAGCTCGGTTTCCTGGCATCACATGATTATCAAAGCTGTAAAGCGGGTTGTGAAAACGATCAAGGTTGTGCCCTTGTCCAGAAAACACTTCAACACTTGTTGAACCACTGGTGGCTTCCGATCTATATGGATGAAGACACCCAGCAAGTTAGTGTCACTAACGGGAACCCTACTAGATGCCCAAGTCAGGATGTTAGATCAATGGAAACCGATCTGGTAAGGTTACACTGTATTCAACGCAGACGTGGCCGGGTGCCACCACACAACTATGAGCGCTGCAGAGTTTGCTCAGAAGATAATCAAGGATGCTACCTTGTGCGAGCAGCCCTTCAAATTCGGTTGGACTGTAAAGAGATTCAGCCATAGTCAAGTTCTGGGTCAATCTACTTGATGCCAGACTATTTCGCTGACCAAATCAAAGACATCGTCGTAATCTCTGATCATAAGAGGAGTAAAGATGTTTGTGCCATCATCCCTCTACTTGACGAATCAAAAGCTCCTAATCAGGAACGGATTGAAATTACTTACGATGGTCAGAAAAATCATAAGGTTCCCATAGTTGTCTATCTACCGGGACCATTACCGTATGAATCAACTAAGGTTATCCCTTACAAGTACGATGCAACAACAATTGAGAATGGAAAGGAAACTCCATTACCCTCCGTCGTGAATATTGCAGACATCAGTCGAGTAACACGGAGCGGTCGGATCTTCAACCGAGGAGTTGGAGAACCCAGCAAAGAAAAGGAACCTCAAACAGAAGTTCCTAATTCGCCAGTCGGTCAATCCAGTGATCCCGACCTTTCAAAGAACCCTGATGAGATGCTGAAGCTCATCCAGAAGAGTGAGTATAACATTGTTGATCAGCTGTTGCAAACTCCTTCAAAAATCTCAGTGTTATCTCTTTTACTCAGTTCCGAAGCTCACAGGGAGGCTCTACAGAAAGTCTTAGAGCAGGCCTTTGTGGAACAGGATGTAACAATCCAACAATTTGATAGCATTATCTCCAACATCACTTCCTGTAATAACTTGGGATTCAGTGATGAAGAATTACTGAAAGAGGGTGGCCGTCATAACATGGCGCTCAATATTACAGTTAACTGTCAGGACGATGCTTTAGCCAGCGTACTAGTAGACACAGGGTCATCCCTGAATGTTATGCCGAAGTCTACTTTGATGCAACTATCATACCAAGGATCTTTGATGAGAGCCAGTGAGGTCGTCGTCAAAGTATTCGATGGATCCAGAAAAATGGTTATCGACTAAGTTGACCTTCCCATAACTATCGGTCCTCACACTTTCCAAGTCACTTTCCAGGTCATGGACATCCGGGCAACATACAGTTGCTTGTTAGGAAGACCTTGGATACATCAGGTTGGGGCGGTCACTTCAACGCTTCACCAGAAGCTAAAGTTCGTCAAGAACGACCAACTCGTCACAGTCTGTGGAGAGCAAGCCTTGATCGTGAGTAACTTATCATCATCCACTGTTATAGAACCAGGAGGGGTAATCAGAACCCAGTTCCAGGCACTTTCGCTACACAATGACAATCAATCCGAAAGAGGAACATCGATTTCCTCGTACAAAGACGCTCTCAAAGTGATCGAGAGTAACAATGCAAAAGGATGGGGGCAGCTTATCATTCCCACTGATAACAAAACAAAGAAGGGTCTCGGTTTTTCTTCAACCTGTACCCAGACTGCTACTAACGATGAAAGTTTTCATCCCATTCAGGACTTCTTCCGTAGTGGAGGTTTCCTTCACCCAGTGTCTCAAGAAGTACATACCATCAATGAAGGTGATTCCTCCAATACCGAGGAAGAATGGAAGTCCTATATCAACGAGGACGGTTATATGTCTCAAGACAAAACGTATTCTTCATTTTGTTATCCCGCACATAGTCCGAGATTTATACCAAGGTCAAACGTCAAAATGATATACGGAGATTGTGATTCGGAAGGATGCCGTGCTCCACCAAACTCATTGGAGGAGGACACTCTGATGAAAGACAACTTTGACCACGACTATTATGGCCCGATGGATGGCCTGCTTATCTGGCAGCCGTACCCAGGAGACTCGGGGCAAGAGAGTCAGCCGAACGACGAAAATCAGTTAAGCATCATTGAAAAGAATACCTGCGTCCCCACCATGTCATGGGACCAACACTCTGGATATTCTGAAAATACTCAGCATGACGATGAATTTGCAAAGTTTGCAGGGCTAGAGTTCATCAATTACGCTTTTCCTGAGGTCAACGTCATTGAAAGAGATGACTCCTCCAGTTCCAAAGAAGTATGGGACACCCTGCGACAGCCAAGTGGCAAATAGGACTTTATGGTCAAGTACACCGCTCCCGAAAGCTCTCGTATCTGGCTTGAAGACATCCAGCCAACTGGATGGGGAGATATACCTGAGAGTACGAATACTGTGCAAAATACAGCTGAGGAATCCTCCTACGACAACTCTGCCTGGGAAACGGATTCCAATGATCCTGCTCCACCATAAATCTGAAGACAAGCCAAGGAAAAAGGTACCAGACTTTGTGATTCACCGAGGGGTTCGCCGCCAATGGGTTGCAGTCAACGTTCCGAAAGTCGTTCATAAGTCGAAGTAATTTCTGTCTTTATCTTAACCTTTCACCCTGCCCAAGTGAAACGGATGTTTTGATAGGGCTCACTTTCTGTAAATGTATCTCTTCGCTTTGCCCAAAGCGACAGAGTTTTGTTTTATAGGGTTGTAGTTTCAAGAATCGACTGATCATAAATAAAGTAACGTCATTCTGTAATTCCAGCATCTATTGTTGTTTTCTCTTTTTGCTTTTCTAGAAAATGGTAATCCTAAAAAAAAATTCAGAATAATAAAAAAAACAAGCATTGTTCAAAAACACTGCACACACTCTCGGATTCTCTCTATCTCTTCTAAAATAAATCATCACGTCTTGCAGACTGCTTGTTTTAAACCCCGTTGAAACACGCGATCAAATGCCTTCTCCCAAATTTGAATTCCCGATATTCGAGGCTGAAGAAGAAAATGACAAAGAAATTCTAGAAGAGATCTCCCGACTACTCAGACAAGAGGAAAGGTCCATTGAACCCTACAAAGAGCCGTTGGAAACGGTCAACTTGGGTTCAGAAGAAGAGAGAAAAGAAGTCAAGATTGGGGCACTGCTTAGTCTAATTGTCAAAGAAAGTTTGATAAAGCTTCTTAAAGAATTTCCTGATGTATTCGCTTGTTCCTATAAGGACATGCCAGGGTTGGATACCAGCATCGTGGAACATCATCTACCATTGAAATTAGAATGTCCGCCAGTAAAACAAAGGTTGAGACGGACTCATCCAGACATGGCCATCAAAATCAAAGAGGAAGTACAGAAATAGATCAACGCTGGTTTTCTCGCTACATCGGAATATCCTCAATGGCTAGCCAACATTGTTCCAGTTTTGAAGAAGGACGGAAAGGTCAGGATGTGTGTAAACTACAGAGATTTGAACAAGGCAAGTCCAAATGACGACTTTCCCTTACCACACATTGACATGCTGGTAGACAGTACATCAAAGTTCCAAGTTTTCTCTTTCATCGATGGATTCTCGGGCTATAATCAAATCAAAATGGTGCCGAAAGACATGGAGAAAACTTCATTTATCACCACATGGGGCACCTTTTGCTACAAGGTGATGCCGTTCGGTTTGAAGAATGCCGGGGCAACCTATCAAAGGGCCATGACAACTCTATTTCATGACATGATACACATGGAAATCGAGGTATATGTCTATGATATGATTGCCAAATCAAAAACAGAGAATGAACACGTTGAGCATCTGTCAAAATTGTTCGAACGTCTAAGAAAATTCAAACTCTGTTTGAATCCTAACAAGTGAACATTCGGTGTTTGTTCAGGGAAACTATTAGGGTTCATTGTCAGCCAGAAAGGAATTGAGGTTGATCCTGACAAAGTCAAGACCATTCAAGAAATGCCTTCTCCAAAGACTGAAAAACAAGTCAGAGAATTTTTGGGACGTCTGAACTACATTTCCAGATTTATATTCCTCATGACTGCGACATGTGCGCTAATCTTCAAATTACTAAAAAAGAATCAGGACTGTGTTTGGACAGAAGAATGTCAAACCGCCTTCGACAGTATCAAGGAATACCTATTGAACCCACTGATTATATCACCTCCAGTGGAAGGAAGACCACTGATCATTTACCTAATAGTCTTGGAAGACTCAATGGGTTGTGTGTTTGGCCAACAAGACAAAACCAAAAGGAAAGAGTCTGCCATCTACTATTTGAGCAAGAAGTTCACCGACTGTGAAACTCGATACACTATGCTCGAGAAAACTTGTTGTGCTCTGGCTTGGGCAGCCAAACGTCTTCGCCATTATATGATTCTTCACACTACTTGGTTAATCTTCAAAATGGATCCAATCAAGTACGTCTTTGAAAAACCTGCTCTCACGGGAAGGATTGCCCGTTGGCAAATGTTGTTATCGGAATACGACATCGAGTACAATGCTCAGAAAGTCGTTAAAGGAAGTGTTTTAGCCGATCATTTGGCTTATCAACCGATTGACAATCAAGAATTAATCGAGTTTGACTTCCCAGACGAAGATGTCATGTATTTGAAAATGAAAGATTGCGATGAATCGCTACCCAGTGAAGGGCCAGAACCAGGTTCCCAATGGGGACTAATCTTTGACGGAGCTGTCAATCATTATGGAAATGAAATTGGGGCAATCATCATAACACCTCAGGGTACCCACATTCCTTTCACCGCCCGACTGACGTTCAAGTGTATAAACAACGAGGCCGAATATGAAGCTTGGATGTATATGGCAATTCAGCCCTGGTTATCAATCAGATCAAAGGAGGTTGGAATACATACCAATAAGGACTGATTCCTTACAAAGACTATGTAAGAAGGTTGCTACCCTTCTTCAACAGAATCGAGTTTCATCACATCCCTCATAAGGAGAACCACATGGCTGATGCATTAGCCATTCTCTCTTCCATGATTAGTGTAGGTCAATGGAATGACATACCTAAGATCGACATAATACGCCTAGAACGGCCCGCTTACATCTTCACGATTGAAGCAGTCATAGACGACAGAACATGGTATCATGATATCAAATGCTTCCTTCAGAAACTGGAGTACCCACCTGGGGCATCCAGAAAAGATAGAAAAACCCTCAGAAGACTGTGTAATACCTCAAAATTTACCTTCATGTTTTCTCAACAAATTGGTCTATGCTTTATTCATTTGCATTCCATAGTAGGTCATAGATTGCATAGCATGCATTCAGCATAGGGCATGGGATCAAGGTGCTTGGTCCATATTCTCATGTCTCAAGCTTCAAGGTGGCTCATGGGGTTCATCATATCTTCTTAAGGTCAAGCATGGCAAAGGATTTCAAGTGGATCTTTTCCTCCTGATCAGAGGGACCAATTAGGGTTTGTGAATCAAAAGGACCTCTTGTTGAACATTGGGGATTCAAGCATGTTTTTATGGTTTCCATATGCTCACAAGTGTTCATGGATGGATATTTGGTTGATGGTTCATGGTGACGAATGTTCAGTGGATCAGTTGCTGGTGAAATAAGCAAAATTCAACTGTAAAGGAGAAAGTCAACTGTGGAATTTTGAGGTTCTTTTCATGGTTTTCAAGGTCTCACATCCTCATATGGTCTTCAATTGTCAAGATTCATGCCATTCTTCAAGAATCAAGAGTTTGTGCAAAAGTTACTAAATTTGGAAAATGACCTATAATGAAAAATTTCCATTTTTGGCAATTTTTCCACCACATTCAACTTGACTTTTCATCATCAAGGAAGCTCCAAATGAATTTTCCTCCAACATTAAAGTTGAAGATATTTCTCTCCCATTTCTAAAAAGTACTAGAACATCTCCATATCATTTGTGGAACTCTAGTTATGGTCAAAACAATGCAAGGTGTATTTCATGGATTTCTTATATGTCAAATTTTCCACCTTTTGCATTTTGGCACAATTGGACTTGTGATTGATCTTTTTGCTTCATGTTATATTACAACATCAAAATACAAGTCAACAAGATCATTTGTGGCCTTTGAATCAATTCATTCCATGCCATATTTCTCATTATTTTCACATTATTCAAAAATGCAAATTGATTCAAAACTTACAAACCAAGAAAGTGCAAGGCCCAAATTCAATTCACAGGTGATACATGAGTAAATTGGAGGTGAATCATGCTGGTGGCAAGGTTTTCTCACGTGTGAATTAGTGGTGGTGGTACAAAATGCATTTTTGCAATTTCACCCAAATCTCATTAACCAAGGTTCTAATCACTTCTTAATCCTAATCACTTCTTGTGTGCATTATGATCTATGATGTTCACTGATTATCCTGATCTATTTTATTTGAAGTTTGGATGTGTGAATTATGTGTAATGTGGATTTAAAGTTTTAGATCTAAACTTGTTTTTGTTCGATTCTCAATGTGTGTTTGCTGTTTGTTGAAATGGATTGGATATTTGAGATCCTTGTGTTTTTCTTGTCAAGATGGTGTACCTATATGCATTTTCTGGAGAATTTTTTACTGCAGCTCACCGGAGAGCCTGGCCGGAGCCCTAGCTCCGGCGGCTGGTAGAAGTTCAGTCCGGCGAAGGGATTTGATGAAGAAGACGAAATCACGTCCGTCCATTGCTTGATCCTACGTCCCTCATGCTTCCACGTGTTCTATTATTTTGTTTTTAATTTAAAGCTTGTGTGTATGCCATCCTACGCGTGCTACCGTGTGCCTTCAATCATGACCTTTGTTTTTAATTAATTTTTGAATTGGTGATGCAATGTGGCACGTTGATCTGATCATGTGGTTGAGAGAGTGACAGCACATTAAATGAATCATGTGCCAATCACGTGGGATGTATATGGTAGGCTGACTGTTTGTATGCGCGCGTGTGTTTTGGATTATGGTGTGCTTGGGGGATCTGGACCGTTGATCATGATTGCCTTTTGATCTTGTGGACTTGGTTTGATATGTTTTCACGCGTTGGATTGATCCTTTGGTTGATATTACATCTGAGGGTTGACTGGATCTATTGTTACTCCATTGACTTGCGCTATTGGACCTTTGGCGTTGGGCCTTTCTTCTTGCACCCCCCAGTTTAAGCCCATCTCATTTGCAACGTGTTTCTTCTGCTGATGGCACCCCCTTGGTTTATTTCATTTGCTTTATTTTATTTTTCATGTAGCATTTGCATTTTAATTTTTTAAAAATCATTTTATGCATCTAAAAATCATGACAAATCACGAAGTTTCTTTTTAGTTTTATAAATTTTTTCCATATTTTATTTTATTTTTGGCATCTGATTTAATTATTGCTTAATTTTCTCTTTTTAATTGTTTCACTTGCACACTTCAACTTGTTGAATTTCTTTCTCATCATCTATACATCATTTTCAATCCATTCTTTTTGAATTTGTTAGATAACATTCTGATTTGCATGAAAACATTTTTGTTTCATTTTTAAAACTTTTCCATATTGCATTTTGGTCCCTCTCTTTTGCATATTGATACATGTTTCTCACTTGATCCTTGCTTAATTGTTTGAATTGCTTAACTTGTGAATTTTTGTGAGATCTTTTAGCATGTGATTGTCTTCTGACCTATGTCATTTGAGTTTAAATTTCACAATTTTATAATGTCATTTGATGCATGTTTGATTTTTTGTTCTTAAGTGAATTATGCATGACTATATCTTGACACTTCTTTGCACAAGTTGACTTGCCATGTCCATTTGCTTGAGTTTCTTGCTGGCTCTTTGTATGTGCTTTTGATATAATGCCTACCCCTGGTTGAGGTCCTTTGAGACCAACTTTTTCAATTTGTGGATCATGTTTGAATCATGTTTGAGTATACCTAAGTGTTGGAACTTTGTCTTCTTTTTGTAATTTGCTTTGATGCATGTTTTGAAGTTGTTGATTGATGTTTGAACTTGTATGTTTTGACTTTGATCTTGGCATGATGCTAATGTGTATGCTATTGCCCTTTGGGTTCATTACTTGATTTTCATCTCACTTGATCATCGTGGTTTGAATTATGTGATGCATACCATCCCCTTTGCTTTGTAACTTCTTTGGTGCATAATATTGCATAATGTGAATCTCTTTTGCACATGTGAATTGATGATGATAATATGATGTAAGTTCTGGTCTTGTTTCATTTTCATCTTGCCTCCTTCATTTCACTTTGATATGAAATCCATGTGTGTTTAATTGTGCATTTAATTCAAGTATGTTAGCTTCCTTTCACGTTTAGCTTTGTATACTTGCTTGAATGGTTTTGCATTGATATTTGAGACATGATTGTTGATTTGAGTTGGACATTTATGAAATGATGTGCTTGCTGCCACTTATGGTATCTTATCTTTTCCTTCTCATTCTTCTTCTTTTCTTTCACTCTTTTTCATCCCATGAATCTCAAGACTTGTTTAAGTCTTGGATTCTCTCCCTTTAGAGCTACCTAGTCCAACTTAATTTTTGATTAAGCTTGGAGTAGGATTAGCATTAGGTTTTAGTTAGTCTTTTCTCCTAAACCTCACTAACCATAGGACATCCATGCATGATAACATTAGGACTCTTAGTCTCCCTTTAGAATTTCCTTTGCGTTTTCTCTCTTCTCATCTTCAAACAAAAGTAAAAAAACACTTAATAAAGGCAAAACAAACATTGTATTTAGGCCTTTCATGTAAGAATAAGATAGTGAGAGATCTTCTCTCATTTTCTTGGAATGTTTAGCGTGCGTCCCATTTCGGGTCGTTATGCGAGGCATTCGATCTTACATGAGGGACTTAAATACAATGTGCGTTACAAAACACAAAACAATCAAAACACTTCTTTTCTTAAAAAACTTCAAACAAACAGTAACGTATTTCCTTCGGGAATTCTCTTCTCATCTCGCTCACTCTCGACGTACGAACACGCTCCTACTCGTTCTCTTGCAAGACGGTAACGCCTAAGTCTCCATACAGTGAGCTGCAACACCTGAGCTAGAACGTAAGTCGTTCCCTAAAAAACACAATCCACCCCTAGTGAGGGGAACTACGTCGCTCTGATTCTCATGCTCCCGATGAGATACGTAGGCAGTGGGGTAGGGCCCATGCGAGCCCTTCTTTTATTTTCCCTACATTTGTTTCTTTTTCTCTCTCTTTTCCTTTTTTCTTTTCCCATTCCTTCCTTTTCCAGTAGCAGTGGAGCTCCAGACGACGACACCCTTTGATCGAGACAAGCAAGCGTGGATCCCATCGGGTACGATGGACGCGTGGGGGTGCTAATACCTTCCTCGTGCGTAACCGACTCCCGAACCCAGTTCTCTTGGTCGTAAGACCATGCTCTTTCCTTCCCCTCAGGTTTATGCGGTGTTCCTTTCCCTCTCTTGGGATAAATACACATTGCTGGCGACTCTGTTTCGGTGCCACTTTCGCGTTTGTACTAGGATGAAAATCCCGGGAGCGATAGACTGTCTGGGAACTTCTTCCTGAGTGGTGACACACTTTACAAGAGAAAATTTGACATGGTCTTGCTCCGATGTGTAGACAGGCCAGAAGCAAACATGCTGATAAAAGAAATTCATGAAGGATCCTCTGGCACTCATGCCAACGGACACACAATGGCGAGAAAAATTCTAAGAGCGGGGTACTATTGGTTGACAATGGAATCCAATTGCTACAAGTACATGAGGAGATGCCACAAGTGTCAGATATACTCAGACAAAATCCATGTACCGCCCATGCATCTCAAAGTTCTTTCTTCCCCATGGCCTTTTTCCATATGGGGAATCGACATGATTGGCATGATTAAGCCCAAGGCTTCAAATCGACATCGGTTCATCCAAGTAGCCATTGATTACTTCACCAAGTGGGTCGAACCAGCGTCATACGCCAATGTAACCCGACAAGTGGTGGTTCAATTTATCAAAAATAATCTCATCTGCCGTTATGGTGTTCCAAGCCAGATCATTACTGATAATGGGTCCAACTTAAACAATAAGATGATGAAGGAGTTGTGCGCTGAGTTCAAAATTGAACACCATAACTCATCTCCCTACCGACCTAAGATTAACGGAGCGGTAGAAGCGGCTAACAAGAACATCAAGAGGATCGTTCAAAAGATGGTTGTAACGTACAAAGATTGGCACGAGATGCTACCCTTTGCTCTTCACGGTTATCGCACATCTGTCCGCACTTCAACAGGGGTAACCCCTTTCTCTCTAGTATATGGCATGGAAGCAGTGCTCCCCATAGAGGTAGAGATCCCATCAATCCAGGTATTGATGGAAGCTAAGCTAACAGAAGCTGAGTGGTGTCAAAGTCGACACGATGAACTTAATCTGATCAAAGAAAAGTGAATAACGGCTCTATGTCACGGTCAACTGTATCAGCAAAGAATGAAGAAAGCGTTCGACAAAAAGGTCCGACCTCGTGTCTTCAGGAAAGGAGACCTAGTGCTCAAGAAGATACAATCATTTCTCACTGATTCTCGGGGCAAGTGGACTCCAAATTATGATGGCCCCTATGTGGTCAAGAAAGCATTCTCAGGCGGCGCCTTGAGACTCGCGACCATGGACGGAGAGGAATTTGCCTACCCCACGAATGTTGACGTAGTCAAGAAATACTTCGCCTAAAAAAAACAAAGTCTCGGTGGATTGAAAACCCGAAAGGGCGGTCCAGGAAAAAATTAGAGACATGACCAAAAATCATCCCGGTAGATTGGAAATCTCAAAGTACAATCCAGGCAAAAGTTAGGGATTCATGGCAAGTAACTACGTCCAATAAAGGGGCAAGTCCCTCAGCAGCAGTTACACCATCCATCAGAAATCTCGATCAAGGTCATCTTCGACAGAAGCTCAGGATACCCAGAATTCAAAGTTGGTAGAAGGATAGTGGTCGTTATGTTTCAACGTAGCCCTTTTCCCTATAAATTACCATTTTCTAACTTTGTATATACTCTTTGGAATCACGCGTTTGGCTGATTTCCATCCTATCAATAAAATTTGAGCCCTTGTACTTTTGTTTGTAATTATTATTTGTTTTAGCTTTACAGAACGACATTTTAACATGATTAACGATTCTTGAAATAAAACAAAATGAATTTACTGATTAAAAATTTTTCTGCTTTTAAAATAAAGATGGAAATTTCTTTTGACTGTTGAACATCAGAAGAACATCGGTCGCTTCTCCAAAAGTAATCAAACCTCAAAGTGCAGAATCAAAGTACTCCTTCTAAACCAAGACACCTGAATGAAGGATCAGCAATGTCAGATGCGAATGTTCCGTCCGACATCACCGGCAGAGTTCTTATCTCCTAAGCCCGACCAACGGTATTCCCCGTAGGAACTATCTCTCCAAAGCAAGGCAGAATTGTTATCTTGAACCGAAGATACTTTTCGTCCCTCGCAGTGGCCGAGTATCCAGTCATGTTCATCTTCTAAATCTGTATGTCGTGTCAATTTTTTCAGCATATACATACATACATACATCATGCATTATTATTTTACATGCATATTCATATCACATCACTATCACTCCAGACGTTCTTATCCCCTAGTGATAAAAGTCCTCTCAATTGAGTTGTCAGATCTTATCTCATCAGGAAGTGAATCATCTAGGTAATCTCTCTCCCGTTTATCTCTGGATTAGAGACGGTCCTTGACCACTTTGATAATTTGAACCTCTGAGAAACAAGAAAACTTTCAACAAATATCACTCTTCGCCATTGAAGATGGTATTTTCGCTTTCCCGGATTAAGGAAAATCCCCAGAGAAAGCCCCACAAAATTGGGGTACATCGTATGGCATTTCTCTGAAAAGACCTCGGGAAAGGTATAATGTAACACCCCCAAACGGAAACAGTCTCTCAAGAGACTCGCTTTCCCCTAGTAGAGTCGAAAAATGGCGTCTCCAAACAGAGAAGTTTGTGTACCTCTACAACTCAGACGAATGGGTTCCCCAGCAAGTCTGACATCAAAACTTTTTCCACTCAAATGGCATTTCCCAAGAAAATTCAGCGAGAAGTTTGAGGAAAACCGCTACAAATAGCGTCCCTTGTCAAGAAAGTTTATTGACAAAAGAAACTGAGACCAGTTCCTTAGTAGGAAACCAGGATTGAGGGGAAGTTCACATCAGAAACTAAGACCAGTTCCTTGGTAGGAAACCAGGATCGAGGGGAAGTTCACATCAGAAACTAAGACCAGTTCCTTGGTAGAAAACCAGGATCTAGGGGAAGTTTATTTCAGAAACTATGACCAATTCCTTGGATGAAGACCAGGATCGAGGGGAAGTTTCTACCTTTTCTAAAGCATCATTGCCTAGCAAAAGAAGATGGATGAGCAAACTGCTATTCATAACCACCGTCAAAATTTCGGGTATTCCGATATTTAATCCTCTTGCACCCCGAATGCCTGAATACCTTCGTCATTCACACCTTCGGGTCCAAGAAGATTAAATAGGGGCATCTGTCATACCCTAAATTTTGACCACTAAAATTTCCCATCATTGTGAAAATCATCATCACAATATGGATGAACCATCATACCTCATTAATCTCCCCAAAGATGGGTGATCATTCACTACAATCAAGCTTAAGGTTTCAAGCCCTCTCAGAGCCTTTAGACAAAGGATAAATCAAGGAATGACATGATCTTCAACTTGTCTAACCTCTCAAACACCCAAAAAGGATCAAGAGGACTCCCACATCAAGAATCAAGCACAAGGTTGTAACATTCCAAGTGGATCAAGCCTCAAGATCGCCAGTGCCATTGCCTCAAAACATGATCCAAAATGCTCCAAGGGACCTCATGGACCCAATCATCAAGTCAATTTAGCCTCAGGGGATGCATTTACCAGAAATCAGGAATTAGGGTTTCTTGACCTAATTCACCCCTAAGTTGACTTTTGGGACAAAACATGAGCCATGACCTCAAGACATGATTTGAGGGTCTCCAATAAACCACATTGATCCATTTGCAACAATTGATTGATTCAAGAAGCTTGATCAACAAGTTTCATTTTCATCTGGACCACAATTAGGGTTTTGAGGAAAAAGTCAACTGTATCTTTGACTTTTGACCCAGGCATGCTCCCAGACCTTGGGACATGATTCAATACACCCTATAACACCCATGGAACATGTCCACCAAGTTTGATTTAGGTCAAGGACTTGATTTCATAGAGGACCGCAAAGTTTAGAATTCATCTGACAAAAAGTCAACTGCGCACAAAAAGTCAAAGTTTGACTTTTTGAGATTTTTCACAAATATGGTTCCTTGACCCTAAAATGATGTTAATGTGTGATTTGAATCATCATTCATCAAGAAAAATCAAAGAAAGTGGGATAACTTGTAAAAGGGGTAACCATAAAAACTTAGAATTTTTCTAAGTTATGAAACAAAGTGGCTAGGGTACCAACTTTCAAGGATCATAACTTGAGATCCAAGCAACCATTTTGGATGATCCAAAGATGGATTTATAGATCTCATGGCATACTTTAAAAGTGTCAACTACACCTCATTCCAATTCATCATGGATTTTGAGTTATGGTTGGATCAAAATGGCTGAAAACCTAAAATTGACATTTTTTAACACTTAGTCAAAATCTGCCTTGTAATTTCAGCAAGAATGTCCCAACTTCAAGGATGTGTTTCTCCATGATCCAAGTTGAACCAAGTCTAGGGTCAGACATCAAAGTTAAAGTATATCATCTCACCTTTCCAGAAAGTCCTAGAAAGCCCATTTATCATTCTTGAGCAGAAAGTTATGATCTCTGCAAAAGGCATTGATAAAACAGAATTTTCATGACAAATTTTAGGACATATTTGATCACACAAGTTCAAGGTCATTTTGGACGAATTTATAAGTCTTATCTTCACAAACCTTGAACATCAAAGTTGAAGTACGTCATCTCAGCTTTCCAGAAAGTTGTAGAACGTCCATTTATCATACTCGAGCAGGAAGTTATGGATTTTAAAATAATGCTTGCTGCAGCTGATTTTTTTAGGACAGATTTGCACATTTCTTGTGCCACACGAATTTTCAAGCCTTGCCACCATTTTGGACACATATGAGGATCAAATCCAAGGGGGGGTGATCTGATCCATAAGCCTCCCAAGTCCAAGATTCCACAAGTAGCACGCCAAACCTAGAAAACCCTAAAAGAGGGACAAAACTCCAATTTTGGTTTGGAGCATTTAATGGATGCTTAGAGGTGGCATGAACTGAGCTTCCTCTAACTGAATTCAGTCAAGACTCATCCAAGAACAAGGGAACCAGCAGCCTGTGCCCTAACCTTTAGTCAATGGCTAGAGGAGACTTGGATTCTCATTGATCAACATTTGCAAAACCTCTGCTGCAGTTGCCATTCACTATTGCTTCCAAAACAAGCTTGCTCAACTATAAATAGAACTCATTTGGGCTCAGTTTGAGTACACCAAAGCCATCAAACAGATGCTTTCCTCAAAATCAATTTCTCTAGGCAAAAAAACCTTCTTTAGCAAGGTAATTCTGAGTTTTTGAGTTAGAGAGCATTTCCATCACAACTCATGATCCAAACACATCCAATATGTCATATCTAAGCTGTCCAAACTCTCATAAGTGACCTGTAACACCAAAATCACAAAGTCACATCTCAAAACCTCAAAATTGGACTTTTTTGCATTTTTCAAGCCATGTCTTGATTCAGTCACTTTCCAAACCAGATAAAGCCTCAAACACACTCCAAATATCATCCTTGAACTGTCCCAAATGGTCCCCCCATCTGGAACACCATTTGAGAGAGTTGGCATTTTGGCCACTTTTGCCCATTTTGCAAGAAAGAGCTCAAACTTGCTCCAGAGGTTTTCAGCTAATTCCAACCATCCTAAAAGCTTCTAAGAGGTCATTTGAGGGTGTCCAAAGCATCAAATCATTTATGGAACAAAGCACTGGGTAGGTTACACAAAATCTCCAAAAAAGAGGTAAACATCACAACTTGAATTCTTTGAATCATGCTTTCCTTTGATGTCCATATACATGCATCATATTGAACAATTCTTGAAGCAAAAATGTATTCCTTAATGTGTATGTTGTGATCCTCCTACTGTTTTCACTTTAACATGTTTATATGTGGAGTTTTTGTTGTTTTAAAATCCATGCCCAGTTATGGTTTTTTGCTTCGTGCATTCTGTACATTAAGTTTCAATATGTATACGTGATACCATTGGATTCCTTGCGAAAAATCGGTCAAGATAGGTTCTTAAGGATTTTAATTTCGTTAAAAATTGAGAGAGTTATGAGTGTTGGAAGTTTGATGAGAAAAGATGTTGGAAATTAACATGCAGTTCTGGTTTTTTGCTTCGTGCATTCTGTACATTAAGTTTCAGTATGTATGAGTAATACCATTTGATTCCTTGCGAAAAATCGGTCAAGATAGGTTCTTACGGATTTTAATTTCGTTAAACATTGAAAGAGTTATGCGTGTTGGAAGTTTGACGAGAAATTAAAAGATGTCGAAAACTAAACAGCAGTTCTGGTTTTTTGTCTTGTGCGTTCTGTACATTAAGTTTCAGTATGTCTGAATGATACCATTGGATTCCTTATGAAAAATCGGTCAAGATAGGTTCTTACGGATTTTAATTTCGTTAAAAATTGAGAGAGTTATGAGTGTTTGAAGTTTGATAAAAAAGGTGTTGAAAACTAAAGTTTCAGTTCTGGTTTTTGCCCCATAAGAGATGTCGAAGATGATATTGTGACATCTTTCCTCTTTTTCTTACTTTATTTTCAAAACTCAACCAATTCTTTCACATAGCAAAAATCATCATTTTCCAATTTTGTTTTACACACTTCTTATTCATACTCCATAATATTTTAATCCACAAAAAATCACAAAAAAATATTATTATTCGATATATTTTTAATATATTCAAAAATATTGTTTTAAATTGTTTTAAATGCTTTTAAAATGATTTCTTTTTCTTGATTTTTAAAACCAAAATGATTTTAAATATTCATGTGGATAAAATACTTTTTTATAAACCTTAATCATTGTTTATAACATGATTAATGATTTTATTTGATATTTTTATCATTTTTTACTTGATTTTTCTTTGAAAAATGCCTTTAAAAAATGAAATTGGGGTTTCTTTGATTTTCACCCTAACAAATCTTTTTCAAACACTTTTGGGCCTCTAATAGAGTGTAAGACCCAGCCCTTTTTGTACATAAATAATTTGGGCCTCAGTTATTGTATAAGTCCAGATACGTTAAAAATCTCGGTGCGATCGCCAATTTTCAAACAAAAAAAGACCATTGGGCCTCTCCTTGAGCTGTAAGCCCCATCTTGTTGTACAAAAATACTCTTGGGCCTCTAATATAGTGTAAGACCCAACCCCTTTTTAAAAAAAAACCAAATCATTTTTGGGCCTCAGTGTATTGTATAAGTCCCGATACAGTTAGAAATTTCGGCGCGATAGTCGCCTTCTCAACAAAAAACACTGGGCTTCTCCTTGAGCTATAAGACCCATCTTATTGTTTTTTTAAAATACTTATGGGCCATTAATAGAGTGTAAGACCTAAACCCTTTTGTAAATAAACCAATTGTGGGCCTCACTTATTGTATAAGTCCCTCTGTACATTTTTAAAACAACGACGCGATCGTCACCTTTTCACAAAATCATCTGGTCCTCTCCTTGAGCTATAAGACCCACTATTTTTCTTTAAATCTTCGGGGCCTCTTGAGAGAGTGTAAGACCCATCTCTTTGTACAGAAAACCTTTTTGGGCCTCAGTCACTTGTATAAGTCCCTGTACAAATTCAAAACCACGGTACGATCACTGTGGAAACTTGGGCCTCTCCTTGAGCTGTAAGCCCCAACCTCTTTTCAAAATACTTTCTCCTTTGATTTTGAAATATACTATTGTTTTCAATTTTTCTTTGTTGAACAACTAACAAAACAACACGGAAGCTCTACAACTGAGTAAGTGTTTACATGCTTTCTTTATCCGCTTTCATACATATAACTGTATTGTGGGAAGCTGCGCATCGTTAGTATTCTTTCATAAACTCTTATATACTTGTCATATATCAAACGTGAATTACTAGTATAGCTATTTAGAGTTTCCCGGCAAATACGTCTAGAATTGGGTAAAGCCTTGTCGATCGCCCCTGAATACAAACAAAACTAGATCCCCATAGGTTTCCAGATACAGTCTTCCCTCCTCTTGGGGTTAAACAATATGGAACAGAGAAAGGCAGTATTCTCGGTGAACCTTTTCTCAGACTGTAACCCTAGAAATTGTCAAAGGAATTCTACTCCCCGGAGTTGATCTATTCTCTGTTAATGGCATCTCTTGAATTCCTCAAACCCGGAACTCTCACTGAATGATCTATTCTCTGTGAATAGCATTTCTTGAACTTTCCCGGCTTGGGACCCACGGGCTTCTTAAATTCATCCCCGCCTCCTCTTGGGCGTTGTATAAGGACCCTTCGGCTTCTTAGAAGTTTTTACAGCCTCCTCTTAAGCTTCGTATAATGATTCTTCCTTAGCGAAGATAGCCTCCTCTTGGGCTTTGTACAAATTGTCCCGCCGGCTTCTTAAAAGTTTTTCCCGCCTTCTCTTGGGCTTTGTACAAATTGTCCTGACGGCCTCTTAAAGGTATAGGAACAGAAATTAGTCATCTTAATAGAGCAGTCTTTCAAAGGAGTCTAGATCTTCATCCCGTAAACGTATTTTCTCTTGGGCATAGTACAGAAGATAAAACTCTAGACTTGGACAGTCTAATCCCCTTAAGTCTCGAAGACATTCTCAAGTTCTCTTCAAAATGTAGGAAGAAACCCAGCCTCTCTCAGGAGAGCGCTCTACTTGGACCTGCCTAGGGATTTCAATCATCCTCAGCAGTAAGATAGCCTTCTCTTGGGCTTTGTACAATGATTCCCCCCAGTGGAGCTAACCTTTTCAGACTCTCTTTTTTAGTATAAAAGACTCTCTTGTTGAGTCAATCTCCCTTTAGCCTCAATCTCGGGCTTCGTACGAGACAGAAAACCACTCTCTTATTGAGTATAAAAGACTCTCTTGTTGAGTCAAATCACCTCTTCAGACTCTCTTGTTGAGTTAATCACCTTTTAGCCTCAATCTCGGGCTTCGTACGAGACAACAAAACACTCTCTTGTTGAGTATAAAAGATTCTCTTGTTGAGTCACCCTTTAGCCTCCATCTTGGGCTTTGTACAAGACACGTATAAAACACTCTCTTGTTGAGTATAAAAGATTCTCTTGTTGAGTCACCCTTTTAGCCTCCGTCTTGGGCTTTGTACAAGACACATATAAAACACTCTCTTATTGAGTATAAAAGATTCTCTTGTTGAGTCACCCTTTAGCCTCCATCTTGGGCTTTATACAAGATACATATACCCCTCTCCTCAGCGGAGTCAAAATCAGTTTTAGCCTCAATCTTGGGCTTTGTACAAGACAGAAAGAACATTTTCCCCGGAAAAGTCAACCTTTCAGCCTCTTCTTAGGCTTTGTATAAAGAAATCCCATGTCGAGTCAATCAACCTTTTAGCATCAAATCATGCTTTACTCACAACATTCAAACATCAACAACTCCTCTTTAGAGATGACAAATTCCCTCTCGGTCAGGAACCCTTTAGCTTCATATCTTGGGCTTTGAACAAGATACAAATAAACCCTTTAGCTTCATATCTTGGGCTTTGAACAAGATACAAAAATACCTTTTGCTTCATATATTGGGCTTTGAACAAGATACAAATCACCTTTCAGCTTCATCTCTTGGGCTTTGAACAAGACACCAAAACACCTTTTTCCTCCCATAGAATAGGAGGAACTACGATCGCTCTGATTTCCCTGTTTCGTTAAACGGGAATACGTAGGCATAAGATTGCAAAATCTTAGCGAGCACACCACATCAAAAACCTCAGGTCCCACACACTAATCAAAAACATCAAACCTAGCACCCTACCAAAAGCCTCACAAATAGTCCAGCCACTGTATTTTTTTCCTTAACAAAATAACCAGAGAAAGACCCACATCTTAACCACATCTGTAAACCAACAGTCATTTGTTTAAACTCAGTATGCAAGTAGGGTTAGTTGGAGACATCTATTTCCCTTCCTTAATCAGCTTAATAGGATAAAAAATGAATCGAACTATAGTACCCCCAGAGCGATAGTGCTTAAGAACCACGTCCAAAATCGCTCGCTACACCATTTGAAAAAACCAATTAACCATTTATCCTTTTCACAAAATATATCCAAAATCCAAATTAAGTCAAAATCCAAGATATCCATTTGTGGATCCATTATCAAATCCATTTTAAAACCTATAACCAAGATCCAAGTTACTAAGCCAATTATCCATAGACCTATTCTATTTAAGTCAACGTCCATTTTAATCCAACAATGAATTCGTTCTCCAAATGATCCAAACCCAAAGTTAGTCAAAGTTAAAGGAGAAACATCAAAAAGAAGTTATTTTTAGAGATAAATCAAGATTTAGGACCATGACTACCTTTTAGAGAACGTGCCAAATAATGATGCAGTTGGGAGTAAGCTACAAAAAAAAAGGTCACAAGCCTTTTGTACAGAGTGGGGCAACTTTAAATGTCATGACTAAGCATTTATTATTTCTGCGGAGCAATAGTAGTGTAAAAATAAGTTCATAAAAGAAAGCATGTCGTAGAAAGTGCATTGTAAAAGGAAAATACATAACAACAAGGGTGCGCAGGAAATTTAACAGGAAAAAAGAAGGCCCAACGTGGAAATTACATCATAGCAGCATAACACAAGCCATTTCATATCAGTAAAAACAAAAACAAAACGCGGATGGAAAGGAAAATAACAAAGCATTTGAAATTGAAAATTCATTCTAACAGAAGTCCATAACAGAAAAATTCACTGAGAAAAATCAGTAAAAAAATTCACACAACAAATTCTCTAACAGAAAATGAGTCAAAAGCCTAAATTACCCTGCGAAAAATCCTGATATAAATTCAAACTGCATTTGATTCGAGGGGGAGAATATTTCTTCATCTTCTTGATTCTCTGCTCCAACCTTCATCAATTCTGCAATTCTCCATCAATCTTCAATAACCTTGATTCGCACCATAAGCTTCTCTAATTTTCACCAAATCATCAATACCAACTCTTCATCCACATCAACTGCATCTTCCTCTAAGATCTGCAAAAGGGTCAACAAGTCAATTGAAGAATTCTGCAGAACACATGATTCGAGCAAACAACAACAAGAACAGCGCATAATCAACAATAATTTTAGAGGTGGACTCAAACCACTGTTTAGCGAGCGGCATCGTCACAAAACAGATTGCACATTTTTCAGTAAGAATTCTAGATTCTTCTCAATCTGGAATAACAGAAGAAGCACAGGAAGAAGAAGTGAAGAAGCTGAGATTCAACAACAGTGAGGCATCGAATTGTACATGAATTTCATTGCGAGGTAAGCATCTATCTGTAGTTCATTTCTTCTTTTGATGGTATAGATTAGATTGAGTTTCGGTTTCGAGTTTTTTATGCAAGGAAGTGAGATCCGTGAACATTCTTTGAGGTGTTGAGTTTGAGTGCTTAGAGAGCGAGTGAGAATAGCCGCCGCCGACGTGAGGCGTGCCGGCGCAGCGATGAGCCTATGTTTTTCGATGAAAGATGTTGATTGAATGTAGCTGGCGCGTTGAAGGACGGTGAGTGAGATAAGAGCGTTGTGGTGAAGGAGTAGGCTCCTCGCGGCGAAGATATGGTGATTCTAGCAATGAGTTTTAAAGGAGAGTAGGTCACCGGCATTATTGACATGGCGTTTGGATCGGTAGTGAGGAGAGAGTAAAGGAGATTTGAGCAGAACATGATGAAGAAGATGCAATGCGGCTGAATGTAGTATGGTTTTTTCTGAGTTTCATTAGGATAAGACAAGCTAATTTGGATTGGACCTAAGAGCCTGCGCTATTATTTTTGCTATCCACACCCCAAAAATCTCCCTTGTACCCTCCTTGGCTTATGAACAAAGGATCTTTGGGACTAAGATAACTTGCACCACAAATTCTGTTTGCACCCTACCCGATCCTTACTGCTCCTAATTGTTTTTGTTTAGTTTTTAGTTAGATTCTAGATTTTAATTAGACTTTGGATTTTGCTTAGTTTTTAATTACTATTTATTTTAGAAATTAATTTGATTTGAATTGTTAATTACTTTTAATTTCGGTTTGGATTAACTGTTGGTTAATTTTTTAATTTGAATCTTTGGTTAATGTTGATTGCTTTGTTAATTTAGTAGAATTTTCTTACTAAACATGTGATCAATTTTCGTGTTAAATTTTGATTGAAATGTTTTGTCGATTTGGATATCAAATTTGATGCTAGTTTTTTATTAATATCGATGTTAATTTTTACTAGTGCTCTTGTCAATTTCTTGTAGATTGTTGATAGATTTTCTTGATGGTTGTTGATTAGTTTGATACCTGATGTAATTTTGATACATGCCTCAAGCTTGGTGCTTTGTCATGAGTTTCTCTGTGAGCGTAGTTTCGTGTCCGATTTCTCTTTGTGATTGAGTTGTCTCGTGTTTACTTGTGCTTCGTATTCACATGTTCCCTTAGGGATTCCTAGTCTGACTTAATTTCTGATTAAGTTTGGAGTAGGATATACATTAGGCTCTCAATTCAAGCATGATAACAATAGGTTACCTCCATCCTAATCCTAACCTTAGGGCCATTGTTGCATGATAACATGTAGGACCGAGTTTCCCTTAGACCTTCTGTGCGTCCTTCTCTCCTCTTTCTCTCGCCTCAGTGCGATCGAGATCCCGTCTTCTCGTAGTCTTGTGAACTATGGATGCTCTGATTCCTCATTCCCTAATGAGGATACGTAAGCACAAGGGTCCCAATCCTTGGCGAGCACACTAACAACTAACTTCCCTCTTCTCTCGCCCCCGTGCGATCGAGACCAACCAGTTAACCGAGTCTCATCTCTCGCCCCAGTGCGGTCGAGATCTTTTTTCCGTGGTCGTAGCCACGAATTACGGACGCTCTGGTTTCCTTATTCTCGTCTGAATGATGATACGTAGGCAGAGGACGGTGATGTCTTGGTGAATAATCTTCCCCCTTCACTCGTAGTCCTCTGAACTATGTTGACTTTGACTTTCCCATTGCACGAGGGAATACATAGGCCTAGCACGGCGAAGAACTATCGAGTTTCCTTTTGTTTTATTTCCCCTTCATTTCTGTTTAGCAGTAAAGTTTTAGATGACACACCCTTTGGTTAGATAACAAGCGTGGATCCCGTTGAGTACAACGGACACGAGGGGGTGCTAATACCTTCCTCTCGCGTAACCGACTCCTGAACCCGGACCATGGTTGTGATGACCATGTCTTCTCCCTTTTTGAGGTTTTCTTCGATTGTTTCCTTTCCCCAGTCGAGATAAATTATGTTTGGTGGCATCTCTTCTGTTTTTTTGCTGGTTGTTTTTCCCAGTTGCGACAACTGGCGACTCTACTAGGGAATCTGGTTCCCTATACGAGTCAATCCTAGCGTTTGTCTGTTTTTATTTCATTGGGTGTTACTTATGTGCATTTATTTGTTGTATATTACTGAATTTTACTGCATTTATTTGCATTTGATTACTGTTATCATATTGCTTTACTGTTGTTGTGTTGTTGGGTGGGATGATTCCATGAGAGATAAGCCTAATACCCAGGCTTGAGTATACACTTAGGATTAGAGTGGAGAGTAGTGTGGCTTGTGTGGCATTTGGCCATGTTTAGTTGACACGAAAAATCCACATTCAGACGAGGTTTTCTTTGGAGATGTTTTATCCTGCGCGTTGGGGCAGATGATAGGATGTTGACTTTGAGAGCTTATGACTCTGGAGACCGTTCATGGAAATTCAGTTGAGGCCTCCTCGATTGATTATGATGCCAAACCAGAAATGGTGACCGTATCATCGTTTTTCGACTTGAGAGCCTGTGACGCTGAGGACCTACTAGGATGTCGTCCAAGACTAGAACCCACGTGTGAGAGGGAATGGGTTTTTGCAGGAAACCTTGACCTTCAACTAACCCGGATTTCTGGTTCTCTTGTTAGTGTGAACTTATCAACCTGGTATTCTAATTATTTCGGTATTCTGGATTTCTGGTATTCTTGTCAGAGTGGAATTATGGTCCTTATTCAGTCAACAGCACAACAACAATTGTGAGCTTGTTGAATACCTTGATCCCATGTCTCTGCATCCATATCATCATAACATGTTTGCATACATGCTCTTTTATTTCCAAGGATTTTAGCTTTGGGTCTCGTAGTATGAGTATTCAATCTATTTCTTATGGTTCTTCTGTGTAAACTTGAATCAAAGAAGACAGACTCCTTGGAAATAATTGAACATGGCATTTGTATACGCTCACGCATGCATGCATTCATAGCAGGTATTCAAGGATGAAGATTCTTATTATGACTTGGTCTTCTCTCCAGAACTGCAAACCTGACTTCTCACCACTACGTAACTCGAAGCAACCAGAGGTGGATTATGGATCAGGTACAATCAGAATTGTCGGAAGTCCAGGCCCGTATGGCTCAGTTCATGGAAGTGATGCAAGGTATGGCTCAGTGTCAAGAAGAATTAAGGGTGCTTATCCACAAGGCTGCTGTTGTTATCCCAGAGGCTGGTAATGGGAATGTTGTTAGTGGTAATTCTATGGGCGGAGATGTGCATCCTCCACGTACTGGTCTTCCTCCACCCCCTCCTATGAGTCAATCAAGGAGAAAGACTACTAAGATTCCAGTTCCTCGACTACAGGTGGACAATCAGGATGAACAGTTTTACGATGCTGAGATGAGTTTTCCCACCGAGATAGACAAGAAGTTTTGTATGCTCGAGGAGAGAATGAAGGCTTTTGAGAGGCAGAGTGCTTTGGGTATGGACATGGCTGACTTGGGTTTGGTCCCGGGTGTGAAAATTCCTCCAAAGTTCAAGGTGCCTATTTTCGACAAGTACAATGGAACCACCTGTCCTAAGACTCACATTAAGGCATATTTTAGGAAAATGTCTGCATATTCGGATGATGAGAAGCTGCTGATGCATTTCTTTCAGGACAACCTAGCTAGGGTATCCTTATAGTGGTATATGCAACTAGAAAGGACTCATATACGCAGCTAGCAGGAACTTGCTGAAGCTTTCGTCAAGCACTACATATACAACACAGACATGACTCCTAACAGGACCCAGCTACAGAGTCTTACACAAAGACAAAATGAAAGATTCAAAGAGTATGCCTAGAGGTGGCGTGAATTGGCTTCTCGGGTTCAACCTCCTATGTTGGAGTGAGAACTCATTGACATGTTCATGGCTACGCTTCAGGGGCCTTATTATGAGAAACTGGTTGGGTGTTTGTCAGCTGGGTTTTCAGATCTTGTATCGGCAGGAGAAAGAGTCAAAAGCGGCATGAAAATGGGAAAGATTCAAGTTGTTGCTAGTTCCTCTGAAGATACAAAGAAACCTTATGTCGGGTTCCCCAAGAGGAAGGAGGGAGAAGCTAATGCTGTGTATATTCCACCTGCTGCTCAACAGCCTATTCAGTATCAGCAACCCTATGCTCCTCATCAGCAAAACTATCAACAACAAAGATAACAAAGATCAAGAAGGCCTGAGAGAAGGTTCGATCCCATCCATATTCCTCATAGTCAGCTGCTTACTTATTTGGTCGAAGGTTCTTTGGTTCAACTAAGGGAGGCCAAGCCTGTTCCCGACCCCATTCGTCCTGGTTATGATCTGGATGCTAGATGTGAGTATCACTCGGAAACACCGGGACATTCAATTGAAGATTGCAACGTGTTCAAGCACAAGATACAAGATCTGGTCGAATCAGAGGTCATCACATTCACTGCAGACGATCTGCACATCAATTGAAGCCTTCTTTCTTAAGTGAGCACTCAGAATCCAAGGATGTCGTTAGAAGCAATAAGTCTAGACGGAGTCAGGCCTCCTCATCAATGGCAATCATCTTCTTCTTTAATGCATTTTCATTTGTATTTTTCCTTGTTTGTTAATGCTCTGTTTGCATGTAAAAACTTGTTTGTTTTTAATGATGATCTTAATGCAATGAGTATGTTTTTCTTGAAGCATTTCATTTATGTTCGCTCATATAATATGTCTATGCATTGCAATACTAACTTTCTTGCTTAAACTCTTTGAGGGAGGATGACGAAATGAAAACGCAAGAATTTCTGGTCGTATGCTTTTGGGATAAAACCCTGCTGATGATGTACATGCATTGTTTCAAATCCCCAAAAACCGGAGATATAAGGGAGATAGACCCACGTTAACCCCTTTGAGCCTAGAAGTAGGTATTTCTTTTCATATGAAAAAACCCTCACAACCTTAACTAGGGGCAGGGTAGTTTACGGTTAATTTGACCTGGCGTTCAAATTTCAAGAGGAGTGTCCCATTCGGGGATCAATCACCTTTTATTCCTCACTCATCAGGAGGTCAAGGGACGTGAAACCACAATGGTTAACCCTCACCGACGACCAAGGAGTGAGGCAGTCACAACCCTTTCAAACATTTCAAACAAACCAGTGTCGCACAATTTTTTCAAAAAAAAGAAGAAAAAAAAAGAAAAAGCCCGTTAAGTCGATAACTTGAAAACAAGTGACTTAGGAAAAAGTTAGGGCATCCTGCTGGACTTCAAAATCAAAAAATGTAAAAGAATCAGTCCAGAAAAAATCAGGGAAAATAAAGAACGAAAACAAAAAGAAAGGATTACAAAAGAAAAATCCTTGATAAAGAACAAAGTCGTGTGACTACAGACACCAGAGACAAAAGCGGTGACTGCCACTCCGAAAACCTCGTGGGTCCTTTAACCATCACTCATACCATTCAATATATTTTTGAAAGGTGAGCGTTTGCGCCAAGTTAGATGAACGTAGGACTGGAGAACATCAAGGAGAATGGGTGGGTACAAACAAATTTTGAGCCATAAATCCTTTTTTCTCAAACTGTGAACCAAGTCACGTTACAACCCTCAAAAGTCCTATTTGAAGAAGGGTTTATTCCGAAGGCGTACTTCAACGAGATAGCATTCCTGACTCCCATGAGTTGTGCTAATAAGATTTTTGTTGGTCTTGCATGTGCATATTGTCTTCCATTCAAAAATCAATGTCGCATCCTAGCTAGTGACTCGTTCACAAGGTTTGGCGATATCTTTTCAATAAAAACTTCAAGATTAACATGTGTGTTGTATCAGGATTATCATTCTCATAATAAACATTTTTTGCTTGCATACATGTGCTTAAGCATCAAGTAAACTTACATAATGAACGTTAGTCGAGAAGCTTGATCCTACCAAAAGGAAATGCCTAAAAATTCTGAAGGACGGTCATGTCAAGAGGCATGTTGCTTAGAGACTCTGTAGTGCATGGGCTTTCCGAGTAAGCTCGTGATAAGATATATCTAATATGGGGCAGTCACTTCAAGAAAACTCTCTAGAGTTCAGCCAAACCAGGGCAGTCATGTCAAGATTTAGCAAATCTCTCCAAGAGCAGTTATTCTGGGGCATTCATACGAAGATCAGTCAGTCAGGGGCAAAGTCACTTCAAAGCTCGTATCGAGGCAGGCCACCTCAAGAGCATGAGAAGTTATCCTCTCCAGAAGATGGTTAATCAGAAACACCTCTTCAAATTTAAGAATACTGGGGCATGTATATCTCAAGTCATTACGAATTCTCTCAAGGAAAATTGCTTCATAAATTATGCAGTCTGGGGCAGTTACGTCGAGATCCGATAAATCTCTCCAAGAGTTTGAAGACCCTGGGGCATTTTAAATGCCAAGTTTTCTATAAAATCCGCTTTAGACGATTTCTTCCAGTATACCCTGTGGTCTGAGACAACATGAGAATTAAAGGAATCGTTGTTCGGTTATGATAATCAGTATGCAGTTGATCAGCAGAAGCATGAAACGCCAAAGTGGTTCCCGATACGGGGTTTCTCTTCCCCAGCAAGGTGGCAGAAAGTATCTTTTCCCAACAGGGTATTGGAATTTCTATTCTTCCCCAAGCAGAGGATCGTCATCAGGTAGAGAAGGGTTATTTATGAGGATTTTCTTATCCCCAATATTGTAGGAGGATTCCTCGTTCCCAGCCGCGTGAGATGATGGAATATTCCCAATCAATTTGAAGACGGGTAGAAGTCAGAGTGTTCTCTTCCTCAAAGGTCATATATGATAATTCAACGCAAGTTAAAGTCCAAGGGTTATTGGCATTCTCAGCAGTTCAAAGTCCAATCTTTGTTGGCATCTCCCCAACAGGGTTCGCAATTCAGTTTGCAGTTTCCCGATAGAGTTTGCAGCGCCAGTGGTTATTGGTAGTACAGTTGATTATCTTTCCATAGGAGATCAGATATCAGTGATCCCTTCCTCAGCGAAGTTACTTGATCCATTTTGCGCATTCCTCGGTGGAGTGTCTTCTCATTCTTGCATATAGTAATCATCATTACATTGCATCTACTAAAACGCGTAGCATTTCCAATCGATATGAAGCATTACGCCTTAGAAAAATTCAAACATGCATCGAAGCATAAGCCAACTTTGGTATCTTACACGAAAGCCAAGATCAACCCTCAATTAAAACAGTGATTCCATTCCTCCGAAGAGAACGTTACCCGTTCCAAACTCCAACCTCGGAGTTGATGTCTATTCTTTCCAACCTCAGAGTTGACGTGTATCCTTTTGTTTCCAACCTTAGAGTTGATGCAAATCTTTTTTATTACCAACCTCAGAGTTGACGTATACCTTTTGTCTCTAACCCCAGAGTTGATGTCTACCTTTTTCCCAACCTCATAATTGATGTCTTTCCTTTCAAACTCCAACCTTAGAGTTGACGCCTGTCTTTTCTCAACCTTAGAGTTGATGAACAATCCTTTTATCCCCAACCTCAGAGTTAATGTGTATCTTCTATCCCCAACCTCAGAGTTGACGCCTTTCTTCCCCAACCTCAGAGTTGACGCATGTTTTGTTCAACCTCAGAGTTGATGTCTACCTTTTTACCAACCTCAAAATTGATGTTTACCTTGTGATCCCCCAACCCCAGAGTTGACGACCAGTCCTGTTATTCCCAACCTTAGAGTTTATATCTAGCTTGTATTCCCAACCTGAGAGTTAACGTATATATTGTATCTCTAACCTCAGAGTTGACGCATATACCCTTTTCCCAACCTCAGAGTTGATGTCTTTCCTTTCAAACTCCAACCTCAGAGTTGATGTCTGTCTTGCTTATCCCCATCCTCAGAGTTGATATATATTCCTTTTCCTCAACCTCAGAGTTGATGTTCGTCTATCTTTTGGCCACAACCTCAAAGTTGACGCCTACCTTTTTCCCAACCTCAGAGTTGATGTCAAGTTTTTCTTAACCTCAGAGTTGATGTCTATCTTTCTCTCAACTTCAAAGTCTGTGTTTATCCAAGTTTTTCTCAACCCAAGGGTTGATGTCGACCAATATCTAGCCCCAACCTCAGGGTTGAAGTCTATATTTTTATTTCCAGTCTCAAAATCGATGTTTGCCTATCCCTTCTCCTCAACCTCATAGTTGATGTCATCTGTTTGTCTTCAACCTCAGAGTTGATGTATATTTTTCTCAACCTTAGAGTCGATGTCATCTTTTAATGCCATATGTTTTCCTCAACCTCAGAGTTGATGTTTACTAAGTTTTTCTCAACCTCAGAGTTGATGTATATCTTTTATCCTCACCCTCAAAGATGATGTTTATCCTATTCTTTCCCCAAACCTCAGAGTTGGCGTCTAGTTTTCTCCTCAACCTCAGAGTTGATGTTGCATTGTAGTTTTCAAACACTCAGTTATTCAAATTGACGTTCCTGTCACTGTCCTGACATCATACAATGTAATTTCCCAACCGTAGTGTAGACTACTAGCCTTTTAACTATCACATTGTTCTTTGCACAAAAAGTGGCATTCCCCAGTAGATCTTTCAATCAATTCCCAGGGTCGTAGATTCGTTGACTGTAACTTTGGTCAACCTTGCTATCCCCAGTGGATTCATATTCTCTTCAGGTCATAATTCCGTTGACTCTACTTCCTGTCAACTATTTCTGAATTCCAACTTTTGGTTGGTATCCTTGATGTAAGTCCGCCTTCGGCCGACAAACCTTTCTTATGTCGATGTGAGTCAGCCTTCGGTCGACATTCTTTTTAAGACTGCTTTCGAGTGGCATCTTTATCTTAAGTCCACCTTCGGCTGGCAATCACTCCATCTTTTCTCTCCCCACAGTTTGCAAATTTCTGGGTTCTTTTGTATTCAATCAACTTTCACCTCGAATGTCTGAAAGTCATTGCTATCATCCTTTCAGGTCCAAGTTGATTGAATAGGGGCAGCTGTAGCACCCCAAAATTTACCTTTTCTTTTTCTAACTTTTTCTGGCTTATGTTTGCATTCATCTGCATTTTCCATTAGGTCATAAATTCATAATCATGCATTTCGTTGAGCTCCTAAGACATGGGATCAAGGGTTTTTCTTGTTATTTATGCTTGACCTATTCCAAGGTGATTCGGTCGATTCCTACTTCAGTCAAGTTGAAGCAAAGGTGGAATTCACATTATCATGAATATCTTCTTATTCAAAGGTTCACCAGGCTCCAAGGTTTTTCTAATTCAGAGGAGTCATCAGAAGCATTGAGTCAGAATTTCATTGGTGTGAATCAGGGTTTGACTTCTTCTCAGTTCAAGTCATCTTCTTCAAGATTTATCAGTGTACATCAAGGGTTTCCTCATGGAATTGTTCTTGTGAAGAGATCAATTATCGTAAGGAAAGATATCTTGTGGATAAGATCGTAAAGCATTGGGTTATGGTGCAAGAGATCAAGTTGTGGATCCATTATTGTGGTCAGGGGCATTGTTGTTCTTTCGGTTGCCTATCACTTGTTGCTGGGGATTCATTGAGAATGCAAGTTTGATTTGGATTTAAAAGTTTGATTTGGGATCAAAGATGTCCAATTAGTCAAGTGTTTTAGGCATATAGAGTATGAAAAGGATCCATGTGGATTACTTGGAATTCAAAATACAAGTCCATTAAACCATATCCAAACCTCTATCCATATCCATATTCAAATCATTATCCATATACAATTCATTCAAATAACCATTGTCCATTTTGTTGCACCCCAAAATTTGCCCTCCTTACTTTAGTACTAACTGGCTTATGTTTCATTTCATTTTTGCATTATCATGTGTGCATATCATTGGTTCTTAGCATGGGGTCAAGGTGCCTGAGGCAAGTTCAAGAGGAGAAGATGTTCTTCAAAGGGTCAAGCAAGAGAGTTCAAGTGGATCACTCTCTCCTAACCAGTGCAGAAACTAGGGTTTTGAGATTCTTGGGTTTATTGCTCCAATGGGCAAGCTTCTTGGGTTTTTATCATCATCAAATGGCATATCCTATCTTTGTTGGAGAGGATACACATCATATTCAGAGGAATTTGGATTTGGAGACTGTGTTATTTCCTCCTAGACTGAGGGTACCAAAATTAGGGTTTGCTATAAAGTCAGTTTATTTCTAATTTTTTGGGCAAGACTTGATTCCATGGTATTCCTTGGGTCCCTAAGTATCTAGGAATGGAAGATTGTTCATCAGTTTGGTTTAGGAGAAGTTCAATTGGCCAATGGATTGGGAATCAGGAGAATTGGGGAAAAGTCAAAAGTGAGAGGGGAAGTCAAGTGTGAAATTTTGAGGTTCTCTTCAAGGTTTTCAAGGTCTCAAATCCTTATATGGCCTTCAAAAGACAAGTTTCATACCATTTATCAAGAATCAAGGGTTGGTGCAAAAGTTACTAAATATGGAAATGACCTATAATTTGAAAGTTTCCTTTTTGGGCAAGTCCTTACACTACATTCAACTTGACTTTTCATCATCAAGAAAGCTTCAAATAAATTTTCCTAAAACATGAAAGTTGAATATCTTTTTCTCCTCTTTCCAACAAGTACTAGTGGGTCTCCATATCATTTGTGAAACTCAAGTTATGGTCAAAAGAAGGCAAAGTGGTTTTTAGGGTTCCATTTTCACAACTTTTGCACTTTGGGACATATGGACCTATAATTAATTCCATTGCTTCAAGGTACATTCCAACATCAAAGTACAATCCCCAAGGAGAATTTTTGACCTTTGAATCAAGAAGTTTTATGGTTTATTCATCACTTATTCTCCATTATTTCAAATTGCCAAATTATTTAAAACTCATGAACCAAGGCATCTCAAGGCCCAATTTCAATTTAGGTGTGATTAGCAATTGTTGAGTAAGTGATCCATCATGAAATACTTGGATATCCATGCATGGAGTAGGGTGTATCTCACATTATTCAAATTTCCAAAATTGCCCAAAACTCATTAAGTGGAGAATTACCAAGGCCCAAATCATTATCAGTGGTTTAACCTAGCCTATTTAAACTCACTCATGCTAGGGTTGGAAAAGAGAACACGTGATTTTTTGGAGGAGAACAAAGCTTGAGCCCTAAAACTTTTCTTCATTGAAACTCACAATCTACAAGGGTTCTTCTAAAAGTTCTTCCACAATCTTCTTCCTGGGGATCCATAGAGCACAAACCAACCATCCTTTGGAGCTAAAAGCAAGGATACGTAGTGCATAGCCTCGGGTTAGTCATTCTTTTGATGATCATAGAACTCTTTTTTTAAACATACATATTGATGTGTGATGCCCACTGATCATTCTGATATGTTTATTTTTGAGATTGGACGTGTGGTTTGCTTGTATCGTAGGTTTCAAGTTTTGGGACCAAACTTTATTTCATTCGATCCTCATTATGTGTTGTTTGTTTGGAATTTTTGATGACATATTATTAATCCTCATTGAAATCTAGACAAAATGGTATATTCGTGTGCGTTTTCTGGGTGCTTTTAAGTTGCAGGTGGCCGTGGATGGTGGCAGGAACCCTAGCTCCGGCGGCTGGTGAGGGTTCCGGCGAAGGGAGAGGCTGGAGGTAGGAGAGATAATCATAGTCGTTCATGCTTTTGATCCAACAGTTCCTATGCTGCCACGTTTTTATTTTTTGAATTTTTATTTTAATGTTCATGTGTTTATTACCCCACGCTACTTACCGTGTGCCTCAAAATAATGTCCTCACATCACGTTTACTTTTGTTTTTGGTTGACTAATCTTGGGCGTTGAATGAATCATGTGGCCTATGTAATGCCAACACATTAAAATAAGCACGTGCCTCTCACGTTGTATTTTTTTATTTCTGAGCAATCATGTGGGTGCGTGCGTATCATTGTTGTGGTGGTTGGATGATCTGGTACGTTAATCTTGAATACATTTTATTTATGTTGACTGAATTTGATGCATTAGATGCATCCAATGGTGAGCATTAGGTCAACTGGCTGACTAGGGTCCATGCGTATTTCTTTTATTTTTATTTTTATTTTCTGATGGACTTTTTGATCTGGGCTGCTCTCCACACCCCCCTCTGAGCCCATTTGTTTATTTTAAACGTGCATGTGTTGCTATTCATACCCCCCACCCATTTTCTTCATTTTCATTTTTATTTTATCATTACATTTCATTTTTAATTTTTAAAAATATATAATTGCATCCAAAAATTCCCAAAAAAATCATGAAACATATTTGGCATTTTACAAAATTTTTAAAAATTTTATTTTATTATTTTATTTTATTTTAGCATCTGAAGTAAATATTTGGTTTATTTTCTGTTGAATTATTCATATCATGCATACTTAAACTTGTAGAATTTTGTTCTAATAGCATACAAAACCTTTAGAACTTATTCTTTTTGTATTATTTCACCAACACACTGAAATGCATTAAAATATTTTTCTCTCATTTTTAAAATCATCTCATATTGCATTTCAGTCCCTTTCTTTAGCACATTGAACCATATTTCTCATCTGAGTTTGCACAATTGTTTGAAGGACTTTTATTTTGAATTTTGGCATGAGTTTTGGACATGTTGTTTGCTTCTGGTTGATATATGTTGATAATTAATTTGGTGATTTTAGAAGGTGTGTCTCTAATTGTTGGATTGCTTTTCTTTGAGATCTTCCTGTATGCATATCCTTGATCATGTCTGGTTACCTGTTTGAAGAGGCACTTGTGCCATGGCTTGGGGGTTTGTTTCTTTGATTTCTTAATTCATGTTTGGATTGTTATAGGTCATTTAATCACTATTATGTGTCACTGTTTGGGGTTTCATTTGCCTTAATATTATTTATGTTTGTGTTGTACTAACCTTTTATGCAGGGGTTGAGGTAAGTTCTTTGAGGGTGTGGATAATCATCCATATTCACCCTTATTCTTTCTTTCTCTCATCTTTTCTTTTCTTTAGGCTTAGGTTGTCGTCAAACCTCACTAACCGTAGGTCATCCATGCATGATAACATTCGGACTCTTAGTTTCCCTTTAGAGTTTCTTTTGTGTCTTCTCTCTTCTCATCTCAAAACCTCTTGAAAACACTTAATAAGGATAAAGTGTATTGCGCACGAGCCTTAAGCGTGGGGAATGAGAAATGAGGGGCTTCCTCTCATCTTTCTAGAGTGCTTAGCGAGCGTCCTGTCTTGGGACGATTCGTTAAGTATTCGTCCCTATGCCCTAGACTTTGGTGCAATGCAAGTTATAAACTAACTCAAGTCACTTCTGTCCTAAAAAATACAAACAAACTTCAAACCTTTTTGTCCTTCGGGATTGTCAAACTAAAGGCTATTTTCAAAAAAGGCACGTTACTTTCCGTCTGAGTCGCAAACAGGTATCGACCCTAACTGCCGGACGCGAACTTAACGTCACTCATAAAAAACACAAAAAGAACTTGGTCCGAACTACGTTGACTCTGAATTCCCCAATGCACAAAGGGGGTACGTAGGCCTAGGACGTCGACATCCTACCGAGTCTGTCTTTGTCTTCCCCTTCCCCGTATTAGTGCAGCCATAGATGATAGGATAACTCACCCTTAGAATAGACAACAAGCGTGGATCCCATCGAGTACGATGGACGCGTGGGGTGCTAGCACCTTCCCCTCGCGTAACCGACTCCCGAACCCAGGTTATGGTTGCGATGACCATTCCTTTCCCTCTTCCTCAGGTTTATGAGGTGTTCCCTTTCCCTCTCTTGGGATAAATTTACACGGCTGGCGACTCTGTTTTTCCGCGCCACTCTCGCGTTTGTACCTTGATGAAAATCCTGGGAGCGACAGCTGGCGACTCTGCTGGGGACTCTGGTTGACCTATGCTGGTCCATCCCTAAGCGAGTCAATCCTAGCGCTTGCTTGCCTTTGTTCTCTTTGGGTGTTTTTGCTTTTGTTTTACTTTATTTGTTGTATTTTTACCGCATTTTCTGCATTGCATT
This sequence comes from Lathyrus tuberosus, assembly GCA_022829125.1. Classification (NCBI taxonomy): domain Eukaryota; kingdom Viridiplantae; phylum Streptophyta; class Magnoliopsida; order Fabales; family Fabaceae; genus Lathyrus; species Lathyrus tuberosus. The sequence continues at coordinate 4,895,152 of JALAZF010000305.1, forward strand.
TCATTTTTATTACTGTCATACTGGATATCGCTGTGTTGTGCTGGCTATTTCTGTTTTGCAGGTTGGGTTGTTATGAGAGATAAGCCCAATACCCAGGCTTGAGTACACCCTAGGACTAGAGTGGAGAGTAGTGGGACCTACGTGCCTGCTTGGTACGTTTGTGTGTTCACGAAATTCACAACCAGACGAGGCTATCTTGGGACGCATTCTAACGTGTGTGTCTTGCGCATGTTAGGATGTCAATCTTGAGAGCTGTCGACTCTGGTGACCGATCATCGAGGACCTTAGTGGAAACATCCTTCTTTAGTGGTGACAGTGGTAGACCACACCCTGTGGCAAACCCATTCGTACCCGAGGGCCCACTTTGGAACTCGCATAGGATGGCCCCTATCTTTTGAAGAGAATCAGTGGAGGCACTCCTCGATTGACGATAGTACTGTACCCCGAGGGATGAATGTACTATTGTTTCTCGACCTCAGTGCCAGAAGCTGAGGACCTTTAGTTTTGGAGAATCAGTTGAGGTCTCCTCGATTTATGATGATGCCAAACCAGAAATGGTGAACGTATCATCATTTCTCGACCTGAGAGCCCGGGATACTGAACATCCTAGTACCCACACGTGAGAAGGAATGGGTGTTTACAGGTTTGCAGGTAACCGAAACCTTGAACCTACCTGGTTTTTTCTGGATTTCTCCTCAATGTTTGATTATCTGGGTTCCTGGTTATCTCAGTGGTTCGGAATTCTGGTTTTCTGGGTCGTGGTTCTCGTTCAGTTAACAGCACAGCACATCCAGCAGTGTTGCCTTGATCCCATGTTTGCATGAGCATATCATTTTTCTTGCATTCTGACATGTTTGACATTTTTCAGGGCTTGCATCTTACTCTTGATTCTGGTTTTCTGAGGTTACCTTAGCATGGATGTCCAGAGAAAGAAGACTGTTGCCTATTCGTTCCCAGATCCGACCTTGACGTTGATTCATAAGCTGATTAGTATGGCTGGTCCCGGAGTTCGTACAGAGTTCAGTGGAGGGTATGGGAAACTTCTGAAGTTTGTCTACAATATCTCCAAGTATGAGAAGGATGCCATTCATACACTTCTTCAGTTTTACGATCCGTCTTTGCGTTGCTTCACTTTCCCAGACTATATCTTGGCCCCAACGTTGGAGGAGTTCTCATTTATTTTGGGAATCCCCATCAGGCATGACATAGTATTCTTTTCTGAAGAACACCCCAGGATAAAAGAAATGGCTATTGCTCTTCATATTAGTGAATCTATTCTGAGCAATAATATTGAGGAAAAACAAGGAGCTAAGGGTTTCTTATTTAAGTTTTTGTTTGATCAAGCTTGCATACATGTTAAAGAGAAGAATTGGACTGCTTTCCAAGCTATTCTAGCTATGTGCATCTATGGGATTGTCCTGTTTCCCAATGTTCCTGATCTGGTGGATATGCATGCTGTCAGAATCTTTATTTCGAAGAATCCTATACCTACCTTGCTAGGTGATGTGTATCACTCAGTCCACTACAAGAATGAAAATAGGCAGGGAAAAACTGTGAGTTGTTGTCCACCACTCTTATCTACTTGGTTTATGAGCCATCTCCCAGAAACTGGCGCCTTTATTGATACGAAAGATTCTCTGAAGTGGTCAAAGAGGTTAATGGGCTTGACTGCTGACAACATTGTCTGGTTCAACCGTGATTTGCTAGGAATAGAGATTATTTGCAAGTACGGAGAATTCCCTAATGTACCCTTGATAGGGAGAAGAGGTGGAATTAACTATAATTCTTCCCTTGTTATCAGGCAGTTTGGTTATCCTTTGAAAGGTCCACCTGAGGAGCGAGATGTCAGAGAGTCCTTATTCTTCAATGGTACCGAGGATCAAGAGAAGATAAGGAAGATTGTGAATGCTTGGAAGCAGGTGACCAAGAAGGGAAAAACTTCATTCGGGAAATGTAACAACCGGGCTTTTCCTTCCTATGAAAAGTGGATTAAGAAAAGAGCAGAAGAGGAGCTTCTTCCCTTCCCGGTGGAACCACCTTTGTACCCTTTGATGATCGAGCCTCCTACCACAGTTGAGATAGAGAAGTTTAACAAGTTGTGGGCTGAAAAGGAAAAGCTGCGAGAAGAAAACAGTGAGCTGCTAAGAGAGATTTACCAGTTGAAACATGAGCGGGGTGAAGCTGTTCATACCGTCAAGTTGAAGACAGAGCTTCTTGCTAAGGCAGAAAAAGAGCTAGCTGACATGGTCACATCCAGACAAAGGATGAAACAAGCTTTGAATGGTATCAGTAAGGTTCTCGATTCTAAGAAGGAGGAATTATACAAGGCTTTGTTGAAAATTCACAGGTTCAATGATCACCGAGAAACTGCAATGGCTGAGAATAAGCAAAATGAAGATGGTTATCTAGCTTAGATTGATGAGTTAAAATTAAAGCTCAAGAAGAAAGACGCTGAGATCCTATCAGGGATATTCCAGAGACAAGTAGTCGAGGGTCGACTCAATGAAGCCATAGCCTCCATAGAGGAATTGAAGGTCCAAGCTGAAGTGAAGAAATCTAGACATGAGGGACCTAGCATGGGTGTTATTTCTGGAGAAGACGCTTGGGAGTTACATTGCCGATACTTGGAAGGGATCATGCATAGGAGAGACGTTCTCATTCAAGAACTAATTCAGAGACCGAAGCATCCCGACACCAGAAAGTTGTTCAAGGAAATTCAAGACTGGAGCAAGAAGCATAATGGATGGGGGGGATTGACACTTGTAGACTTTGATGACATGCCGTAGTTTTCTATTTTCTTTCATTATTCGGACCACCGCCAGACTTGTTGGTTGGGATCTATGATTATTTTGTTCAGACTTGTTATCTTGGATTTGTGATGGTTGACATTTGGTTTTCCTCTGGCTTTCTTAATATATGAGCAGAAGTTTCGTTCTATCTTGTTGTTAAACTGGAATCAAGGGGTGGATCGCCCTGCGAATATTCAAACATGTTCATTTGCATTTATATATTCATAATCATTTTGCATAATCATTTTGCATAACAGGTGTTTATCTCCGGTATTCTCATCTTGTTCTAATCTCAGGATTGCAGATCAGCACATTCATCGGTATTCTACCAGGCAAAATCAGAAGAGATTCATGGATCAGCTACAAAATGAGATAACTGAGATGCGGACTCGCATGAACCAATTCATGGAATTAATGGAAGGTGTCGCTCAAGGCCAAGAGCAGTTGAGGACTCTCGTTCAGCCACTGATTGCAAGAGTTGATGAGGACGGTGTCGTTTATACTAGTGTTACTGGTAATAATTTTCAGAATGGCCCTCCGGGCGGAAGTATTCCTGTTGCTGGTGTTGTGATTCCTCCGGGCGGAGGAGAAAATGTTGTGATTCCTACTTCAGTGGGGGGAGGTAACGGTGCTAGCGCAATTCATGGCCGTCAGTATGATGATGTTCAAGATGATGCATTTTCTCTGCCAGGTGGGGATGCTGGTCCCCAGATTAACAATGATCAGAGGTTCCGGTTGATTGAGGAACAGCTAAGGGGTGTTGTTAATCAGGATGCTTTGGGTATGGATCTAGAGGATTTGGGGTTGGTTTCAGGCAATGTTATTCCGCACAAGTTTCAAACTCCCACTTTCGAGAAATATAATGGTATGACTTTCCCAAGGACCCATGTGAGGGCTTACGCAAGTAAAATGGCTGCGCATGCAAAGAATGAGAAGCTGATGATGCATTGCTTCCAGGATAGCCTATCTGGTGCATCCCTGGAGTGGTACATGCAACTAGAGAGGAAGGATGTGCGTAGTTGGAGAGATCTGGCAGGGGCATTTATTAGACACTATCAATATAACACTGACATGGCTCCGAACTGAACACAGTTGCAGAATCTATCGCAGAAGAACAATGAGAGTTTCAAAGAGTATGCCCAGAGGTGGCGTGAACTGGCAGGGAGGGTTCAGCCTCCCATGTTGGAACGTGAAATGATAACTATGTTTATGGCCACCCTGCAAGGTCATTACTACGAAAAGCTGGTACCGTGTTTGACTGGAAAGTTTGCTGATTTGATCTTAGTAGGAGAGATGGTGGAAAGCAGAATTAAGGCGGGAAAAATATCAGGCGGTGATGGGTCCTCATCTGGAGGAAGTAAGAAGCCTTATGCCAGTGGTTACAAGAAGAGGGAGGGAGATACAAACTCTGTGTCATCATATCGTGGTAGAGAAGGACCTCGTCAGAACTTCAATCAGCAGGTGGCTTCTGTAACCATCCCAGCAGCACCTCAGCAACCAGCAGTGTCTCAACAACAAAATCAGGCTCCTCGCCGATCGCAGCCTCTGAATAGGCGGGATATGCATTTTGACACTCCACCTCTTCCCTACGCTCAGTTATTTCAGCACTTATTAAAACTGCAATTAATTCAGACGAGAACATTGGCTCCACCTACTGGTAATCCACCTCCCGGCTATGACGCCTGTCGCTCCCGAGATTTTCATCCAAGTACAAACGCGAAAGTGGCACCGAAACAGAGTCGCAAGCAATGTGTATTTATCCCAAGAGAGGGAAAGGAAACACCGCATAAACCTGAAGGGAAGGAAAAGCATGGTCTTGCGACCAAGAGAACTGGATTCGGGAGTCGGTTACGCGAGAGGAAGGTATTAGCACCCCCTCGCGTCCATCGTACCCGATGGGATCCACGCTTACTTGTTTCGATCAAAGGGTGTAAGGAAAAGATACTGGAAAAAGAACTGGAAAAGGAATGGAAAGTGAAAGAGGAACAAATGTAGGGAAAATAAAAGAAGTGCTCGAATGGGCCCTACCCCACTGCCTACGTATCTCATCGGGAACATGAGAATCCGAGCGACGTAGTTCCCCTCACCTAGGGAAAGTTGTTTTGTTTTTTAAGGAACGGCTAATGTTCTAGCTCAGGTGTTGCAGGCTCGCTGGTCCGAGTGCGTTACCATCTTGCAAGAGAACGAGGAGAAGCGCGTTCGTACGTTGAGAATGAGTAAGATGAGAGAAGAATTTCCGAAGGAAAGAGGTTATTGTTTGTTTTTGTCTTTTAAGCAAGAAGTGTTTTTGATTATGTGCGTTTTCAACAAGTATTGCATTTAAGTCCCTCATACAAGATCAAATGTTTAACACATTGACCCAAGATGGGCCATATGCTACACATTCTAAAATTATAAGGGAAGACCCATTATAATATTTTCTTTATATGAAAGGCCTAAATGCAATAAGTGCCTACCTTTATTAGATATTTTGAATTTTCTTTGAGATGAGGAGATGAAAGACTCAAAAACGGATCAAAGGTGAAAACTAAGGGGACTAAGACTCAACCCTAATGTTATCATACATGGTGATCCTAAGGTTAATGTGGTTTAAGAAGTCTAATCCTAAAAGAAAGGAGAAGAAGAGCGAAAGAAACAACTTACTTCCAAAATGGAAGTTAAGTTGATCTTAGAGAAGGGTGAAGAAAAAGTTATTCAAGGAAAGCATGTAAATGCTTAACAAAATCACAATTTGAATTATTAAAAGAAATAAGAGAGTATGAAAGAAAAACGTGCATGTGGAAGCATATCCACACACCTACTTACGTTTAGCACCTACATGAAAAGGTTAGTTCACAAAATATTTACAAGAGATTCTGAGTAAAAGAACTTGGTCAAACAAGCCAATGGAAGGAAATAGTGAAAACAGCAACTATTGCAGCCCCTAAATGCAAGGCAGCGGTAAATCTATCATCATGTACCAAACATCAATTAACAGCACATGTTTAGCCTCCAAAATGGGTGTAAAAAGCATTTGGCAGTACATACAACAGCACATATGTGTATAATCAGCAGTGAAAACTCAGATGCAGCATGCATTAACACACAATTTCAATCATGAACAACCATTATTATGCATCAAGCCTTGCACATTCATCAAACAAACACGATCACAACCATATTACAAATCATGATAAACAATCCTTGAAATCAAACATGTTATAATGTACATTACAAAAGAATACACTTTGTCAAGAATATGAGCAAGTAAAAACAAGTATACATCTCTTGAAATGGAAAGCAAATGAACATGCGCATAGTGATTCCAGCAACATAACCTCAATTAGCAGTTAATGAGCTCAAAGTGTGTGCATCATGTGTTCATCACATTAATTAATCAACAATGCAAACATAAACATTCATCGATTAACAATAAAAAACCACGTGCCGGCAAATGGTGTGCATCATGATGGTGTGAGGTGCAACAACATCAAAACAGTCATTAGATGAGTATCATATTAATCCATGAAGATTAAAAGTGAAGCGGGGTCGAAACATGCTTAAAAACGCAAAAAAAAACACATTCTGCAACAGTGTTAACCAGTTAACGCCTGGTGTTAACCGATTAACAGTTCAAAATCAGGCAGAAAATGCAGAATTAACACATGTTAACCGGTTAACGTATGGTGTTAACCGATTAACCTGGGACAGTGACAAAAAAAAAACAGTTGCAAAAGCACTTTTCAGCAGCAAATGACTTATCCAAACATCCAAATGAACATGCAATCAATTAATCACGAAATTACATGGAATTACCGTCGTCAAACATCAATTGAATCCAATAATCAACAATATCAAGAATCGAATTCTAGCACATGAATCCAAATCGAAAATCCATAAAAATCTACATCGAATAAGTTGCGAATAAGCTAAAAACAGTGTAGATTTAGGGAAAACCAACCTACAAAGCGGAGACTTGCTTTGGTAATTATTGCAAAGTAATCTTGGTGCAGAAAATGAAAGAAAACCAGAGATTCCTCGATCGATAGCCGAAATGCGTCAAAACCGAACGAAATCGCGAAAGTCCACCAAAATCCAACTTGCACCAAAATAAATGGTAAGAAACCTTTGGATTGAAGAATACTCTGAACTTCCAGAAATCCAACCAAAGAATGCTAAAATGATGAAGGTTAAGCTGAAGAATTAATCACTTTTCAATGTAAAAAGTGATTATTCTTCAAGAAACAAGAGCTTTTATGTGTGGTTTTAGAAGAGAGAAGTAGAAGTTGATGAAGAATGAGTAGAGAGATTAGAGAGAAATGTGAGAGAATTGAGAGTGAAAATGGAGCAAAAATGGTTGAGATCCTTGAAAATGAGTGAAGCATCTCTTAAATAGATTTTAGGTTTGGAGTATAAGTGGTTTGGAATGAGGTTTGGGTTTGGAGCTAGGGTCGGAGTTAGTTAGACTCAACTCACCGAGTCAAGTTAGTTAACTCGGTTAGTTAGGATCAACTCAGTTGCTTGGAAAACAAGAAACCACAATTGGTGCATGGGTGTGTGACTTAGGCTGCCAGCAAGGCATTGCGACTTGTGAACTTTCAGCATGAAACCACCATGTTCGAGCCCTCGTATGACCTTCATAACTTGTTCAGATGAAAAAATGTCCAACATCAAAGTTGAAGAGGACATGGAGATGAACAACTTTGATGTTCAACAATTTTTAATTTGAAGCCTTCTTGATGGAAAAATTGGCTTGAAATTTGGCACGCCAACTGTTCGATGAAATTATGGCCTATGGGCCTGCATTTGCCTTGCCATGACTTGATTTTTGCCTTGACTTTACCACACTTTGATCGATCATAACTCCCTCAATTTTGATCCAATGGTAGAGTTCTTTATATGGATTTGAAGCTTGAAACAAGATCTTTTGTTGTGACCTGGTGGATTTTTGATTTGATGCTTTCAATTTTGAATGGCCTTGGTTCAAATGCCAAAACTTTCCTTATTTAGAAACCCTACTTCTTCCAAAAATAGCAACTTTTCAAATCTTGATTTTTCATGATCCTTTTGGAGTTTCTTGATCAAATTTTGTACATTGGTCACATATAACATTAATTTCATGAATTTGGCCTCAAAAAGTTGAGAGTTGACTTTTTCCTCTGATTATTTGACTTAGCCCCAATTTTCCTGATTTTTTATCTTTCTTCCAATTGAACCACTTCTAAAACCGATTGAGATGCAATTTTCCACACACATACACTTAAGGACATGTAGAATACCATGACATCAAGTTTTGTCCAAAAAATCAGAGATAACCTGATTTAATTGGAAACCCTAGTTTCGATACCCACCTACTAAGGGGAAAAAGTGTAGTCTTCAATCTCAAATTCCTCAGAGTATGTTGTGTATCCTCTTAAAGGATGATGAGATATGCCACTTGAGGGTGTTTTTGAACCAATGAACTATCATTTTTGAGGTTTTTCCTTCAGTTTTTTTGGACCTCTTGCATAATGAAGGATGTAATGCTTCAATCTCCTATTGAATCTCACTTTCTTGAGGTTTTGGATGATCAATTGAGATAGTATGAGACATGAAAGACCTCTTGGCTTGCCTTGAGGCAACTTGTTTGACCTTTTGTGCCTTGAATGATTCCTTGATTGTACATCTTTCACCTGACCACATGCCTTGATGGTAAGAGGGATGCTATGTTTCATTTTTCTATGTTAAAGATGCAATGCAAGGCTAATGAGATGGATATGATAATGCTATGTATTGATGACAAAAGAGAGAGCAAATTTTGGGGTATTACAGCTGCCCCTATTCAAACGCTGTAGACCTGAATGCCTGAAAGCGATTGCTTTCAGACTTTCAAGGTATATAGTGATTGAATACCAAATATAACCAAAAATTTGCTCTGGATGACGAAGAACAAAAGGGATATAAACCCAACGAGACTGCTGGACAGAATCCTCATTGAAACGTTGTCGGAGAGATTTGTCTTTTGAACGACGCCAGACGACTACTGGCTTGCCATACTATGGATGGACTTTCAACAATGTCTTTTTGAACGACGCCAGACGACTACTGGCTTGCCATACTATGGATGGACTTTCAACAATGTCTTTTTGAACGACGCCAGACGACTACTGGCTTGCCACTCAACTGGTGGACTTTAGCTGCTCTGCCATTCTAAACAATGGACTTTTACCAATTCGTGTTGGATTTCTGCCAATCTATCGTTGGACTTCAATGATTAGCAAACCGGCTTTGGAATCTCAAATTTGCCATCCTCAGATAGACTTTTGCAGCTTTGCCAAACTAACATTGGACTTCGATGCTTACCAAACCAGCTTTGGAAGCTTTGCCAAACCAACGTTGGACTTTGCTGAGAATATAGTTGTTTATCATCATCCCACCTGCTGGAACAATATAAACTACTTTTTGTATGATCATTCCACCTGCTGGAAAAATCATCTGCAATACTATCCCACTTGCTGGAATAATATGAACAACTATCTGTATGATCACCCCACCTGCTGGAACAACCATCTGCAATACTATCCCACCTGCTGGAATAATATGAACAACTATCTGTATGATCACCCCACCTGCTGGAACAACCATCTGCAATATTATCCCACCTGCTGGAATAATATGAACAACTATCTTATGATCACCCCACCTGCTGGAACAACCATCTGCAATACTATCCCACCTGCTGGAATAATATGAACAACTATCTGTATGATCACCCCACCTGCTAGAACAACCATCTGCAATACTATCCCACCTGCTGGAATAATATGAACAACTATCTGTATGATCACCCCACCTGCTGGAACAACCATCTGCAATACTATCCCACCTACTGGAATAATATAAACAACTGTCTGTATGCCAAAAATAAATTGGACTTTGAGTTGTAAATGAGCAATGCTGAGAATTACACCACCGGTTGGGTAATATCATATGCTGACACTTTGCTGAAGAAGAGATTCCCTCGATCTATTTAGACCTTGCTGGGGAAATTACTGTCAAAATATCAAACTCTGTGGGGAGATAAAACAATTCAGCTGGGAATTATTCTTTGACAAATTTCACATGCTGAAACCTGCGGGAAATATACCTTGTTGACACTACCACTTGCTGGTAAATCCTGCTGAGAATAAACTCCACAGGGGATGTTACTGCGAGAAGCTTCGTCTCTTAAGAGGATTTTATAGAAAACCAAGCGTTTTCAAACTCTTAGACGAACACCCTGTCTTCAACTTCCGAACATTCGCTCTTGCACTACCCTTCACGTCGTCTGCGAGGTACCAGAAGATTTGCACTCGTTATGGACATGGAGTGCTCACTGCATTAATAACCGTTATCAACACAGAAGAATTCAATCTTCGACAACCGTTGTCGTCACAAAACCCGGTGGGAAATCTTGAATGAAAGAATCGACTTAATAAGATACAACAGTATCAAGTCATAGCAAATATCTGTTGATTATGCTGAGAGATAACTTTCGTGCTGCTTGGATCGATCGTACTCATTACCTGCAACAGAAAAAAAAATGCACATGCCCCAGGATATTGTGTGGTTTTTTGAGTCCACCATCCAAGGTTGTCCAACAAGCAAAGTAATTTTAATTGTCTTTTTTTGTGCATGTTTTTGCAAGGCCATGATATTTTCAAAGCAATGTTTTATTATCAAAAATCGAATGTTTTTGCAAACAAAACAGTAAAATGAAAATAAAAGCTTGTGACTGAATATTCAATTTTATTGAGGAAATGCCAAAATTGACGAATTTACAATTGGAAGCAAACTCCTGAAAGAGTTGATTGCTATAAAATTGAGAAAAGAAACCTATCCTAATGATAATGCGGAAATTGGGTTCCAACTGATTTCTGATTCTGTTATAGCCAGTATGTATTCCAACTCTCTTGATTATCTTCGCCTTAGGAAGTTCGTGGTCGGAACAATTCCTCCTTCGGAAACTTTTCTATTTTGCTGAAGAGTAGAGAGCGTACAGATTAATTCAGACTGCAGTCATTCGCTTAAATCCCTCTTTTGCATGGATCGCCTTTTCAGGTTTTCAATCCACCGGGATACCCATTTTTGCCTAAGTTGCCCTTTCGGGTTTTCAACTTACCGGGTGTACAATTTTTTTTACTTATATCCCTAATTTCTGGTCGAACCTTTATTCTGTTTTTGGTTCGCCAGGATGCCCTTTTTTGCCTGGATTTTTTTTTATATTTTATTTTATTTTTGTTTTATCCAGCGGGTCTATTTATACGAAGTATTTTTTAACTGCATCTGAATTAACAGGGGATGAAAAGTCTTCACCATCCATGGTTGTCAGCAATAAGGCTCCACTGGAGAAAACCTTTTTAACCACGAATGGACCTTCATAATTAGGAGTCCATTTGCCCCTGTGATCTGTACTCGAAGGAAGTATTCTCTTGATTACCACATCTTCGACCTTGTAAACTTGAGGTCGAACCTTTTGATCGAATGCCCTCTTCATTTTGCGCTGGTATAGCTGGCCATGACATACTGCTGCTAGTCGCTTCTCCTCAATAAGGCTCAGCTGATCAAATCTGGCTCATACCCATTCAGCTTCATCTAGCTTAACGTCCATCAATACTCGGAGAGAGGGAATCTCAACTTCGACCGGTAGAACTGCCTCCATACCATATACAAGTGAGTATGGCGTTGCCCCAGTGGACGTGCAGACTGATGTTCGATACCCATGCAAAGCAAATGGTAATATCTTATGCCAATCTTTGTACGTGACAACCATCTTCTGCACAATCTTCTTGATATTTTTGTTGGCCGCTTCGACCGCGCCATTCATCCTTGGACGGTACGGAGAAGAATTGTGATGTTCGATTTTGAAGCCCCGGCATAGCTCAGCCATCATCTTATTATTCAAATTAGAACCATTATCAGTAATGATTCTCTCGGGCACTCCAAAGCGACAAATGATATCTCGTTTCAAGAAACGAGCTACCACTTGCTTAGTGACATTGACATAAGATGCTGCTTCAACCCATTTAGTGAAGTAATCAATGGCGACCAAGATGAAACGAGGGTCGTTTGAAGCAGTAGGCTCAATTTTTCCGATCATATCAATGCCCCACATTGCAAAGGGCCACGGAGAGGACATGACACTCAACGGATTTGGAGGAACGTGTACTTTGTCTGCATAGATCTGGCATTTGTGACACTTGCGGGCATACTTGCAGCAATCCGACTCCATTGTCAACCAATAATACCCCGATCTCAACAATTTCTTAGCCATCGCATGTCCTCCGGCATGGGTACCGAAAGAGCCTTCATGCACTTCAATCATCAACAGGTCTGCTTCGTGTCTATCCACGCATCTGAGCAGAACCGTGTCAAAATTTCTTTTATACAGCACGCCATCTTTATTCAAGAAGAAACTACCGGCTAGCCTTCTTAATGTCTTCTTGTCTTTGGAAGATGCCTTAGGCGGGTATTCTAGATTTTCCAAGAAGCATTTAATGTCATGGTACCAAGGCTTGTCGTCAGACACTGCATCAACATCAAACACAAAAGCAGGTCTATCAAGACGAGATACATCAATCCTGGGTACAAAGTTCCAACCATGCACTTTGATCATCGAAGATATAGTGGCCAAGGCGTCTGCAAGCCTATTTTCATCTCTAGGAACATGGTATAACTTGACAGTTGTAAAGAATGTCAGCAATCTCCTCGTATAATCTCTATACGGAATCAAATTCTGCTGATGTGTGTGCCAAGTTCCCTTTACTTGATTGATTACCAGTGCTGAATCACCAAAGATATCGAGGGTCTTGATTCGTAAATCAATAGCCTCCTCAATCCCTAGTATGCAAGCTTTGTATTCTGCTTCATTGTTGGTACACCTGAAAGTTACTCGGGCAGTGAAGGGCATGTGAACGCCTTCTGGCGTAATGAGAACTGCACCAACTCCGCACCCATTCATATTGACTGCCCCATCAAACATCAAACTCCATTTGGATGCAGGGTCAGGCCCCTCCTCCAGAAGTAGTTCCTCGCAGTCTTTCGCTTTGAGAAACATGATGTCCTCATCAGGAAAATCAAACTTCATGGGCTGGTAATCATCAAGAGGCTGTTGTGCAAGATAATCTAACAGTATACTTCCCTTGATTGCTTTTTGCGAAGTATATTGAATATCGTACTCTATCAGTACCATCTGCCACCTTGCAACTCTGCCTGTAAGTGCTGGTTTCTCAAAAATATACTTGACCGGATCCATTTTTGAGATCAACAGGGTTGTATGTGTGAGCATATATTGTCTCAATCACTTTACGGCCCATGCGAGTGCGCGGCATGTCTTCTCAAGCATTTAATAACGTGATTCATAATCTGTAAACTTCTTGCTCAGGTAGTAGATAGTATGTTCTTTCCTACCTGTCTCATCGTATTGACCAAGAATACAACCCATGGATCCTTCGAGCACTGTCAAGTACATAATCATTGGTCTCCCTTGAACTGGAGGTATCAGAATCAGAGGTTCCTGCAAATATCTTTTTATTTTATCGAATGCATTTTGACAATCATCATTCCACCTGACCGTTTGATCTTTTCTTAGCATTTTGAATATCGGTTCGCAGGTGGCAGTTAGGTGAGATATGAACATTGAAACGTAGTTCAATCTTCCTAGAAAGCCACGAACTTCTTTCTCAGTTCTCGGTACAGGCATATCTTGTATATCTTTCACTTTAGCAGGATCAACCTCTATTCCTTTTTCACTGACAATTAAACCTAGCAATTTTCTGGACCGCACGCCGAAAGTACACTTGTTAGGATTCAGTCTCAACCTGAATTTCCTCAACCTCTCAAACAACTTCTTCAAGTTGATCAGATGTTCCTCTTCTGTCTTTGATTTAGCAATCATGTCATCCACATAGCACTCGATCTCTTTATGAATTAGATCGTGAAATAACGTCACCATTGCTCTTTGATAAGTTGCCCATGCGTTCTTCAACCCAAAAGGCATTACTTTGTAACAGAAGGTACCCCACGGGGTAATGAATGTCGTCTTCTCCATGTCTTCAGGCGCCATCTTTATCTGATTGTACCCAGAGAATCCATCCATAAATGAGAACACTGAAAACTGAGCAGTATTGTCAACCAGCACATCAATATGAGGGAGTGGAAAGTCATCTTTAGGGCTCGCCCTGTTGAGATCTCTATAATCCACGCACATTCTGACCTTGCCATCTTTCTTCGGCACCGGTACTATATTGGCCACCCAGGAAGGATAGTTGGTTACTGCCAGAAAACCTGCATCCAACTGTTTCTGTACTTCTTCCTTGATCTTCAAAGCCATTTCTGGTTTTGTTCTGCGCAGCTTTTGGTTGACCGGTGGACAGGCCTCTTTCAATGGTAGTCTATGCATAACTATGTCTGAAATTTAAACCTGGCATATCTTGATATGACCAAGAAAAGATGTCAACATATTCACGCAGCATGACTATTAGTTCTTGCTTTACATCAGCCCACAGACTTGCACCGATCTTGATCTCTTTCTTGCTTTCTTCTGACCAATATTGATAACCTCAAGAGCTTCCTGATGAGGCTGAATGGTATTTTCTTCCTGTTTCAACAATCTAGCCAACTCTTCCGGGAGTTCATAGTCTTCATCACTTTCCTCCTCAGCTTGATAGATCGGATTGTCGAAATCATACGTGGGCATAACAGAATCATTTTCAGGGGAATTCACAAAATCAAGTCTGCATGATTGGATTGATGCTTTATTTTAGATTATTTTTTGCTTGAAAACAAAAGAAAAGAAAGTGCATTATCATTTTTAATTTTCTTTGTGCGAAAATAAAAAAAATAAAGAAGGAATAAAGGAACACAAATTTGTAAACAAAAACGTCCTTTTTATTGATGTTTGAACATTATATGGGAAAATATGGTGGCCCTACAAATGGACCCTCACACCTTAGGCAGAGTGTGGGATTTTATGCATTATGAAAGACAATAATTATTACTCTAAATGGTGTACAACATGAATGACTTCTTCACTAGACCAGTTTTACAATGCCTCGCCCGTAGCCAGTGAATACACCCATCTGTCCAGATAATCTGAGCTTTCAGCGTCATCTTCTATTGTTGAGCAGGACTGATTAGGGTTGATAATTCCTCCACTGTTGAAATTGATTGGCCCACGGAATCGGGGACCTGGCGTCTGGCCCGATTGGTATCCAATGTCGAACTTATCTTCTTTCACAAACACGTCGATAGCTTTACCCCAACCTTGGGCATTTCCGCTTTCAACCACTTCTCTGGCCTGTTTGTAGGACGCAATTGATGCACTCGGCCCAAGTGGCACATTTGACGCCACTGATGTTGAAGTAGGTTCTGGGAATTTGTTGATATTCAGGGCTTCAAAGGACTGGCACAGGGTTTCATGAATCTTTCCATCCATTTCCACATATTTGAAAGTGGATAGATGACTCACAAATATATCTTCTTCACCGCAAACGGTAACCACTTAACCCTCGAACACGTATTTGAGCTTCTGATGTAGTGTGGAGGTAATTGCGCCTGCTGCGTGAATCCACGGTCGGCCTAACAAACAGCTGTAAGCAGGATGAATGTCCATAACGTGAAAGATTGTCTTGAATATCTGTGGACCAACCTGTATTGGTAATTCTACCTCTCCAAACACCGATCTTTGGGATCCATCGAAAGCTCTCACAATCAAATCGCTGGGTCTAAGAATCAATCCATCTACTTCAATTTTCATCAGGGCCTTTTTGGGTAACACATTCAAGGAATAACCTGTGTCGACTAGCACATGCGACAAAAAAACTCCTTTGCATTCAAGTGTGATGTACAACGCTTTGTTGTGATTACGTCCATCTGGAGTCAAATCCCTATTCGTAAACCCCAACCCATGGCTCACATTGACATTAGAAATTACTCCCTCCAACTGATTCACAGTAATCTCTTGGGGAACATAGGCCATATTCAAAACCCTCAACAAAGCAGCCCGGTGTGCATCTGAACTCATTAACAGGGATAATATTGAGATTTTAGAGGGTGTCTGATTGAGCTGATCAATGATCTTATAATCGCTCTTTTTGATAATCCTCATAAATTCGCCAACATCACTATCAAAATTGACTTTAGGGTCCTCTTCCTGAATAGGCACCTCGTCACCAACAACCTGTTTTCCTTTTGTTCTTGCAGCGGCTTCAGCTTCTTTATCACTCCTTAGAGTCTGGGGAGCAAACAGTCGACCACTTCTGGTGAAACCACTTGGTCCACTGACATTCTCAACACTGGTACCAACAGCAGCCTCTGCTTTCTGTTGACTTCCTCCTTGATGAGTATTAGTTCCATATTGCCATGGAACTGCCCTATTAGACACATAAGAAGCAGATTCAGGAACTATAATCGTAACTGGTCTCGGCCTCTCGGGCATGATGATAGCAACAGGAGCTTCAACAGGCACCTGTATTTCAACTGGATTATAATAAATGGTAACGGCAGAAACATCTTTTTCCTTCTCTACCTTATCAAACTGAAGGCTTCCTTCGTCCATAAGATCCTGCAGTCCAACTTTCAACTTACTGCAGCCATTAATCTGTCTTGAACAATCCTCACAATCAGAGCCACATCCAGGAAATACCTTTCCTTTTAACAAATGCTCTTTTACAATCAACAGCGGAGTCTTTACCAAATTAACATCGGTAATCAGATTCAATTTCTCACCATCAGAAATAGCATGCATGCCTGCATCTCCATGATGAGGCATTGGATTATCACGAACATTCGGCGGCTTAGAGAAATTAATAGCTTTTGCGTCAATCAGATCCTGAACCTTATGTTGAAAAGCCCAGCACTTTTCTATCGAGTGACCTGGTGCACCAGAATGAAATTCACATAGAACATTAGCATCATAATTTTGAGGCAATTTTCCAGTATCTGGCGGCCTCATAGTCCGAAGTTCAACCAACTTCTCTCTGAGTAATTGTGGTAACAAAGCAGCATATGTCATTGGCAAGGGATCAAACTTACGGTCCCTTTATCTATTAGTCTGGAATCCGGGTCTAGCTTGTTGATCTGGAGCTTGCTGTCCTGCTGAAACCGGAATGGTTACAGCGTCCACCTGATGGTAGGATTGAGTCCTGCCTCTGCCCTTTCCTCTATGCACAGTACTGGACTCCCCTTCTTTTTTCCTTGGTCCGTTAGCAAAGGGTTTCCTCAAACTCGAAGCACCAGTCCCACTGACGTCTTGAATCTTACCCAACTTCAGCAAACTCTCTATTCGTTCCCCAGCAATAACAATGTCGGCAAACCCTGTTGAAGGACACGCAACCAATCTATCCAAATACGGCCCTTGGAGTGTGCTCATGAACATATCAGCCATCTCACGATCAGCCAAAGGCGGTTAAACTCGAGCAGCCAATTCTCTCCATCTCTGCGCGTACTGCTTAAAGCCCTCCTTGTGACCCTGAGTCATACTCTGTAGCTGAGTACGATTGGGCGCCGTGTCCAAATTATATTGATATTGCTTCAGAAATGCAACTCACAAATATTTCCAGCTCTTTATATGAACCCTGTCCAGCTTAATGTACCATTCCAGGGAGGCGCCTGACAGGCTGTCTTGGAAAAAATACATCCAGAGCTTTTGGTCTTCAGTATAAGCGGAAATCTTGCAATTATAAGCTTGCAAATGTGTTTTGGGACAGGTACTGCCATTGTACTTATCCAATGTAGAAAGTTTGAATTTGGGAGGGATTCTCACACCTTGCACGAGACCCATGTCCTCTACGTCAATCCCCAGAGGATTTTGGCTCTCAATAGCCTTGAGTTTTTCATCTAACCCTTCGTACTTCCGGTCTTCATTGTAGAAACCCATGTCGTTGTTGAATGCGGTAAACTGGTCATCTTGACCATCCTCTAAACCATTATTATCAAGTCCCAGATGCACCCCACCAGTGGGGATGTTGCCAACAGGAGGAGTGCGCACATTGCGATTTGGGATTTCAGTCTCCAGCCTCTGAATAGTGGCTCTCATGGCATCTTGACCAACCCTCATGGTTTCCTGACCGGCCCTCAGCTCCTGCTGACCTTGAGCAATCCCCTGCATAAGGTTCATGAACTGCTCCATCCTCCCCCTCAAATCAGCTAATTCAGTCTGAACTTGTTCCATGACTCTGGCTTGATTGCGTCGGGTAGAATATCGGTGAACTGGGGTATCAGCTATCGTGCCTAAAAACCAAATAAAGGTTAGCAGGCGCCTGCAGAAAGAAAACCTGTAATGCAAAAATGATATGCTATGCAAATGCAAATGCACAGTTATGTTTGTCATTTCAAGATACTTTTCATATCCTGATTCCAATCGTAACCACAAATTCCTGACGACCAGAAATCATGATTATTGAGTTTTTCCTTGAAGAGATATTCATATACGGCAATCACAAATATCTGATGACCAGCAATAGTGATTTTGTAGTATGCCAGTGTGCAGATATCTTATCACGTCACATATATCTGAAAACCAGAAATTGTGAACAGAAATAGCTCATTTTATACAAATTCCCAAAAGTTTTCAAGCACATTTGTCATAGTTTCAGCAACAGAAAAAGAAACAAGTAGTCAAATGTATCCATCAACAATTCTGATGGTAACCATTGCAAATTACAAAGAAATGACAAAAATCATTAATCTGATAGCTCTACGTCCTTCAGCTTCTGGCTGGAATACTTAATCTCTTCGAACAGGATGCGGGTACGCTGATGATGTGGCTTCTTAATCAGCTCTTTGATTACGATGTCCCTTTTTTCCAATGCATCAGATAATGAGCCCATGTGCATCAGCAAGGCTTCATCTTCATCGGCTCCTTTGCGCCTCTTAATTCCAGCTTGAATTTTAACCAACTTCAGATCTGTCGTGACATCTTCAAGCTCTTTGTTGGCAATTTTTAGCTTATCTTCAGCATTCCTTACGTGTTCTTGACTTTTGCCAAGATCCTCTCGATACTTTCTTCTTGCTACATGTGCTTTCTTCAGCTCTTCATCTTTATCTTTTAACTGGGTCAGCAATTCAGAGTTTTCAATTCTGACTTCATCCCAAGCTTGACGAAGTTTAGCTAATGAATCCCTGCTTCTGGCTAAAGCCTGCTTTGTAGTCTTATGAGCCTGACTAGTGTCATCTGCTCCTAAAGTAAGTTTTCGGAAGTACCGAGCTCTATCATCAAAATCTTCTTCCTTGTCTGCCAAGATTTTCTCCGCTTTCAATGCTCTCTTCTCCAAATTTTTGTTGTCAGCCAAAGCTTTCTGAAGGAATCTGCTCATTCCAGAGTTCTCTATCTGTAACTCTCTAACCATTTTCTTCCATTTCTCGCACTCTTCAGTCGGTACCATGGAGTGTTGATTTGGACATAAGAGAATCTCTCTTGAAAAGGGTAGCAACAGCTCTTTGACCTTCATCTCAATCCAAGCATCGTAGTCAGGGTATGATCTACAGTCTCCTTTGCCAAAAATTAACTTTCCCTCTCTTTGCCTAAATTTCCAGGCATTTATTACTTCTGGCACTCTTTCATTCTTGGTTCCCACGAAAAACAGAGAAGCACTAATCTCTTCATCAGCAGGAGGATTTCTCGAAGCATAACCAAATTGTCTAACAGCCAACACCGGGTTGTAATTAATCCCACCTCTTCTTCCAAGTAGAGGCACATTCAGAAAACTTCCACATTTAACAGTAAGCTCTATTGTTAGTAATTTGGGATCAAACCAAATGATGTTATTGGCAGTCAAACCTATCAATCCCTTGGACCATTTCATTGTCTCAGTAGTTTCTACGAAAGCACCAGTTCGAGGTAAATGTTTGAAGAGCCAATGACATAACAATTGGGTACAGCAACTAACCAGACTTCCTCTTCCCTTCTCATTTTTGTAGTGTACTGAGTAATAAAAATCCTCTAGCAGGGTAGGAATCGGATTCTTCGAAACGAACACTTTCATCACCAGCATATCAACAAAGTCAGGTTGACTGGGGAAAAGCACCAAACCATAGATACAAAGAGCTAACACAACATTGTAAGTAGTCCAGTTTTTAGCCTTGGCAGCTTCCTGAGCTTGTTGGAAAAGAAACTCCAAATGAAATCCTTCATCTTCTTTAAGTTTACTCAGTCCACTTTTTACAACAGACTGGTCCAAATGTAGAACAACAACAATTACTTTGGGGGTAAGAGCATCTTCAGAAAAATAAGGTATAGAAGACGTGACTGGAATTCCCAAAATAAATGAGAATTCCTCCAAAGTGGGCATCAAAATGTAATCAGGGAACAGGAAACATCTCATTGATGGTTCATAGAACTGTAAGAAAGTGTGCAACCCATCCTTCTCATACTTTGTGAATGCACATACCATTTTAATCAGCTCTCCATATTCCTTCTGAAAAGTGCTGAGAACACCAGAACCAGCCATGTCTATCATCTTGTTCAATGAATCCAGCTTAGGATCAGGGAATTTATATGACACATTATTCTTCCTTTTAACCTCAACTTCTTGGAACCTCATGATTGGAATCAGACAATATGGTAGGTACCTGAAAATGACAAACATAACCTGTTACGATATGAGTATGCAAATGCAAAAGGCATGGTGATCAAGTATTCAGATGTCTGTGTCTGTGTTGAACTATGTACACTGTGTCTCTGTACTGAATCTGGCAATATATCTGAGATGGATACTCAAACCACTGTCATAGGATACACTGTCTGTAACAATCAAAGAATCACAAGTAAGGTATGTATGAGGCTAGGTTACCTGTAAACCTGTAAACATCCCACCCATACTCACGTGTGGTTCCTAGAAAACAAGGCTTGCCAGCTTCGGAGGTTTGAGAAGGGATAGCACATTCAGCCCGTAGGATACAATGCTATGCCAATCAAAGAGGTCGTCCACTGACTCACCTTAGAAAATAAAGGTCATCCTATGCAAGTTCCAAAGTGGGCCCTCGGGTGTGAATGGGTTTGCCACAGAATGTGGTCTGCCACTGTCACCACTAAAGAGAGATGTTTCCACTAAGGTCCTCATGATCGGTCACTAGAGTCGACAGCTCTCTAGATCGATATCCTGGAATACGCAAGATGCGTACGCCATGATGGGTCCCAAGATAGCCTCGTCTAGCTATGAATTTCGTGATTACCCAACGTACACAGATGGTACATAGGTCCCACTACTCTCCACTCTAAATCTAAGTGTGCACTCAAGACTTGGTAATGGGCTCCTCTCTCAGAAATCCCATCCCGCCAAACAGACAGAACAGTGCAACACAGTATAATATATGAAATGTAAATGCTAACATGCTGTAAATATGGTACAAGTAATAAAATACAGTAAACAGTAAATACAAGATAACAGTAAACACCCAATGAAAGAAAAGCAAACAAGCGCTAGGATCGACTCGCTTAGGATGGACCAGCAATAGGTCAACCTGTCCCCAGCAGAGTCGCCAGCTGTTGCTCCCGGGATTTTCATCCAAGTACAAACGCGAAAGTGGCACTGAAACAGAGTCGCCAGCAATGTGTATTTATCCCAAGAGAGGGAAAGGAAACACCACATAAACCTGAAGGGAAGGAAAAGCATGGTCTTGCGACCAAGAGAACTGGATTTGGGAGTCGGTTACACGAGAGGAAGATATTAGCACCCCCTCGCGTCCATCGTACCCAATGGGATCCCCGCTTGCTTGTTTCGATCAAAGGGCGTAAGGAAAAGATACTGGAAAAAGAACTAGAAAAGGAATGGAAAGAGAAAGAGGAACAAATGTAGGAAAAATAAAAGAAGTGCTCGAATGGGCCCTACCCCACTGCCTACGTATCTCATCGGGAACATGAGAATCAGAGCGACGTAGTTCCCCTCACCTAGGGAAAGTTGTTTTGTTTTTTAAGGAACGGCTAATGTTCTAGCTCAGGTGTTGCAAGCTCGCTGGTTCGAGTTCATTACCATCTTGCAAGAGAACGAGGAGAAGCGCGTTCGTATGTTGAGAATGAGTGAGATGAGAGAAGAATTCCCGAAGGAAAGACGTTATTGTTTGTTTTTGTCTTTTAAGCAAGAAGTGTTTTTGATTATGTGCGTTTTCAACAAGTATTGCATTTAAGTCCCTCATACAAGATCAAATGTTTAACACATTGACCCAAGATGGGCCATATGCTACACATTCTAAGATTATAAGGGAAGACCCCTTATAATCTTTTCTTTATATGAAAGGCCTAAATGCAATAAGTGCCTACCTTTATTAGATATTTTGAATTTTCTTTGAGATGAGGAGATGAAAGACTCAAAAACGGATCAAAGGTGAAAACTAAGGGGACTAAGACTCAACCCTAATGTTATCATACATGGTGATCCTAAGGTTAATGTGGTTTAAGAAGTCTAATCCTAAAAGAAAGGAGAAGAAGAGCGAAAGAAACAACTTACTTCCAAAATGGAAGTTAAGTTGATCTTAGAGAAGGGTGAAGAAAAAGTTATTCAAGGAAAGCATGTAAATGCTTAACAAAATCACAATTTGAATTATTAAAAGAAATAAGAGAGTATGAAAGAAAAACGTGCACGTGGAAGCATATCCACACACCTACTTACCTTTAGCACCTACATGAAAAGGTTAGTTCACAAAATATTTACAAGAGATTCTGAGTAAAAGAACTTGGTCAAACAAGCCAATGGAAGGAAATAGTGAAAACAGCAACTATTGCAGCCCCTAAATGCAAGGCAGCGGTAAATCTATCATCATGTACCAAACAGCAATTAACAGCACATGTTCAGCCTCCAAAATGGGTGTAAAAAGCATTTGGCAGTACATACAACAGCACATATGTGTATAATCAGCAGTGAAAACTCAGATGCAGCATGCATTAACACACAATTTCAATCATGAACAACCATTATTATGCATCAAGCCTTGCACATTCATCAAACAAACACGATCACAACCATATTACAAATCATGATAAACAATCCTAGAAATCAAACATGTTATAATGTACATTACAAAAGAATACACTTTGTCAAGAATATGAGCAAGTCAAAACAAGTATACATCTCTTGAAATGGAAAGCAAATGAACATGCGCATAGTGATTCCAGCAACATAACCTCAATTAGCAGTTAATGAGCTCAAAGTGTGTATATCATGTGTTCATCACATCAATTAATCAACAATGCAAACATAAACATTCATCGATTAACAATCAAAAACCGCATGCCGGCAAATTGTGTGCATCATGATGGTGTGAGGTGCAACAACATCAAAATAGTCATTAGATGTGTATCATATTAATCCATGAAGATTAAAAGTGAAACGGGGTCGAAACATGCTTAAAAACGCAAAAAAAACACATTCTGCAGCAGTGTTAACCGGTTAACGCCTGGTGTTTATCGATTAACAGTTCAAAATCAGGCAGAAAACACAGAATTAACACATGTTAACCAGTTAACGTATGGTGTTAACCGATTAACCTGGGACAGTGACAAAAAAAAAACAGTTGCAAAAGCACTTTTCAGCAGCAAATGACTTATCCAAACATCCAAATGAACATGCAATCAATTAATCACGAAATTACATGGAATTACCGTCGTCAAACATCAATTGAATCCAATAATCAACAATATCAAGAATCGAATTCTAGCACATGAATCCAAATCGAAAATCAACAAAAATCTACATCGAATAAGTTACGAATAAGCTAAAAACAATGTAGATTTAGGGAAAACCAACCTACAAAGCGGAGACTTGCTTTGGTAATTGTTGCAAAGTAATATTGGTGTAGAAAATGAAAGAAAACCAGAGATTCCTCGATCGATAGCCGAAATGCGTCGAAACCGAACGAAATCGCGAAAGTCCACCAAAATCCAACTTGCACCAAAATAAATGGTGAGAAACCTTTGGATTGAAGAATACTCTGAAATTCCAGAAATCCAACCAAAGAATGCTAAAATGATGAAGGTTAAGCTCAAGAATTAATCACTTTTCAATGTAAAAAGTGATTATTCTTCAAGAAACAAGAGCTTTTGTGTGTGGTTTTGGAAGAGAGAAGTAGAAGTTGATGAAGAATGGGTAGAGAGATTAGAGACAAATGTGAGAGAATTGAGAGTGAAAATGGAGCAAAAATGGTTGAGATCCTTGAAAATGAGTGAAGCATCTCTTAAATAGATTTTAGGTTTGGAGTATAAGTGGTTTGGAGTGAGGTTTGGGTTTGGAGCTAGGGTTGGAGTTAGTTAGACTCAACTCACCGAGTCAAGTTAGTTAACTCGGTTAGTTAGGATCAACTCAGTTGCTTGGAAAACAAGAAACCACAATTGGTGCATGGGTGTGTGACTTGGGCTGCCAGCAAGGCATTGCGACTTGTGAACTTTCAGCATGAAACCACCATGTTCGAGCCCTCGTATGACCTTCGTAACTTATTCAGATGAAAAAATGTCCAACATCAAAGTTGAAGAGAACATGGAGATGAACAACTTTGATGTTCAACAATTTTTAATTTGAAGCTTCTTGATGGAGAAAATTGGCTTGACATTTGGCACGCCAACTGTTCGATGAAATTATGGCCTATGGGCCTGCATTTGCCTTGCCATGACTTATTTTTGCCTTGATTTTACCAAAATTTGATCGATCATAACTCCCTCAATTTTGATCCGATGGAAGAGTTCTTTATATGGATTTGAAGCTTGAAACAAGATCTTTTGTTGTGGCCTGGTGGATTTTTGATTTGATGCTTTCAATTTTGAATGGCCTTGGTTCAAATGCCAAACCTTTCCTTATTTAGAAACCCTACTTCTTCCAAAAATAACAACTTTTCAAATCTTGATTTTTCATGATCCTTTTGGAGTTTCTTGATAAAATTTTGTACATTGGTCACATATAACATGAATTTCATGAATTTGGCCTCAAAAAGTTGAGAGTTAACTTTTTCCTCTGATTATTTGACTTAGCCCCAATTTTCCTGATTTTTTATCTTTCTTCCAATTGAACCACTTCTAAAACCGATAGAGATGCAATTTTCCACACACATACACTTAAGGACATGTAGAATACCATGACATCTAGTTTTGTCCAAAAAATCAGAGATAACCTGATTTAATTGGAAACCCTAGTTTCGATACCCACCTACTAAGGGGAAAAAGTGTAGTCTTCAATCTCAAATTCCTCAGAGTATGTTGTGTATCCTCTTAAAGGATGATGAGATATGCCACTTGAGGGTGTTTTTGAACCAATGAACTATCGTTTTTGAGGGTTTTCCTTTAGTTTTTTTGGACCTCTTGCATAGTGAAGGATGTAATGCTTCAATCTCCTATTGAATCTCACTTTCTTGAGGTTTTGGATGATCAATTGAGATAGTATGAGACATGAAAGACCTCTTGGCTTGCCTTGAGGCAACTTGTTTGACCTTTTGTGCCTTGAATGATTCCTTGATTGTCCATCTTTCACCTTACCACATGCCTTGATGGTAAGAGGGATGCTATGTTTCATTTTTCTATGTTAAAGGTGCAATGCAAGGCTAATGAGATGGATATGATATGATATATGATAATGTTATGCTATGATGACAAAAGAGAGAGAAAATTTTGGGGTATTACAACGCCAACGCCCACTGTGAGTTTCATTCTGGAGCACCCAGACATCATATGGAGAACTGTAAAGCTTTTAATCATAAGGTTCAAGATTTGGTGGATTCCAAAGCCATCAATTTCTCCAATGATGTTCCAAATGTGAATCAGAACCCGATGCCGAATCACGGTGAGCCGAGGGTCAATGCTATTATTAAAAACTGTGAAGACTTGAGTTTGATTTCAGATGTGAACGAAGTCCAAACTCCCTTGGGTGTGGTGAAGGAAAGACTGTTGAAGGGAGGGGTATTTCTAGGTTGTGATGAAGGGTGTGTAGGATATGTGTCGCAGCCAGGCGGTTGTGATTTATTGAAAGCAAGTATTCAGAAAATGATCAGCGAAGGGATATTGCAGTTTGACAGAGGTTGTAGGCAGAGTAATGTTACTGACAGAGAGATTGATGTTGCCATGATAACAATTCCATTCAAGACAATAACTATATCAGCGCCGGCGAGACCAGCGCCGGTCACTATCACTGTTCCTGGACCAGTCCCGTATGAGAGTACCAAGGCCATCCCATGGA
This sequence comes from Lathyrus tuberosus, assembly GCA_022829125.1. Classification (NCBI taxonomy): domain Eukaryota; kingdom Viridiplantae; phylum Streptophyta; class Magnoliopsida; order Fabales; family Fabaceae; genus Lathyrus; species Lathyrus tuberosus. Next base: position 4,921,091 of record JALAZF010000305.1, read on the forward strand.
ATTATGGGGCCGAGGTGTTTGTTAATGGTAAGAAGCAGGAGTTGGAAGAGACATCAGCTGTGAATACAGGGGTTAAAAATCTTGTTGAAGCAGGGGCTATCACTAGGAGTGGTAGAGTTTTTATTCCGTCCGAGGATCAAGCTGGCAGTTCAAGACAAGACAAAGGTAAACAGATGATGGATGAGTCTGCACAGAGGCAGGAAGCAAATATTTCTATGACAAAGCAGGTTGGGGATACCTTCTCAGAAGACGTAGAAGAGTTTATGAGGCTGATCAGGAAAAGTGATTACAAGATTGTTGATCAACTTCACCAAACTCCATCGTAGATTTCCATTCTATCCTTACTGTTGTGCTCTGAGGCACACCGAAATGCATTGCTGAAGGTTCTGAATATGGTTTATGTACCGCAGGAAATATCTGTCAACCAGTTAGAAGGGGTTGTGGCTCATGTGAATGCTGGTAATGGTTTGGGTTTCACCGATCTAGATCTGACTCCGGCTGGGAGGAATCACAACAACGCTCTGCATATTTCAGTGGAATGTCGTGGTTCCTTAATGTCGCATGTGTTAGTTGACACTGGGTCGTCTTTGAATGTGCTGCCGAAGAAGGCTTTGATGAAATTGGATACTCGTGGGTTAATTTGTACACCAAGTGACTTGGTGGTACGTGCTTTTGATGGCTCCAAGAGGTCAGTTTTTGGAGAGTTAGTTCTGCCAATCAAGGTGGGTCCTGAGATTTTCAACACCACCTTTTACATAATGGATATTTAGCCTGCCTATAGTTGTTTGTTGGGTCGCCCTTGGATCCATGGTGCTGGGGCAGTAACTTCTACGTTGCACCAGAAGTTGAAGTATATGGTGGACGGCCACGTTGTGACTGTTTGTGGTGAAGAAGATATTATGGTGAGTCACCTATCGACCTTCAAGTATGTAGAGGTAGATGGTGAAATACAGGAGACATTGTGCCAAGCCTTTGAAGCTGTGAGAATTCCCGAAGAACCCCCAAAGGCAGTCAGTCAGCCTGAGGTGGTTGCCCAACCTGAAGTCGTCAGACAACCAGAAGTTCCAATGTCCTCTTTCAAAGAGGCGCGCGCTATAGTTGAAGCCGGTGGTTCTCAGAAGTGGGGAAGTGTCATTGATGTTCAAAGAAATCAAGATACTCATAGACTGGGTTACAAGCCACCTAGGCGTTCTGAAGAGCCTCCCAAGTTCTATGGTCCAGTCCGTTTCACCAGTGCCGGTGTTTTCTTCGACAGAGTCAATGCTATTGAGGATGAAGGAGATAGTGACTGTGACATGGATGAGTGGATCCGTCCCTGCACCCCTGGTCAGAGTTTAGGCAATTAGTCCTCTGAGAAAGTAATCCAAGTGACGCGCCCGGAGTAATTTACTTTTGTTTTCTGTTATGTTGAATCCTACGTTCTGCCCAAGACGTAGTAATATTTATTTGTAGGGCTTGGATGTTTTATTTGTTATTTTTATCATCAATAAAGGACGTTTTTTTAAAATATTTTGATCTCTGTCTTTCTATTTTTTACTTTTTGCATTAACCCACATCAAAATGGCAATGTGTTTTCTTGTTTGTTGCACTCATAATAAACATAAAACATCCATCATGCACGTTCCTTTGTTCAGATTCCACCCATGACTTAGCTATGGCTCGATATGACTTCGACAATCCCATCTATCAGGCTGAAGAAGAGACTGACGAAGACTGTGACTTACCAGAAGAATTAGCCAGGCTACTGAAACAAGAGGAAAAGGTTATTCTACCTCATCAGGAGGAAGTTGAGACTATTAATCTGGGAACCGAGGATGTTAAACGAGAAGTAAGGATTGGGGCCGCTTTGGAAGACACTGTTAAGAGAAGATTGGTTGAGTTACTTCGAGAGTATGTGGATATCTTCGCCTGGTCTTACCAAGACATGCCCGGGCTTGACACTGACATTGTTTCACACAGACTGCCGCTTAAAGAGGGTTGTACTCCAGTCAAACAGAAACTAAGAAGAACGAAACCAGATATGGCTGTCAAGATCAAGGAAGAGGTTCAGAAACAGTTGGACGCCAGATTTCTTGTTGTGACAAACTATCCTCCGTGGGTTGCTAATATTATACCTGTACCTAAGAAGGATGGGAAGGTCAGGATGTGTGTTGATTACCGAGATTTGAACAAGCGAGCCCGAAGGATGATTTCCCGCTCCCTCACATTGACGTGTTAGTAGACAATACTGCTCAATATTCTGTGTTTTCCTTCATGGATGGCTTCTCTGGGTATAACCAAATCAAAATGGCCCCAGAGGACATGGAGAAGACGATGTTCATAACACCGTGGGGAACATTTTGCTACAAGGTAATGCCCTTCGGATTGAAGAATGCTGGGGCAACCTATCAGCGGGCAATGGTGACTCTCTTTCATGATATGATTCACAAGGAGATCGAAGTCTATGTTGATGACATGATTACGAAGTCACAAACAGAGGAAGAACACTTGGTAAACCTCCAGAAGCTGTTTGAGAGGTTGAGGAAGTTCATATTAAGATTGAATCCGAACAAGTGCACTTTCGGCGTGAGGTCTGCTAAATTGCTGGGATTCATTGTTAGTGAAATAGGTATCGAGGTTGATCCTGCAAAGATAAGAGCCATACAGGAGATGCCTGAGCCAAGAACAGAGAAAGAGGTTTGTGGTTTCTTGGGGAGGTTGAGTTACATTGCTAGGTTCATCTCTCATCTGACAGTCACGTGTGAACCAATTTTCAAGTTGTTAAGAAAGGATCAAGATGTCAGGTGGAATGAGAATTGTCAAGAGGCGTTTGAAAGGATAAAGAAGTACTTACAGGAACCTCCAGTCCTTATGCCACCCGTGTCCGGAAGACCGCTGATTATGTACCTTACGGTTCTTGAGAATTCGATGGGTTGTGTGCTCGGTCAACACGACGAGACAGGTAGGAAAGAGCACGCCATTTACTACCTGAGTAAGAAGTTCACTGATTGCGAATCAAGATACTCTATGTTGGAAAAGATATGTTGTGCACTCGCTTGGGCAGCCAAGCGCCTGAGGCAGTATATGTTAAACCACACAACCTTGTTGATTTCGAAGATGGATCCGATTAAGTACGTGTTCGAGAAGCAAGCACTTTTTGGAAGGATAGCCCATTGGCAGATGGTTTTGACAGAATACGATATTCAGTATGTTTCTCAGAAGGCCATTAAGGGAAGTGTCCTGTCAGAATACCTTGCTGAACAGCCAGTCGAGGATTATCAGCCAATGAAGTTTGAGTTTCCAGACGAGCATGTTATGTTTCTGAAAATGAAAGATTGTGTGAAGAGCCTCTGCCTGATGAAGGACCTGAGATTGGGTCTCAATGGAAGATGATTTTTGATGGGGCTGTCAACTCATATGGTAATGGAATTGGGGTAATCATTACAACCCCGAAGGGTTCTCATATACCCTTCACTGCCCGGTTAGCGTTCGTGTGTACCAACAATGAGGCGGAGTATGAAGCATGCATCATGGGGTTAGAAGAAGCAATTGATTTGAGAATTAAGAACCTCGATGTCTATGGTGATTCCGCGTTGGTAGTTAATCAGATTACAGGAGAATAGGAGACTCGTCTGGCGAATTTGGTACCTTATAACAACTATGCCAGAAGGTTGTTACCGTTCTTTGACAGGGTGGATTTCCATCATGTGCCACGAGCTGAGAATCAGATGGCTGATGCGTTGGCGACATTGGCATCCATGTATAAGGTGAACCATTGGAATGAAACTCCGTCGATTAGAATCATGCGTCTGGACATACCAGCTTTTGTGTTTGCAATTGAAGATGTGTCTGATGGCAAACCGTGGTATCATGATATTAAGGTCTTTCTGAAGAGACAAGAGTATCCAGAGGGTGCCTCCACCAAAGATAAGAAGACTCTGAGAAGGTTGGCAGGAAACTTCTTTCTGAACAAGGATGATGTGTTATATAAGAGCAACTTTGATATGGTCTTGCTACATTGTGTTGATGAACACGAGGCAGTTTTGTTGATGGAGGAAGTTCACGAGGGTTCTTTCGGTACTCATTCCAGTGGACACACCATGGCTAGAAAGTTGTTGAGGGCAGGGTATTACTGGATGACTATGGAGTCTGATTGTTTCAAGTACGCCCGAAAGTGCCATAAATACCAGATTTATGCAGATAAGATGCATGTACCGCCTACGCCTCTAAATGTGTTGTCATCTCCTTGGCCTTTTGCAATGTGGGGCATAGATATGATTGGAAAGATTGAGCCCACCGCTTCCAATGGGCATCGTTTCATTTTGGTTGCCATTGACTATTTCACAAAGTGGGTGAAGGCAGCCTCGTACGCCAACGTCACCAAGCAAGTGGTAGCCCGGTTTATAAAGAAGGACATCATCTGTCGTTATGGGGTCCCAGAGAGAATCATTACCGATAATGGCTCGAATTTGAACAATAAGATGATGAAGGAGCTATGTCAGAGTTTTAAGATCGAGCATCATAATTCCTCTCCATATCGTCCGAAGATGAATGGTGCTGTTGAGGCAGCAAATAAGAATATCAAGAAGATTGTGCAGAAGATGGTGGTAACATATAAAGACTGGCATGAGATGCTACCTTATGCCCTACATGGTTACCGTACTTCGGTGCGTACGTCAACAGGGGCAACCCCTTTCTCATTGGTGTATGGTATGGAAGCTGTTTTACCCTTAGAGGTCGAGATTCCGTCTTTGAGGGTTCTGGCAGATGTGAAGCTTGATGAAGCTAAGTGGGTGCGTTCCAGATTGGATCAGTTAAACCTTATTGAAGAAAAGAGATTGGCAGCCATCGCACATGGTAGGTTGTATCAAAGCAGGATGAAGCACGCCTTTGACCAGAAAGTGCGTCCTCGGAGTTTTCAGACAGGTGAATTGGTTTTGAAAAGAATCCTTCCTCCTCAGACAGATCACAGGGGCAAATGGACTCCAAACTACGAGGGGCCGTATGTAGTCAGAAAGGTTTTCTCTGGTGGAGCCTTACTACTTTCAACTATGGATGGCGAAGATTTTACATCCCCTGTGAACGCAGACGTAGTCAAAAAATACTTCGCATAAAAGAGACCCGCTGGACATAAAAAGAAAGTCCAGGAAAAAAAGGGGCATCCCGGCAAACCATAAAAAGGAAAAGGTTCGGGCAAAAATTAGGGATAAAATGTAAAAGAAATGTGTAAACCCGCAAAGTTGAAAACCGGTAAAGGCAACTTTGGCAAAAATGGGTATCCCGATGGATTGAAAACCCGAAAAGGGCGATCCAGGCAAAAGTTAGGGATCTATAAGCAAAAGGCTATGGTCTCCGTTCGATCTGTGAGCACCTTCAATACCTGGAAGTTCTGAAAGAAAGGAATCAGTACAGTTAGTCCCTTTGAAGGTCAAGACATTTGTGGATAAGCAAGACATATGGGTCATAGCTGAGTCGAATCATGGTGGATATTTGTTCCCACATTGCCGACATGTGTATTTTCTTTTTGCTTTTGCGCAATTACCTCTTTTTAGGAATTGCTTCCCATTGTAAATGCCTATTTACAGGCCACTTTCTCAATAAAATATTCATTTCACTCAAAGAGCTTTCCATTGTTTGTTTTACTTTTACTGTTTTGTTTGCAAAAAATGTCCGATATTTTTGATAAACATTGCATATAAAACTTCGAGCTTTGCGAAGCATAACGAAAAGCAATAGAAATTACTTAGGCGTTAACGGTGATAGTCATGTTGTGGCATATTCTTTTGTTGTTTTTGACTTGCAGGGCAACAGGATTGTATTTCCCCAGTAGTTTGCTTTCCCCAGCATTGGGATTGCACTTTCCTCAGCAGAGCAGACCTTCCCCAACAGGAGACCTGGAAAGCATTTTCTCTGGATCAAGACTTATGTCCCCACAGAATCAGGGTGTTCACTTTCCCCAGCCAGTCGGGAAATGTACTTTCACCGACAACGTTATGTTCTAATCCCCAACAAGGTGAGAGTAAAGTCATTCTCCCATCGGCAGGCTAGGTTCAGTAGTATTCCCAAGCAGGATGGTATCATGGGCTATTTTCCCCAAGCAGGATGGTATTATGGGCTGGCATTCCCCAACAGGTCCTAAGCCCATCTGTTATTGGCAATCTTCAGTAACAAACTTTTGATTCCGTTATTGGCACTCATTCTCAACTCCTCCAGCAGAGGAGGAATCTCAGGTTCGATGTCATCTTCAGTGAAAGACAGGTGTGGCCCCCGGTAGTTCTTTCGGGATTTCATCCCCAGTAGAAGTTGTTGATCCAAAGAGTCGATCAATATTCCCTTCTCAGCAGAGTTCCTAAATTCAGAGGACAATTTATTTTTGTCATCCCCAGCTGAATTGGTCTTTTCTCTCCGACATTTATTTTGCTGGAGGGACCCTTTTTGCATATCATAAGCATTCGCATTGCATCCCCAAACGCATAGCATTTCCATTTTGTATGGAGCATTACAAACATTTGCATTTGAAGCATAAGCCAGGTTTGATACTTTCTTTGACAGTTCTCTTTCTCAGTAGAGATGACATAACTCTGGAGATTTTGGAGGGATGTGTTCCTCATATTTGTGCTCCAAGGCAGAGTCTTTTATTTAGACTTCTCCTTTCCCCAGCGGAGACATCTTATCTGTGGACCGTGAGTCCGTTAGAAGCTTGCCTTGGTTTGGCCTTTCTCTTTAGTGAAATCCGGTTCTCGCCTGGTATTCAGTTCTTGCTTGACATATTTTCCTTCGTCAGTTCCCTTTATCAGCAGGGATGGCTTTTGTTCTGCTAGTTCTCTTTATTAGTAGAGATAGCAACCTTTTGGATATTTTCTTTCCTCAGTTCCCTTTATCAGCAGGGATGACTTTTGTTTTGCTAGTTCTCTTTATCAGCAGAGATAGCAACCATTTGGATATTTTCTTTCGTCAGTTCCCTTTATCAGCAGGGATGGCATTTGTCTTGCTAGTTCTCTTTATCAGCAGAGATGGCAACCTTTTGGATATTTTCTTTTCGTCAGCTCTCCTTATCAACAGGGATGGCATTTATGTTGCTAGTTCTCTTTATCAGTAGAGATAGCAATCTTTTGGATATTTTCTTTTCGTCAGTTCCCTTTATCAGCAGGGATGGCATTTGTTTTGCTAGTTTTCTTTATCAGCAGAGATAGCAATCTTTTGAATATTTTCCTCCGTCAGTTCCCTTTATCAGCAGGGATGACATCTATTTTGCTAGTTCTCTTTATCAGCAGAGATAGTAATCTTTTGAAGATTTTCTTCGTCAGTTCCCTTTATCAGCAGGGATGGCATTTGTTTTGCTAGTTCTCTTTATCAGCAGAGATAGCAATCTTTTGAATATTTTCTTCGTCAGTTCCCTTTATCAACAGAGATGGCATTTGTTTTGCTAGTTCTCTTTATCAGCAGAGATAGCAATCTTTTGAATATTTTCTTTTGCCAGTTCCCTTTATCAGCAGGGATGGCATTCATTTTGCTAGTTCTCTTTATCAGCAGAGATAGCAATCTTTTGGAGATTTTTCATCAGTTCCCTTTATCAGCAGGGATGGCATTTGTCTTGCTAGTTCTCTTTATCAGCAGAGATGGCAACCTTTTGGATATTTTCTTTTCGTCAGCTCCCCTTATCAACAGGGATGGCATTTATGTTGCTAGTTCTCTTTATCAGTAGAGATAGCAATCTTTTGGATATTTTCTTTTCGTCAGTTCCCTTTATCAGCAGGGATGGCATTTGTTTTGCTAGTTTTCTTTATCAGCAGAGATAGCAATCTTTTGAATATTTTCCTCCGTCAGTTCCCTTTATTAGCAGGGATGGCATCTATTTTGCTAGTTCTCTTTATCAGCAGAGATAGCAATCTTTTGAAGATTTTCTTCGCCAGTTCCCTTTATCAGCAGGGATGGCATTTGTTTTGCTAGTTCTCTTTATCAGCAGAGATAGCAATCTTTTGAATATTTTCTTCGTCAGTTCCCTTTATCAGCAGGGATGACATTTGTTTTGCTAGTTCTCTTTATCAGCTGAGATAACAATCTTTTGAATATTTTCTTTTGCCAGTTCCCTTTATCAGCAGGGATGGCATTCATTTTGCTAGTTCTCTTTATCAGCAGAGATAGCAATCTTTTGGAGATTTTTCGTCAGTTCCCTTTATCAGCAGGGATGGCATTTATTTTGCTAGTTCTCTTTATCAGCAGGGACGGCATATTTCGAGATTCCTCTGTCAGTTCTCTTTATCAGCAGAGATGACATAACCTGGGAGAGTTTGTTTCACTTTATACCCAGCATAGCTAGCACTCATCGGTGTTGTGACAGTACAACATTTATGGCTAATTCTCCAGGGGAGGCATCCCTCCTTTGAGGATTGCAAATTTCTGGGTTCTTTGGTATTCAATCTCCGTGCATCCTGATTGTCTGAAAGCCGTCGCTATCATACCCTCAGGACCAAGTTGATTGAATAGGGGCAGCTGTTGCACCCCAAAATTTGCCCTCCTTACTTTAGTACTAACTGGCTTATGTTTCATTTCATTTTTGCATTATCATGTGTGAATATCATTGGTTCTTAGCATGGGGTCAAGGTGCCTGAGGCAAGTTCAAGAGGAGAAGATGTTCTTCAAAGGGTCAAGCAAGAGAGTTCAAGTGGATCACTCTCTCCTAACCAGTGCAGAAACTAGGGTTTTGAGATTCTTGGGTTTATTGCTCCAATGGGCAAGCTTCTTGGGTTTTTATCATCATCAAATGGCATATCCTATCTTTGTTGGAGAGGATACACATCATATTCAGAGGAATTTGGATTTGGAGACTGTGTTATATCCTCCTAGACTAAGGGTACCAAAATTAGGGTTTGCTATAAAGTCAGTTTATTTCTGATTTTTTGGGCAAGACTTGATTCCATGGTATTCCTTGGGTCCCTAAGTATCTAGGAATGGAAATTGTTCATCAGTTTGGTTCAGGAGAAGTTCAATTGGCCAATGGATTGGGAATCAGGAGAATTGGGGAAAGTCAACAGTGAGAGGGGAAGTCAACTGTGAAATTTTGAGGTTCTCTTCAAGGTTTTCAAGGTCTCACATCCTCATATGGTCTTCAAAAGACAAGTTTCATACCATTTATCAAGAATCAAGGGTTGGTGCAAAAGTTACTAAATATGAAAATGACCTATAATTTGAAAGTTTCCTTTTTGGGCAAGTCCTTACACTACATTCAACTTGACTTTTCATCATCAAGAAAGCTTCAAATGAATTTTCCTCAAACATAAAAGTTGAAGATATTTTTCTCCTCTTTCCAACAAGTACTATTGGGTCTCCATATCATTTGTGAAACTCAAGTTATGGTCAAAAGAAGGCAATGTGGTTTTTAGGGTTCCATTTTCACAACTTTTGCACTTTGGGACATATGGACCTATAATTAATTCCATTGCTTCAAGGCACATTCCAACATCAAAGTACAATCCCCAAGGAGCATTTTTGGCCTTTGAATCAAGAAGTTTTATGGTTTATTCATCACTTATTCTCCATTATTTCAAATTGCCAAATTATTTAAAACTCATGAACCAAGGCATCTCAAGGCCCAATTTCAATTTAGGTGTGATTAGCAATTGTTGAGTAAGTGATCCATCATGAAATACTTGGATATCCATGCATGGAGGAGGGTGTATCTCACATTATTCAAATTTCCAAAATTGCCCAAAACTCATTAAGTGGAGAATTACCAAGGCCCAAATCATTATCAATGGTTTAACCTAGCCTATTTAAACTCACTCATGCTAGGGTTGGAAAAGAGAACACGTGATTTTTTGAAGGAGAACAAAGCTTGAGCCCTAAAACTTTTCTTCATTGAAACTCACAATCTACAAGGGTTCTTCCAAAAGTTCTTCCACAATCTTCTTCCTGGGGATCCATAGAGCACAAACCAACCATCCTTTGGAGCTAAAAGCAAGGATACGTAGTGCATAGCCTCGGGTTAGTCATTCTTTTGATGATCATAGAACTCTGTTTTTAAACATACATATTGATGTGTGATGCCCACTGATCATTCTGATATGTTTATTTTTTAGATTGGACGTGTGGTTTGCTTGTATCGTGTGTTTCAAGTTTTGGGACCAAACTTTATTTCATTCGATTCTCATTATATGTTGTTTGTTTGGAATTTTTGATGACATATTATTAATCCTCATTGAAATCTGGACAAAATGGTATATTCGTGTGCGTTTTCTGGGTGCTTTTAAGTTGCAGGTGGCCGTGGATGGTGGCCGGAACCCTAGCTCCGACGGCTGGTGAGGGTTCCGGCGAAGGGAGAGGCTGGAGGTAGGAGAGATAATCATAGCCGTTCATGCTTTTGATCCAACGGTTCCTATGCTGCCACGTTTTTATTTTTTGAATTTTTATTTTAATGTTCATGTGTTTATTACCCCACGCTACTTACCGTGTGCCTCCAAATCATGTCCTCACATCACGTTTACTTTTGTTTTTGGTTGACTAATCCTGGGCGTTGGATGAATCATGTGGCCTATGTAATGCCAACACATTAAAATAAGCACGTGCCTCTCACGTTGTATTTTTTTATTTCTGAGCAATCATGTGGGTGCGTGCGTATCATTGTTGTGGTGGTTGGATGATCTGGTACGTTAATCTTGAATACATTTTATTTATGTTGATTGAATCTGATACGTTAGATGCATCCAATGGTGAGCATTAGGTCAACTGGCTGACTAGGGTCCACACGTATTTCTATTTTTTTTATTTTTATTTTCTGATGAACTTTTTGATCTGGGCTGCTCTCCACACCCCCTCTGAGCCCATTTGTTTATTTTAAACGTGCATGTGTTGCTATTCATACCCCCACCCATTTTCTTCATTTTCATTTTTATTTTATCATTACATTTCATTTTTAATTTTTAAAAATATATAATTGCATCCAAAAATTCCCAAAAAAATCATGAAACATATTTGGCATTTTACAAAATTTTCACAAATTTTATTTTATTATTTTATTTTATTTTAGCATCTGAAATAAATATTTGGTTTATTTTCTATTGAATTATTCATATCATGCATACTTAAACTTGTAGAATTTTGTTCTAATAGCATACAAAACCTTTAGAACTCATTTTTTTGAATTATTTCACCAACACACTGAAATGCATTAAACTATTTTTCTCTCATTTTTAAAATCATCTCATATTGCATTTCAGTCCATTTCTTTAGCACATTGAACCATATTTCTCATCTGAGTTTGCACAATTATTTGAGGGACTTTTATTTTGAATTTTGGCATGAGTTTTGGACATGTTCTTTGCTTCTGGTTGATATATGTTGATAATTAATCTGGTGATTTTAGAAGGTGTGTCTCTAATTGTTGGATTGTTTTTCTTTGAGATCTTCCTGTATGCATATCCTTGATCATGTCTGGTTACCTGTTTGAAGAGGCACTTGTGCCATAGCTTGGGGGTTTGTTTCTTTGATTTCTTAATTCATGTTTGGATTGTTATAGGTTATTTAATCACTATTATGTGTCACTGTTTGGGGTTTCATTTACCTTAATATTATTTATGTTTGTGCTGTACTAACCTTTTATGCAGGGGTTGAGGTAAGTTCTTTGAGGGTGTGGATAATCATCCATTTCACCCTTATTCTTTCTTTCTCTCATCTTTTCTTTTCTTTAGGCTTAGGTTGTCGTCAAACCTCACTAACCGTAGGTCATCCATGCATGATAACATTAGGACTCTTAGTTTCCCTTTAGAGTTTCCTTTGTGTCTTCTCTCTTCTCATCTCAAAACCTCTTGAAAACACTTAATAAGGATAAAGTGTATTGCGCACGAGCCTTAAGCGTGGGGAATGAGAAATGAGGGGCTTCCTCTCATCTTTCTAGAGTGCTTAGCGAGTGTCCTGTTTTGGGACGATTCGTTAAGTATTCATCTCTGTGCCCTAGACTTTGGTGCAATGCAAGTTATAAACTAACTCAAGTCACTTCTGTCCTAAAAAATACAAACAAACTTCAAACCTTTTTGTCCTTCGGGATTGTCAAACTAAAGGCTATTTTCAAAAAGGGCACGTTACTTTCCGTCTGAGTCGCAAACAAGCATCGACCCTAACTGCCGGACGCGAACTTAACGTCGCTCATAAAAAACACAAAAAGAACTTGGTCCGAACTACGTTGACTCTGAATTCCCCATTGCACAAAGGGGGTACGTAGGCCTAGGACGTGGACGTCCTACCGAGTCTGTCTTTGTCTTTCCCTTCCCCGTCTTAGTGCAGCCATAGATGATAGGATAACTCACCCTTAGAATAGACAACAAGCGTGGATTCCATTGAGTACGATGGACGCGTGGGGTGCTAGCACCTTCCCCTCGCGTAACCGACTCCCAAACCCAGGTTATGGTTGCGATGACCATTCCTTTCCCTCTTCCTTAGGTTTATGCGGTGTTCCCTTTCCCTCTCTTGGGATAAATTTACACGGCTGGCGACTCTATTTTTCCGCGCCACTCTCGTGTTTGTACCTGGATGAAAATCCTGGGAGCGACACATTTCAATATCCATTTGAAAAAAACAATTAACCATTTATCCATTTCACAAAATATATCCAAAATCCAAATTAAGTCAAAATCCAAGATATCCATTTGTGGATCCATTATCAAATCCATTTTAAAGCCTATAACCAAGATCTAAGTTACTAAGCCAATTATCCATACACAAATTCTATTTGAGTCAACGTCCATTTTAATCCAACAATGAATTCATTCTCCAAAAGATCCAAACCCAAAGTTAGTCAAAGTTAAAGGAGAAACATCAAAAAGAAGTTATTTTTATAGATAAATCAAGATTGAGGATCATGACTACCTTTTAGAGAACGTGCCCAATAATGATGCAGTTGGGAGTAAGCTACAAAAAAAAGGTCACAAGCCTTCTGTACAGAGTGGGGAAACTTTAAATGTAATGACCAAGCATTTATTATTGTTGCGGAGCAATAGTAGTGGAAAAGAAGTTCACAGCAGAAAGTATGTTGTAGAAAGTTCGTTGCAAAAGGAAAATACCTAACAGCAAGGGTGCGCAGGAAATTTAACAGGAAAAGAGAAGACCCAACGTGGAAATTACATCATAGCAGCATAACACAAGCCATTTCATATCACTAAAAACAAAAAAAAAAAACGCAAATGGAAAGGAAAATTACAAAGCATTTGAAATTGAAAATTCATTCTAACAGAAGTCCATAACAAAAAAATTCACTGAGAAAAATCAGTTACAGAATTCACACAACAAATTCATTAACAGAAAATGAATCAAAAACCAAAATTACCCTCCAAAAAATCTTGATATAAATTCAAACTGCATTTGATTCGAGGGGGAGAATATTTCTTCATCTTATTGGTTCTCTGCTCCAACCTTTATCAATTCTGCAATTCTCCATCAATCTTCAATAACCTTGAATCGCACCATAAGCTTCTCTAATCTTCACCAAATCATCAATACCAACTCTTCATCCACATCAACTGCATCTTCCTCTAAGATCTACAAAAGCGTCAACAAGTCAATTGAAGAATTCTGCAGAACACATGATTCGAGCAAACAACAACAAGAACAACGCATAATCAACAATAATTTCAGAGGTGGATTCAAACCACTATTCAGCGAGCGACATCGTCACAAAACAGATTGTGCATTTTTCAATAAGAATTCCAGATTCTTCTTAATCTGGAATAACAGAAGAAGCACACGAAGAAGAAGTGAAGAAGCTGAGATTCAACAACAGTGAGGCATCGAATTATACATGAATTTCATTGCGAGGTAACCATCTATCTGCAATTCATTTCTTCTTTTGATGGTATAGATTAGATTGCGTTTCGGTTTCGAGTTTTCTGTGCAAGGAAGTGAGATTCGTGAACATTCTTTGAGGTGTTGAGTTTGAGTGCTTAGAGAGCGAGTGAGAACGGCCGCCGTCGGCGCAAGGCGTGCCGGCGCGGCGATGAGCCTATGTTTTTCGGTGAAGGATGTTGTTTGAATGTAGGTGGCACGTTGAAGGAAGGTGAGTGAAATGTGAGCATTGTGGTGAAGGAGAAGTCTCCTCGCAGCGAAGATATGGTGATTCCGGTAACGCGCTTTGAAGGAGAGTAGGTCACTGGCACAATTGACATGGCGTTTGGATCGGTAGTGAGAAGAAAGTGAAGGAGATTTGAGAAGAACATGATGAAGAAGATGCAATGTGGCTGAATGTAGTGTGGTTTTTTCTGAGTTTCATTAGGTTAAGACAAGCAAATGTGGATTGAACCTAAGAGCCTGCGTTATTATTTTTCCTATCCACGCCCCTAATATCTCCCTTGCACCCTCCTTGGCTTATGAACAAAGGATCTTTGGGCCTAAGATAACTTTCACCATAAATTCTGTTTGCACCCCACCCGATCCTTACCACTCCAAATTATTTTTGTTTAGTTTTTAATTAGATTCTAGATTTTAATTAGACTTTGGATTTTGGTTAGTTTTTAATTACTTTTTATTTTAGAAATTAACTTTGTTTTGAATTGTTGATTACTTTTAATTTCGATTTAGATTAACTGTTGGTTAATTTTTTAATTTGAATCTTTGGTTAATGTTGATTGTTTTGTTAATTTGGTAGAATTTTCTTACTAAACATGTGACCAATTTTCATGTTAAACTTTGATTGAAATTTTGTTTCGATTTGGATATCAAATTTGATGCTAGTTTTTTTATTAATATTGATGTTAATTTTGACTAGTGTTCTTGTCAATTTCTTGTGGATTGTTGATAGATTTTCTTGATGGTTGTTGATTAGTTTGATACCTGATGTAATTTTGATGCATTCCTCAAGCTTGGTGCTTTGTCATGAGTTTCTCTGTGAGCCTAGTTTCGTGTCTAATTTCTCTTTGTGATTGAGTTGTCTCGTGTTTACTTGTGCTTCGTATTCACATGTTCCCTTAGGGATTCCTAGTCTGACTTAATTTCTGATTAAGTTTGGAGTAGGATAGAGATTAGGCTCTCAATCCAAGCATGATAACAATAGGTTAGCTCCCTCCTAATCCTGACCTTAGGGCCATTATTGTATGATAACATGTAGGACCGAGTTTCCCTTAGACCTTCTGTACGTCTTTCTCTCCTTTTTCTCTGACTCTGTGCGATCGAGATCCCGTCTTCCCGTAGTCCTGTGAACTACGGATGCTCTGATTCTTCATTCCCTAAAGAGGATACGTAGGCACGAGGATCCCAATCCTTCGCGAGCACACTAACAACTAACTTCCATCTTCTCTCGCCCCCATGCGATCGAAACCAACCAACTAACCGAGTCTCATCTCTCGCTCCAGTGCGATCGAGATCTTTTTTTCATGGTCGTAGCCACGAACTACGAACGCTCTAATTTCCTTATTCTCATCCGAATGAGGATACGTAGGCACAAGACGGCGATGTCTTGGTGAGCAACCCTCCCCCTTCACCCGTAGTCCTCCGAACTACGTTGACTCTGACTTTCCCATTGCACGAGGGAATACGTAGGCCTAAGACGACGAAGTTCTATCGAGTCTCCTTTTGTTTTCTTTCCCCTTCGTTTCTGTTTAGCAGTAAAGTTTTAGATGACACGCCCTTTGGTTAGATAACAAGTGTGGATCCCGTTAAGTACAACGAACGAGAGAGGGTGTTAATACCTTTCTATCGCGTAACCGACTCTCGAACTCGGACCATGGTTGCGATGACCATGTCTTCTCCCTTTTTGAGGTTTTCTTCGATCGTTTCCTTTCCACCGTCGAGATAAATTATGTTCGGTGGAGACTCTTCTGTTTTTCTGCCGGTTGTTTTTCGCAGTTGCGACAAGCCCCTATGTTGTTAAGAAGGCCTTTTCAGGCGGTGCCTTGATACTCGCAACCATGGATGGAGAAGAATGTTGATGTAGTCAAGAAATACTTCGCCTAAAAAATAAAAAAAATATAAAAAATGTCTCGTTGGACTGAAAACCCGAAAGGGCGGTCCAGGCAAAAATTAGAGACATAAACAATAATCATCCCGATAGATTGAAAACCTGAAAAGGAAATCTAGGCAAAAGTTAGGGGTTTATGGCAAGTAACTGCATTCGACTAAGATTGGATCGTCAAAAGTAACGTCATCTATCAAGGAATCCTCTATCAGGAGTCACCTTCAATAGAAGCTCAAGGATACTCAAAATTCAAAGTTGGTAGAATAATAGTGGTCATTATGTTTCAATGTATCCCCTTTCCCTTTAAATTACCATTTTCTAAACTTTGTAATGCTCAATGGAATCACGCATTAGGATGATTACCATTGTATCAATAAACATTTGAGCCCTTGTGCCATTTGTTTGTAGTTCTCATTTATTCTGCTTTGCAAAATAACATTTTAATATGATCAACATTCTTGAAACAAAAAAATGATGAATTTACCTTTGTTTTCAAAATGAAAATTTCAAATTTACTTATGCTTTTAAAATAAAGATGGAAATTTCCTTTTTGATTAATGAACAACGAAGAGGAACATCAACAGCTTCTCCGAAAGCAATCAAACTTCAAAATGCAGAATCAAAATATTCCTTGTGATCAGTATATCCCGAGAGGAGGATCAATTACTTCAGATTGATAAGATGGAGTATCTCACCTATCACTCCCCAAGAGCTGCATTTTGTTACTACTGAGAATATGAAAATTTAAGTAGCATAAATTTGTTTCTTCAACAGATCAACGATACTTTTTATCCCCCCAAAGTGGACGAGTATCCAGTTGTACTCATCGTCAGTCCGTATGTCATGTCTGTTTTGTCAGCATAAGCATTTCATACATGAATCATGCATAATTAATTTATGCTCATATTCATTTTGCATCTCATTTTGCATATCATATTTCGATCACTTTGGTCATGTTTATCCCCAAGTGATAAATGTTCTCTCTCCATTAGAGTTGTCAGTTTTCCTTTCCACACAGATAGGATAAAATCCTGGTTTGAGTTCTTTCCTCATCAGGAAATGTATCGTCTAAACCATCTATCTCTAGTTTATTCCTGGATTGAAATCGGTCCTCGACCACTTTGATAACTTGAACCTCTGAAAGGCAAGAAGGCATTTGGTTATACACCTTTGAAACTTCATTCTTCGCCATTGAAGATGATATTTTGCTTTCCCGGATTAAAGAAAAACCCCTGCGGAAGCTTTTCAACAAAAGACTCTTAGCAATGTGGACATCACATCCTCCATGAAATCTCTACCAATTGGCACACAAAAAAAGAAGCCTGTCTTTGCCCCATAAATTCCCGATAAGTCGACAAATGATAGTCTCTCCCCGAGAAGTTTGTCCTACTTTTAAGGAAGTTATCAGCACCTCAAAATCAAATTACACCGCCAAATAACATTCCTTGTCATGAGAAGAACTCGACCAAAAGAAACCAATACCAGTTCCATGGCTGAAGACCAGAATCGATGGGAGGTTTATTTCAAAAGAAAATGAGACCAATTCCATGGCTAAAGACCAGGATCGAGGGGAGGTTTATTTCAAAAGAAACTGAAACCAGTTCCATGGTTTAAGACCAGGATCAAGGGGAGGTTTATTTAAAAAGAAACTGAGACCAGTTGCATGGCTGAAGACCAAGATCGAGGGGAGGTTTATTTCAAAAGAAACTGAGACCAAGAAGTGGTATAACTATTCGAAGAAGTCTGTGTGAAACATGTAACGCCCCGATTTGGTTAATCGTATTTATTTATTTCATTTATGTGAATTGTGTAAATTAAATGAGTTTTACCTGTTAATTGGATAATTTCTCTGATAGATAAAATAATTGCAATTGATAATATTTTCTTATTAACTTTTAATTCCTGATATATTTTGCATCGTTGTTTATGTTTTATCGCATTTTGAGAGTGTTTGGGAGATATTGGAGTAAAAGGGTAAAATAGTCTTTTGAGGGGTTAGATATTTTGTTATAAAAAGGGAAAAGAGGGAAATAGAGAGAAAAAGAAGGAGAGAATAGAAAGAAGAGAAAGAAAAGAGAGAAGAAGGGGAAGAAGAGGAAATCGAGCAAATCAAAGCTTGATCTTCAATTAATCGGGTAAGGGTGAGAAGTTCCGATTATATTTCGATTGTATATGTATATGTATGTGTTGTTTGCATTTGTTTGGTTGAAATATATACTTTTCCTTATTGGTTGGATTGAAGAACAAATGTGTGAGAATCGATGTTCTAACGGTTCAAAGGCGCAATAGAACGCGTAGAATAGTCGAGTGATGTTTGGGTCTAATCGGAAATGCTTATTGGTAAGATTTGAGGAGTTTTGTATTGAGTTATAGAGAATTAGAGATTTAGGGCATTAATGGTAAATTTATATGGAATCGATGTTTTCACGGTTGAAACTCGGTATAAATCGCGTAGTATAGTCGGGTGAGGTTAGGAATTAATTGGGAATGCTTACTTGTATGTTTTCACATGTTTGGGTATGGTTTTGAGGGTGAATTGGTGGTTTGGAAGTTGCTATCAAAAGGGGTATTTTTTTGCATAACGCAGAGCGCGCTTAGCACGGTCTGAAGATCTTTCGCCTCTTCCAGGCAGTGAGTAGCGCGCTTAGCGCGGGTAGGCCCGCTTAGCGCGACCTGGAACTGAAAGAAAAACATATTATTTATAAAGTGGATTTGTGTTGATTATGGGAATCAATCAGAAGTTACGTGAATTATGTAAAACAGAACTTTTGAAATTCTAGAGGAGTATGTATCTCACGTGTGATCAGGAGGATCGTGTAAATGTATAATTGATTGTTATACATGTGTTTTGTGCATAATTCTTGTTATGTATGTGTTATGTTGAATTGATTGGACAGGTATGGTAATTATTGTGTATTACGGTGTAATCAAGGGGATCGTGAAGAGGTATAATTGTTATTATACTTATGTTTTTGTGTATCATTTGTGTCGTGCATTTCATGATGTGTCTGGTGGAGACAGCTAGGTGGGAACCCATGATGGGTGCCTAGTATTGTCTGAACTCCAATGTGGAGTTGTATGGAGATAAATCATTGCTCAGTGGGAGTGTATGTGATTTATCCGGATTCCATTGGGAATCGGGTTCGATTGAATGAACCAGAGTGTGTGGTGCCAGGAGATAAATCATTGCTCAGTGGGAGTGTATGTGATTTATCCGAATTCCAATGGGAATCGGGTTCGATTGAATGAACCATAGTGGGTGGTACCACTTGCATTGCATTGTGTCATTGAGTCACATTGCATTATTATCTCTTTGTTAAATTATAATTGAAAGTGACAATTGTGTCGTAAATGTGTGCACATTATGTATGACCGCTTGATTACTACTCCTTAGCATGTATTTTACACTGTTGATTATAGAATGTAGTCCTCATCCCTTGTTGTTTCTTGTGTCTATGCCCCTTGGGAAGTGTAATACCCCAAAATTTGCTCTCCCTCTTTGTCATCATAGCATGGCATTATCATTTATCATATCATATCCACCTCATTAACATTGCATTGCATTTAACATAGAAAAATGAAGCATGGCATCCTCCTTACCATCAGGGCATGTGATCAGGTGGGAGGTGGACAATCAAGAGATCATTCAAAGCACAAAAAGGTCAGTCAAGTTGCCTCAAGGCAAGCCAAGAAGCCTTTCATGTCTCATACTATCTCAATTGATCATCCACAACCTCAAGGATAAGAGATACAATAGGAGATTGAAGCATTACATCCTACACTATGCAAGAAGTCCAAAAATTGAAGGAAAATCCTCAAAAGAGATAGCTCATTGATCCAAAATCATCCTCAAATGGCATATATCATCATCCTTTAAGAGGATACACAACATACTCTGAGGAATTTGGATTTGGAAGATGTGCAATTTCCTCCTAACCAAAGGGGGTCAAAATTAGGGTTTACAGTAAAATCAGGTTATCTCTGATTTTTTGGTCAAAATTTGATATCATGGTATTCTACATGTCCTTAAGTGTATGTGTATGGAGAATTGCCCCTCAATTGGTTTTGGAGGTGGTTCAATTGGAAGAAAGATCAGAAATCAGGAAAATTGGGGCCAAGTCAAATAATCAGAGGAAAAAGTCAACTCTTGACTTTTTGAGCCCAAAATCATGAAATTCATGTTACATATGTCCAATGTACAAAATTTGATCAAGAAACTCCAAAGGAATCATGAAAAAATCAAGATGTAAAAAGTTGCCATTTTTGGGTGAAGAAGGGTTACTAAAAATAGCAAGTTTTGGCCATTTTGCACCAGAGTTTGAACCAAGGCCATTTAAAATTGGAGCATCAAATGAAAATTCCACCAGGCCACAACAAAAGATCTTGTTTTAAGCTTCACATCCATATGTGGAACATCTCCATTGGATAAAAATTGAGTGAGATATGATTGATCAAAGTTTGAGCAAAGTAGGTCCAAAATTAGGTCATGACCAAGATTTTCAGGGCACGCGCGCAGTCATTTTCTCAAACACTTGGTGGGCCAAATGTATACCTATTTTTCTCATAGTTAGAGGCTTCATTTGCAAAACTTTTCAACATCAAAGTTGTTCCTTGTAGTGTCATCTTCAACATTCATGTTGGACAAAATTCCATTTGATCCATTTATGAGGGAGAAATTTTGGTCTCAAGTTAGGTTGATTAGGTTGAAATTTCATGCATTCCACTGCCATGCCATGACCTACTTCACACGCCTACCACACAGTCCCCAAACTTTGATGTTCACAGCTATTTTCAAGCCTCTTGCACACCTCATTTCAACTCAAGTCCAACACCAAAATTGCTCCATGATATTCCCTCTTTCATTTGATCCCAAAACCTTCTCAAACCATTCACAATGCAGAGGGAAAATCATCTTTAAACTACCATGTTCCAACTGATTCCAAGCTGCTAAAAAATCAGAAATGAATGTTGTTGATTGTCACATTCCCACGCATGCTTGATCACACTCTCCATCCATTACCCTTTTAAACCAAACACTTTTTACATTCACCATGTCACGTGCTTCATTATGCATGAGAAGGGAAAGAATGAAACTTGCTGAATAAGTTTATGCTACATAGCCGTGCCATTGGAATTTCATTTTCATCTCCACCATAGTTCTTCATAAACCAGCTGCACCATATCATTGCTCTCCCTAACTAACTTGACTCAGTTAGTTAGGGATGACTCACTCAAACCATTGTGACTCAGTTAACCTCACTCAGTTTAACCTTGGTTAACTCACACTATAAAGCCAAATCTCACCTCACAACTTCATTTTCAACCACATTCTCTCAAAAACACTTCAGAATTCTCCTCTCACTCTCTCTGATTTTTCTCATCTTCCTCTCCACGATTTCATCTTCATTGTGATTTCATTCCTCATGGCTTAGTGTGATTGAATCAAGAACAGCAAGAATAACTCCATTTATGCAAGCTTAGCCTCACTGCAATCTTGGTATTCTTTCATCAATACGTGAGTCAGAGGCATTTATTTTGCTAAAGGTGGAAATCTAGAAGCTGAAAGTATCAAGCTCTTCCCTGGTCTTCTCAACATCTCAAGGTTCTCCACATTTTCAGGTTTCATCATTCACTTTTCTTCATTCGATTCTCTTTAGTTTTGAGTTATTTTTGCTGTTTTAAGCTTGATAGAAGCTTTACTCCAACCGGCTAGTTGATAGGCCTTCTAAAGGCTTAGTTGCAAAACCTAGGGCATAAATTGATCTCCTCTGTTCTTGCTATGTGTGTGTTTTTGTGGATTTCATGAGCATATCCATGATGTACGTGAGCTCAGCATCATTTTGATATACGTTTTGTGCATTTTGGTGAGGTTCGAAAGTTGCAGGTGGTGGCTGTTGGCCGGAGAAGGTGACCGGAGGTCCCCTCCGGCCGGTGACTGTTATGACTAGGGTTTATGCACGTTTTAATCTTGTCCATTCATTTTCCATGATCGTGTGGTCCAAAAGTTGACAGCACATTAAAATTCACGTGCAAATCATGTGCACCATTTCTGAATTTACTTAAACATTGTGTGGCATGGTACATGGTAGTGAGTGTGTGTCCTCATCCGCATGTGTTGGATCTGCGTACTTTGACTTTGGCTTGACCTTGACTTGATCTAATGGCTATTGATGAGTCAATTTTGTTGACTGGAGTGCATGGTTACTATGGTGTTTTGCGCGTAATTGGACCTATGACAGATTGTTATTTACACCCCACGCTTCTAAGGCCCAAGCGAATTGAACTATGGATTTGCTATGTTTGCACCCCATTCACATTGCATTTCATATTTTATTTTCATTTTTGCTACACGTTTCATAATTGATTTTTAAAAATATCAAACATCATCATAAAATTCCACAAA
The DNA here is from genome assembly GCA_022829125.1 of Lathyrus tuberosus. NCBI lineage: Eukaryota > Viridiplantae > Streptophyta > Magnoliopsida > Fabales > Fabaceae > Lathyrus > Lathyrus tuberosus. Next base: position 4,943,410 of record JALAZF010000305.1, read on the forward strand.
AATTCATGAGCATCATTAAAACATTTAGGAAATTTTCCATGATTTTATTTCTTGATTTTATGACCTTTTTACCCCCGGTCCATAATTTTCTTTGAATTTCCATTTAGATGCATTCTAAGCATGATACATGAATTTGTTTAATTTTGTTCTTGCTCATTACCAACTGTTTTGACATGATTCTTTTTGCATTGATTCACTAATACATTGAAGCATGTTAGATGATTTTTGTTTGATTTTTTAGGTCACTTTATTACATGTTTTGATGCCTATATTTGCACCACTTTGCATGATGTTTCAATTTGACCTAATTGCTTTGTTTGAAGTCATTTTGCTCTGAATTTTTACATGCTATCTTGATGTATGATGCATTTCTGACCTAGGCATTCCAATAATATGCTGGCATAATTTTCATGAATCCATTTGGTTTTTGTTTGATGCATTACATTGGAAGTATAATACATGTCCTGTCATTTTAACTTTAGTGCATGTTTGCATGAATTTTTTTTGTGCATATTTGTATGAGCATTTGCATAGTTGTGTGAGTCATTCATATGATATTATAGGTCTTTGATACACATTATAGGTCATCTTTACATGTTCATTTCAATTTGAACTTTGTGCATCATTAACATGTATTGTTTGCACTTTCTTTTTGAACTTTCATTTCAATTCTTCTTATATTACTTCTTGAATGTCTTGAAGTTGATTCATAAATACTTTTGAGATGCTTATAAACCATTTTCCATTTAGTTTCAATTCTGGTTGTTGATTTACATGTTCCATTTATGCATGTCCTCTTCATTTCTTTCCATCTTTCATCTACCCCTTCTTCTTGTAACATGTTTAAATGCTAATGGGTGATGATTTGCTTATTCACTTGCAATTGTATGATGATATTCACTTGTTATCCATATGATGCCCATTCTGGTTGTGGTTCTAGGATTTGTTTTCTCATTTAATTCTTTTGAGTTTTATGATGCATTAAATGTTCTTTTACTTCTTATACTTCTTATACATGTTTACTAACCATGTAGGGGCTTTGGTAAGTTTCAATTGAGTGTGGATAAGGAATCCACATTCAACTTCTATCCTTTCTCTTTTACAATTCCATTCTATGTTTTGTTAAGCACTTATGTGCTTTCTTTTAATAACTCATCACTTTCCCTTTGTGAATTACAATTCATCTTCTGCTTTAGAAGTGAATTGTTTAATTCATTCTTTCTTTAGACTTTAGGTTGAAACCTCACAAACTTTAGGATCACTCCCTTAACTAATCAATTAGGATTGAGTCTTAGTCCATATAGATTTTTACCTTTACCCTCTCTTGAGTCCTTCATCTTCTCATCTCAAAGAAAATTCCAAACATATAATAAAGGTAGGCATTTATTGCATTTAGGCCTTTCATATAAAGAAAAGATTATAAGGGGTCTTCTCTTGTAATCTTAGAATGTGTAGCATATAGCCCATCTTGGGTCAATGTGTTAAACATTTGATCTTGTATGAGGGACTTAAATGCAATACTTGTTGAAGGTGCAAATAATAAAAAACACTTCTTCATTTCTTAATTAACAAAAACACTTAATAAACACAAGTATGCTAGTGTGTTTGAACCTTGACAATTGGAGCTAAGTGTGGAGGTCTTCTTCACTCTTAGTGTGCTTTCTTACCCATTCCATCTTGGAATGTGAGAATGTACACATTCCAATGACTAAGATTCAGATACACTGTCATATGCAAATAAATGGAAAAAAACTTCTAAAAGGCAAAAACAAACAATAACGTCTTTCCTTCGGGAATTCTTTTCTCATCTCATTCATTCTCAACGCACGAACGCGCTTCTACTCGTTCTCTTGCAAGACGGTAACGCACTCGGACCAGCGAGCCTGCAACACCTGAGCTAGAACGTAAGCCGTTCTCTAAAAAACACAAACAATCCATCCCTAGTGAGGGGAACTACGTCGCTCTGATTCTCATGCTCCCGATGAGATACGTAGGCAGTGGGGTAGGGCCCATGCGAGCACTTCTTTTATTTTCCCTACATTTGTTTCCCGTTCCTTTTCTTTTCTTTCTCCTTTCTTTCTTTCAGTTCCTTTTCCAGTATCCTTTCTTTACACCCTTTGATCGAAACAGCAAGCGTGGATCCCATCGGGTACGATGGACGCGTGGGGGTGCTAATACCTTCCCCGTGCGTAACCGACTCCCGAACCCAGTTCTCTTGGTCGTAAGACCATGCTTTTCCTTTCTCTCAGGTTTACGCGGTGTTTCCTTTCCCTCTCTTGGGATAAATACACATTGCTGGCGACTCTGTTTCGGTGCCACTTTCGCGTTTGTACTTGGATGAAAATCCCGGGAGCGACAGCTGGCGACTCTGCTGGGGAACGAACCCAGAATCTCTGGTTTCCTTAGCGAGTCAATCCTAGCGCTTGTCTGCTTTTCTTTCATTGGGTGTTTACTGTTGTGCTATATGTTGCTGTTTATTTATTTTACTGTATTTACCGCATTTTAGCATTACATATCATATATTATATTGTGTTGCACTGTTTTGTCTGTTTGGCGGGATGGGTGTTCTGAGAGATAAGCTCACTACCAAGGCTTGAGTACATACATAGGTATTAGAGTGGATAGTCATGACGCTTGCGTGGTGGTGACCACGTATTGTTGTTCATGACACCCACAACCAGACGAGGTTCTATCAGGAGCTTTCTGCTACTGCATGTTATGCAGGCCAGTGGTTATTCTCTTGAGGAACTGTCGACTCTGGTGACCATTCCCGAGGACTCAGTTGCGGCACTCCTCTCGAGTTGTGACAGTGGCAGACCACATTCCGTGGCAAACCCATTGCACATTCTCGATCCGAGGACCCAATGCTGGGAACTTGCTATAGGACATCCCTTTTTGAAAGAGAATCAGCGGAGGCACTCCTCGATTGGCGATAGTACTGTACCCTGAGGGATGAATGTACTATTGCTTCTCGACCTCAGTGCCAGAAGCTGAGGACCTTTTTGTTTTGGAGAATCAGTTGAGGCCTCCTCGATTGATGATGATGCCAAACCAGAAATGGTGAACGTATCATCATTTCTCGACCTGAGAGCCCGGGATACTGAACATCCTAGTACCCACATGTGAGAAGGGCGGGTTGTTTACAGGTTTGTAGGTAACCATGACCTCCTACATACCCGGTTTTCTATCATCATTGCACCGAAAGGAAGTTTCACCCTATTGTATTCAGATGGTTCTTATCTATGGTTCTATATTAGTCTCAGAGCTACACTGACACCGTTCACAGTTCAGCACAGACACCTGATTACCTGATCACATTGCCCTTTGCATTGCATTATCATATCCTAACATACATGTTTATTCATTTCCAGGTGCATATATTACCCTTGATTCCAGTCATCAGGTCCCTGCAAAGATGAACACTAAAGAGAGGAAGAATATCATCAGCTATAAGTTCCTTACGCCTACTTTGGGCCCTATTGTTATGCTGAAGGGAATGGCGAGCCCTGCAGTACGAGAAGCTTTTGAAGAGAAATATGGGTGGATTTTATCTGTGGTCCGTAATGTCAGTGATTATGAAGCCAGAGGTCTCCATACGTTGATGCAGTTCTATGATCCGCCTCTGAGATGTTTTGTATTTCCAGACTATGTGTTGGTTCCTACCTTGGAGGAGTATTCCAACATGTTGGGGATTGCTATCAAGGAGGAGCCCCCTTTCTTTGGATCAGTGGGGGATCTTGACTTTGGGAAGGTGGCTGGTGCTCTTTATTTGAGCAAATCAGAGTTAAGCGACAATGTCTCCAACAAAGGAAAGATTCGTGGTTACAAGCTGGAATATCTGATTAAGAAGGCCCAGGAAGCAGCTAAAGGCGAGAATTGGCTTGTTTTTAATGCTTTGCTAGCCCTTTGCATATACGGCATAGTGTTGTTTCCCAACGAGCCGGATTTCATTGATACGGACGCTATACGAATATTCCTAATGAAGAACCCGGTGCCAACGCTACTGGGAGATCTTCACTACTCGTTGTACAACCGAAACGAAAAGAAAAGAGGAGGGATAATTCGTTGTTGTGCACCCTTGTTCTATAAGTGGTTTGCAGGCCGTTTACCCCAATCAGGGGCTTTTGTGGATTCCAAAGATTCTCTAGAGTGGAAACAGCGTTTAATGGGATTGGTGGCCAAGGACATCGTATGGGTAGATCATGGGTTGATTGGCAAGAATATTATCCACAGCTGTGGTAAGTTCCCTAACGTTCCACTGATAGGAAGATTGGGTGGGATTAACTACAATCCTTCTTTGGCCATTCGACAATTTGGGTATGCCCTGACAGGTCCGCCTATTAAGAGAGATGTGGAGGAGTCCCTCTATTTTCATACATCAGATGGGTGGGAAGCAGCACAGAAAGCTTCTGAAAGCTGGGGTAGCATACTGAAAAAGGGGAAAGTTACTCTAGGAAAGCCTAACAACCGGGTTTATCCAGCATATGAAGAGTGGGTGAAGAAAAGAGTTGAAGATTTTCTCTTGCCTTTTGGTAAGGCACCTCTTTTGTATCCGGAGAATGAGAAAGCAAGAAGCACTGCTACTGTGGAAGAAGTTGACAAGTTGCAAGCCTTGGTGAAAAAGCTCCAAGGAGAGAATTCCGAGTTGAGTAGCCATCTTCAGAATGCTCTACATGCCAACAAAGAGCTGGAGCGGAAAGCCCAAGATGCTGAACAAATCCTAACTGCAAAAGAAAAAGACTTTGCTGGAAGAGCCCAACATTTCCGGAAGATTAGTAAAGGTGCTGATGATGCTACTCAAGCCCACAAGCAAACCAAACAGGCGTTAGCACAGACCAAAGAAAAGTTAACAAAGTTTCAGCACGCTTGGAACGAAGTTAGGATAGAGAATGCTGAATTACAGGAACAGTTGCAGATTAAGGACGAAGAGCTTGAAAAGGCGCATGAGCAGAGGAGAAAGTATCGGGAAAGCCTCGGTAAGAGTCAAGAACAGCTAGAAGAAGCTAGAGGTGAGCTGAGGAATACCAAGAAAGAGCTTGAAGAAGTCATGATAGAAAGGGAGATACTCAAGACGCAAGCCGGCATAAAGAGACACAAAGGAGTGTGTGATGACGAGGCTCTGATGCTGCATATGGGTTCTTTAACTGAAGCTCTTGAGAAAAGGGATGTCTTGATCAAAGAAATGATTGAAAAGCCGAATCACCAGCGTACCCGTATACTTTTTGAGGAGATCAAATACTCAAGTGATAAGCTGAAGGGTGTGGAATTGTCAGACTGATGTTCTTTTCCTTATATTTTGTTATTAATGGTTACCATCAGGCTTGTTGATGGATCCATTCTTCCTTGTATTGCATTTGCGGATGAGCCTTTCTTAAATGTACTTGAATACTTTGTTGAATGAGTATGAGCAGTTTTATTCAGAATTATTCCTTATCAGATAGCTGCACACAAGCACATGACCACGACACGTCTCTTTATATCACAATTTCTGGTCTTCAGATTTCTGTGGTTGGATTGGAATCAGGGTATAAAGCACCTCGGAAATGACAAACATGGCATTGCATATCATTTTGCATTTTTTGTTACTTGCTTTTCAGGTACTCGTTGCAGGGACTCTAACCTTTATTTGGTTTCAGGCAGTATAGCGGAGAGTCATATTCACCGATATTCGACGCGAAGGAATCAAGTAAGAATCATGGATCAAGTGCAAAGTGATTTGGCTGAAATGAGGGCGCGTATGGACCAGTTCATGACCCTCATGACTGGCATGGCGCAAAATCAGGAGAGATTGAGGCTTCTGGTAGAGCGTCCCGACAATGGGCCCGAAGGTGATCATCATGACAATTCACAGGGACATGGCATTCCTCCTCCCGGTGGCAACCCTCCTCCTGGTGGTAACAATCGGGGTAATGGAAATGGTAGGCATGCTGGTGTTACTCTTGAAGATACTCTAGAAGACCAATTTACTCTGCTGGATGCTGATGTGGGTAATCAAGGGGATCGAAGGTATGATGAGTTAGCAGAGAAGATCAGGGCCATAGAATGCAAGAACTCTATGGGTATTGATGTTACCAGCTTGGGGCTGGTCTCAGGAGTCAGAATTCCCCCTAAATTCAAACCTCCCACTTTTGATAAGTATCACGGCAATGCGTGTCCCCAAACGCATCTTCAAGCTTACTTTGGGAAGATTTCAGCCCATACGGATGACGAGAAGCTATGGATGCACTACTTTCAGGACAGTCTGGCTGGGGCATCCTTGACCTGGTACATGAAGTTGAATAGAGCTGCTGTGAAGAATTGGAAAGATCTGGCAGAAGCATTCCTGAAGCAATACCAGTATAATATTGACATGGCGCCCAACCGCACCCAATTGCAGGGATTGTCCCAGAATGCCAAGGAGAGTTTCAAAGAATATGCACAGAGGTGGAGGGAAATGGCTGCCCAGGTCCAACCTCCCTTGTCAGACAGAGAAATGGCAGATATGTTCATGGGCACCTTGCAAGGGGCCTATCTGGATAGATTAGCTGCTTGTCCGTCAACTGGATTTGCTGATATTGTGATTGCGGGAGAAAGAATAGAAAGTCTGTTAAAGCTTGGAAAGATCCAGGATGTGAGTGGGGCTGGCTCTTCGGGGACGAAGAAACCGTTTGCTAGTAACCAGAAAAGAAGAGAAGGTGATACGAATGATGTGTTTAGAGGACGAGGCAGAGGGCGTTCTCGAGCTTATTATCAGGTAGATGCTGTAACAATCCCCACACCGTCTGTTCAGAAACAACAACCCCAACAACAAGTTCAACAGCAACAACCTTTTTTCCAGCAAAGGTCTAGACAGAGGGATCGTAAGATGGATCCTCTCCCTATGACTTATGCCGCCCTGTTGCCCCGGCTACTCGAGTTAAAGTTGGTAGAACTCCGTACTATGAAAGCTCCGGTTGCTGGAAACCTGCCACCTAACTTCGATGCTAATGCTCGTTGTGAGTTCCACTCAGGTGCTCAGGGACACTCCATTGAAAAATGCTGGGCTTTCCATCATAAAGTACAAGATTTGATTGATGCTAAAGCCATCAATTTCTCTCCCGCTCCTAATATTACTCAGCATCCCATGCCTGATCATAGTGCAGCAAATGTGTACGCTATTGAAGATGGGAGGAGATTGAATTTGGTGTTAGACGTTCATCAAGTGAAAACTTCTTTGTTGGTTGTAAAAGATCGTTTATTGAAGGGACGGGTGTTCCCGGGCTGTAATCAAGATTGCTCTGAGTGTATGAATCAGGAGAACGGCTGTGATAAGTTGAAGATGGGTTTACAGAATCTGATCGATGAAGGATGTCTACAGTTCGACAGAGTCGTGAAAGTCACTGATGAGATATCAACCGTGACCATCTATTACACTCCCGCTGAGATTCAAATGCCGGTCAATGCAGTTCCCGTGGCGAGTGTTGCGCCAGAAGGGCCCAGTCCTGTCACTGTCACGGTGCCAAGGCCAATTCCGTTCACATCTACGAAAGCTATCCCATGGCACTATGGGGCAGATGTATATTACGAAGGTAAAAAACAGGAAGTTGAGTCATCAGTCAGCCCAAATATTGATAACGTAGGGGGTGTAGGGGGCTTTACAAGGAGTGGAAGGTTGTTCGCTCCCCAAACCTTGAGAAGTGATAAGGAGGTAGAAGCTGCAGCAAAGGCTAAGGGTAAACAGGTGGTTGAAAGTGCGCCTACACCTGAAGCAGAGACAAAGATTACTTTTGATAAGGAAATGGAAGAATTTATGAAGATAATTAAGAAAAGCGATTATAAGATTGTGGACCAACTGAATCAGACCCCTTCAAAGATTTCAATCTTGTCACTATTGATGTGCTCTGATGCGCATCGGCAGGCGTTGTTGAAAGTGTTGAAGAGTGCATACGTGCCACAAGAAATTACTGTTAATCAGCTCGAGGGCGTAATCTCCAATGTTAATGTTAGCCATGGCTTGGGCTTTACAAGTAGAGATTTGACTGTTGAAGGAAGAAACCATAATAAGGCTTTGCATATCACGATGGAGTGTAAGGGCGCAGTGTTATCTCATGTACTGGTAGACACTGGTTCATCACTCAATGTCTTGCCCAAGAAGGCATTAATGAAGCTGGAAGTTGACAGTTTGATCTTAAGGCCTAGTGAATTGGTGGTCAGAGCATTCGATGGAACTAGACGATCTGTGTTTGGTGAGGTGGAATTGCCCGTACAAATTGGACCACAGGTATTCAAATCCACGTTCCATGTAATGGACATACAACCTGCATATAGCTGCCTATTGGGACGCCCTTGGATTCACGGAGCCGGGGCTGTTACTTCTACTCTACATCAAAAGCTGAAGTATGAGTTTGAAGGGCAGGTTGTGACAGTGTGTGGGGAAGAAGACATCTTTGTGAGTCATTTGTCTACGTTCAAGTACATTGAAATGGATGGGGAAATTCATGAGATGCTGTGCCAATCATTTGAAGCAGTCAACATTGACGATGCACCTGAGTCTTCTTCTGTACCAGTTGGGGCTGGTACCTCCATTTCATCTTACAAACAAGCTGTCGAAGTCGTCAGGGCAGGCAACGCCCAAGGTTGGGGCAGGTTGATAGAGACCCCAATGAAGGAAGACAAATTTGGTATTGGTTATCATCCCTCTACAACTTCAGAGGCGGGGAGCAGGGAACCCATTACTTTCAATAGTGGGGGAATTATCTACACGGACCAGTCTTGTGCAGCCACAGAGGATAGTGTTGACAGTGATTATGACCTGGACAACTGGGTACGCCCTCATGTTCCGGGACAACAAGTGCAGAACTGGTTCGTTGAAGAAGTCATCCGGGTTATTCTTCAGACAGAGTAATTTTTCTTTGTTTTTTCTAACCATAATGCATGTCAAAATCTTGCGCTCTGCCCAAGGCGTATAGATTCATTTGTAGGGCCACCATGGTTGCATTTGCAATGTTTAATCATTAATAAAGGACGTTTTGCAATCAAATTTTGTTCTCTGTCTTTCAGTTTTTATTTTTGCACAAAAAAAAAATAAATAAAATGGCAATGTTTCATTTTCTTTTGTTTTGCTTAAAAATAAATTCTAAAATAAGGCATGAACCCGTTCATGCAGACTTGATCCTCCGGATACCACTGATAACGATTTTGATATGGCCATGTATGACTTTGACAATCCGATTTATCAAGCCGAAGAAGGGGATGAGAAAGATTGTGAACTTTCTGAAGAACTGGCCAGATTGTTGAAACAAGAGGAAAGGGTCATCCAGCCTCATCAGGAGACTGTAGAAATCATCAATATTGGTACCAAGGACGCCAAGAAAGAGATCAGGATTGGTGCCAGCTTGCAAGCAGATGTGAAGCAAACTTTGACGGAAATGTTGCGCGAGTATGTTGACATTTTCGCCTGGTCGTATCAAGACATGCCGGGGTTGGATACGGATATTGTCGTGCACAGGCTGCCATTAAGGGAAGAATGTCCGCCAGTCAAGCAGAAACTTCGTCGGACTCACCCCGACATGGCTTTAAAGATTAAGGAGGAAGTCCAGAAGCAGTGGGATGCTGGTTTTCTTGCTGTGACAAAGTATCCTCCGTGGGTAGCCAACATCGTGCCAGTACCGAAGAAAGATGGAAAAGTGAGAATGTGTGTGGATTATCGAGATCTTAATAAAGCTAGCCCGAAAGATGATTTTCCACTACCTCATATTGATGTGCTGGTCGATAATACAGCTCAGTTTTCAGTGTTCTCATTTATGGACGGTTTCTCCGGGTACAACCAGATCAAGATGGCACCTGAAGATATGGAGAAGACCACGTTCATTACTCCGTGGGGTACATATTGTTATAAAGTAATGCCTTTTGGGTTGAAAAACGCAGGGGCAACGTACCAGCGGGCGATGGTGACATTGTTTCATGACTTGATTCATAAGGAGATCGAATGTTATGTAGATGATATGATTGCCAAGTCGAGAACAGAAGGGGAACATCTGGTTAACCTGAAAAAGCTGTTTGAAAGGTTGAGAAAGTTCCGTCTGAGATTAAATCCAAACAAGTGCACGTTTGGGGTACGTTCTGGAAAGTTACTGGGTTTCATTGTGAGCGAAAGAGGAATCGAGGTTGATCCTGCCAAGGTGAAAGCAATACAAGAAATGCCTGAACCGAGAACAGAAAAAGAGGTTCGTGGTTTCTTGGGTAGATTGAACTACATTGCAAGGTTCATATCTCACCTAACAGCCACGTGTGAGCCAATATTTAAATTGTTAAGGAAAGATCAAACGGTCAGGTGGAATGACGATTGCCAATTGGCATTCGATAAGATAAAAGAATACTTGCAGGAACCTCCGATTCTAATGCCTCCAGTTGAAGGGAGACCGCTGATAATGTATCTGACAGTGCTTGAAGGTTCCATGGGTTGTGTTCTCGGTCAACATGACGAGACAGGTAGGAAGGAGCATGCTATTTACTACCTGAGCAAAAAGTTCAATGATTGTGAGTCCCGATACTCAATACTTGAAAAGACATGCTGTGCGCTTGCATGGGCCGCTAAGCGATTGAGGCAATATATGGTTAGGCACACAACCTTGTTGATTTCAAAAATGGATCCTATCAAGTACATTTTCGAGAAACCAGCATTGACAGGCAGAGTTGCACGGTGGCAAATGGTCTTGACAGAGTATGACATTCAGTACACTTCACAAAAGGCCATCAAAGGAAGTATCTTGTCTGACTATCTTGCGCAAAAGCCGATTGATGATTACCAACCCATGAAATTTGACTTCCCTGATGAAGACATCATGTTTCTCAAAGCTAAAGACTGTGAGGAACCACTCCCGGAGGAGGGGCCAGACCCTGAATCCAAATGGAGTCTGATGTTTGATGGGGCTGTCAATATGAATGGGTGCGGAGTTGGAGCAGTTCTTATCACGCCGGAGGGTGTTCATATGCCTTTCACTGCACGAATAACTTTCGGATGCACCAACAATGAAGCAGAGTACGAAGCTTGTGTAATGGGGATCGAGGAGGCGATTAATCTACGGATTAAAACCCTTGATATATTCGGTGATTCAGCTTTGGTAATCAATCAAGTGAAAGGGAGTTGGTACACGCACCAAGCAAATCTAGTGCCGTATAGAGATTATACGAGGAGATTGCTGACATTTTTCACAACAGTGAAACTGTACCATATTCCTCGAGATGAGAATAGGTTCGCGGATGCCTTGGCCACTTTGTCTTCCATGATCAAAGTGCAAGGATGGAACCATGTACCTAAGATTGAGGTATCCCGCCTTGACAGACCAGCATTTGTGTTTGCGGTCGATGCAGCGTCTGATGACAAGCCATGGTTTTATGACATTAAGTGTTTCTTAAAAAGTCAAGAGTACCCGCCCGGGGCATCGTCCAAAGACAGGAAGACGTTGAGAAGGTTAGCTGGTAGTTTCTTCTTGAATAAAGATGGCGTGCTGTATAAAAGAAATTTTGACACGGTCCTGCTTAGATGTGTGGATAGACGTGAAGCAGACTTGTTGATGATTGAAGTGCACGAAGGCTCTTTCGGTACCCATGCCGGAGGGCAGGCAATGGCTAAAAAGTTGTTAAGGTCGGGATATTATTGGTTGACTATGGAGTCAGATTGTTGCAAATATGCCCGCAAATGCCATAAATGCCAGATCTATGCAGATAAGGTGCATGTGCCTCCAAATCCGTTGAGTATCATGTCGTCGCCTTGGCCGTTTGCCATGTGGGGCATTGATATGATCGGAAAGATTGAGCCTACAGCTTCCAATGGTCATCGTTTCATCTTGGTGGCAATTGATTACTTCACCAAATGGGTTGAAGCCGCATCCTATGCCAATGTTACAAAACAAGTGGTCGCTCGTTTCTTAAAACGGGATATCATTTGCCGATATGGAGTTCCCGAAAGAATCATTACTGATAATGGTTCTAATTTGAACAATAAGATGATGGCTGAGTTATGCCGGGACTTCAAAATCGAACATCACAATTCTTCTCCGTACCGCCCAAAGATGAATGGCGCGGTCGAAGCGGCCAACAAAAATATCAAGAAGATTGTGCAGAAGATGGTTGTCACGTACAAAGATTGGCATGAGATGTTACCATTTGCTTTGCATGGGTATCGAACGTCGGTACGCACGTCCACTGGGGCAACCCCATTCTCACTTGTATATGGTATGGAGGCAGTGCTACCGGTTGAAGTAGAGATTTCGTCCCTCAGAGTTATGATGGATGTTAAGCTAGATGAAGCCGAATGGGTACGAACCAGATTTGATCAGCTGAGCCTTATTGAGGAAAAGCGATTGGCGGCTGTATGTCATGGGCAATTATACCAGCGCAGAATGAAGCAGGCATTTGACCAAAAGGTGCGTCCTCGGGTTTACAAAGTCGGAGATGTGGTACTCAAAAGGATCCTTCCTCCCAATACAGATCACAGGGGCAAATGGACTCCAAATTATGAAGGTCCATTCGTGGTTAAAAAGGTCTTTTCGGGCGGAGCTTTATTGCTTACAACCATGGATGGCGAAGACTTTTCATCCCCTGTCAACTCGGACGTAGTCAAAAAATACTTCGCATGAATAGACCCGCTGGATAATAAGAATAAAAAAAAATCCAGGCAAAAAAGGGCATCCCGGCGAACCAAAAACAGAATAAGGTTCGGGCAAAAATTAGGGATATAATTGAAAAAATTTGTACACCCGGTAAGTTGAAAACCCGAAAGGGCAACTTAGGCAAAAAAGGGTATCCTGGTGGATCGAAAACCTGAAAGGGCGGTCCACACAAAAGAGGGATTTAAGCGAATGACTACGGTTTGAGTTATCTGTACCCCATTATCGTTTGAACAACTGACGTTCTGAAAGATAGGAATCGGTCCGATCGTTTCTCAGAAGGCAAGGTCGGGGAGTTTTGAAGACATACTGGTCATAACAGAATGGAAACTCAGTGGAATTCCGTTTTCACATTGCCATTAGGATAGTTTCTTTTCTCAATTTTCAGCGATCACCTCTTTCCAGGGATTGCTTCCAAATGTAATTGCCTATTCTGGGCTCTCAGTCAATAAATTGAATTTCAATAAAAAGCTTTCTATTTTTGTTTTATTGCTTTGTTTGCAAAAACGTCCTAATTTTTGATAAAACATTGCATTTGAAAACATGGCAGCCTTGCAATAACATACGCAGAAAAAACATTTGAAATTACTTCGAATGTTGAATACTCCCGGATGGTGGATTCTAGCCACGCGATATTCGGGGCATGTGGGCATATTCTTTTGTTGCAGGTAGCAGGTGCAGATGATTTTAAGCACAAGACCAGCAATAAATCACCCCATGCAAAAGACTGGGGCAGTTATGGGTAAGGAGATCGGCGTTCATCGTTCGGTCGACGATTGTTCATAACGGGTCGATATCAGTGAATTAAGTTCAACTGGGTACCGTTGCATCTTATTAAGTCGATTCTCTTATTCAGTCCTTCCAACAGCTACAAGCTTTTCTATGTCGATAACAGTCACAGGTTCCCCAAAAGAGTGGTCTCGTCGACACCGAAACTGATGGTCATTATCCCCAGCGAAGTCACAAGAGTTTGAAGAGGCTAGATCTTCTGTAAAATCCTCTTATGACATCCTCTTCGGGGACGAATTGTTGTTTTGTCCAAGCATGGGGCATGTTTGTTTCCCCAGCATGAAGTGTTGATCATCCCCAGTAGAGTTTGAGGACAGTTGGTCTTCTGTAAAATCCTCTCAAAAGGCATTCTCCAGCACGAGACGTTTTAAAGCAGTTTCCTCCAGCAGAGTTTGTTATAAACTCGTCATCCCTAACGGAATTGTCTAAAGGGAAGCTCGCCTAACATGGGGCATTGTGGTACTTATCCTAAGCTTGACAGTCATATTCTTCAGCAGATTACTGTGGATTTGCTTTGGGTTTCCCCAACAGATCTCTAAGGACTCTTTCCTAGCAAGTTGCAGGGGAATGTTCTAACCAGGATTTGCATATCCATGGCAGAGTAGCCATGATCCCCAGCAAGATTGTGTCTCTGGTAATGATCCCCCACAGAGGTCAGCATCGAATCTTGTCAGCAATACTCCCCAGCTGAGTTGTTGTTCTCCTCGCAGAGGTTTATAGGATCGGCAGAATCTATTCCTCAACAAGGATGGTACAGCCTTTCCCCAGCCGGGTCAGAAGGTGGATAACCCCTACAAAGGGTCTTGGATTGGATAGATCCCCAAGCAGAGTTTTTTATGACTTTTCTTCCCTAGCAAGACGCCATGCAAAGAAATTCTCATCCCCAGCGGAATCGCTGTGACCAGAATTCATTCCCCCAACAGATGAAGTGATTCCTGGCAGATTTATTATTCTTCAAGTCCAATTTATTTTTGGCAAGCTTGACAATTCGAAGCAGACGGATTGTTTATTCATTCTCCAGTAGAGAGGTTATCCTTTCAGGAGTCTCCAAAGTCAAATCATTGGTCTTTGTTCCTCAGCAAAGTCGGCAGAGATATCTGACACGGATGCAGAGTGTAATCCAGTATAGGAATTTTGCGAAAGTCCATCCGTAGTGTGGCAAGCCAGTAGTCGTCTGGCATTGTTAAAAGACGTTAGCAAAGTCCAACAGTGGATTGGCAAAAGTCCGTCTTCGGGTGGCAAAAGTCCAACAGTGGATTGGCGAAAGGTCCATCTAAGGGTGGCATATTCCAAAAGTCCAACAGTGGATTGGCAAAAGTCCGTCTTCGGGTGGCAAAAGTCCAACAGTGGATTGGCGAAAGGTCCATCTAAGGGTGGCATATTCTAAAAGTCCAACAGTGGATTGGCAAAAGTCCATCTTCGGGTGGCAAAGCAGCTAAAAGTCCAACAGTGGATTGGCAAAAGTCCGTCTTCGGGTGGCAAAAGTCCAACAGTGGATTGACAAAAGTCCGTCTTCGGGTGGCAAAAGTCCAACAGTGGATTGGCGAAAGGTCCATCTAAGGGTGGCATATTCTAAAAGTCCAACAGTGGATTGGCAAAAGTCCGTCTTCGGGTGGCAAAAGTCCAACAGTGGATTGGCAAAAGTCCATCTTCGGGTGGCACGAAGCTGCAAAGTCCACCAGTAGTGTGGCAGGCCAGTAGTCGTCTGGAGTTGCATAAAAGACATTATCAAAGTCCACCAGTGGTGTGGCAAGCCAGTAGTCGTCTGGCGTCGTTCAAAAGACGTTATCAAAGTCCACCAGTAGCGTGGCAGGCCAGTAGTCGTCTGGAATTGCATAAAAGACATTATTAAAGTCCACCAGCAGTGTGGCAGGCCAGTAGTCGTCTGGTGTCGTTCAAAAGACAGATTTTTCCGACGACGTTCATTGAAGATTCAATCCAGAAGTCTCATTGGGTTTATATCCCTTTTCTTTTTCATCATCCAGAGCAAATTTTTGGTTATATTTGGTATTCAATCACTGTATACCTTGAAAGTCCGAAAGCAATTGCTTTCAGGCATTCAGGTCTACAGCGCTTGAATAGGGGCAGCTGTAATACCCCAAAATTTGCTCTCCCTCTTTGTCATCATAGCATGGCATTATCATTTATCATATCATATCCACCTCATTAACATTGCATTGCATTTAACATAGAAAAATGAAGCATGGCATCCTCCTTACCATCAGGGCATGTGATCAGGTGGGAGGTGGACAATCAAGAGATCATTCAAAGCACAAAAAGGTCAGTCAAGTTGCCTCAAGGCAAGCCAAGAAGCCTTTCATGTCTCATACTATCTCAATTGATCATCCACAACCTCAAGGATAAGAGATACAATAGGAGATTGAAGCATTACATCCTACACTATGCAAGAAGTCCAAAAATTGAAGGAAAATCCTCAAAAGAGATAGCTCATTGATCCAAAATCATCCTCAAATGGCATATATCATCATCCTTTAAGAGGATACACAACATACTCTGAGGAATTTGGATTTGGAAGATGTGCAATTTCCTCCTAACCAAAGGGGGTCAAAATTAGGGTTTACAGTAAAATCAGGTTATCTCTGATTTTTTGGTCAAAATTTGATATCATGGTATTCTACATGTCCTTAAGTGTATGTGTATGGAGAATTGCCCCTCAATTGGTTTTGGAGGTGGTTCAATTGGAAGAAAGATCAGAAATCAGGAAAATTGGGGCCAAGTCAAATAATCAGAGGAAAAAGTCAACTCTTGACTTTTTGAGCCCAAAATCATGAAATTCATGTTACATATGTCCAATGTACAAAATTTGATCAAGAAACTCCAAAGGAATCATGAAAAAATCAAGATGTAAAAAGTTGCCATTTTTGGGTGAAGAAGGGTTACTAAAAATAGCAAGTTTTGGCCATTTTGCACCAGAGTTTGAACCAAGGCCATTTAAAATTGGAGCATCAAATGAAAATTCCACCAGGCCACAACAAAAGATCTTGTTTTAAGCTTCACATCCATATGTGGAACATCTCCATTGGATAAAAATTGAGTGAGATATGATTGATCAAAGTTTGAGCAAAGTAGGTCCAAAATTAGGTCATGACCAAGATTTTCAGGGCACGCGCGCAGTCATTTTCTCAAACACTTGGTGGGCCAAATGTATACCTATTTTTCTCATAGTTAGAGGCTTCATTTGCAAAACTTTTCAACATCAAAGTTGTTCCTTGTAGTGTCATCTTCAACATTCATGTTGGACAAAATTCCATTTGATCCATTTATGAGGGAGAAATTTTGGTCTCAAGTTAGGTTGATTAGGTTGAAATTTCATGCATTCCACTGCCATGCCATGACCTACTTCACACGCCTACCACACAGTCCCCAAACTTTGATGTTCACAGCTATTTTCAAGCCTCTTGCACACCTCATTTCAACTCAAGTCCAACACCAAAATTGCTCCATGATATTCCCTCTTTCATTTGATCCCAAAACCTTCTCAAACCATTCACAATGCAGAGGGAAAATCATCTTTAAACTACCATGTTCCAACTGATTCCAAGCTGCTAAAAAATCAGAAATGAATGTTGTTGATTGTCACATTCCCACGCATGCTTGATCACACTCTCCATCCATTACCCTTTTAAACCAAACACTTTTTACATTCACCATGTCACGTGCTTCATTATGCATGAGAAGGGAAAGAATGAAACTTGCTGAATAAGTTTATGCTACATAGTCGTGCCATTGGAATTTCATTTTCATCTCCACCATAGTTCTTCATAAACCAGCTGCACCATATCATTGCTCTCCCTAACTAACTTGACTCAGTTAGTTAGGGATGACTCACTCAAACCATTGTGACTCAGTTAACCTCACTCAGTTTAACCTTGGTTAACTCACACTATAAAGCCAAATCTCACCTCACAACTTCATTTTCAACCACATTCTCTCAAAAACACTTCAGAATTCTCCTCTCACTCTCTCTGATTTTTCTCATCTTCCTCTCCACGATTTCATCTTCATTGTGATTTCATTCCTCATGGCTTAGTGTGATTGAATCAAGAACAACAAGAATAACTCCATTTATGCAAGCTTAGCCTCACTGCAATCTTGGTATTCTTTCATCAATACGTGAGTCAGAGGCATTTATTTTGCTAAAGGTGGAAATCTAGAAGCTGAAAGTATCAAGCTCTTCCCTGGTCTTCTCAACATCTCAAGGTTCTCCACATTTTCAGGTTTCATCATTCACTTTTCTTCATTCGATTCTCTTTAGTTTTGAGTTATTTTTGCTGTTTTAAGCTTGATAGAAGCTTTACTCCAACCGGCTAGTTGATAGGCCTTCTAAAGGCTTAGTTGCAAAACCTAGGGCATAAATTGATCTCCTCTGTTCTTGCTATGTGTGTGTTTTTGTGGATTTCATGAGCATATCCATGATGTACGTGAGCTCAGCATCATTTTGATATACGTTTTGTGCATTTTGGTGAGGTTCGAAAGTTGCAGGTGGTGGCTGTTGGCCGGAGAAGGTGACCGGAGGTCCCCTCCGGCCGGTGACTGTTATGACTAGGGTTTATGCACGTTTTAATCTTGTCCATTCATTTTCCATGATCGTGTGGTCCAAAAGTTGACAGCACATTAAAATTCACGTGCAAATCATGTGCACCATTTCTGAATTTACTTAAACATTGTGTGGCATGGTACATGGTAGTGAGTGTGTGTCCTCATCCGCATGTGTTGGATCTGCGTACTTTGACTTTGGCTTGACCTTGACTTGATCTAATGGCTATTGATGAGTCAATTTTGTTGACTGGAGTGCATGGTTACTATGGTGTTTTGCGCGTAATTAGACCTATGACAGATTGTTATTTACACCCCACGCTTCTAAGGCCCAAGCGAATTGAACTATGGATTTGCTATGTTTGCACCCCATTCACATTGCATTTCATATTTTATTTTCATTTTTGCTACACGTTTCATAATTGATTTTTAAAAATATCAAACATCATCATAAAATTCCACAAAAATTCATGAGCATCATTAAAACATTTAGGAAATTTTCCATGATTTTATTTCTTGATTTTATGACCTTTTTACCCCCGGTCCATAATTTTCTTTGAATTTCCATTTAGATGCATTCTAAGCATGATACATGAATTTGTTTAATTTTGTTCTTGCTCATTACCAACTGTTTTGACATGATTCTTTTTGCATTGATTCACTAATACATTGAAGCATGTTAGATGATTTTTGTTTGATTTTTTAGGTCACTTTATTACATGTTTTGATGCCTATATTTGCACCACTTTGCATGATGTTTCAATTTGACCTAATTGCTTTGTTTGAAGTCATTTTGCTCTGAATTTTTACATGCTATCTTGATGTATGATGCATTTCTGACCTAGGCATTCCAATAATATGCTGGCATAATTTTCATGAATCCATTTGGTTTTTGTTTGATGCATTACATTGGAAGTATAATACATGTCCTGTCATTTTAACTTTAGTGCATGTTTGCATGAATTTTTTGTGTGCATATTTGTATGAGCATTTGCATAGTTGTGTGAGTCATTCATATGATATTATAGGTCTTTGATACACATTATAGGTCATCTTTACATGTTCATTTCAATTTGAACTTTGTGCATCATTAACATGTATTGTTTGCACTTTCTTTTTGAACTTTCATTTCAATTCTTCTTATATTACTTCTTGAATGTCTTGAAGTTGATTCATAAATACTTTTGAGATGCTTATAAACCATTTTCCATTTAGTTTCAATTCTGGTTGTTGATTTACATGTTCCATTTATGCATGTCCTCTTCATTTCTTTCCATCTTTCATCTACCCCTTCTTCTTGTAACATGTTTAAATGCTAATGGGTGATGATTTGCTTATTCACTTGCAATTGTATGATGATATTCACTTGTTGTCCATATGATGCCCATTCTGGTTGTGGTTCTAGGATTTGTTTTCTCATTTAATTCTTTTGAGTTTTATGATGCATTAAATGTTCTTTTACTTCTTATACTTCTTATACATGTTTACTAACCATGTAGGGGCTTTGGTAAGTTTCAATTGAGTGTGGATAAGGAATCCACATTCAACTTCTATCCTTTCTCTTTTACAATTCCATTCTATGTTTTGTTAAGCACTTATGTGCTTTCTTTTAATAACTCATCACTTTCCCTTTGTGAATTACAATTCATCTTCTGCTTTAGAAGTGAATTGTTTAATTCATTCTTTCTTTAGACTTTAGGTTGAAACCTCACAAACTTTAGGATCACTCCCTTAACTAATCAATTAGGATTGAGTCTTAGTCCATATAGATTTTTACCTTTACCCTCTCTTGAGTCCTTCATCTTCTCATCTCAAAGAAAATTCCAAACATATAATAAAGGTAGGCATTTATTGCATTTAGGCCTTTCATATAAAGAAAAGATTATAAGGGGTCTTCTCTTGTAATCTTAGAATGTGTAGCATATAGCCCATCTTGGGTCAATGTGTTAAACATTTGATCTTGTATGAGGGACTTAAATGCAATACTTGTTGAAGGTGCAAATAATAAAAAACACTTCTTCATTTCTTAATTAACAAAAACACTTAATAAACACAAGTATGCTAGTGTGTTTGAACCTTGACAATTGGAGCTAAGTGTGGAGGTCTTCTTCACTCTTAGTGTGCTTTCTTACCCATTCCATCTTGGAATGTGAGAATGTACACATTCCAATGACTAAGATTCAGATACACTGTCATATGCAAATAAATGGAAAAAAACTTCTAAAAGGCAAAAACAAACAATAACGTCTTTCCTTCGGGAATTCTTTTCTCATCTCATTCATTCTCAACGCACGAACGCGCTTCTACTCGTTCTCTTGCAAGACGGTAACGCACTCGGACCAGCGAGCCTGCAACACCTGAGCTAGAACGTAAGCCGTTCTCTAAAAAACACAAACAATCCATCCCTAGTGAGGGGAACTACGTCGCTCTGATTCTCATGCTCCCGATGAGATACGTAGGCAGTGGGGTAGGGCCCATGCGAGCACTTCTTTTATTTTCCCTACATTTGTTTCCCGTTCCTTTTCTTTTCTTTCTCCTTTCTTTCTTTCAGTTCCTTTTCCAGTATCCTTTCTTTACACCCTTTGATCGAAACAGCAAGCGTGGATCCCATCGGGTACGATGGACGCGTGGGGGTGCTAATACCTTCCCCGTGCGTAACCGACTCCCGAACCCAGTTCTCTTGGTCGTAAGACCATGCTTTTCCTTTCTCTCAGGTTTACGCGGTGTTTCCTTTCCCTCTCTTGGGATAAATACACATTGCTGGCGACTCTGTTTCGGTGCCACTTTCGCGTTTGTACTTGGATGAAAATCCCGGGAGCGACAGGAAGTACAGATATATATATCATAACTTGCGTATATGAATATATGATATTTTGGTATGCTATATGTGTTAGCATGTCGTGTGTGGGTGAGTTGAATAATATATGTGAATTATATGTTTACATATGATTATGCAATCTTGATTTAGTTGTTATTTCTCACCCTTCTGCGGGAATATGCTTTTTATGGCATAGTGCAGATTAGCCGCTGTAGAGGCGTGGAGGCAAGTCGAAGAGTTAGATCTTCATTTTGCTTAGATCTTTGGTGTCTGCTCTGATACGTAACACGGGAGTCAGGGGAAACGCTTTTGTTATTTATGTTTATATATGTGAATATATATATATATATATATATATATATATATATATAGATAACTTGTGTGTATATTTTGATGTTATGAAACAACTTATTTTGCAAAACGAGTCAACTATGGATCGTTCCGCTTTATTCCATAATTGAACTTTCCTTTTGTTGGAAAAAGTTTCCTGTTTATTATTTACTCCTTTTGTGTTATGTATCAAAGTTATGAGCAGGTGGATTATGTTTTTCTCAAATGTGGCATCCTTATTTCTGTCGAAATTTTTTTTTATTCACTATGATTTAATTATGTATTATTTATCCGTTAGATGGGAATTGGGGTGTTACAATTGGTATCAGAGCAGGTCGGTCCGTCCGGCCAAGTTGTTGAGTCGGTGTGGATGACAGTTGAATACTGTCGATGTTGTTTATTCCTTAGTATATGCTATCTGTGTGAAACATTGTCCGTGCTTTCTAGTTTTGTAATCTTTTGTCTTCAGGATTTAGAATGAGATAAGTGGGGGAGAAGCTGGTGCTTCTCCAAGTTGCTTCAGTTGGGGAGCGTTGGCTTAGTGTATTGTTGTTTGCAATATTATAAGTGTTGTTTGGACAGTGTTGTGCCCGATTCCAGAGGGAATGCGGAGGTAAGGTTTATGTCGACTAAGAATTTGTGCCTTAGGTAGCTTTGTGCACAAGATGCAAGAAATGCTATTATGGTCTGGTAACGATGGTCTATGCCCCATCATGATTGTCGGCTGTCTATTGACAAATTGAGGAACTGATCACCCTTAATCTCTTATTGATAGTAGACGGAATTATGTTGGATGGAATAGACGTGTCTTTCCGGCTTTGATAGTGTGTGCAATGAATTATTTGGAATTAAGGAAATGATTACAGATTGTTTTGATGAGTCGATGAAGATTCTTATATCGGAAGATGAGGTGGATTAGAGGTTTTGGTATGTTGGTCAAGTCGGGATGTCTCTGTGGGAGAACGATCGGGTATTATTGATGGTTACTCCTCAGGGAGTAGAGAGTGAACTTAAAATGGACGAAGGTGAATAGTTGAGGTTTATATCTGCTAAGTAAGTAGAAAAACTCTTAGGCGATGAGACCAAGATGTTTGTTATGTTTGTGATAATAGTGTTCTGGAATTGACAGGAAAGCCACAGTGAAGGGATGCCAATTGTGCGTGATTTCCAGATGTGTTTCTGGATGGAATATTGGATGTTAGCGTTAGAATTACCCAGTGAAAGATTTTGCAAAAACTTTAAGAATTTATATCTTTTGGAATTTGGTTGGGCATTACAATGTACAGTGATGTTGTTCGGTGTTAGTAATGCATCTGGAATGTTTGTGGAGTATATGAATCGTATCTTCCATATTTAATTGGATAAGTTCGGAGTGGTGTTCATTAGGGATATTCTGATCTATTAAAAAATCAGAAGGAGAGTATGTAGGGTGTTTGAGAATCGAGTTACAAGGGTTGAAAAGAAAGGAATTTTTATGCTAAGTTATTCAAGTGAGAATTTTGGTTGAAAAAGGTTGGTTTTCTTGGATATGTTATTTCTGATGATGGTATTGTTATGGATCCATCGGAAGTAGATGCGGTTCTACAATGAGAGGCTCCGAAGTCGGTTAAGGTGATTAGAAGCTTTTTGGACTTTAGTTGGTTATTACCGGAGGTTATGGAAGGCTTTTCTAAGTTAGCATTTTCGTTACTTCAGTTGACTTGCAAAGGGTAAGTCGTTTGCTTTGGACGTTCATTGTGAGGAAAGTTGGAGAGGGCTAAAGTAGAATTTGTCTACGGCTCCAGTTTTGATTCTGCGTGATCCTGATAAACTGTTTGTGAGGTATTGGGATGCGTCTATGATGAGCTTATTCAGTGTGTTAATGCAAGATGGCAAAGTCGTGGCTTATGCTTTACAACGATTGAGGATTCATGATTTCAAGATGGCTGCGGTTACTTTTGTGTTGAGAATCTGGAGGTATTATTTTTATGGTTTTGAGTTCGAAGTGTTTAGTAATCACAAGAATATTGAGTACATGTTTGGTAGGAAATAATAGAGTATGAGACAACGAGGATGGTTGGAATTCCTGATGAATTATGACTTTAGCTGGAATTATCCTATTGGTGAAGTTAAGTCGAAAGTTTTTATGCATGTCTGTTTTGATGGTCAGAGGATTAGAATTATTTAAGCAGTTCAGAGACTTGTGTCTGGTGTGTGAGATAAAACAGTAGAGTGTAAGGTTGGGTATATTAGAAATGAACTATGATCTTTCTGGTGAATATTAGAGAGAGTCCGAAGTTAGATATGAAATTGGTAGATTTGATTGTTGCGAGTAATCAGAGTGCGCATTGAAAGCGTGATGTGGCACATTTCGTATATGCGTGTGTGACTTGTAAGAGTTCATAGGTTGAACATTGGAAACATGTAGGAATGGTGAGACCATTGGACGTTTCAGAATGGAAGTGTTAGGTGAAAGGTTTAGATATTATGCATGGGCTACTATGTAGATGGATGTTTTGGTTATATGTTCGATTGGTGAATCGTAGCAGTGTTGTAATATGTTGTGTCGTGGAACTTTATGTTCTTGTTTTGGTTGTTGCCTCGTTTCCATCGTGATGGTTCGAGTGCGAGTAGATAATTCCAATGTGGGGAATTAGGGGAGTGCTACCTATGGTGATGGTAACGATCTTGTTGTTTTCTGGTTCTAGAGTGAACTCATGTGTTCGTAACTTGGGTATTCTTTGAGTCATGAGTTAGTCGTCAAGTGCATTGTATGGGCATTGCATCTTGTCGTTGTTGTTGTAGTTGTTGTAGTTGCTGTTAGCAAGGTGGTTTGTCAGTTTGTGTTATTCGTGGTGTGCCTAGTGTTGGCATGTTATTTGGTTAGTCGGGTGCGAGAGTCGTATCCGGAGTTGTTCGTCTCAGTTATATTTTTTAGGACGAAAATGTCTAAGTGGGGGAGAGTTGTAACGCTCCGATTTGGTTAATCGTATTTATTTATTTCATTTATGTGAATTGTGTAAATTAAATGAGTTTTACCTGTTAATTGGATAATTTCTCTGATAGATAAAATAATTGCAATTGATAATATTTTCTTATTAACTTTTAATTCCTGATATATTTTGCATCGCTGTTTATGTTTTATCGCATTTTGAGAGCTTTTGGGAGATATTGGAGTAAAAGGGTAAAATAGTCTTTTGAGGGGTTAGATATTTTGTTATAAAAAGGGAAAAGAGGGAAATAGAGAGAAAAAGAAGGAGAAAAGAGAAAGAAGAGAAAGAAAAGAGAGAAGAAGGGGAAGAAGAGGAAATCGAGCAAATCAAAGCTTGATATTCGATTAATCGGGTAAGGGTGAGAAGTTCCGATTATATTTCGATTGTATATGTATATGTATGTGTTGTTTGCATTTGTTTGGTTGAAATATATACTTTTCCTTATTGGTTGGATTGAAGAACAAATGTGTGGGAATCGATGTTCTAACGGTTCAAAGGCGCAATAGAACGCGTAGAATAGTCGAGTGATATTTGGGTCTAATCGGAAATGCTTGTTGGTAAGATTTGAGGAGTTTTGTATTGAGTTATAGAGAATTAGAGATTTAGGGCATTAATGGTAAATTTATGTGGAATCGATGTTTTCACGGTTGAAACTCGGTATAAATCGCGTAGTATAGTCGGGTGAGGTTAGGAATTAGTTGGGAATGCTTACTTGTATGTTTTCACATGTTTGGGTATGGTTTTGAGGGTGAATTGGTGGTTTGGAAGTTGCTGTCAAAATGGGTATTTTTCTGCATAACGCAGAGCGCGCTTAGCGCGGTAGGCCTGCTTAGCGCGGTTTGAAGATCTTTCGCCTCTTCCAGGCAGTGAGTAGCGCACTTAGCGCGGGTAGGCCCTCTTAGCGCAACCTGGAACTGAAAGAAAAACATATTATTTATAAAGTGGATTTGTGTCGATTATGGGAATCAATCGGAAGTTGCGTGAATTATGTAAAACGGAACTTTTGAAATTCTAGAAGCTTCAAGTGGTGAACTAGTGAGAAAAACCTAATATCCGTGGTTGTATAGAATGATAAAAATGGAATTTGCGGTGGACTAATTAGATAATTAACTAATTAGGCCCACGTGAGGTATCCTCCTTAATTGTGTGTATTATGATGAATTGATTGAGCAGTTGTAGTAACACTAGTGTGTATTATGGTGAGTATGTATCTCACGTGTGATCAGGAGGATCGTGTAAATGTATAACTGATTGTTATACATGTGTTTTGTGCATAATTCTTGTTATGTATGTGTTATGTTGAATTGATTGGACAGGTATGGTAATACTATTGTGTATTACGGTGAGTATGTATCTCACATGTGATCAAGGGGATCGTGAAGAGGTATAATTGTTATTATACTTATGTTTTTGTGCATCATTTGTGTCGTGCATTTCATGATGTGTCTGGTAGAGACAGCTAGGTGGGAATCCATGATGGGTGCCTAGTATTGTCCGGACTCCAATGTGGAGTTGTATGGAGATAAATCATTGCTCAGTGGGAGTGTATGTGATTTATCCGGATTCCATTGGGAATCGGGTTCGATTGAATGAACCAGAATGTGTGGTGACAGGAGATAAATCATTGCTCAGTGGGAGTGTATGCGATTTATCCAAATTCCAGTGGGAATCAGGTTCGATTGAATGAACCATAGTGGGTGGTACCACTTGCATTGCATTGTGTCATTGAGTCACATTGCATTATTATGTCTTTGTTGAATTATAATTGAAAGTGACAATTGTGTCGTGAATGTGTGCACATTATGTGTGATTGCTTGATTACTACTCTTTAGCATGTATTTTAAACCGTTGATTATAGAATGTAGTCCTCATCCCTTGTTGTTTCTTGTGTCTATGCCACTTGGGAAGTACAAATATATATATCATAACTTGTGTATATGAATATATGATATCTTGGTATGCTATATGTGTTAGCATGTGGTGTGTGGGTGAGTTGAATAATATATGTGAATTATATGTTTACATATGATTATGCAATCTTGATTTAGTTGTTATTTCTTACCCTTCTGCTGGAATATGCTTTTTATGGCATAATACAGATTAGCCGCTGTAGAGGCGTTGAGGCAAGTGGAAGAGTTAGATCTTCATTTTGCTTAGATCTTTGGTGTCTGCTCTGATACGTAACACGGGAGTCGGGGGAAACGCTTTTGTTATTTATGTTTATATATATATATATATATATATATATATATATATATATATATATATATATATATAACTTGTATGTATATTTTGATGTTATGAAACAACTTATTTTGTAAAACGAGTCAACTATGGATCGTTCTGCTTTATTCCATAATTGAACTTTCCTTTTGTTGGAAAAAGTTTCCTGTTTATTATTTACTCCTTTTGTGTTATGTATCAAAGTTATGAGCAGGTGGATTATGTTTTTCTCAAATGCGGCATCCTTATTTCTGTCGGAAAAAAAAATTATTCACTCTGATTTAATTATGTATTATTTATCCGTTAGATGGGAATTGGGGTGTTACAAAACACAAGGAGAACCTCATGATAAATTACACTAGTGATAGTGTAGATAATAGGAAGAGTACATATGATGGATGCTTCCCTTTTGTAAACAGAATAATATTTTGGGTCAGCAAGGACCAAATTAATGTAACCTTATATTTTGATTAAAATGAATACACTCCTGTGAAAATCAGTGGTAAGCAGTTTCTCTGGGTGAAGCAAATGTTGAAGAAGAATATTAGAGTGCTAGGATTTATTTGAGTCATTTTTATTGTGGTATGTACATCACATTATCTTTCAGGAACTTAACATATTTTATGGGTTGTCTAGTTGAATTGTAAATCATCATTCAACATTGTGAAATGAAGTTGATCACTAGGGTTTATTAATTAAGAGAAAGCTAGAGGAGAACTCATATTTCGGGGGGTCTTAAATAGAAAGTCATTGGATAGTGTTAGGAAGAGGCATTGAACAACATATTATTTGTTGGTACATATAAGACTAATTATACTAAATTATTAATAATTAATTTCTTTTCTTGGGTTAGAAGCCAACCCTCCAAACATAAGTGAGAAATGTATTACCAATTATTGTGTTCTTTATTGCTTTTCTGCTCCATCATTTAGTTAATTATGCTATGTTTAATTGTGATAATTCTTGTTTAAATTATCGAACCAATTGTTTAAGATATCTCGTTTTCCCTTGAAAAACAGAATATATATATATATATATATATATATATATATATATATATTAATCATTATATTATATTCAAATTATATATATATATATAACTTTGAGAAAAAACGATTGGTGAACACTTGCTTAAAGATTTTGAATATCTTATCTCTAGAACCAGTGTAATATTAAAATTAGTTAATACATAAAAATTGAAATTATTAATTAAATGTAAAAATATTTAAAATCATAGATGATGCAAGATGTTATATGAGATGGCACGAGTTTTAGAACTAACAAGCAGCTGTAATATGGGTGGGATGGGATAGCACGTGTACAGTGGTAAGCGTAGGGTTTTGTTCCATATGAACTTCCTAGATTAATTCAAATTGATAAAACCAAAAACATGTATTTTAAATTGATGACGAAAGATAATGTAATCCAATATCTTCTATTTAAGGCATGGGGTTCCATACACTTTCCTCACATAGATCAACTTTGTTTCTGTCTTCTCTTTTTCCTTTGGAGAAATGGTGCTCTTTGGGAAACTTAGTACTGAGCTTGGGGTCAAAGCTCCTGCTGACAAATTTTTCAATTACTTTGTAACACAACTTCACGAAATGCAAAACCATTGTGAAAGGCAGGGCCGGCCCAAATATTTCGGAGGCCCCGTTCGAATTTTAAATTTAACTCGTTATAAATAAAAATATTTTTGTTAAAATTATTATTTTTGATAAAGATCGAAAAATAAATGAAATAAAATATAGACTCGTTATTCATATTATGCAATTGTAGTGAAAAAGTATTCTATTTAACTAATGTCATGTAGCTTAATGTTAAATGTATAAGTAATTAATAATAATAGTAATTAAGTTAAGACAATTAAATTAAGACTTGAATTAAAATTTTGTTCATCATAATTCATGTAAACTAGCTTGTTGTTATTTTACGGTGTTTAACTAATAATATGTCAACCATATATGAAATCAAATTTTTTATTCAGTATGATGATAAAATGTTAGTGTGAAATTTAAAAAATCATTCTTTTTCCGTCCAAATCATGTATTAGTAGTAACCAATAGTAATAGTATATAGATATATTTAAGTCCACTCGTTGAAAAATATTAAAGAGATAAAGTTTCAATATTAGTATATAGTGCAAACCTTGTATAAACTTTAAACATATAGCATTGTATAAACTTTAAATCTTTTTCATTAATTGTTAGTTCAAAGTGTGTTAGTAGAGGCCCCATAAAATATGAGGCCCTGTGCTGTTGCTCATGTTGCACAGCTACAGGGCCGGCACTGGTGAAAGGGTTCATCATACCAAGCTGCATGAAGGTGATGACTGGCACAACACTGATACAGTTAAACACTGGACTTATGTCATAGGTAACTGAGTTTCTAATTCAACTAAAACTGAAAGCTTTTACAAGTTATTTAATACGTAAAAAACTATAACTTTTTTTTGATAGATTTTTTTAAAGATGTCCTTATAATTCTTTAATTCTTGTATAAACTGTGTTATTTCTCTTGGTATTAATTAGCCTTGATATAACAACAGATGGTGAAGTACACACATGTTATGAGAGTTTTGAAGAAGTTGATAAACAGAACAAAAAGAGCACTTGGAAGCTGTTTGGTGGAGACATTGATAAGCACTATAAGACCTTTAAGCTCGTTCTTCAAGTAATTGATAAGGCTGATGGCACTGCTGTTGCTAAATGGACTGTGGAGTATGAGAAAATCAACGAAGATATTGAGCCTCCAGATGGATGGATGGACTATCTTAGCAAATGCACTAGAGATGTTGATGCTCATCTTTCCAAGGCAAGGGCCACTCGAAAAGATTAAAGAAATTAACAAATAAAGAAGTAATGGCTTAGTGAAACCATGGGGTTGGATTAACTAAGTGGTCACGTTTATTATTAAGTGTGATGTTTGTATAATAATGTTGTTGCGTATGCATATTGGCTTTTGTTGTTCTTTCGTTTGTATATGTGTTGGTTGAAGAGTGTGCCTTAAATTGTATGATGCATATCAATAAAAGGATATTTGTGCCGTTCATAAAATAAATAACTAAATAAAAGGATATTTGTGATTTTTTAGTTTATTCTATTTGGGAAAAAAGTTATAACTTCAATTGTCATATATATTGTTGTTTGAAAAATTGTGAGAGTATACACACTTTAATAGTATTCAGTGGCAAGTGATAAAAAAAATAGTGTTTTGTTAGGCAAAGACCCATTAGAGAAAAGAAAGTATCTATTTTACTTAAAGATTGTTATTTTTAATTAGGGAGGTACCTTTAGCATTTATTTTAATTGTGTATTTCTTTTATTGGATTTAGTGGCCCATGGCCCTTTTAGCTGTTCTAGCCCTAGCTTTATATTCTGTTGTATCTTGGTTGTTGAGGTTATGAAAAAAATTCTGAAAAGTTATTATTATTGTGTTTCTTTTCTTATGCAACTTTAGATCTAATTTGGTAACCCTAGTGTAGAACCTAACATTGGTGCTTTCTACAAGTGAATTCAATGGCTCCCCCAAAACCCACTAACCCCTCCTCAAGAGAAATAGTGGAGGAAGTTGTCCACACATCTCAACTTCTGATTGACAAAGCTATGGCTCTCAACCAAGAGCAACTAGATGAAAGGTTTGATAAAGTGACTGCTGATTTAGAGACTTATATTGGAAGGCTGCAAACCAGATTCGAAAATGATAAAACTTTGGAGGATTCAAGATTTGAAGCAATCATGGCTGCCATTAACAATCTCACAAAACAAAAGGAAAAACAGCCTGCAATTAATTCCATGGCAGCAAGCTCCATGGCAGCAAGTTTATCAGGTATTATCCTAAACCCCCCTCATGTTTCCCTATCCTCTACCCCCACACCTCATGTCATTACCCCATCAAATACACCCCTTAGAACCCCCACGGGTTTTTCACACAACCATCCCCATCCACCTGCCACATTCTTGCCAAATACTGCTACTATACCACCCCTAACCTCCATTCCACCACATTTTTCAACCCATACAGCTTTTGCTGCAACTCCAAATTACAATTTCCCATATTACCCCCCAATTCCTCATATTCCCCCTTTACCCCCTATGCGAACCCCTAAACTTGACCTACCCATGTTTGATGGTACAAATCCTCTTGAGTGGTTGTTTCAAGCTGAGCAATTTTTCAGTTTTTATAATTTGCCTCATGAAAATAGAGTGTCATTGATTTCATTTTATATGAAAGATGATGCTTTGGGTTGGTTTAAATGGATGCACCAAAGCCTTTTATTATCTGATTGGGTCACGTTTACAAAAGATTTGGCATTACGTTTTGGTCCTTCATCTTATGAAAATCATCAAGCTGAATTATTTAAACTTAAACAAGATGGGTCGGTTATGGAGTCTCAAACAAAGTTCGAAAAGTTAGGCACTCAAGTTGTTGGTTTACCACAAGATGCAATTTTAAATTGTTTTATTTCTGGTTTATCCAATGAAATTCGCAATGAGATGGCCATCCACAAACCTACCTCAATCTCACAAGCTATTGGCCTTGCAAAACTGATAGAGTCCAAACTTAAAGATTCTAAACCCAAAGTCTCCAAACCCTTCACTAGCTTTTACCAAAAAAACAGCAACAATACACCCAACACCCAAACTCAAAAAGTTACCCAATCTCTTAGCCAAGTCACAACTCAGCCAACCACAAACCCTCCCAAATATCCCATTAAACGACTCTCTCAAGCACAACTTCAAGAACGACGTGCCCAAGGCTTGTGTTTTAATTGTGATGAGAAATTCATCCCTGGTCACAAGTGTTCTACTTCTAAATTCCTTCTTCTTTTGGCTGAAGAAGATATCTTGGAAGAGCCTACTCTAATCCAAGATAGTTTGGACATTGAACCTGTTGCTCAAGAATCCACGGACACCTACTTTCAGCTATCAACCCAAGCACTAACAGGCCAATTTTCCCCTCAAACACTCAATTTCAAAGGCTCCATTGGCGGATTATCCATCACGGTTCTTGTGGATACGGGAAGCACTCACAACATTTTACAGCCACGTATCGCTCATCATCTTAACCTCAAAGCCACCCCTGCACCACAATTCTCAGTTATGGTAGGAAATGGATCACATTTACAATGTGAGGGTGTTTGTAACAATGTTCAATTGGTCGTTCAAAATAAGCCTTTCCAAATTCCTTTTTACTTACTACCTATTGAAGGAGCTGATGTGGTTCTAGGCATGGCTTGGTTGCGTACATTAGGCCAAATTCAGGATGATTTTTCGATCCCCTCAATCACTTTCAAACACCTAACAGAACCCATCACCCTAAAAGGAGATCCCTCTTCTCACCCAACCCACACCACCTTCCACCAACTCCGCCAACTCATCCATACAAACTCTGTTGCCTCATTCCATTTACTCACTTTTCAAACAATAGAACACCCATCTCCCAACCTCCTTTCAGCCCCAACCTTGGTGGACTTACCACAAACCATTCATCCCAAAATTCACAAATTACTCCAAAACTACCACACTATTTTCAAACCCCAAACCGGCCTGCCCCCAAAACGCCCCCATGACCATCACATCCCTCTTGAACAAAACACTTCACCTATCAATATTAAACCATACCGTTACCCCCATTCACAAAAGGAAGTTATGTCATCCATTATTCAAGAAATGTTACAGCAAGGTGTCATTGTCCCTAGTCACAGTCCATTTTCATCTCCTATTTTACTTGTTAAAAAGAAAGATGGAACATGGAGATTTTGCGTAGACTACCGCGCCCTAAATGCTGTCACCATCAAAGACAGATTCCCCATCCCAACCATTGATGAACTTTTGGATGAATTAGGCTCTGCCAAATTCTTCACTAAGTTAGACCTACGCTCCGGTTACCACCAGATCCGAGTTGCATCGGAAGATGCACATAAAACGGCTTTTCGGACTTTTGATGGGCATTACGAATTTTTAGTTATGCCTTTTGGGCTCACTAACGCCCCTTCTACTTTTCAATCAGCAATGAATGATTTGTTACGCCCACACTTGAGAAAATTCGTTTTAGTTTTTTTTTATGACATACTGGTTTATAGTTCCACTTTACATGATCATCTAACACATTTGCAGGTCATTTTTGATTTATTGAAATCCAATTCTTATGCAGTCAAGTTGTCAAAGTGTGTTTTTGCTGTGCAGGAAGTTCATTACCTTGGTCATGTGATTTCAGTGGGTGGTGTTGCACCCGATCCAGAAAAAGTCAGGGCCATTTTGGATTGGCCTGAACCACGTTCACTCACGGCTCTACGCGGGTTTTTGGGCCTCACAGGATTCTATCGTCGCTTTGTTCGCAATTATGCCACTCTCGCCGCTCCTCTCACCGATCTGTTACGTTCCACTAAATTCAGCTGGAATCCAGCAGCGGCCGAAGCCTTTACAAAATTACAAAAGCATATGACCGACATGCCAGTCCTGGCATTTCCAGACTTTACAAAATGTTTTATTATAGAAATTGATGCCTCAGGAACTGCTGTTGGCGCCGTGCTATCCCAAGATGGTCATCCAATCGCTTTCTTTAGTAAGAAGTTGTGCCCAAGAATGCAAGTCGCATCTGTATATGTCCGTGAGATGTTTGTTGTGACAGAAGCAATCAAAAAAATGGCGTCAGTATATCATTGGACAACAATTCCATATCTACACTGATCAACAGAGCCTACATAATCTATTACTACAGAAAATTCAGACTCCAGAACAGCAGAAATGGGCTTCAAAATTACAAGGTTTTAACTTTGAGATCTTTTACAAACCTGGCAAGTCGAATCGAGTCGCTGATGCTTTGAGTAGATAGTACCACTCTGGCGAATCCTTGTTGTTAACCCTCTCATCACCTATTCCCGACCTCTTGGTAACACTACACGCATTCTATACTCAAGACAAAGCAGGTCAAGCGTTAGTTTCTCACACACTACAGAACAACAATGAGAAGAATCTCTACAAATTCTCAAAGGGGTTGTTATATTACAATAATAGACTATTCATACCTGCAGTAGACGACCTCAGAACTAACATTCTGCACGAGTTTCACAGCACACCCACGTCCGGTCATTCTGGGGTCAAGGCGACCTTAGCTCGTGTGTCATCTTCCTTCTCTTGGCCAGGCCTATCCACCGCCACAAAACTCTTTGTCAAACACTGTCGCACCTGTCAGCACAACAAGCATGAAACACAGAAAAAAAAAAGGGTTATTGCAGCCGTTACCAATTCCAAATCAAGTATGGGAGGAATTGACGATGGATTTTATTACTCACTTGCTTTCTTCTTTTGGACATACTGCTATCTGGGTCATTTGTAACCGACTCACAAAATACTGTCATTTCATTGCTATGCCAACACACTTCACTGCTAAAGATTTGGCTTCAAGGTTTTCGGTGGAAGTCGCGCGTCTGCATGGTTCCCCCAAAACTATCACTTCGGACCGAGATCCTCTCTTTCTAAGCAATTTCTGGAAACATTTTTTTAAAGCACAAGGAACTACGTTAAACTACAGCACAACTTATCACCCGGAGACCGATGGCCAAACAGAAGTGGTTAACAAATCAGTTGAGACTTACCTCCGTTGTTTTGCGAGTAACCATCCGAAACAATGGTATAAGTTCCTTCATCTAGCAGAGTTATGGTACAACACTTCATTTCACACGGCCATCCAGATGACGCCCTTCAAATCTTTGTATGGACGAGATCCCCAAAGTATTCAGTCGTATTTGTCCCAGCCGGATGATATGGAACCTCGGAGCAGTCTCTTGGACCAACGCGACCAGATCCTGTCAAAGTTAAAAGAAAACTTAAGACTCAGTAGAATCCAGATGGAGAAACAAGCGAACAAAAAACGGATGGATTTTACCTTCAAAACGGGAGATCTGGTTTTGTTGAAGCTGAAGCCCTATCGTCAACAAACTGTTACACGGCGGACTTCGTAGAAATTATCAAAGCGTTTTTTTGGGCCTTTTACTGTCATCAAGAGAGTAGGTGAAGTCGCCTATTTGTTGGATCTACCGTCGTCCTCCAAAATCCATCCGGTTGTGCATGTCTCCCTCTTGAGACCTTTTTTTGGTTCAAGCGCAAATGTTTCTTCTCTTCCAACGGACTTATTGAAGTTTGATGAACACATAAGGGCGGAAGAAGAAAACGAAGGGACAGAGGAAAACGAAGGGACAGAGGGAAACCACAAGGAAGATTTTTCAGGTGTTTCTAGTGTTGCGACTCAAAGATATTCTATGAAGCAATGCTTAGACGGAACTCAGAAACAGAAAGTGGAGAATAACAAAGTAGCAAATGCAACTCTTAAGTTTCCAAGTGTTTTTAAAGAGAGGCAAAGTACCGTTGAAAAGTTTAATGACTTATCGCCTGGCCCCACCCTTAATTCCACTTACCACCCACGTAACCCAGTTTCAAACAAGCAATCTCTGCTTTCACCTCACTTTACCCCACGTGGTGGCCCCACCTCTCCTAATCCACCAGACTTTTCCACCACCCAAGCTGTAAATACAGCTGTTTCCCTCCCCAACGTTTCCCAATACACGCATGCTTCACCTAATCCCACTTCCCCACCAACCTCGAGCCTTGTGCCTTCCACTTATCCACCTTTTTCAGCTACCAATAAAATATTCAAAACTTCTTTTACTACACCAAACCCTAATGTTTCCCCAGCCACTCAAATACTTGACACGTCACCTCCGTTTCCTCACCCTTATCCCACACGAGAACAAACAAAACCCAGCCCATTTGTTCATCAATCCAGCCCACTCCCAACTCACTCGGATACATCCCCCTCCTTGAACCTTGAGGACAAGGTTCTTTTGGACCCATTGAGTATTGTTAGGCAAAGGCCCATTAGAGAAAAGAAAGTATATGTTTTACTTAAAGATTGTTATTTTTAATTAGGGAGGTACCTTTAGCATTTATTTTAATTGTGTATTTCATGTATTGGGTTTAGTGGCCCATGGCCGTTTTAGCTGTTCTAACCCTAGTTTTATATTCTGCTGTATCTTGGTTGTTGAGGTTATGAAAAAAATTCTGAAAAGTTATTATTATTGTGTTCCTTTTCTTATGCAATTTTAGATCTAATTTGGTAACCCTAGTGTAGAACCTAACATGTTTCCAAAAGTTTAATTAAAAAAACAAAAGACTTTTAAATTCAATATAAAATTGTTAAAATTTGTTGAAATTAAATATCAGGATATTTAAAAATCAAATATAGAATTGTTAAAATTCGTTGAAATTAAAATTAAGGAAATGTTTGGAATATTTTTGATACAGTGGTGACATCGTATTTACTATAGTCCTAAAAACTTATATCTAACTTGAATAAGTAAGTTGATTTCGGAAAAAGGCTTGAGTTCATAAGTGCTTAACTTATTCATTAGTTTAGATTGTTCTCCCTTTCACATGTTTTGTGTCACTTACGACCTATTCCTATATCATTTGTGATTTTGGAATCTTTAGACAGAAAGATTCAAAATCCTCGAGTAATTAGAATGTACTTTTTTTAGTTCTAAGGTTCAGGTTGAGCGGTTAGAGGGTCTAGAAAAAAGTTAAGGCCTTATGGTCTTTTAATTAGCTATGTTTTCTATGAGTTGTGTTTGGTGGTCATATGGTCTTTTAATATTCATGAGTTAGGGATTAGGATTTAGCATAGTTAGGTAAGATAGATCATTGTTTCTATGTATTTCCAAATCTTTTTTAAATGCTTTGTGGGGGAATTTTTTATGTGATTGAAGTTTTTCACCTTTTTTGGACAATAGGGGTGGTCTCCTTTTTATTTGGTGTAGTTCGAAGGGATTATCTTCATTTCTTTCGTTGGTTCTAGTTACCTGGGTGTTTGTCTTGAATAGGGGATGGCTAAGGCGATTTTCTTTGTTGTTAATATTTTTTCCAAGTGTTGCCTTAGAGAGAATAGGGCCCTTTGGAGAAATCTCTTGGTAAGAAGGGCTAATCTTGGAGGAGATATTTGGTGCGTTTTGCATCTTATCTTGATCAATCCTTTCATTATAGAAACTCTCTTGAAGACAAGTGCGTACTCGCAAGTAAAACTGATCGTTTTGAAAATGATAATTTTAATGTAATGCATATGACAGTTTTGAAATTCAAGTCTGTTCACTGGAATTATGTTGCAACACATAGTGAATGAATCACTATTCAAAATGTCACATCGATACCAATATGAATGGTAAGCAAATCCTTTTAGGAGTCATCTTTGACGCGATCTTACCGAAGTATGCTTTCGAAACAATCCTGCTTCAATTAGGTCTTTTGAAGGTTGTAGCGTGGCCTGATTCATGGTTTGAAAAAGAAAGGATATAAGGCTCAAAGTTTTGTTTTAACCCACCCATCTCCTTGATGTTCTCCAGTCCTACGTTCAGCTAATTTAGCACAAACGCTCACCTTTCAAATGGTTATTTAATGGTAGGAGTGATGGTTAAGGAACCTACAAAGTTTTCGGAGTGACAACCATCCCTTTTGTCTATGGTGTCTGTAGTCACACGACTTTGTTCTTGCTCGAAGATTTTTCTTTTGATCCTTTCTTTTTTTTTTCGTTCTTTTGCTTTTTTTTTTCATTCTTTTGCTTTTTATTTCCCTGATTTTTGCCTGGACCTATATTTTTTTATTTTGAATGTCCAGCGGGATGCCTTAACTTTTGCCTAAGTCACTCGTTTTCGAGTTTTTGACTTAGCAGACTTTCTTTCTTTTTTTTTCTTTTTCTTTTTATTCTTTTTCTTTTGAACAAATCGTGTGACACTAGTTTGTCTGACTCGTAAGGGTTGTGACAGCCCCGCACTTCGGGGTGAGGGATAAACATTGTGGTTTTGTGAGGTACGACCTCTTGTGAGGGATAAGGTATGGTTGATCCTCGAATAGGACACTTCTCTTTTTCCTTTTTGAAATTTGAACGCACGATCAAATTAACTGACAACTACCCTGCCCCAGGTTAAGATTGAGGGTTTTTCATTTTTAGAAAGTAACTCTTACTTCTAGGCTCAACGGGGTTGACAAGGGATTATCGTCCTTATGTCTCCGGTGTTTGGGGAGTTGAAACAATGCGTGTACATCATTAGCAAGGTTTTATTTCAAAAGCATACAATCGAAAGTTTTACGTCTTTCAATTTCATCATCCTCCCTTGGACTTTGCTTAAACAAGTGTTTGACATTGATAAAAAGTATGAGTGAACACAAATGGATTTAATCAAAACATGCATATGTATTTCATTATCATTATCAATTGAAAACAGACAAGTTTTACAAATGAGTTTGCACTTAACAAAAAGAAACTACAAATGCAAAGTAAAGATATGATCTAAAAGATTTCCAGCATCGAGGAACTTTCTAATCTTGATTTGCTACTAAGCTAGCCATCTTCAGAGTTGATCGTCAAAATCAGTTTGATAATCATCTTCACCTTTATTCTCAGCAACCTCTTCCAAAACATGGACTGATGCACCCGCCTGACCGGATGAAGGATGACTGTTGATTTGAATGCCCTGATGTGTGAAAGAGAACATCTTAGAGTCGAGCAGAGTCTGAACCTTGCTCTTGAGCACCTTACCGTCTTCAGTTGAATGTCTCTGTGCCCCAGCATGGTAGTCACATCGGGCGTTGGCATCAAAACCTGGTGGGTACGGAAAAGGCATTGGGTTCAATTCCTTCGGCACTATCAATCCACCTTTGATTAAATCTGGCAATACCTGGCTGTATAACATTAGCAGCGGCGTGAAATGTCTCTGTGGCTTTCTCGGCCTTTGTCGGGCGTGCTGACGCGGTTGACGGCGGTATGACCATTGATTCTGAGGAGGGCCTTGATTTGGAGAAGGATATTGTCCATGTGGAGAGCATGGTATCTGATACGGAGACCCAAAAGGTTGCTGACTCTGAGTTGAGATGCCTGAACACTATTGAAAAGGTAGCGGAGATTCCCAGATGACACTATTTTCTTTCTCCCATTCTTCTTGGGAACTGACAACTTATTCACTTTCACCAGCTGAGATGTTTGAGGCGTCTAGATCTTTTCGCTCTTGAGACCGCTCTCGATGCTTTCTCCAACTAATACCAAGTCAGAGAAGTTTGATGTCCCACTATCAATCATCTTATCCAGGTATGGGCCTTGTAAAGTACCCATGAACAGGTTGACCAATTCTCTATCTGAGAGCGATGGTTGAACGCGAGCAGCTAACTCTCTCCATTTCTGAGCATACCCTCTGAAGGATTCGTTGTCCTCTTGAGATAAGCCTTGCAACTGCATGCGGCTAGGATTCATGTCAAGATTGTATCTGTATTACCTCACATCGGATGCAACCACTCTCTAACTGCATGTACCAACTCAGTGATGTCCCACTCAGACTGTCTTGGAAATAGTGAATCATAAGTTTGTCGTTGTGGACATATGAGGTCATTCTTCTGCAAAACATCATCAAATGTTACTTTGGACAGCTATCCCCTTTGTACTTCTCAAACTTCAGTGTCTTGAACTTTGAAGGTATTACAAGGCCAAGTACCAAACACATGTTACAAGCATTCAAATCAAGGGCATCACACCCCTCTATGGCTTTAAGCTTCTCTTCCAACACACAGTATCTTTCCATAATCTCAACAGCTTGTGGGTCCTTGGTTTTCATCACAGGGACCTCCCCTTTGAAATTTGGCATGGAGAATGCAAAACTCTGATAGTTTGTAGCATCAAGAGAAGAGGAATTTCTATCTCGGACAATGGGATGTTCTTGTATAGTAGGATTCTCAACAGGGATCCGCACAGGCTAAACTTGAGCAACATTGTTCACTTGAGGTGGAATGACATTCCCAATGACTAGGGTTCTCTGAATATTGGCATCTCTCTTTTCCAATGCTGTCATTGCTTCCACAAGTTTGTCCAACTGATCTTTCATCAATTCAACATCTGCCTTGGTCAAAAACTGGGTTTGCTCTCCTGAATTCATGATCCTTCAAAAGTTACCTCAAATCCAATACAAGAGTCGGGAAATCAACTGCGGGCTGGACAAAAGATGGATGAGCTCTATTGTTTCGGTTGAAGAATGATATGCAAAATAATGCATATATGCTTATGTTATGCAATGTTATGAATGCAATAGACATGGGATCAAAGTTTCCACAAATTATGGATAACTGTTGCACTGACACGGAATAGGTTCAAAAGTTTACTCTAACGAGAAAACCAGAAAATCAGGCTCAAAAGTTCACACCGATAAGAAAACCAGAATACCGGGTATGATGAAGGTCACGGTTTCCTGCAAAAACCATCCCCTGTCGCATACGGGTTCTTGTCTTGGACAAGGCATCCTAGCAGGTCCTCAGTCTCACAAGCTCTCAGACCGAGAAATGATAATACGTTTACCATTTCTAGTTGGGTATTATCACCCTTCAAGGAGGCCTCAACTGACTTCCAATGAACGGTTTCCACAGTCATTAGTCCTCAAGGAAATACTCTGGCTATTGTATAAACATACAGGATAGAGCACCTCAAAGAAAACTTCGTCTGATTGTGGATCTCATGAAAACGATATGTATCATGCGCTACGCATGACAACACAAGTCCACTCTAATCCTATGTTTGTACTCAAGCCTGGGTAATGGGTTTATCTCTCGTGGAGCAATCCCACCCAACAGCACAACAGCAACAGAACAGTATGACAACAATAATCAAGTGCAAATAATGTAAGACAAATGCAATAATATACAACAAATAGAGAAAATAAAAGCATAAAGATAAACACCAAATGACAAGAAATAGACAAGCGCTACTATTTTTTCGTATAGGGAACCAAAGTCCCCAGCAAAGTCGCCAGCTGTCGCAACGGGAAAAATAACCGGCGGAAAAATAGAGTCACCACCAAATTTTATTTACCCCGACGGGGGAAAGAAAATGATCGAAGAAACCTCAAAAACGGAAAGGAACATGGTCTCGCAACCAAATCCTGGGTTCGGGAGTCAATTACGCGAGAGGAAGGTATTAACACCCCCTCGCGTCCATTGTACTCAACGGGATCCACGCTTGTTATTCTAATCAAAGGGTGTGTTTGTCTAAAGCCTACTTGCTAACAGAAAGGAAACGGTGAAAACAAAAGGAGACTCGATAGGACTTCGCTGCCCTATGTCTACGTATTCCCTCGTGCAATGGGGAAGTCAGATTCAACGTAGTTCGGAGGACTACGGGTGTCGTACCCTAAATTTTGACCCGCTTTATATGATTTCTAGTGCCACTTTATTTCGAATAAATAAAATGGCACAATTGGTAGGAAGAGGGGTATAAGGGATATAAGTGTGAGAGGTTGTGAGTTCGAATCCCACCTTTCACATTTTTAATGTTTTATTTATTTTTTCTTTACTACTAAGTTTTTTATTTTTTTTAATAAAAAAAATCACAAAAATATCATTTTTTAATATTTAATTTTTAATTTTCGTGTTTTTATTTAATGACTTTTTGAAAATTTGATTTTTTTCATTAAAATCAATTTTTTATGGAAAAAATCTCAAAAAATCATAAAAATAAATAAAAATCAAATCTTTTTTCCTTTAACATTATTAGGATATTTCTTTTATTTAAAATATTAATTTTTTTATTTAAATTCACCAAGAAATAGAGGAAAATCAGACCAGATTAAAACCTTCCTAAACTGAAAAATTTTATTCAATGTCTGACCTAATTTTTCATCTATAAATAGACTTTGTTTTCCAAATTTTAATTCACCCACAAATTCAGAATAATCAGTATAAAAAAAGTTGTTGTTCTTCACATTGAAGAACAACAACACTAAAAGGGAAAGAGGGGTCGGAATCTTGCGCTAAGGGAAAAGGAGAAAATTAGGGAGAGGAAAAGGAGAACGCAAGGGACGAAAAGAAAAGAAGGGAGAGGAAAGGG
Source organism: Lathyrus tuberosus (assembly GCA_022829125.1). Taxonomy (NCBI): domain Eukaryota; kingdom Viridiplantae; phylum Streptophyta; class Magnoliopsida; order Fabales; family Fabaceae; genus Lathyrus; species Lathyrus tuberosus. The sequence continues at coordinate 4,984,641 of JALAZF010000305.1, forward strand.
AGAACGCCAAGAAAAAGAAGGGAGAAAAAGTACGAAAAAAGGAGGAAGCTGTTTAAATTGGTCACGGCAGTTCAGGTTAATAAACTGAATCTCGAATACTAGATCTAATACTTGCATCTTTGATTCGTCTATATTTGTATGATTTGATTTTTGTTTGAAGGGTTTTATTTTGTGTGGTCTTAAATCTCATATATAAATAATTAACTAAAACTTTATATAACCGCATTTGATTTCAATTTTCATGCATAATTCATGAATCGGATGTTTATACATAATCTAATTAATTACGATTAGGGGGTCATTATATAAATTTTTAATTAAGTTTGCTTAAAATAAAATAAAAAACGTAATATCCTAATTCATAGGTTAGTATCATAAGTCTATTAAAAATTATTATTAAATAAGGTAAACAGAAAAATTATTTAACCAAAATTAAATTAACACCAATAATTGTATTTAAAAAAAACTGTTTTAGTCATGATTCCAATAGTAACCAAATTTCCAATGCAGTAAACAAATTGCCAATGTTTATATTTAAACTTTCTGGTGCGATGCCTTCATTGAATATCAGTTAAAAATTCCCTGAGGAAACCTTGAAGATGAAGATAAGACTTGACATATAGAAAGAAGCATAACCACCAAGATGTCCTTGACATGAGAACCTTAATCCAATGAACCTCAATTGATGAAAGTCCACAAGCTCAACCATGAATAAGAAAACCTAATTCACCTTGAGATGTACACTGATAATGATAAAATGACTTGAGATGTTGAAGAACCAAACCCTATTCCATAGCCTTCTCAATTAAATCAAAGATGAAACCCTAAGCACTTGATTCTCTTGAGAAATCTTGAATAAGATAAAATTGATACTTGCTGATCTTTGATGAGAAATTATGACAATGAGAATTCAATCCTTGCTTCAAACTTGAATGAAAGAATCTCAAAGCAAATAGGAAACCCTGATTCAAAGAACCACTTGATCCCGTGTCTTAAAAACTCATGCAAATGAATGAATGTATGACCTAATGAAAGATGCAGATGAATGCGAAGTGAAAGCCAGTTAATGTTAGAAACGAGAGGGTAAATTTTGGGGTGAACACATCTTGTTATTCAGATTTAAACCATTATCAGTAATGATCCTTTCAGGGATTCCATAACGAAAGATGATGTCCTTCTTTATGAAACGGACAACCACTTGTTTGGTGACGTTTGCAAATGAGGCCGCTTCTACCCATTTGGTGAAGTAATCGATGGAGACCAGGATGAAACGATGCCCATTGGAAGCAGTCGGCTCAATCTGTCCTATCATATCAATGCCCCACATAGCAAAGGGCCAAGGAGATGTCACTAAGTTCAAAGGAACATGCGGCACATGCACTTTGTCCGCATAAATCTGGCATTTATGACACTTCCTTGCATACTTGAAATAGTCGGATTCCATGGTCATCCAATAATAACCTGCTCGCAATAATTTTCTGGCCATTGCATGCCCATTGGCATGGGTACCAAAAGAGACCTCGTGAACTTCTTCCATCAACATGTTTGCTTCGTGTCTATCCACGCATCTGAGCAAGATAATGTCGAAGTTCCTCTTATACAACACGTCCTCATTCAAGAAGAAATTACCAACCATTCTCCTCAGAGTCTTTTTATCTTTGCTGGATGTCCCAGATGGGTACTCTTGACTTTTAAGGAAACACTTGATGTCATGGAACCAAGGCTTATCATCCACCACTTCTTTTTTTACAAAAACATGAGCGGCCCTGTCGAGGCACATAATTCTGATTTCAGGTACCTCATTCCACCGATTCACCTTATACATGGATGCCAACATTGCCAATGCATTCGCCATCTGATTTTCTATCTGGGGTACGTGATGAAATTTGACCTTATCAAAGAAAGTCAACAATCTTTTGGCATAATCTTTACAAGGTGTTAGGTTGACCTGACGAGTCTCCCATTCCCCTTTGATCTAGTTGATAACCAAAATTGAATCGTCGTACACATCAAGGATTTTGATCCTCAGATCAATAGCCTTTTCCAACCCCATGATACAAGCTTCGTATTTCGCCATGTTATTGGTACAATCAAATGTGAATTTTACGGTGAAGGGATATGAGAACCCTTGTGAGTGATGATGATTGCCCCAATTTCGTTGCCATAAGCATTGACAGCCCCATCAAAAATCAGTCCCCAGCGGGATCTAGGTTCAGGTCCTTCATCTGGCAACGATTCATCACAGTCTTTAGCCTTTAAGTATATAACATCCTCATCGGGAAAGTCAAATTTCATTGGCTGGTAATCATCAATGGGCTGGTGAGCAAGATAGTCTGACAGGACACTACCTTTGATGGATTTCTAGGTAACATACTGAATATCATATTCTGTCAACACCATTTGCTAACGAGCAATCCTTCCAGTGAGAGCTTGCTTTTCAAACACATATTTGATCAGATCCATCTTCGATATCAACAGGGTTATGTGAGTTAACATATACTACCTCAAGCGCTTGGCTGCCCATGCAAGTGCACAACATGTTTTCTCCAACATTGAGTACTTTGACTCGCAATCAGTAAATTTCTTGCTCAGGTAGTAGATAACATGTTCTTTTCCACCTGTCTCGTCTTGTTGACCGAGTACACAACCCATAGAATTCTCAAGAACCGTCAAGTACATTATCAATGGTCTTCTAGGTACTAGAGGCATGAGGATCGGAGGCTCCTGCAAGTATTCTTTTATTTTGTCGAAATCCTTCTGGAAATTATAATTCCACCTGATATCCTGATCTTTTCGCAATAATTTAAATATTGGTTCACACGTGGCTGTAAGATAAAAGATGAATCTAGCTATATAGTTCAATCTCCCTAGGAAACCACAAACCTCTTTTTCTATTCTTGGCTCAGGCATTTCTTATTTACCTTTATTTTGGCGGGATCAACCTCAATACCTCGCTCACTGAAGGTAAAGCCCAACAGGTTTCCAGATCTTACCTCGAAGATGCACTTATTTGGATTCAGCCTCAACTTGAACTTTCGCAACTTTTCAAACAACTTTTGCAAATTAACCAGATGCTCATCTTCAGTTTGGGTCTTCGCAATCATGTCACCAACGTATACTTCAATCTTCCTATGAATCATATCATTAAAGAAAGTTACCATAGCCCGTTGATAAGTTGCCCCAGTATTCTTCAAACCAAAGGGCATCACTTTGTAACAGAAGGTACCCCATGGTGTAATGAATGTTTTTTTCTCCAGGTTTTCTGGGGGCATCTTGATTTGGTTGTACCCAAAGAAGCCATCCATGAAGGAAAGCACTGAAAATTGGGCAGTATTATCTACTAACACATTGATGTGAGGAAGCGAGAAATCATATTTCGGGCTCGCTCTGTTCAGATCCCTGTAATCAACACACATTCATACCTTACCATCTTTCTTAGGTACAGACACAATGTTTGCAACCCATGGGGGATAACTGGTAACACCAAGAAAACCGGCTTCTAATTGCTTCTGAACCTCTTCCTTAATCTTGACGGCCATTTCTGGTCGAGTTCTTCTAAGCTTCTGCTTGACCGGAGGACAACCCTCTTTGAGAGGCAGGCGATGCACAACAATATTTGTATCAAGCCCAAGCATATCCTGATAAGACCAAGCAAATAGGTCAACATATTCTTTCAGCATCTCAATCAATTTCCTCTTCACACCCTCTTCTAAGGCAGCCCTGATTCTGACCTCTTTTCTTGCATCCTCGGTGCCCAGATTAACAATCTCAATAGATTATTGATGTGGCTGAATGACCATTTTCTCCTATTTTAAAATTTTGGCCAACTCTTCAAAAAATTCACAGTCTTCTTCAACCTTCTCTTCGATTTGGTAAATCGGATTGTCGAAGTCATACTGAGCCATAGCAAAATCGTTATTGAGGAAACCTAGAATGATGGATTGCATGATTGATGATTTATGCTTTATTTTAGAATGAGAAACAAAACAAAAAGGAACATTGCCATTTTGAAAATATAAAGTAAAAATGAAAGACAAGGAACAAAATATTTGAATGCAAAAATGTCCTTTATTCATGATAATCATTGCAAATATAAACATGAGGCCCTACAATAAATCACTACGTCTTGGGCAGAACGTAGGACTTATCATATGCAAAAACAAAGGAAATTACTCTTCATGAAGAGTGACTTGAATGATATCTTTGGAAGACCAATTAGTGAGCTTCTGTCCTAGGACGCAGGGACGGATCTAGTTGTCTAGGTCACAATCACTATCAGCGTCGTCTTCCTCCAAAGCAGTGACCTGATTAAAAATAACCCTGGCACTGGAGAATCTGATAGGACCTGGAATCTTTGGAGGAATTTGCGCGAGCTTATATCCAATACTAAATATGTCCTTCGTCACTTGCAAGTCCATAACCTGACCCCAACCTTTAGAGCAACCAACTTCAGCCACAACCCTGGCCTCTTTCAATGATGTCATAGAAATCACAGGCTTCCTATCCTCCGCGGGAGGATCATTCTTAATATGCACATATTTAAACGCCTAGCACAAAGTCTCATGAATCTCTCTTTCCACCTCAACATACTTGAAAGAAATCAGATGACTCGCAATAATGTCTTCCTCACCACATACGGTAACTACCTTCCCATCAACAACAAACTTGATCTTCTGATGCAGAGTTAAGGACACAGCCCTAGCGGCATGGATCCATGGACGTCCAAGGAGATAGCTATAAGCTGGTTGAATGTCCATGACGAAAAAGCTTGTTTCAAAAACCTGAGGACCCGACTTCCCGAAAATAGAACACTTTGAACCATCGAAAGCTCGAACGACCAAGTCACTAGGTCTGAGTATCATTCCCTATTACATCTAACTTCATCAGTGCCTTCTTGGGTAACACATTGAGGAAAGATCTGGTATCTACTAGTACATTGGATAACACCGCACCCTTACACTCCATAGAGATATGTAAGGCCTTGTTATGGTTCCTTCCTTCCAGAGTCAAATAAAAATTAGTAAAACCCAGTCCATTACTAGAATTGACATTCGCCACAACCCCTTCAAGTTGGTTGACAGAATTCTCATGAGGCACATACACAACATTCAAAATCTTCAACAACGCATTTCGGTGATCCTCGGAATAGAGCAACAACGACATGATGGAAATCTTTGAAGGCGTCTTGTTCAACGGATCCACCACCTTATAGTCGCTCTTATTAATGACTCTCATGAATTCTTTGTCATCCTTAGAAATGGACATTTTTGGCGATGGATTCTATACAGAGTCTTTGACAACAACCTATTTCCCTTTAACCTTGGTCGAGGCATCAACATTACTATCCGGCTAAGTCTGCGGAGAGAAGATATGACCACTACGAGTAATTCTTCCAGTGCCCACAACATTATCAACATTTGACTCAACATTCGAAGGGACTTCGATCTCTTGCTTGTGACCTTGATAAAATACCTCGGCCCCATAGTTCCATGGTATGGCCTTAGTACTCTCATATGGCACTCGTTCAGGCATTGTAATAACCACAGGAGCTTGCCTCACTGGTGTTGGGATATAGGCCGGAGTATACGGAATAAAAATTGTAGCAACATCTTTACCATTATCAATCTCACCAACAGAAATCCTGTCAAACTAGATCTGGCCCTCATTTATCATTCTCTGAGTACCCTCTTTCAAAAGATCACAACTCTTGGGTTAAACCCCACATCTATGACAATCAAAAGAACAGTCTGGGAAAACGCCCCCTTTAAACAAACGCTCCTTCACAAAAGATAACGGAGTCTTCAGCATACTCACTTCAGTTACCATGTTCAGCCCATCAACTTCTTCAATAGCATTCACAACTACAACACCATGTTGTGGCATCGTGAAATTCTGGCAATGCAGACAGCAGATGTCCTAACACATGTCAAGACATTGTTCTACATAAACATTTAAACGCAGAGGCATTATAGCAGACTGATACCTTGAATATCAGAACTGCAGAATCACAGATGTTACGACATCTGTTCCAACATGTTTATCATGAACCCTAATAGAAAAGTAAATCTGCAGAATGAAAAAGAACACAGTAATTGTTAACTGAGTTCGGTGCAATTCACCTACATCTGGGGGATACCAATCCAGGAAAAAGACTCCACTATCTATAGAATTGTTACAAAGCTAAACTCCCCCGTTTACAACTTTATATCCTAATCTCTACCCAATGAAGACTTTATCAAAGAACAACCTCTTTGATACGAGATACCCCACTCACTTCCCTTAATCACAACCTGTGATTTCTGCATCATCCTATCATACCCAAAATTTTGACCACCAAGATTTCCCATCATTGTGAAGATCATCACCATAATATGGATGTACCTTCATGCCTCATCAATCTCCTCAAAGATGGTTGAGCATTCACCACAACCAAGAATTAGGGTTTTGAGCCCTCTCAGAGCACCTAGATAAAGGATCAATCAAGAATTAACACGATCTTCAACTTGTCTAACCTCTCAAACACCTATAAAGGATCAAGAGGACTCCCACATCAAGAATCAAGCACAAGGTTGCAACATTCCAAGGGGATTAATCCTCGAGATCGCCAGTGTCACCAAATTAAGGTTTTTGGTCGACTGAGGCCTCCAGATGAAAATTTTCATCTGGGCATGAGCCAATGCTTCAAAGCACAACCCAAGATACTCTAAGGGACCTCATGGACCTAATCACCAAGTCAATTTAGCCTCAGGGGATGCATTCATAAAAAATCAGGAATTAGGGTTTCTTGACCTAATTCACCCCTAAGTTGACTTTTGGAGCAAAGCATGAGCCAAGACCTCAAGACATGATTTGAGGACCTCAAGTATACCACATTGATCCATTTACAACAATGGATTAATCCAAGAAGCTTGATTCACAAGTTTCAATTTCACCAGGACCACAATTAGGGTTTTGAGGAAAAAGCCAACTGTATCTTTGACTTTTGACCAAGACATGCTCCCAAACCCTGGGACATGATTCAATACACCCTATAACACCTATTGAATCCATCCATTAGGTTTGAATTAGGTCAAGAACTTGATTTCATAAAGGATCGCACAGTTTGGATTTCATCCGATAAAAAGTCAACTGTGCACAAAATCAAGTTTGACTTTTTGGATTTTTTTCACAAATATGGTTCCCCTAAGTCAAAAATAATGTTAATGTATGGTATTGATCATCATTCATTAAGAAAAATCAAGAAAAGTGAGGTTTCTTGCAAAAGGGGCAACCTTGTGAAACCAAAGTTTTTCTAAGTTATGGAACAAAAGTGGTTTTGGTACCAACTTTGCAAGGTCATAACTCCTAAACCACAAGGCCTTTTTCTCCCATTCAAAGCTCAAATGAAAGTCCATCTGACATACTTTAAAAGTGTCAACTACAAGAGATCCCAAATCCTTATGGATTTTGAGTTATGGACTGATCAAAATGACAAAAATGAAGAAAATGACACTTTTCCAACACATAGTGAAAATCTGCCTAAGTTACCAGCCTTGGACATCAATGTTCATGAGGATTTTTCAATGGGATCCAAATAGTTTCAAAACAAACTATGATCACACATGTTATGTATCATATGAGGGCTCTCTAAAAAGCACAAGAGCCTCTCATAACTCATCTTGAGCAGGGAGATATGATCCCCTCAAAATCACCATTTCCAATTGTCTTGTACAAGGCAGATTTTGGCATTTTCCTTGATTTGGTAAATTTGGACAACTCCAAGCCTTGTCATCCATTTGGACACATCAGAGGATAAAATCAAAAGGGAATTATCTGATCCCAAGCCTCCCAAGTCCAAGAATCTACACATAGCCATAACAAACCTAAAAAGGCTAAAAAGTGCAAAAGACTCCAATTTTGTTTCCAAGCATGTAATGCATGCATCAAGGTGGCATGGACTGACACATTCCTAACTGAATGAGTCAAGATTCAGCTCTGAATCAAAGGACCATAGGCATGTGCCCTAACCTCAAGTCAATGGCTAGAGGAGACTTGAGATTCCATTTAATCCACATTGGCCAAAGGCCTGCTGCAGGTGCCACACACTATTTCTGCCAAAACAAACTTGTTGCACTATAAATAGAGCTCATTTGTGCTCAGTTTGAGTACACCAAGGCACTACAACTGATGCTTTCCTCAAAATCTCTTTCTTGAGGCCAAAATGCCTTCTTTTGCAAGTCATCTCGAAGTTTTTGAGTTAGAGAGCAATTCCACCGTAGCTCATGATCCAAACACATCCAATATGTCATATCTAAGTTGTCCAAACACTCACCTTTGATCTGAAACACCAAAATCAGAAAGTCAACCTCCAAAACCTCAAAAATTGACTTTTCTGCATTTTTCAAGCCATGTCTTGATTCAGTCACTTCCAAAACCAAACCAGGCCTCAAACACACTCCAAATATCATCCTCAAACTGTCCCAATTGGTTTTCCTCATCTGGAATACCATTTGAGAGAGTTGCTATCTTGGTCATTTTTGCCCCTTTTGCAAGAAAAGGCCTATACTTGTTCCTGAGGAATCCAACTGGTTCTGATCATCCTAAAAGCTTCTAAGGGATCAATTGAGAGTGTTTAAAGCATTAAATTACTTTTTGCACAAGGAACTTGGCAGATAGCACAAGCAGCTCCAAGAGGTAAGTGCATCATAACTTGAACTCTCTAAATCATGCATTGCTTTGAGGTCCCTTGATCATGGACCTCTCATACATATCATATGTGTTGTGTTTGAACCAATTTATCATGATATTATTGCCTGTACCATGAGATAGCATAGAACATGTAAAATTTGGCCTATTTTGAAATCGCTATCAGATTTTAAAATGGAAACATTTTCTGAAAATTCCAAGGGCACCATTGGATTCCTCATGAAATTCTAGGTCAGATGTACCTAAATTTTGTCCCAATCCATGGAGAAATGAGAAAGTTAGAGGCTTCATGCAAATTGCCAAAACTAGGCCTTGCCTTGGGCAAGGGCCAGGCCAAGAACTTGGCACACCTTATGTATTAATGGGTTGGTTTTGATACACGGATGTATCACCACCCCAGTGGTAACGCGCATGCGTGTTTGGCTATGAGGTCGTGGGTTCAACACCCACCTAGACCATTTTATCATTTTGCCATTTTTGCTATGTTTCATATTTTTTATGGTTTTTGTTAATTAATTCTAAAATTAATTTCTCTCTCAATTTTAATTATTTTTTATTGGTTCTTTTTTTGAAAATTCCCAAAAATGTTAAAATATTTTATTCCATAATAATTTCACAAAAATATTATTTATTTCATATATTTAGTATTTTTGTAAAGAATTATGTTTTATTTGTTGTTTTAACACTTAAAATATTTCTTTCTCTTGATTTTTCAACTTCAAATGGTTTTCAAATCATTCTATGAATGAAACATGATTTTTCAAAAATTAATCCAAGATCACAACTTGTTTTTCACACATGTTTGATAATTTTGATCATTTTAATTAAATTTTTATTCAATTAAAATACATTTTAAAATCAAATTAGGATTTTGATTATTTTCACCCTCACAAATCTTTTTCAAAACACTCATGGGTCTCTAATTGAGTGTAAGACCCAATCCTTGTTGTAAATAAAATAATTTGAGCCTCAGTCGTTGTATAAGTCCCACGCAATTTCAAAAATTACGGCGCGATCGCCATTTGAAAACAAAATTATCTGGGCCTCCCCTTGTGTTGTAAGCCCATTTCTTTTCTTTTTCAAACCCTTGGGTCTCTCTTTGAGTTGTAAGACCCATCCCTTTGTAAATAAAACCTAATTTGGGCCTCAGTCATCGTATAAGTCCCGATACAATTTTTGGATCAACGGTGCGATCACTGTTTTTCATCTGGGCCTCTCCTTGAGTAAGCCCCAATCTTTTCAAAAACAACTTTCCCTTTTGATTTAGATTCAAATCCATAGTTGTTATCAAAACTTTCTTTAATTTCTTGAACAACTAACCATACAGCTGTTACAATGGAAGCTTGCTCGCCTGTAAGTTTTATCAACTTTCTTTCACATACTTGCACACACACACACACACACACACACACACACACATATATATATATATATATATATATATATATATATATATATATATATATATATATAATTGTTTGTGCTGGAAGCTTGATCGCCTGTAAGTCCTCCTATCCTCTTTTACATACAGTATATATTTCACCTGTATATATATGCCTGTCTATTATCTGCTTAGAGTTTTCCCCGAAAATTAGGTCTAGAATTAGATAAAGCCAGTGGTCACTCTTTCAACAGTCAAAACTAGTTCCCCATAGGAATTCCAGATACAGTCTTACCTTCTCTTGGGCTTATACAATATGGAACAAAGAGAAAGGCATTATTCCCGGTGAAACTTTTCTCAGACTGACACTATTAGAAAAATTGTCAAAGAAGTTCATTTCCCCAAAGATGATTAATTCTCGGTGAAACCTCTCTTGAATTTCTTCAAACCCTAGAACTGTTCACTAAAGAAAAGATTATTCCCGATGAAACTTTTCTTGAACTCTTCTTAAGTTTGGACCCACAGGCTTCCTAAAAGTATCCCAACCTCCTCTTGGGCTTTATACAAGGACCCTCCGGCTTCTTAGAAGTTCTCATGCCTTCTCTTGGGCTTAATACAAGGACCCTGAAGACCTCTTAAAGGTATAGGACAGAACTTAGTCATCCTTTGTTAGAGTAGTCTTTCTAAAGAGTCAAAACCTTGGACAATTTAGGGTTGATTCTCATCCCTTTAAAACACCAGCCTCCTCTTGGGCATCATACAAAGATAAACTCTTCCATACCAGTGGACTTGGACAGTCTAATCCCCTCTTGGATCTCAAAGAAATTCTCAACTTCCCTACAAATACAGGAGAAACCCTGGTCATTTAATCAATCTCCAGTAGAGTTAAAACCCTCACAGGATCTAAAACTCAATCTTTAAACTCTCACTTTAAATTTCCCCTGTCAGGGTCAGCTTATCATCAGTATAACACTATCCCAAATCAGAACCTCAAGGCATCTGATACCTCAACTCTTCTGTAACCCTCAGCAAGAGTTGATCCCCCGACTTGGACCTACCTCTGGATCTCAATAATCCTCAGCAAAAGCAGCCTCCTCTTAGGCTTTGTATAATGATTTTCCTCAGCAGAATTAGCCCCAACAACACCCTTTTGTTGAGTCAATCTTCTTTCTTAAAACACTCTCTTGTTGAGTTAACCCTTTTTAGCCTCAATCTTGGGCTTTGTACAAGACAAACAAAGTACTCTCTTGTTGAGTCAATCACCTTTCCACACTCTCTTGTTGAGTCAATGGTACAAAATATAAACACTCTCCTGTTGAGTCATTCATCTTTTCAGCCTCAATCTTGGGCTTTGTACAAGACACCATATGAACACTCTCTTGTTGTGTCATTCTTTTTATCCTCAATCTTGGGCTTTGTACAAGACATATATAAACTTTCTCCAACAAAGTCAAAATCTTCATAATCTTCTCTTAAGCTTTGGATAAATATCTTCCCCAGCAGAGTCAATTCCTCTCAGCCTTCTTTTAGGCTTTGAGAATTAATATCCCTAAGCGGAGTCGATCCTCTTTTCAGCCTCAATCTTGGGCTTCGTACAAGACACCCATAAATATCCTCTCACTAGTAGAGTCAACATCGTTCAGCCTCAATCTTGGGCTTTGTACAAGACACCAAATAAAACACTCTCTTGTTGAGTCAATCTCATTTCAGTCTCAATCTTGGGCTTTGTACAAGACACCGTATAAATCTCTCCAGCAGAGTCAATCTTCTTTCAGCCATAATCTTGGGCTTTGTACAAGACAGATAAAATCTCTCACCTATAGGGTCAGTTTCTTTTAGCCTCAATCTTGGGCTTTGTACAAGACAGACAAAATCTTTCCCCGGAAAAGTCAACTTTTAGCCTCCGCTTAGACTTTGTATAAGGATATCCCCCAAAGAGTCAGTCTCTTTTTTTAGCCTCAATCTTGGGCTTTGTACAAGACAGATAAACACTCTCTTGTTGAGTCAACCTTTTCTAGGCTCCTCTTAGGCTTTGTATAAAGACCTACCCAGTGGAGTCAATCAATCTCTTAGCTCAACCTTGGGCTTTGATCAAGGCACACAAAAATCAACATCCCCTCATAGGAAATAAAAATCTCTCTGTAGGAAGACATTTCTATGTGTTATCACACATCAAACAAACAAATCAAACAAACCCTAATCCTAGATAACTACTGTAAGTGGCACACTTGTTGATTCAAAAATCCAAGCTGATGTCCATCTCTTTTCCTTGTAAAAATCCTCTCTTTCATCTAATTGCTGTAAGCGGCAAGTCTCTGGATTATTTACATCCATGCCACTGTCCTTCTCTTAGCATGGAGAACTCCTAAGGAAAAATAGCATTGCTCAACACTGAGTTAAAGTTTTCTCCTTCAGGACAAATCCCTCGTAAAGGAAATTATGGCATTGCTGGATTCTCATATCCCAGTTAAAGTAATTTTCCTTTATAAACAGTCACCCAACAGTTGTGATAAACAGACGAGATGTCTCCCTTTAGAGATGATAAATTCTCTCTCAGTCGAACCTTTTAGCTTCAATCTTGGGCTTTGAACAAGACACAAATAACCTTTAGCTTCAATTTTGGGCTTTGAACAAGACACCAAAACATCTCTTTCCTCCCATAGAATAAGAGGAACTACGATTGCTCTGATTTCCCTGTTTCTTTAAACAGGAATACGTAGGCATAAGATTGTGAAATCTTAGCGAGCATACCAATAAAAAACTTTAGGTCCAGTACCTTCAAACACCAAGCAAAACAAAACTTTAGGTCCAGTACCTTACCAAAAACATCGGCAAGCCCGAAATCAAACAAAAACTCACTCTCTCTCTCAAAAACCTCCCAAAGGAGAAACTTTCCCAACCCACAACAGATAAACACCATCAAGTATAAAAGCAGAACCTATTGCTAACAACCTGTGGATAACCACATATAGGATGGGTAATTGAAAACTCCCCATTGTATAACCTAACCCCAAACTCCCCGAATCTCTTTAAGCGTTTGTCCATTAAAACATTCGCATGCAAGGTTAGTTTTAGATAGCTTCCCTTTCCCTTCCAGCTTCACGGGATAAATAAGAAATCAGAAAGTAGCACCCCACTCCTACCATTACGGTGAGGAGAAACCCATGGTGATAAGGTGGTCGCGTCACCGACAAAAATCGCAAGCTACAGGAAAATGGCGACTCTGCTGGGGAGCCAAATTAAGACTAGAATTCCTAAGAGGTCTAGGATGTTAGTTTTAGGAATTATACTATATATATACTGCTTTTCCTACTTGATATCCGTGTTTATTTTCCTGTCAATGGGAATGCGAGTGATGTCGCATGTGGAAAGTATGAGAGAACCCTAAGATAGGTAATGGCATAGATGGGTGGTCTTACAGGGAGTGATTCCCAAATAAGTGATCCTGGTAGACCATCAAATCAGTGGATATACCCTTTGCGGATTCAATGTTGAACGACAATCGTCGTGAAAGCAGATTGTCCCAATGTGGTATCCGTGAAACTGAGGATTTAGTAGACATTAACCATGTTGCCATTTGGTAGTGCGGTAGCTATCAGAAATAGTTGACACGCGATACTACACTCAATTGAGATTACCCTAGGATGCTACAGCTCGCTTGGGTGAACCAGCCTGCTGTTGGTATCCCTAGGGAGGTCAATGATTTTGGGAACTTTTAACCCATTCTACAGGTACAAAAATTAACCAGAATACAACCTTTGGGGATGGGTAGAGCCATGACTCCATGCTCGTGACGTTGAACCCTTGAACCCATGTTTTTTCAATGTTTTTGTGTGCTGCATTCATCTAAAAAACTCTTAAACAAAGAAAAAATCTTCATTTCTCTTCTCTCTTTTTTCAAATTAAACTAAAACAATGATTGCAAATATCAGAGAGAAAGATTGCGTTATGGATTTCGGTAGAAGGAAGACGCACAAGTACACCTTCAAGGCTCCAAAGCTAGATGATTTAAGGGGGTTGGCAAGGATGATCACCAACCCTGATGCTTTCAGAGCTAAGCATGGAGGACTGTTGTCTCTGTTAAGGGTCCATGTAGTTAAAGGAATCCTGTCTACGCTGATTCAGTTTTACGATCCGGTTTATCACTTTTTTTCACATTCCCGGATTATCAACTAGCACCTACGCTAGAAGAATACTCTCACCTGAATGATTTTCCCATCACTGTCCAAGCTCCCTTTTCTGGACTGGAAAAAATTTCAAAGGATCAAACCATTGCAAGAGCAATCTATTTGGACGAGTCAGAAGTCAGGACTCACATGACCACTAAAGAAGGAATCCAAGGTTTACCGGCTATGTTTTTGGTAGAGAAAGCCTAATACTTTTCCAGTGTAGGAAACATAACTGCTTTCGAAGATATCTTTGTTCTACTCGCATACGGGTTGTTCCTCTTTCCCAACATCAATAACTTCGTCGATACCAATTCCATGAAGATATTTCTGATTGGAAACCTCGTACCGACCTTGCTCGTAGATGCTTATCATTCTGTACACTTAAGGAATTTGTACAGCGGATGAATGATCACATGCTATGTACCCCTGCTTTACAAGTGGTTCACTTCCCATTTACCCAAGTCTGCTACATTCTGGGACCATAAGATTACTCTACGTTGGTCACAGAGAATCATGTCTCTTACCAACTCTGACATAGATTAGTACGATCGGATCTATGACGGGATAAGGATCATCAATAAATGTGGTAACTTCCCTAATGTACCCCCTTATAGGAACTAAATGAGGAATCAACTATCATCCAATTTTAGTTCGTCGTCAACTCGGATACCCGATACAGCATATCCCGCATAATATTCATCTGGAAGGTCTTTTCTTCAAGGAAGGAGAAAATGACAGGGCACTAAAGAAAGAAATAGTGCATGCCTGGCAACATATTCACAAGAAAGGAAGAGAGTCTCTAGGAAGACCAGATTGTATCTCTGTGGAGCCTTATCTCTACTGGGTACAAACTAGAGCTCTCAAGCTGAGGATGCCTTTCCCTCGTCAAGAAGTTCTTCCGTTAAAGGAATATGTCCTTTATTTTATGTCTGATGCAGAAAAACTCCAGGTCGCTCTCAACAAATTTCAACGGGAAAAGAACTCTTAGAAGAACAAATACTGCATTCTCAATGTAGAGTGTACCAAAATTTTGGAACTGTTAAAAGAGAAGGATGCTCTGATTAAGATACTAGAGCAGCATGTTGTAGAAAATCAAGAAGATCGAAGAAACTTGCTCGCTCCTTTCACTTGGCAAAGGACTGACAACCCAACAACGGTTGAAGAGCCCCGGTCAAAGAATAGGAAAATACTAGAACGAGCATCTGAGTTCTCCTCAGAGAGGACTCTAGATCCATAAGTTCAGACATTTCTTTTACAGCACTTTGTAAAATACTGTATTTTCCATTTCCATAATCTTTCAAATTCAATAAAAAAAAAAGAGGTCTCCCCACTGTATGATATTTGCAATCTATTTGTTGAAGTTTCTTTTTGATTAAAAAAAACAACAGAAAAATATACATCATTGCATTCATCATTCTCACATAACACGTTCCTCTTATCTTCGAATCTGACGTATGTGTCACGATTCTAGAGTCAAACTGTCTCATTCGTACAATACTCGGGCCAATCGACAAAAGAAAATGGAGGATCTCGAGGAAGAGAACAGAGAGCTGAGAGAAGAACTCGACGCTCTGAAGGAAGATCTGAAAAAACTTCACAGTGACATACAATCCCTGGCAACAGCTCAAAGACAACAGCAAAGGACTGTGATCTCAGAGATCACATCTACACCCACAGTGGAGACATATGATCCTCGGTACAACATGCCTAAAGATCGTCCCTGGGGCATGCTTATCAACTTTGTCCCTGAAAGATACATCCCACCGGTCACTGAAGACCCATAAACTGTAGCAGGAACCGCTGGGCCTAAAGGTTACAAACTTCGGGAAAGCGAAGATGCAAGAGTCATGACAGCAACTCCTGAAGGTTACAAACTTCGGGGCATGGAAGCGCCAAAAGTCACTGCAGTAATGACTATACCACAACCCGTGGTACACACTGTCCCGGAAGGACGGATTCCCCAGGTAATTCCTGGTGGAAATGAAGACATGTACGACAGGATGAATGAGTTCCAGGAACAATTCCTGGAGATGCAAAAGGAATTGCATGCCATTCGTGGCCAGGATTTATTTGGAAAGGACGCCGTAGACCTTTGTCTGGTCCCTAAAGTGAAAATACCGCACAAATTCAAGGTGTCTGACTTTAAAAAATACAAGGGAAACTATTGCCCTCAAAGTTATTTGGTGATGTACGCTCGAAAGATGTCAACTCAGACTGAAAATCAACAGCTACTGATCCATTATTTCCAAGACAGTTTAACCGGTGCCGCACTCAAATGGTACATAGGTTTAAACTGCACCAAGATCGTCACTTTTAGAGATCTTGGCGTTGCCTTCATTCAGCAATATAAATATAACCTGGGCATGGCACTAGGCAGAGATCAACTTAGAGCAATGTCGGAGAAGGACAAGGAAACTTTTAAGGAATATGCTCAGAGATAGCGTGAAATTTCCGCCCAGATCTGTACCCCTCTTGAGGAAAAAGAGATGACAAAGATCTTTTTGAAGACCTTTAGCTCATTCTATTACGACTGAATTGTCGCCAGTGCGCCCAACGACTTCACCGAAATGGTGAACATGGGAGTACGCCTTGAAGAGGCAGTCATAGAAGGATGTTTAGTCAAAGATGTAGAACCATCTAGCAGTACCAAAAGATATGGTAGTGATTTCTAAAAGAAAAAATAGCAAGATATTGGTAATATCTCTCTCGGAAAGCAAAGGCGAATATGTCAACCAGTAGCAGCGGTAACTCCCGCTATCAACCCTGTGCCGGCTCCAACGTATCAACCTCAGGTTACTCAGAGCCAACCGAATCAACAACAGTATCAACAAAGGACACAACATCCTCTTCAGTAGGCTCGTCCATAGTACAACAACAATCGTACGACACGACCACCAGGGTTCGACCCTATACCGATGTTGTACGCATAACTGTTTCCACTATTACTGGTCAAGGGGCACGTCCAAACTAGGGTCTCCTCTAACAGTACCGGAAAATCCGCCTTTTTGGTTCAAAGCGGGTCAAACTTGACCTTATCATCGAGGAGGACCGGGGCACAACATAGAAAACTGTCTCAACTTCAAATCTAATGTACAGAGGCTTGTTAGGAATGGGGTATTATCCTTCAAGGATACAAATCCAAATATTCAGACGAACCCGTTGCCTCAACATGAGAAAACTGCAGTAAATTTGATAGAGGAAGAATTTAACCATAGTTATCAAATTCACAATGTACTCCTATTAGGAACCAATCTGGTCAGGATGTATTACAGACAGAACGGGTACGGTCATGTACCGTCTCACAATTATCACCAGTGTGATATATGTTCAAAGAATAATCAAGGATGTTCCATAGTGCAATCAGCTCTACAAGAACAGATGGATCTCGGATGGATCCAAGATCATCGAATCCGTGAGGTCAATATGGCCCACGCAAAACCCAACATTGTCCAGAATGACAACATTCTGGAAATGAATGTCAACTTGGTGGCAATGCACTCAAGGCAAAGCCAACATCATGACCTGCCACGACACGATTACAATTCCTGTCTGATATGCTCAATAAATAATCAGGGATGCTCTTTTGTACAAGAGGCCCTCCAGCGTCAGATGGATCTCGGATGGATCCAGGATTACCGTGATAGAAGTAGCCATCAAGTTAATATGATTCAAATCTTTGATATTCGCTTAATAAATACCAGTCTGGTAGAATTACATGCTAAGCAAGTCAGGCTTGGCTTTCTGGCTTCACATGATTATCAGGACTGTAAAGTGTGTCATGAAGACGACCAAGGGTGTGCACTTGTCCAAAGAACACTTCAACAGTTATTGGACCACTGGTGGCTTCTAATCTACTTGGATGAAGCTACACAACAGATTAGTATGACTGACGGGAATCCTACTAGGCATCAAAGTCAGGATGTTTGCTCGATGGAAACAGATCTAGTAAGGTTGTACTGCATACAAAGCGGACGTGGCCAGGTGCCACCACACAACTATAAGCGTTGTAGAGTTTGCTCAGAGAACAACCAAGGATGCTACCTTGTACGGTCAGCTCTTCAAAATCAGTTGGACCGAAAAGAGATTTGACCATGTTCAAGTTCTGGTTCGATCAATGTAATAAAAGACTATCTTCCTGATCAAAGAAAAGACGTTGTCTTAATCTCTAAACATGGAAAGGCCAAAGACGTATGCGCCATAATCCCTCTACTACATGAATGAAGAGTTCCTCTTGATAGTAGAAAGATTCTCAACCTCGAACCAATTGAGGTCGACTACGATGGTCAGAAAAATCAAAAGACCTTTGTGGTTATCTATCTGCCGGGATCAATACCGAACAAATCCGATAAGGTTATCTCTTACAAGTACGGTGCAATAACAATCGAGAATCGAAAGGAAACTCCATTACCCTCCGTCGTGAACATTACTGACATCAGTCGAGTAACACGGAGCGGCTGGATCTTCAACAGAAGAGTTGTAGAACCCACCAGAAAAAAGGAACCTCAAACAGAAGTTCCCAATCAACCAGCCGGGCAATCCAGTAATCCCGAACTTTCAAAGAACAACGATGAGATGCTGACGCTCATCCACAAGAGTGGGTACAATATTGTAGACCAACTATTGTAAACTCCTTCGAGAATCTCTGTGCTATCTCGCTTGCTCATTTCCGAAGCTCACAGAGAAGCTCTACAGAAAGTCTTAGAGCAAGCCTTTTTGGAACAAGATGTGACGATAAGACAATTTGACAACATCATCTCCAACATCACTGCCTGCAACAATTTAGGATTCAGTGATGAAGAACTGCCGGAAGAAGGAAAAAATCACAATATGGTGCTCAACATTACAGTTAACCTCCAAGACGATGCTTTAGCCAACGTACTGGTAGATACCGGATCAACTCTAAATGTTATGCCAAAATCTACTCTGACGCGACTATCATTTCAAGGATCTCCGATGAGAGGTCGTAAGGTCATCGTCAAAGCCTTTGACGGATCCAGAAAAACAGTTATCGGCGAAGTTGACCTTACCATAACTATCGGTCATCACACTTTCCAAGTCACTTTCCAGGTCATGGACATCAGGGAAGCATACAACTATTTATTAGGAAGACCTTAGATACACGAAGCTGGGGTAGTCACTTCGACACTTCACTAGAAGCTGAAGTTCGTCAAGAATGACAAGCTAGTCACAGTCTGCGGAGAGCAGGCCTTGATCGTGAGCAACTTATCATCATTTTCCTGTGTAGAACTAGAAGAGGTCGTTGGAACTCAGTTCCAAGCACTCTCGTTAAGCAATAGGAATCGATCAGAAAAAGGAACATCGATTTCCTCATACAAAGATGCTCTCAAAGTAATCGAGAGTAACAACGCAAAAGGATGGGGATAACTTGTCTTTCCTAAGGATAACAAGAAAAAGAAAGCTCTTGGTTTTTCCTCAACCTGTACCCAGACTACTAAAGATGAAAGTTAATCCCATTCAGGACTTATTCCACAGTGGAGGCTTCCTTCACCCAGTGTCTCAAGAAGTACACACCATCAATGAGGGTGACTCCTCCGATACAGATGAAGAGTGGATGTCCTATCTCAACGAGGATGGTTATATGTCTCAGGGAGAGACATATAAGCCATTTTACTTTCCCACGCAGAGTCCGAGATATATACCAAGATCAGACATCAAGATGATGTACGGAGATTGTGATCCGGAAGGATGTCGTGCTCCGCCCAACTCATTAGTGGAGGACACTCGGATGAAAGACAACTTCGACTATGACTATTTTGATCCCCTGGATGACTTGCATATTTGACAGCCATACCCAGAAGACTTGGGGCAAAAGAGTCAGCCCAACGATGCTTATCAGCTGAGCAATATTGAAAAGAATACATGCGTCCCCACTGTCATACCCAAAATTTTGACCACCAAGATTTCCCATCATTGTGCAAGTCATCATCACAATATGGATGTACCTTCATGCCTCATCAATCTCCTCAAAGATGGTTGAGCATTCACCACAATCAAGAATTAGGGTTTCAAGCCCTCTTAAAGCACTTAGACAAAGGATCAATCAAGAAATGATATGATCTTCAACTTGTCTAACCTCTATAATACCTATAAAGGATCAAGAGGACTCCCATATCAATAATCAAGCACAAAGTTGCAACATTCCAAGGGGATCAAGCCTCAAGATCGCCAGTGTCACCAAATTAGGGTTTTGGTCGACTGAGACCTCCAGATGAAAATTTTCATATGGGCATGAGCATTTGCTTCAAATCACAACCCAAGATACTCCAAGGGACCTCATGGACCCCATCATCAAGTCAATTTTGCCTCAGGGGATGCATTTATAAAAAATCAGGAATTAGGGTTTCTTGACCTAATTCACCCCTAAGTTGACGTTTGAGGTAAAACATGAGCCAAGACCTCAAGACATGATTTGAGGGCCTCAAATACACCACATTGATCCATTTTCAACAATGGATTGACCCAAGAAGCTTGGTTCACAAGTTTCAATTTCCTCTGGATCACAGTTAGGGTTTTGAAGAAAAAGTCAACTGTACCTTTGACTTTTGACCAGGACATGCTCCCAAATCTTGGGAAATGATTCAATACACCCTATAACACCTATGGAATCCATCCATTAGGTTTGATTTAGGTCAAGGACTTGATTTCACAAAGGATCACGCAGTTTGGATTTCATCCGATAAAAAGTCAATTGTGCACAAAATCAAGTTTGACTTTTTAGGTTTTTTCACAAATATGGTTCCCCTAAGTAAAAAACAATGTTAATGTATGGTATTGATCTTCATTCATTAAGAAAAATCAAGAAAAGTGAGTTTTCTTGCAAAAGGGGCAACCATAAGAAACCAAAATTTTTCTAAGTTATGGAACAAAAGTGGTTTTGGTACCAACTTCCAAGGACCATAACTTGAGATCCAAGCAACCATTTTGGGTGATCCAAAGCTGGATTTTTAGGTCTTGTTACACTCTAAAATAGCTTCAACTACCTCAGACTCCAATTCTTTATGGATTTTGAGTTATGGATTGATCAAAATCACAAAAACATGAAAATGACACTTTTTCCAACACTTAGTGAAAATTTGTCTAAGTTACCAGCCTTGAACATCAATGTTCATGGAGTTTTTTCAGTTGGATCCAAATAGTTTCAAAACAAACTATGATCACACATGTTTTGTATTATATGAGGGCTTTCTAAAAAGCACAAGAGCCTCCCATAACTCAACCTGAGCAGGGAGATATGAATCCCTCAAAATCACCATTTCCAACTGACCTAAGCAAGTCAGAATTTGGTGTTTTGCTCGATTTGACAAATTTGGACAACTCCAAGCCTTGTCATCCATTTGGACACATATAAGGATAAAATAAAAGGATAATGATATGATCCCCAAGCCTCCAAAGTCCAAGAATCTACACTTATCCATAACAAACCTAAAAAGGCTAAAAAGGTGCCAAGACTCCAATTTTGTTTCCAAGCATTCAATGGATGCACCAAGGTGGCATGGACTGACACATTCCTAACTGAATGAGTCAAGAATAGGCTCTGAATTAAAGGACCATAGGCCTGTGCCCTAACCTCAAGTCAATGGCTAGAGGAGACTTGAGATTCCTTTTGCTCAACATTGGCCAAAGGCCTGCTGCAACTGCCATTCACTATTGATACCAAAACAAACTTGACACACTATAAAAAGAGCTCAATTGTGATCAGTTTAAGTACACCAAAACACTACAACTGATGCTTTCTTCAAAATCTCTCTCTTTAGGCCAAAATGCCTTCTTTTGCAAGTCATCTCTGAGTTTTTGAGTTAGAGAGCAATTCCACCACAACTCATGATCCAAACACATCCAATATGTTATATCTAAGCTGTCCAAACACTAACTTGTGACATGAAACACCAAAATCAGGAAATCCACTTCCAAAACCTCAAAATTAGACTTTTCTGCATTTTCTAAGCCATGCCTTGATTTAGTCACTTCCAAAACCAAACAAGGCCTCTAACACACTCTAAATATCATCCTCAAACTATCCCAATTGGTTCCCCTCATCTGGAACACCATTTGAAAGGGTTGCCATATTGGTCACTTTTGCCTCTTTTGCAAGAAAGAGCTAAAACTTGTTCCTGAGGATTCTAGCTGGTTTTGATCATCCTAAAAGCTTCTAAGGGATCAATCAAGAGTGTCCAAAGCATTGGATTACTTCTGGCACAAGGATCTTGACAGTTAGCACAAGAAGCTCCAAGAGGTAAGTGCATGAGAACTTGAACTCTTTGAATTATGCATTCCTTTGATGTCCATTGATCATAAACATCTCATACATGTTGTATATGTTCTGTTTGAACCAATTTTCCCTGTTATTGTTGGCTGTATAGTGAGATAGCATAGAACATGCAAATCTAGGCCTATTTTGAAACCACTATCGGGTTTTAAAATAGGGACGCTTTCTGAAAATTCCAAAAGCACCATTGGATTCCTTGTGAAATTCTAGGGCAGATGCACCTAAATTTTGTCTAAATCCACTGAGAAATGAGAAAGTTAGAGGTTTCACGTAAATTGCCAAAACTTGCCTTGCCTTGCCTTGGCCAGGCCTAGAAACTTGGCACCCCATATATGCACATGAGGTGGTTTTGATACACGGATGTATCACCACCCCAGTGGTAGCGCGCATGTGTGTTTGGTTGCAAGGTCATGGGTTCAAACCCCACCCAGACCTTTTTTTGCTACCCTTCATATTTTGCTATTTTTCATATTTTCATGTTTTTGTTAATTAATTTAAAAATTAATTTCTCTCTCAATTTTAATTATTTTTTATTGATTCTTTTTTTGAAAATTCACAAAAATATTAAAATATTTTATTTCATGAAAATTTCACAAAAACAATATTATTTATTTCACATATTTGGTATTTTCTAAAGAATTATGTTTTATTTGTTTTTAAACATTAAACATATTTCTTTCTCTTGGTTTTGCAAAATTCAAATGATTTTCAAATCATTTTATGAATGAAACATGATTTTCCAAACATTAATCCAAGATTACAACTTGTTTTTCACACATGTTTGATAATTTTGATCATTTTAATTGAATTTTTATTCAATTAAAATACATTTAAAAACCAAAAATTAGGGTTTTGATCAATTTCACCCTAACAAATCTTTTCAAACATCTTTGGGCCTCTATTAGAGTGTAAGACCCAATCCCTTTTTAACCAAAACCTTTTTGGACCTCAGTCATTGTATATGACCCATTGTGTTTTCTAAAACTGCGGTGCGATCGTCACCCTTTAAACAAAAATCTTCTGGGCCTCTCCCTGAGTTATAAGCTCTATTCTCTTTTCTTTTAAATCACTTTGGGCCTCTCCTTGAGTTGTAAGACCCAACCCTCTTTGGTAAATGCAATAATTTGGGCCTCAGTCATTGTATAAGTCCCGATACAATTTTCAGATCAACGGTACGATTACTGTTTTTTTTATCTGGGCCTCCCCTTGAGTATAAGCCCCAACAATCTGTTCAAAAACAACTTCCCTTTTGATTTAGGTTCAAATTCATAGTTGTTATCAAAACTTTCTTTAATTTCTGGAACAACTAACCATACAACTGTTACAATGGAAGCTTGCTCGCCTGTAAGTTTTATCAGCTTTCAATTACATGCTTTCATATATATATATATAGTTGTTTGTGCTGGAAGCTTGCTCACCTGTAAGTCCTTCTTTCATATCCTTTTAAATACTTGTCATATATCAACTGTATATATACTTGTATATCTGTTTAGAGTTTTCCCAGGCAAAAAGGTCTAGAACTAGGTAAAGCTAGTTGGTCACTCTTGAATACAGTCAAAACTAGTTCCCCATAGGAATTTCCAGATACAATCTTGCCTTCTCTTGGGCTTAGACAATATAGAACAAAGAGAAAGGAATTATTCCCGGTGAAACTTTTCTCAGACTATCACTATTAGAAAAATTGTCAAAGAAGTTCATTTCCCCAGAGAGGGTTAATTCCCGGCGAAACCTCTCTTGAATTTCTTCAAACCCTAGAACTGTTCACTAAAGAAAAGATTATTCCCGGTGAAACTTTTATTGAACTCTTCTTAGGTTTGGACCCACATACTTCCTAAAAGCATCCCTGCCTCCTCTTGGGCTTTGTACAAGGACCCTCCAGCTTCTTAGAAGTTCTCATGCCTTCTCTTGGGCTTAATACAAGACCCTGAAGACCTCTTAAAGGTATAAGACAAAACTTAGTCATCCTTTATTAGTGCAGTCTTTCCAAAGAGTCAAACCTCAGACCAATTTAGGGTTGATTCTCATCCCTTAAAACACCTGCTTCCTCTTGGGCATCATACAAAGAGAAACTCTTCCTCCCAGTAGACTTGGACAGTCTAATCATCACATCTTGGATCTCAAAGACTTTCTCAAGTTCCCTACAAGCACAGGAAAAAACCTGGTCATTTAACCAATCTCCAGTAGAGTTAAAACCTCACCGGATCTAAAACTCAGTCTTTCATCCTAAATTTCCCTAGCTAGGGTCAGCTTATCATCAGAACCTCAAGGCATCTGATACCTCAACTCTTCTGTAAACCCTCAGCAAGAGTTGATCCCCCATTTTTGACCTGCCTCTGGATCTCAATAATCCTCAACAGAAGCCAGCCTCCTCTTAAGCTTTGTATAATGATTTTCCTCAGTAGAATTAGCCCCAACAACACCCTTTTGTTGAGCCTATCTACTCTCTTAAAGCCCTCTCTTATTGAGTCAATCACCTTAAGGCACTTTCTTGTTGAGTCAACCTTTTTTCAGCTTCCTCTTAGGCTTTGTATAATGATTTTCCTAGTAAGGTCAGCCTCAATCTTGGGCTTTGTACAAGACACCTAAAAATCCTCAGCTGGGTCAGTCATCTTCTTTTAGCCTCAATCTTGGGCTTTGTACAAGACAGATAAAGATTTCTTTCCCATATATTCAGTTTCTTTTCAGCCTCAATCTTGGGCTTTTTACAAGACAACGTATAAATCTCTCTGGCAGAGTCAATCTCATTTTAGCCACAATCTTGGGCTTTGTACAAGTCAGATAAAACCTCTCACCAATAGAGTCAGTTTTCCCTTTCAGCCTCAATCTTGGGTTTTGTACAAGACAGACAAAATATTCCCCCCGGAAAGTCAACTTTCAGCCTCCTCTTAGGCTTTGTATAATGATATTGTAGCGGGGAAATTTGTGAGTGTAAGCTATTGATTAACTTACACTACGCCAAAGAAAACCTTTAGCAGCGATTTTTTTTCCTTTAGCAGCGCTTAAAAGCGCTGCCAAAGCTGGGGCTGCTAAAGGTAAAGACAACTATTTTTTTCCTTTAAAAAGTGATGTTTAAGGTCCCCCCTAAGGATCCCTATAGCAGCGTTTTTCCACAGAAAAGCGCTTTCGTAGTCCCCCCTTTAGGCAGCGCTTTTTTAAAGAAAAGCGCTTTCGTATGTCCCCCTTTAGCAGCGCTTTATAAAGTGCTGCTAAAGGTCCCACTTTAGGCAGCGCTTTCGTATGCCCACCTTTAGCAGCGCTTTAAAAGCGTCGTTTTATGTATACACCATTACACCCCTTTAGGCAGCGCTTTTTTTAGAAAGCGCTGTCTTTTATTAAAAAGCTTTTTAAAAGCTTTTTTTTAAAATCAATTATTAAACCTGTATAATTCAAACCTATATAATTTAAACCTGTATAATTTATCAGAATTCATAAATATTCATCACATGGCCTTTGATACCATTATATGTCAACACATAGGCCTTATAGCATTATAATTCAACAATAGGCCTTTATACAATAAAACTTCAACACATAAATGGTAAAAACCATTATATATACAACACCAAAATAAAAATTACATATATATAACTCAATACAAACTACACAACACCAATTCCATACGCCAATTCGAAACCTTATACATCATATCCATCACCTATATATACAACACCTTCCATAAACCTAACACAATTTCTAAAACTAACAAATTCTCATTTCAACCATGTATTGACGCCAATCCTCCTTTATTTCTTCCAATTTGTCTTTCGTGTAGGTGGCACACTTGAATTCATCAAAATACTACATTTTACATAATATGCAAGATTTAGTTAAAAGTAATTAATTAGATGAAATATCCGATAATAAATCTTAAAATAAATTCATACCATGGTTGGAATCTCTATGTGTTCCAAAAGAATAATTTCTTTCATGAATCTCATGACAAAATAACCACAATCGATACCTGTCATACCCCAAAATTTGGCCACTTAGATTTCCCATCATTGTGCAAATCATCATCACAATATGGATGTATCTTTATGCCTCATCAGTCTCCCCAAAGATGGGTGAGTATCCACTACAATCAAAATTAGGGTTTCAAGCCCTCTCAGAGCCTTAGACAAAGGAGCAATAAAGGAATGACATGATCTTCAACATGTCTAACCTCTCAAACATCCATAATGGATCAAAAGGACTCCCACTCCAAGGATTAAGCACAAACCTGCTCCCTTCTAGGTGGATCAAGTCTCAAGATTGCCAGTGTCACCAAATTAGGGTTTTGGTTGACCAGGGCCTCCAGATGGAAATTCTCCTCTGGGCATGAGCCAATGCTTCAAGGTATAACCTATGATGCTCCAAGGGACATCATAAACCCAATCATCAAGTTAATTTTGCCTCAGGGGATGCATTCACCAAAAATCAGGAATTAGGGTTTCTTGGCCTAATTCACCCCTAAGTTGACTTTTGGGACAATTCATGAACCAAGACCTCAAGACATGATTTGAGGGTCTCTAATATACCATATTGATCCATTTGGGACAATAAATTGATCCAAGAAGCTTGAGCAACAAGTTTCAATTTCATCTGAACAAAAGTTAGGGTTTCGCGGGAAAAGTCAACTGTAACTTTGACTTTTGACCAAGACATGATTCAATACACTCTATACCACTCATGGAACATGTCCATCAAGTTTTATTTAGGTTAACGACATGATTTCCTGAAGAATTGCACAGTTTGGAATTCATCTGATAAAAAGTCAACTGTGCACAAAAGTCAACTTTGACTTTTTGAGATTTTTCACAAAAATGGATTTTTAGCCCTAAAATGATGTTAATGTATGATTTGAATCATCATTCATCAAGAAAAATCAAGAAAAGTTGGATAACTTGTAAAAGGGGTAACCATAAAAACTTAGAAAATTTTTTAAGTTAAAAATAAAGTGGCTAGGGTACCAACTTTTGAGGGTCATAACTCCTAAACCACAAAGCCATTTTCTCCCATCCAAGGCTTGATTTGTAGATCTCATTTCCCTCTACAAAAACTTCAACTAGACCTAACTCCAATTCATTGTGAATTTTGAGCTATGAGTGAGCCAAAATGGCTGAAAACATGAAAGTACCACTTTTCCAATACTTAGAAAAAATTATGTCCAAGACAGATTTTGTTGGAAACACCAAAACTTGTGAGGTTTTTTCACACAATTACAAGCTGAATCAGTTCCAAAGATAAACATCAATGTTGTTGCAAATGTTGCCAAGAATCCAAGCAACTCAATAGCATGAAACCAATCCACTTGTGCCAAGAATTATGGCTGCCACAACGCACCATGTCAAGGCTGCCATGAAAAATCAGTTTGGGAGTTTTGTGCCATCCACGATTTCTGAGTCAAAAGAAATGATCACTATGCCACATGCCTTCAACCTGATCATGAACCAACTGATCCAACTGATAGGGCTGAGTCAAAAAGCCAAGGAATATTCCAACTTGAAATTCATCCACTTTGGCACATTTTGCCTTGAATTCAAAGGGCATTAATGTGGAATAGTGCATTTTCAACAAAGCCACTCTACTCAGTCAAGTTCTCTGATTAAACAACAATAAAAACATCTGAAGAATGTGATTTTGGTCAAGGCATAGCCCTGCTCTTGGGGGTGGCTAGTTTGCCTTGCTTGAGAAGAAATCCTCTAAGCCAATCCATGCGAAT
Organism: Lathyrus tuberosus; assembly: GCA_022829125.1. Taxonomy (NCBI): domain Eukaryota; kingdom Viridiplantae; phylum Streptophyta; class Magnoliopsida; order Fabales; family Fabaceae; genus Lathyrus; species Lathyrus tuberosus. The sequence goes on from JALAZF010000305.1 coordinate 5,012,864, forward strand.
GTGATCTGATCCAGTAGTCATTCACTATTCCTCCAAGACAAAAGTTGATCACCTATAAATAGAGGTTCTAATGGATCATTCAACTCACACCAAATCCAGTTACAACACTGCTTTCTCTCATTCTTCCTTAAACCTCAAGTTTCTTGGTTTTTGAGTAACCACTATCGGGTTTTGAGTTGTAGCCTTAAGCAGTCAATTCCAATTGCCCAAACACATCACATATGATGTATTTGAGGTGTCCAAACACTTAAACACTGACTGTAACACCTCAGGCTCAAAATCACCCTTCAACCAAGCCATTACGCCTCAATTATGCAGGTGGAGGTCTCCAGCTTGATCCAAAGAGTTTCAAAGTGATCCAAAGCTTGCAACACACTCCATAACATCCATTGAAGCTGTAGGGATCATTAATTCACAACTGGAACAAAGTTTGTGCCGAGTTCCATTTCAGCTTGCATCAAGGTAAGCCTCAAAACTCCAACTCCATGATCCATGCATATTTCCTCGCATGATATTTTTGCCAATTGCTTTCCATCATGTGTTGATTGTTTTCCCTCAGAAAATTTGATCATAGGACTCATAATCATGTCTGCACAATTTCTTTTGCAAAATTAGGGTTCATACGGCCACAATGATATAATTTGTTATACACTGAAAATGAATGAAATTGGGTATTGCCATCTTCTTCCTTGTGAAAAAACGCATGAGTTTGGTGTTTGAATCATGTCAAATGGTTGAGAGATGAGTGAGATAGAGGGCTTCACGCATCAGAGCTTGAGGAAGAAGATGGCCATGGCGCCATTTTTAGAAAATCCAACTATTTCGATATATATTTTTCGCTTGCCATGTTATTAATGAATTGGCATTGCGCCCCAGTGGTTGATCAACTGGTTTGTGTGTACTGGCGAGCGAAAGGTCTGAGGTTCGAATCCCCCTCGCCCCAGACCTTTTTTTTATCACTTTTTCCTATTTTCTTATTTTTCATATTATTTTGTTAATGATTTGAAAAATTAATAACTCACTCAATTTTAATTATTTTTTACTGATTCTTTTTGCAAAAAATCATAAAAATGTTGAAATATTTTATTCCACAAAAAAATTAGATTTATATTATTTATTTAATATAATTAGTATTTTTGTGAATAAATTCATTTTTAATTGTTTTTTAAACATTTTAAAAGTGAATATTTACTTTGAAAATCAAGACCTAATGAGTTTAAATATCTCTTGTGATTTATACCTCATTTTTCAAACGTTAAACAAAAATCATAAGTGGTTTATTCCAACCTATTTGGTATTTTTTTTATTTTCTTTAAAATATTTACTTTTAAAGATTAAAATTAGGGTTTCTTTGACTTTCAACCCTCATAAATCATTTTCAAAACACTTTGGGCCTCTAATAGAGTGTAAGACCCAATCTTTTTTTGAACAAATCATTTTTGGGCCTCAGTGTATTGTATAAGTCCCGATACCGTCAAAAACAAACGGCGCGATCGTCGCCTTTTGAAAAATAACCTCATGGGCCTCTCCTCGAGCTATAAGACCCATTCAAAACTTTTGGGCCTCTAATAGAGTGTAAGACCCAACCCCCTTTTAACTAAAAAACATTTTTGGGCCTCACTTAGTGTATAAGTCCCTCTGCGTTAAAAGAAAACCTCGGCATGATCGCCATTTTTAAACAAAAAATCAACTGGGCCTACCCTCGTGTTATAAGCCCCACTCTTCTTCTTTAAAACCTTTTGGGCCTCTTGAGAGAGTGTAAGACCCATCCCTCTGTACAAATTCAAACAGTGCGCTCACTGATAAAACCCTGGGCCTCTCCTTGAGCTGTAAGCCCCAAATCTTTCTTTTTCAAAGCACTTTCTCCTTTGATTTTGAATATACTGTTGTTTTTAATCTCTCTTTGTTGAACAACTAACCAAACAGAATGGAAGCTCTACAACCGAGTAAGTGGTTATTGCTTTCATTTACCGCTTTCATATACATATAACTGTATTGTGGGGTTGTTTCACTGTAAGTCTTCTTTCATAAATTCATATCAACTGTGTAATAATAGTATAGATATTTCGAGTTTCCCCGGAAACTACGTCTAGAACTAGGTGACGTCGTTTCGTTTCGTAGAAATAGACAACTAGATCCCCAATAGGATCACCAGATACAGTCTTCTCTTCGGCTGTCCTCATTAGGAATTGTCAAGAAACTCTACTCCCAGAGATGAATGTATTCTCCGTGAATGGCATCTTTGAGTTTCTTCCAAATTCTCGAACTTTCCTGACTTGATCTATTCCTTGTGAATAGATTGCCTTGAATTTTTCGGGGTTTGGGGACCCACGGGCTTCTTAAAAGCATCGACCTCCTCTTGGGCATCGTACAAGGACCCACAGGCTTCTGAAAAGCAACCCCGCCTCCTCTTGGGCTTAGTGTAAGAACCTCTCGGATTCTTAGAAGTATTCACAGCCTCCTCTTAGGCTTCGTATAATGATCTCTTCCTCCGGGAATGATCGCCTCCTCTTGGGTTTCATACAAGGACCCGTCGGCTTCTTAAAAGTTTTCAGCCTCCTCTTGGGCTTCGTACAAATTGTCCCGACAACCTCCTAGAGGTATAGGAACAGAACTTAGTCATCTGCATAGAACAGTCCTTTCAAAGAGTCTACTACTGTGTCTCAAAGCATGGTACAAAAGATAAAACTCTAGACTTGGACAGTCTAACATCCTTGAGTCTCAAAGACATTCTCAAGTAACCCCTTCGTTAAATAAGAAGAAAACCCGTAGACTTGGGAAGTCTTAATACCCTTCGGATTCCCCGTATCCTTAAAGAACAGGAAATAATCCTGGTCCTCAGAGCAAATCCATGAGTACAACATTACCCATATAAGAACTGATTTTCTCTTTTAACCAACATACTGGACCTGTCACTCAAGTGAAATAGTAACCCTAGCCTCCTCTTGGGCTTTGTACAATGATCTCCCCAGCAGAGTTAACCTTTGCAACCTCCATCTCGAGCTTTATACGAGATACAAAAAGGTTCTTATTGAACCAAACAAAGTTTAGCCTTCATCTCGGGCTTTATACGAGATACAAAAAGGTTCTTATTGAACCAAACAAAGTTTAGCCTCCATATCGGGCTTCGTACGAGATACAAAAAACTCTCTTGTTAAGTCAAGTAGCCTCCATCTCGGGCTTTATACGAGATATCAAAAGATTCCCTCGTCGAGTCAAAACCTTTTAGCCTCTCTCTCGGGCTTTGTACGAGACACATAATAGCCTCCTCTTAGGCTTTGTATAAGAAAACCACTGGTTGATCCAATCAACCTTTTAGCATCAAAGCTATGCCTCATTCACAGTACACAAACATCAACAACTCCTTACCCTTCATCTAATCGCTGTAAGCGGCAAGCCTCTGGATCATCTATATCCATGCCAATGTCCCTCTTTTAGTATGAGAAATTCCTAAGGAAAGATAGCATTGCTCTACACTGAGTTAAAGTCTTCTCCTTCAGGATAAAATCCCCTATAAAGGAAATTATGGCATTGCCGGATTCACACATCCCGGTTAAAGTAATTCTCCTTTATAAACAGTTGTGACATACAACCCCCTCTTTAGAGATGACAAATTCTCTCTAAAGTCAACACCCTTTTAGCTTCATATCTTGGGCTTTGAACAAGATACAAATAGACTCTTCAGCTTCACATCTTGGGCTTTGAACAAGATACAAACCACCTTTCGCTTCATGTCTTGGGCTTTGAACAAGACACCAAAACACCCATTTCCTCCCATAGAATAGGAGGAACTACGAACGCTCTGATTTCCCTGTTTCGGTAAACGGGAATACTTAGGCATAAGATTGAAAGAAAAAAATATTAGCGAGCACACTAAACAAAAACCCTAAATCCCATACTCCCATATATCATAATCTGAAGCAGTATCCTAACAAAATCCCAGAGAGAAATCAGTATTGGCAAAAATACAAATAACCAATACAAAGGCCCCCACCACATTGATCGCATCCGTAACCTAACAGACCGCTGTTTAAACTCAGTATGCAAGTAGGGTTAATTAGAGACATCTATTTCCCTTCCTTCATCAACTTTAATAGGATAAAAAATGAATCGACCTGGAGTAAACTCAACCGCAGTGAGAGCGACCAGCGCTTAAGAACCGCGTCCAAAATCGCTCGCTACAGAAAAATGGCGCCCATCGTGGGGCGTGATTTCTTTTTTCTCTTCACTTGTGTGAAAACCACAGATTGGGGCTTCCGCCGGGGAACCCATTTCTGTCAGGAACTTAGGATTCATAGCTTTAAAGGTCTAGGATAATTAGGACAAATATATATACTGCTTTTCCTAATTGCTATACGTGTTTATTTTTCTGCTAATGGGAATGCGTGTGATGCCGCATGTGGAAAGATTGAGTATACACTTAAGATAAGTGATGGCGACGAGGTCGACCATCAACCTCAGTGGAGGCTGACCAATGCAACCCATTCTCTCACCTAGACAATGGGCCGATTGTGATGTCTGAGAAGCTGAGGAGCCAAACCCTTTTGTAGTGCGGAAACTATTGAGAATAGTTGTTACGCGATACTACCCTCATTTGAGGCTGGTGATCTATTCTCGGTGAATGGCACTTACTCTAAGATTGCTCTAAAACTCGCTGGCGATCCGCTTGTTGTTTTGCTTTCCTGGGAGGAGCTGATGATAATGAGAACAGGTACAAAAATCACCCTAGTATAAACCTTTGGGGATGGGTAGAGCCTTGACTTCATGACAACGACCCTTTGACCCCATGTTTTTTCTATGTTTTTGTGTGCTGCATTCATGCATTCATTTAAAAAACATTAAAACAAGAAAAACTTCTCTTCTAGTCTCTCTATTTTTCAAATTAAACTAAGATTGTGATTGCAAATATCAGAGAAAAGGATTGCGCTAATGGATTTCGGTAGAAGGAGAACTCATAGGTATACCTTCAAGGTTCCAAAACTAGAGGATTTGAGAAGGTTAGCGAGGATGATCACTAACCAAGAGGCCTTCAGAGCCAAGCACGGAGGTCTGCTACCACTGTTAAGAGTCCATGTGATTGAGGGAATCATGGATGCGCTCATTCAATTTTATGATCCAGTTTATCACTGTTTCACATTCCCGGATTACCAGCTCGCACCAACGCTGGAGGAGTATTCTCATCTGATCGATTTACATATCACTGATCGAGCTCCATTTTCTGGACTGGAAGAAATTCCAAAGAATCAGACCATTGCAAGAGCAATTCATTTGGACGAGTCTGAGGTTAGGACTCACCTAACTACCAAGGGTGGCATCCAAGGTTTGCCAGCCCAGTTCTTGACAAAGAAGGCCCTGTATTTTGCCAGTATAGGAAACGTGACTGCTTTTGAAAGCATCTTTGTCTTGCTCACCTACGGGTTATTTTTGTTTCACAACATCAATAACTTCGTCGATATCAACTCCATTAAGGTTTTTCTCATTGGAAACCCTGTGCCGACTTTACTCGCAGATGCGTATCATTCTGTAGACTTGGGAAATTTGTACAGCGGAGGGGAGATTACATGCTGTGTACCTTTGCTTTACAAATGGTTTATCTCCTACTTGCCCAAGTCTGCTGCTTTTTGGGATTGCAAGAGTGCCTTACGTTGGTCGCAGAAAATCATGTCTCTCACCAACTCTGACATATATTGGTGCAATAGGATTTATGAGGGAATCAGGATCATTGACCGTTGTGGAAACTTCCCCAACGTACCCCTCATAGGAACTAAAGGAGGAATTAACTACCATCCGGTATTGGTTCGTCGTCAATTTGGATACCCAATGAGGCACGTCCCACAGAGTGCTCATCTGGAAGGTCTTTTCTTCAAGGAAGGAGAAAATGATAGAGCACTAAGGACGGAAATAGTGCACGCTTGGAAACACGTTCATAAGAAAGGACGAGAGTCTCTAGGCAGACTGGACTGTGTCTCGGTGGAGCCTTATCCCCACTGGATATAAACTAGAGCTCTCAAGCTGAAGATGTCTTATCCTCGTTACGGAATTCTTCCGCCGAGGGAATCTGTCATGTACTTCATGACGGAAACTGAAAAGCTTTAGGTTACTCTCAATAAAGTTCAAAAGGAGAGAAGGTCTTGGAAGAACAAGTACCGCACCCTTGACGTAGAGTGCATCAAAATACATCAATTACTAAAAGAAAAGGATGCTCTGATTGAAATTTTGGAGCAACATGCTGTAGAGAATCAAGATGACCAAAGGAATTTGCTCACTCTTTTCACCTGGCAAAGGAATGATGACCCGACAACGGCTCAAGAGCCTCGGTCAAAGAAAAGGAAGATACCAGAATAAGCACCCGATTTCTCTTCAGAGAGGACTCGGGGCCCATTAGTTTAGGTTTCTGTTTCTGCACTTTGTAATCTACTGTATTTCCATTTCCGCAATCCTTTGAATTTCAATAAAAAGGGGTTTCCCCACTGTTTGATATTTGCAATCTAATTGTCGAAGTTTATTTTGATTAAACGAAAAAACAATTAATATAATCATTGCATTCATCATTCTCACATCGCCTATTCTTCTTACCTACGAATCTCACGTTTGTGTCTCGGTTCTAGAGTCAAACTGTCTCATTCGTATAATACTCGGGCCAATCGTCAGAAAAAGATGGATGATCTTGAGGAAGAAAACAGAGAGTTGAAAGAAGAGATCGACGCTCTAAGAGAGGATATGAGAAAGCTTCGTAACGACATGCAAGTTATGGCAAAAGCTCAGCTACAAAGGACTGTGATCTCAGAGATCACCTCAATGCCCATAGTGGAGAAGTATGATCCTAGGTATCAAATGCCGAAAGATCGTCCTTGGGGCATGCCTGTTAACTATATCCCGGAAGGATATGTTCCGCCGATCACTGAAGATCAGGGAATCACAACAGAAGCCGTTGGGCCTGAAGGTTATAAACTTCGGGAAAGAGAAGATGCCAGGGGCATACTGAAGACTCCTGAAGGTTACAAACTTCGGGAAACACCAAGATTCGCTGCCGTAGTTACGGTCCCACCCCCTGTGGTGCACACTGTCCCGAAAGGACAGATTCCACCAATACCTTCTGGTAAAAAGGAAACTATGTTCGATAGAATGGATGAATTTCAGGAGCAGTTCCTAGAAATACAGAAGGAACTGCAAGCCATTCGCGATCAGGATCTATTTGGAAAGGACGCCGCAGACCTCTGCTTGGTCCTCAATGTGAAAGTTCCGCACAAATTTCAAGTGCCCGACTTTGAAAAGTACAAGGGTAACTCTTGCCCTCAAAGCCATCTGGTGATTTACGCTCGGCGGATGTCAGCTCAGACAGAGAATCAGGACCTACTGATTCACTACTTCCAGGATAGTTTAACCGGTGCTGCATTAAAATGGTACATGGGTTTAAACTGTGCCACGATCAGCACATTCAGAGATCTTGGTACTGCCTTCGTCCAACAATACAAATATAATTTGGACATGGCACCCGACAGAGATCAACTCAGATCAATATCGTAAAAGGACAAGGAAACCTTTAAGGAGTATGCTCAAAGGTGGCGTGAAATCGCCGCTTAAATTTGTCCACCTCTTGAGGAAAAAGAGATGACAAAGATCTTCTTAAAGACCTTAAGCTCATTTTACTATGGCCAAATGGTTGCTAGTGCACCCAGTGATTTCACCGAAATGGTGGGCATGGGCGTACGCCTTGAGGAAGCCGTCCGAGAAGGACGTTTGGTAAAAGACACTGGATTGACAAGCGGTACTAAAAAATACGGTAGTGCTGTCCCTAAGAAAAAAGAGCAAGATATTGGGAATATCTCTCTCGGAAAGCAAAGGCGACGTTATCAACCGGTGGAAGCTGTGACTCCTGCTATCAGCCCTGCGCCTATTCCTACGTATCAACCTCAGGTTACACAAAGCCAACCTAATCAGCAAAGGACACAACAGCCTCTTCAGCAGGCTCGTCCTCCATACAACAACAACCGTACAACACGGCCACCAGGATTTGATCCTATACCCATATCGTACGCAAAACTGTTTCCATTACTGCTAGCCATGGGGCACATTCAGACTAAGTCCCCTCTTACAGTACCGAAAAATCCGCCTTTTTAGTTTAAGGTGGATCAAACATGCCCTTATCATCAAGGAGGTCCAGGGCATAACATCGAGACTTGTCTCAATTTCAAGTCCGATGTGCAAAAGCTTGTTAGGAGCGGGGTCTTGTCCTTCAAGGATACAAATCCTAATGTTCTCACAAACCCGCTGCCTCAACATGAGAAGGCTGCAGTCAATTTGATAGAAGGAGAGACTAACGATGTCTATCAAATTCACGATGTACTCTTGTTGAAAACTAATCTGGTCAAGATGCATTGTAGACATAGTGGATATGGCCATGTGCCACCTCATAATTATCATCAATGTGATGTCTGCTCTAAAAAGAATCAAGGATGTTCTATGGTGCAAGCAGCTCTATAGGAACAGATGGATCTCGGATGGATCCAAGAGCACCGAGTTCGTGGAGTTAACATGGTTTACACGAATTCTAATGTCATTCAGAACCACGATATCCGTGCAATGAATGTCAATCTGGTGGCAATGCACTCAAGGCAAAGCCGATATCATAATCTGCCGCGGCACGATTATAATTCTTGTCTGACTTGCTCGGTAAACAAACAGGGATGCTCTTTAGTACAGGAGGCCCTCCAACGTCAAATGGATCTTGGATGGATCCAGGACTACCATGATAGGAATTCCTATCAGATCAACATGGTTCAGATCTTCGATTTTCGCGTGATGAATACCAACCTGGTAGAGTTACATACTGAACAGGTCCGACTCGGATTCCTAATATCACATGACTATCAAAGCTGTAAAGCAGGTTGTGAAAACGATCAAGGTTGTACCCTTGTCCAGGAGGCACTTCAGCACTTGTTAAATCACTGGTGGATACCAATCTACATGGATGAAGATACTCAGCAGATTAGTATCAATAATAGAAACCCCACTCGGCGTCAAAGTCAGGATGTCCGATCTGTGGAAGCTAACCTAGTGAGGTTACATTGTATTCAAAGTGGGCGTGGCCAGGTGCCACCACACAATTATGACTGTTGTAGTGTCTGTTCGGAAAGTAACCAAGGGTGTTACCTTGTGAGAGCAGCTCTTCAAGGTCAGGTGGATCGTGGAGAGATTCGCCCATATTCGGGTTCTGGACCCATCAACTGAACGCCGAGCTACCTTGCCGATCAAGTGGAGGATGTTGTCATAATCTCTGGTTGTCACCAGACCAGGGATGTTTTTGCCATCATCCCTCTACTTGACGAATCTAAAGTTCCCAATCGGGAACGGATCGAGATTACTTATGATGGTCAGAAAAATCAGAGGGCTCCCATAGTCATCTATCTGTCGGGACCACTACCGTATGAATCAGCTAAGGCGATCCCTTACAAATACGGTGCAACGACAATTGAAAATGGAAAGGAAATTCCATTACCCTCCGTTGTGAATATTGCAGACATCAGTCGTGTAACACGGAGTGGTAGAATCTTCAACCGAGGGGTTAGGGAAGCTAACAAAGAAAAGGAACTTCAGACAGAAACTCCTGATCTACCAGTCGATCAATCCAGTAATCCCGACCTTTCGAAAAATAATGATGAGATGCTGAAGCTCATCCAAAGGAGTGAATACAACATTGTCGATCAACTGTTACAAACTCCTACAAAGATCTCGGTATTATCATTATTACTTAGTTCAGAAGCCCACAGGGAGTCTCTACAGAAAGTCTTGGAGCAAGCTTTTCTGGAACAGGATGTAACGATTAGACAGTTCGATAGTATTGTCTCTAACATCACTTCCTGTAACAATTTGGGATTTAGTGATGAGGAATTACCTGAAGAGGGTCGTCGTCATAACATGGTGCTCAATATCACAGTTAACTGCCAGGACGATGCTTTAGCCAGCGTACTGGTAGACACAGGGTCAGCCCTGAATGTTATGCTGAAGTCCACTTTGATACAATTGTCATTCAAAGGCCCTCCGATGAGACCAGAGAGGTCGTTGTCAAAGCGTTCGACGGATCCAGAAAAACAGTTATCGGTGAAGTTGATCTTCCCATAACTATCGGTCCTCACACTTTCCAAGTCACTTTCCAGGTCATGGACATCCGGGCAACATACAGTTATTTATTAGGAAGACCTTGGATACATCAGGCTGGAGCGGTCACTTCGACCTTCCACCAAAAGCTAAAGTTCGTTCAGAACGATCAACTTGTCACAGTCTGCGGAGAACAGGCCTTGCTCGTGAGTAACTTATCATCATCTACTTGTGTAGAACCCGAGGAGGTTATTAGGATGCAGTTCCAAGCGCTGTCGGTGGGCAAGGACAATCAATCCCAAGGAGGAACTTCGATTTACTTATACAAAGATGCTATCAAAGCGGTCGAGAGTACCGATACAACCGGATGGGGATAGCTTGTCATTCCTATTGACAATAAAATAAAGAAGGGTCTTGGTTTTTCTGCAACCTGTACCCAGACAGCTGCCAACGATGAAAGTATTTATCCCATTCAGAACTTCTTCCACAGTGGAGGTTTTCTTCACCCAGTGTCTCAAGCAGTACATGCTATCAATGAGGAAGATCCCTCTGACACAGATGAAGAATGGAAGTCCTATCTTAACGAGGACGGTTATATGTCTCAGGAAGAGGTGCCTATACCATTTTGCTATCCCGCACAGAGTCCGAGATTTATACCCAGGTCAGATGTCGAAATGATATACAGGGATTGTGATCCGGAAGGATGTCGTGCTTCGCCAAATTCATTAGAGGAAGACACTCCGATGAAAGACAATTTTGACTACACCTACTATAGCCCAATGGATGGTCTGCCAATGTGGCAGCCCTACCCAGGAAACTTGGGGCAAGAAAGTCAGCCGAGTAATGAAAGTCAGCTGGCCATCATTGAACAGAATACATGTGTCCCCACCATGTCATGGGATCAACACTCAGGTCATTCAGAAACTACTCAACATGAAGATGAATTCGCAACGTTTGCAGGACTTGAATTCATCAACTATGCTTTTCCCGAGGTCAACGTCATCAAGAGAGATGACTCCTCCAGTTCGAAAGAAGTGTGGGACACCTTGGGACAACCGAGTGGAAAATACGACTATATGGTCAAGTACACTGCGCCCGAAAGCTCTCGTATCAGGCTCGAAGACATCCAGCCAACTGGATGGGGAGATACAGCTGAGAGCACAAATGCTATGCAAAATGTAACAGAGGAATTCTCCTGCGACAACTCTGCTTGGGAGACAGATTCCAATGATCCTGCTCCACCAGAAATCAGCGTCATTTCTGAAGAAAAATCAAGGAAGGTGCCAGACTTTGTGATTCACCAAGGAGTTCGCCACCAATGGGTTGCCATCGAGGTTCCGAAGGTCGTTCATCAGTCAAAGTAATTGCCATCTTTTAACCTTTCACCCTGCCCAGGTGAAACGGATGTTTTGATAGGGCTCGCTTTCTGTAAATTTCCCTCTTCGCTTAGCCCAAAGCGATAGAGTTTTGTTTTATAGGGCTGTAGTTTCAAGGATCGACTTGTTCATTAATAAAATAACGTCGTTCTGTAATTTCCGCATTAATTGCTGTTTTCTCTTTTTTGCTTTTTTAGAAAATGGTAATCCTAAAAAACAATTAAAAATAAAAACAAGCAGTAAAATAAAACACTGCACACACTTGCATTCTTCTTTATCTCTTCTAAACACGAATCATCACGTCATGCAGATTGCTTGTTTTAAACCCCGTTGAAACATACGATCCGATGTCTTCTCCCAACTTTGAGTTCCCGGTATTCGAAGCTGAAGAAGAAAATGACGACGAAATTCCAGAAGAGATCTCCCGATTACTTAGACAAGAGGAAAGGTCCATTGAACCTCACAAAGAGCCATTGGAAACGGTAAACTTGGGTTCAGAAAAAGAGAGAAAAGAAATCAGGATTGGGGCACTGCTCAGTCCAACTGCCAAAGAGAGTTTGATAAAGCTTCTCAAAGAATTTCCTGATGTATTCGCTTGGTCCTATCAGCATATGCCAGGGTTGGATACCAGCATCGTGGAACATCACTTACCATTAAGATTGGAATGTCCGCCAGTAAAGCAAAGGTTGAGACGCACTCACCCAGACATGGCCATCAAAATCAAAGAGGAAGTACAGAAACAGATTGACGCAGGTTTCCTCGCCACATCAGAATATCCTCAATGGTTAGCCAATATTGTACGCGTTCCCAAAAAGGACGGAAAAGTCATAATGTGTGTCGATTACAGGGATATGAACAAGGCTAGTCCAAAGGACGACTTTCCTTTACCACACATTGACATGCTGGTAGACAGTACAGCAAAGTTCAAAGTCGTCTCCTTCATGGATGGATTCTCGGGCTATAACCAGATCAAAATGGCGCCGAAAGACATGGAGAAAACTTCGTTCATTACCCCATGGGGCACCTTTTGTTACAAGGTAATGTCGTTCATTTTGAAGAACGCCGGGGCAACCTATCAAAGGGCCATGACTACTCTGTTTCATGACATGATACACAAGGAAATCAAGGTATATGTCGATGATATGATTGCAAAATCAAAAATAGAGAGTGAGCACGTTGAACATCTGTCAAGATTGTTCGAACGTTTAAGAAAATTCAAGCTCCGCTTGAATCCCAACAAGTGCACCTTCGGTGTCCGTTCATGGAAACTACTAGGGTTCATCGTCAGCCAGAAAGAAATTGAGGTTGATCCTGGGACGTTTGAACTACATCTCCAGATTCATATTCCTTATGACCATGACCGGTGCGCCGATTTTCAAATTACTCAAAAAGAACCAGGATTACGTTTGGTCAGAAGATTGCCAAACCGCCTTCGACAGTATCAAGGAATATCTATTGAATCCTCCGATTTTATCACCTCCAGTGGAAGGAAGACCACTAATCATTTACCTCATAGTCTTGGAAGACTCAATGGGATGTGTACTTGGCCAACAAGACGAAACTAAAAGGAAAGAGTCTGCCATCTACTATTTGAGCAAGAAATTCACCGACTGCGAAACTCGGTACACGATGCTTGAGAAAACTTATTGGGCTTTGGCTTGGGCAGCCAAACGTCTTCGCCAGTACATGATTCGTCATACTACTTGGTTAATCTCCGAAATGGATCCAATCAAGTACGTCTTCGAAAAACCTGCTCTCACGGGAAGGATCGCCCGTTTGCAGATGTTGTTATCAGAATATGACATAGAGTACCACGCTCAGAAAGCCGTTAAGGGGAGTATTTTAGCCGATCATTTGGCTCATCAACCGATTGACGATCAGGAATCAATCGGGTTTGACTTCCCAGACGAAGATGTCATGTATCTAAAAATGAAAGATTGCGATGAACCGTTACCCAGTGAAAGGCCAGAACCAGGTTCCCAATGGGGACTTATCTTTGACGGGGTAGTTAATCATTATGGAAATGGAATTGGGGCAATCATTGTTACCCCTCAGGGTACCCACATTCCTTTTACTGCCAGACTTACGTTCAAATGTACGAACAATGAGGCCGAATACGAAGCTTGTATTATGGGTCTCGAAGAAGCAATTGATTTAAGGATAAAAAACTTGGACGTATACGGCGATTCAGCCTTGGTTATCAATCAGATAAAAGGAGATTGGAACACATACCAATCAGGATTGATTCCTTACAAAGACTACGCAAGAAGGTTGTTACCTTTCTTCGACAGAGTTGAGTTTCATCATATTCTTCGTGAAGAGAATCACATGGCTGATGCATTAGCCACCATCTCTTCCATGATTAGTGTGGGTCAATGGAACGACTTACCTAAGATCGACATAATGCGCCTTGAAAGGCCCACTTACATCTTCACGATTGAAGCAGACATAGACGACAAACCTTGGTATCATGATATCAAATGCTTCCTTCAGAAACACGAGTACACACCTGGGGCACTAAGAAAAGACAGGAAAACCCTCAGAAGATTGGCTGGAAACTTCTTCCTGAGCGGTGACACTCTCTATAAGAAAAATTTTGACATGGTCTTACTCCGATGCGTAGACAGACCAGAAGCAGAAATGCTGATGAAAGAAATTCATGAAGGATCCTTTGGCACTCATGCCAATGGACACACAATGGCGAGAAAAATTCTAAGAGCAGGGTATTACTGGTTGACCATGGAATCCGACTGCTACAAGTACATGAGGAGGTGTCACAAGTGTCAGATATACTCCGACAAAATTCATGTACCGCCATCACATCTCAAAGTTCTTTCTTCCCCGTGGCCTTTTTCCATATGGGGAATCGACATGATTGGCATGATTGAGCCCAAGGCTTCAAACGTACATCGATTCATCCTAGTAGCCATTGATTACTTCACCAAGTGGGTTGAAGCAGCGTCATTCGCCAATGTAACCCGACAAGTGGTGGTCCGATTTATCAAAAACAATATCATCTGCCGTTATGGTGTTTCGAGCCAGATCATTACTGACAATGGATCTAACTTGAACAACAAGATGATGAAGGAGTTGTGCGGAGAGTTCAAGATTGAACATCATAACTCATCTCCCTACCGACCAAAGATGAACGGAGCGATAGAAGCGGCTAACAAGAACATCAAGAGGATTGTTCAAAAGATGGTTGTAACCTACAAAGATTGGCACGAAATGCTACCCTTTACTCTTCACGGTTATCGCACATCTGTCCGCACTTCAACAGGGGCAACCCCTTTCTCTCTAGTGTATGGCATGGAAGCAGTGCTCCCCATAGAAGTAGAGATCCCATCAATCCAAGTATTGATGGAAGCTAAGCTTACAGAAGTTGAATGGTGTCAAAGCCGACACGACGAACTGAATCTGATCGAAGAAAAGAGAATAATGGCACTATGCCATGGTCAATTGTATCAACAGAGAATGAAGAGGGCGTTTGACAAAAAGGTCTGACCTCGTGTTTTCAGAAAAGGAGACCTCGTGCTCAAGAAGATACAATCATTTCTCACTGACTCTCGGGGCAAGTGGACTCTGAATTATGATGGCCCCTATGTGGTCACGAAAGTTTTCTCAGGCGGCGCCTTGAGACTTGCAACCATGGACGGAGAGGAATTTGCCTACCCCACAAACGTTGATGTAGTCAAGAAATACTTCGCCTAAACTAAAAAAAAATGTCTCGGTGGATTGAAAACCCGAAAGGGCGGTCCAGGCAAAAGTTAGAGACATGAAAAAAATCATCCCGATGGATTGGAAACATCATAGTACAATCCAGGCAAAAATTAGGGATAATGGCAAGTAACTATGTTCAACAGAGGCAGGTCCCTCAGCAGCAGTTACACCATCCATCGGAGGAAAATTCCAGTCAAGGTCATCTTCGACAGAAGCTCAGGATGTCCCGAATTCAAAGTTGGTAGAAGGATAGTGGTTGTTATGTTTCAACGTAGCCCTTTTTCCCTGTAAATTACCATTTTCAAACTATGTATATACTCTTTGCAATCAGGCGTTTGGCTGATCTCCATCTTATCAATAAAATTTGAGCCCTTGTGCTTTTGTTTGTAATTCTTATTTGTTTTAGCTTTACAGAACGACGTTGTTAACATGATTAACGATTCTTGAAATAAAACAAAAAATGAATTTACTTGTTAAAACTTTTTCTGCTTTTTAATAAAGACGACAATTTCTTTTGACTGTTGAACATCAAAAGAACATCGGTCGCTTCTCCAGAAGTGATCGGACCTCAAAGTGCAGAATCAAAGTACTCCTTCTAACCCAGTACGCCTGAATGAAGGGATCAACTGTGTCAGAGACCTTGTTTCATATGACACGCTTCGGCCGAGTTCTCATCTCCTAAGCCCGATCAACATAGCTCCCAACAGGGACTATCTCTCCTAAGCAAGGCAGAATTGCTATCTTGAACCAGCGGTACTTCTTCGCCCTACAATGGCCGAGTATCCAGTCATGTTCATCTGTCAGTTTGTATGTCGCGTTAGTTTTGTCAGCATATACATACATGCATCATGCATTATTGATTTACATTCACAGTCATATTGCATCACTATCACTCTAGTCGGTTTTGTTCCCTAGTGATAAAAGTCCTCTCAATCGAGTTATCAGTTCTTTTCTCATCAAGAAGCGCG
The DNA here is from genome assembly GCA_022829125.1 of Lathyrus tuberosus. Classification (NCBI taxonomy): domain Eukaryota; kingdom Viridiplantae; phylum Streptophyta; class Magnoliopsida; order Fabales; family Fabaceae; genus Lathyrus; species Lathyrus tuberosus. The sequence continues at coordinate 5,029,026 of JALAZF010000305.1, forward strand.
GCGCCCGAACAATCTCTCTCCTCCAGTTTTATTTTTGGATTGAAGTTGGGTCCTCGACCACTTTGATAACTTGAACCTCTAAAAGACCAGAGAGCCCTCAGTTAACATCACTCTTCGCCATTGAAGATGATATCCTTGTTTTCCCAGATTAAAGAAAATCCTGAGAGAAAGCCTCCTAAATTGGAGATTCGGCAGTACGGCAGTTTTTCTCCGAAAAAACCCACTGATGAAAAGGTCATCGGCACCTCAAAATTGGATCACATCATATGGCATTTCTCCAAGAAGATCTCTGAGAAAAGTATGATGTAAAGACCCCGAACGAAAGCAGTCTCTCAAGAGACTCATTTTCCCCAGTAGATTCAACAAATGGCGTCTCCAAACAGAGAAGTTTGTGCACCTCTACAACTCAGACGAATGGGTTCCCTAGCAAGTCTGACATCAAAACTTTTTCCGTCAAATGGCATCTCCCCAGGAAGATTCGTCGAGAAGTTTGAGGAAAGCCACTACGCATATCATCCCTTGTCAATTAAGTTTATTGACAAAAGAAACTAAGACCAGTTCCTTGGTAGGAAACCAGGATCGAGGGGAAGTTTAAATCAGAAACTTAGATCATTTCCTTGGTAGGAAACCAGGATCGAGGGGAAGTTCATCTCAAAAGAAAACTGAGACCAGTTCCTTGGTAGGAAACCAGGATCGAGGGGAAGTTTACATCAGAAACTAAGACCAGTTCCTCGGTAGGAAACCAGTATCGAGGGGAAGTTTACATCAGAAACTAAGACCAGTTCCTCGGTAGGAAACCAGGATCGAGGGGAAGTTTAAATCAGAAACTGAGACCAGTTCCTTGGCTGAAGACCAGGATCGAGGGGAAGTTTACCTTTTCTAAGCATCATCGCTTAGCTAAAGAAGATGAATGCGTAAGCTACCATTCATAACCACCATCAAAATTTTGGGTATTCCGATATTTAATCCTCTTGCACCCCGAATGCCCGAATACCTTCGTCATTCACACCTTCGGGTCCAAGAAGATTAAATAGGGGCATCTGTCATACCCCAAATTTTGGCCACTTATATTTCCCATCATTGTGCAAATCATCATCACAATATGGATGTATCTTTATGCCTCATCAGTCTCCCCAAAGATGGGTAAGCATCCACTACAATCAAAATTAGGGTTTCAAGCCCTCTCAGAGCCTTAGACAAAGGAGCAATCAAGGAATGACATGATCTTCAACTTTTCTAACCTCTCAAACATCCATAATGGATCAAAAGGACTCCCACTCCAAGGATTAAGCACAAAGCTGCTCCCTTCTAGGTGGATCAAGTCTCAAGATCGCCAGTGTCACCAAATTAGGGTTTTGGTCGACCAGGGCCTCCAGATGGAAATTCTCCTATGGGCATGAGCCAATGCTTCAAGGCATAACCTATGATGCTCCAAGGAACATCATAAACCCAATCATCAAGTCAATTTTGCCTCAAGGAATGCATTCACCAAAAATCAGGAATTAGGGTTTCTTGACCTAATTCACCCCTAAGTTGACTTTTGGGATAATTCATGAACCAAGACCTCAAGATATGATTTGAGGGTCTCTAATATACCATATTGATCCATTTGGGACAATTAATTGATCCAAGAAGCTTGAGCAACAAGTTTCAATTTCATCTGAACCAAAGTTAGGGTTTCGCAGGAAAAGTCAACTGTAACTTTGACTTTTGACCAAGACATGCTCTCAAGCCCTAAGACATGATTCAATACACTATATACCACCCATGGAACATGTCCATCAAGTTTGATTTAGGTTAAGGACATGATTTCCTGAAGAATTGCACAGTTTGGAATTCATCTGATAAAAAGTCAACTGTGCACAAAAGTCAACTTTGACTTTTTGAGATTTTTCACAAAAATGGATTTTTAACCCTAAAATGATGTTAATGTATGATTTGAATCATCATTCATCAAGAAAAATCAAGAAAAGTTGGATAACTTGTAAAAGGGGTAACCATAAAAACTTAGAAAATTTTCTAAGTTAAAAATAAAGTGGCTAGGGTACCAACTTTGGAGGGTCATAACTCCTAAACCACAAAGCCATTTTCTCCCATCCAAGGCTTGATTTGTAGATCTCATTTCCCTCAACAAAAACTTTAACTAGACCTAACTCCAATTCATTGTGGATTTTGAGCTTTGAGTGAGCCAAAATGGCTGAAAACATGAAAGTACCACTTTTCCAACACTTAGAAAAAATTCTGTCCAAGACAGATTTTGTTGGAAACACCAAAACTTGTGAGGTTTTTTCACACAATTACAAGTTGAATCAGTTCCAAAGATAAACATCAATGTTGTTGCAAATGTTGCCAAGAATCCAAGCAACTCAATTGCATGAAACCAATCCACTTGTGCCAAGAATTATGGCTGCCACAACACACCATGTCAAGGCTGCCATGAAAAATCAGTTTGGGAGTTTTGTGCCATCCACGATTTCTGAGTCAAAAGAAATGATCACTATGCCACATGCCTTAAAACTGATCATGAACAAACTGATCCAACTGATAGGGCTGAGTCAAAAAGCCAAGGAATATTCCAACTTGAAATGCATCCACTTTGGCACATTTTGCCTTGAATTCAAAGGGCATTAATGTGGAATAGTGCATTTTCAACAATGCCACTCTACTCAGTCAAGTTCTCTGATTAAACAATAATAAAAACATCTGAAGAATGTGATTTTGGTCAAGGCATAGCCCTGCTCTTGGGGGTGGCTAGTTTGCCTTGCTTAAGAAGAAATCCTCCAAGCCAATCCATGCGAATGTGATCTGATCCAGCAGCCATTCACTATTCCTCCAAGACAAAAGTTGATCACCTATAAATAGAGGTTCTAATGGATCATTCAACTCACACCAAAGCCAGTTACAGCACTGCTTTCTCTCATTCTTCCTTAAACCTCAAGTTTCTTGGTTTTTGAGTAACCACTATCGGGTTTTGAGTTGTAGCCTTAAGCAATCAATTCCAATTTCCCAAACACATCACATATGATGTATTTGAGGTGTCCAAACACTTAAACACTGATTGTAACACCTCAGGCTCAAAATCACCCTTCAACCAAGCCGTTATGCCTCAATTATGCAGGTGGAGGTCTCCAGCTTGATCCAAAGAGTTTCAAAGTGATCCAAAGCTTGCAACACACTCCATAACATCCATTGAAGCTGTAGGGATCATTAATTCACAACTGGAACAAAGTTTGTGCAGAGTTCCATTTCAGCTTGCATCAAGGTAAGCCTCAAAACTCCAACTCCATGATCCATGCATATTTCCTCGCATGATATTTTTGCCAATTGCTTGCCATCATGTGTTGATTGTTTTCCCTCAGAAAATTTGATTATAGGACTCATAATCATGTCTTCACGATTGCTTTTGCAAAATTAGGGTTCATACGGCCACAATGATATAATTTGTTATACACTGAAAATGAATGAAATTGGGTATTGCCATCTTCTTCCTTGTGAAAAAACGCATGAGTTTGGTGTTTGAATCATGTCAAATGGTTGAGAGATGAGTGAGATAGAGGGCTTCACGCATCAGAGCTTGAGGAAGAAGATGGCCATGGCGCCATTTTCAAAAAATCCAACTAGTTTGATATATATTTTTCGCTTGCCATGTTATTAATGAATTGGCATTGCGCCCCAGTGGTTGATCAACTGGTTTGTGTGTACTAGCGAGCGAAAGGTCTGGGGTTCGAATCCCCCTCGCCCCAGACCTTTTTTTTTATCACTTTTTCCTATTTTCTTATTTTTCATATTATTTTTTTAATGATTTGAAAAATTAATAACTCACTCAATTTTAATTATTTTTTACTGATTCTTTTTGCAAAAAATCGTAAAAATGTTGAAACATTTTATTCCACAAAAAAAATTAGATTTATATTATTTATTTAATATAATTAGTATTTTTGTGAATAAATTCATTTTTAATTGTTTTTTAAACATTTTAAAAGTGAATATTTACTTTGAAAATCAAGACCTAATGAGTTTAAATATCTCTTGTGATTTATACCTCATTTTTCAAACCTTAAACAAAAATCACAAGTGGTTTATTCAAACTTATTTGGTATTTTTTTTTATTTTCTTTAAAATATTTACTTTTAAAGATTAAAATTAGGGTTTCTTTGACTTTCAACCCTCATAAATCATTTTCAAAACACTTTGGGTCTCTAATAGAATGTAAGACCCAATCTTTTTTTGACCAAATCATTTTTGGGCCTCAGTGTATTGTATATGTCCCGATACCGTCAAAAACAAACGGCGCGATCGTCGCCTTTTGTAAAATAACCTCCTGGGCCTCTCTTCGAGCTATAAGACCCATTCAAAAATTTTGGGCCTCTAATAGAGTGTAAGACCCAACCCCCTTTTAACTAAAAAACAATTTTGGACGTCACTTATTGTATAAGTCCCTCTTCGTTAAAAGAAAACCTCGGCGCGATCGCCATTTTTAAACGAAAAATCAACTGGGCCTACCCTCGTGTTATAAGCCCCACTCTTTTTCTTTAAAACCTTTTGGGCCTCTTGAGAGAGTGTAAGACCTATTCCTCTGTACAAATTCAAACAGTGCGCTCACTGATAAAACCCTGGGCCTCTCCTTGAGCTGTAAGCTCCAAATCTTTCTTTTTCAAAGCACTTTCTCCTTTGATTTTGAATATACTGTTGTTTTTAATCTCTCTTTGTTGAACAACTAACCAAACAGCATGGAAGCTCTACAACCGAGTAAGTGGTTATTGGTTTCATTTACCGCTTTCACATATATATATATATATATATATATATATATATATAATTGTATTGTGGGGTTGTTTCACTGTAAGTCTTCTTTCATAAACTCATATCAACTGTGTAATAATAGTATAGATATTTCGAGTTTCCCCGGCAACTACGTCTAGAACTAGGTGACGCCGTTTCGTTTCGTAGAAATAGACAACTAGATCCCCAATAGGATCACCAGATACAGTCATCTCTTCGGTTGTCCTCATTAGGAATTGTCAAGAAACACTACTCCCAGAGATGAATGTATTCTCCGTGAATGGCATCTTTGAGTTTCTTCCAAATTCTCAAACTTTCCTAACTTGATCTATTCCTTGTGAATAGCTTGCCTTGAATTTTTTGGGGTTTGGGGACCCACGGGCTTCTTAAAAGCATCGGCCTCCTCTTGGGCATCGTACAAGGACCCACAGGCTTCTTAAAAGCAACCCCGCCTCCTCTTGGGCTTAGTACAAGGACCTCTCGGCTTCTTAGAAGTATTCACAGCCTCCTCTTAGGCTTCGTATAATGATCTCTTCCTCCGGGAATGATCGCCTCCTCTTGGGCTTCATACAAGGACCCGTCGGCTTTTAAAAGTTTCCAGCCTCCTCTTGGGCTTCGTACAAATTATCCCGACAACCTCCTAGAAGTATAGGAACAGAACTTAGTCATCTGCATAGAACAATCCTTTCAAAGAGTCTACTACTGTGTCTCAAAGCATGGTACAAAAGATAAAACTCTAGACTTGGACAGTCTAACATCCTTGAGTCTCAAAGACATTCTCAAGTAACCCCTTCGTTAAATAGGAAGAAAACCCGTAGACTTGGGCAGTCTTAATACCCTTCGGATTCCCCGTTTCCTTAAAGAATAGGAAATAATCCCGGTCCTCAGAGCAAATCCATGAGTACAACATTACCCATATAAGAACTGATTTTCTCTTTTAACCAACATACTGGACCTGTCACTCAACTGAAACAGTAACCCTAGCCTCCTCTTGGGCTTTGTACAATGATCTCCCCAGCAGAGTTAACCTTTGCAGCCTCCATCTTGGGCTTTATACGAGATACAAAAAGGTTCTTATTGAACCAAACAAAGTTTAGCCTTCATCTCGGGCTTTATACGAGATACAAAAAGGTTCTTATTGAACCAAACAAAGTTTAGCCTCCATCTCGGGCTTCGTACGAGATACAAAAAACTCTCTTGTTAAGTCAAGTAGCCTCCATCTCGGGCTTTATACAAGATATCAAAAGATTCCCTCGTCGAGTCAAAACCTTTTAGCCTCTCTCTCGGGCTTTGTACGAGACACATAATAGCCTCCTCTTAGGCTTTGTATAAGAAAACCATTGGTTGATCCAATCAACCTTTTAGCATCAAAGTTGTGCCTCGTTCACAATACACAAACATCAACAACTCCTTCCCCTTCATCTAATCGCTGTAAGCGGCAAGCCTCTGGATCATCTATATCCATGCCAATGTCCCTCTTTTAGTATGAGAAATTCCTAAGGAAAGATAGCATTGCTCTACACTGAGTTAAAGTCTTCTCCTTCAGGATAAAATCCCCTATAAAGGAAATTATGGCATTGTCGGATTCACACATCCCGGTTAAAGTAATTCTCCTTTATAAACAGTTGTGACATACAACCCCCTCTTTAGAGATGACAAATTCTCTCTAAAGTCAACACCCTTTTAGCTTCACATCTTGGGCTTTGAACAAGATACAAATAGACTCTTCAGCTTCACATCTTGGGCTTTGAACAAGATACAAACCACCTTTCGCTTCATGTCTTGGGCTTTGAACAAGACACAAAAACACCCATTTCCTCCCATAGAATAGGAGGAACTACGAACGCTCTGATTTCCCTGTTTCGGTAAACGGGAATACGTAGGCATAAGATTGAAAGAAAAAAATCTTAGCGAGCACACTAAACAAAAACCCTAAATCCCATACTCCCATATATCATAATCTGAAGTAGTATCCTAACAAAATCCCAGAGAGAAATCAGTATTGGCGAAAATACAAATAACCAATACAAAGGCCCCCACCACATTGATCGCATCCGTAACCTAACAGACCGCTGTTTAAACTCAGTATGCAAGCAGGGTTAATTGGAGACATCTATTTCCCTTCCTTCATCAGCTTTAATAGGATAAAAAATGAATCGACCTGTAGTAAACTCAACCGCAGTGAGAGCGACCAGCGCTTAAGAATCGCGTCCAAAATCGCTCGCTACAATACCATTACGTTGCCGAGGACACTACACATAGAAAAAAGAAGTAATAATAAGTATCATAGATGAATTGTCTTATCAAGTAGCATTACTATTATAATATCAAATCATACCTCCACTCTTATCCACATAATGTTGTTTGCTCTGGACTTTGGTACCCGAGCTTGTCGTTGTGATCGGAATATTTTTATGGATCTAACATATTATAAATGAATAGTTAGAACAATCTAACATAAATAAAGAAATACACACGCGAATATTTAGAACAATTGCAGCACTTACGTATCAATCATATTCTTCATCTCCGGGTATTTTGTGCAATCACCCTCTAGCGAATCCAGATAATAGACAATTTCTTTTATCGGATTAATCGCAAACAACAACCAGTGTCCACTATAAAATAAAGCAAAAGTATAGATGGAAATATTATACACAACGTAAAAAAGCAAAAAATTATAATAAAGGAAGTTAGGATGAAAATCTTACCCATTGCCAGTATTATACGCTAAAAGATACAACTTCTCTGTATGAATGTTGGTTATAAATGCACGCACTAGGTGATCTTTGACCTCATCTGGAGTTCGAGTGATTAAATTTGCATTGACACAGTTGGGAGCTAAGGAGGAGTATCTTTCAGTCAAATTACGCAGGAGCATCAATTTTTCATACAAGAACCTGAAATAAAAATGGATTATAATAAATATGTTATTATAATTAACATTCTAATATTCATTGAAATGAGTAAATAAATTGATCAATTAAATAAATAAAATCGATGCATTACCTGATGTATGAATTAATAACAGCGATGCCTAATTCAGAATGCGTAAATATCTGATCAAAGTCTTCTTTAGAAATTGTTTCTGAATAGGCAAACCCAAAAATACCTGCTTCCATAGGTATTTCACGGATACCAGCTTCTATCAAATCCGCTGTGCCTACAATTGTTTCAAGGCACAAGCGAAATCGAGAAATAGATGCTTTTTTTGCCTTGGCGACTGTTGGCTTCTTGTTCTTGATCCCTTGTTGCACCTCTTGTGTAGGAATCTGAAAATCATATAAGTCATAAACTTAGTAATCATGAAGCTTTTGAATTCGGATCACAGAATTAACATTTTTGATGCATATATATCATTGTACCTCTTTTTGTGATGCAACCGACTCGGTTTTCCGCACAATCCCTTTGTCTTTTGATTTGGATTTTGAAGGAGTCTAACGATGTCATGTAAATTAAATGTAGGTAAAAGTAAGCATATCATAACTTATATGCAAGTAAAACATTTGAAAACTAAAAGGTTAATAATGGTTTTTAACATATCGAGTCATCTATGACGATGAGGTTTGACGGCCATGCAACATACGACCCTATTGTGTCCCCTACCAATGTTGCATCTGACACTTCGTTAGGTATAGGTAGTACCGCATCCCGCTCTAAAGCAATATCAATCGAAACCTCAAATATCCAACAGGGAGCGGTCTAGTGTGAAGGACGTCTCTGGGAGTGTTATGCACTTTTCCCTTGCCAACCATTCGATATGTCGGTGCCGATAAATATAGTTGACAAAGTGAAATGCCCTAAACAAAACAAAAATAATACGAAATTGTTATTGAGCAATGATGTCAATATAAAAAACTGTACTAATTTAATAAATATAACTACCTCCGGAATTTTTTGTTGAAAATTGATGCTGGCCTTTTCACTAGCATCTTTAAATTCTGAACCGCGCCTTTCCGACATGTATCTTTCTTTATCCTGTTGCAGTTCACGAACTTGAGCTCTCAATTCTTCCAACGTTTCCATCACCTCTCTATTGCTAGAATTTTTTGTCTTTGAACGCTTATAGAAGGTAGATGGAGTGACTCCAAATCCCTTACCCCTCACACGACCAGAATACTCAGGAACATTTAATACTCGACTCAGTATGCTCCTACAATCCTGGTCTTCCGTGGCAGTTAAGGACTGAGATAGAGTCTCCTAAAATTAAATATTAGAGCCATGCATAAATATATTAGATAAACAAGAACTTTATATCTAAATAAACACGGACAGCCTTCCACAAATCATGTTGTATACTTACACAATTTTTGAAAACTTGTTGAACACCTTCGGTTATAACTCCATCCTTTCCCACACGGGCAACCTTCCACAAAACATGCTCCGGAACAGATGTTTCTGCACTTTTCTCCTCTCAAAGCTACACATTAAGTCAAGAATTAGGATTAATAATAATACAAAAAGACCATAGTAATTATATATACTTACGATTTTTTGTTCCAAGCGTGCATATCCCAAACGTCCTTTCTTGTATGGATACACGGGTTTCGAGGCTCTTTGACAATTAACGTCACTCACAACCTGCATAAACAATTATAAGTCATATCAGAACACATGTAATAACTACATGAATATAAGACAATGTTCATGATAAATTAAATTAAGATTACGTGGAATTTTTCTGTTCTTCGTTTGGCGACAAAAGTGTCCCATTCTTCGGGTGGAATCAAGTCCGCATATTTCTTCAGGCATTCCGCTTTAAAAAACTTTCCTTGGCCATCCCTCAGAAACTTGTTGGATAAAAATGCTCGGAACCCTCTATGTCTTTTTCCAGCTAATTGAAGACAATATGTTTGCTTCTCGTCACCAATGTTAAAAGATCTCTACAATAACAAATAAAGTGTGTCAGTATAATTAGTTTAAAAATATAATCGACAAACATAACAAATAACATCACATATAATACCTGTATCTCACTCCATATTTTATCTTTGGTGGGTTTCAACTGTGGATTTCGCCAATTGTCACAAGTAATAGGAACTAGTGAACGGACAAGTGCACCAATGTAACTAGTCAACATTGCGTCATTAGGCTCAATTAGTTGACCTGTTTCATTCCAATGAACGTCGTATTTTATTCCCTTGTCTCTAGCACGAATAACTCCTTTCATGATTGTTATTCCTCTTGAAATATCACCTTCTGCATCTTGAACTGATTCTTTTGGATCATTCTTGGAAGTATCGTGTGAGGTCTCCTCATTAGTAGCCATTTTACCTATAATAAATAAAAACACATATAAATCCATAATCCACAATCCATAATCAGTTGAACATAATATAATCCATAATCAAATATGAAATGACAAACATATAAATCCATGATCCGTAATCAAATATGAAATGACAAACACATGACAAATATATAAATCTATCATCTATAATCCATAATCCATAATCATTCTCAAATATGAAAAATACATTACAGAATATATAATTTTACTATTACCTCTTTATTAACGTCACTTTCTTTTCCGGGTAGGAAGATGATCTACTTGTCTCTTAACAACACGGATGGATGGATTGATCCAAATTCCCTCATTATGATCATTTCCAATATATGATTCACTCGCTCCAACAGTCTCATCTTGATCACTTATAATATATGATGCATTCGCTCCAACAATATCACCTTGATCTCCAATGTTATCATTAATTACTTTGTTAGATAAAAGCACTTAGACCATTTCGTACTCGTCAGGTCAGTGACATAGAACACTTGTATAGCTTGAGAGGCTAGAATAAAAGGCTCATCTTTGTACCCCACCGTATTAAGATCCACTTGCAAAAATCCTGACTTATCCATTCGTATGCCACTATTATTTTCAACCCACTTGCAACCAAAGATAGGAATCTGAAACTTCTCATAATCAAAAACCCAAATGCGCTCGATAACCCCAAAATATGACATGTTTGCATATGTGGGGTTTAAGTCCTTCACACTTGAAATGTGCATTGCTTCAGCTACCAAGGTGACACCACTATTTTGCATTGTACTTTTGTCATCTTGTTCTTTGGTATAAAACGTGTATCCATTAATTGCGTATGCGCTATAAGAAAACACATGCAAACTTGGACCATATGCTAAACATCTCAACCTTTTTGATATTGAAGCGGGATCTACACAAAACTTTGAATAAATGGGATCCTTAAACCATAGTATGAAACTTCGATTGTGCTCTCGTACTATCCAATTTTCATTTCTATTCGGATTTAAACCTCGGAGAAATTCCTTGTGCATTTCAACATACGGTTCAACTTCATTGTCATTGCGCAGAACATACAAATGCACTTGCTCCCGTTCAGCCCTTGATACGGTCACAATTTTATTTCCAATTAACTTTTTTCCTTCTTTTTTTTCAACGATGTGAGATTTGGGAAGTCCAATGGATTGAACGTTGGAAATATATTTAGTACAAAACTCAATCTCTTCTTCAACAATGTATCGTTCAACAATACAACCCTCTGGTCAACTTCGATTTTTCACATACCCTTTTAATATTTTCATATATCGTTCAGCAGGGTACATCCATCTCATATAAGCTGGTCCACACAATTGTGTCTCCTTTACAAGATGAACAACTAGATGTACCATTATGTCAAAAAATGATGGAGGAAAGAACATTTCAAGCTCACACAATGTAATGACTATTTCTTTTTGCAATGTTGGTAAGATCGCAGGATTGATCACCTTACTACAAATTGACCTGAAGAAGAAACACAATTTAGTTATTGTGCGTCTTACTTTTTCCGGCAAAATAGAACGTATACCTATTGGTAGCAAATGTTCCATTATAACATGGTATTCATGCGTCTTTACACTCTTTAATTTGAGGTCTTTCATAGACACAATTCTTCTAATATCTGAAGAGTATCCTTCTGGAACTTTAACTTCACTTAGAAACTTACACAATATTTTTTTCTCCTTTCTAGATAGAGTATAGGAAGCAGGTGGTAAATATGTTCGTTTTCCTTTCTTCAAGGGTCCTAATTCAGTTCTTATCCCCATCGATATCAAGTCCTTTCTTGCTTTAAGGCCATCCTTATACTTTCCTGGTATATTGAGTAACGTACCAATAACACTGTCAAATACATTTTTTTCAATATGCATAACATCAAGAAAATGTCTTACATACAAAGACTTCCAATATGGCATTCAAAAAAAAATTGACCTCTTCTTCCACCCAATTTTGACAAGGGTATGTGCAAAAGGCTTTCCAAACTGAGTACTCACATCTTTCACCTTTTTAAAAACTTGATCACCTCTCAATATAGGTGGAGCTCTACCTTGTTCTGCCTCTCCATTGAAGGCTTTTCTCCACCCACGGTAGTGATGATTAGAATTTAAGAATCTACAATGACCGAGAAATACATTCTTCTAACCAAACTCCAATCGCGTCCAATCTGTTTTATCTTCACAAAGAGGACACACACATTGACCTTTTATGCTATACCCTGATAGATTTCCGTATGCTGGAAAATCATTAATAGTGCCAAACAACATCGCCCTCAAGTTGAAACTTTCTTTCCTATATCCATCATAAACCTCCACACCGTTCTCCCAAAAAAAATTTAAATCTTCGATTAACGGTGTCAAGTATACATCTATGTCATTCCGTGGTTGTTTAGGCCCAGAAATTAACATAGATAACATCATGTACTTACGCTTCATACATAGCCATGGAGGTAGGTTATAAATCATAATAATCACAGGCCATGTGCTATGTGAGATCCTTTGAAGACTGTGTGGGTTCATTCCATCAGTAGATAATGCCAAGCGAAGGTTTCTTGCTTCTTCTCCAAATTCAGGATAATCATTATCAATTTTCGTCCACTGTGGTGAATCTGCTGGATGTCGAAACTTTCCATCTATAATTCTTTCATCTGCATGCCAAGTCAAGTTTCTTGCATCGGTTTCACTACGAAACATGCGTCTAAATCTCGTAATTATAGGAAAATACCACAAGACTTTTGCTGGAGACAACTTTTTCTTATATCAAGAGACACCGCATTTAGGACACTCATTTAACGATGCATACTCATTTCGAAACAAAACGCAATCGTTTGGACAGGCATGTATCTTATCATAGCTCATGCCAATAGAGCACAACATCTTTTTGGCCTCATATGTTCGATTGGGAAGAACATTATCCTCCGGAAGCATATCTTTCATAAGGGCTAATAACTCTGTGAAACTTTTATCCGACCATCCATTACCCGCCTTTAAGTTGTACAACTTTAATACCGCAGATAATCTTGTGAATTTAGTGCAACCCTTATACAATGGTTTCTCTGCATCGCTTACCAACCTCTCAAACATTTTGGGACAATCCTGAAGATCTTCTTCAAGTGCTTCTGCAATCTCTTCGACTCGATCACAATCGTATGTATCTATGGTATTGTCGTTTGAAGCATAGGTCGTATTATCCCCCGATTCAACATTCCCGTTACTTCTCTCACCATGAAGTGTCCAACTTGTATAACTTCGATCAATTCCATGCCTCTTTAAATGCGACTCCATCTGACCCATGTCAATCCGACGCCCAAAACAGCAACTCAAGTAAGGACATGTTATTCGACTTGGGTCTTTGGCGTGTTCAACGGCAAACTTAACGAATTCTGATACCCTATTCTCGTACTCTTTCGACAATCGATTGGACGACATCCATTTTTTATCCATGATTTTACTAAGTAAGGAAAACAAAAACAAAAGAACAATTACGTACCTGTCTATATAGAAGACAGCAACTTCTGGACTGAACCACAAAGTGTAAGATTCTTGAAAACTATCCGAATTCACTCTTCACAAGTAACCCCTATAGCAAATGAACGTAAGTTAGTAAGTGATGATGTATACCACATATAACAAGTCAAAGTTTCAAGAAACAAATTTAGTAAACATCATCATTAAATCAAATAGCATGGTATAGTTTCAACTCAACATTGTAAAAAAAACAACTTCAACGCTTAAGTTCAAGTAACAATTCAATCACTATTTATCATTTTTAATCATCTCTCAAAATAAATTCAATCACTAGTTCACTTAACTACTAATTTCATTATCATTTTCAATAACAACCAAATTCTTACATCACTAAAATTTTCCGATAAATGTTCACTTTAACTCTACAATAGCCCTATAACAACCTCAACAATCTAACTTCTACAACACTCTTAACTACCTTGAATTTTCTAATTAATCATTATTCTACAAATTTTACACATTAAACTAACTTCTACTATTCTACAAATTTTACACATTAAACTAACTTCTACTATTCTACAAATTAATCATTAAATTAACTTCTACAAATTAATCACATTTTACACAATAATCACTATACTAACTTCTACAAATTAATCACTTTTCTAATTAATCATTTTTCCAATTAATCACTAACTAACTCCTACAAATCAAAAAATGAAAACCTAACATCAACAACTAATAATACACCAAATTTATCTCACAGAAACAGTAGAGAAACAGTCTACAACGGAGAATATTAGACATTTTCATTAATGGAGAGAAAACCAGAAAAAGGAGAGTAAAAACCTCAGAGAAACAATCAACAACGGCGGACGGTGTTGTTTCGTTCGTTTGCAGAAAAAATGGAGGAAGAAGAGAAACAGTAGTCGCTAGGGCGAAAATAGAAACGGTCGTAATGAAACAGTACTAGTCGTTTGCAGAATCTGTTTTAATTTTAATATTTTAAAACACCTTTAGCAACGCTTTCTTATGTTAATCCTTTAGCAGCGCTTTTGGAGTAAAAGCGCTTTCTAATGTGGGAAAAGTTAAAGGCCTTTAGCAGCGCTTTCTAAAAGCGCTGGCTAAAGCGTGTTGTACAAAAGTCCTTTAGCAGCGCTTTTTAAAAGCGTTGCCTTATGTCCCACATTTAGCAGCGCTTTTCTTAAAACTCTTTTTAAAGTTCAGCTGCCTTAGGGCTTTAGCAGTGCTTTTAAAAAGTGATGTCTTATGTCACCCATTTAGCAGCGCTTTTTTCTTTCGTTTTTTATTTTTGTGTTTAGCGAAACATATAGCAATGCTTCTGCCAGAAAGCGTTGTCTTTGTTGCGCTGCGAAAACACATTTTTGGCGTAGTGTTAACTCAAAAATAAACAAGAGTCGCCACCGCACTTTTATTTTTATCCAAAACCTAAAGAACAAAGAGTTTTAAAAGAACAAAGAGATAAATGGTAAGTGGGGTTGGTTATGTAAAGGGAAGGTTTTACGCACCCAATACATCTATAGTACTCTATAGGAGCCCTTTGATGTATTCATGTTTTTGGTCTGAAAAGGGTTTGCTTGCAAAGAGATTAAGGAGATGATAAGAGAAATATTTTTTAGATTTTTGTGTTTGGAGAGACTTATCGCCTCATGCCTACGTACCCACGATGTGCAATGTAGGATCAAAACCTCGTAGTTCGTGGTACAAATAACAAAAATTATTGGTTATGATTCATTTTATCTTGAAAAAGATAACCCGTCATTCTCAAGAGAGAATACTCAACTAATTACCCAAAGGTATTGGAAAGAGGCATTTGCATCACATTAAGATGGAGGATTTGCTTGGATTACAATCAACAAGACTATCACTTCAACATCTAAGTGGAAAATGGCCATACTTTACACAAAATACCATGGTTAGGAGCTTTACATCTCAACAAAGAAAATGTCTCATGTCTATTTCCTTTTGAAAAGTTTAAAAGAAAAAGTGCATAAAAGCACAAAAAGTTTGGATGAGTTTTGTATTTTTTATGTTTTTTATGAAATGGTCAAAATATGATTAACATGGATTGACATTTATTAAAGAAAACAAAATTTGAAAATCACTTGACCGAAGTCAAGGTTTTTATTATGAAAGCGGTTTCAAGTTTGAAAACAAGAAGATTTTGAAAAGGGGAGAGGATTTTGAAATTTGAAGAAGGGGTAAAGAAGAAGTGACTATCCTAGTGCATAAAATAAAAGCTAGAGTAAGAAGGATCTAACCACATAGAGGCACTCCTCAAAGCATAATAAGAATAGAATTCCGTCCTCTTGAGCAAATAAGCAAGCCAAATAAAGGCTAGAATACCAAACTCCATAATGGTCTAAAGCACAAGGGAGAGAGTCCTAAGTCTAAGTCCATAAGTCCATAATCAAGAGCATAGGTCCTCCAATGCAAAGGATAGTGGCCATAGTCCAACGATTAAGAGCACAAGTCTTTTAATGGTTTAATCCTTTATTAATGTTGAGTCCAAAATGGACACAAGAAAAACAAAGCACAAGATAATATGGTCCAAGCAGACAAAAGAAAAATGACATAAACATAAACATGTGTCCAATGGACAAAGGAAAAATTGTGGAAGCATAAACATGTGTCCAACGGACAAAGGAAAAATATGCGGAAGCATAAACATGTGTCCAACGGACAAAATAAAAATTGCATAAAAGTAAAAGAGAGCTAGGGAGCGAGAAGGAAATATAAAGTTAGAAGTTAGTGGTTAGTAGCACAAGGCTCTAGTGCCATAAGCCTTCACCGATTATTCCATTTCGCGTTTTGAACTATAGTGATTAAACAATGCACTTAGGCCAAGATTGATGAACTTGACAGAAGATTGGTAGAACCAAAGCCTCTACAACGGCAAGTTTCAAAGGTTATGGACCTAATGCAAAAAATTAATCAACATTGGGTTGACGCGACCAATCAAGGTCCGTACCACGAAAGTTCAAATTCCGAATTGGATAAAGAGGGACAAATGTTGCGCTATGTTAAGTAATCGCCGATTAATTTACGGAGTAATTACCCTACAATGAGGCCGGTCTATAGATCTTTGTGCTAATTGATAACACTGAATCACACTACGTATTTGCCTCGGATTGCACATGTTTCTTAGGATTTTATTGCTATTTTCTTGTGTTATGCTTGTGTTTTGTTTTGTTTTCAGGTTCTTTGTATTCCCAGAGCTCCTCGTGAAGAAATGAAGAAAAACGAGCAAGAAAACCAGTTTTTGAGGAAATTGTACACATGGCATCCACCATGGCGGGCGCCATAGGGTAGGCCATGACTTGGATAGCAGTCAACTACTGACAACTGCCATGATCTCCACTTCTTTTTCCCTTGGTTCACATGGCGGGCGCCATGTGGGAGTGGTCGGCGCCACCTTTGTCGTATGGTTTCCCTCCCAAAAGAAGTTGGGGGGCACTTTGGTCTTTCCATAGTTTTTCCTAGGCTATAAAAAGATGAGTCATTGATCCTTTTTCTTCATCCAAGCTTAGTTTCAGAACTCAAGCCATATATTTTCAGTATTGTAAAGTGATAAACTTCTCACATCGGAGAGTTATCACACTGTTTGATCGAGTCTGTAATTGAGTTTGGAGCACTCTGGTAGAAGTTAATCCTGCTGCCATTTTCATTTCTAGTCATTTATTTCCAGTTGTACCAGATTTAAAGCCTCCTATTTGGAGCAGGTTTCTGTTTACTTTCTCGCACTATTTACTTTCTTGCACTATTTACTTTCCCGCACTATTTACTTTCTCGCACTATTTACTTTCTCGCACTATTTACTTTCCCGCACTATTTACTTTCTCGCACTATTTACTTTCTCGCACTATTTACTTAAAAAAGTATCTACTTTAACATGATCTATTTCAACATGTCTATTTACATTTCCATGTCCGGCTAAATTTTAAAGATTAGAATGTAAGGATCATAGTTAAAGTAGTATTCCATACAAGGTGTCAATAGAAATGCTTGGGGGTTATTCTGATTTTTAACACAAGTTTTCTGCACTTTATTTCTGTTGGATAAGATCGAAAGCCGTCCAACCTTTGGTTAAACTTGGTTAGTCTTAACTATTCAAAGGAAGCGAAAGTGCTTTGTCTAGTTAAGTAGGAGTTTTTAATACTTTAGAAAAACGATTTTAAAACTATTTTCGGATGCGTTTATGGGTTTAAAGTCCGGTTCGCATGAACCTCTTTTTGTTAAAAGTTCCAAGTCAAAATACTTTTCAACTGAGTCAAGAAACTATATTTCTTAAAAATAGGTTTATTACTTTAACGCAATGCGCGCCTTTTTATAAGTGACAATAAGAGGGTTCGATTAAGGGATAAACTCGGTTCTGAATACGCGAAAGCGACAGTTCCCGTTAAATTAGTTCTTTTCATAAGTAGAAAACATTACCCCATAAGTGGTTCTATTTACAAGCATTTGGAATACTATTTGACTGTGTGAATTACATTCAGGCCTGTTGTTTTAAATTGAATTTTATATCTTCGTACTTTACTTCGCTTTTACTATGCACTCACGAACTCCCTATTGATTTTCCTTAGATAAACATCGTAACAATAAAAACCGATAGATTGACATTTGGTCTCTGTGGGATCGATAATCTTTTATATTACTCTGACGTGATTCGTATACTTGCAAAAACACCGCATCAACTTTTTGGCGCCGTTGCCGGGGATCAATTACGTCAAATTTTGTACCCTGTTGTTACACCGTCTAGACTAAGGCTTTACCTACTGGTCAATGTGAAGAACTCGCAGCACCGGTAGTCTTATAGATCCTTTAATGGAACTTGAACATTACGCTTGCGCACGTCTCTCACTTTGTAGAATTAAGGAAACTATGGCCGAAGACCGTAACCAAAGACCCCTTAAGGATTTCGCTCAACCATCCGATGACGAACCCAGTTCTAGTATAGTAAACCCTAATATTCCTGCCAACAATTTTGAACTGAACCCCTCCCTATTACAATTAGTACAGCAAAACCAATTTGTGAGTCTCCCTTCTGAGAACCCAAATCAACATCTAAAAGTCTTCATCCAATTAGCTGACACTTTTAAAACCAATGGTGCTACTCTTGAGGCGATTCGTCTAAGACTATTTCCTTTCTCCCTTAGAGACAAAGCCCTTACATGGTTAGATTCCCTTCCAGCCAATTCTATAATAACTTGGGAAGACCTTAGGAGAGTATTCCTTGCTAGATATTTTCCCCCAAGTAAAACTGCTGTTTTTTGAAACCAAATAACCAGATTCACTCAAAACCAAGGTGAATCACTCTTTGAAGCTTGGGAGAGATATAAAGACCTATTGAGAATATGTCCACATCATGGCTAATCATTCATACCTTCTATAATGGACTTCGTTATAACACTAAGATGACCATCGACGCTGCCGTTGGTGGCGTTCTGATGAATAAACCTTACCCTGAAGCTTGCACTCTCATCGAAGATATGGCTCAAAACCATTGTCAATGGGGAACAGAACGAGCAATAGTGGAGAAGAAAGAAGCCCAAGGAGGAATACATGAGATAAGTTCTATAGACATGATTCAAGCCAAAATGGACGCTTTGGCCCTTAAGGTCGAACATATGTACGCAAACCCAGCTACTGCAGCAGCAGTCTCGTCGGAATGCGAATTATGTGGAACCAAAGGACACCAATCAGCAGAATGCAACTGTTGAATGAAACTAAATCAGACCAGGTCAACTATGCCCAAGGGAACCCATTTTCAAACACTTATAACCCGGGATGGAGGAATCACCCAAACTTTTCCTACAAAAACAATAACCCTATCCAAAACCCTGCACCTTCGAGACCACCCAGTTTTCAAGCCCAGAGACAAAACCAACCTATGCAAGTTGTGCCGCCCAAGCCGAACCTTGAGAAAATCATGGAAAATTTCATTTCGTCTCAAACCCAGCAAAACAAAGAATTCCTAAACCAAAACATTCATGTAAACGAAATGATTACCTAGTTAGGAACCAAGGTAGACCAAATAGTCACCCATAATAAGATGCTTGAAACCCAGATCTCTCAGGTAGTCTCAAATAAGCTCCCGAAACCACACCTGGAGGACAATTTCCTGGACAACCTCAACAAAACCCCCGAGGACAAGCCAATGCAATTACTTTACGAAGTGGGACCACTTACGATGAACCGTTTAACCCGGCATTGGGCAAACCCAAAACTTTTAAGAAAAGCGTTGTACCTACAGACGAAGTAGAGGAATAAGTGGAATCTGAAGAACAGAAAAACCCAGATAAGGGAGAAACTATAGATAAAACTAATGAACCACCCCCACCATACAAACCCCCAATACCCTATCCACGAAGACTCAAACAAACCAAGATCAATAACCAATACCAGAAATTCATTAAAGTCATAGAGAAACTTCATGTGGAGATCCCTTTCACAAAAGCCATCACCTAGATACCATCATATGCAAAGTTCCTCAAAGACATCCTTACCAATAAATGTAGACTTGACGATCCAAAACCTTTGGAATGCAATTCCATTTACGAGAATAAACTTGGCAAAAAGGAGAAAGATCCTGGAAATTTCTCCATACCTTGTATTTTGGGGAGTCATGTCATCGATAAAGCTTTCCTGGACTTAGGAGCTAGTGTGAGCTTAATGCCTCTAGCAGTTTGTGAAAGGTTAAAACTAGGAGAACTGCAACCTACTAAGATGTCTCTTCAATTAGCCGATAGATCCGTCAAATATCCAGTAGGCATATTAGAAGACGTCCCAGTTAGGATCGGTCAGTTGTTTATCCCTACTGATTTTGTTGTCATGGACATTAAAGAAGATGACGACATCCCAATCCTCCTAGGTAGGCCATTCTTATCAACCGCGGGAGCCATAATAGATGTCAAGAGATGAAAGTTGACTTTTGAGGTAGGTGATGAAAAGATAGAATTCATTTTGTCGAAATTTCTTATGGCACCAGTATTAGGAGACACATGTTATGCCATAGACATCATTGATGAATGCATTAGGGAACTAGATCAAGAAGAACCCATAGAAATAATCAAACTGTCTTCAACCCTCATAAGGGAAGATGATGGATTTATGGAACCCTACATTGATGATAACCTTCATGAATGTTTATACCTTACCCCCAATCCAATACCATGCCCCAAGAAACCAACTTTAGAACTTAAAGAACTACCCAAGAATCTAAGATATGAGTTTTTGGACGAGGAAATGAACCGTCCAGTTATAGTCAGTGCTACCTTAAACCAAGAAGAAACAGACCAGCTCTTATATGTTTTGCGGAAATATCCCTTAGCCTTAGGATATAATATCTCTGATCTGAAAGGTATAAGTCCATCAGTGTGTATGCACCGGATTTTACTTGAGGAAGATTCGAAACCCTCCAGAGAACATCAGAGAAGGATAAACCCTATAATGAGTGATGTTGTTAAGAAGGAAGTTCTTAAGTTACTGGAAGCAGGTATAATTTATCAAATCTCAGATATATCGTAAGTGGGTGAGCCCTGTGCATGTAGTACCTAAAAAGGGAGGCATCACAGTCGTGCAAAATGAGAAAGGCGAACATATAGCAAAACGGATAGAAGGAGGATGGCGTATGTGCATAGATTACAGAAAATTAAACAAAGCAACTAGGAAGGATCATTTCCCTTTACCATTTATAGACCAAATGCTGGAACGTTTAGCCAGACACTCCTATTTTTATTATCTTGATGGATATTCGGGATTCTTCCAAATTCCTATTCACCCAGAAGATCAAGAAAAAACAACCTTCATGTGCCCTTATGGAACCTTTGCCTATAGACGAATGCCTTTCGGCCTCTGTAATGCTCCAGCTACCTTCCAGCGTTGCATGATGTTAATCTTCGCTGATTACCTTGATGGAATTATGGAAGTATTCATGGATGATTTCTCGGTATGCGGATTTGATTTCAAAAACTGTCTCGTTAACCTTGAGAAAATCCTGAAAAGATGTGTCGATGTAAACCTGGTGCTAAACTGGGAGAAATGTCACTTTAGGGTTACCGAAGGTATAGTTTTAAGACACATAGTCTCTGAAAGGGGTATTGAAGTAGATAGAGCCAAGATAGAGGTAATAGCAAACCTAAAACCCCCTAAGACCATTAGAGAAGTCCGAAGTTTTCTTGGACATGCTGGTTTCTACCGGCGTTTTATCAAGGATTTCTCTAAAATAACCAAACCTTTAACTGGCCTCCTGATGAAAGATGTCGAATTTAATTTTGATGAAAAATGCATTGAAGCATTTAACCTTTTGAAACAAGCGCTAATTTCAGCACCCATTATGCAACCCCCAGATTGGGCCGATTCTTTCGAAATCATGTGCGATGCTAGCGATTACGCTGTAGGAGCTGTTCTAGGTCAAAGAAAGGATAAGAAATTACATGTAATTTATTATGCTAGTAGAACCCTAGATGCTGCTCAGCTTAACTACGCAACCACTGAAAAAGAACTCCTTGCCATGGTTTTTGCTATGGACAAATTTCGATCTTATCTGGTAGGAGCTAAAATTATAGTTTACACAGACCACGCTGCTATTCGTTACCTATTAAGCAAGAAAGATGCCAAACCTAGGTTACTTCGATGGATCCTTTTATTGCAGGAGTTTGATCTAGATATTCGAGACAAGAAAGGCACAGAAAATGTAGTTGCTGATCACCTTTCTAGACTTGAGTACCTGAAACCAGATTTAGTGCCTATAAATGATGATTTTTCCTATGACCGGTTAATAGCTAAGATAGAGGCCATTGAAGAAAATAACCTAGATCCTTATAAGAACCCTAAAAAGTCTTTGGCGGTAAGTGGCGTACCTTGGTACGCCAATTTTGTTAATTACCTAGCCGCTGATATCATACCACCTGACCTTAACTATCAACAGAAAAAGAAGTTCTTTAATGATGTAAGACAATTTTATTGGGACGAGCCACTTCTTTTCAAAAGAGGTACAGACGGTATTTTTCGTCGTTGCGTTCCAGAAGAAGAGGTAAGAAATATCATAGAAAACTGTCACTCTGCACCCTACAGAGGACATGCTAGCACCTCCAAGACACACGCTAAAATTCTTCAAGATGGCCTTTTCTGGCCCACAATGTGGCGTGATGTTCATGCTTATATAGTCAAATGTGCCCGGTGCCAGCGCACTGGGAACATCTCCAGACGTGACGAAATGCCTTTAAGGAACATTCAGGAAGTAGAATTTTTCGATGTTTGGGGTATCGATTTTATGGGACCATTTCCTGCCTCATTAGGAAATAAATATATCTTAGTAGCTGTTGACTACGTGTCTAAATGGATTGAAGCCATAGCCTCACCCGCAAACAACACACGAGTAGTGATTAAGCTGTTTAGGAATTATATATTCCCTAGATTCGGAGTACCCCGTCTTGTTATAAGCGATGGTGGATCGCACTTCATATCAAGGATTTTTGATAAACTTTTAAGCAAATATGGAGTTAAGCATAGAGTATCAACACCTTACCATCCACAGACTAGCGGCCAAGTAGAGGTATCTAATAGGAAGATTAAACAAATCTTAGAGAAAACTGTTTCAATAACTAGAAAAGATTGGTCTCAGAAGCTACAAGAAGCACTATGGGCCTACAGAACTGCCTTTAAAACCCCTATTGGAACAACTCCTTACCAATTGGTCTATGGAAAGTCCTGTCACCTACCCTTTGAGTTAGAACACAAGGCCTATTGGGCCATTAAAACCTTAAACTTAGATTATTTGACTGCTGGTGAAAAGCGCATCCTTGACATTCATAAACTAGAAGAACTCC
Organism: Lathyrus tuberosus; assembly: GCA_022829125.1. NCBI lineage: Eukaryota > Viridiplantae > Streptophyta > Magnoliopsida > Fabales > Fabaceae > Lathyrus > Lathyrus tuberosus. The sequence continues at coordinate 5,052,419 of JALAZF010000305.1, forward strand.
GCCAGTCTGCCTATGAAAATGCCATAATATATAAAGAAAGAACCAAAGCATGGCATGATAAAAGAATTATAAAGAAAGATTTCAATATAGGAGATCCTGTTCTCCTCTTTAATTCCAGGTTGCGACTTTTTCCTGGCAAGCTTCGTTCAAGATGGACAGGTCCTTTCGAAGTTTCTAAAGTCCTAAAATCTGGAGTAGTTGAGATCAAGAACCATTCTTGTAGTCCATTCATTGTAAATGGGCAGAGGTTAAAACACTACGAAGGAGGTGACATTCTCATTGACTACTCCAGCCACACTCTGATCGATCCACCACTACCTACTTCAGCTACATGAGTTCTACTCGTCAAGCTAACGACGTTAAACAAGCGCTGCATGGGAGTCAACCCACGGTTTTATTTATTTTTCTTTATTTTTTTTCTTCTTTTATGTTTATTACTTTCCATGTCTTACATTTTGTTTTTATTAGTTTGTTTGTATAGACTGACCTTTTATAATGTTTATGTTTTCAGGTCCCATTCTCTAACCCTTCTTTTCAGGATGCAGACCTTCGACGACAAGCACGTCGCTTTCAGAGATGACGCACAGAGACAACGCTATTTAGTCCTTTATCAGCGCCTCATGGCACCTACCCGTTACCCTGACCAGGCTTGCATGGATGCCTTAGGCATCGAGCCCAATATAAAGTTTCTGTGTAGCCAGCTCCAGTGGGATGAGTATGCTGATGACATGCATTCGACCTACAGAAACCTCACCCTGGAGTTCCTCAGTTCATTTAGCCATGAACCATATGTTGGTCAGGACGGCAGCGTCATTTTCAGACTGTTTGGGACAGAGTACTCTTTTACCCATAAGGGGTTTGATGATTTGCTAGGTTTCCAGACTTCCTCTGATGTCATTCCTGATTTACCTATGGGATACTTTATGAGTCGAGATTTCAACAAGTTCTGGAGCGATATTATAGGTGGAGGAATCCCTGATCCGTCCACCCAGCTATCTCACATTATACATAACCCAGCTCTCAGTTACTTCCAGATGATCCTTGCCCACACCTTCTTTGGAAAGACTGATGCTGATGTCCATGTTAGTGAGGAGGAGATCTTCTTCCTTTTCTGTGCGAACCAGTCGCGTCCTATGGCCTGTGGGAACTTTTTGCTTGATAACTTCACACTCACAGCCAGATCTTCTGAAAGAATCATCCATGTGGGAGGAACAGTTACTCAGATTGCTACCGCTTTGGGTCTTACTAGTAAGCTGCTTCACCTGACTCCCTACTGCGGGTATACCACGCTGGATATCGATTTCTGCTTAGACCGAGGGTTGATGAGGAGAGCTTCCTTTCACCCTAACAAATTCAGGCTCTTGATCGACGACGAGATCATCCATTACTTCACTTTACCTGATCCTATGATGACTAGTGTCCAAGACCCTGCAAATTGGAGTTATGCTTTAGAGGGTTATGGAGAGACAGTTGATGAGCCTCGCACTCCACTGTTACCAGAGTATCACCCTACACCACCTTCTCCCAAGATTACAGTGTTGTCGAATAATCTTTCCTTGCAGAGACCTGACGTGTACACACAGCTAGCTGAGCTACGTTTGGAGACTTCCAGACTTCGACAGGAGGTTACTGGCCTTACCTTACAGGTCCAGGTGTCCGATCTGGCTCACCGTACGGTGGCGACAGTACCAGTAGCTTGCCATAGGACTTTCAGGTTACTCTTTCCCTATCTTATTTCGAAACATTGGGGACAATGTTCAATTTAAGTGTGGGAGGACACTTTATCTGTTTTACTTGCATTTTCTTTCCTTTTACTTTTTTATTGCTTTCTAGTTTATTTATCTTGTTTTTAGTTTGTTTTTAGAATATGCATGTGCTTGACGAGTCATCTGTGTAGTGTATCCATATTTCCCCATTTCCTTAGCCTTACCAAAAAAATATATTTTTTTGACAAAAGAAAGTGTTTTGTTCTGAAATTTTGGGCTTTGAGACAGGTTTGAGTTAGGATACGGATGACTTGGGAAAACTTTTTTGAAACATCGGTATCGTTTTAACACCATAGGCTTCGTGATTATAGGAATCGACCCCGATACCCCATATACCATGGCCTTAATTATCTTTTTAGAATAGGTCCTTAGTAGTTTATCCTAGCAGTCAGCTCCGGCCTAAGCATGCTCTATGAAAGGAACTAATGAATATAAGTGAATGATCTGTATGTTGTGCTTCATAAAAATGCAACTCGGGTATAGGTAACCCTCACAAGGTCATTTAACCCAAAAAGTTGTAAAAATATTTAAAAAAAAGAGAATAAAATTTGCCCATTGTTAGTTAGTTTAGAGGTATCTGGTGCTGGACTTGGTAGGGCCGGTTACGATCCGATCCCCCACAACTACAATTGGGTCAATAAAAGGGGTTACACCAGTTTGTGTACCAGAGCCCCATGCTTGAGATCAGAATCACTAACCGGTCACTTTACTATGAGTATGTGCGGATAACGGGCTTAATGTGATTGCACCGGAATGAAGAGGACCCAAAAGAGATGCAAAAGGTAGGCATAGGTACAGTGGGGTAGTATGGATTGGTTTGTATAGGAACGCAGTTTATGTCCGTGTCTGCGGAAAAGTGTCATTAAGATATCCTTGGTTCACTTAGTTAGTACCTATCACTTCATCCTAGTTTGAACTTAGAAGCCCCTTTTGCCCAAAATCATTTGTTGATACCACCTTTTTCTGTCATGAGCTATAAAGTGTTTTGCATGAGGACAAGCAAAGGTCTAAGTGTGGGAGAATTTGATAACACTGAATCACACTACGTATTTGACTCGGATTGCACATGTTTCTTAGGATTTTATTGCTATTTTCTTGTGTTATGCTTGTGTTTTGTTTTGTTTTCAGGTTCTTTGTATTCCCAGAGCTCCTCGTGAAGAAATGAAGATAAACGAGCAAGAAAACCAGTTTTTGAGGAAATTGTACACATGGCATCCACCATGGCGGACGCCATAGGGTAGGCCATGACTTGGATAGGAGTCAACTGTTGTCAACTGCCACGATCTCCACTTCTTTTTCCCTTGGTTCACATGGCGAGTGCCATGACGGGGTGGCGGGCGCCACCTTTGTCGTATGGTTTCCCTCCCAAAAGAAGTTGGGGGGCACTTTGATCTTTCCATAGTTTTTCCTAGGCTATAAATAGATGAGTCCTTGATCCTTTTTCATCATCCAAGCTTAGTTTCAGAACTCAAACCATATATTTTCAGTATTGTAAAGTGATAAACTTCTCACATCGGGGAGTTATCACACTGTTTGATCGAGTCTGTAATCGAGTTTGGAGCACTCTGGTAGAAGTTAATCCTGCCGCCATTTTCATTTCCAGTCATTTATTTCCAGTTGTACCAGATTTAAAGCCTCCGATTTGGAGCAGGTTTCTGTTTACTTTCTCGCACTATTAACTTTCTCACACTATTTACTTTCTCGCACTATTTACTTTCTCGCACTATTTACTTTCCCGCACTATTTACTTTCTCACACTATTTACTTTCTCACACTATTTACTTAAAAAAGAATCTACTTTAACATGATCTATTTCAACATGTCTATTTACATTTCCATGTCCGGCTAAATTTTAAAGGTAAGAATGTAAGGATCATAGTTAAAGTAGTATTCCATACAAGGTGTCAATAGAAATGCTTGGGGGTTATTCTAATTTTTAGCACAAGTTTTCTGCACTTTATTTCTGTTGGGTAAGATTGAAAGTCGTCCAACCTTTGGTTAAACTTGGTTAGTCTTAACTGTTCAAAGGAAGCGAAAGCGCTTTGTCTAGTTAAGTAGGAGTTTTTAATACTTTAGAAAAACGATTTTAAAACTATTTTCGGACGCGTTTATGGGTTTAAAGTCCGGTTCGCATGAACCTCTTTTTGTTAAAAGTTCCAAGTCAAAATACTTTTCAACTGAGTGAAGAAACTATATTTCTTAAAAATAGGTTTATTACTTTAACGCAATGCGTGCCTTTTTATAAGTGACAATAAGAGGGTTCGATTAAGGGATAAACTCGGTTTTGAATACGCGAAAGCGACAGTTCCCGTTAAATTAGTTCTTTTCATAAGTAGAAAACATTACCCCATAAGTGATTCTATTTACAAGCATTTGGAATACTATTTGACTGTGTGAATTACATTCAGGCCTATTATTTTAAATTGAATTTTATATCTTCGTACTTTACTTCTCTTTTACTGTGCACTCACGAACTCCCGATTGATTTTCCTTAGATAAACATCGTAACAATAAAAACCGATAGATTGACGTTTGGTCTCTGTGGGATCGATAATCTTTTATATTACTCTGACGCGATTCGTATACTTGCGAAAACACCGCATCACTAATGCATGCTAGATGAACGATATGTAGATCGTCATCCAAATGCAATACCGCACGAAAAGAAAATAGGTAACGATCTAGTCTTGATCAAGAACTCAACAAAGAAATTCTAAGATCCATAAGACTTTCATCGATCAAACTAAAAAAGAAGAAGAAAGAGGTCAAGATGAAAAGAAACATCAACAATTTGAATCTTAAATCGATTAAATCATATTCAATATCAATCACCTCTCTTGGTGGATAAAATCGACACCCAAAGTCCATTGATATTGATGAGATCTCATCAAGATTAAAATCCAAAACAAACAACAATCAACCAAAAGAATTTAAAAATAAAATCAAGAATGAAGTGAAATCTCATGATATATTTTTTTTAATGATTTTTTTCAAGAAATGTTTAGAAAAACAAAATTTAAAAGCAATAGCAAATCAAAAATTTAAAATAAAAAAAAAAGAAAATAAAAAGAAAATTAAAGAGAAATTTATGAGAAAGGCAAAAAAAGAGGGAGGTTTATGGAGAAAAAATGGGAGGTGATGATCCAAGTGCATACACGGCCCAATTTACTTAAAAATACAAAAAATAGAAAAAGCAAAAAAAAAACAAAATGGAAAAAGAATCAGAATGAAATGTGGATTCAACATCTTCTCCAAACGTGAACAACCGTTGACTACTGTTTCTCTTTCTCTATCGTTACAAATTGCATCGCGCATCACCGGCCAAAACGAAACTCACTGCCACACCAGCAACCGAATGCGCTACATACGGTTTGCTTTGAAGTCTCATTTCGAATTCTTACGCAATCGAAATCAAAGGAAACAATTGAATCGAGATGAACGCCGATCTACCTTCGAAACAACGATGAACAAAGTAACGAAATCCAGGTGAATTAATTGCTCTTTCTCTTTTTCCACTGCTGCGATTGAATTTGTTGTTGGATTGTTGAAGGTTTATGATAATTTGAGGTGAATTTTGTGGTGTTGGTATGTGATGAAGAATTGAAGAAGGTTAGATGAATTTGGATGAAGATGAAAGGTGGAAGGAAGTTGAAGACGGTGAAGCTTCAAGCTTGGTGAACTTTTGGCAGAACTTCTGTGGCTTTTCAAGCTTGAAAAAATGAAAGAGAGAGATGTCTTATTTATAGCAGAGGTGGAGTGTGTATCAATTGCCGTTTTTGCATTTGTTCTGCGTTATGAAAGGTGATGCGTGATACTTGCTCTGCTGCAGCGTTTCAATTTTTTTGCAGGTCATTTTTACAGTTTTGCTGCCGTTTTAATTTTTATTTGCGTTTTGAATTGATGTCATTTTGATGCTTACGTGTACTGAGGGATGTTGTGAATGCGTATTCCCTTTTGCTTCGCAGCGTTTTTCCCATGATAGTGCAACATGACGTCATTTTTGCGAGTGAAATTCTTGGCTTGATGGCTTCACTGTTTCATGATAATAGCAGCTGAAGCTTACACGGCTTGTGTGACTTGTAGTATGGCTTGGAGTTTGTTGCATTTTATGGCAGAAACAAGTGGCTTGAAGCGTGAAAGCTTATGAAGCTTGTGGCTGGGAATGACTTGGGAAAATAGCAGATTGTATGAAGCTTATCATTGGCTTAGAAATTTTAAAGTGTGGGGCATGGAATTGCTTACGTGGGTGTTTGGCTGGCCAGGAATAAGGCTTTTGGTTTCAAGACTTATCAATTCATCACTTTTTTTTTTTTTTATACCATGGGCTTAATCTTGTAATATGGGCTATATAAAAAAATGGAATTTAAAAAAAATATGTAGGTAAGAAAGAAAAAATGTGAATTTTGGATTAAGAATGAATGTTGAATTTGAGATTGAAATTTGGAATATGGATATTGGAAATTGGTTATTAAAAATGGATATGAAACATGGGAAAAAATATGGATATGGATACTTGGTTAAAAAAAGTTAAATAAAAATGGATATGGTTGTGAATGAAATTGGATTGGAATATGGATATGGAAAGTTTAGGAAAGAAAAATGGATTTAAAGTGGATATTAAGAAATTTTGGATATAATGGATATTTGGTTTAAAAGTGGATTAGAAAAAAAATGGATATATATATATATATATATATATATATATATATATATATATATATATATATATATATATAAATGGGTTTAAAAAATTGGATAAAAAAAAGAGAAATGGTTCATGATGTGGATAATGGTTTATAATGAAAAATGGTTTGTGGATAACAAATCTTTATTTATCCCAAAACCAATAAAGCGCGCACAACCACTACAGAACAATTCGCATCTGAAGCCATGACTGTCAACCTTGATTTTTTCTGAATCTCTGGTCAATAAGTTTTGAATCATCTTGAATTTTTCCTGAATTAAACCCTGAGAAAATAAATCCACAGATAAACCAAATTTGGACTGGTGAACTTAGATGAACATGATGGATATCACCACACAACAACTTGACAGTCCCTACTTTGAGAAATAGACCACTGAAACAGATAACTTGCACTTTCAACAATTGCTTGATAGTTTGACTAATATTAGATCCAACTTCCATCTGAACTGGATCACAATTGGATAGCCACACTTGATTCCAAGCCATACTTTTGCCATCGATTTCCCTACAAAACCCTAACCACACAGAGAAGAAGAAACAAGCAAAAATTGAAAAATATTTTTTGGTATTTTGGTTAGAGGTTAGTAAACAGAAATAAACATAAAGCAATTAAGAAAAATACAGGTGCTTGGTGATCTTGTTTGTGGTACGCAAAAATGCAAATGATATGTGGGATCTTAGGGGTAAAAATTAGGGTATTACAGCTGCCCCTATTTAAGTTTCTTCTATCCGGAGATAAGAAGATTGACATCTTTGTCTAGACGAGATAGAAGAGACTTAAATATAACAATAAACCCAATTTTTGGCCCTAAGAGACCACAAAAAATGATATGATTATGCAGATGGTATGCAGACACAAGACCTCTGTGGGGAGAATAAACCACAGGAGATAAGCAAAAGCCGGGTGTCGCTTCCGGGACTTTCATCCAAGTACAAACGCGAAAGTGGCACGGAAACAGAGTCGCCAACAATGTGTATTTATCCCAAGAGATGGAAAGGAAACACTGCGTAAACCTGAGGGAAGGAAAAAGCATGGTCATCGCGACCAATAGAAACGGGTAAGGGAGTCGGTTACGCGAGGGGAAGGTATTAGCACCCCCACGCGTCCATCATACTCGATGGGATCCACATTTGTTATCTAATCAAAGGGTGAGTTATCTAAAGCCTACTGCTAAACTAAAACGGAACGGGGAAAAGAAAAGAAAAAGTGACTTGGTAGGACATCACCGTCCTATACCTACGTATTCCCTCGTGCAATGGGAAAGTCAGAGTCAACGTAGTTCGGAACACTACGGGGGGAGGTTGCTCGCCAAGACATCGCCGTCTTGTGCCTATGTATCCTCAATCTAACCAGAGAGAGGAAATCAGAGCAGTCGTAGTTCGACCTAACGAGGTCGGTGTTTTTTACGAGCGATGTTAAATTCGCGTCCGGCAATTAGGGTCGATGCCTGTTTGCGACGAGACGAAAGTAACATGCCCTTTTCTGAAAATGATTGAAACTTAACAATCCCGAAGGATAAAAAGGTTCTAAATTTGTTTGTGTTATTTAGACAGAAGTGGATTGAAGTTAGTTCATAACTTGTATTGCACCGAAGTCTATGACATAAGAACGAATGCTTAGCAAATCGTTCCAAGATGGAACGTCCACCAAACACTCTAGAAAAATGAGAGGAAACCCCACATTCCTCATTTCCCACATACAACGCTCATGCGCAATACACGTTACCATTATAAAGTGTTTTAGAATTGTTATGAGATGAGAAGAGAAGACTCAAGTCGAAAAGAAAACACTAAGGGGAATTATATCCTAATGTTGTCATGCAAAGGTGACCCTATAGTTGAATGAAGAAAAGAATCTACCTAAAGGACAAGTAGGGATTGTACTACCTAATGCATATCTTACCTTAACCTATACCAAAATTAAGGTTAAGCTAAGATCCCAAAGGGGTGTGAGAGAGTTGTTCACACAAGCAATATATCATGTAATCCACACACAAAAGAGAAAGGGAAGTAAAAGAAATGAGAGATGAAAGGAAGAATAAACATGGATAAGCATCCACATACTCATGTGTCTTACCTCTGCCCCTACATAAAAGTTTAGCACAAAATAAACACAAGTATTGAATACAAGTGGTAGAAAGAAGGCAAACAAGTCCTACTTAGCCTAGGAAAACAACCTAAGAAGTAAACAAGGTTTGAACTAAAAGGAATGATTCCTAAGGGTTAAGAATCACCCAAGGGAAATAGGTATAGGTCAAGGTATCCTACTAAGGTTAACATGCCCAATCAAAACAAATAATGTCAAACTATGCATCCAATGATCATACAAATGCAAGTTATGCACTAACTATGCAAGATGAATGTATATGATTCATAAACATGAATAAATTCATGTACAAACATTAAAGTCAGAATTGAATGACATTTATGAATGGATATGAATGTCATTGAATGAGCATACAAGCCATGGATGCCAACATTTAAGAAGATGAAGCAAGAAGAAGTGAACACAAACACCACTTAAGCTCAAACAATGAAGCATACTTGTAATGCAAGTCAAAGATGAAGATGTCAAGTGCTCATACATGTTTAATGGATGCAAGTCAGTAGCATAGGAGGTACGTGATGAGGTTAGAATACAAGGATAAACATACAAAGTTCACACACATCTCATGTTGATGCAAGTTCAAGAGTAGAAGCAAACATGTACAAGCAATGCCAAACAAGTATTCAAATGTTTATGAACTTAGGAAGTATGCAAGATGCAATTAAAAGTCATGTTATATGATTGAGAATGATTAGAAACAGAATGTGAACAAGTTTTAAATGTAAACTCAAGGTCATACACACATCAATGCAAACAAGTGATCAAAGAAGGACAAGAATCAATGCACAAGTTCATAGTACAATGCAAGTGTAAACAAGTATGTTCAATGCATATATAATGGTTAATGAATGGCCTATAATATGAGATTGATGACCTATAATGCTCATATAACATGTATCAAAGAAGTCCCAACAAGTATCATGTGAATTGGTAAAACAATGCAAGCAAAACCCTAGCACAAGTCTTCTAACAACACATATACATGGATACAATTAAGAATTCAAAAAGAACATGTTAAAAGGACAAGAAGATTGAAAGATGCAAGTATATTAAAGTGAAAACAGCAACTGAACATGTCTCAAAAGAATGGATCAAAATTCATTAAGGATCATACTCAAACATGCTTCACAAGTTCACACAAATAACACAAGAACTATGCACAAATATGACATTCAAACATCAATAAAAAATGCTCTTAAAAATCCACAAAAATATGTATGAAAGGCCTCAAGATGCCACAAAAGTATGCATCAATTCTCAGGTGCAAATTCAACTCCTAAGTACCTCAAACAATTCATCAATTCAACATGTATCATGAAGGAAACTCATATAAATGCAACTTAAAAGAAAATTCCATGAAAAATATGAAAACAACTCCAATCAAAAATGAAAAATGTCCAAAAATTAGTTAAATGGATGAGGATGCTCCAGGAATTATTTTGGAATTTTTAATGATGCACAAGTATTTTTAATAAAATGTTTTTATTCATGTATGAAAAGAAATAAAAAAAACAAAGAGAAATAGAGCAGGGGGTGCAACGAGAGTAAAACACAGTTCAAAATACGCATGGGCCTGAAGGAGGGGTGTGGATAGAGAAAAGTATCAGGCCTAATGCGTTGGAAGCCTGAGGTGCATGTGGTGAGGCTTAGTCAAAATTTTTGACTGAATAATGAGCATTGGATCAGTCAAACAAGATGATCAGACAAAGTACGGCAATCAGATGGCTCATGATCAACGCACATAATAGTTATGATGTGATGCACGCATGAGAGCACAAAATTCAAAAATATCTCAGCAAATGAAGCACGTGATGAGGAGCATCCTCTTTAATGCGCTGGCGTAATCTAGGGCGTTAGATCAAGATGCATCAACGGCTATGATTGGATCTGAGATTAGGTTAGGGTTTATGGATGGATGAAGATTCTGGTGGCCGGAGAAGACTCCGGTCGTCTTCTCCACGGAGACGCCGCCGTGGCTAGGTGGTTACATCACTAGAAATGGACGAATCCTATACCAAAATGCTCGTCTCTTCACATAGATCTCAAATCTACTCTTAGTTTCTACAAACAATGCACGAGTGAAGCAAATCGAAGCCAAACACCTTGCCCTAGGATTTCAAACTAAGCACCTGTGGTGCCTATCAACTAGCCAGAGGTTACATTGCTCCTATTGAGCTTCAAAACACACAAAAGCAAGTTTAGATCCACAAAAGGAATGCAATAAAGTTTGAGAAGGAAACCTGTGTTTGATGAAGCTTTGGACAAAAGAAAACCAGAGATGAGGTTCCTTGCTTGCTTAATCTCAAAACCAGCCAAATAAAGGCAATACAAAGCTTGTAATCGCTTGAAATTCAGTTGATGAAGATGAAGAAAATCAAAATGCAGCCTCTGTAGATTCACTCCTTTGCCTACACACACTTCATAGGTGATGATTGATGAAGGATGAAGATGAAGAATGCAGAGAGAATTGGTTGAGATGAAGCTTCGAGAGAGAGAAAAGTTTGAGAGATTTTCTGGTGAAATTTGAGAATGACTGTGAAATTCAGTTGGAGAAGGCTTTTATATGTTGAGTTAAGAGTTAACCACTGTGGTTTACAGTTCGAAGTGATGGTAGGTTAGTTGTGAGTGAGTGAAGTTGAAATGAAGGAGAAAATGGAAAATGAAATGAGAGTGAAGTGTGATGGTGGGCTCGGGTTTTAGTTTTGTTGTGTGTGGAGAACATGGAAACCTATGGTGGAGTTTAAATGAAGGGTGGAGATGGAGCATAGTACACTGCAGCTACTTGCTATACAAGTTATTTTTTTTCTTTTTTTTCTTGACTTTCCTTTTTAATGCATAAATGGTATGATGATGTAGTGCATGATTGTGTAAGGTTTGTGGTGTTTGGCCAATTATAGTAATGTAATATCATGCGCATGAGAGGTAACAACAACAATGCAATATGTTTCTTTTGGATTGGAATGAAATAACAAGAGTTTATCACTCGATACACATGCTCATGGTAATGACTTTGACGAGGAATATCTCACTGATCAATGGATGAAATGAGAAGATCTTTGGCTCTTTGGAAAGAAGAGATGAAGGAGAACAAGATAGAATTTTGATTCATTTGGGTTGGATGCCTAGAACACACTCAAAAATGTCCATGAGCATGAAAGAATACAACTGAGTTTTTCCCAACCATGGCCTGCGTGACATAGGCCCTTATGCTAGCAAAAAAATGTCTTTGCGCCAGTCTCACTTCCTCTTGCAATAACTCTTGATGCATTGATCAAATGAAAAAACTTCCAACATGAAAGTTGTAGAGGGGATGAAAATGAACAAATTTCATGTTGGGAACTTTTCCATATGAAGCCGCTAACATGGATTAATTTGCCTCTGAACATGGAAACTGCATGCACATTAAGTGTTTGATGAAATGCAGGTGTGCTGGCTCGCCCATGACTTGCCTACCTAGCCAAAATGCCTCTTTGAACCCCTAGCTTTAAAAGGTCATAACTCCTTCAATTTTGATCCAATGGAAGAGTTCTTGCTATGGTTTTGAAGATGAGAATGTGAAATTTCTTTTGGGCCTTAGGATTTTTCAAATTGGAGCTTGTATCATGGAGAAAGCTAGCCTTAAAGTTGGTGGTTCAGCTTGCCAACACTTACTAAATTTAGAAACCCTAGTTTCTATTTTTAGCAACTTTTCACATCTCTTGATTTCTTGGGAATCTCATGACATTTCTTGATCAAATCTTCATCAATGGACATATTTGAGATGAGGAACATGAATTTGACCTCAAAAAGTCAAGAGTTGACTTTTTCCTCTGCACAGTTGACTTTTACCCAATCTGATTGATTCTCCACCAATTGATCAATTGTAGATCTTCTGAAATGAACCAATGGACAATACTCCCTCCTTAGACAATTGAGAGCATATAGAAAACATTGAGATCAAGCTTTGGCTCAAAAACACACTTGCACTAACTTTTCACCAAAACCCTAATTTTGCACTGGTTAGGAGAATGTGATTCACTTGAAATTTCTTGCCAAGCTTGATCATATGATGAGGTGATGGACCAATAAGATACCTTGAGGTCCAAGGATCCTTTGTGGCTCAAGTAATGATGACATTGAGACTATCTCTCCTCTTGGTGTCTTGGATAACACACATGAACTTTTACTTGAAGCTCTGGAAAACATCTTCTTCTCTTGAGTTAACTCATATACCTTGATCCCATGCTAAGAACCAATGATATGCAAAGATGATAATGCAAGAATGAAATGAAAAATAAGCCAGTTAGAGGTTAGAAAAAGAAAGGGCAAATTTTGGGGTACTACAGCTGCCCCTATTCAATCAACTTGGTCCTGAAGGTATGATAGCAACGACTTTCAGACATTCAAGGATACACGGAGATTGAATACCAAAAGAACCCTGAAATTTGCAAACTGTGGGGACAATGAAATGGAGTATTTGCCAGCCGAAGGCGGACTACCCAACAAAATAATACGAGGACGGCCGAAAATGAACTCGAAAAAGAAGACCGACCGAAGGCGCTCTACCCAACAAAATAATACGAGGACGGCCCAAGACAAACTCGAAAAGGAAGACCGACCGAAGGCGCTATACACAACAAAATAATACGAGGACGGCCGAAGACGAACTCGAAAAGGAAGCCCGATCGAAGGCGCTCTACCCAACAGAATAATACGAGGACGGCCGAAGACGAACTCGAAAAGGAAGACCGACCGAAGGCACTCTACCCAACAAAATAAAATGAGGACGACCGAAGGTGAACTCAAAAAGGAAGACTGACTGAAGGCACTCTACCCACCAAAGTAATACGAGGACGGCCGAAGACGAACTCGAAAAGGAAGACCGGCCGAAGACGCTCTACCCAACAAAATAATACGAGGACGGCCGAAGATGAACTCGAAAAGGAAGACCGACCGAATGCGCTCTACCCAACAAATAATACGAGGATGGCCGAAGACGAACTCGAAAAAGAAGACCGACCGAAGGCACTCTACCCAACAAATAATACGAGGACGGCCGAAGACGAACTCGAACAGGAAGACCGACCGAAGGCGCTCTACCCAACAAATAATACAAGGACGGCCGAAGACGAACTCGAAAAGGAAGACCGACCGAAGCCATTCTACCTAACAAAATAATACGAGGACGGCCGGAGACGAACTCGAAAAGGAAGACCGACTAAAGGCACTCTACCCAACAAAATAAAACGAGGACGACCGAAGGCGAACTTGAAACGAAAGACCAAGCCGAATGTGGACTTCGCTGGGGATAACATGACAGCCAAGGGTAAATGCAACAATTTTACGACCCTCGAATTTATCTGGAATCAAAGTTGGGGAAAAGAGAAGTCTAAACAGATAACTCTGCAGGGGTGTACTAAAATGTACAACTATATGAAGGACGAATCCACTGGAGATCTCACTGGGGATAAAGTAAAATAGAATCTCCTGAGTCATGCCATCTCTGCTGAGGAAAAGTGTAAGTTCTTGTAATTGGCTGAAATTTTGTTAAAACAATGTTGTTGTCATGGGTGATGTTACAACATGAGCTTCTAACAGTATAGGTATGTTTTGGCTAACATTCTGGTTTGTGAAGAGTTAAAGTGCTGAAGAGTGATGTCACATGCGATGTCTTAACATCACTATACCAGAACAATAAATCATCAGACTGTAATGTGTTTAGGGCTGCACGTGTTTCTGGTGTGAATGAGATATTCTGCTAAAGAGAATCAGAGAATGCAGGCGAAGATCAAGGGAGAGATATTTTCTGTTGCAATCAGTTATGAAGATCAGTTTGTTGCGAATTTAAAGCACAAAGATATGGAAAATATTCAGAGTTAATTATTGAAGATTTAATTGAAGAAATGATTGAAGATCTATTTAGAAGTAGGATCTGTTGCAGGTTTGTTACAGAAGATCTGATATGATTTGAAGGCCCAAATCCAGTTGGGATTATATTATAAATAGATTGCTTGTAACCTAGAATAGGCACGGGTCCAAGATGTAGATCATTAGGGATTTGTCTAAGTGAACCACTCGGGTTGTGAGATGGTCACTATGTTTAACTCAGAAACATGTAGGTAATGAGTTTGGTATTGTTCTTGGAGGAAGCTTTGAAGCAACTCCAAAGGGTGTCATGAAAGGGTGTCATGAAAGAGCGTCATGGAAGGGTGTCTTCTATGGTTGTACAGTTGTTGGTAATCAAGTTGTTGATGCAGTGACGATGTAGTTGACTGCTAGACATCATTGTGATGATAGGAAGTGAGATGGAGTCTCTTACCTAGGGAGGACTTAGGTAGAAGGGTCATTGGGTAGTGATTAAATTAGGTAGATTGTTAACTGGTATGTTAAGTCTGTAATTTGATACTACTAATAGTGGACTTCCTTCCTGGCTTGGTATGTCCCCAGATGTAGGTTGTTGAATCGAACTGGGTGAACAATTCAGTGTGTTATTATTGCCTTGTTCAGCAGATTGCGATGTTGTGACATTGCACAAAGACATCACACATCTGTACCAGAATTTCAATTGGTATCAGAGCAGGCATCCTTTCTGTTTCTGGATGAGATCTTGGGAAGATACTTTCTGGTTTATGAGCAAGGAAGATAGTTATGGACTTGGTCAGTTCATAGAGATTTTTGTATGTTCCCTTGGAGTGGAGAATGGAGTTATCAGGCTTGTAGCTTTGGTGGTGAGCTGCTGTGTGGTTTGACTTATTTTCAAACCTATGATGACCTAGTGCACTTGGAGTGTCGTGTTTATGTTTTGCCTGAAGGTTGTAGAGGAGTTTTCTGGTGTATGTTCCGCTGCATATATATATCTGATGGAAAATTCCTGGTGGTTTTGTGTTAAGGCTGCAACATTCTGAAGATGTATCACATGGTGTGGTGATACGTGAGGACATCTTCAACTAGCTTGTTAGAATTGCCAAAGATACCTGTGGTTCATCCCAAGTCCACTCATAAAGGAACTATTATATGAGCTTGTTGAAAAGAGGTCTGAAGAAAGGTAGAAGCAATTTATTCTTGCCTCCAACCTTACAAGGTCAATCTCTGGGTTGTGTTAAAGGATCTTTTGGTGTGAAGAGAACTTATGTCCTACCAGCAGATTGTGCAGAATCGTGACATAACAGATGCTTGGGGGCTAAACAAATGTGTTGATCACATCTGTTTGGAACCTACTCCTGACTTGGAAGAGGAGGCATCTGGGTTGTGTGTCTAAGAAGTTTCATCAAGAAAGAAGCTGAGCTTAATATGTCAATGTCTGTAAATTAGCCTTTGGCCAATTGGAATTGGTGTCTACATTAGTTTTGTGGCTGGAAAGATCAAAAGAATAAGGTAGAGCCAAAGCAAAAGAGTATCACTATCAAATCTTTCATGCGGAAGTGAAGATCTTGATAAGTTATCTCTTAAGCTTAGTTGTGGTGACTTAAGGAGGATGGCATCAAAAGTTGAAGATTCTTGAAATATAGAGTATGCTGGTTCATGTTTAGTGTGATTGCTGATGTCGGAACTGATGTTGAAACATTATTTCAGTCTTTGCCTTCTCAGCCACAAGAAGTTTGTTATGCTCTCGGTGAAGTATCAGGTCAAGCCACTTACCCAATCTAAAGTGATAAGTGGGGTGGATTAGCGAAAGAAGGATCAATCAGTGCCTCAAGTCTGCAAAAAAAGGATGTCAGACAACAGTTGAATATTTTTCTGCTTTGGATAGTGGTGTGTTTTCAACTGATGACATTATACATTGACGGGAGACTATGTATTTGTCTGAGGTTAAAGTGCAGGTCTGCAGAAGGTTTGAGAATTTACTTTATGTGACTGTGTTGAAATTATTTTCAAGGGTTAAGCATCCTGGAATTGAATCAACTGGTGGAGTTGATTGGTGACTATGGAGTATTATCCATATTGTCTGGGGTAAGAGGCAGATAGATTCTGGAATGTTGATGACATCCAACATATCTAAGTCAGACAGTGGCTGAGGCTGTAAGATATGAAGTTATCACATCTTGATGGTTACAGCATGGTCCAGTTGGTAGAGCATACCAAGAATCATGGTGATGATGTCTTGGAGGGTGGCAGATGTTCTAACGTGTGTTGGGACATTATCTGGTTGGATATCCTTGGTGAAGGATGATTATGCTCTGGTTCAGAAGCGTGGTTCCTACGTTATGCCTAAGGAGCGTCTACCTAGTCATACGGGAGGATGATGAAGTAGAAGGTCTACCTTGGATGGAAAATGTAGTTAAGGTATTGATTGGAAGTCTGAAGATGAATGCCTTTGGAGAAAGGGACAATGGTACCAAAATGCATGTGCTCAGCAAGTGTGCTCAAATGTTCATCTTCATCTAGAGCATTAGTTAACCATGACAGGGGGAGTTCTTGTCTATGATCAAGATTGTGAAGATTGGTTGAATCCTGTGAGGAGTGAGCCCTTGAAGACATAAAGATACAAAGAAGCACAGGTTACCCTTGATAGGGGGAGATTATTAAAAGTTTGTGCAGCTGGACGTGTGACGAATATGTCTGCAGTTTTTGGAGGTTGCATACATAAGGAGTTAGTGTCTTGTGCATTTGTGTTCCTTATTGCTTTTGTTTAGAATAGATGGAACAGAATTAAAACAGAAGTTTATTGCTTTTTGGAAGCTTACAAGATCAGTAAAAACAACAAGCAAAGAGTCTAAAGATTATCCCAACCCCCTGAATCAAGAAATGTCTTCCAATCTTCATCCCATTCATCATCAGATGCTTGAAGCTTCACTTGGTTTTTCTTGATAGTCTTCATCCTTGTTTCTGATGTCTTGCGTGTTCTTGTTGCTCCTGAAGATGCTCCAGCTGTGGACAGTGTTGTGTCCTTCAACTTCTGAGGATCTGGCTTCTTGTCCTCCTGCATGTGTCTCTTTGCTGCATTTTTGTTAGACTGACTCATGATTCCTTCCTTGGTGTGCTGATAGGAGCAAGGAGGTTTTTTATCTATAATGGATAAAATGTCATTGTTTGTATCGCCTGACCAGTCAGAGTATGGGAATCTGTTTTTCTTGGGAACCTGTTTTTCTTGGCACATTGGTTACCAGAATTTAGTGTTTGGTGCCTGGGTAGAAGTGGTCCTAGTAGGATGAGGCTAGGTCTTGTCTAGTTGTTTGATGTTATTCCTTTGCTTCTGGTATAACTGCTGGTACTGGTTAAGTGGGGTGGTCTTTTGTCTCGTGCTGATGTCCTACATGTTGTTACAACATTATGGTTGGGTATGTACCATACTTATGAAGTTTGAAGAAGCAGCATTATCGTCTGAAGTGGCAGTTCTGACATAGTGTGGATTAGAATGGGCAGATTCTAATCTTGATGGTAAGTAGTTCAGGAAATACATGGCTACTTTCATGATGAAGATTTCATTAGGAGCTGGTGAATGTAAGGACAGAAGGGTGTTTATCTTGTGTGAGAAATTTCCAATCAAATGGGCCTTTGTTTATTGGACGTGGCAGACCATGTATCTAAAATCCCCATGAGGAATGTGGCATTATTGGTTGTATATCATAAGAGGCGTTGAAGGTAAGGCTGTTAACTATAGCCTATTGCAGCATGTGTGCTGGTCAAGCTTGTGCAGTGTAATGATGGGACCTATCATAGCTGTGTGAAGATAGTGCCTATGCAGGGGAGGTCTGAAAAGCAAAAGTGGTGTACATGGGTGATTTTATTGTTCCCTGATGGGTTGAAGGGATCTAGCAGAGGTTGTGAGAAGTCGTCTCAATACCCATTAGATAAGAAGATGTATTTGTAGAGTCTTGGGTTAATGAGCCAGCAGACAATGTCTGATGAGATGTCAGAACATGATATAGGCCATGTTTTTCTTGAGCCAAACAGGGAAGTATTTTGGACGGTGGTGTTAGGATAATGTGAAACACGTGGCTTCGACTATGCATGGAGCGTTATTGGCCTAATTTATGGTAAGATTCAGTTGTGAAATATTTAAGGCAGTCAAGGCAGTTTTTGGAAGGTAGGCATTGAATTTGAATGCAGTTTTTGATACCTAAAATAGCGTTTGTTTGACCAAGAACATTGACATATTCAAGGCTCGTTATTTTCTAAGTTACTGGTCAGCTATTTATAGGGGTTATTATGTTCTCCCTCAGCTAGTGACTGTTCTTGTCTCATAAGTCTTATGCCGTTTATTCGCGTTTGGATGAGCACTTCCTGGGTCTGGTTCTGTGAGGGGTTCCTTTGCCAATTTGTGGCTAAAAAGGGGGAGAAAGGAAAGGATCTGGCTAAGTGGTGTGTGCAGATGTTATGCCTGGAGTCTGCAGTTTCTGATGCTGCAGAAGAGGATGGTACATCCTTTTATTGGTGTTGAGTCTTTGTGACTTGTGTCCTGAGTTATGAACACAGTTGTGACTTGTGTTCTGAGTTACCTGGGTTGGCAGAATGGCACTTCTTAAGTTTCTTCTTATGCCACGGATTAAACCCAGTGTCTGATCAATGAAGGTGTGCAGAATTATCTCATGCCACCATTGGTCTTTGATGAATAGACAAACATTTCTTTTCTGGAGGAGTCTTCTACAATTGGTCTGGGTCTGACCTGGAAGGAAAAAGAAATGTGTTGTATTTGAGGGGGAGTGTTGGATATCTTCTTCCTCATGTGCACCTCCTGATGTGCTGC
Source organism: Lathyrus tuberosus (assembly GCA_022829125.1). Taxonomy (NCBI): domain Eukaryota; kingdom Viridiplantae; phylum Streptophyta; class Magnoliopsida; order Fabales; family Fabaceae; genus Lathyrus; species Lathyrus tuberosus. The sequence continues at coordinate 5,071,663 of JALAZF010000305.1, forward strand.
CTGGGCTTGCTGTTATATGGTGATGTGATGTCCTAACATCATTCAAAATTAGCCAAGAAGATGATTCTCCATGGATGCAATACACAGTAGATACTGGAGTTTATTGTTAAGATCAGATGACATTTAACAGTAGTGTAAGGTTGTAATTACTGCTTTAATCTGAGTTGTAATGTTTATATATATATATATATATATATATATATATATGTTTTAGCCAAAATTAGCCAAAGGGGGAGATTGTAAGTTCTTGTAATTGGCTGAAATTTTGTTAAAACAATGTTGTTGTCGTGGGTGATGTTACAACATGAGCTTCTAACAATATAGGTATGTTTTGGCTAACATTCTGGTTTGTGAAGAGTTAAAGTGCTGAAGAGTGATGTCACATGCGATGTCTTAACATCACTATACCAGAACAATAAATCATCAGATTGTAATGTCTTTAGGGCTCCACGTGTTTCTGGTGTGAATGAGATATTCTGCTAAAGAGAATCAGAGAATGCAGGCGAAGATCAAGGGAGAGATATTTTCTGTTGCAATCAGTTATGAAGATCAGTTTATTGCAAATTTAAAGCACAAAGATATAGAAAATATTCAGAGTTAATTATTGAATATTTAATTGAAGAAATGATTGAAGATCTATTTAGAAGCAGGATCTGTTGCAGATTTGTTACAGAAGACCTGATATGATTTGAAGGCCCAAATCCAGTTGGGATTATATTATAAATAGATTGCTTGTAACCTAGAATAGGCACGGATCCAAGATGTAGATCATTAGGGCTTTGTCTAAGTGAACCACTCGGGTTGTGAGATGGTCACTGTGTTTAACTCAGAAACCTGTAGGTAATGAGTTTGGTATTGTTCTTGGAGGAAGCTTTGAAGCAACTCCAAAGGGTGTCATGAAAGGGTGTCATGAAAGAGCGTCATGGAAGGGTGTCTTCTATGGTTGTACAGTTGTTGGTAATCAAGCTGTTGATGCAGTGACGGTGTAGTTGACTGTTAGACATCATTGTGATGATAGGAAGTGAGATGGAGTCTCTTACCTAGGGAGGACTTAGGTAGAAGGGTCATTGGGTAGTGATTAAATTAGGTAGATTGTCAACTGGTTTGTTGAGTCTGTAATTTGATACTACTAATAGTGGACTTCCTTCCTGGCTTGGTATGCCCCCAGATGTAGGTTGTTGAACCGAACTGGGTGAACAATTCAGTGTGTTATTATTGCCTTGTTCAGCAGATTGCGATGTTGTGACATTGCACAAAGACATCACACATCTGTACCAGAATTTCAAAAAGAACTGACAAAGAAAGTATCAAACTTGGCTTATGCTTTAAATGCACATGTTTGAATTTTTCTATGGCGTAATGCTCCATATAAAATGGAAATGCTACGTGTTTGGGAGGATGCCATGCAAACGATGCTTATGCAATGCAAAAAGAAACGCTCCAGCAAAATAAATGCTGAAAATGAAGGCAGCTCCACCGGGGATGACAAAATAAATTGTCCTCTGAGTCCAAGAACTCTGCTGAGAAGGATCACATTGAACAACTCCTTTGATCACAACTTCTGCTGGAGATGAAATCCAAAAGAAAATCCACTCTGCTGGGGATCATATATAACTCTTTGTAAAAGGAAACCAAGACCTGAACCGGAAGAGTGCCAAATATCACTTGGACTTAAAACCTGCTGGGGATGTCAACCATCACTGATCAAACCTACTGTAAAGACTACCACCAAACTCTGCTTGGGGAGACACATCACAAGTACTAGACCTGCTGGGGACACCATTGAACTGAACCCGCTGCTGGGGAAATGACTTCGTCCTTATCCTGCTGTTGCAGGTGACAACACGTTTCCTGAACTAGCAGAGGGGAGTAGACACCAATACTCTACGGGGAAGACAACATCTTTGTCTCAGGAATACATTCCATAAATCTCATGTGGTAACAAAACAACCTCCGTCCTAAAGCAATCCACTTTAAATGCTAGCTAGGGAACAATATTTTGTACTCTGACTGGGGAGAGTGACAGTCTGATAAGGATGATGAAACCTCAATGCTAGGGAGAATAACTCTGCTGGGGAGAATAGTTAACGAAACCTGTCAGGGATATCATTGAGCTTAACCTGCTGTTGGAGGAAAGATTTTACCCTGCTGGGGATTAGAGCATGTCATTGCTGACAGAATTACACTTCCTGACCTGCTGAGGAAAGTGAGTACCAGGCTCTGTGGGGAAAATAAAGTCTTTACCAGAGACATCCAGCATATCTTCTGCTGGAGATACAACAATATCCACCTTGGAGCAATCCACTTCTGACTGCTTGCTGGGTAATAATAATCCAACCATGAATTCCGTTGGGGAAAACAATCCTCTGTACTCTTGTTGGGGAGAATAAGTTCTGCTGAGGATGCTGTACTTTCAGTGCTGGGGAGAGAAACTCTATTGCGGAAAATAATTTTGCTACCCTGCAGAGATACAGTAAACTGAACCATTTATATGTTCATAGACTCTGCTCGAGAATCCAACCAAACCTCCGCTCTGTAGTAAACATTTACTGAAAATGCCCCATGGCTTTGCTGAAGAGAAATACCAATGGCAATTGACCTCTAACCTGTTGAGGAAGGCTAACCACCACCCACAAATCTGTTTGGGGAACGACTATTGACGATATCTGCTCTGCTAGGGGACGACATTCTACCCTTACTCCGTTGGGGAGACGCAAACCACTTCATCGCAAGTTTGAGAAACATCAGCCCAACACACTTGACTTGTATGGGGGGAATAAAAATTCGTGTTGACAAGCACTAAACCTCACCAACCCGGCCGGGGGAGAGCAAACTTCTGAATTCTGGTTGGGGGGAATAGTCATCATTTTCATAATGCTCTGCCATGGATGATAGCACTTCACCTATCTTTGCTAAGGGCGGATGGCAATTCAAATGCCTCGCTGGAAAAAGATACCTTTTGGCGCCTTGCTGAGGAAGAGAAATTCCATACTGGGAGCTACTTTGGCGATTCATGCTCCTGTTAAACTGTGTGCTGATTCTCACAAGTGACCAGCGGCCCTTTGATCTCCACTTACCCCTAGACTACAGGGTCTAACGAAAGAAATCGTCTCAAGAGGATTTTACAGAAAACCTGGCTCTCACATGCCCCAAGGTCTTCAAACTATTAGAGATGTATCAGATCTCGGCCTAACTGCCCCAGACTTCATAATCCATGAAGTAATTTGCCTCGAAAGGGTTTGCAATGACCTGAAATACTCTGCCCCAGTATTCTGAATTTTGAAGAGGTGTTTTCAATTAACCGTCTTCTGGAGTGGACAATTTCTCACGCTCTAGAAGTGGCATACCCCAAGTCTTGAAGAAACTTTGCCCCTGATTGATCTTACAGAAATTTGTCAAATCGACCTGATTTCCCCATATTAAACGCTTATGGAGAGATTTATCGAATCTCGACATAATTGCCCCAGTTTGGCTGAACTTTGAAGAAATTTTCTCAACATGGCCGCCTGTGATTGATTGAACTCTGAAAAGACTTTCTCGACCTGAATGCCCCAGCTTGGCTATGTCTTAACACAACTTGCTAGGAAAACTCCTGCTCAACATGGTCTCTCAGCACCATGACCTTTGATATGACTGTCTTCCAGGGTCTTCAAGCACTTCAACTTGGCAGGATCAAGCTTCTCAACTGATGTTCATCATGTAAGCTTCTTTGATGTCAAACAAATGCAAGCAGAAATTTTTTATTATGAGAATGACAATTCTGATGCAAAACTCGTGTTAACCTTGAAGTTTTATTGAAAATGCGTCGCCAAGCCTTGTGAACGAATCACTGGCTGGAATGCGACATTGATTTTTGAATGGAAAACAATACGCACATGCAATACCAACAAAAATCTTATTAGCATAACTCATAGGAGTCAGGAATGTTGTCTCGACGTAGCACGCTTTCGGAATAAACCCTGCTTCAATTAGGACTTTTAAGGGTCACGGTTTTAAGAAAAAAAAGGATATAAGGCTCAAAGTTTTGTTTGTACCCACCCACTCTTCGTGATGTTCTCCAGTCCTACGTTCAGCTAATCTGACACAAGCGCTCATCTCTCAAAAGGTTTTATGATCTTTAAGGAACCCATGCAACTGATGGTTTGACACCTAATGAGGTTTTGGAGTGACAGTCACCCCTTTTTGTCTTTTGTTCGTAGTCACACGACTTTGTTCTTGCTCGAGGATTTTCTTTTGTAATCCTTTTGCTTTTCGCTTTTTCGTTCTTTTGTTTTTTCGTTTCCCTGATTTTTGCCTGGACTGATTCTTTTTTAATCTTTCGATTTTGAAGTCCAGTGGGATGCCCTAACTTTTTCCTAAGTCGTTTGTTTTCAAGTTTCGACTTAGTGGGCTTTTTTCTTTTTCTTTTGATTCTCTTTTTTTTTTTGACAAAATCGTGTGACACTGGTTTGTCTGACTTGTTTGAAAGGGTTATGACTACTTCACTCTTTGTGGTGAGGGATAACCATTGTGGTCTCACTCCCCTTGACCTCCTGATATGTGAGGAAAGAAAGGTAATGGATCCTCAGATGCACACTCCTTTTGAAATTTTAACGCTCGGTCAAATTAACTGACGCCTACCCTGCCCCTGGGTTAGACGTGAGGGTTTTTTTCGAATGAAAAGAAACTCCTACTTCGAGGCTCAACAAGGTTGACAAGGGTTTATCTCCCTTATATCTCAGGTGTTTGGGGATTTGAAACAATGCCTGTACATTATCAACTGGGTTTTATCCAAAAGCACACAACCAGAGATTTTGCGTTTTTCACTTCATCATCCTCCCTCAAGAATTTAAGGCAAGAAAGTTGTATTGCAGTGCATATAAACATGATATGAGTGAACACAAATGGTTTACTTCAAGAAAAACATACTTATTGTATTATGATTGTCATTCAAAAACAAACAAGTTTTTACATGCAGACATTTTTTAAACAAACAAATGAAAAATTACACATGAAAATTCATTAAAGAAGCCGAAGATTGCCATTATTGAGGAGGCTTGGCTCCGACTGAACTGACTTCTTCTGATAATATCCTTGCAGTCCCAAGTGCTCACTTGGGAAGCTTCAGTTGAAATGCATACCATCTGTAGTGAAAGTAATGATCCCTGCATCAATCAGATCTTACACTTTGTGTGGGAGCGCCTTACAATCCTCAGTTGAATGCCCCCGTGCCCCAGGATGGTATCCACATCGAGCATTGGCATTAAACCCTGGTGGATATGAAGGAATGATCGGATATGGTTTCCTTGGCACACTCAACCCTCTTCTAACCAACTCTGGCAATATCTGACCATACAACTTCGGTAGTACAGCAAACTGTCTGTTTCTTGGCTTTCGTCGACCCGCTTGGGAACTATTCTGCTGTTGATTCTGATTTGCGTATTCCTCTGGCTCAGGCGCTTTTCCCCTCAGACTTAATCGAGGAGTAGACAGCAGTTGCAGACGTGGGGATTCTAAGACCAAGGACTACAAGAAATGCTCCTGACTTGATGTAGCTTTTGGAGAGACAACAGGGAAATCCACTTCTTTTTCAGTAGTAGGAGTAAGACCACCATGAAAGCTTACGCCGCCCGGCGTGAATTCAATTTCCCTTGAATCGATCAGATCCTGGACAGCATGCTGAAAGGCCTTACAATTATCCACATTATGCCCCGGCGCACCAGAGTGGAAGTCACAATGAGCTCTTGCATCATAACCCGATCGGGGAGTACTAGTAAGAGGAGCCAGAGTTCTTTTCTGTACCAATTGCAACTAAAAGAGATGCTGTAATAGCTGAGAATATGGCACTGGTGGAGTCTCAAAGTGCCGGTTCATCTTTGGTCTATCCTGATACCGATGAGGAGCACTACCCTGTTGCGGAGATACAGCCGGGATGGTCACAGTGGCAATCTGCTCACTCTTTGGGAGGGATCCCTTAAACAATGGAGGAGAGACAATTCCAGCCGCAGCTTTAGGCATGGGAGTATTATCTTTGTTTAGCACACCTCTCACGACCTCCATAACCAGGCTCATCTGTGTCTTCAATTGATTGACCTCTTCCTTCAGCATTCTCTGGTCTTGAATCAACGTTTGCATGCTCCCCATAAATTGCCCCATTTGGCTTTGTACTTCCTTTAATTCCGCTTGAATTTGCTCCATGATCAACTTCTGAATGGCTTGAAAAGTTAAGTCTAAAATTATGAAGAATACCAGATCAGGACAAGAATAACCAGCCTCGAACACCTGTTATGCAAATGAGTATGGAAATGCAATGCAAATGCCATGTTTGAATATTTCCAAGGAATCATTCTGCTTTGATTCAAGTTTTTTTTTCACATACAAACCACAAGAAATAGACGGAAATGCTTAACAGCGAGTCTCAAAGTTAATATCCTTGGAAATACAAGAACATGTATGCAAAAATGATGATGCAAATGCAACAGACATGGGATCAAGGTATCCACAATGCTCAATACTGTTGTGCTGCTGAATGGATAAGTTTAAAGGTCTGCTCTGAAAAGAATACCGGAATACCAGAATATCCGAATAACCAGAATACCAGAATAACCAGAATACCAGGCCGATAAGTTCACACTGATAAGAAAACCAGAATACCAGGTAGGATGAAAGTCAAGGTTACCTGTAAACACCCGTCCATCTCACATGTGGGTACTAGAAAACCGAGGATCCTCAATATCACGGGCTCTCAGGTCGAGAAATGATGATACGTTCACCATTTCTGGTTTGGCATCATCATCAATCGAGGAGGCCTCAACTGATTCCCCTAAAAAAGGTCATCATATATAAGTTTCCAGCTTCAGGTCCTCGGATCAAGAAGTATAATGGGTTTGCCATTTCTGGTCTGCCATTACTACCTCTTGGGAGGAGTGCCTCGACTGAGTCCTCGGGGAATGGTCGCCAGAGTCGACAGTTTTCTAGGTTACATTCCATCGTCTTCCCCAATGCGCAGGATAGAATATTACCAAAGAAAACCTCATCTGGATGTGGAGTTTTCATGTATACTATGTCTGGCCAAATGCCACACAAGTCACACTACTTTCCACGCTAGTCTTAGGTGTATGCTCAAGCCTGGGTATTGGGCTTTTCTCTCATGAATTCAACCTACCCAACAGAACAACAACAGCAAAACAGTATGATAACAATAATCACAAATGCAATAAAATGCAGTAAAATAATAATACAGTAATATACAACAAAATAAAGCACAACAGTAAACACCTAATGAAAATAAATAGACAAGCGCTAGGATTGACTCGCATAGGAGATGGACCAGCAAGAGGTCAACCTGTCCCCAGCAGAGTCGCCAGCTGTTGCTCCTGGGATTTTCATCCAAGTACAAACGCGAAAGTGGTGCGAAAACAGAGTCGCCAGCAATGTTTATTTATCCCAAGAGAGGGAAAGGAAACACTGCGTAAACCTGAGGGAAGGAAAAAGGCATGGTCATCATGACCAAGAGAAACGGGTAAGGGAGTCGGTTACGCGAGTGGAAGGTATTAGCACCCCCACGCGTCCATCGTACTCGATGGGATCCACGCTTGTTGTCTAATCAAAGGGTGAGTTATCTAAAGCCTACTTCTCAATGGAAACGGAACGGGGACAAGAAAAGAAAAAGTGACTTGGTAGGACATCGCCGTCTTATGCCTACGTATTCCCTCGTGCAATGGGAAAGTCAGAGTCAACGTAGTTCGGAACACTACGGGGGGAGGTTGCTCGCCAAGACATCACAGTCTTGTGCCTACGTATCCTCAATCTAACCAGAGAGAGGAAATCAGAGCAGTCGTAGTTCGACCTAACGAGGTCGGTGTTTTTTACGAGCGACATTAAATTCGCATCCGGCAGTTAGGGTCGATGCCTATTTGTGACGAGACGAAAGTAACGTGCCCTTTTCTGAAAATGATTGAAACTTAACAATCCCGAATGATAAAAAGGTTCTAAATTTGTTTTTGTTTTTTAGACAGAAGTGGATTGAAGTTAGTTCATACCTTGCATTGCACCGAAGTCTATGACATAAGAACGAATGCTTAGCAAATCGTTCCAAGATGGAACATCCACCAAACACTCTAGAAAAATGAGAGGAAACCCCTCATTCCTCATTTCCCACATACAAGGCTTATGGGCAATACACGTTATCTTTATAAAGTGTTTTAGAATTGTTATGAGATGAGAAGAGAAGACTCAAGTCGAAAAGAAAACACTAAGGGGAATTATATCCTAATGTTGTCATGCAAAGGTGGCCCTATAGTTGAATGAAGAAAAGAATCTACCTAAAGGACAAGTAGGGATTGCACTACCTAATGCTTATCTTACCTTACCATAATCCAAAATTAAGGTTAAGCTAAGATCCCAAAGGGGTGTGAGAGAGTTGTTCACACAAGCAATATATCATGTAATCCACACACTAAAGAGAAAGGGAAGTAAAAGAAATGAGAGATGAAAGGAAGAATGAGCATGGATAAGCATCCACATACTCATGTGTCTTACCTCTGCCCCTACATAAAAGGTTAGCACAAAATAAACACAAGTATTGAATACAAGTGGTAGAAAGAAGGCAAACAAGTCCTACTTAGCCTAAGAAAACAACCTAAGAAGTAAACAAGGTTTGAACTAAAAGGAATGAGTCCTAAGGGTTAAGAATCACCCAAGGGCAGTAGGTATAGGTCAAGGTATCCTACTAAGGTTACCATGCCCAATGAAAACAAATAATGTCAAACTATGCATCAAATGATCATACAAATGCAAGTTATGCACTAACTATGCAAGATGAATGTATATGATTCATGATCATGAATAAATGCTTGTACAAACATTAAAGTCAGAATTGAATGACATTTATGAATGGCTATGAATGGCATTGATTGAGCATACAAGCCATGGATGCAAACATATAAGAAGATGAAGCAACAAGAAGTGAACACAAACACCACTTAAGCTCAAACAATGAAGCATACTTGTAATGCAAGTCAAAGATGAAGATGTCAAGTGCTCATACATGTTTAATGGATGCAAGTCAGTAGCATAGGAGGTACATGATGAGGTTAAAATGCAAGGATAAACATACAAAGTTCACACACATCTCATGTTGATGCAAGTTCAAGAGTAGAAGCAAACATGTAAAGGTAATGCCAAACAAGTATTCAAATGTTTATGAACTTAGGAAGTATGCAAGATGCAATTAGAAGTCATGTTATATGATTGAGAATGATTAGAAACAAAATGTGAACAAGTTTTAAATGTAAACTCAAGGTCATACACACATCAATGCAAATAAGTGATCAAAGAAGGACAAGAATCAATGCACAAGTTCATAGTACAATGCAAGTGTAAACAAGTATGTTCAATGCATATATAATGGTTAATGAATGACCTATAATATGAGATTGATGACCTATAATGCTCATATAACATGTATCAAAGAAGTCCCAACAAGTATCATGTGAATTGGTAAAGCAATGCAAGCAAAACCCTAGCACGAGTCTTCTAACAACACATATACATGGATACAATTAAGAATTCAAAAAGAACATGTTAAAAGGACAAGAAGATTGAAAGATGCAAGTATATTAAAGTGAAAACAGCAACTGAACATGTCTCAAAATAATGGATCAAAATTAATTAAGGATCATACTCAAACATGCTTCACAAGTTCACACAAATAACACAAGAACTATGCACAAATATGACATTCAAACATCAATAAAAAATGCTCTTAAAAATCTACAAAAATATGCATGAAAGGCCTCAAGATGACACAAAAGCATGTATCAATTCTCAGGTGCAAATTCAACTCATAAGTACCTCAAACAATTCATCAATTCAACATGTATCATGAAGGAAACTCATATAAATGCAACTTAAAAGAAAATTCCATGAAAAATATGAAAACAACTCCAATCAAAAAATTAAAAATGTCCAAAAATTAGTTAAATGGATGAGGATGCTCCAGGAATTATTTTGGAATTTTTAAGGATGCACAAGTATTTTTAATAAAATGTTTTTATTCATGTATGAAAAAAATAAAAACATTTGGTATACCCCTGCAGAGTTTATTTGTCTGTCAGGATCGTTGGTTTGTGGGTTTCTTTCATTTTCACCCCTTCGTACAGGTGGTCTTGTGGGTTATCCCCTCAAAGTTGTTTGCCTTAGACACTCGCCCGTCTTCTTTTTCATTGCCTCAATACTTCGTCCGTATTGATTTTTAAACACTCGTCTGTGTTCTTTCGACACTCGTTCGTGTTCTTTTGACATTCGTCCGTGTCCTTTTTCATTTCCTCAATACTTCGTCCGTATTGATTCTAAACACTCACCCGTGTTCCTTCAACACCCGTCCGTGTTCGGTTTAACATTTCAATCCCCAGTAAAGTTGCCATTTGAACCTTTAGTTTCAATACCCGTCCGTATTGACCTTTGACACCCGTCCGTGTCCTTTCAGCACTCGTCCGTGTTTGAACTTTTTATTTCAATACTCGTCCATATTGACCTTTGACACCCGTCCGTGTCCTTTCAGCACTCGTCCGTGTTTGAAATTTTAGCCAATACTCGTCCGTGTTGACCTTTGACACCCGTCCGTGTCCTTTCAGTACCCGTCTGTATTGACCTTAGACACTCGTCCGTGTCTTTTCAGCACCCGTCCGTGTTTGAACCTTTAGTTTCAATACCCGTCCGTGTTTGAACTTTTAGCCAATACCCGTCTGTATTGACCTTTGACACTCGCCCGTGTCCTTTCAGCACCTTTCCGTGTTTGAACTTTAGTTTCAATACCCATCCGTATTGACCTTTGACACCCGTCCGTGTTCTTTTAGTACCCATCCGTGTTTGAACCTTTTGTTTCAATACCCATCCGTATTGACCTTTGACGCCCGTCCGTGTCCTTTCAGCACCCGTCCGTGTTTGAACCTTTATTTCAATACCCGTCCGTATTGACCTTTGACACCCGCCCGTGTCCTTTCAGCACCTGTCCGTGTTTGAACCTTTTATTTCAATACCCGTCTGTATTGACCTTAGCCACCCGTCCGTGTCCTTTCAGAACCCGTCCGTGTTTGAACCTTTGTTTCAATACCCATCCGTATTGACCTAAGACACCCGTCTGTGTCCTTTAAGCACCCGTCCGTGTTTGAGCTTTTGTTTCAATACCCGTCCGTATTGACCTTAGACACCCGTCCGTGTTCTTTCAGCACCCGTCCGTGTCTGAACTTTTTATAGCCAATACCCATCCGTATTTAGAGCTGTCAAAAAAGCCCTATTTGACAAAGCCCCAATAATTAGCCCCCTACTTGGCCCCTATTTTTTAGGCCCCCTATTAAATGAATATTTTTTGGGGCCGTTATTTTTAAGTCCACTCATATTTTTGTTTTATACGGGGCCTAAGTGAGGGGCTCAAAATCTAATTTGTTTGGAAAAAATTAGTTTTTTTTTAAATAAAAAAGGTTGATTTTTTTCGAAAAAAAAAGTAGTTTTTTTTCGAAGATAAAAAAAACTTATTTTTTCCAAAAATAAAAAAAAAAACCGATTTTTTCCGAAAATACAAAAAAAAACCGATTTTTTCCGAAAATGAAAAAAATCAATTTTTTCCGATAATGAAAAAAATCGATTTTTACCAAATATAAAAAAAAAATCGATTTTTTTCGAAAATAAAAAAAAAACTGATTTTTTCCGGACCGTATTGAAGTTAGACACCCGTCCGTGTTCTTTCAGCACCCGTCCGTGTTTGAATCCTTCAACACCCGTCCGTGTTTGAATCCTTTTGGCACTCGACCGTGTTTATCCCCAGCTAAGTCGCCAGCTGTAGCTCCCGGGATTTTCATCCAAGTACAAACGCGAAAGTGGCGCGGAAACAGAGTCGCCAACAATGTGTATTGATCCCAAGAGAGGGAAAGGAAACTGTCGCTCCCGAGGATTTTCATCCAGGCACAAACAAGAAAGTGGCGCGGAAACAGAGTCGCCAACAATGTGTATTTATCTCGAGAGGGGGAAAGGAAACACTGCGTAAACCTGAGGGAAAGGAAGAGCATGGTCTCGCGACCAAGAGAAACGGGTAAGGGAGTCGGTTACGCGAGGGGAAGGTATTAGCACCCCCACACGTCCATCGTACCCGATGGGATCCACGCTTGTTGCCTCTATCAAAGGGTGTCGTCATCTGGAGCTCCACTGCTACTGGAAAAGAGAAGGAACGGGAACGGAAAAGAACGAAGAAACGAAGAAGAAGAGAAAAAAGAAGTGACTCGATAGGACATCTCTCGTCCTATGCCTACGTATTCCCTCGTGCAATGGGAAAGTCAGAGTCAATGTAGTTCGGACACGAACTAAGGGGGAGGTTGCTCGCCAAGACATCGACGTCTTGTGCCTACGTATCCTCAATCGGACTAAAGAGAGGAAATCAGAGCAGTCGTAGTTCGACCTAACGAGGTCGGTTAGTGTTTTTTATGAGCGACATTAGATTCGCGTCCGACAGTTAGGGTCGATGCCTGTTTGCGACGAGACGGAAAATAACGTGCCCTTCCTGAAAAAGGTTTGAGATTAACGATCCCGAAGGATGAAAAATGTTTGAGTTTGTTTTTTGTGTTTTTTAGACAGAAGTGGATTGAAGTTAGTTCGTAACTTACATTGCACTAAAGTCTGCCATGCGGGAACGAGTGAATCGCATGGTCGTCCCCAAATGGGACGTATGCTAAACACTCTAGAAAGCATGCAAAAGATGGCCCTATAGTTGAGGTTGAAAGGGAAACGTCTACCTAAGTTAGCATACAAAGGGAATCCTAACGCTAATCCTACTCCAAGCTTAATCGGAAATTAAGTTGGACTAGGTAGCTCTAAGGGAGTGAATCCAAGACTTAAACAAGTCTTGAGATTCAAGGGAAGAAAAAGAGTGAAAGAGGCGAAGGAGGAAAAGAAGCGAAAAAACAAAAACAGTAGCTGCCACAGCGTACCTGCACCAATACAGCAGTAAAAAGCAGCACACAAGCAAGACAGCTTATAACAGCACACAATTCAGCACAAGAAAGGGTGCAAAAGGCAGCAAGCAGCAAGTGTAAACAATAGACAGCACATGCACAAATTTAGAACAACAGCTGTAAAAAATAAGGCAGCATACATCCAAACAAGAAATGATTGCAAATGAACATGCATAGCAAGGCAAACCAAGCATAGAGGTTGCAAACATCAAGGATGAACAAACATAACAATGTTAACAACTCAAGAACAAGTATACTCAACAACATTGCACAATTTAAACATTGAGCAAAACAATCTTGCGCAAGCAAACATGGAGACAAACAACAATCATGCATCATATGTCCAGCAAGTTGAATCATCAATCAGGAATTAAAATGTTCCAAATGTGTGTGCAACGTGTTCATCGCATCAAGAATGCAACAACGCAAACATGTTCATAAACGAATGAAAACCACAAAATCGCGTGTCGAAAAATTGTGTTCATGAAATAGTGTGAGGTGCAACAGCTCAAGAATGATCCATAAATCATCGTCATATCAATCCATAAAGTTTATACATGAAAAGGATCTCAAACAACCAAGAAAATGCAAGAAAATCAAGTTCTGCTTCAGTGGTAACCGGTTACAGCATAACTGCTAACCGATTACATAGTTCAAAATTGCTCCAATTGCGCTGAAAATGAACAGTGTAACCGGCTATAGCATAACTGCTAACCGGTTACTCTGTGTCAGTGGTGAAAAAAAAAACAGTTTCAAAAGTACTTTTCAGCAGCAAATCACTTATGTAATCATGTCCTATGATCATGTAATCAACAATGCACGAAAATTAAGTTCAAACATAATATTCAAACATCATTTAGGTCCAGTAATCATCAACATCCACAATCAAAATCAAACAAAATGCTCAAAACACAACAAAAATCATGGATCTACATTGTATAAGTTGCAATTAAGCTAAAATGAGTGTGGATCTGAGATTAACCAACCTACAAAGCTGAGATTTGCTTTGGTGAGTGTTGTAAACAGAATTTGATGAATCCAAGTAGAGAAAATCAAGATCCACAAGCTCCTTGCACTCAAAAGTTGAAGATCCAAGCAATAAGCAACAAAAACTCCAAAATCACTTTCAATAATCACTTCTGAAATTCCAGATCTAGATCCAAACGAAAATCACCAATGAAATGCAGCAATGAAGTGGTAATGAGTGGCTTTAGCTCAAGAATTAACAAGTTCCAATGAAGAACTTGTTAATCTCTATGGAAGAGCTTTGAGTGTGGTTGAAAATGGAAGTTGAGAGTGAAAATGTGAGAGAGAGAAGAGAATTCTGAAAATTGAGAGTGAAAAAATGATCTAGGTTGGAGAGGTTTGGAATGAATTGGTTTAAATAACCCCTAGGTTAGGAGTTAAGTTTGGGTTTGGAGTGAGGTTAAGTGGGTGGAAATTGGGGTGAAAAATGGATTAGGAAAAGAAAATGAGGAATTTGAGTAGAAGAATGATCGAGAGAATTTGAATTTTTGATGGAAAATGATGAAATTAGATCAATTCTAGATCCTTCCCACACATGCACAAGCCAAGCACATGATCACTAATGATGCAAACTTAATTTTGAAACTGCGCCCATGGTAACCGGTTAGAGCATAACTGCTAACCGATTACACAGTTCAAAAATAGCCAAAATATGCTGAAAAACAATAGGGTAACCGGTTAGCAGATATGCTGTAACCGGTTACACAGTTCAAAATTTGAATTTTAGCGCCTTTTGGAGGGAAACTTGGAAAAGTGACTTCTGATAGCTGTTTTGAACCCGTTGAACCTCTGAAACTCAAAACTTGATATTTCTACTGAGTAGCACCAGAAAAGAACACAAATTCTTGCTGACACCTCGGGATATCTGCTGAATTAATAATGCATATTGCCGGCTCGCTTGATCAGAAAATGACTGGTGAAGCTTCAGATTATCAAAACGTCTAATGAGCAAAATAAATGCTCAAAAAGACTTTGAAAGCTATCTGCTTGGCTCTGAACACCATTGAAAATCATACTGGAACTGACAATGCCATGAGCTGCTGGAAAATACCTTGATCCCATGTTCGAAAGAAATATGTAAATGCAGAAATGATGATGCACATGAAACGAAGCATAAGCCAAAAAGGTTAGAAGCAAAAAGGAAAATTTCGAGGTGCTACAACTGCCCCTATTCAAACTTCTTGGATCTGAGGGTATGGAAGCAAAGGCTTCCAGACAATCGGAATACACGGAGATTGAATACCAAAATAACTTGGAAATTTGTAACCTGCGGGGGTAAAAAAAAAGGCAATTATGAGGGCGGCTGAAGGTGAACTCGAAGAGAAAGACCGGCCGAAGGCAAGCTACGCTGGGGAGGAAGACAAGACCAGCCGAAGGCGAGCTAATCAACCAAAGGATACGAGAACGGCCGAAGGCAAACTCACAAAAAAATGAAAGACTGGCCGAAGGTGGACTTTCAAACAAAGATACGAGGACGGCCGAAGGCGAACTCGAAAAGCAAGACCGGCCGAAGGGGGACTCCAACAAAATACACCGAGAACGGCCGAAGGGGAACTCGAAAAGGAAGACCGGCCGAAGGGGGTCTAACCAACAAAAGAAAATGAGAACGGCCGAAGGGGAACTCGAAAAGGAAGACCGGCCAAAGGGGATCTAACCAACAAAATAAAATGAGAACGGCCGAAGGGGAACTCGTAAAGGGAGACCGGCTGAAGGGGACTCCAACAAAAGAAAACAAGAACGGCCGAAGGAGAACTCGTAAAGGGAGACCGGTCGAAGGGGGACTCCAATAAAATACATCGAGAACGGCCGAAGGGGAACTCGAAAAGGAAGACCGGCCGAAGGGGGCCTAACCAACAAAAGAAAACGAGAACGGCCGAAGGGGAACTCGAAAAGGAAGACCGGCCGAAGGGGGTCTAACCAACAAAAGAAAACGAGAACGGCCGAAGGGGAACTCATAAAGGGAGACCGGCCGAAGGGGACTCCAACGAAAGAAAACGAGAACGACCGAAGGGGAACTCATAAAGGGAGACCGGCCGAAGGGGGACTCCAACAAAATACATCAAGAACGACCGAAGGGGAACTCGAAAAGGAAGGACCGGCCGAAGAGGGTCTAACCAACAAAAGAAAACGAGTACGGTCGAAGGGGAACTCGTAAAGGGAGACCGGCCGAGGGGGGTCTAACCAAAAAAAGAAAATAAGAGCGGCCGAAGGGGAACTCGTAAAGGGAGACCGACCGAAGGGGGACTCTGACAAAATACATCGAGAATGACCGAAAGGGAACTCGAAAATGGAGACCGGCCGAAGGGGGACTCCAAAGATTAGTAGAATCAATAGATCTACCAAGATGAATCCGCTGGGGAAAAGAGAAATCTAAACAGACAACTCCGTAGGGGAGTACAAGAAGGAGTAAGAAGGATGAATCCACTGGTTGCGGTGTAATGCCAAACAGCCACTCTTGAGTTTATCACTTTCTACTAGGGAAAGAAACTGGTAAAAGATGTCAAACTTGGCTTATGCTTCGAATGCATATGTTTGAATTTCTATGGCGTAATGCTCCATACGAAATGGAAATGCTACGCGTTTGGGAGGATGCCATGCAAAAATGCTTATGCAATGCAAAAAGAAGCGCCTCAGCAAAAGTAATAGCGAAGACGAAGGCAACTCCACCGGGATGACAAACTAAATTGTCTTCTGAAATAAGAGACCCTGCTGAGGAAGACTTCACTCTGCTGAGGAAGGTCCTAATGAAGACTCCGAGAGAAAATCCACTCTGTTGGGGGGATAAAAACACATAAGAAGGTGGAACCTCAAAGAGAAACTCTCTCCGCTGGGGATTACTAATGACTTCTGCCGAAGATAGAATCCAAAACCTAGATCTGAAAAATGCCAATAACAAGTGGACTTTTAAGACCTACCGGGGGTATCAACCGCTGTTGAATAATCCACTGAGAAGATCACCACCAAACTCTGCTTGGGGATATTACTGGGCTTAACCTGCTGGTAGGCATCATCTGTGTCTTCACCTGCTGGGGAGTATCTGCCGTTACTAGCAATCTGCTTGGAAAGCGGTAATTGACGGCATCGACTCTACTAGAGGACCACATCCAACTTACCCGTCTGTGGGGATTAAACCATACCATTGCTTATGAGAAAAACATCTCCTGACTGGCTGAGGAGAATGGGTGTTCAAAATCTGTGGGGGAAAATAAAATCTTTATCCCAAGAATATATTCCATAAGTCTCTTGCTGGGGATGTAACATCGTCAACTTCTGATTGTTTGCTGAGAAAGTGATATTTCAATCATGACTAAAGCTGGGGAATTAATCTCTTGTACTCTGCTGAGGAAGATAATCCTCGACACTCTGGCTGGGGAGAATAACAACCTGCTGAGGAGGATGAACTTTTCAATGTCGAGGAGAGTAGCTCTACTGGGGAAGAACAAACTTGTTGCCCTGCAAAAAGGCTACTTCGACTACCATCACAACGACCGTTGCCTAAGCAATTTCCACTGTTTTCTGATATGCTTCGCAAAGCTTAACATTTTCGCATGCAATGTTTTATCAAAATATCAGACGTTTTCACAAACAAAACAGCAAAAGTAAAAACACAAATAGAAAGCTTTTGAGTGAAATGAAAATTTTATTGAATGAATTGGCCTGTAAATAGGCGTTTACATTCGGAAGCAATTCCTAAAAAGAGGTAATTGCACAAAAGAAATAAAATAAAATACACATGTCGGCAATGTGGGGAACAGATATCCACCATGATTCAATTCAACTATGACCCAATATGTCTCGCTTATCCGCAGATGCTTTGGCCTTCGAAAAGACTGACTGGACTGATTCCTTTCCTTCGAAATTTCCATGTATCCAAAGTGCTCATAGATCGAGCGCAGATCGTAGCCGTTTGCTTTTAAATCCCTAACTTTTGCCTGGATCGCCCTTTTCGGGTTTTCAATCCACCGGGATACCCCTTTTTGCCAAAGTTGCCTTTTCAGGTTTTCAACCTTGCGGGTTTATTCTTTTCTTTTTATCCCTATTTTTTTCCCGAACCTTTTCTTTTTATGGTTCTCCGGGATGCCCCTTTTTTGCTTGAACCTTCTTTTTGTGTCCAGCGGGTCTCTTTTATGCAAAGTATTTTTTGACTACGTCTGCATTCACAGGGGACGTAAAATCTTCGCCATCCATAGTTGAGTGTAATAAGGCTCCACCAGAGAAAACCTGTCTTACTACATATGGCCCTTCGTAGTTTGGAGTCCAATTGCCCCTGTGATCTGTTTGAGGAGGAAGGATCCTTTTCAAAACCAATTCACCAGCCTGAAAACACCGAGGACGCACTTTCTGATCAAAGGCTTTCTTCATCCTGCTCTGATACAACCGACCATGTGCAATGGCTGCCAATCTCTTCTCCTCCATAAGGTTCAGCTGATTCAATCTGGAACGTACCCACTCAGCTTCATCAAGCTTCACGTCTGCCAGCATTCTCAAAGAAGGGATCTCAACCTCTAATGGTAGAACTGCTTCCATACTATATACCAGTGAGAAAGGAGTTGCCCCAGTCGATGTGCGTACCGAAGTATGATAACCGTGTAAAGCATAAGGCAACATCTCATGCCAGTCCTTATACATCACTACCATTTTCTGTACAATCTTCTTGATGTTCTTATTTGCTGCTTCAACAGCCCCATTCATCTTCGGACGATAGGGAGAAGAATTGTGATGTTCAATCTTAAAGCTCTGACATAGCTCCTTCATCATCTTGTTATTCAAATTTGAACCATTATCAGTAATGATTCTCTCCGGGACTCCATACCGCCAGATGATGTCCATCTTAATAAATCTGGCTACCACTTTTCTGGTGACGTTGGCAAATGAGGCTGCTTCCACCCACTTCGTGAAGTAATCAATGGCAACCAAAATGAAACGATGCCCATTGGAAGCAGTAGGTTCAATCTTTTCGATCATATCAATGCCCCACATAGCAAAGGGCCAAGGTGATGACAACACATTCAGAGGAGTAGGCGGCACATGCACCTTATCTGCATAAATCTGGCATTTATGGCATTTTCGGGCGTATTTGAAACAGTCAGACTCCATAGTCATCCATTAATACCCCGCTCTCAACAGTTTTCTAGCCATAGCATGCCCATTGGCATGAGTACCGAAAGATCCTTCATGAACTTCTTCCATTAACAGACTTGCCTCATGTTCATCAACATAACGCAGCAAGACCATGTCAAAGTTCCTCTTGTACAGTACATTGTCTTTATTCAAAAAGAAGTTCCCTGCCAACCTCCTCAGAGTTTTCTTATCTTTGGCCGACGCACCTTCTGGATACTCTTGACTCTTCAGAAAAACCTTAATATCATGATACCAAGGTTTGCCATCTGATGCACCTTCAACTGCAAACACAAAAGCTGGTCTATCCAGACGTATGATTCTGATCGACGGAGTTTCATTCCAACGATTCACCTGATACATCGAAGACAATGTTGCCAACGCATCGGCCATTTGATTTTCTAACCGGGGTATATGATGGAAATCGATTCTGTCAAAGAACGGTAACAACCTTCTGGCATAGTTGTTATAAGGCACCAAGTTTGCTTGATGAGTTTCCCATTCACCTGTAATCTGATTAACTACCAACGCGGAATCACCATAAATATTGAGTTTCTTGATTCTCAAATCAATCGCTTCTTCTAACCCCATGATGCATGCTTCAAACTCCGCCTTATTGTTGGTGCATATGAACGCTAATCGGGCAGTGAAGGGTATATGAGAACCCTGTGGAGTCGTAATGATTGCCCCGATTCCATTACTGTATGAATTAACAGCCCCATAAAAGACCGGCTTCCATCAGGATCCAATTTCAGGTCCTTCATCTAGCAAAGGCTCTTCACAGTCTTTCATCTTCAGAAACATGATATGTTCATCTGGAAATTCAAACTTCATCGGTTGATAATCCTCAATTGGTTGTTCAGCGAGATATTCTGACAGAACACATCCCTTAATGGCCTTTTGGGAAACATATTGAATAACGTATTCTGTCAGAACCATCTGCCAACGGGCTATTCTTCCAGAAAGCGCCTGCTTTTCAAACACATACTTGATCGGATCCATCTTCGAAATCAAGAGGGTTGTGTGGTTTAACATATACTGCCTTAAACACTTGGCTGCCCAAGCGAGTGAACAACACGTTTTCTCCAGCATTGAGTACCTCGACTCACAATCAGTAAACGTTTTACTCAGGTAGTAGATGGCATGCTCTTTTCTACCTGACTCGTCGTGTTGACCGAGCACACACCCTATTGAATTCTCAAGAACCGTAAGATACATAATCAAAGGCCTTCCTGGAACTGGCTACATAAGGACCGGAGGTTCCTGCAAATACTCTTTTAATTTTTCAAATGCTTTTTGACAATTCTCGTTCCACCTGACCTCTTGATCTTTTCTTAGCAACTTGAATATTGGTTCACACGCGGCTGTTAGATGAGAGATGAATCTAACAATGTAGTTCAACCTCCCTAAGAAACCACGAACCTCTATTTCTGTTCTTGGTTCAGGCATTTCTTGTATAGCTTTTACTTTAGCAGGATCAACCTCGATACCTTTTTCGCTGACAATAAACCCAAGTAACTTCCCAGATCTCACCCCAAAGGTGCACTTGTTCGGATTCAACCTCAGTCTGAACTTTCTCAACCTATCGAACAGCTTCTGAAGATTCACCAGATGCTCTTCCTCCGTTTATGACTTCGCAATCATGTCATCAACATAGACCTCGATCTCTTTGTGAATCATATCATGAAAGAGAGACATCATCGCCCTCTGATAGGTTTCCCCAGCATTTTTCAATCCAAAGGGCATCACCTTGTAGCAGAATGTTCCCCATGGTGTTATAAACGTCGTATTCTCCATGTCCTCTGGGGCCATCTTGATTTGGTTATACCCAGAGAAGCCATCCATGAAGGAAAACACATAATATTGAGCAGTGTTGTCCACTAACACGTCAATGTGAGGAAGCGGGAAGTTGTCTTTTGGGCTTGCTCTATTCAGATCTCTGTAATCAACGCACTTCCTGACCTTTCCATCTTTCTTAGGTACAGGCACAATATTAGCAACTCACGGAGGATAATTTGTTACAGCAAGAAACCCATCATCTAACTATTTCTGAACCTCTTCTTTAATCTTGACAGCCATATCCGATTTCGTCCTCCAAGCTTCTGCTTAATCGGAGCACATTGTCATGCCCCAAAATTTGACCACTAAGATTCCCATCATTGTGCAAATCATGATCACAATATGGGTGTGTCATTATGCTTCATTAGTCTCCCCGAAGATGGGTGAACATCCATTACAATCAAACTTAGGGTTTCAAGCCCTCTCAGAGTTCTTAGACAAAGGATCAATCAAGCATGACATGATCTTCAACTTGTCTAAACCTCTCAAACATCCACAATGGATCAAGAGGACTCCCACATCAAGGATTAAGCACAAGGTTGCTCCCTTCTAGGTGGATCAAGCCTCAAGATCGACAGTGTCACCAAATTAGGGTTTTGGTCTACCAGGGCCTCCAGATGGAAATTTTCCTCTGGGCATGAGCCAATGCTTCAAAGCATAACCTAATATACTCCATGGAACCTCATGAACCCAAGTATCAAGTCAATTTGACCTCAGGGGATGCATATATCAAAAATCAGGAATTAGGGTTTCTTGACCTAATTCACCCCTAAGTTGACTTTTGGGACAAATCATGAGCCAAGACCTCAAAAGAGGATTTGAGGGTCTCTAATACACCACATTGATCCATTTGCAACAATGGATTGATCCAAGAAGTTTGAGCAACAAGTCTCACTTTCATCAGTACCACAGTTAGGGTTTCGAGGAAAAAGTCAACTATAACTTTGACTTTTGACCAGGACATGCTCCCAAACCCTAAGACATGATTCAATACACCCTATAACACCCATGGAATATGTCCATCAAGTTTGATTTAGGTTAAGGACTCGATTTCCTAAAGGATTGCACAGTTTGGAATTCATCGGATAAAAAGTCAACTGTGCACAAAAGTCAACTTTGACTTTTTGAGATTTTTCACAAAAATGGATTTTTAACCCTAAAATAATGTTAATGTATGAGTTGAATCATCATTCATCAAGAAAAATCAAAGAAAGTGGGATAACTTGTAAAAGGGGTAACCATAAAAACTTAGAAAATTTTCTAAGTTATGAAATAAAGTGGCTAGGGTACCAACTTTGGAGGGTCATAACTCCTAAACCATAAAGCCATTTTTCCCAATCCAAAGCTTGATTTGTAGATCTCATGTCCCTCTACAAAAACTTCAACTAGACCTCATTCCAATTCTTCATGGATTTTAAGTTATGAATTGATCAAAATCACAAAAAGTGAAAATGTCACTTTTTTCAAACACTTAGTGAAATTTTCACTAAGTCAGAATCTGCCTTCACTTTTTTCCAAATGTAGGGGGATTTTTCACTTGGATCCAAAAGGTATCAAAACCAAATATGATCAAACAGTTGTTGTATCATGTAAGGGCTTTCCAAAATGGCCATGAACATCACCAAATTCAATTTGAGCTAAGAGTTATGGTAGTGGCAAAATGCCTTGCTGAAAACTGCCAAGGCAAGGCAGAATTTTGCATTTTTGGTCGATTTGCCAAAATCAGCCAATTTCAAGCCTTGTCATCATCTTGGACACATCTGAGGATCAAATCTAAAGGGGACAATCACTGAGCCAAGCCTCCAAAGTCCTTGGAATAAGAAGTAGCATGCCAAACCTAGAATTTCCTAAAAGAGGGACAAGACTCCAATTTTGGATTGGAGCATTTAATAGATGCTCAGAGGTGGCATGGACTGACACATTTGCAACTGAATTCAGTCAAGATTCCTCCAACAAGTAGGGAACCAAAGCTCTGTGCTCTAACCTCTAGTCAATGGCTAGAGGAGACTAGGATTTTCATTTGCCAACATTGGCCAAACCTCTGCTGCAGTTGCCATTCACTATTCCTTGAAAAACAAACTTGCTCTACTATAAATAGAGCTCATTTGTGATCAGTTTGAGTACACCAAAGCCATCAAACAGATGCTTTCCTCAAAATCACCTTCTCACTTCCAATTTTGCCTTCAAAGGCAAGTCACCACCGTGTTTTGAGTTTGAGAGCAATTCCAATCAAACTCATCTGTAACACCTCCAACTCAAAAATCACATTGCACTTGCTGTCACGACCTTCAAGTAAGCCTAAACTTGGTCATCTCTTAATCTATGCATATTTCCTCGCACAACACTTTTGCCAAATGTTCATAATCATGCATAGAATGTTTCCCCTCAATTAATTGCTTTGTTTGAATCGTGTATCAAAATTCTCAGCCTTCATGCAAATTTTAGGGTTCTTGAGGTTTTGTCTTGATTTCTTATTCCATGTTAAAAATAAATGAAATTAAAGACCATAGACATGATCGTGAGGTTGAAACGAGCAGATTGATATGTGGTTTGCATGATTCCATCAAGTATTCAGTGAGATTGGAGAGAAAATGCAAATCTGGGCAAAACTCAGAACACGCGCGTGTTCTTGGGTGTTCTTGGCGCTCTTTTTTGAAAATTCAAATATTTGAATTTTGCGATTTTATTTAATTGATTCAAAAATTAATTTCTCTCTGAGTTTTAATGATTTTGAGTTGATTCTTTTTTTAATAATTCACAAAAATGTTAAAATATTTTATTTTACCAAAAAAATCCCAAAAATATTATTTATTTCATATAATTGATATTTTTTCAAAGAATTAATATTTTAATTATTTTTGACATTTAAAATATTTTTTCCTTCTTGATTTTGCAAATTTTAATGATTTCTAATTATTGTGTAGGTCAAAACATAATTTTTGAAACATTAATCCAAGATCACAATTTTTTTTCCACATGTTAAACAATTTTGATCATTTTAATTGAATTTTTTATTCAATTAAAATACATTTTGGAAACAAATTTGGGTTTTGATTAATTCAACCCTC
Organism: Lathyrus tuberosus; assembly: GCA_022829125.1. NCBI lineage: Eukaryota > Viridiplantae > Streptophyta > Magnoliopsida > Fabales > Fabaceae > Lathyrus > Lathyrus tuberosus. The sequence continues at coordinate 5,095,700 of JALAZF010000305.1, forward strand.
ACAAATCATTTTCAAACACTCATGGGCCTCTATTAGAGTGTAAGACCCAATCCCCTTTTAACCAAAACAATTTTGGGCCTTAGATATTGTATAAGTCCCTCTGCATTAAAAGAAAAGTTCAGCGCGGTCGTCGCCCGTTTAAAAATAAACCTTTTGGGCCTCTCCTCGAGCTATAAGACCCATTCAAAACTTTTAGGCCACTATTAGAGTATAAGACCCAACCCCCTTTGAAAACCAAACCATTTTGGGCCTCAGTCATTGTATAAGACCCACTGTGTTTTCAAAAATCTCGGCGCGATCGCCATTTCAAACGAAAAATCATCTGGGCCTACCCTCGTGTTATAAGCCCCACTCTTTTTCTTTAAACCTTTTGGGCCTCTTGAGAGAGTGTAAGACCCATCCCTTTGTACAGAAAATCTTTCTCGGGCCTCAGTCACTTGTATAAGTCCCTCTGTACAAAACGACAGTGCGATCACTAATAAAAACCTGGGCCTCCCCTTTGAGCTGTAAGCCCCAACCTCTTTTCAAAATACTTTCTCCTTTGATTTTGAATATACTGTTGTTTTCAATCTTTCTTTGTTGAACAACTAACAAAACAGCACGGAAGCTCTACAACCGAGTAAGTGTTTATATGCTTTCTTTATCCGCTTTCATATACATATAACTATATTGTGGGGTTGTTTCACTATAAGTCTTCTTTCATAAACTTATATCGAGTGTGTAATAATAGTATAGATATTTAGAGTTTCCTCGACAACTACGTCTAGCACTAAGCCTTGTTGATTACTCTTAAAATAGACAAAACTAGATCCCCATAGGATTACCAGATACAGTCTTCCCTCCTCTTGGGGTTAAACAATATGGAGACGTGAAAGGCAGCATTCTCGGTGAACCCTTTCACAGACTGTCACCTTTAGAAATCGTCAAAGAAACTCTATTCCCCAGAGATGATCTTTTCTCCGTGAATGGCATCTCTTGAGTTTCTTCCAAATTCTCGAACTTTCCTGGCCTGATCTATTCTCTGTGAATAGCATGTCTTGAATTTCTCAGGGTTTGGGGGACCCACAGGCTTCTTAAAAGCATCCTCGCCTCCTCTTGGGCATTGTACAAGGACCCGTCGGCTTCTTAGAAGTATTCACAGCCTCCTCTCAGGCTTCGTATAAATGATTTCTTCCACCGGGAATGATAGCCTCCTCTTGGGCATCGTACAAATTGTCCCTCGGCTTCTTAAAAGTTTCCAGCCTCCTCTTGGGCTTCGTACAAATTGTCCCGACGACCTCCTAGAGTTATAGGAACAGAAATTAGTCATCTTAATAGAACAGTCTTTCAAAAAGTCTAGATCTTGATACTACTGTTTCTTAAACGTAGTACAAAAGATGAAACTCTAGACTTGGACAGTCTAATTCCCTTTAGTCTCAAAGACATTCTCGAGCTCCTTTCAAAACTAGGAGAGGAAACCCGTAGACTCGGACAGTCTCAATACCCTTTGGATTTCCCATTTCCTTAAAGAACAGGAAATAACTCAGATCCTTGAATCAAATCCCTGAGTGCAAAAAGTACTCAAATAAGAACTGATTTTCTCTTTATCCAATATACTGGACCTGTCACAAAACTGAAACAGTAACCCTAGCCTCCTCTTGGGCTTTGTACAATGATTCTCCCCAACAGAGTTAACCTTTTCAGACTCTCTTGTTGAGTCAACTTTTAGCCTCCATCTCGGGCTTCGTACGAGATACAAAATCACTCTCTTGTTGAGTATAAAAGACTCTCTTGTTGAGTCAACCTTTAGCCTCAGTCTTGGGCTTTGTACAAGACACATCTAAAAGCACTCTCTTGTTGAGTTAAAACCCTTTTAGCCTTCATCTCGGGCTTTGTACGAGATACAAAACACTCTCTTGTTGAGTCCAACCTTTAGCCTCCGTCTTAGGCTTCGTACAAGACACATATAAAAGATTCTCCTATAGAGTCAACCCTTTTAGCCTCTCTCTCGGGCTTCGTACGAGACACACAAAAATCACCCTCTTGTTGGATCGATAGCCTCCTCTTAGGCTTTGTATAAGGAAACCCCGGTTGAACCAATCAACCTTTTAGCATTAAAGTTATGCCTCGTTCATAGTATACAAACATCAACAACTCCTTTCCCTTCATCTAATTGTTGTAAGCGGCAAGCCTCTGGATCATCTACATCCATGCCACTGTCCCTCTTTTAGCATGATAAATTCCTAAGGAAAGATGGCATTGCTCTACACTGAGTTAAAGTCTTCTCCTTCAGGTTAAAAAACCCTATAAAGGAAATAATGGCATTGCTGGATTCACATATCCCAGTTAAAGTAATTCTCCTTTATAACCAGTCACCCAACAAAAGTGACAAACAGACCCCTTTAGAGATGACAAATTCTCTCTAAAGACAAACCCCTTTGGCTTCACATCTTGGGCTTCGAACAAGATACAAATAGACTCCTCAGCTTCATATCTTGGGCTTCGAACAAGATATAAACCATCTTTAGCTTCACGTCTTGGGCTTTGATTTCCCTATTTCGGTAAATGGGAATACTTAGGCATAAGATTGAAAGAAAAATCTTAGCGAGCACACTCAACAAAAACCCATAATCCCATCAATTAAAAAAGTATCAGTCCTAACCCCCTACCCATCAACAGTCCCGGTTTTTCACTCAAAGTAAGAAGAAAGAGGCCCCACTTCCATATCGCATCCATAACCTAACAGACTGCTGTTTAAACTCGGTATGCAAGCAGGGTTAATTGGAGAAATCTATTTCCCTTCCTTAGTCAGCTCAATAGGATAAAAAATGAATCGACCTGTAGTACCCCCAAAAGAGCGACAGTGCTTAAGAAACACGTCCAGTTTCGCTCGCTACACACATCCTTCTTTGAGCAGTAACCGGTGTACCACGATGTCAGTGTCGAGCCCAAGCATGTCTTGGTAAGACTAGACGAAGATATCCACATACTCTTAGAGCATTTCAATCAATCTTCTCTTGACAGTGTCTTCCAAAGCAGCCCCAATCCGTACCTCTTTCTTTGCGTCCTCGGTTCCCAAGCTAACAACCTCGATTTCCTCCTGATGAGGCAGAATGACCTTTTACTCCTGTTTCAACAGCCTGGCCAATTCCTCGGGTAATTCACAATCTTCATCAGTCCCCTCTTCAGCCTGATATATAGGATTATCGAAGTCATATCGAGCTATAGCTTAATCATGATGGGTGGAATCTGAACAAGAAAACCTGCATGATTGATGATTTATGTTTAATATGGATGCATCAAACAAAAACACATTGCCATTTTGCTGTGGTTTTAATGCAAAAATAAAATAAATAAAAAAACAGAAAAACAGGGATCAAAACATTTGAATGCGAAAATGTCCTTTATTAATGATAAAGAAAAAAGCATACAAAAACATTCAAGCCCTACAAACAAGAATCACTACGTCTTGGGCAGAACGTAGGATTAACATAGATGACAAACAGGAGCAATTACTCTGGTCCGATCACTTGAATGGCTTTCTCTGACGACCAGGTGTGAATACTTTGACCTGGGATACAGGGGCGGATCCAACTATCCATATCACAATCACTATCCCCATCTTCATCAATAGCATTGATTCTGTCAAAGAATACACCGGCACTGGTGAAAAGAACTGGACCATAGAACTTGGGAGGCTCTTCAGGATGCCTGGGTGGCTTATAACCTAGTCCATGAGTATTCCGCTTTTCCTGGACATCAATAATCTGACCCCACTGTTGTGAACCGCCGGCTTCAACCACGGCTCGTGCATCCTTGAAGGAAGACATAGAAATCTCCGACTAATGTACCACTGTAGGCTGCCCTACCACTTCAGGTTGGCTGACTTCCTTGAGAGATTCCTCAGGGATCTTTACTGCTTCAAAAGCCTGACATAAAGTTTCATGTATTTCTCCATCTACCTCCACATACTTGAAAGTAGATAGCTGGCTTATCATGATATCCTCTTCTCCACAAACCGTTACCACATGTCCGTCTACCATATACTTTAACTTCTGATGCAATGTAGACGTCACAGCCCCAGCACTGTGAATCCATGGACAGCCCAGCAGGCAGCTGTAAGCAGGTTGGATGTCCATAATATAGAATGTAGCATCGAAAAATTCTGGCCCGACCTTAATTGGTAGTACAATCTCTCCGAAAACAGATCTCTTCGAGCCGTCGAAAGCGCACACCACCAAATCAATTAGTGTGCATATCAACCCACGAGTGTCCAATTTCATCAAAGCTTTCTTAGGCAGAAAATTCAAAGAGGATCCAGTATCCACAAGCACATGAGACATCAACGATCCACGGCACTCAACAGAAATATGCAAGGTATTATTATGGTTTCTCCCAGCTGGAGTCAAGTCAACATCTGTAAAACCCAAACCATTGCCTGCATTAACATGGGCCACTACCCCCTCAAACTGATTAACTGAGATCTCCTGGGGTACGTAAGCAGTATTTTCAGCAATGCGTTTCGGTGTGCCTCGGAACACAATAACAGGGACAAGATAGAAATCTTAGACGGAGTCTGATGCAATTGATCAAAAATTTTATAATCACTTTTCCGAATCAGTCTCATAAACTCTTCTACATTCTCGGAGAAAGAATTATCAAACGGCCCTGCTGTGGAATCATTCACTACTGGCGCTTGCACAGAATTATCTACAACCTGCTTTCCTTTGGCTTGTCTAGAACTACCAGCTTGATCATCAGAAGGAATAAAGACTCTACCACTTCTCGTGATAGCCCCTGCTTCATCATCATTCTCAACACGGGAGCTCACTACAGAAGTTCCCACCAGTTCTTGTTTCTGTCCATTAACGAATACTTCTGCTCCATAGTTCCAAGGAATGGCCTTGGTACTCTCATATGGCACGAGTCTGGGAGCTGTAATAATAATTGGTGCTGGTCTTACCGGCCCTGAAATAGTGATTGTTTTTGAAAGGGATAGTAATGGTAGCAACCTCATTTTTCTTGTTAACAACTTCTTTCTGTTGGTCACACCGGTCAAACTGCAATCGACCTTCATCTATCAACTTTTGAATTTCGGATTTCAACAAACCACACCCATTCATTTGCGACATATAATCTGAACAATTCTCATCACATCCGGGGGACACCCCACCCCTCAATAACCTCTCCTTTACCACCATCAAAGGAGTCTTTAATTCATTAACATCCATAACCAAATTCAAAGATTCATTCTCCTCTAACACCGCATTAACCCTCAGCCCACCATGGTCCGGCATTGGGTTTTGAACGACATTGGGCACGTTGTTTGAGAAGTTGATGGCCTTCGAATCCACCAAATCTTGGACTTTATGCTTAAAAGCTTTGCAGTCCTCAATATAGTGTCCGGGTGCCCCAGAATGAAAGTCACAGTGGGCGTTGGGATTGTAACCCAGAGGTGGAACACCAACAATAGGAGCTAGAGTCCTCTTCTGAATTAACTACAATTGCATCAAATGTTGAAACAATTGGGAATAAGGCAACGGTGGAGTATCGAAGTGCCTATTCTGCTTAGGCCTTCTTTGATACTGAGGTGCTGCTTGAGGTGGAAGTGCTGCAGGGATAGTTACTGAGGCCGCCTGCTGACTATAGTTATGGCGTTGCTTCCCCTTACCTTGGTAAGACGACACATAATTTGTTTCCTCCTTCTTCTTATAATTCCCATAAGGTTTCTTCCCCTGACCAAAAGACGACCCACCATTACCTGGTACTTTCCCAGCTTTGATTCCACCTTCTAACATCTCCCCAACCATGATCAAATCAGCAAACTTGCCTGACATGCAAGGTAACAGTTTTTCATAATAATGTCCCGGAAAAGTATCCATAAACAGATTCAGCATCTCCTTCTCCAACATGGGCGGCTGCACCCTTGCCACTAGCTCACGCCATCTCTGCGCGTATTCCTTAAAGCTTTCACTACCCCTTTTAAGACATATTCTATAGCTGGGTCCGATTGGGAGCCATATCAGTGTTATATTGATAATGTTTGACAAACGCTTCCACCAGCTCCCTCCAATTACGGACGTGGCATCTCTCCAATTGCATATACCATTCTAAGGATGCCCCAGACAGGTTGTCCTGAAAGAAATGCATCAGTAATTTCTCATCTTTAGAGTACGCGGCCATCTTCCTCACGTATGCCCTGACATGCGTCTTGGGACAAGTGGTACCATTGTATTTCTCAAAAGTGGGCACCTGAAATTTGTGCGGAATTACAACACCGGGAACCAGCCCCAAATCCTCCAGATCCATACCTATAGAATTCTGATTCACCACGCCCCTTAGTTGTTCTTCAATCTGCCGGAACCTTTGATCATTGTCAGCTTGAGGACCAGCGTCCCCGCCTGGCATAGAGAAAACGTCATCTTGTTGGTCTTCGAAACGACGACCATGAACAACACAAACACTTCCTCCTCCCACAACAGTAGGAATCACAAGCTGCTCTCCTCCGCCTGGAGGGATCACAACACTAGGAATTAGGATCTCAACGCCCGCAGGACCTCCCTGAATACCGTTACCAGCAACTCCTCCGCCTGGAGGAACGACGCCATTATGGACTCCGCCATGAAGAACCCCGTCTTCATCCACTCTTGCCACTAAGGGTTAGACCAGAGTCCTCAGTTACTCTTGACCTTGGGCAACACCTTGCATCAGCTCCATGAATTGGTCTATACGGGCCTGCATGGCAGCCATATCAGCCTGCATCTTCTCCATAATTCTCTTCTGATTTGATCTAGTAGAATATCGGTGAATTAGCTGGTTATCAATCCTGCCTGCAACCAAATAAAGGTTAGAAAAACCCGGGACGAGCACCTGCGATGCAAAAAATGATTATGATTATGCAAATGCAAATGAACATGTTTGGATATTTGCAGGGCGATCCACCTCTTGATTCTAGTTTACAGACAAGATGGAATAAAACTTCTGCTCATACACCAGAGAAAAATCACTGTCAGAGATTACAATCCAAGATAATAAGTCTGAAAACAAGAGAAACAAAGATCCCAGCCAACAATTCTGGTGGTGACCCAAAATACAACAAAGAAATAGTGAATTACAGAGTATCACCCACTGCCTAAGCTAGAGCTTTCACCCCTAAGCCTCTTTACTTCAGCTCGTATCTTCAGCTCTTCTATGGTGGCTATGGCCTCATTCAGTCGCTCCTCAACTGCGTGTTTCTGGAACGTCCCTGATAAGATCTCCTCGTCTTTCTTCCTGAGCTTCAACTTCAGACTCTCAATCTGCTCCAAATACTTATCCTTTTTCTGCTTATTGGCTGCGATTGCAGTGTTTCGATTAGCATTGAACCTGTGAGTTCTTAGCGAAGCTTTGGCCAAGTCTTCCTTCTTTGACTTTAGAACCCTGCTAACACCTTTTAAGGCTTATCCTACCTTTTGTCTACCTGTGATTTCATCGGCCAACTCCTTTTCTTTCTCGGCGAGCAGCCCTGTTTTCAACTTGGCAACGTGAATAACTTCACCTCGCTCATGCTTCAACTGGTAGATTTCTCTTTGCAGCTCACTGTTCTCCTCTCGAAGTTTCTCCTTCTCAGCCCACAGCTTATTATACTTCTCTATCTCAATTGTGGTTGGAGATTCAATCAGCAGGGGGTAAGATGGAGGTTCTCTACAGAACGGTAGAAGTACATTCTCTACTCTCCTCTGAATCCAGTCCTCATATGCAGGGAAGGCTTTGTTGTTACACTTTCCAAAAGAAGTCTTTCCCTTCATGTGGCCGTCTCTCCAAGCATTTGCAACTTCTTTTAATATTTCCGGATTGGCTTCCCCACTCACATATAGAGACTCTTGAACATCTTGGTCCTTCGGCAGCTCTTTCAAAGCATACCCAAATTGCCTAATAGCAAGAACAGGGTTGTAATTAATTCCCCCTTTTCTACCTATTAAAGGTACATTTGGGTAACCTCCACAACTAATTAGGATTTCCTGGCCCAACAAATCATGGTTGACCCAAATCAAATTGTCAGCCCTTAATCCCATCAACCTCCTTGACCAATCCAATGCTTCTTTGGTGTCTACGAATGCCCCAGATTTGGGAAGGCGATCGGCAAACCACTTGTAGAAAATTGGAGCATAAAAGTAAAGAGGTTCTCCTCTCCTCTTCTCATTTTTATAGTGCATCGAATAGTACAGATCCCCAAGCAAGGTGGGTACTGGATTCTTCATGGTGAATATCCGGACAGTGTGCACGTCTACAAAATCCTTCACGTTAGGGAACAACGTCGTTCCATAAACACACATAGTCAGGATTGCATTGAACACCGACCAACACTTAGCCTTAGCACAAATAGCAGCCTGGCCGATCAAAAACTTCGTGTGAAAGCCTTTACACCCTCCTTTGCTAGCAACATTTCTCTTCAACAAAGACTGATCCAAACTGCAAAGCAGCAGAAACCTTTTCCATATCGAAAAACTCCTTAGAAGGATAGAAGAGAGCTTCTTCTTTAACAGAAACATCCAAAATGAGAGCATACTCTTCCAATGTCAGAGCTAAAAGATAATCCGCGAATAGAAAACACCGCAGGTGAGGGCCATAGAACTGCACCAGAGTGTGCAGATCCCTGAACTCATAGTTGGTAACATCTCGGGCGAAACTCAGAATCCTCCCATATTCTCCTCTAAACTCTGCCAATACTCCGACTTTTGCCATAGCCGAGATCTTGTGCACAGCATCTAGATGAAGCTCCGGGAACTTGTACGAGATGATATTCTTTCTCTCTTCAGTGCTAGTATTCATCATGGACAGTCTTCGAACAACCGGAATCAAAGTTAGGATGCAACCCTACAAATGAACAAACATGTTAGAATGCAAAATGATGATGCAAATGCAAACATGGGATCAAGGTATCCATGATGCCCAAAACTGCTGTTGTTCTGCTAGCTAAATAAGACCCCAAATATCAGAAACCCAGAAATCCAAAATAACAGCCCATTCAAACTGCCAGAATATCAGGATGACAACAGTATACTGATGATAAATCCATAAAAACAGGTAGGTTGAAGGTCAAAGTCACCTGCAAACCTGCAAACACCCATCCCCTCTGTCGCTCCCGGGATTTTCATCCAAGTACAAACGCGAAAGTGGCGCGAAAAACAGAGTCGCCAACAATGTGTATTTATCCCAAGAGAGGGAAAGGAAACACTGCATAAACCTGGGGGAAAAGAAAAGCAAGGTCTCACGACCAAGAGAAATGGGTAAGGGAGTCGGTTACGCAAAGGGAAGGTGTTAGCACCCAACATGTCCATCGTACTCGATGGGATCCACGCTTGTTGTCTCGATCAAAGGGTGTCGTCGTCTGGAGCTCCACTGCTACTGGAAAGGAGAAAAAACAGGTACGGGAAAGAACGAAGAAACGAAGAAGAAAAGAAAAAGAAGCGACTCGATAGGATGTCCTCGGAGTCCTAGGCCTACGTATTCCCTCGAGAACGGGAAAATTAGAGTCAATGTAGTTCGGACACGAACTAAAGGGGGAGGTTGCTCGCCAAGACATCGCCGTCTTGTGCCTACGTATCCTCAATCTAACCAGAAGGAGGAAATCAGAGCAGTCGTAGTACGAATTAATCAAGTCTGTATTTTTTATGAGCGACGTTAAGTTCGCGTCCGGCAGTTAGGGTCGATGCCTGTTTGCAACGAGACGGAAGTAACGTGCCCCTTTCTGAAAATGAGGTTTGAAACTTAACGATCCCAAAGGATAAAAAGGTTTGAGTTTGTTTTGTGTTTTTTAGACAGAAGTGTTTTTGAAGTTGTTTGTAACTTGCATTGCACCCAAGTCTACAACATAGGATCGAATGTCTCGCGTATCGACCCAAGACGAGACGCATGCTAAACATCCTAAGAAAGTGAATGAAGATCCCCCACTATCTCATTTCCCACATATAAGGCTCGTGCGCAATACATGTTAATCCTTTATTAAGTGTTTTATAAAGATTATAAGATGAGAAGAGAAGACTCAAGGGAAAAGAAAACACTAAGGGAAACTAGATGTCCTAATGTTATCATGCAAAGGTGACCCTAAGGTCGGGATCAAGAGAGAAGTCTACTTAATGTTGTCATGCATGGATTGTTATCCTAATGTCTCTCCTACCTCCGACTTAATCGAAAATTAAGTGGAGCTAGGAATCCTACAGGATCATGTCATCAGACAAGTAAACACAGGATGAATCAATCACAAAATGAAATAAAAGCAACTAAGGAGTAAACAGTGTCAGTTAACAATAATATCACACAATCACAATAAGAAAGAGGGAGCTTTAGCCAAGGGGTCATATCAACCGAGGCAAACAAGCTAGGTGTGGGAAGTATGGGTGTTCACCCAATGGTATCAAGAACCATGGAGAGCTGAGTAAGAAAGGGGAAGACGTGAATCAGATCACATAAGCATCAACATTGGTCAATGCGAGCTATAGACAAGGCGTGGGGGTTTGATTGCTAAACCCTCATTCCACTTGACCGACTCGATAACAAGAGTAGGTAATGTTCAAAGCTTCAATCATGTAATGAGAGCTAAGAACGACTCAACTAGAATAACGGGGGTCGATTGCGAACCCTACCTTCCGTCAATTGCCTCCTTGGAGGTCTTACAAGGGGAAATAGGGAATGGGATGCCTCTTTGGAGGTCTTTAGGCACACTATTAAACAAGCACAATCATGGCCTCACTTGAGGGCTTTCCATACAATCCTACTTATCACGGCATCGACTATTCCTACTTCTCATGGCATTTGAAAGCATTAAAGAGAAGTGAAGAGATATGAAGTCCTACCGAACGGATGTGAATCCATAGCAAAGCAACGAAAGCACCTATAAGCAAATAGCAAAACAAGTTAGAAACAAATTTTTATTTACAAACTAAAATGGTCAAACCACCTTTGGAATGTCTCCTTTATGCACCTTGCACATGTGAACCAAAGACATTAGTAATAACAAGAGAGTGTATGTACAACATGAAAACCTAAGTCTAATGACTATGTACATTTGAGTCACACTAGTCAAAGTGAAAGACCTAAAAGGATTATGAAATTACAAGTCAAGTTACAACTATGCTACCAGACTAATCTACTTTGAAGTTAAAGGTAAACCAACCAAAGAAAGCCATTACAAGTTAGATGAATTGAATTAAAACGTGAAAATGGACCAAGGTCAGAAGTGAAACAACTTATACGCATGCTTAAAGCCAATCTCAAAGTGTCACAAAGGTTTGCATTAAACTCTCTCTCCAAAGTCAATTCCTTCCATGAGCAAAATCACATTTAAACTTCTCATACAAGTATGTAAAATTGTCACTCAAGTAAGGCAAATGAAATGACATAGTAACGTAATGTTAAAGCTTAGACACCAGAGGCAAATGACCTATAAAATGTCCTAATTGAATCCCAAAAACAATCATGAACATGGCATACAAGTGGCATCAAAAGAAGTGGCCAAAGTGAAACACAAATTCAAGTTCATATACACACAAAGTAGGCATCATTTAAGGCATGTGAAATGATCAAATGCAATACTCAAGCATGTTTCAATTGTGCATCAAAATACACTTAATAATGTGCTAAAACTCATATTCAAAGTTGGCTCAAAGTGCCCTCATACAAGTCCTAAACATATCCTATCTCTATGCATGCTTACACATAATATGTTCACATTGGAAAATTTGTGAAGAATAGCAACATGCCTTTGAAAATTATGGGTAATCAACCAAGTCATTCCAAGTCTAGTGGGTAATCACTTACAAAAGATAGGGTTCATATCATGCACCAAACATACTCAATCAATTGCAAACATGGATCAATTTATCAATGATGCTCTTACAAGACAAGGCACAAAGATGATGCTCAAAAGCAATTCAATAATCATGGACAAGGTACCAATTAAACATCATTAGGTCATATAATCAGAGTTCTAAATGCACAACAAAAATTAGCTCCAAATGGTCGAGGGAAGATCACATTCTATGACCTACACCACAAGACATACCAAAATGAACACATTCCTTTCCAAAATCCAAGAAAAATATCAAACAGCCCCAAAAATGAAATTAAAAATATCCAAAAATTAATTAACACTTCTAAAAACATACATGAATTTTATTGGAATTTTATGAGGCACGAAACTATTTTTAGAAAATCGATTTCTAAACTATTATAAAAAATAATAATAAGGGCAAATACCAAAGAAGCAGGGGGTGCGGTCAGTAGATTCTTATGTTCAGAATTTTATTGGGCTCAAGTGCAGGGGTACGCATAGCATTTCTATGGATTAGTCTATGCTGAACAGGGAGGGTGCAATCGAATTTGGGGTGGTGTGGAAAGCATTCCGCAAATGGCCTAAGGCCCAACCAGCCAAAAAATGAAATCCTAATAAACCTAACAAACACCTTCTTCTCCAAAGAACACTTCCGTCAACACATTCTTTGCGCCACCGGGATGCCTCACATGCGACGGCGGAGGCTGAAACCACCACAACTGGACGTGCCGACCTAAACGTCCACCCCTCCTATACCTTAATCCTCTCCTAATTTCAACCATATCTAATTCCGCTCCATCTATGCGAAATTGAAAACCCTAAGATCCTAATTCAAAACTCAAATAGATGAATCGACGTTTAACTAGAAGGCGTTTTATTTCTTCAATATAATCCTCACACGACGGTGACCATAATTTAGTGAGAATCAGAGCGGGAGACATGAGAACCTTACCTGGAGGAGGAAGGAGCTTTCGCCGGCGTCATGAATTGATGAAGACGATACGATCAGGTAGCTATTGTTCCTCGAACTCTTTGATCTTTCCTCTACTTCTTCAGTCTTCTTCTTCTACTTGCTTCTAAATTGGCATCGTGGAGTCGTTCTTTGAGACTTTCTTGAATCTGCAGGTTGTTGCTTCTTGAATTATAATTGTTGAATTCCTTGAATTGATTTGTAGAATTTGTGTTGATGATTTGCAGGTATATTGATGGATGTGATGATGAGTTTGCGTCGTAGAGACGAAGATGAAGTGTAGAATCTTGACGATGAATCGTTGTTGATGGATTTGTAGATTGGAGCTTGTGGATTGTGTTGTTGAAGTTGTGGCAGAAAATTGAAGATGATGATGAAGAGACGGATTTGGCCGTGGAAGAATAGAGCTGAAGGTTGGGGCTCATTGCTTGATGAAGATCCGAAAGAGCTGTTTGCTTATCAGACTTTTTCTCTTCCGAAGTTTCGCGACGACGTCGCCGATGCTACGATTCAGGTACGATCCTCTGATTCCTTTCTCCTTTTCACCGCGAATCTGAACCCTCCTTCTCCTTCTTCTTTTGCAATTCGTCGACTATTGCTGAATTCTTGTGAATTTGTCACAGGTTGTTGATATTGATTTTGGTGAATGGTTTGGGATCAAAGATGATGGTGATCTGTGAATTCTCAGAAGTAGAATGTGGAGTTTTTACCAAGAAACAATAGGAATGAACGACTGAAGAAGAAGCCCCGTGGAAGTGTTCATCCCTGGAGAGAAAATCAGCGAGAGTTTGTTATAGGCTTTGAACTGATTCTCTTAGAAAATTGGGAAATCTGTTGGAGTTTTGAAGTTCTGAATTTCCGTTAAGTTTTTTGGTTAGAATTTCTATTAGATAGAATTGGTTAGAATGAGCTAGGGAAAATTTGGTTAGAAGTTAGGAGTTTGTTATTGACAGTTAGGAATTTCTGTTATTTTCGGTTAGTGAATCTCATAGGAATATGGAGCTGTAACTGAATTGTGGTATTTCTAATTTTCTGTTATGGTTGCTAGTCTTCAGCTGTTGTATTTTTATTGCTGTTAATTTTCTTTTCTGCCTTGTATTAATTCCAGTCTTTGATAATACTGCACACTGCCTTTAGACGGATAGCCATAAGTTGAGTTGCGTAAGGTGGTTAAACATTTCATCGTAACGTTGCATAAGAACTTGCACTGTCCCTTTACAATTTCTATCGGTCACTTATCCAGAATACTTTCGGTTGTGTGGATCGGATAAAGAATTGAAGGAGTTTTGGGATATTAATTCATGTAACTTGACAGGTTTGGTGCCATAATAATAACTGCGCAGTAAATGACCAACTCTGCATGAAAAATCTAGAGAATTGAGCTATCCCAAACGTTGGGACCCTGCGCTTTTTCTTCCATATTTGACAGCCTTTAAAAACTATTTTAACAGTCTCAATCTCATTATTTTTCCAAGCTCTAGCAATTGAGCAGCAATTACACTTCCTTCTGCCGGTGACATACACCCTAGGCTATACAACAAAGCTACGGAGGAGCCTTCACCATCCAATATCCGCATGCTAGTTGAGACTGACCATAAATCATTCGTTAGACTTACATGATTATAAAAATGGAATTGGAACTTGGTTTAAGATATTGGTTACTAACATGGACATGAACATTGGATTTAACCTTTGGATTTTGATTTGGAAGTGAATTTGGTTTTAGTTTGGATGACTCTAAAATGAACATCACCAAAAATGGTCTTAAAATGGAATGGCAAGATGGTGGTTTAATTGGATATGTAATGGACTCATTGGAAATGGACTTTGAATTGGACTTAAATATGGATAAAAATGGACATGGACATGAAGATAGATTTAGGTATGGATTAGATGGTTTACGGTTGAGATGGATATCAAAAATGGATTATGGTCTATCATATGGGGTGGATACGGATTTATGAACTCGTATCTTGAATTCCAAATATCTTAAAGTGCAAATTCAAAATCAAATATTCCATGAACTCCGCCTCGAATCAACTTTAATCTCCTTCCTCATTAACTTGTATTATACGCAATGAACAATAAGCAACTGAGAGAATAACACTGTCCTGACCACAATACAAATCCACAACTGGATCTCATGTCACGATGCCTTTGCCATGAATCCTGACCACCATCTTCAGTTGATGAATATTAACTAATTCGCACAGACTATAAGAAACCATGATCCCACGCCTCAGGAGCCCAATGCAAATGAATGAATATGAGTATGAACTAATGGATATGCAAATGCAAATGAAGTGTGAAGCATAAGCCACTTAAAGTTAGAAAGAAGTGGGGGCAAATTTTGGGGTGCTACAACTGCCCCTATTCAATCGACTTGGATCTGAAGGTATAGCAACAGCTTTCAGACATTCAAGGATACACGGAGATCGAATACCAAAAGAACCCTGAAATTTGAAAATTGTGGGGATAATGAAATGAGTGTTTGCCATCCAAAGGCGCTCTACCCAACAAAATAATACGAGGACGGCTGAAGACGAACTCGAAAAGGAAGACCGACCGAAGGCGCTCTACCCAACAAAATAATACGAGGCCGACCGCAGGCGAACTCGAAACGAAAGACCAAGCCGAATGTGGACTTCGCTGGGAATAAAGTGAAATAAACTCTTCTGAGTCATGCCATCTCTGCTGAGGAAGAGAACTGGGTTTCACGAAATAAGTCAGACGAGAACTGACTACCAGGCGAGAACTGGATTTCATGAAATAAGTCAGACGAGAACTGACTACCAGGCGAGAACTGGATTTCACAAAATAAGTTAGACGAGAACTGACTACCAGGCGAGAACTGGATTTCACGAAATAAGTCAGACGAGAACTGACTACCAGGCGAGAACTGGATTTCACAAAATAAGTCAGACGAGAACTGACT
The DNA here is from genome assembly GCA_022829125.1 of Lathyrus tuberosus. NCBI lineage: Eukaryota > Viridiplantae > Streptophyta > Magnoliopsida > Fabales > Fabaceae > Lathyrus > Lathyrus tuberosus. The sequence goes on from JALAZF010000305.1 coordinate 5,111,396, forward strand.
ACCAGGCGAGAACTGACCACCAGGCGAGAACTGAATTTCACCAAATAAATCAGACGAGAACTGACTACCAGGCGAGAACTGGATTTCACGAAATAAGTCAGACGGGAATTGACTACCAGGCGAGAACTGGATTTACAAAAGTAATTGGCCAATCAAAGGAAAGCTCCTAGCAAAAATACGGTCGTGAACCAAAAGGGCGAGAGGTAAAATCAACGGACTTACAACCCACAGATAAGATGACTCCGCTGGAGAAAGGAGAAGTCTAAATAAAAGACTCTGCCGGGGAGCACAGGTAGGATGAACACATCCCTCGGCGATTGATGCGTCTGCAAGTGCACGGAAATATCGAAGTAATATAAAATATTGTCGAACCCAAAGAGACCAATGTCAACCTACCGTAATCTATTGTTACTTTGTAAAGCTAAGGCTATTGATAATTGACAAAAGGGAAACTAAGACTAGAACTAAAATAAAACTAAGAAAATTTGATAATAAAGAGAGGCCGAAATATGGATTCCGCGTTCCTAAAGGACTTTGTAGAATTCGGGTACTAATTACGACTATAACTTAGTTCCGTAGAATATACCAACTTAAAGACTTCGCCTCACACTCTCGCGGTATTAACTAAAGTCATGTTCCCTAATCCCAAGATTTTGCTCTCGCTCGCCCGGTAACTAGGAAATATATTTTGAAAGTCAATAATATCCTAAATGTATCTAAAGAGCTCTCGCTGTATTTAGATAAGTTGCCTAATTTCCACTATCTGGTTCGATCCCCTCGCTCTCGCAGTGCCGGCTCTAACCTTAATTAATTTCTCACTCTCGTGACAAAATCGTGTTAAATAGCCTCTCACTCTCGTGACAAAGCTACTTAAATTAGACTTGGAAATTAAAACCAAAACAGAATTTTAATCATAAGTTCGCACCTATTATTTTCTACCTTGTCCCGCCGGTAACGATGGTCCTCATACGCCGAACTCTAAACTATTTAGCCAAACATGGAATTAATTAAAAGCGCATAAATCATTACGGTTACGATAAAGAACGGCATAATAATTAAATTTGGCAAATAAAGCAATTATAATAACTAATGCGATAAAAAGAAACTTGTAAAGAAACTGGAATTAACTTTGAAAATGGCGGCAAGCTTTGATCCAAGCGTTACAAGTTATAGGCCTAAATACTAATCGTGTAGTAGTTCCTCGATGTGAGAGAACTACCACTTTTACAATGGTAATTTCTGCCTAAATCTATGAACAGCGCTTTCGCGCACAAAACTTGGGATCCCCTTGAAACTAAATGATAGGTCCTATATATAGTGATAACAGGTTGGAAGTTACTTAAGAATTCATGTGAAAAATAGTGGAGATAATGGGGAGTTGGAGAAGCTGTGTTTGAGAGAATGTAGGAGAAAATGCTGATCGTGCGTGTGCATTGGTCTTCTTTGTCCACGTCTACGTTTTTGAACATAATAACCACTTTGTGCGTGTGACGGTCATGGTGAGTGTGTGACGGGCGTGGCAGCCTTTGGAAGCGTGACGGTCGTGGTGGTTGTGTGACGGTCGTCACACACACCACTTTCCATTTTCTGTTTTTTTTCTTAGTCATTTCTTCCTGTTTTCTTCTCATTTCTTCATGTTTTTCTACTTTGCTCCTTTTTAGCTTGGACAATGAAATACCTGCGAAAACACTAGAATACTCGCAGAATAATCGGAACTTAAGCTGAAAGAACGTAATTATTAGTCGTAAATCAAGGCAAATATATGATACATTTTCGTGTTATCAACACCCCCACACTTAAACCTTTGCTTGTCCTCAAGCAAAACATGACTCGTAAGACAAATAGTGCATACGGATACTCATCCTAGGATACCAACTCTACTTTGGTTAAGTTTGTGTCGATAGGTACTTGCTCACACACTAAGGATATCGTAACAACACAATTCCGCTTTTGCGGTCATCAACCTCCATCCTATACAAACCAATCCGAATCATGTCATTATACCTAAGCCTAACTCACTCATCCTTCTTTTATTCCTTTTCATTCTGGCACAATCACATTAAGCCCGTTATCCTTTCACACTCATGGTAGGATGGCCTGTTAGCGACTATGATCTCATTATTATCATTTTTTTTCTTTCTTTTGGCACATTGTCTTAAATATCACTAAAGAAGTTTGCACCGCTGGGCTAAATGATCGGGTGAGGATCACCTAACTTAGAAGGAGCATTCATTTTTTTCTTTTCTTAATTTGCCTTTTAAGCCTGAGATCATACACTTATTTGTATCGGCTTCCTACTTAGTGCATGCTTAGGATGGTGCTGACTGCTAAATAAACTACTTAGGGACTACTAAGGGGGTGAGAACTTAAGGCTATGGCATAACAAGTACTCAAATTGATTTCCATAATTTAGAGGCTCACGGTGTTAAGACAATACCGATCTTGCAGAATTTTCCCAAGTCTCACAGTCTAACCTCAATTTCGTCTGTAACCTAAGATTTTCAAAAGAAACACTATTTTTAACTCAAAAATTTTCAAAATATTTTGTGTGGCTCAAGGGAATGGGGAAATCGATAGACAACATAAAATCACCATAAAGACTCGACAGCACATGCACAGACGGACGAAACATTTAAAACAGAAAAAATTTTAAAATCATGCTGGAAAACAGTAAATCTAACTAGAAAGCGGTAAAATGAAAGCAGTAAAGTTCCTCCCCCACACTTAAACCAAACATTATCCTCAATGTTTTGATAAATGGTGAAAAAGGAAAGATAGAACCTGTATGAATGCCATTGCGTGCTACCACGGCCAAATTCGCGCTGATTCTTTCCTTGTCGTCCCTGTCTTCGCTGGCCACTTCTGCTCCAGTGTCTTGTACTACTAGTTATCTGAATTTGCTGAAACTTCATTTTCTTAAAGCCGCTCATTATATTGCCTATTTCCGAAGGAAGTACATGCAAAAAATTGTTAGAAAAATACGGTGTGGTGTGTGCAGGTGGGACCTGACCATGCAAAGAACAAGGAGGATGTAAGTTACGAACGAGAGAGACGGGCTTTCTCCCATCATACTCGTCATTGGTGTCACCACCAGCAGCGACATTCGTAGGAATGTGCGTGGGCACCAACTCATCTTAAGGGATCGTTATCTAGAGATCTTTTGCCTAAATGCAGCTGAAACGTGACAAGCGATATGATTCTTTATTTTCTGTAAACACAAACAATAATAGTAGAACATTAAATTAAAAGCTCGTGGGTTTCCACCCACGCAGGGCTTTGTTTAACGTCGATAGCTCGACGGTTAGGAGTGTTAATCTTCGGTTTCCAAGGCCATTTATCAAGCCATCTCACATATCCCTCACCTTTTCTTTTCTTCCTTCTGTGGGGTGGTTCATTCTTTTGAACTCGTGGTGGTGGTTCTGGATCTATCCTAAGTATTAGTTTTTCAAGTTTGGGCTTAGTTATTTCATCCATCACCTCAAAGTTTAACCTTACCCTCTTAGCAGTAATGATATCCTTAGTTTCATGGTCCTCGAATTTTCTCTTTTTATACAGGACCTCAGACAAAGGTGCATCGGTGTGGGTATTTTCCAATACCTCCGCATACGTTTTGGATTGGGATCCTACCTTACCTTCCACAAACCTTTGCGGGAAAGGAATCGGTGGGGTATACGCATGAGGAAAAGCATTAGGTGCTGCTTTATCTACCTCTTTGACGACCTCCCTTTCAGGTGGTCCCAGTAAAATTTTCTCAATCTCTACTTCTTCCTTACCAAAACCCTCCTCAACCTCAATATCACTCTCCTCAACCTCATTATCACTCTCCTTAGGATCTTTGATTTTTGTTTCACTACAGGTCACTACAACATCCACATGCTCCTCAGGGTAGGGACCTATAGGTGTTTGTGCAAGCAGGGAGATTTGAGTCTCCAATGCCTCAGTGTGTGTCGCGAGGGACTCGACCATAGTGTTTATCTGCCTAAGGGTTTCATAAGTATCGAGATGTTGTCTTCTAAACTCTTCATTATGGAGAGTTTGGGTCTCCACAAAGTGCTCCATCATAGATTCTAACCTTGAATTAGTTGTTGTTTCAATGAAATCCTCCATTAATCTTTCGAGGTTGGAATTGACGGATTCTTGCGGTTCCTCAAAATAATGGGAGTGGTAATCATAGGGAAAATTTGGTTGCGGTTCCTCAAAATATTGGGAGTCTTGCGGCTGGTAGTAGAAAAAATTTGGGTACGGCTCCTCAAAATTTTGGGAGTGGGTCAGTGTCGCATTGAAATCCTGCATTAATATTTCTAGGTTGGAATTATGAGATTCTTGCGGCTCCTCAAAATGTTGGGATTGGTACTTGCAGAGGAAATTTGGGTGAGAATGAGTTAGTGATGCATTAAAATTCTACATTTGTATTTCAAGGTTGGAATTATGGGATTCTTGCGATTCCTCGAAATACTGGGAGTGGTGATTTTAGAAAAAATTTGGGTGATACATAGTAATGAGTGCCTTAGTCTATACGGTGCAACAACGGAATAACAATATTGACTGTTGGTCCCTGGCAACGGCGCCAAAAACTTGATGCGTCCGCAAGTGCACGGAAATATCAAAGAAATATAAAAGATTGTCGAACCCACAGAGACCAATGTCAATCTACCGTAATCTATCATTACTTTGTAAAGCTAAGGCTAATGATAATTGATAAAAGGGAAACTAAGACTAGAACTAAAATAAAACTAAGAAAATTTGATAATAAAGAGAGGCCGGAATATGGATTCCGCGTTCCTAAAGGACTTTGTAGAATTCGGGTACTAATTACGACTATAACTTAGTTCCGTAGAATATACCAACTTAAAGACTTCGCCTCACGCTCTCGTGGTATTAACTAAAGTCATGTTCCCTAATCCCAAAATTTTGCTCTCGCTCGCCCGGTAACTAGGAAATATATTTTGAAAGGCAATAATATCCTAAACGTATCTAAAGCGCTCTCGCTGTATTTAGATAAGTTGCCTAATTTCCACTATCCGGTTCGATCCCCACGCTCTCGCAGTGCCGGCTCTAACCTTAATTAATTTCTCACTCTCGTGACAAAATCGTGTTAAATAGCCTCTCACTCTCGTGACAAAGCTACTTAAATTAGACTTGGAAATTAAAACCAAAACAGAATTTTAATCATAAGTTCGCACCTATTATTTTCTACCGAGTCCCTCCGGTAACGACAGTCCTCATACGCCGGACTCTAAACTATTTAGCCAAACATGGAATTAATTAAAAACGCATAAATCATTACGGTTACGATAAAGAACGGCATAATAATTAAATTTGGCAAATAAAGCAATTATAATAAATAATGCGATAAAAAGAAACCTGTAAAGAAACTGGAATTAACTTTGAAAATGGCGGCAAGCTTTGATCCAAGCGTTACAAGTTATAGGTCTAAATACTAATCGTGTAGTAGTTCCTCGATGTGAGAGAACTACCACTTTTACAATGGTAATTTCTGCCTAAATCTATGAACAGCGCTTTCACGCACAAAACTTGGGATCCCCTTGAAACTAAATGATAGGTCCTATATATAGTGATAACAGGTTGGAAGTTACTTAAGAATTCATGTGAAAAATAGTGGAGATAATGGGGAGTTGGAGAAGCTGTGTTTGAGAGAATGTAGGAGAAAATGTTGATCGTGCGTGTGCATTGGTCTTCTTTGTCCACATCTGCGTTTCTGAACATAATAACCACTTTGTGCGTGTGACGGTCGTGGTGAGTGTGTGACGAGCGTGGCAGCCTTTGGAAGCATGACGGTCGTGGTGGTTGTGTGACGGTCGTCATACACACCACTTTCTATTTTCTGTTTTTTTCTTAGTCATTTCTTCCTGTTTTCTTCTCATTTCTTCATGTTTTTCTACTTTGCTCCTTTTTAGCTTGGACAATGAAATACCTGCGAAAACACTAGAATACTCGCGGAATAATCGGAACTTAAGCTGAAATAACGTAATTATTAGTCGTAAATCAAGGCAAATATATGATACATTTTTGTGTTATTAGCGTTCTCACCGAGGATAAACCAAAACCTCCTAAATTATGCCATCTCTGCTGAGGAAGAGAACTTGCAAAGAAAATCTCCTGAGTTATGCCATCTCTGCTGAGAAAGAGAACTAGCAAACAAAATATCCGGAATTATGCCATCTCTGCTGAGAAAGAGAACTGGCAAACAAAATATCCGGAATTATGCCATCTCTGCTGAGAAAGAGAACTGGCAAACAAAATATCCAGAATTATGCCATCTCTGCTGAGAAAGAGAACTGGAAAACAAAATATCAAACCTGGCTTATGCTTCAAATGCACATGTTTGAATTTTTCTATAGCGTAATGCTCCATACGAAATGGAAATGCTATGCGTTTGGGAGGATGCCATGCAGACGATGCTTATGCAATGCAAAAAGAAGCGCTCCAGCAAAATAAATGCTAAAAATGAAGGCAGCTCCACCGGGGATGACAAAATAAATTATCCTCTGAGTCTAAGAACTCTGAGAAGGATCACATTGAACAATTCCTTTGATCAACAACTTCTGCTGGAGATGAAATTCAAAAGAACATCCACTCTGCTGGGGATTATATAACTCCTTGACAAAGGAAACCAAAATCGGAATCGGAAGAGTGCCAAATATCACTTGGACTTAAAACCTGCTGGGGATGTCAACCATCGCTGATCAAACCTGCTGTAAAGACTACCACCAAACTCTGCTTGGGGAGACAAATCACAAATGCTAGACATGCTGGAAACACCATTGAACTGGACCCGCTGCTGGGAAATGACTTCGCCCTTATCCTGCTGTTGCTGGTGAAAACACGTTTCCTGACTGGCCGAGGGGAGTAGACACCAATACTCTGCGGGGAAGACAACATCTTTGTCTCGGGAATATGTTCTACAACTCTCCTGTGGTAACAAAACAACATCCATCCTAAAGCAATCCACTTTAGATGCTGGCTGGGGAACAATCTTTTATACTCTGACTGGGGAGAGTGACAGTCTGAGGAGGATGATGAAATTTCCATGCTGAGGAGAATAACTCTACTGGGTAGAAAAGTTTTTACCTTGCTGGGGATTAGAGCATGCCGTTGCTGGGGGAAATACACTTCTTGACCTGCTGAGGAAAGTGAGCACTAGGCTCTGTGGGGAAAATAAAGTATTTTCAAAGACATCCAACACATCTCCTGCTGGAGATACAACAATATCCACCTTAGAGCAATCCATTTCTGACTTCTTACTAGGGAATAATAAACCAACCATGACTTCGGTTGGAGACACAATCCTCTGTACTCTTGCTGGGGACAACGACCTTTCAGATCTGGGGAGAGAAACTCTAGTGGGGAAAAACAAACTTGTTACCCAGCCTGACCTGTCTCTATGGTCATAAACGACCCTTTGAACTCTCCACTTTCCCCAGACCACCAGGTCTAAAGGAAGAAATCATCTCAAGAGGATTTTATAGAAGACCAGGCATTCACACTGCCCCAGGGTCTTCAAACTCTTGGAGAGATTTATCAGATCTCGACGCAACTGCCCCAGACTTCATAACCCATGAAGTAAATTACCTCAAAAGGATTTGTAACGACTTGAAAATACTTTGTCCTAGTATTCTAAACTTTGAAGATGTGCTTTCAATCAACCGTTCTCAGGAGTGGATAACTTCCCATGCTTTAGAGGTGGCCTGCCCCAAGTCTTGAAGAAACTTTGCCCCTGACTGATCTTACAGAGATTTGTCAAATCGACCTGATTGCCCCATATTAAGCGCTTGTGGAGAGATTTATTGAATCTCAACATAATTGCCCCAGTTTGGCTGCTTCTTATCACCATTTATCGGGAACCTCTAGGCCGCGGACAGTCACTTGGCCACATACCCCTTGACATGACTGTCCTTCGGAATTTTCACCATCTCAACTTGGCGTGATCGAGCTTCTCAACTGATGTTCATCATGTAAGCTTCTTTGATGTGAAACACATGCGAGCAGAAAACGTTTAATATGAGAATGACAATTCTAATGCAACACTCGTGTTAACCTAAAGTTTTATTGAAAATGTGTCGCCAAGCCTTGTGAACGAATCACTAGCTGGGATGCGACATTGATTTTTGAATGGAAAACATTACGCACATGCAATACCAACAAAAATCTTATTAGCATAATTCATGGGAGTCAGGAACTCTATCTCACTGAAGTGCACTTTCGGCATAAACCCTGCTTCAATTAGGACTTTTAAGGGTTGTAACGTGGCCTGGTTCGCGGTTTTGAGAAAAAGGATTTAAGGCTCAAAGTTTATCGGTGCCCACCCACTCTTCGTGATGTTCTCCAGTCCTATGTTCAGCTAATCTGACACAAGCGTTCATCTCTCAAAAGGTTTCATGGTCTTTAAGGAACCCATGCAACTGATGGTTTGACACCTAATGAGGTTTTGGAGCAACAGTCACCCCTTTTTGTCTTTTGTGTCTGTAGACACACGACTTTGTTCTAATCGAGGATTTTTCTTTGTAATCCTTTTCGTTTTTTGCTTTTTCATTCTTTTGATTTTTGTTCCCTAATTTTTGCCTGGACTGACTCTTATGAGTTTTTCGATTTTGAAGTCCAGCGGGATGCCCTAACTTTTGCCTAAGTCGCTTGTTTTCAGGCTTTGACTTAGCGGGCTTTAATGGTTGCGATTGCTTGAAAGGGTTGCGACTGCCTCACTCCTTGATCATTGATGGATAACTATGGTGGTTTCACATCTTTTGACTTCTTGATGGTGGAATAAAAGGTGATGGATCCTCAGATGCACACTCCTTTTAAAATTTAAGCACTCGGTCAAACTAACTGACGCCTACCCTGCCCCTAGGTTAAGTGTGAGGGTTTTTTCGTACGAAAGAAACTCCTACTTCAAGGCTCAAAGGGGTTAACGAGGGTCTATCTCCCTTATATCTCCAGTGTTTAGGGATTGAAACAATGCCTGTACATCCTCAACAGGGTTTTATCCGAAAGCACACAACCAAAGATTTTGCGTTTTTCCTTTCATCATCCTCCCTCAAGAGTTTAGGCAAGAAAGTTGGTATTGCAATGCATATAAATATGTTATGAGTGCATAAAAGTATATTACTTCAAGAACAACACATTCATTACATTAAAATCAACATTCAAAATACAAACAAGCTTTTTCATGAAAACACTGTTTAAACAAACAAATGAAAACTACATATGAAACTGCAGTAAAGAATTCGAAGATTGCCATTGTTGAGGAGACTTGACTCCGTCTGGACTTAATGTTTCCGACGATGCTCTTACAATTTGGATGCTCATTCCAGAAAGGAGTCTTCAATTTAAGTACAGACCATCAGGCGTGATCGTGATGACTTTTGAGTCGATTAAGTCTTGCACCTTGTGTTGCAGAGCTTTGCAATTTTCAATCAAATGGCCAGGTGCCCCTGAATGGAACTCGCATCTTGCACTTGCGTCCCAACCTGGTGGTATCTTTGTTGGAGATGGTGTGAGAGTCCTTAATTGAACAAACTGATACTTGAGTAGATCAGGCAATAACTGAGCGTATAGCATGGGAAGAACATCAAACTGTATTTCAGGCTTATTCTGCCTTTGTTGTCCCTTTCTAGAGCAGTTCTCTTGTTGACACTGATTCGAGCGCACAATCTTTTCAGGCGCTTTTCTCTTCAGACTTGGTCGAGGCGTAGGCAGCATTTGTGGATGTGGGGATTCTAAGATCAAGGACTGCAAGATATACCCCTGACTTGATGCAACTTTAGGAGAGACAATAGGGATATCCACTTCTTTTTCAGCAGCTAGAGTAGGAATGAAACCACCATGAAAGCTTACGCCGCTCGGCGTGAATTCAATTTCCCTCGAATCGACCAGATCCTGTACGGCATGCTGAATGGCCTTACAATTTTCCACATTATGCCCCGGCGCACCAGAGTGGAAGTCACAATGGACTCTTGCGCCATAACCCGGTGGGGGAGTACCAGAGAGAGGAGCCAAAGTCCTTTTCTATACAAGTTGCAACTGAAGGAGATGCTGGAATAGCTGAGAATATGGCACTGGTGGAGTCTGAAAATGCCTATTCTGCTTAGGCGTAAATTGCTGCTGGCGTGGAGCATAATTTTGCTGTTGAGATACAGCCGGGACGGTCACAGTGGCAATCTGCTCACTTTTTGGGAGGGATCCCTAAAACAGTGGAGGAGAGACAATTCCAGCCGCAGCTTCAGGCATGAGAGTATTATTTTTGCTTAGCACACTTCTCAGGACCTCCATAACCAGACGCATCTGAGTCTTCAGTTGGTTGACCTCTTCCTTCAGCACTTTCTGGTCTTGAACCAAGGCTTGCATCCTCCCCATAAACTGCCTCATCTGAATCTTCATTTCGGTCATTTCTTCACGGAGTTGTTCCATGGCTATCCTCTGATTATCACAGGTCGAGTAGTGGTGGCAGGTCAAGCTGGCTGTCCTGAAGATAATACCAAGTCAGAATGAGAAATCCGCTCCAGAACACCTGTTATGCATATGAGTATGAGAATATAATGCAGAATGCCATGTTCGAATATTTCCAAGGAATCATTATGCTTTGATTCAAAAAAATTTCCTTACACTAACCATAAGAAATAGATGGAAATGCTCAGTAGCAAGTCTCAAAGTTAATATCCCTTGGAAATACAAGAACATGTATGCGAAAATGATGATGCAGATGCAACAGACATGGGATCAAGGCTTCCACAAATTCTGGGTAAGTGCTGTGCTACTGTCTGAATAGGTTCACAGGTCTGCTCTGAAGAGAATACCGGAACACCGAAATATCTGAATAATTAGAATACCAGAAGGCCAACATATCGGCATAATCAGAATATCAGAATGCCAGGGTGCTGGAATAATCAGAATACCAGAATACTAGCATATCGGCATAATCAGAATCCCAGAACCAGGCTGATAAGTTTGCACTGATAAGTGAACCAGAATACCAGGTAGGATGAAAGTCAAGGTTACCTGCGAACCTGTAAACAACCCGCTCCTCTCACATGTGGGTACTAGAAAATGAAAGATCCTCAGCTTCTGGCATTGAGGTCGAGAAACAATAGTACATTCATCCCTCGGGGTACAGTACTATCGCCAATCGAGGAGTGCCTCCACTGATTCTCTTTCAAAAGGGATATCCTATGGCGAGTTCCCAGCATTGGGTCCTCAGATTGAGAAGTGTAATGGGTTTGCCATTTCTGGTCTGCCATTATCACATCTCGGGAGGAGTGCCGCAACTGAGTCCTCGGGAATGGTCACCAGAGTCGACAGCTTTCTAGGTTATCACTTCGAAATGCACAAGACGCGCAAATCAGAACATCTCCTAAGAAAACCTCGTTTGGGTGTGGAGTTCGTGTAAACCATACGTACTAAGACGCTACGTAGGCCACACTACTTTCCACTCTAATCCTACATGTACTATCAAGCCTGTGTAATGGGCTTATCTCTCAAATAACCCATCCCGCCAAACAGAAAAAAAAAACAGCACAGTCCAGCATATAATGACATGCAATGCAATAAATGCAGTAAATACAGTAAAACAGTAAAACAATAATACACAGCAAAATAAAGCACAACAGTAAACACCCAATGAAAAATAAACAACCAAACGCTAGGATTGACTTGCAAAAGGGATGGACCAGCAAGAGGTCAACCTCTCCCCAGCAGAGTCGCCAGCTGTCGCTCCCGGGATTTTCATCCAAGTACAAGCGCGAAAGTGGAACAAAAAACAGAGTCGCCAACAATGTGTATATATACCAAGAGAGGGAAAGGAAACACTGCATAAACCTGGGGGGAAAGGAAAAGCATGGTCTCACGACCAAGAGAAACGGGTAAGGGAGTCGGTTACGCGAAGGGAAAGTGTTAGAACCCAACACGTCCATCGTACTCGATGGGATCCACGCTTGTTGTCTCGATCAAAGGGTGTCGTCGTCTTGAGCTCCACTGCTACTGGAAAGGAGAAAGAATAGGTACGGGAAAGAACGAAGAAACGAAGAAGAAAAGAAAAAGAAGCGACTCGATAGGACGTCCTCAGAGTCCTAGGCCTACATATTCCCTCGGGAACGGAAAAATCAGAGTCAACATAGTTCGGACACGAACTAAAGGGGGAGGTTGCTCGCCAAGACATCGTCGTCTTGTGCCTACGTATCCTCAATCTAACCAGAAGGAGGAAATCAGAGCAGTCGTAGTTCGACTTAATCAAGTCGGTATATTTTATGAGTGATGTTAAGTTCGTGCCCGGCAGTTAGGGTCGATGCTTGTTTGCGACGAGACGAAAGTAACGTGCCCCTTTGTGAAAATGAGGTTTGAAACTTAACGATCCCAAAGGTTAAAAAGGTTTGAGTTTGTTTTGTGTTTTTTAGACAGAAGTGTTTTTGAAGTTGTTTGTAACTTGCATTGCACCCAAGTCTACAACATAGGATCGAATATCTCGTGTATCGACCCAAGACGGGACGCATGCTAAACATCCTAAGAAAGTGAAGGAAGATCCCCCACTATCTCATTTCCCACATATAAGGCTCGTGCGCAATACATGTTAATCCTTTATTAAGTGTTTTATAAAGATTATGAGATGAGAAGAGAAGACTCAAGGGAAAAGAAAACACTAAGGGAAACTAGATGTCCTAATGTTATCATGCAAAGGTGGCCCTAAGGTCAGGATCAAGAGAGAAGTCTACTTAATGTTGTCATGCATGGATTGCTATCCTAATGTCTCTCCTACCTCCAACTTAATCGAAAATTAAGTGGAGCTAGGAATCCTACGGGATCATGTCATCAGACAAGTAAACACAGGATGAATCAATCACAAAATGAAATAAAAGCAACTAAGGAGTAAACAGTGTCAGTTAACAATAATATCACACAGTCACAATAATAAAGAGGGAGCTTTAGCCAAGGGGTCATACCAACCGAGGCAGACAAGCTAGGTGTGGGAAGTATGAGTGCTCACCCAATGGTATCAAGAACCATGGAGAGCTGAGTAAGAAAGGGGAAGACGTGAATCAGATCACATAAGCATCAGCATTGGTCAATGCGAGCTATAGACAAGGCGTGGGGGTTTGATTGCTAAACCCTCATTCCACTTGACCGACTCGATAACAAGAATAGGTAATGTTCAAAGCTTAAATCATGTAATGAGAGCTAAGAACGACTCAACTAGAATAACGGGGGTCGATTGTGAACCCTACCTTCCTTTAATTGCCTCCTTGGAGGTCTTACAAGGGGAAATGGGGAATGGGATGCCTCTTTGGAGGTTTTTAAGCACAATATTAAACAGGCACAATCATGGCCTCACTTGAGGGATTTCCATACAATCCTACTTATCACGGCATCGATTATTCCTACTTCTCATGGCATTTAAAAGCATTAAAGAGAAGTGAAGAGATAAGAAGTCCTATCGAACGGATATGAATCCGTAGCAAAGCAACGAAAGCACCTATAAGCAAATAGCAAACCAAGTTAGAAACAAATTTTTATTTACAAACTGAAATGGTCAAACCACCTTTGGAATGTCTCCTTTATGCACCTTACACATGTGAACCAAAGACATTAGTAATAACAAGAGAGTGTATGTACAACATGAAAACCTAAGTGTAATGACTATGTACATTTGAGTCACACTAGTCAAAGTGAAAGACCTAAAAGGATTATGAAATTACAAGTCAAGTTACAACTATGCTACAAGACTAATCTACTTTGAAGTTAAAGGTAAACCAACAAAAGAAAGCCATTACAAGTTAGATGAATTGAATTAAAACGTGAAAATGGACCAAGGTCAGAAGTGAAACAACTTATACACATGCTTAAAGCCAATCTCAAAGTGTCACAAAGGTTTGCATTAAACTCTCTCTCCAAAGTCAATTTCTTCCATGAGCAAAATCACATTTAAACTTCTCATACAAGTATGTAAAATTGTCACTCAAGTAAGGAAAATGAAATGACATGGTAAGGCAATGTTAAAGCTCACACACCAGAGGCAAATGACCTATAAAATGTCCTAATTGAATCCCAAAAACAATCATGAACATGGCATACAAGTGGCATCAAAAGAAGTGGCCAAAGTGAAACACAAATTCAAGTTCACATATACACAAAGTAGGCATCATTTAAGGCATGTGAAATGATCAAATGCAATACTCAAGTATGTCTCAATTATGCATCAAAATACACTTAATAATGTGCTAAAACTCATATTCAAAGTTGGCTCAAAGTGCCCTCATACAAGTCCTAAACATATCCTATCTCTATGCATGCTTACACATAATATGTTCACATTGGAAAATTTGTGAAGAATAGCAAAATGCCTTTAGAAAATTATGGGTAATCAACCAAGTCATTCCAAGTCCAGTAGGTAATCACATGCAAAAGATAGGGTTCATATCATGCACCAAACATACTCAATCAATTGCAAACATGGATCAATTTATCAATGATGCTCTTACAAGACAAGGCACAAAGATGATGCTCAAAAGCAATTCAATAATCATGGACAAGGTATCAATCAAACATCATTAGGTCATATAATCATAGGTCTAAAGTCACAACAAAAATTAGCTCAAAATGGTCAAGGGAAGATCACATTCTATGACCTACACCACAAGACATACCAAAATAAACACATTCATTTCCAAAATCCAAGAAAAATAGCAAACAGCCCCAAAAGTGAAATTAAAAATATCCAAAAATTAACTAACACTTCTAAAAATATACATGAATTTTATTGGAATTTTATGATGCACAAAACTATTTTTAGAAAATTGGTTTTGAAACTATTATAAAAAATAATAATAAGGGCAAATACCAAAGAAGCAGGGGGTGCGGTCAGTTGATTCTTATGTTCAGAATTTTATTGGGCTCAAGTGGAGGGATGCGCATAGCATTTCTATGGATTAGTCTATGCTGAACAGGGAGGGTGCAATTGAATTTGGGTTGGTGTGGAAAGCATTCAGCAAATGGCCTAAGGCCCAACCAGCCACAAAATGAAATCCTAATAAACCTAACAAACACCTTCTTCTCCAAAGAACACTTCCGTCAACACATTCTTTGCGCCGCCGGGATGCCTCACATGCGACGGCGGAGGCTGAAACCACCACAACTGGACGTGCTGACCTAAACGTCCACCCCTAAACGGCGGATGGGGACAACTTGTCATTCCTATTGACAATAAAACAAAGAAGGGTCTTGGTTTTTCTGCAACCTGTACCCAGACAGCTGCCAACGATGAAAGTATTCATCCCATTCAGAACTTCTTCTATAGTGGAGGTTTTCTTCACCCAGTGTCTCAAGCAGTACATGCTATCAATGAGGAAGATCCCTCTGACACAGATGAAGAATGGAAGTCCTATCTTAACGAGGACGGTTATATGTCTCAGGAAAAGGTGCTTATACCATTTTGCTATCCCGCACAGAGTCCGAGATTTATACCCAGGTCAGATGTCGAAATGATATACGGGGATTGTGATCGGGAAGGATGTCGTGCTCCGCCAAATTCATTAGAGGAAGACACTCTGATGAAAGACAATTTTGACTACACCTACTATAGCCCAATGGATGGTCTGCCAATGTGGCAGCCCTACCCAGGAAACTTGGGGCAAGAAAGTCAGCCGAGTAACGAAAGTCAGCTGGCCATCATTAAACAGAATACCTGTGTCCCCACCATGTCATGGGATCAACACTCAGGTCATTCAGAAACTACTCAACATGAAGATGACTTCGCAACGTTTGCAGGACTTGAATTCATCAACTATGCTTTTCCCGAGGTCAACATCATCGAGAGAGATGACTCCTCCAGTTCGAAAGAAGTGTGGGACACCTTGGGACAACCGAGTGGAAAATATGACTATATGGTCAAGTACACTGCGCCCGAAAACTCTCGTATCAGGCTCGAAGACATCCAGCCAACTGGATGGGGAGATACAGCTGATAGCACAAATGCTATGCAAAATGTAACAGAGGAATTCTCCTGCGACAACTCTGCTTGGGAGACAGATTCCAATGATCTTGCTCCACCAGAAATCAGCGTTATTTCTGAATACAAATCAAGGAAGGTGCCAGACTTTGTGATTCACCGAGGAGTTCGCCGCCAATGGGTTGCCATCAAGGTTCCGAAGGTCGTTCATCAGTCAAAGTAATTGCCATCTTTTAACCTTTCACCCTGCCCAGGTGAAACGGACGTTTTGATAGGGCTCACTTTCTGTAAATTTCCCTCTTCGCTTAGCCCAAAGCGACAGAGTTTTGTTTTGTAGGGCTGTAGTTTCAAGGATCGACTTGTTCATTGATAAAATAATGTCGTTCTGTAATTTTCGCATTAATTGTTGTTTTCTCTTTTTTGCTTTTTCAGAAAATGGTAATCCTAAAAAACAATTAAAAATAAAAAAAAGCAGTAAAATAAAACACTGCACACACTTGCATTCTTCTTTATCTCTTCTAAACACGAATCATCACGTCATGCAGATTGCTTGTTTTAAACCCCGTTGAAACATACGATCCAATGCCTTCTCCCAACTTTGAGTTCCCTGTATTCGAGGCTGAAGAAGAAAATGACGACGAAATTCCAGAAGAGATCTCCCGATTACTCATACAAGAGGAAAGGTCCATTGAACCTCACAAAGAGCCGTTGGAAACGGTAAACTTGGGTTCAGAAAAAGAGAGAAAAGAAATCAGGATTGGGGTACTGCTCAGTCCAACTGCCAAAGAGAGTTTGATAAAGCTTCTCAAAGAATTTCCCGATGTATTCGCTTGGTCCTATCATGATATGCCAGCATCGTGGAACATCACTTACCATTAAGATTGGAATGTCCGCCAGAAAGCAAAGGTTGAGATGCACTCACCCGGACATGGCCATCAAAATCAAAGAGGAAGTACAGAAACAGATTGACGCAGGTTTCCTCGCCACATCAGAATATCCTCAATGGTTAGCCAATATTGTACCCGTTCCCAAAAAGGACGGAAAAGTCAGAATGTGTGTCGATTACAGGGATCTAAACAAGGCTAGTCCAAAGGACGACTTTCCTTTACCACACATTGACATGCTGGTAGACAGTACAACAAAGTTCAAAGTCTTCTCCTTCATGGATGGATTCTCGGGCTATATCTAGATTAAAATGGCACCGAAAGACATGGAGAAAACTTCGTTCGTTACCCCATGGGGCACCTTTTGTTACAAGGTAATGCCGTTCGATTTGAAGAACGCCGGGGCAACCTATCAAAGGGCCATGACTACTCTGTTTCATGACATGGTACACAAGGAAATCGAGGTATATGTCGATGATATGATTGCAAAATCAAAAACAGTGAGTGAGCACGTTGAACATCTGTCAAGATTGTTCGAACGTTTAAGAAAATTCAAGCTCCGCTTGAATCCTAACAAGTGCACCTTCGGTGTCCGTTCAGGGAAACTACTAGGGTTCATCGTCAGCCAGAAAGGAATTGAGGTTGATCCTGACAAGGTCAAGGCCATTCAAGAAATGCCTTCTCCGAAAACTGAAAAACAAGTCAGAGGATTCCTGGGACGTTTGAACTACATCTCCAGATTCATATTCCTTATGACTGCAACCTGTGCGTCGATTTTCAAATT
This sequence comes from Lathyrus tuberosus, assembly GCA_022829125.1. NCBI lineage: Eukaryota > Viridiplantae > Streptophyta > Magnoliopsida > Fabales > Fabaceae > Lathyrus > Lathyrus tuberosus. The sequence goes on from JALAZF010000305.1 coordinate 5,129,013, forward strand.
ACTCACAAAGAACCAGGATTGTGTTTGGTCAGAAGATTACCAAACCGCCTTCGACAGTATCAAGGAATATCTGTTGAATCCTCTGATTCTATCACCTCCAGTGGAAGGAAGACCACTGATCATTTACCTCACAGTCTTGGAAGACTCAATGGGATGTGTACTTGGCCAACAAGACGAAACTAAAAGGAAAGAGTCTGCCATCTACTATTTGAGCAAGAAATTCACCGACTGCGAAACTCGGTACATGATGCTTGAGAAAACTTGTTGGGCTTTGGCTTGGGCAGCCAAACGTCTTTGCCAGTACATGATTCGTCATACTACTTGGTTAATCTCTGAAATGGATCCAATCAAGTACGTCTTCGAAAAACCTGCTCTCACGGGAAGGATCGCCCGTTGGCAGATGCTGTTATCAGAATATGACATAGAGTACCACGCTCAGAAAGCCGTTAAGGGGAGTATTTTAGCCGATCATTTGGTTCATCAACCGATTGACGATCAGGAATTAATCGGGTTTGACTTCCCAGACGAAGATGTCATGTATCTAAAAATGAAAGATTGCGATGAACCGTTACCCAGTGAAGAGCCAGAACCAGGTTCCCAATGGGGACTTATCTTTGACCGGGCAGTTAATCATTATGGAAACGGAATTGGGGCAATCATTGTTACCCCTCAGGGTACCCACATTCCTTTTACTGCCAGACTTACGTTCAAATGTACGAACAACGAGGCCGAATACGAAGCTTGTATTATGGGTCTCGAAGAAGCAATTGATTTAAGGATCAAAAACTTGGACGTATACAGCGATTCAGCCTTGGTTATCAATCAGATAAAAGGAGATTGGAACACATACCAATCAGGATTGATTCCTTACAAAGACTACGCAAGAAGGTTGTTACCTTTCTTCGACAAAGTTGAGTTTCATCATATTCCTCGTGAAGAGAATCACATGGCTGATGCATTAGCCACCATCTCTTCCATGATTAGTGTGGGTCAATGGAACGACTTACCTAAGATCGACATAATGCGCCTTGAAAGGCCCGCTTACATCTTCACGATTGAAGCAGTCATAGACGACAAACCTTGGTATCATGATATCAAATGCTTCCTTCAGAAACACGAGTACCCACCTGGGGCACTAAAAAAAGACAGGAAAACCCTCAGAAGATTGGCTGGAAACTTCTTCCTGAGCGGTGACACTCTCTATAAGAAAAATTTTGATATGGCCTTGCTCCGATGCGTAGACAGACCAGAAGCAGAAATGCTGATGAAAGAAATTCATGAAGGATCCTTTGGCACTCATGCCAATGGACACACAATGGCGAGAAAAATTCTAAGAGCAGGGTATTACTGGTTGACCATGGAATCCGACTGCTACAACTACATGAGGAGGTGTCACAAGTGTCAGATATACTCCGACAAAATTCATGTACCGCCATCACATCTCAAAGTTCTTTCTTCCTCGTGGCCTTTTTCCATATGGGGAATCGACATGATTGACATGATTGAGCCCAAGGCTTCAAACGGACATCGGTTCATCCTAGTAGCCATTGATTACTTCACCAAGTGGGTCGAAGCAGCGTCATTCGCCAATGTAACCCGACAAGTGGTGGTCCGATTTATCAAAAACAATATCATCTGCCGTTATGGTGTTCCGAGCCAGATCATTACTGACAATGAATCTAACTTGAATAACAAGATGATGAAGGAGTTGTGCGCAGAGTTCAAGATTGAACATCATAACTCATCTCCCTACCGACCAAAGATGAACGGAGCGGTAGAAGCGGCTAACAAGAACATCAAGAGGATTGTTCAAAAGATGGTTGTAACCTACAAAGATTGGCACGAAATGCTACCCTTTGCTCTTCACGGTTATCGCATATCTGTCCGCACTTCAACAGGGGCAACCCCTTTCTCTCTAGTGTATGGCATGGAAGAAGTGCTCCCCATAGAAGTAGAGATCCCATTAATCCGAGTATTGATGGAAGCTAAGCTTACAGAAGCTGAATGGTGTCAAAGCTGACACGGCGAACTGAATCTGATCGAAGAAAAGAGAATAACGGCACTATGCCATGATTAATTGTATCAACAGAGAATGAAGAGGGAGTTTAACAAAATGGTCCGACCTCGTGTTTTCAGAAAAGGAGACCTCGTGCTCAAGAAGATACAATCATTTCTCACTGACTCTCGGGGCAAGTGCACTCCGAATTATAATGGCCCCTATGTGGTCACGAAGCTTTCTCAGGCGGCGCCTTGAGACTTGCAACCATGGACGAAGAGGAATTTGCCTACCCCACAAACGTTGATGTAGTCAAGAAATACTTCGCCTAAACTAAAAAAAAAAAACGTCTCAGTGGATTGAAAACCCGAAAGGGCGGTCCAGGCAAAAGTTAGAGACATGAAAAAAACCATCCCGATGGATTGAAAACATCATAGTACAATCCAGGCAAAAATTAGGGATAATGGCAAGTAACTATGTTCAACAGAGGCAGGTCCCTTAGCAGCAGTTACACCATCCATCGGAGGAAAATTCCAGTCAAGGTCATCTTCGACAGAAGCTCAGGATGTCCCGAATTCAAAGTTGGTAGAAGGATAGTGGTTGTTATGTTTCAACGTAGCCCTTTTTCCCTGTAAATTACCATTTTCAAACTTTGTATATACTCTTTGGAATCACGCGTTTGGCTGATCTCCATCTTATCAATAAAATTTGAGCCCTTGTGCTTTTGTTTGTAATTCTTATTTTGTTTAGCTTTACAGAACGACGTTGTTAACATGATTAACGATTCTTGAAATAAAACAAAAAATGAATTTACTTGTTAAAACTTTTTCTGCTTTTTAATAAAGACGGCAATTTCTTTTGACTGTTGAACATCAAAAGAACATCGGTCGCTTCTCCAGAAGTGATCGGACCTCAAAGTGCAGAATCAAAGTACTCCTTCTAACCCAGTACGCCTGAATGAAGGGATCAACTCTGTCAGAGACCTTATTTCATCTGACACGCTTCGGCCGAGTTCTCATCTCCTAAGCCTGATCAACATAGCTCCCAACAAGGACTATCTCTCCTAAGCAAGGCAGCATTGCTATCTTGAACCAGCGGTACTTCTTCGCCCTGCAATGGCCGAGTATCCAGTCGTGTTCATCTGTCAGTTTGTATGTCGCGTCAATTTTGTCAGCATATACATACATGCATCATGCATTATTGATTTACATTCACAGTTATATTGCATCACTATCACTCTAGTCGGTTTTGTCCCCTAGTGATAAAAGTCCTCTCAATCGAGTTATCAGTTCTTGTCTCGTCAAGAAGCGCGGTGCCCGAACAATCTCTCTCCTCCAGTTTTATTTCTGGATTGAAGTTGGGTCCTCGACCACTTTGATAACTTGAACCTCTGAAAGACCAGAGATCCCTCAGTTAACATCACTCTTCGCCATTGAAGATGATATCCTTGTTTTCCCGGATTAAAGAAAATCCCGAGAGAAAGCCTCCTAAATCGGAGATTCGGCAGTACGGCAGTTTTTCTCCGAAAAACCCACTGATGAAAAGGTCATCGGCACCTCAAAATTGGATCACATCATATGGCATTTCTCCGATAAGATCTCTGAGAAAAGTATGATGTAAAGACCCCGAACGAAAGCAGTATCTCAAGAGACTCGTTTTCCCCAGTAGATTCAACAAATGGCGTCTCCAAACAGAGAAGTTTGTACACCTTTACAACTCAGACGAATGGGTTCTCCAGCAAGTCTGAAATCAAAACTTTTTCCGTCAAATGGCATCTCCACAGGAAGATTCGGCGAGAAGTTTGAGGAAAACCGCTACACATAGCGTCCCTTGTCAATTAAGTTTATTGACAAAAGAAACTTAGACCAGTTCCTTGGTAGGAAACCAGGATCGAGGGGAAGTTTAAATCAGAAACTGAGACCAGTTCCTTGGTAGGAAACCAGGATCGAGGGGAAGTTTACATCAGAAACTAAGACCAGTTCCTTGGTAGGAAACCAGAATCGAGGGGAAGTTTAAATCAGAAACTGAGACCAGTTCCTTGGCTGAAGACCCGGATCGAGGGGAAGTTTACCTTTTCTAAGCATCATCGCTTAGCTAAAGAAGATGAATGCGTAAGCTACCATTCATAACCACCATCAAAATTTCGGGTATTCCGATATTTAATCCTCTTGCACCCCGAATGCCCGAATACCTTCGTCATTCACACCTTCGGGTCCAAGAAGATTAAATAGGGGCATCTGTCATACCCCAAATTTTGACAACTTAGATTTCCAATCATTGTGCAAATCATCATCACAATATGGATGTATCTTTATGCCTCATCAGTCTCCCCAAAGATGGGTGAGCATCCACTACAATCAAAATAAGGGTTTCAAGCCCTCTTAGAGCCTTAGACAAAGGAGCAATCAAGGAATGACATGATCTTCAACTTGTCTAACCTCTCAAATATCCATAATGGATCAAAAGGACTCCCACTCCAAGGATTAAGCACAAAGCTGCTCCCTTCTAGGTGGATCAAGTCTCAAGATCGCCAGTGTCACCAAATTAGGGTTTTGGTCGACCAGGGCCTCCAGATGGAAATTCTCCTTTGGGCATGAGCCAATGCTTCAAGGCATAACCTATGATGCTCCAAGGGACATCATAAACCCAATCATCAAGTCAATTTTGCCTCAGGGGATGCATTCACCAAAAATCAGGAATTAGGGTTTCTTGACCTAATTCACCCCTAAGTTGACTTTTGGGACAATTCATGAACCAAGACCTCAAGACATGATTTGAGGGTCTCTAATATACCATATTAATCCATTTGGGACAATGAATTGATCCAAGAAGCTTGAGCAACAAGTTTCAATTTCATCTGAACCAAAGTTAGGGTTTCGCGGGAAAAGTCAACTGTAACTTTGACTTTTGATCAAGACATGCTCTCAAGCCCTAAGAAATGATTCAATACACTCTATACCACCCATGGAACATGTCCATCAAGTTTGATTTAGGTTAAGGACATAATTTCCTGAAGAATTGCACAATTTGGAATTCATCTAATAAAAAGTCAACTATGCACAAAAGTCAACTTTGACTTTTTGAGATTTTTCACAAAAATGGATTTTTAACCCTAAAATGATGTTAATGTATGATTTGAATCATCATTCATCAAGAAAAATCAATAAAAGTTAGATAACTTGTAAAAGGGGTAACCATAAAAACTTAGAAAATTTTCTAAGTTAAAAATAAAGTGGCTAGGGTACCAACTTTGGAGGGTCATAACTCCTAAACCACAAAGCCATTTTCTCCCATTCAAGGCTTGATTTGTAGATCTCATTGCCCTCTACAAAAACTTCAACTAGGCCTAACTCCAATTCATTGTGGATTTTGAGCTATGAGTGAGCCAAAATGGCTGAAAACATGAAAGTACCAATTTTCCAACACTTAGAAAAAATTCTGTCCAAGACAGATTTTGTTGGAAACACCAAAACTTGTGAGGTTTTTTCACACAGTTACAAGCTGAATCAATTCCAAAGATAAACATCAATGTTTTTGCAAATGTTGCCAAGAATCCAAGTAACTCAATAGCATGAAACCAATCCACTTGTGCCAAGAATTATGGCTGCCACAACACACCATGTCAAGGCTGCCATAAAAAATCAGTTTGGGAGTTTTGTGCCATCCACGATTTCTGAGTCAAAATAAATTATCACTATGTCACATGCCTTTAACTTGATCATGAACCAACTGATCCAACTGATAGGGCTGAGTCAAAAAGCCAAGGAATATTCCAACTTGAAATTCATCCACTTTGGCACATTTTGCCTTGAATTCAAAGGGCATTAATGTGGAATAGTGCATTTTCAACAAAGCCACTCTACTCAATCAAGTTCTCTGATTAAACAACAATAAAAACATCTGAAGAATGTGATTTTGGTCAAGGCATATCCCTGCTCTTGGGGGTGGCTAGTTTGCCTTGCTTGAGAAGAAATCCTCCAAGCCAATCCATGCGAATGTGATCTGATCCAGCAGCCATTCACTATTCCTCCAAGACAAAAGTTGATCACCTATAAATAGAGGTTCTAATGGATCATTCAACTCACACCAAAGCCAGTTACAACACTGCTTTCTCTCATTCTTCCTTAAACCTCAAGTTTCTTGGTTTTTGAGTAACCACTATCGGGTTTTGAGTTGCAGCCTTAAGCAATCAATTCCAATTGCCCAAACACATCACATATGATGTATTTGAGGTGTCCAAACACTTAAACACTGACTGTAACACCTCAGGCTCAAAATCACCCTTCAACCAAGCCATTATGCCTCAATTATGCAGGTGGAGGTCTCCAGCTTGATCCAAAGAGTTTCAAAGTGATCCAAAGCTTGCAACACACTCCATAACATCCATTAAGTTGTAGGGATCATTAATTCACAACTGGAACAAAGTTTGTGCAGAGTTCCATTTCAGCTTGCATAAAGGTAAGCCTCAAAACTCCAACTCCAAGATCCATGCATATTTCCTCGCATGATATTTTTGCCAATTGCTTGCCATCATGTGTTGATTGTTTTCCCTCAGAAAATTTGATCATAGGACTCATAATCATGTCTGCACGATTGCTTTTTCAAAATTAGGGTTCATACGGCCACAATGATATAATTTGTTATACACTGAAAATGAATGAAATTGGGTATTGCCATCTTCTTCCTTGTGAAAAAACGCATGAGTTTGGTGTTTGAATCATGTCAAATGGTTGAGAGATGAGTGAGATAGAGGGCTTCACGCATCAGAGCTTGAGGAAGAAGATGGCCATCGCGTCATTTTCAGAAAATCCAACTAGTTTGATATATATTTTTCGCTTGCCATGTTATTAATGAATTGGCATTGCGCCCTAGTGGTTGATCAACTGGTTTGTGTGTACAAGCGAGCGAAAGGTCTGGGGTTCGAATCCCCCTCGCCCCAGACCTTTTTTTTTATCACTTTTTCCTATTTTCTTATTTTTCATATTATTTTGTTAATGATTTGAAAAATTAATAACTCACTCAATTTTAATTATTTTTTACTGATTCTTTTTGCAAAAAATCATAAAAATGTTGAAATATTTTATTCCACAAAAAAATTAGATTTATATTATTTATTTAATATAATTAGTATTTTTGTGAATAAATTCATTTTTAACTGTTTTTTAAACATTTTAAAAGTGAATATTTACTTTGAAAATCAAGACCTAATGAGTTTAAATATCTCTTGTGATTTATACCTCATTTTTCAAACCTTAAACAAAAATCACAAGTGGTTTATTCAAACCTATTTGGTATTTTTTTTTCTTTAAAAGATTTACTTTTAAAGATTAAAATTAGGGTTTCTTTGACTTTCAACCCTCATAAATCATTTTCAAAACACTTTGGGCCTCTAATAGAGTGTAAGACCCAATCTTTTTTTGACCAAATCATTTTTGGGCCTCAGTGTATTGTATAAGTCCCGATACCATCAAAAACAAACGGCGCGATCGTCGCCTTTTGAAAAATAACCTCCTGGGCTTCTCCTCGAGCTATAAGACCCATTCAAAACTTTTGGGCCTCTAACAGAGTGTAAGACTCAACCCCCTTTTAACTAAAAAACATTTTTTGGCCTCACTTATTGTATAAGTCCCTCTGCGTTAAAAGAAAACCTCAGCGCGATCGCCATTTTTAAACAAAAAATCAACTGGGCCTACCCTCGTGTTATAAACCCCACTCTTTTTCTTTAAAACCTTTTGGGCCTCTTGAGAGAGTGTAAGACCCATCCCTCTGTACAAATTCAAACAGTGCGCTCACTGATAAAACCCTGGGTCTCTCCTTGAGCTGTAAGCCCCAAATCTTTCTTTTTCAAAGCACTTTCTCCTTTGATTTTGAATATACTGTTGTTTTTAATCTCTCTTTGTTGAACAACTAACCAAACAGCATGGAAGCTCTACAACCGAGTAATTGGTTATTGCTTTCATTTACCGCTTTCATATACATATAACGTATTGTGGGGTTGTTTCACTGTAAGTCTTCTTTCATAAACTCATATCAACTGTGTAATAATAGTATAGATATTTCGAGTTTCCCCGGCAACTATGTCTAGAACTAGGTGACGCCGTTTTGTTTCGTAGAATTAGACAACTAGATCCCCAATAGGATCACCAGATACAGTCTTCTCTTCGGCTGTCCTCATTAGGAATTGTCAAGAAAATCTACTCCCAGAGATGAATGTATTCTCCGTGAATGACATCTTTGAGTTTCTTCCAAATTCTCAAACTTTCCTGACTTGATCTATTCCTTGTGAATAGCTTGCCTTGAATTTTTCGGGGTTTGGGGACCCACGGGCTTCTTAAAAGTATCGGCCTCCTCTTGGGCATCGTACAAGGACCCACAGGCTTCCTAAAAGCAACCCCGCCTCCTCTTGGGCTTAGTACAAGGACCTCTCGGCTTCTTAGAAGTATTCACAGCCTCCTCTTAGGCTTCGTATAATGATCTCTTCCTCCGGGAATGATCGCCTCCTCTTGGGCTTCATACAAGGACCCGTCGGCTTCTTAAAAGTTTCCAGCCTCCTCTTGGGCTTCGTACAAATTGTCCCGACAACCTCCTAGAGGTATAGGAACAGAACTTAGTCATCTGCATAGAACAGTCCTTTCAAAGAGTCTACTACTGTGTCTCAAAGCATGGTACAAAAGATAAAACTCTAGACTTGGACAGTCTAACATCCTTGAGTCTCAAAGACATTCTCAAGTAACCCCTTCGTTAAATAGGAAGAAAACCCGTAGACTTGGGCAGTCTTAATACCCTTCGGATTCCCCGTTTCCTTAAAGAACAAGAAATAATCCCGGTCCTCAGAGCAAATCCATGAGTACAACATTACCCATATAAGAACTGATTTTCTCTTTTAACCAACATACTGGACCTGTCACTCAACTGAAACAGTAACCCTAGCCTCCTCTTGGGCTTTGTACAATGATCTCCCCAGCAGAGTTAACCTTTGTAGCCTCCATCTCGGGCTTTATACGAGATACAAAAAGGTTCTTATTGAACCAAACAAAGTTTAGCCTTCATCTCGGGCTTTATACGAGATACAAAAAGGTTCTTATTGAACCAAACAAAGTTTAGCCTCCATCTCGGGCTTTGTACGAGATACAAAAAACTCTCTTGTTAAGTCAAGTAGCCTCCATCTCGGGCTTTATAGGAGATATCAAAAGATTCCCTCGTCGAGTCAAAACCTTTTAGCCTCTCTCTCGGGCTTTGTACGAGACACATAATAGCCTCCTCTTAGGCTTTGTATAAGAAAACCACTGGTTGATCCAATCAACCTTTTAGCATCAAAGCTGTGCCTCGTTCACAGTACACAAACATCAACAACTCCTTCCCCTTCATCAAATCGCTGTAAGCGGCAAGCCTCTGGATCATCTATATCCATGCCAATGTCCCTCTTTTAGTATGAGAAATTCCTAAGGAAAGATAGCATTGCTCTACACTGAGTTAAAGTCTTCTCCTTCAGGATAAAATCCCCTATAAAGGAAATTATGGCATTGCCGGATTCACACATCCCGGTTAAAGTAATTCTCCTTTATAAACAGTTGTGACATACAACCCCCTCTTTAGAGATGACAATTCTCTCTAAAGTCAACACCCTTTTAGCTTCATATCTTGGGCTTTGAACATGATACAAATAGACTCTTCAGCTTCACATCTTGGGCTTTGAACAAGATACAAACCACCTTTCGCTTCATGTCTTGGGCTTTGAACAAGACACCAAAACACCCATTTCCTCCCATAGAATAGGAGGAACTACGAACACTCTGATTTCCCTGTTTCGGTAAACGGGAATACGTAGGCATAAGATTGAAAGAAAAAAATCTTAGCGAGCACACTAAACAAAAACCCTAAATCACATACTCCCATATATCATAATCTGAAGCAGTATCCTAACAAAATCCCAGAGAGAAATCAGTATTGGCAAAAATACAAATAACCAATACAAAGGCCCCCACCACATTGATCGCATCTGTAACCTAACAGACCGCTATTTAAACTCAGTATGCAAGCAGGGTTAATTGGAGACATCTATTTCCCTTCCTTCATCAGCTTTAATAGGATAAAAAATGAATCGACCTATAGTAAACTCAACCGCAGTGAGAGCGACCAGCGCTTAAGAACCGCGTCCAAAATCGCTCGCTACAGAATGATGGAAAGAATTTGAATTTTGGATGGAAAATGATGAAATTGGATCAATTCTAGATCCTTCCCACACATGCACAAGCCAAGCACATGATCACTAATGATGCAAACTTAATTTTCAAACTGCGCCCAGGGTAACCGGTTACAACATAACTGCTAACCGGTTACACAGTTCAAAAATAGCCAAAATATGCTGAAAAACAACAGGGTAACCGGTTAGCAGATATGCTGTAACCGGATACACTGTTCAAAATTTGAATTTTGGCGCCTTTTGGAGGGAAACTTGGAAAAGTGACTTCTGATAGCTGTTTTGAACCCGTTGAACCTCTGAAACTCAAAACTTGATATTTCTACTGAGTAGCACCTGAAAAGAACCCAAATTCTTGCTAAAACCTCGAGATATCCTGCTGAATTAATAATGCCTGATGTCGGCTCACTTGATCAAAAAATGACTGCTGAAGCTTCTGATTATCAAAACGTCTAATGAGCAAAATAAATGCTCAAAAAGACTTTGAAAGCTATCTGCTTGGCTCTAAACACCATTGAAAATCATACTGGAACTGACAATGCCATGAGCTACTGGAAAATACCTTGATCCCATGTTCGAAAAAAATATGCAAATGCAGAAATGATGATACACATGAAACGAAGCATAAGCCAAAAAGGTTAGAAGCAAAAAGGCAAATTTCGAGGTGCTACAGAAACACTGCGTAAACCTGAGGGAAGGAAAAAGCATGGTCATCGCGACCAAGAGAAACGGGTAAGGGAGTCGGATACGCGAGGGGAAGGTATTAGCACCCCCACGCGTCCATCGTACTCGATGGGATCCACGCTTGTTGTCTAATCAAAGGGTGAGTTATCTAAAGCCTACTGCTAAATGGAAACGGAACGGGGAAAAGAAAAGAAAAAGTGACTCGGTAGGACATCGCCGTCCTATGCCTACGTATTCCCTCGTGCAATGGGAAAGTCAGAGTCAACGTGGTTTGGAACACTACGGGGGGAGGTTGCTCGCCAAGACATCGTCGTCTTGTGCCTACGTATCCTCAATCTAACCAGAGAGAGGAAATTAGAGCAGTCGTAGTTCGACCTAACGAGGTCGATGTTTTTTATGAGCGACGTTAAATTCGCGTCTGGCAGTTAGGGTCGATGCCTGTTTGCGACGAAACGGAAGTAACGTTCCCTTTTCTGAAAATGATTGAAACTTAACAATCCCGAAGGATAAAAAGGTTCTGAATTTGTTTGTGTTTTTTAGACAGAAGTGGATTGAAGTTAGTTCATAACTTGCATTGCACCGAAGTCTATGACATAAGAACGAATGCTTAGCAAATCGTTCCAAGATGGAACGTCCACCAAACACTCTAGAAAAATGAGAGGAAACCCCTCATTCATCATTTCCCACATACAAGGCTCATGCGCAATACACGTTACCTTTATAAAGTGTTTTAGAATAATTATGAGATGAGAAGAGAAGACCCAAGTCGAAAAGAATACACTAAGGGGAATTATATCCTAATGTTGTCATGCAAAGGTGGCCCTATAGTTGAATGAAGAAAAGAATCTACCTAAAGGACAAGTAGGGATTGCACTACCTAATGCTTATCTTACCTTACCTTAATCCAAAATTAAGGTTAAGCTAAGATCCCAAAGGGGTGTGAGAGAGTTGCTCACACAAGCAATATATCATGTAATCCACACACAAAAGAGAAAAGGAAGTAAAAGGAATGAGAGATGAAAGGAAGAATGAGCATGAATAAGCATCCACATACTCATGTGTCTTACCTCTGCCCCTACATAAAAATTTAGCACAAAATAAACACAAGTATTGAATACAAGTGGTAGAAAGAAGGCAAACAAGTCCTACTTAGCCTAAGAAAACAACCTAAGAAGTAAACAAGGTTTGAACTAAAAGGAATGAGTCCTAAGGGTTAAGAATCACCCAAGGGAAGTAGGTATAGGTCAAGGTATCCTACTAAGGTTAACATGCCCAATGAAAACAAATAATGTCAAACTATGCATCAAATGATCATGCAAATGCAAGTTATGCACTAACTATGCAAGATGAATGTATATGATTCATGAACATGAATAAATGCTTGTACAAACATTAAAGTCAGAATTGAATGACATTTATGAGTGGCTATGAATGTCATTGAATGAGCATACAAGCCATGGATGCCAACATTTAAGAAGATGAAGCAAGAAGAAGTGAACACAAACACCACTTAAGCTCAAACAATGAAGCATACTTGTAATGCAAGTCAAAGATGAAGATGTCAAGTACTCATACATGTTTAATGGATGCAAGTCAGTAGCATATGAGGTACATGATGAGGTTAGAATGCAAGGATAAACATACAAACTTCACACACATCTCATGTTGATGCAAGTTCAAGAGTAGAAGAAAACATGTACAAGTAATGCCAAACAAGTATTCAAATGTTTATGAACTTAGGAAGTATGCAAGATGCAATTAGAAGTCATGTTATATGATTGAGAATGATTATAAACAGAATTTGAACAAGTTTTAAATGTAAACTCAAGGTCATACACACATCAATGCAAACAAGTGATCAAAGAAGGACAATAATCAATGCACAAGTTCATAGTACAATGCAAGTGTAAACAAGTATGTTCAATGCATATATAATGGTTAATGAATGACCTATAATATGAGATTGATGACCTATAATGCTCATATAACATGTATCAAAGAATTCCCAACAAGTATCATGTGAATTGGTAAAGCAATGCAAGCAAAACCCTAGCACAAGTCTTCTAACAACACATATACATGGATACAATTAAGAATTCAAAAAGAACATGTTAAAAGGAAAAGAAGATTGAAATATGCAAGTATTTTAAAGATCGAACAGTAACTGAACATGTCTCAAAAGAATGGATCAAAATTCATTAAGGATCATACTCAAACATGCTTCACAAGTTCACACAAATAACACAAGAACTATGCACAAATATGACATTCAAACATCAATAAAAAATGCTCTTAAAAATCCATAAAAATATGGATGAAAGGCCTCAAGATGCCACAAAAGCATGTATCAATTCTCAGGTGCAAATTCAACTCATAAGTACCTCAAACAATTCATCAATTCAACATGTATCATGAAGGAAACTCATATAAATGCAACTTAAAAGAAAATTCCATGAAAAATATGAAAACAACTTCAATCAAAAAATGAAAATTGTCCAAAAATTAGTTAAATGGATGAGGATGCTCCAGGAATTATTTTAGAATTTTTAAGGATGCACAAGTATTTTTAATAAAATGTTTTTATTCATGTATGAAAAGAAATAAAAAAACAAAGAGAAATAGAGCAGGGGGTGCAACGAGAGTAAAACACAGTTCAAAATACGCATGGGCCTGAAGGAGGGGTGTGGATAGCGAAAAGTATCAGGCCCAATGCGTTGGAAGCCTGAGGTGCATGTGGTGAGGCTTAGTCAAAATGTTTGACTGAATAATGAGCATTGGATCAAGTCAAACAAGATTATTAGACAAAGTAAGGCAATCAGATGGCTCATGATCAATGCACATAATGTTTATGATGTGATGCACGCATGAGAGCACAAAATTCAAAAATATCTTAGCAAATGAAGCACGTGATGAGGAGCATCCTCATTAATGCGTTGGCGCAATCTAGGGTGTTAGATCAAGATGCATCAACAACTATGATTGGATCTGAGATTAGGTTAGGGTTTATGGATGGATGAAGATTCAGGTGGCCGAAGAAGACTCTGGTCGTCTTCTCCAGCGAGACGCCGCCGTGGCCAGGTGGTTACATCACCAAAAATGGACGAATCCTATACCAAAATGCTCGTCTCTTCACGTAGATCTCAAATCTACTCTTAGTTTCAACAAACAATGCACGAGTGAAGAAAATCGAATCCAAACACCTTGCCCTAGGATTTCAAACTAAGCACCTGTGGTGCCTATCAACTAGCCAGAGGTTACATTGCTCCTATTGAGCTTCAAAACACACAAAAGCAAGTTTAGATCCACAAAACGAATGCAACAAAGTTTGAGAAGGAAACCTTTGTTTGATGAAGCTTTGGACAAAAGAAAACCAGAGATGAGGTTCCTTGCTTGCTTAATCTCAAAACCAGCCAAATAAAGGAAATACAAAGCTTGTAATCGCTTGAAATTCAGTTGATGAAGATGAAGAGAATCAAAATGCAGCCTCTGTAGATTCACTCTTTTGCCTACACACACTTCATAGGTGATGATTGATGAAGGATGGAGATGAAGAATGCGGAGAGAATTGGTTGAGATGAAGCTTCGAGAGAGAGAAAAGTTTGAGAGATTTTCTGGTGAAATTTGAGAATGACTGTGAAATTCAGTTGGAGAAGGCTTTTATATGTTGAGTTAAGAGTTAACCACTGTGGTTTACAATTAGAAGTGAGGTTAGGTTAGTTGAGAGTGAGTGAAATTGAAATGAAGGAGAAAATGGAAAATGAAATGAGAGTGAAGTGTGATGGTGGGCTCGGGTTTTAGTTTTGCTGTGTGTAGAGAACATGGAAACCTATGGTGGTGTTTAAATGAAGGGTGGAGATGGAGCATAGTACACTGCAGCTACTTGCTATACAAGTTGTTTTTTTTTTCTTTTTTTCTTGACTTTCCTTTTTAATGCATAAATGGTATGATGATGTAGTGCATGATTATGTAAGGTTTGTGGTGTTTGGCCAATTATAGTAATGTAATAGCACGCGCATGAGAGGTAACAACAACAATGCAATATGTTTCTTTTGGATTGGAATGAAATAACAAGAGTTTATCACTTGATACACATGCTCATGGTAATGACTTTGACGAGGAATATCTCACTGATCAATGGATGAAATGACAAGATCTTTGGCTCTTTGGAAAAAAGAGATGAAGGAGAACAAGATAGAAGTTTGATTCATTTGGGTTGGATGCCTGGAACACACTAAAAAATGTCCATGAGCATGAAAGAATGCAACTGAGTTTTGCCCAACCATGGCCTGCGTGACATAGGCCCTTATGCTACCAAAAAAATGTCTTTGCGCCAGTCTCACTTCCTCTTGCAATAACTCTTGATGCATTGATCAAATGAAAAAACTTCCAACATAAAAGTTGTAGAGGGGATGAAAATGAACAACTTTCATGTTGGGAACTTTTCCATATGAAGCCTCTAACATGGAGTAATTTACCTCTGAACATGGAAACTGCATGCACATTAAGTGTTTGATGAAATGCAGGCGTGTTGGCTCGCCCATGACTTGCCTACCTAGCCAAAATGCCTCTTTGAACCCCTAGCTTTAAAAGGTCATAACTCCTTCAATTTTGATCCAATGGAAGAGTTCTTGCTATGGTTTTGAAGCTGAGAATGTGAATTTTATTTTGGGTCTTGGGGTTTTTCAAATTGGAGCTTGTATCATGGAGAAAGCTAGCCTCAAAGTTGGTGGTTCAGCTTGCCAACACTTACTAAATTTAGAAACCCTAGTTTCTATTTTTAGCAACTTTTCACATCTCTTGATTTCTTGGGAATCTCTTGACATTTCTTGATCAAATCTTCATCAATGGACATATTTGAGATGAGGAACATGAATTTGACCTCAAAAAGTCAGGAGTTGACTTTTTCCTCTGCATAGTTGACTTTTCCCCAATCTGATTGATTCTCCACCAATTGATCAATTGTAGATCTTCTAAAATGAACCAATGGACAATACTCCCTCCTTAGACAATTGAGAGCATATAGAAAACATTGAGATCAAGCCTTGGCTCAAAAACACACTTGCACTGACTTTTCACCAAAACCCTAATTTTGCACTAGTTAGGAGAATGTGATTCACTTGAAATTTCTTGCCAAGCTTGATCATATGATGAGGTGATGGACCAATAAGATACCTTGAGGTCCAAGGCTCCTTTGTGGCTTAAGTAATGATGACATTGAGACTATCTCTCCTCTTGGTGTCTTGGATAGCACACATGAACTTTTACTTGAAGCTCTGGAAAACATCTTCTTCTCTTGAGTTAGCTCATATACCTTGATCCCATGCTAAGAACCAATGATATGCAAAGATGATAATGAAAGAATGAAATGAAACATAAGCTAGTTATAGGTTAGAAAAAGAAAGGGAAAATTTTGGGGTGCTACACCGGGGAGCAAAAGAAAAGAGAAAAGACTCCACAGGGGAACACAAAAGAGGGAAACACAACCCAACAGGGGAGGAAATAATCTCCGCTGGGGAAGAAAACAGAGTAAGATTCCGTTGAGGGAAAATTACCAACACCAGGGATAAAAGAGGGATAGCATTGTCCCAACAGGGAGAGAAAAATCTCCGCTGGGGAAAAGATCGTCTACTACCCGACATCCGGTAATAGCATGATCACAAGGAAAAATTGTCTACTACCAACCAAGTAATAGCTACAACAAGGCAGTCAGCCAACCGGATACGAGAAATATTACCTACTACCAACAAAGGGCAGGACGACAAAGGTAATGAACTTGAACATGGAGAGATTACCAACTATCAAACAAGTGATAGCTATAACATGGTAACCAAACCGGGCTATACTACCTACTACCAACAAAGGGCAGGACGACAAAGGTAATAATCTCAAAAAGGAAAGATTACCGGAGACCACCAACTAGCCGGGGAACATACCGCACAACTACTGGGACTCAGCTGAGGAAAAGATTCAAACTGGGGATAACTGTATATGGAAATAAACCATAACACAATAAAGATATAACTCAACAGGGAAGACTTAGCGCAGCAGGGCTCCACTGGGGAAAATCAATACCTCAACAATGAACTATCTCTAGCATACCGAAGAGACTAACCATCCACCGGAGTAGAAAACCTCAACAACGAACTGTCCCGTCTAACCGAAGAGACTTACTATTCATCAGAGTAACTAAATCTCAACAACGAACTGTCCCGTCTAACCGAAGAGACTTACCATTCATTGGAGTCACAAAATCTCAACAATGAACTGTCCCGTCAAAACCAAGAGACTTACCATTCATTGGAGTAGAAAAATCTCAACAACGAACTGTTCCGTCTAACCGAAGAGACTTACCATTCATTGGAGTCACGAAATCTCAACAACGAACTATCCCGTCAAACCTAAGAGACTTACCATTCATTGGAGTCACAAAATCTCAACAACGAATTGTCCCGTCTAACCGAAGAGACTTACCATTCATTGGAGTCACAAAATCTTAACAACAAACTGTCCCGTCAAACCGAAGAGACTTACCATTCATCGGAGTCACAAAATCTCAACAACGAACTGTCCCGTCAAACCGAAGAGACTTACCATTCATTAGAGTGGAAGAATCTCAACAACGAACTGTCCCGTCAAACCGAAGAGACTTACCATTCATCGGAGTGGAAGAATCTCAGCAATGAACTATCCCGTCTAACCGAAGAGACTTACCATTCATCGAAGTGGAAGAATCTCAGCAATGAATTGTCCCGTCTAACCGAAGAGACTTACCATTCATTGGAGTCACAAAATGTATTAATTGCATCGCCTCCGGCGTCTCAAATAAAGGAATGCCACGAAACAGTATCGAACCTTCAAAAAGGGGAATCATACGCAGATTTCAGCTGAAGGGCAAAAAATCCTCAAAGGTGCAAAATAAATGCACTCTCAATTTAGGTTTGATAGCCTAGAGATCTAAATAAGTGTTGCATGGGACCAAAGTTCAATCCAAGAACAAGCTGGAGAGAAACAGTCAAACAAGACTCATCCCGAGGAGGATATATCTCAACTGGGGATTAATTCCATCCAGATAATGAACTGGGAAGGAAACTGAATCAAAATCTTCCACGAGAAACAAACTCAGTGGGGAATTAACAAAGATAGGCATTTTCTGCTTACGGATCGACACTCTAAATGGAGAGAGGACATGCACGCTCTACGGGGATAACAACACCAGAGAGCAAAGAAGCACCAACACAAATGCAAAATGTACAATGCAACAACAACATGCTATGCACAACAAATGAATGCGCATACAATGCTTATGAGTATGAATATGCTGACAAAACAAACATAAAGGATAAACAGAGGGTGGAATAAACATCACAACACCACTGAATACTCGGCTAATCTCAACAAGATGGAGGTATCATTAGCAACTCTTCTAGGTATTTAGCTGAAGAAATCCTGCAAGAGATAAACAAAAGCCATCAAAGGAAAATAAATCCTACTACAAGGCTCAAATCTTGCTGGAGAAAAGAAGATACTCCTTGGTGAGAAACCCGAATATCAATCTTCTAACATAGATGATCCATAAAGAGGATAACAACATAAACTCTGCTTTGAGGATGGCAGGAAATCTGTCGGGGAATCATAACAACCCAAATCTTTCTGACTTTCCCTGGGGATAATAAAAATTCACAGAAACTTCTATTTCAAAAGGATGAAGAGATTTGCTGATGAAAAATAATGAATTCGTTGGGGATTGTAAACATATAAACATCTACGCGAAATCCACTGAGAATACGAGGCAGATCTGCTGGAGATACAAGAGAAAAACTCTCTAAGGATTAACCAATTTTGAGTAAAGCATCCTGGACTTGCCGAGGAAACATCAAAAGGTCAAACTGTGGGAGATTTTAGATCAATACTCATCATGAGTGAGAGAAAACCCAACAGGTGACTAATATATCAATATCCCTTAAATAGAGATATCATCAGCGACTTCACTGGGGAATAGCCACAATAGTGATGCACAATCTTCTCTTAAAATAAACAATCAGGAAAGAAGTACATTCTGGACTTGCCGGGGATGACAAGAAATTAACATCAGTGCTCTATGCTTGGGAAACAATCGAAACAATAATACACCGCCTCCGTTGAGGAATTGGCAAGAATAAATCTCTGGGTAGGACAACCTGGAGAGAAATACATCCACAAGTCAAGATAAAACCAGACAAGCGGCCACTATGTCAATGCTTCTTAAAAGGAAACAACATTAATTTCTGTTTGGGGAGGTCCAAAGCAACAGAAACACATCTAGAGGATGAAAATCTGAGTGAGGATTCTTCATATGATTTTTGTTGGGGATAGCAAAAAAGAATCTCTACGTGGGAATTAACACCAAAGAGAGATGATCTTCAAAATTGCTCAACTGCCTGACCAATAACATAGTCAGCTGGAAAAAAATCTGGTTCGAGACATAGCTGGGGAAAAACCAAACAACACTCGTCTGGAGAAAACTCAAACATGTATACCATCAACTTGTCAACAGCTGATTACATGAACAAACCTCTGCTTAAGGGAAAAACAGTTAACTTCACTGGAAAAATATCAACAAAACTCTACTAGGGAAATATCAACAAGAATGAACTCTGCTGAGGAAATATCAACAAGCTCTACTGGGGAGATATCAACATGAACAAAATCTGCTTGAGAGAATACCGAGTTCTGTTGTGTTAAATCATCCACATAATAATTAACTTTTGCCCCAAGCTGCATGGTATATAAGAAATTTTCCTCAAGAAACTTTGTACCATAAGGATTTGAAATAATCTGCCCCAACATCTTCAAACTCTGAGAGATTTGTTGAATCTCGACGTAACTGCCCCAGATTAACTAAACTTGGCACATTCTTTGATCAATGGAGAATTCAAGCTTTGCCCTTGTGAAAACATCAACTAGGAAAACAAACTTGCTCATGCTAAAAAAAATCTTCAGGCAACATGCCCCTGGATATAATCATTCCTTGAAGTGATTGGCCAATTACTCATCAGAGTTTCAGGTCTCAAAAGATTAAGCTCATCACTAATGCTCAAACGTAAGCTAATATGATGTCAACAAATGTATGCAAGCAGAAAATGTCAATTCTAAGAATGATAATTCTAATGCAATTACACATGTTAGTCTTGGAGTTTTACTGAAGAGATGTCGCAAAACCTTGTGAACGATTCACTAGTTAAGATGTGACATTGATTTTATGAATGCATATGCAATACCAACAACAAAGATCTTTTAGTACAACTCATGGGAGTCAGAAACGCTATCTCGTTTGAAGTATGCTTTCAAAATAAACCCTGCTTCAATTAGGTCTTTTGAGGGCTGAAACGTGGCCTGGTTCACAGTTTTCAGAAAAAAGGATTTTTAGTCTCAAAATCATTTGTACCCACCCATTCTCCGTGATGTTCTTCAGTCTTACATTCAAATAATTTGACCTAAATGTTCATCTCTCAAAAGGATAAAACTGGTGGTTTAAGAACCATTGAGGTTATTTGGGGAATGACAGTGACCCTTTTTGTATTTTGGGTTTGTAGCCACATAGACTTGTTCAGGATTTTTCTTTGTAATCCTTTCTTTTCGCTTTTTGCGCTTTTCATTCTTTTGTTTTTTTCCTAACTTTTGCCTGGACTAATTCTTTTGAATTTTTGATGTCCAGCGGGATGCCCCAATTTTTGCCTAAGTAACTTGTTTTCAATTTTTTTTTTTACTTAGCGGGGTTTTTTTATTTCTTTCTTTCTTTTTTTTTGAACAAATCATGTGACATTGGCTTATTTGACTTGTTTGAAACATTGTGACTGCCTCTTCCATTTGGAATGAGGGATAACGATTGTGGTTGGTCCCTAGATACACACTCCTTTTGAAATTTGGACACTTGGTCAAATTAACTGAAGACTACCTTGCCCCAGGTTAAATGTGAGGGTTTTTTCATTTAGAAAAGAAACTCCTACTTCAAGGCTCAAAGGGGTTAACAAGGGATTATCTTCCTTATATCTCCGGTGTTTTGGAATTTAAAACAATGCCTTACATCATCAGCAGAGTTTTATTCAAAAGCATACAACCAGAAATTTTGCGTTTTCACTTCATCATCCTCCCTCCAAGAGTTTAAACAAGAAGTTGGTATTGCAAATGCAGGAAAACAATTTATGAGCGAATGCGAATGGATTACTTCAAGACAAACATACTCATTACATTATGATTAATATTCAAAATCAAACAAGTTTCTACATGCAAACAAAGCATTAACAATGATAAAAGAATACAAATAGAATTGCAGTAATAAACTTGAGATCTGAAGAGATTGTCTCAATCTGAGCTTGAAAGGACACCTTCAACTTTCTTGGGAGACACAGAAGCAAATGCACGACAGCTGAGGGTCACTCCACTAACATCGGGAATAGGAACCTCCTTGAGTTTTTATCTTCATCATTATAAAGGTGTTCCATCCACAAATGGGCTTCCTCCCTTGAAGGTCAATAACTCATCGTCGATCATCTCTGTCACAGGGTGGACATTCTGAGGATTTGACATATACCTCAGAAATCGGGAATCTCTTTCATCAACTTGGACATCCAGGTTATTTTGCACAGGTTGAGATTGAGTAGGCACATCCACTTGTGGAGCACTGTCGTCTGGGGGAAAATCGTACACCAGATTGGTCGTCACTGTAAAGCCTGACATGGAATCAACATTCTTTGTACTCTCCATTGTCCCTCAATAACCACTTTAAATTCAGTATGAATGCCAGGAAATCAGCTAATTCATCTTTTTTCTCCAATTAGCCCGAGTATTATACCGGTGATACAGATTGTCTGAACGAAGACCAAGAAAATGAAGCAAATAAGACACCTGGGAAAAGCAAGAAACAATGCAAGAGATGATGCTTGACGTGCAAATGCAAATGCAAGTTTTCAAGGAACTATAAAGCAATTTGCAAACATTAAGATAACACACTGGATATACCAAAAATCTCATTTCATTAATATTGAAAGAATTACAACTTTGAAGTACAATTTCATCAATCTTACAACACAAGAGAAAATGAAAGCTAGTTCTAAGGAATCGTGTCTGAAAACGACCCAACTCTGAGCTGATATTTCTTGCGAAGCCTCTTGATTTCTCTTACATAACTGATCTTCAAGGTGTCTTTCTCTTTCACGAGTCGATCCATAATACCCTTCCAAGAACCGGAAGTAGGAAGATGAGCAGATGATGAAGGGTTAGAGGAAAACAAATCCTATGGCTCCCTTGATCTCTTCAATGACACATCGCTCAAGAAACTCCATAAAGACTGGCACACCCATAAGATAGGCATACTCCTCTAAGGTTGGCAATAACTAATAATCTGGGAAAGTAAATCAACGATGCAACAAATCGTAGAACTGGACCAAGGTATTAAGAATCCCCTCTTCAACATCAGTCCTCGGAATAAACAAGAGTTTTCCAAATAGCCTTTTAAATCCACGGGACTAGATACCAAAGATCCAAGCTTTCTCAACTCTTATAGGTCAAAACCATGAAAGTGTACTTCTTAGTGTTACTTCTTTCATGATTCTAAAAAATTTACGACATTTGGAAAAAGACAACTCCGAGTTTCTTGAAAAATGAGGAAAATGCCCATGAATGCATGAATGCGTGTATGCAACAGCCACAAACAAGATCACACAATGCACACAGGTCAAGGTTCAAGTCACGAGCATGAAGCTAAGGGTAAGAACCAATCCCACAAAGGTATGTACTAAGGTTTTGTCTTCATTGTACCTGCAGAAAATAGCGGTTCTAACCGAGTGCCCAGGGTCCACAGTCCACTATCAGACACACCAGCGCACCGATTTGCTCGGAGGTTGGTAGTTATCCTCAAGAGAATCTAACCTGAGTGTGGCATCGTGTGACAGCTAAGTCGGATTTGCATCCTCATAGCTTCCGCGCCACGATCCTAAAAGGCTAAGATGGGTTGAGGGTTACTACGGTCCTCCGTGTTATAGGCTTCTATGGAAAAAGTAATGCCTTCACGATCGCTCGATCGACATCAGTAATTCCAAAGAGGCAACCACCGAGTGGATAGATTCTCAAGTTCTTGTGTTTCAGGATTCGACTCCCTCAAAGTTCCCTTGACTATACTATCCTCCTATCCCAAAGTGCACGCTGGTCCGGGTATAGGACCTATCTCACACACAGAGGAACTCCCAAACAGAACAAACAAGTAACAAGCAAATCAGACAAAAAGCAGTAAATAAATCAAAGTAGGCTAAACCCCTCAAGGGAGGTTGTCCCCAGCAGAGTCGCCACTTTTCTGTAGCGGGGAAATTTGTGAGTGTAAGCTATTGATTAACTTAACTAAAAAATAAACAAGAGTCGTCATCACACTATTATTTTTATCCAAAAAGGAAAGGAAAAAAGAGCAAACAAAACCTAAAGAGTTCTAAAAGAACAAAGAGATAAAGGGTAAGGGGGGTTGGTTATGTAAAGGGAAGATTTTACGCACCCAATACATCTATAGTACTCTATAGGAGCCCTTTGATGTATTCATGCTTTTGGTCTGAAATTGGTTTGCTTGTAAAGAGATTGAGGAGATGAGGAGAGAAATATTTTTTAGATTTTTGTGTTTGGAGAGACTTATCGCCTCATGCCTACGTACCCACGATGTGCAATGTAGGATCAAAACCTCGTAGTTCGTGGTACAAATAACAAAAATTATTGGTTATGATTCATTTTATCTTGAAAAAGACAACCCGTCATTCTTAAGAGAGAATACTCAACTAATTACCCAAAGGTATTGGAAAGAGGTATTTGCATCACATTTAGTTGGAGGATTTTCTTGGATTACAATCAACAAGACTATCACTTCAACATATAAGTGGAAAATGGCCATACTTTACACAAAATACCATGGTTAGGAGCTTTACATCTCAACAAAGAAAGTGACTCATGTCTATTTCCTTTTGAAAAGTTTAAAAGAAAAAGTGCATAAAAGCACAAAAAGTTGGGATGAGTTTTGTATTTTTTTATGTTTTTTATGAAATGGTCAAAATATGATTAACATGGATTGACATTTATTAAAGAAAACAAAGTTTGAAAATCACTTGACTGAAGTCAAGGTTTTTATTATGAAAGCGGTTTCAAGTTTGAAAATGTAACATCCCGGATTTTCTCCGAGATATTGTTTAAAGTTGCTATAAAAAAAAGGAAGCTATCTTTTGTTTTCCACATTATAAAATGAGATAATTATCACAGGAATTGAAAATAAAATTTGGAGATACATAAATTTAATAAAATTGAGCAATAGTTTAAAAATTCCTAGCGGAATAAAATCAATATCCGCATTTCTAAATGAATCAGATGCCAAAATAAATTAAATAGGATAGTGTATCAAAACAACTTAATTAATTCGATGAAGTGGTAAAATTTTAAAATCCCGTTTTTCTCTGCACGCGCTTCAAGCAACACATTCAACCATGCTTTTCTCCTTGAGTACCTAAAATGGTAATTGTAAGGGTCAAATTCCATATCCACATTGAATCATACTCACCATAAAGAAATATCATAAAACAATAATAAAACTCCAACCATCGAAATAGGATTAATATATCTATATTTATATCTAAATGTTCATATTATATGAAATGCAATGTGACTAAGACCCCTATATGAGACACAATGATCCGGATAATTAAAATAAACTCATTCCAATGGGGACTGCCACAAAGGTTTCTGCCACAAAGGCCCGAAAGCATCTAACTTGCCACGAAGGCTTCTGCCACAAAGGCCCGAACGCGTCGAATTTACCGTAACGGCATGACACAATAACTCTATTAATATATCTTATATGATGCATGACTCACTGTTAAAATCAATAACAAAATACATGCCAGCACTAGTCTCACTTACATTACTTATGCATTTATATCTTCAAACCAAACCAAACAATTTCTACTGCATCCATAAATCTTACTATTATTAATAAATATGGAACATCATGACTATGAATCCAAATAGAAAGTCACGTAAATCTTAATATTATTATTAAATATTTTATAACTTATCATTCACCACAATATTGTACCAGCATAAATATATGTAACCGTGGGTGATAGCACTCCACACAATTATATTTGGAACTGTTAGAAACAGGTGCAATATTTTGTCATCCTTAGCCATTTATAATACTATATGCTACATAAGATATACCATTATCTAGTACCCCACACAATTTAATATTCTTAGACATTAATATACTACATAATATGTAACTGTGAGTGATAATCACTTTAAAATAGTACATTAAGCTAGAGCAATGATAAACACGTTGGAACTATTTATTAGTTTATAGTTAGCGGGGTTGGATATATATGATGCTGGTACCGGAAGAAAAAATGCAGGTGGCTATTATTGGGTTACATGAGTAGAGAAGTTCAATTTGACTAGGTGTGGTTGTTTAAAAAAAAAAGGGGTAGTTTGACTAAGAGGGAGTTAATAAACCTAATAAATAAAACTATTAAATAAAATCACACTCAGTTAAGAAAATAAAACTAACGAGTCCCTCACTCTCTTTTATTTAGCAAGAAGTTACCCTAATTCCTTTAGGCTCTAAGAAGACACATCAACAAATTCTCAAAGTAATAGTCAGAGTTATTCCCACTATAACTCCATTTGATTCTACCAACACCTTGAATTCTAGTGCAATTCTGAAATTTAAAGGTATCGTCTTTTTATTATTGTCAATTACTTTCACATATAATACATTTCTAATAGATAGATAAATAAATTTTAAAACCTTCAAGTTTCAGACAGTTCGACCAACGGTAGAATCTCTAAAGTCAATATATTCATAAGAGCACTCACAAAGATAAGGGCTCTTTTCCTATACATTCATGCTACATAAGACAAAATTGTAGAATAATAGTAGAATAATTATAAAATAATTACCCCCTCCGTTTCATATTATAAGCAAATTTTACTTTTTAGATATATTGAATAATTAATGTATCTGGTCTATATATAAACCAGATACATTAATTATTCAATTTATTTAAATAAATAAAATTTATTTATAATATGAAACGGAGGGAGTATCAAATAGTAACTTATAGATATGTATGTTTGATTTGTGTATTATTGTAATTGTGTAATGTTGTGTGATATTAATTGTGTCCTTGCTTAGTCATATCATGATTTTCATATTAAATTGTGTAGTATTGGTTAGGGACCACGTGATGGTATGGGTGTAGAGCCACTATATCTAAATCTATTAATAGTTATACTTTCTAATGGTTAACAATTCAAAATAGGTGGTTCAGTATTAATTACAGTAGTGTTACGTGGTGAATTTTATACCTCTAATTATGTTGGTTCAATTAATACGTGACAATTATATGTGGTTAGACATTACTCCCTCCGTCCCACAATGAGTAACCCAGTTGACTTTTCATACAGATTAAGAAAAAATAAATAATTGAAGGAGAGAGAATTATATTTTTACTAAAGTACCTTTATGATGTATTGGAAATGATGAAAGTAATATTAATTAGAGGGTAAAATAGAAAAAGTTGCATTGAAAATTGAAATGGTTCATATATTTTGGGACACCATTTTATTCTAAATGGGTCACTCATTGTGGAATGGAGAGAGTACATATTAGGTTATATGTGGCATGTATTTTGTTATTGATTTTAACAGTGAGTCATGCATCATATAAGACATATTAATAGAGTTATTGTGTCATGCTGTTACGGTAAATTCGACGCGTTCGGGCCTTTGTGGCAGGAGCCTTCGTGACAAGTTGGATGCTTTCGGGCCTTTGTGGCAGGAGCCTTTGTGGCAGTCCCCATTGGAATGGATTTATTTTAATTATCCGGATCATTATGTCTCATATAGGGGTCTTAGTCACATTGCATTTCATATATATATATATATATATATATATATATTAATCCTATTTCGATGGTTGGAGTTTTATTATTGTTTTATGATATTTCTTTATGGTGAGTATAATTCAATGTGGATATGGAATTTGACCCTTACAATTACCATTTTAGGTAATCAAGGAGAAAAGCATGGTTGAATGTGTTGTTTGAAGCGCGTGCGGGGAAAAACGGGATTTTAAAATTTTACCACTTCATCGAATTAATTAAGTTGTTTTGATACACTATCCTATTTAATTTATTTTAGCATCTGATTCATTTAGAAATGCGGATATTGATTTTATTCCGCTAGGAATTTTTAAACTATTGCTCAATTTTATTTAATTAATGTTTCTCCAAATTTTATTTTCAATTACTGTTATAATTATCTCATTTTATAATTTGGAAAACAAAAGATAGCTTTTTTTTTTATAGCAACTTTAAACAATATCTCGGAGAAAATCCGGGATGTTACAGAAAACAAGAAGATTTTGAAAAAGGGAGAGGATTTTGAAAATTGAAGAAGGGGTAGAGAAGAAGTGACTATCCTAGTGCATAAAATAAAAGCTAGAGTAAGAAGGATCTAGAATTCCGTCCTCTTGAGCCAATAAGCAAGTCAAATAAAGGCTAGAATAGCAAACTCCATAATGGTCTAAAGCACAAGGGAGTGAGTCCTAAGTCTAAGTCCATAAGTCCATAATCAAGAGCATAGGTCTTCCAACGCAAAGGATAGTGGCCATAGTCGAACGATTAAGAGCACAAGTCTTTTAGTGATTTAATCCTTTATTAATGTTTTTGAGTCCAAAATGGACACAAGAAAAAGAAAGCACAAGATAATATGGTCCAAGTGGACAAAAGAAAAATGACATAAACATAAACATGTGTCCAAAGGAAAAATTGCGGAAGCATAAACATGTGTCCAACGGACAAAGGAAAAATATGCGGAAGCATAAACATGTGTCCAACGGACAAAATAAAAATTGCATAAAAGTAAAAGAGAGATAGGGAGTGAGAAGGAAATATAAAGTTAGAAGTTAGTGATTAGTAGCACATGGCTCTAGTGCCATAAGCCTTCACCGATTATTCCGTTTCGCGTTTTGAACTATAGTGATTAAACAATGCACTTAGGCCAAGATTGATGAACTTGACAGAAGATTGGTAGAACCAAAGGCTCTACAATGCCAAGTTTCAAAGGTTATGGACCTAATGCAAAAAATTAATCAACATTGGGTTGACGCGACCAATCAAGGTCCGGACCACGAAAGTTCAAATTCCGAATTGGATAAAGGGGGACAAATGTTGCGCTATGTTAAGCAATCGCCGAGTAATTTATGGAGCAATTACCCTACAATGAGGTCGGTCAATAGATCTTTGTGCTAATGCATGCTAGATGAACGATATGTAGATCGTCATCCAAAAGCAATACCGCACGAAAAGAAAATAGGTAACGATCTAGTCTTGATCAAGAATTCAATAAAGAAATTCTAACATCCATAAGACTTTCAGCGATCAAAATAAAAAAGAAGAAGAAAGAGGTCAAGATGAAAAGCAACATCAACAATTTGAATCTTAAATCGATTAAATCATCATCAATATCAATCACCTCTCTTGGTGGATAAAATCGACACCATAAGTCCATTGATATTGATGAGATCTTATCAAGATTAAAATCCAAAACAAACAACAATCAACCAAAAGAATTTAAAAATAAAATCAAGAATGAAGTGAAATCTCATGATATATTTTTTTTTATGATTTTTTTCAAGAAATGTTTAGAAAAACTAAATTTAAAAGCAATAATAAATCAAAAATTTAAAATAAAAAACAAGGAAAATAAGAAGAAATTTATTAAAAAAAAGAAAATTAAAGAGAAATTTATGAGAAAGAAAAAAAAGAGGGAGGTTTATGGAGAAAAAATGGGAGGTGATGATCCAAGTGCATACACGGCCCAATTTACTTAAAAATACGAAAAATAGAAAAAACAATTAAAAAAAAACAAAATGGAAAAAGAATCTGAATGAAATGTGGATTCAACATCTTCTCCAAACGTGAACAACCGCCGGCTACTGTTTCTCTTTCTCTCTCGTTACAAATTGCATCGCGCATCACCGGCCAAAAAAAAACTCACCGCCACACCAGCAACCGAATGCGCTACATACTATTTGCTTTAAAGTCTCGTTTCGAATTCTTACGCAATCGAAATCAAAGGAAAGAATTGAATCGAGATGCACACCGATCTACCTTCGAAACAACAATGAACAAAGTAACGAAATCCAGGTGAATCAATTGCTCTTTCTCTTTTTCCACTGCTGCGAATGAATTTGTTGTTGGATTTTTTGAAGGTTTATGATAATTTGAGGTGAATTTTGTGGTGTTGGTATGTGATGAAGAATTGAAGAAGGTTAGATGAATTTGGATGAAGATAAAGGGTGGAAGGAAGTTGAAGTGGTGAATTTTTGGCAGAACTTCTGTGGCTTTTCAAGCTTGAAAAAATGAAAGAGAGACATGTCTTATTTATAGCAGAGGTGGAGTGCGTATCAATTGTCCTTTTTGCATTTGTTTTGCGTTTTGAAAGGTGATGCATGATACTTGCTCTGCTGCAGCGTTTTAATTTTTTTGCAGGTCGTTTTTGCAGGTTTGCTGCCATTTCAATTTTTATTTACGTTTTGAATTGATGTCGTTTTGATGCTCACGTGTATTGAGGGATGTTGTGAATGCGTATTCCCTTTTGCTTCGCAGCGTTTTGCCCATGACAGTGCAACATGACGTCATTTTTGCGAGTGAAATTCTTGGCTTGATGGCGTCACGGTTTCATGATAACAGCAGCTGAAGCTTACACAACTTGTGTGACTTGTAGTATAGCTTGGAGTTTGTTGCATTTTATGGTAGAAACAAGTGGCTTGAAGCGTGAAAGCTTATGAAGCTTGTGGCTGGGAATGACTTGGGGAAATAGCAGCTTGTATGAAGCTTATCATTGGCTTGGAAATTTTGAAGCGTGGGGCCTGGAATTGCTTACGTGCGTGTTTGGCTGGCCAGGAATAAGGCTTTTGGTTTCAAGACTTAGCAATTCATCACTTTTTTTTTATTTTTATACCATGGGCTTAATCTTGTAATATGGGCTATATAAAAAAATGGACTTAAAAAAAAAATGTAGGTAAGAAAGAAAAAATGTGAATTTTGGATTAAGAATGGATGTTGAATTTGAGATTAAAATTTGGAATATGGATATTGGAAATTGGTTATTAAAAATGGATATGAAACATGGGAAAAAATATGGATATGGATACTTGGTTAACAAAGTTAAACAAAAATGGATATATATATATATATATATATATATATATATATATATATATATATATATATATATATATATATATATATATATATATATAGGTTTAAAAAATTGGATAAAAAAAGAGAAATGGTTCATGATGTGGATAATGGTTTATAATGAAAAATGGTTTGGGGATAACAAATCTTTATTTAGCCCAAAACCAATCTTGATTCTTTTTTTTCATAAGCCCTTGATAAAGCGCGCACAACCACTACTGAACAATTCGCAACTGAAGCCATGACTGTCAACCTTGATTTTTTCTAAATCTCTGGTCAATAAGTTGTGAATAATCTTGAATTTGTCCTGAATTAAATCTCTAGGAAATAAACCACAGATGAACCAAATTTAGACTGGTGAATTTAGATGAACATGATGGATATCACCACACAACAACTTGACAGTCCCTGCTTTGAGAAATAGACCACTGAAACAGATAACTCGCACTTGCAACAATTGTTTGATAGTTTGACCAAGATTAGATCTAACTTCCATCTGAACTGGATCACAATTGGATATCCACACTTGATTCCAAGCCATACTTTTGCCATCGATTTCCCTGCAAAACCCTAACCACACAGAGAAGAAGAAACAAGCAAAAATTGAAAAATATATTTTGGTATTTTGGTTAGAGGTTAGTAAACAGAAATAAACATAAAACAATTAAGAAAAACACAGGTGCTTGGTGATCTTGTTTGTGGTATGCAAAAATGTAAATGATATGTGGAATCTTAGGGGTAAACATTAGGGTATTACAGATATCCCCCAAAGTGTCAGTCTCTTTTTAGCCTCAATCTTGGGCTTTGTACAAGACATATATAAACTTGCTCATGCTAAACAAAATCTTCAGGCAACATGCCCCTGGATATGATCATTCCTTGAAGTGATTGGCCAATTATTCATCAGAGTTTCAGGCCTCAAAAGATTAAGCTCATCACTGATGCTCAAACGTAAGCTTCTATGATGTCAACAAATGTATGCAAGCAGAAAATGTCAATTCTAAGAATGATAATTCTAATGCAATTACACATGTTAGTCTTGAACTTTTTACTGAAGAGATGTCGCAAAACCTTGTGAACGATTCACTAGTTAAGATGTGACATTGATTTTTTGAATGCATATGCAATACCAACAACAAAGATCTTTTAGTATAACTCATGGGAGTCAGAAACACTATCTCATTTGAAGTACGCTTTCAAAATAAACCCTGCTTCAATTAGGTCGTTTGAGGGCTGAAACGTGGCCTGGTTCACAGTTTTCAGAAAAAAGGATTTTTAGGCTAAAAATCATTTGTACCCACCCATTCTCCGTGATGTTCTTCAGTCTTACATTCAAATAATTTGACCTAAATGTTCATCTCTCAAAAGGATAAAACTGATGGTTTAAGAACCAATGAGGTTATTTGGGGAATAACAGTCACCCTTTTTGTCTTTTGGGTTTGTAGCCACATAGACTTGTTCAGGATTTTTCTTTGTAATCCTTTCTTTTCGCTTTTTGCGCTTTTCATTCTTTTTTTTTCCTAACTTTTGCCTGGACAATTCTTTTGAATTTTTGATGTCCAGCGGGATGCCCCAATTTTTTCCTAAGTCACTTGTTTTCAACTTTTTTCCGACTTAGCGGGCTTTTTTGATTTCTTTCTTTCTTTTTTTTTGAACAAATCATGTGACATTGGATTATTTGACTTGTTTGAAAGGTTGTGACTGCCTCTTCCATTTGGAATGAGGGATAACGATTGTGGTTGGTCCCTAGATACACACTCCTTTTGAAATTTGGACACTTGGTCAAATTAACTGAAGACTACCCTGCCCCAGGTTAAATGTGAGGGTTTTTTCATTTAGAAAAGAAACTCCTACTTTAAGGCTCAAAGGGGTTAACAAGGGATTATCTTCCTTATATCTCCGGTGTTTTGGAATTTGAAACAATGCCTTACATCATCAGCAGAGTTTTATTCAAAAGCATACAACCAGAAATTTTGCGTTTTCACTTCATCATCCTCCCTCCAAGAGTTTAAACAAGAAGTTGGTATTGCAAATGCAGGAAAACAATTTATGAGCGAATGTGAATGGATTACTTCAAGACAAACATACTCATTGCATTATGATTAATATTCAAAATCAAATAAGTTTCTACATGCAAACAAAGCATTAACAATCATAAAAGAATACAAATAAAATTGCAGTAATAAACTTGAGATCTGAAGAGATTGTCTCAATCTGAGCTTGAAAGGACACCTTCAACTCTCTTGGGAGACACAGAAGCAAATGCACGACTGCTGAGGGTCACTCCACTAACATCGGCAATAGGAACCTCCTTGAGTTTTTATCTTCATCATTATAAAGGTGTTCCATCCACAAATGGGCTTCCTCCCTTGAAGGTCAATAACTCATCGTCGATCATCTCTGTCACAGGGTGGACATTCTGAGGATTTGACATATACCTCAGAAATCGGGAATCTCTTTCATCAACTTGGACATCCAGGTTATTTTGCACAGGTTGAGATTGAGTAGGCACATCCACTTGTGGAGAACTGTCGTCTGGGGGAAAATCGTACACCAGATTGGTCGTCACTGTAAAGCCTGACATGGAATCAACATTCTTTGTACTCTCCATTGTCCCTCAATAACCACTTCAAATTCAGTATGAATGCCAGGAAATCAGCTAATTCATCTTTTTTCTCCAATTAGCCCGAGTATTATACCGGTGATACAGATTGTCTGAACGAAGACCAAGAAAATGAAGCAAATAAGACACCTGGGACAAGCAAGAAACAATGCAAGAGATGATGCTTGACGTGCAAATGCAAATGCAAGTTTTCAAGGAACTATAAAGCAGTTGGTAAACATTAAGATAACACACTGAATATACTAAAAATCTCATTTCATTAATATTGAAAGAATTACAACTTTGAAGTACAATTTCATCAATCTTACAACACAAGAGAAAATGAAAGCTAGTTCTAAGGAATCGTGTCTGAAAACGACCCAACTCTAAGCTGATATTTCTTGCGAAGCCTCTTGATTTATCTTACATAACTGATCTTCAAGGTGTCTTTCTCTTTCACGAGTCGATCCATAATACCCTTCCAAGAACCGGAAGTAGGAAGATGAGCAGATGATGAAGTGTTAGAGGAAAATAAATCCTATGGCTCCCTTGATCTCTTCAATGACACATCGCTCAAGAAACTCCATAAAGACTGGCACAACCATAAGATAGGCATACTCCTATAAGGTTGGCAATAGCTAATAATCTGGGAAAGTAAATCAACGATGCAACAAATCGTAGAACTGGACTAAGGTATTAAGAATCCCCTCTTCAACATCAGTCCTCAGAATAAACAAGAGTTTTCCGAATAGCCTTTGAAATCCACAGGACTAGATACCAAAGATCCAAGCTTTCTCAACTCTTGTAGGTCAAAACCATGAAAGTGTACTTCTTAGTGTTACTTCTTTCAATGTCCATGATTCTAAAAAATTTGCGACATTTGGAAAAAGACAACTCCGAGTTCCTTGAAAAATGAGGAAAATGCCCATGAATGCATGAATGCGTGTATGCAACAGCCACAAACAAGATCACACAATGCACACAGGTCAAGGTTCAAGTAACGAGCATGAAGCCAAGGGTAAGAACCAATCCCACAAAGGTATGTACTAAGGTTTTGTCTTCATTGTACCTGCAGAAAATAACGGTTCTAACCGAGTTCCCAGGGTCCACAGTCCACTATCAGACACACCAGCGCACCGATTTGCTCGGAGGTTGGTAGTTATCCTCAAGAGAATCTAACCTGAGTGTGGCATCGCGTGACAGCTAAGTCGGATTTGCATCCTCATAGCTTTCGCGCCACGACCCTAAAAGGCTAAGATGGGTTAAGGGTTATTACGGTCCTCCGTGTTATAGGCTTCTATGGAAAAAGTAATGCCTTCACGATCGCTCGATCGGCATCAGTAATTCCAAATAGGCAACCACCGAGTGGATAGATTCTCAAGTTCTTGTGTTTCAGGATTCGACTCCCTCAAAGTTCCCTTGACTATACTATCCTCCTATCTCAAAGTGCACTCTGGTCCGGGTATAGGACCTATCTCACACACAGAGGAACTCCCAAACAGAACAAACAAGTAACAAGCAAATCAGACAAAAAGCAGTAAATAAATCAAAGTAGGCTAAACCCCTCAAGGGAGGTTTTCCCCAGCAGAGTCGCCACTTTTCTGTAGCGGGGAAATTTGTGAGTGTAAGCTATTGATTAACTTAACTCAAAAATAAACAAGAGTCGCCACCACACTTTTATTTTTATCCAAAAAGGAAAGGAAAAAAGAGCGAACAAAACCTAAAGAGTTCTAAAACAACAAAGAGATAAAGGGTAAGGGGGTTGGTTATGTAAAGGGAAGGTTTTACGCACCCAATACATCTATAGTACTCTATATGAGCCCTTTGATGTATTCATACTTTTGGTCTGAAAATGGTTTGCTTGCAAAGAGATTGAGGAGATGAGGAGAGAAATATTTTTTAGATTTTTGTGTTTGGAGAGACTTATCGCCTCATGCCTACGTACCCACGATGTGCAATGTAGGATCAAAACCTCGTAGTTCGTGGTACAAATAACAAAAATTATTGGTTATGATTCATTTTATCTTGAAAAAGACAACCCGTCATTCTCAAGAGAGAATACTCAACTAATTACCCAAAGGTATTGGAAAGAGGCATTTGCATCACATTTAGTTGGAGGATTTGCTTGGATTACAATCAACAAGACTATCACTTCAACATATAAGTGAAAAATGGCCATACTTTACACAAAATACCATGGTTAGGAGCTTTACATCTCAACAAAGAAAGTGACTCTTGTCTATTTCCTTTTGAAAAGTTTAAAAGAAAAAGTGCATAAAAGCACAAAAAGTTTGGATGAGTTTTGTATTTTTTATGTTTTTTATGAAATGGTCAAAATATGATTAACATGGATTGACATTTATTAAAGAAAACAAAGTTTGAAAATCACTTGACTGAAGTCAAGGTTTTTATTATGAAAGCGGTTTCAAGTTTGAAAATGTAACATCACGGATTTTCTCCGAGTAATTGTTTAAAGTTGCTATAAAAAAAAAGAAGCTATCTTTTGTTTTCCACATTATAAAATGAGATAATTATAACAGTAATTGAAAATAAAATTTGGAGATACATAAATTTAATAAAATTGAGCAATAGATTAAAAATTCCTAGCGGAATAAAATCAATATCCGCATTTCTAAATGAATCAGATGCTAAAATAAATTAAATAGGATAGTGTATCAAAACAACTTAATTAGTTCGATGAAGTGGTAAAATTTTAAAATCCTGTTTTTCTCCGTATGCGCTTCAAGCAACACATTCACCCATGCTTTTCTCCTTGAGTACCTAAAATGGTAATTGTAAGGGTCAAATTTCATATCCACATTGAATCATACTCACCATAAAGAAATATCATAAAACAATAATAAAACTCCAACCATCGAAATAGTGTATATATATATATATATATATATATATATATATATAAATGTTCATATTATATGAAATGCAATGTGATTAAGACCCCTATATGAGACACAATGATCCGGAAAATTAAAATAAACTCATTTCAATTGGGACTGCCACAAAGGCTCCTGCCACAAAGGCCGAAAGCATCCAACTTGCCACGAAGGCTCCTGCCACAAAGGCCCGAACGCGTCGAATTTACCGTAACGGCATGACACAATAACTCTTAATATATCTTATATGATGCATGACTCACTGTTAAAATCAATAACAAAATACATGCCAGCACTAGTCTCACATACATTACTTATGCATTTATATCTTCAAACCAAACTAAACAATTTCTACTGCATCCATAAATCTTACTATTATTAATAAATATGGAACATCATGACTATGAATCCAAATAGAAAGTCACGTAAATCTTAATATTATTATTAAATAATTTATAACTTATCATTCACCACAATATTGTACCAGCATAAATATATGTAACCGTGAGTGATAGCACTCCACACAATTATATTTGGAACTGTTAGAAACAGGGTGCAATATTTTGTCATCCTTAGCCATGTATAATACTATATGCTACATAAGATATACCATTATCTAGTACCCCACACAATTTAATATTCTTAGACATTAATATACTACATAATATGTAACTGTGAGTGATAATCACTTTAAAATAGTACATTAAGCTAGAGCAATGATAAACACGTTGGAACTATTTATTAGTTTATAGTTAGCGGGGTTGGATATATATGATGCTGGTACCGGAAGAAAAAATGCAGGTGGCTATTATTGGGTTACATGAGTAGAGAAGTTCAATTTGACTAGGTGTGGTTGTTTAAAAAAAAAAGGGGGTAGTTTGACTAAGTGGGAGTTAATAAACCTAATAAATAAAACTAATAAATAAAATCACACTCAGTTAAGAAAATAAAACTAACGAGTCCCTCACTCTCTTTTATTTAGCAAGAAGTTACCCTAATTCCTTTAGGCTCTAAGAAGACACATCAACAAATTCTCAAAGTAATAGTCAGAGTTATTCCCACTATAACTCCATTTGATTCTACCAACACCTTGAAATCTAGTGCAATTCTGAAATTTAAAGGTGTCGTCTTTTTATTATTGTCAATTACTTTCGCATATAATACATTTTTAATAGATAGATAAATAAATTTTAGAACCTTCAAGTTTTAGACAGTTTGACCAACCGTAGACTCTCTAAAGGCAATATATTCATAAGAGCATCCACGAAGATAAGAGTTCTTTTCCTATACACTCATGCTACATAAGGCAATATTGTAGAATAATAGTAAAATAATTATAAAATAAATAGCAAATAGTAACTTATAGATATGTATGTTTGATTTGTGTATTATTGTAATTGTGTAATGTTGTGTGATATTAATTGTGTCCTTGCTTAGTCATATCATGATTTTCATATTAAATTGTGTAGTATTGGTTAGGGACCACGTGATGGTATGGGTGTAGAGACACCTATATCTAAATCTATTAATAGTTATACTCTCTAATGGTTAACAATTCAAAATAGGTGGTTCAGTATTAATTACAGTAGTGTTACGTGGTGAATTTTATACCTCTAATTATGTTGGTTCAATTAATACGTGACAATTATATGTGGTTAGACATTACATATTAGGTTATAGTGTTTTGAATAGGTTGGGCAAGGTGGTCCTACACATGAAGATTTAAGGCAAGGATGATAATTTGGATATGCGTTAATTGGGTGTTCAGCAAATAATTGTGGGGAGTGATTATCACTCACAGTTACATATTATGTAGTATATTAATGTCTAAGAATATTAAATTGTGTGGGGTACTAGATAATGGTATATCTTATGTAGCATATAGTATTATAAATGGCTAAGGATGACAAAATATTGCACCCTGTTTCTAACAGTTCCAAATATAATTGTGTGGAGTGCTATCACTCACGGTTACATATATTTATGCTGGTACAATATTGTGGTGAATGATAAGTTATAAAATATTTAATAATAATATTAAGATTTACGTGACTTTCTATTTGGATTCATAGTCATGATGTTCCATATTTATTAATAATAGTAAGATTTATGGATGCAGTAGAAATTGTTTGGTTTGGTTTGGTTTGAAGATATAAATGCATAAGTAATGTATGTGAGACTAGTGCTGGCATGTATTTTGTTATTGATTTTAACAGTGAGTCATGCATCATATAAGACATATTAATAGTTTTTATGTCATGCTGTTACGGTAAATTCGACGCGTTCGGACCTTTGTGGCAGGAGCCTTCGTAGCAAGTTGGATGCTTTCGGGTCTTTGTGGCACGAGCCTTTGTGGCAGGTCATATTGGAATGGGTTTATTTTAATTATCCGGATCATTGGGTCTCATATAGGGGTCTTAGTCACATTGCATTACATATAATATGAACATATATATATATATATATATATATATATATATATATATATATATATATATATATATATATATATTAATCCTATTTCGATGGTTGGAGTTTTATTATTGTTTTATGATATTTCTTTATGGTGAGTATGATTCAATGTGGATATGGAATTTGACCCTTACAATTACCATTTTAGGTACTCAAGGAGAAAAGCATGGTTGAATGTGTTGCTTGAAGCGCGTGCGGGGAAAAACGGGATTTTAAAATTTTACCACTTCATCGAATTAATTAAGTTGTTTTGATACACTATCCTATTTAATTTATTTTAGCATCCGATTCATTTAGAAATGTGGATATTGATTTTATTCCGCTAGGAATTTTTAAACTATTGCTCAATTTTATTAAATTTATGTTTCTCCAAATTTTATTTTCAATTACTGTTATAATTATCTCATTTTATAATTTGGAAAACAAAAGATAGCTTCTTTTTTTTTATAGCAACTTTAAACAATATCTAGGAGAAAATCCGAGATGTTACAGAAAACAAGAAGATTTTGAAAAAGGGAGAGGATTTTGAAAATTGAAGAAGGGGTAGAGAAGAAGGGACTATCCTAGTGTATAAAATAAAAGCTAGAGTAAAAAGGATCTAACCACATAGAGGCACTCCTCAAAGCATAATATGAATAGAATTCCGTCCTCTTGAACCAATAAGCAAGCCAAATAAAGGCTAGAATAGCAAACTCCATAATGGTCTGAAGCACAAGGGAGTGAGTCCTAAGTCTAAGTCCATAATCAAGAGCATAGGTCCTCCAATGCAAATGATAGTGGCCATAGTCAAACGATTAAGAGCACAAGTCTTTTAGTGGTTTAATCCTTTATTAATGTTTTTGAGTCCAAAATGGACACAAGAAAAACAAAGCACAAGATAATATGGTCCAAGTGGACAAAAGAAAAATGACATAAACATAAATATGTGTCCAAAGGAAAAATTGCGGAAGCATAAACATGTGTCCAACGGACAAAGGAAATATATGCGGAAGCATAAACATGTGTCCAACGGACAAAATAAAAATTGCATAAAAGTAAAAGAGAGATAGGGAGTGAGAAGGAAATATAAAGTTAGAAGTTAGTGATTAGTAGCACATGGCTCTAGTGCCATAAGCCTTCACCGATTATTCCGTTTCGCGTTTTGAACTATAGTGATTAAACAATGCACTTAGGCCAAGATTGATGAACTTAACAGAAGATTGGTAGAACCAAAGGCTATACAACGCCAAGTTTCAAAGGTTACGGACCTAATGCAAAAAATTAATCAATATTGGGTTGACGCGACCAATCAAGGTCCAGACCACGAAAGTTCAAATTCCAAATTGGATAAAGGGGGACAAATGTTGCGCTATGTTAAGCAATCGCCGAGTAATTTATGGAGCAATTACCCTACAATGAGGCCGGTCAATAGATCTTTGTGCTAATGCATGCTAGATGAACGATATGTAGATCGTCATCCAAAATCAATACCGCACGAAAAGAAAATAGGTAACGATCTAGTCTTGATCAAGAATTCAATAAAGAAATTCTAAGATCCATAAGACTTTCATCGATCAAAATAAAAAAGAAGAAGAAAGAGGTCAAGATGAAAAGAAACATCAACAATTTGAATCTTAAATCGATTAAATGATCATCAATACCAATCACCTCTCTTGGTGGATAAAATCGGCACCATAAGTCCATTGATATTGATGAGATCTTATCAAGATTAAAATCCAAAACAAACAACAATCAACCAAAAGAATTTAAAAATAAAATCAAGAATGAAGTGAAATCTCATGATATATTTTTTTTATGATTTTTTCAAGAAATGTTTAGAAAAACAAAATTTAAAAGCAATAGTAAATAAAAAATTTAAAATAAAAAAACAAGGAAAATAAGAAGAAATTTATTAAAAAAAAGAAAATTAAAGAGAAATTTATGAGAAAGAAAAAAAAAGAGGGAGGTTTATGGAGAAAAAATGGGAGGTGATGATCCAAGTGCATACACGGCCCAATTTACTTAAAAATACAAAAAAATAGAAAAAGCAATTAAAAAAAACAAAATGGAAAAAGAATCTGAATGAAATGTGGATTCAACATCTTCTCCAAACGTGAACAACCGCCGGCTACTGTTTCTCTTTCTCTCTCGTTACAAATTGCATCGCGTATCACCGGCCAAAACAAAACTCACCGCCACACCTACAACCGAATGCGCTACATACTGTTTGCTTTGAAGTCTCGTTTCGAATTCTTACGCAATCAAAATCAAAGGAAAGAATTGAATCGAGATGCACGCCGATCTACCTTCGAAACAACGATGAACAAAGTAACGAAATCCAGGTGAATCAATTGCTCTTTCTCTTTTTCCACTGCTGCGAATGAATTTGTTGTTGGATTTTTTTGAAGGTTTATGATAATTTGAGGTGAATTTTGTGGTGTTGGTATGTGATGAAGAATTGAAGAAGGTTAGATGAATTTGGATGAAGATGAAGGGTGGAAGGAAGTTGAAGATGGTGAAGCTTGAAGCTTGGTGAATTTTTGGCAGAACTTTTGTGGCTTTTCAAGCTTGAAAAAATGAAAGAGAGAGATGTCTTATTTATAGCAGAGGTGGAGTGCGTATCAATTTCCGTTTTTGCATTTGTTCTGCATTTTAAAAGGTGATGCGTGATACTTGCTCTGCTGCAGCGTTTCAATTTTTTTGCAGGTCGTTTTTGCAGGTTTGCTGCCATTTCAATTTTTATTTGCGTTTTGAATTGATGTCGTTTTGATGCTCACATGTACTGAGGGATGTTGTGAATGCGTATTCCCTTTTGCTTCGCAGCGTTTTGCCCATGACAGTGCAACATGACGTCATTTTTGCAAATGAAATTCTTGGCTTGATGGCGTCACGGTTTCACGATAACAGCAGCTGAAGCTTACACGGCTTGTGTGACTTGTAGTATAGCTTGGAGTTTGTTGCATTTTATGGTAGAAATAAGTGGCTTGAAGCGTGAAAGCTTATCAAGCTTGTGGTTGGGAATGACTTGGGGAAATAGCAGCTTGTATGAAGCTTATCATTGGCTTAGAAATTTTGAAGCATGGGGCCTTAGGGGTAAAAATTAGGGTATTACAGATATCCCCCAAAGAGTCAGTCTCTTTTTAGCCTCAATCTTGGGCTTTGTACAAGACATATATAAACTTGCTCATGCTAAACAAAATCTTCAGGCAACATGCCCCTAGATATGATCATTCCTTGAAGTGATTGGCCAATTACTCATCAGAGTTTCAGGCCTCAAAAGATTAAGCTCATCACTGATGCTCAAACGTAAGCTTCTATGATGTCAACAAATGTATGCAAGCAGAAAATGTCAATTCTAAGAATGATAATTCTAATGCAATTACACATGTTAGTCTTGAAGTTTTTACTGAAGAGATGTCGCAAAACCTTGTGAATGATTCACTAGTTAAGATGTGACATTGATTTTTTTAATGCATATTGACGCACCTCGAAAAAATATCACTTAATCAAAGACACGACCCTTCGCGCGAAAGGCGCGGAAAACGGTTCGACAGAGTCGCCACCGAACTTTATTTATCCCAAAAGAGGGAAAGTAAAATATCGAGAAAACCTTTAAGGATGGATAAGAACATGGTCGTCGCAACCACATTCTGGGTTCGGGAGTCGGTTACGTGAGGGGAAGGTACGCGCACCCCTCACGTCCGTTGTACTCAACGGGAACCCCTTGATTCGAATCGCGATACTCGTTAGCTAAGTTTGTTTATTTTCTTCTCAAAAATAAATGTGGAAATATAAGATAAAAGGGAAAAGATGCTAAGGGAAAAAGGGGTGGTTTAAGGGTAGGGTGCTCGGCAAGATCATCGCGACCTCGGGCCTACGTATGCTCATTCAGACGAGAATGAGGAATCAGAGCAATCGTAGTTCGACTACGGGGTTTGACGGAAAAAGATGGTAGTGTGGAAAAGGTGGAAAAAGAAAAAGTGTGGAAACGGGGGAAAAAGAAAAAGTGTGGAAACGGGGGAAAAAGAAAAAGTGTGCTCGCCAAGATCATCGTAATCTTGTGCCTACGTATCTTTACTCGGACGAGAATAAAGAATCAGAGAAGTCGTAGTTCGTGGTACGCCCACGAAACAAGGGAGTTGGTTGATTTTTTTTTAAAAGAGGCGCCAATTGCTCACACACGAGTAAGAGAACTTGCACCCAAACAATTGAAGAGAGATCAAATACTTGAACCCCCATTTTTCACCTTGAAAAAGAATTACGATAGTTGTTAGTCATTTTTTAGTTTTATTATGAAAATCCGCTTGACGTGGGATCAAGGGTTTATTGTATGCGCTTGGCTATTTTGAAAAGGATTTGATATATTAAAAGAAGAGGCATCAATTGGTCACACACGAGTAAGAGAACTCGCACCCAAACAATCGAAGGAAGATCAAAGACTTGAAGCCCCATTTTTCACCTTAAAAGAGTTGCGATAGTTGTTTAATTGTTTTTGAAGTTTGATTAAGAAAATATGCTTGACGTTGGATCAAGGGTTTATTTGTATGAGAAGAGTTTGGTTTGAAAAAGGACTTGGTTAGAGGTTGATTTGAAAATGGCTCGACGACGAATCGAGGGTTTGGTTGAAAAGAGGTTTGTTTGAAAATGGCTCGACGACGAATCGAGAGTTTGGTTGAAAAGATGTTTGTTTGAAAATGGCTCGACGACGAGTCGAGGATTAGTTTGAAAATGGGTTGCCTATGCTAGTCTCTAGGGGTGCTCCTAGTAAACAAACCACAATCAAAAGAAAACTAAATGCGTACATCGGAATAGGGAGCGGGGTACATTTAAATTACAAGGGATGACATGAAATAAAAGGTCTCATTGTAAGATAGCCCAAGAGAAAGCCGTGTGTGTGCAAGGTGTCCTAAACTACGCCTTGAACCAAATCTCCAAGCGAAGTATAATAACCAACAGTCCATCAAATTATTGTTTTAGGGTTTCGATATTTTTAGTGTTTTTTGATTAATGGTGAATAAATGAAATGGTTAGATAAACATGAATATGGATATGAACAATATGATAAGAATATGAATAATATAATCGAGATAATATGAACAAGGTATAATATTGACATAAAATAAAATTGGTCTCGTCTTAATCAGAATTTAATCGACGAATCGATAATCAACGATTTTTGACTTTCATGGACCAAAAATGAAAAGACATAAGGTAATAAAAAAATAAAATCGAAATAGAAATAAAATTGGTCTCGTCTTAATCAAGATTTAATCCAAAAATCGATAACCTTTAATATTTGACTTTCATTGACCAACTAAAAGAATATACGAAAATGGAAATTAAATGGAGATAGAAATTAAATCGAAAATATAGAA
The DNA here is from genome assembly GCA_022829125.1 of Lathyrus tuberosus. NCBI lineage: Eukaryota > Viridiplantae > Streptophyta > Magnoliopsida > Fabales > Fabaceae > Lathyrus > Lathyrus tuberosus. The sequence goes on from JALAZF010000305.1 coordinate 5,172,483, forward strand.
AGGTCTCATCTTTACTAAGATTTTAAATCGAAAAATCGATAATCTTTAGTATTTGATTTTCATTGACCCAAAAATGAGTAAAAATAATGAAAAATAATAGAAATGAAATAAAATCGGAAAATGATAAGAAAAAGAATAAAGGTCTCACCTTTATCAAGATTTAATCGAGAAATCGATAAATCGTTGACATTTGGTTTTCATTGACCCAAAATGAAAAAATAGTGAAAAATATAATAATAAATGAAATAAAAAATCGAAAAAGATAAAGAAAAAGAATAAAGGTCTCACCTTTATCAAGATTTAAAATCGAAAAATCGAAAAATCTTAATATTTTGGTTGTCATTGACCCAAAAATTAATAAAATAATGACAAAATAAATCGAAATAATAATAAATAAATAATAGGCCTCATATAAATCAAAACTTATAGATCTACTTGAAATAAATCCACAAATCATGATATTTTTGATATCATTGGCCCTAAAATTGAAATAATAATAGGAAGAAAAAAAGGAATCCAAAATGAAAATGGAATAAGAATTAATTTGAGAAAACATACTAAAAATTATTTAGAAGAATTTAGAAAACAAGATGTTGAAACAAATTGGTGCATAAAAAAAACATTAAAAAATGGTGTGCAGAATTGAAAGGAGGGTATGGTGGAATCATATGGGCGTAGACAAAGCCCATCATCTACACCACGGGTAGAAAACAAATAGGGAGGTGGGTAATTTGATCATGAGCCCAATCAGCATCCAACATGGTTTTTTTTTTAAATCAGAAACAAACTAAGGTAATAAATAAAAAAAGAAATCTAAAGCGAGTTGGGAAGAAAAACAGAACGGAACAACAACCTTCACTCGCTCAAAGTGAATCCAAAATAAAATTGAAAGCAAAATGACAAGGTGACTACCAAAGTCAACGTAACCACAACCTTCACTCGCTCAATCTCCTCTCCCGCTCGCAGTGACTTGTTTCAAACAGGTTCGTCTTCATCTTTCAGTTTTAATTGATTAGCTTGTAAATCATTCTTCTTCTTCTTTTCGCTTTGGTTCTGTTTCTCTTCTTTTCAACTTTCGAATCTCATCTCTATGTTTCGAACGAATCTGGGTTGGTGCATTTTGGTTTGTGATTGCTGATTTATGAAGTTCAGTTGTGGGTTTAATGGAGGAAATGTTGTTGATGGTTGTTGATGGAAGGAGTGAATTGAAGAAGGTTGTGTTTTGAGCGAGGGGAGATTTGAGGAAGTGGTGAAGGAAGGTCAAAGGTTTGGTTTAAGAGGGTTGGATGGAGGATTGGAGTGGCGGCTAGGGCTTTTTGTGGTTTCTTCTGTTTCTGTTTTGAGGAGGATTTATAGGAGAGGAGAGAGGAAATTTGGACAAAATATGCGTGAAGGATTTGTGACGTTGCAGGTTTTTATCGTGTGGGGTCAGGTGGTTGTTTTGGGGAAAGGTTTGAGGGATTTGTTGATACGTTTGTCATTTGAGGGACGTTTGTGGTGCGTAGTATTTTTGTATGGATTGATAACGGTTTTGGTGATTTGCTTGTGCAGGTTATGTACGCAGATGTTGTGCAAATTTCATTGTGGGTCCTGCTACAAGTTGTGCAACTGAAGGATGTATTGTTTTTTCCAATTGGCTTGTCTTATTCACAGGTTTTTTGGAATTTGTTTTGCTGTAGATAATATGTGTGGTTGCTTCTTTGATTTCGTAGGAGAGAAAGAGTGAGTGGGAATTGCTTGAACTTGTGACGAGTGTGTACAGTTTCGCAGGATTGGCAAAGTGTGGGACCGGTTGAAGGTGTGATGGCAAGGAAAGTTGCAGGTTTTTTGATAGCAGGTGGGGTCGTGTTCGGTCATTGTGCAGGTATAACAATTTTGGATTTATGGAATTAATTCAGGCTGTAGGTGTGTGTACATGATTATTACTGCAGCTCATGGTTTGTGGGTATTGATTTTGTTTTTTGTCATTTCACATCAGGTGTTGTAGTTAGTCATGCTTGTACGGTTTTTTTTGTGCAGGTCTCAATTTTGATGTTGTATAAATCATATAGCAGTAACGATTTGTGGTTAATAGCATGGAGCTCATGAAGGCTTGTGTGGTATGTGGCCTAGTGAATTGATTTGGCTTTATGAGTTAATTTGGCAGGTTGTCATGGCTGAAGGACTTATGCGCCACTGTTGGAGTGAAGTCTTGGAATCATGCTTTTTCCTTCTTTTTTTTTGGAATTGCAATTGTAATGGGCCTTTAATATGGGCTTGAAAGAATGGTCATAAGTTAGAAAATTATTGAATTTTAAATGGATTTTTTAGATATGGTAATAGAATGGAAATGGATATTTTAATTGGCTATAGTTTTTTTTTATTTAAAAAAATGGACATTAAAAAAAATGGACATTGGATATAAGAAGTGGGTTTAAAATTTGGACATGAATTTGGTTTTGGTTTTGTAGTTGGACATGGATTTGAGAAAATGGTTATTGGATTTTATATATATGGATATTAAATGGATATAGAAATGGTTTAAATGGATATTTAATTGGATGAAGGATAAAAATGGTTAAAAGATGGATATGACTTAAAATAAAAGAGAGATGAAGTTGAAGACAACATATTTTTTTGGATTTTTGAATAATTGTCAGTGGGTGGATGTACAGATGAAAGTTATACACAGGTAGGACAAATTTGGGGTATGACAGATGCCCCTATCTAATTGGCTTAAACTGAGTTAGATGAACTGCTACGGCGTTCGGTCTTTCGAGGTATAAGACAATTAGATATAAAGAAGACCACAAATTTGTCTGAAAGAAAGAAAAGGGATTGGGAAGTTGAAATACAAGAAATCTGACACCACAAGGATGACAGACCTATCACCAAAAGGATGATAGTGAACATGCACACAGACCCTTCCACCAAAAGGATGAAAAATGAGGTCAAAGCCTGCTATTACCAAAAGGATAATAGGGCACACACACACACACAGACCCTTCCACCAAAAGGATGAAAATGAGGTCAAAGCCTGCTATTACCAAAAGGATAATAGGGCACACACACACAGACCCTTCCACCAAAAGGATGAAAATGAGGTCAAAGCCTGCTACTACCAAAAGGATAGTAGGGCACACACGCACAACCTGCTATTACCAAAAGGATAATAGGGCACACACACACAAACCCTTCCACCAAAAGGATGAAAATGAGGTCAAAGCCTGCTATTACCAAAAGGATAATAGGGCACACACACACAGACCCTTCCACCAAAAGGATAAAAATGAGGTCAATGCCTGCTACTACCAAAAGCATAGTAGGGCACATACGCACAGCCTGCTATTACCAAAAGGATAAAGGACACACACACACAAACCTTTCCACCAAAAGGATGAAAATGAGGTCAAAGCCTGCTATTACCAAAAGGATAATAGGGCACACACACACAGACCCTTCCACCAAAAGGATGAAAATGTGGTCAAAGCCTGCTATTACCAAAAGGATAATAGGGCACACACACACACAGACCCTTCCACCAAAAGGATGAAAATGAGGTCAAAGCCTGCTATTACCAAAAGGATAATAGGGCACACACACACAGACCCTTCCACCAAAAGGATGAAAATGAGGTCAAAGCCTGCTATTACCAAAAGGATAATAGGGCACACACACACACACACACACACAGACCCTTCCACCAAAAGGATGAAAATGAGGTCACAACCTGCTATTACCAAAAGGATAATAGGGCACACACACACACACAGACCCTTCCACCAAAAGGATAAAAATGAGGTCACAGCCTGCCATTACCAAAAGGATAATAGGGCACACACACATAGACCCTTCCACCAAAAGGATGAAAATGAGGTCACAGCCTGCCATTACCAAAAGGATAATAGGGTACACACACACAGACCCTTCCACCAAAAGGATGAAAATAAGGTCAAAGCTTGGTATTACCAAAAGGATAATAGGGCACACACACACACAAACCCTTCCACCAAAAGGATGAAAATGAGGTCACAACCTGCTATTACCAAAAGGATAATAGGGCACACACACACAGCCATCTGACACCAAAAGGATGACAGACCTATCACTAAAAGGATGATAGTGGACATAACTTACTACTACCAAAAGGATAATAGCAAGAAAAACGATAACAAAGCTTGTCACTCACCAAAAGGATGACACATAGACTAAGGGTTCACGGATCGGCGACACCAAAAGGATGACGGATCAAACAACACAAGTTGCTACCACCAAAAGGATGATAGGAACTTCCCACTTGCGAGGACCAACACCAAAGGGATGCAGGTTAGGTTGAAAGGACAGGGTTTGGCTATCACCAAAAGGATGATAGTAAGGCAATTGACAAAAGGTCAAGTTTGCTGGGGATATGATGAGTGAGATTTATTTGGAGACATCAACAAAAGGTTGAAGTAAAGAATTCAATGAGGAACGCCCACTGGCTCGGAGAAACATTTATTGATTGAGCTGAGGATGACAACTTCATTAAAAGGTTGAGGAACACAACTCAATGAGGAACGCCCACTGACTTGTTTAGGAGATCACAACTTTATCAATAAGAGGTTGAAGATTTCATGAGGAACGCCCATGAACTTGAAAAGATGTCCCTGACTGGGCTGGAGATTGCTTGCCGTCTTGTCTTGATCAACAAAAGGTTGAAAACTTCGTGAGGAACGCCCACAGATTTGTTGAAGATGCCCCTGGCTGGGCTGAAGATCGTCTTGCAGTAACTTCGTGAAGAACAATCATGGATTTGCTGAAGATGCCCCTGGATGGTGATTAACTCCTGAAGATTATGCTCTTGCTCTGAACTGCTTGAAAGCACAGATAGGATATGCCTGCTGCAATGAGTCTTGCCCCAGTCTAAACATGGTAATGGTCTGCCCCGGATTAACCAGTTCTGAAGCGATTTGATCTTTGGATGTTGAGCCTTGATGTGCTTTGAGAAGGCTTGCCCCTGATTAAGCTGTTGAAAGATTTTCCCCAGCTTAAGGGTTTTGAGGGAGTCTTGCTTCGGGTCGGCACCACTGAAATTTCAAGTTCCTCTTTGATTGCCCCTTGTTGGAATTGCTTTGATGTCAAGCACTGGTTTGCAGTTAAAATTGCTCATTTACAAATGGTAATCTTAATACAATGCTCATGCAAGTTTTGAAAAAGAGTCGTTTATTGGAGTGTAGTGATAGTGAGACGAATGAACCGTTAGCCCAAACATGTGCTGATTTTGATGGTATGAAAGATATATCAAGGAGAATGACACCAATGAAGATTAGCAAATATGGGTAGTCAGTTTACGCAACTTTGCAATAGTATGCTTTCAGAATAAACCCGCCTCAATTAGGTCTTTCGAGGGTTGTAACATGGCCTGGTTTAAGGTTTATGAAACAAAGGATATAAGGCTCAAGACTTGGTTTATACCCACCCATTCTTCGTAATAATCTCCAGTCGTACGTTCAGTTAAATCGCACGCGTTTGTCTTCCAAAAGGGTTGACGGTGTAAGAGTGATGATTCAAGGTTTCCTCGAAATGGCAGTCACCTTATTTTGGATGTTAGTGGCCCTTTTGATTTTGGTTCGGTGGTCACTGGCTCTTATTTTGTTTTTGTTGAGGATTCGGGGCCTCTTTGTTTTTTTGATTCCTATCTTTTGCATGAACTGGCTTCGCTTGTCGAGTCCATCAGGGTTGCTTTAATTTTTGCCTAAGTCTCCTTTGAGGTGCTTGACTTAGCAGGCTTTTGGTTTTTTTTTTTTTTGATTTTGTTTTTTTTTTTGGAGGGTTGTGACTGCCAAGTCATGGGTATTGATGAACAACCGTCATGTCTTTTGGATTTTACTTAGTGATTTGAGTGCGTAACTGAACACTACCCTGCCCCAGGTTGAGTGTAAGGGTTTATAGATCTGAAGGATACAGCTACTTCTTAGCTCGAAGTGGTTAGCTAGGGATTAACTCCTTGTCTCTCCAGTGTTTGGGGGTTGAAACAATGCTTGTACATCATCAGTGGGATTCTATCCGAAAGCATACATTTTGCAATTATGGGTATTTCGTTGTCATCATCCTCCCTCCAATTATTACTAACAACAGTTTGATATAGAGAGTGAAGTGGATAAATGTGTCGGTGATTTGCAGTAAATGGAAAGAATGAGTGAATACGACATAACTGATTCAAAACATGCATAGTCAATACATTAAGAAAACCAAATACAAACGACAATGTTTGAAGCAAACAGTACTTGAACAAACAAAGACAAAATACAAGGATGCAAAGTGATGGGATGGCATGACGAATGCCTTCTTCGAGGAACTGATCTTCCTGTCTTGACTTGAACTAGCTTGAACTGGCTGGTTCAGAGTTGGAGACTGTTCTGCTTGTCTTTGGTAACCCCTTCAATGACTGATGGTCTAGACAGACATATGGCGGCATGGTCTTGTTGAATATCATTCGTCTGCTTTTGGCTCGAGTAACGCATCCATGTCGAGGAATCAGCTTGATTTACTGGGGAAGGAAGGAAGTTGAAGTGAGATTCTGAGGTTGAAATGAAATGCAAGATGCGTAACAGATGCGATGCAATGCAATGACATGAGATGCAATGCAAGATGCAAGATCCAGGATCGCAGGATCAAACAGCTTCAAACAGTTCTGCGGTTGGCTGAAGGAACGGGTCAAGAACCACAACTAGGATCAAGAAATCCCACAGGTAGGTTTCTAAGACGGGTAGGTGCCTAGAGTTACGTATATATTTCGACACATTATTGTAGCGCGGTTTTTGTGACCGCCCGCATCCGCCTGCGGATGGGATTGGGTGCTACTTTCTGATTTCTTATTTATCCTATGAAGCTGGAAAGGAAAGGGAAGCTATCTCAAACTAACCTTGCACGCAAATGTTTTCTTTAACAAATGCTAAGAGATTGGGGAGTTCGGGGTCAGGTTATACAATGGGGAGTTGTCAATTACCCATCCTATACATGGTTATCTATGGGTTGTTAGCAATTTTCTACTATTCTACTGTTTTCTGTTTGATAGTGTTTGTCTGTAAAAGGGAAAGTTTCTCCTTTGGAAAGGTTGAGAGATGTTGAAAAGATATTTTTGTTGTTTTCGGGTTTTTGGATGTTTTTGGTAAGGTACTGGACCTAAGGTTTTTTTGTTTAGTGTGCTCGCTAAGATTTCACAATCTTATGCCTACGTATTCCCGTTAAAGAAAATAGGGAAATCAGAGCAATCGTAGTTCCTCCTATTCTAAGGGAGGAAAAATATATTTGGGTGTCTTGTTCAAATCCCAAGACGGAGGCTAAAAGGTGATTTGTTTGTATCTTGTTCAAAGCCCAAGATATGAAGCTAAAAGGGTGTTTGTGGGAATTAATTGAAAAGAGTGAAGAGATTAAAGATTGAGATATGAATATCCGGGAAAAACATCGGAAAATAGAAGGAATATCCGGGAAAACGTCAGACGAAAATAGAAGGAATATCCGGGAAAACTTCGGATGTAAAGAAAAGGAATATCCGGGAAAGCGTCAGATGTTTAAAAAGAGGGAATGGTTTTTCCTGTGTTTAAAAGGAACTTGAGAATGTCTTTGAGACTCAAGAGGGGATATACACTGTCCGAGTCTACTGGGTGTGTCTTTTGTACTATGTGTAAGAGAAAGTACGCTTCGGGATCAAGATCTAGACTCTTTTGAAAAACTGTTCTAGTAAAATGACTAATTTATGTTCCTATACCTCTAGGAGGTCGTCGGGACAATTTTTACGAAGCCCAAGAGGAGGCTGAAAACTTTTAAGAAGCCGATCGGTCCTTGTACGAAGCCCAAGAGGAGGCTGAAAACATTTAAGAAGCCGATCGGTCCTTGTACGAAGCCCAAGAGGAGGCTATCATTCCCGGAGGAAGAAATCATTATACGAAGCCTAAGAGGAGGCTATGAAGACTTCTAAGAAGCCGACGGGTCCTTGTACTAAGCCCAAGAGGAGGCGAGGGTTCTTTTAGGAAGCTCGTGGGTCCTTGTACAACGCCCAAGAGGAGGCCGATGCTTTTAAGAAGCCGATGGGTCCCCAAACCCCGAGAAATTCAAGACAGGTCATTCACGAGGAATAGATCAAGCCAGGAAAGTTCGAGAATTTGGAAGAAACTCAAGAGATGCCATTCACAGAGAAAAGATCATCTCTGGGGAATAGATTTTCTTGACAAGTGCTTTTAAGAAGCCTGTGGGTCCCCAAACCCCGAGAAGTTCAAGACATGCCATTCACCGAGAATAGATCAAGCCAGGAAAGTCCGAGAATTTGGAAGAAACTCAAGAGATGCCATTCACGGAGAAGAGATCATCTCTGGGGAATAGAGTTTCTTTGACAACTTCTACGAGTGACAGTCTATGAAAGGGTTCACCGAGAATGATGCCTTTCATGTCTCCATATTGTTTAACCCCAAGAGGAGGGAAGACTGTGTCTGGTAATCCTATGTGGATCTAGTTTTGACTATTTTAAAGAGTGATCAACAGGGGTTAGTGCTAGACGTAGTTGCCAGGGAAACTCTAAATATCTATACTAGTATTACACAGTTGATATGAGTTTATGAAAGAAGACTTACAGTGAAACAGCCCCACAATACAGTTATATTTATATGAAAGCGGATAAAGAAAGCATATAAACACTTACTCGGTTGTAGAGCTTCCATGCTGTTTGGTTAATTGTTCAACAAAGAAAGATTGAAAGTTTTGATAACAAATATGTATTTGAATTTAAATCACAAGGAAAGTTGTTTTGAAAAGAAGCGATATGAATATCCGGGAAAACGTCGGATTGAAAGAGAAAAAATAAGAGGTTGAAAATACGAATATCCGGGAAAACGTCGGATGTAAAGAGACGAAAGAAAAGGTTGCTCGCTAAGACTTTGTAGTCTTATGCCTACGTATTCTCAATGGGATCTTGAGAAATTAGAGCGGTCGTAGTTCACCCTTATAGGGCATGAACTACAGAAAATAAAGTTTAAATCGCACGGCGGCGAGAGGGGAAGTTTAACCTAATGTTATCATGCAAAGATTGAACATCCTAATGTCTGTCTTATTTTAAACCTAATCGAAAATTAAATTTGAACTAAGAGATCCTAAGGGAACATGCACACGTGGAAAAAACCTCACGGAATAAATGAATACACGGCAAAGCATCGTGACAGATAAAATATACACGGAAGAACATCGTGACAGATAAAATATACACGGCAAAACATCGTGTGTGAAACTGAATACATGGAAAAACATCATGTGATAAAATATACACGGCAAAACATCGTGAGATAAACAGAAACTTCACGGCAAAACATCGTGAGATAAATAAAAGATATAAAATACACGGCAAAACATCGTGGCGGATAAAAACATATACACGGCAAAACATCGTGAGATATACAGAATGGTTTTGGTATAAAAGGGGATTAGGTCTTACACTCTATTAGAGGCCCAAGTGAGTGCAGTGTATTTACAGGAAATACTTGTTTGCAAGTTTAATTGTTTTTAACAGATGTGAATAAATCATGCATGGCATACAAGCAAAGCATTTAAATTCGAGTTTACCGTACACCGGTGAACTTTTCCACGCAAGCAGAGGAGCGTCTGATGAGCTCCAAGGCATCAATTAAGAATTTCTGCATCAGATGGACAAACCAAACAAGCAGAGAAAACCAAAGATCACATAAAAATGCCCTTGATCTCATCAAGTGGTTAGAATTGAATCCAAATTACAAAGTAAATCGAAAAAACAAATATTTAATTACAAATATAAATTATTGAAAGTAATTCTAAACCACTGAAAATCAAATAATCGAATAATAATCAATTAAACAATTATATGATTAATTAATTTAAAATATATTTAACAAAACTCACTAAACTAAATATTAATCATTAACATAATAATTAATTAATTTAACTTAATGATAATGAAAATGGGTGTGATTAGCAAATGTTTAGATGGGCCCAAATCTAAATCATTTAGAGAGAAATAAAATAATAATAACATATAAGAAAAAAGAATTGAGAAAGGGTCAGTATATACGTTTCCCCTCTTTGCAGAATAAAATCCCAATATTTTCTTCTTCACGCGATTCTGCTTCTTCTCTCCCTCCGTCCGTCACGATTCTGCCACGTCCCATGCGGCCGTCGCGATCTCCCCTGCGGTTTCGGTGGTTTAGAGGTGGCGGTGAGTTCTTCGTTTGCGTGCTCCCTCCGTCGCGATCGTATACGGCAAAAGGGTGGTGGTGCATTTCAGCTATTTCCTCCGGCAACTTAGTTTTGCGGCGGCGACGATCCTTCCGTCGCGGTTTGTTGATGGTGATCGAATCCCTCCGTTTGATTTTCGGCGCGGCGTCGATTCGATGAAAGAAGAAAGGTATCGCGGCAGCGAGGGAGAAGGGTAACGGAGGAGCGATTTCTCGGTGATGGCTCTGATGAAGGTGAGTTCATCTTCTTCCCCCTTTTGATTTCTGCAATTTACTGTTAAAAATAAATAACTTTGTGTTAGGGTTTGAAAAAATAGGAAAATCGATGAATTATTGAAATGGAATTTGATAAGTATCAAATGGAATTGTTATTGTGTAGTTCTTCTGAAATCGATGATGAAACTGTTGCTTTGAAGTTCCTGCAGAATTGTTGTTTCAATCTTCTTCTCTGTTTTCTGCGATTTTTGCTCTGCTTCTCCTTTAAGGATTCAGACTCCACTCTTCAATTTTTATATCTCTACAATTCTGTTCTGTTTTGAACTTAGTAGCAGATGTTGAAGTTTCCACAGGTGAGTGATTATTGATGCTCTGTAAAAAAAATGGACCTTTGATTAGTGTAAAATTGAAACAGCAGTTAATAAAAGAAATGAAATTATTGATTGAATTAAATTGCTACTATTTATTGGATTCTGCAAGTGGTTGATTTTTGAATTGGTGAATTGAATTGTTGTCACTTGTTGCAGATCGGTTGTTCGGCAACTTATGCAGAGCTATTGTTGAACTTTGTATTGATCTCATCGTGTCGGCAATGTCGCCAAGTTTGTATTGCTGCAGCAAAGGGAGTTACAAAGGTGAGTTAACAGTAAGAAAAAAATATTGAAGAATTGATGAAATCAATTAAATTGATGAGTTTATTCTGGAAAATTATTTCTGTGCTTGATATTGTTGCAACAACAGGTTATTGTTGCTGCTGAATTTTCCTTCCTCTGTGTTGATGTTGCAGCAATGGTCATAAATCCTTCTTCTCATTGCTGCTGAATTTTTCTGCAGGTTTGTGTTGCTGCTTGAAGTTGTTGCAGCAGTTGGCTTTCATGAATTACAAAACAAAGTGCAGAGAATTGAAAGGGGCGTGATGCCCTGCTTAAACCAATACTTGCTTCCCTTTTCTTTTTAAGAATTCACCAAAACAAAAGCGAAATATATGAGAGGAAGAAAAGAAAGAACAAGTTAAGAGTTGTTGGTGTAAATCTTTGAAAGTGAAATTGACGTCCTATTTATAGACAATTGTAACTTGATGCTGAAGATAGTAAAAGATAGTAACAAGAATCAATTCAAAGTTGATCACAAATTTCAAACACTTAGCCCTTAAGATTCAACATTCCTTGTTCAAAGTTTGAAAGTTTGTTAGTAATTATGTATGTAAAACAAATTATGTAAAACAAAAATTGGTAAGAAACAAAATTTATGTAAGACAAAAATCATAAAAAAACAAAAAATCAAATATGTGACATTATATTCTTATTAAAAAAACAATTTTTTGTATATACATATATATAAAGTGGCGCAACAATATATATATATACATATATTTTTTTATTATTATTTTTTTCTTTTCATTATTAACATAAAAAAAATGAAGATGAAGCAGATATATATATATATATATATATATATATATATATATATATATATATATTATTTTGGATTTTTTAATCTTATTTATGCAAAATAAAACAAAAATGAGATATTGGATCAAATTGTGAGAAAAATGAGTGAATAAGAGACATTCGTCGGTTCGATTGAAAAACAAATTCGTTCATCAATTTTTTCGCATAATTAACCAAAAAAGACGAAGATTTTGACGTATATATTCTGACTGAAATTTCAAACAATATGCACGAAAAAAAACAGATGATATGATATGCAGATGACACGAAGTGAAAACACAGTCGAATTTTAACAATGAGTGGTCAAAATTTGGGGTATGACAGATGCCCCTATTTAATCTTCTTTGACCTGAAGGTATGAATAGCAAAGAGTTTTAGACATTCGAGGTATAAGAGGATTAAATATCAGAGTACCTAAAATTTTGACCGTAGATGCAGATGAAATGATACGTGATGAATGGAAGACTTTTGAACACTGTGGGGAATGATGCCACAGGAGACAGACCAACAAAATTTTCTTAGGATATATGATATTGTGGAAATTTGCCGAGGCGACAAGGAGTATCCAGTAATATTTAGAAAGAGAGGGATAAACCCTGGAACAAAGATACAGACGTCCGAAAAAACATCAGATGCGAAAGAGGTAATACACTCTGGAAACATATCTGCAACATCTAGAAAAACATTAGATGTGGAATGAGACTAGATCTAAAAATATGTCAGAGACTTCCAAGAAAGTAGTTAACTTTACTGTGGAATACACGAGAACATCCAAAAAGCGAAAATAACTTCACTGGGAAAAAGGTTACAGTCATCAGAGATTTTCAGACGTGTATTAAAAAACCCTGGAAAAGAACAGTAACAACCGTAAGAGACATTTAGAAGAGCATTGAATGAAATCTTGGAACATAAGCAGACATGATTATCAGAGACATTCAGAAGAGCATTGAATGAAGTCTGAAAAATAAATCAGGCACATCCAGAAAAACATTGGATGAATGAGAAACAAACTCGAAGGCATCCAGAAAAGCATTGGACCGAGTTGTTGACCTTATTTTAAGATATATTAATGACATCCAGAAAAGCATTGAATGTATTAAAAATAACTTTGAGTGTAAATTCGAAACATTTAGAAAAGTGTTAAATGTACAAATTTTTTTTTTTTAGAAGACTGGCTGAACGATGAACATATCTGGAAAAACATCAGATAAGCACATCAGAACAAAAGTAACATCTAGAAAAACATCAGATGAGAAAAAGTCATATCCGGGAGAGCATCAGATAGACATGTAAAGAGTTTCTGGAAGAGCATCAGAATAAAAGAGACATATCCGGAATAGCATCGGAGGAACACAAAGAAACTTCTGGAAAAACATCAGAACAGGCAGACATATCCGGAAGGGCATCGGATAAAAACAAAGAAAGTTCTGGAAAAACATCAGAACGGGTTTTGGAAAAAACTTCAAAACCAAATGATATATCCGGAAGAACATCGGGTAGACACAGAGAAAAGTTCTGGAAAAGCATCAGAACAGATTGACATATCCGGAAGGACATCGGATAGACACAAAGTTATATCTGGAAGAACATCAGATAAGACATAAAAGTATAGGTGCCAGATAAGTTGGACTTTGTAGAAAGGTAAGATGTTGATAATAACACGATCACTGATGAATGCAAATGAGGATTAAAACACTCTTGAATGCATAGGATATGAAAAAGTTATGATGTATGATTAAATGTATGTAATGCAAATGAAAATGCTGACAACAAGTTTAGTCTCTTTGAGAGAGTGGAAATCAACAAGTTTATACTCTTTTGGGGAGTGACAACCAACAAGTTTATACTCTTTTGGGGAGTGACAGACAAGACTGATTCCTCAACACAGAGATCACGACCATTGCTTAGGGACTGAAAATGCTGTATACTGGGAAGACTTGCCCCAGTAACGAGTCTTGAAAGTTTTTCTGAATAAACCAATTCTGAGAAGGACTTGCACTGAACAAATCTTGAACTGATTATTAACGGGCTCTGGAAAGAACTTGCCCCTGATAGGATCACTGACCAAGTTTCTAAACTGTTTTGAAAATTCCTTGAAAGGAAAGCTAGTTTGCAATAAAAAATGTTTATTTAAACATGGCAAATTTAATGCAAAGTTCATGCAAAATTTTTGAAAACAAAATCATTGTTTTAGAAAAAGCACAGTAATATGAATTACTGATTAAAAACACGGTGGTTTAAAACATTTTGAATGAAAAGTAAAACAGAGGTATAATACCAAAACAAATGATTTGCAAAAAATGATTTTGGAGTCAATTTACGCCACCTTGCTGTAGTATACTTTCAAAATAACCTTGCTTCAATTAGGTCTTTTGAGGGTTATAACGTGGTCTGGTTCACAGTTTATGAAAAAAAAGATAAAGGCTCAAAGTTTATTTGGTGCCCACCCCAACTTCGTGATGTTCTCCAGTCCTATGCTCAGTTAAACTTAAATTGTGCATTTAGGTTCAAAAAGGTTTCAGAATTGTACTGATGATAGTAATGACGATGGTCCAGAAGTCTTGAGACGACATCTACTGCTTCTTTTCAACATTTAGTTGTTTTTAATCCTTGTGGATTTTTTTTGAAAATCGAGGATTTAAGGACCTCTTTTCTGTATTATCCCTAACTTTTGCCTGAACTATTTCTTTTGAAATTTATAGTCAGCGGGATGCCCTAGTTTTTGCCTAACTTTTTTTTTTTTTTTTTTGTTTTTGACTTAGTGGGCTTTTTCTTTTTGATTTCTTCTTAGAAAGAAAGTGACTGCTAGATTTGATGACTACGACAGACCATCACTGACTTTTGATTTGAAAGATGTTTTCAGCATCTGCTTGTTGTATACAAACTTTCCGAACTTGAATACACAACCTAAATTAAACTGAGAACTACCCTGCCCCGAGTTAAAATTGCGGGTTTTTTGTAAAGAAAGAAACTCCTACTTCAAGGCTCAAAGGGGTTAACGAGGGATTATCTTCCTTATATCTCCAGTGTTTGGGAATTGAAAAAAAATGCCTTACATCCTCAGCAAAGTTTTTTATTCGAAAGCATACCGACAACAATTATGGGTATTATGTTTTCATCATCCTCCCACAAATATTTGCCTAGTAAAAAATTTGAAAAAGAGGTGCATTTTTCTGAAAGTTTTTTTTTTGAATGTTTTTGTTTTTTGAAAGTTTTTGAAAGAGAAAGGATAAAGATGATTTGAATCAAAATACTGTACATGATCATTTCATCAAAACCGACATTTAAAGATAAACAAGTTTGAAAGCAACTATGATACAAACAAGGAAAATGCAAAATAGACAGAAACAAGGTCAGTGACTAATCAAACACAAGGAAAAGTTGTCCTGGATTTGGGAAGTAACTGAGCTGAAGTTGATTGAAGTTTCAGTTCTGTATTAGTGATGAGGAATCAGTTTGACGACTTACAGATGACTGAAAGATAGAAGGTTGGAATGAATTGACGATGACCCAGACGTATGTATGACTTATGCAAATGATATGCAATTATTGAAATACAGATAGAAAATGCTAAACAACCTAGACCTCTTAGGAATTCTAATCCTAATAAATGTCCCCAGCAGAGTCGCCATTTTTCTGTAGCGCGGTTTTCGTGACTGCCCGCATCCGCCTGCGGATGGGATTGGGTGCTACTTTCTGATTTCTTATTTATCCTATGAAGCAGGAAAGGAAAGGGAAGCTATCTCAAACTAACCTTGCGCGCAAATGTTTTCTTTAACAAATGCTAAGAGATTGGGGAGTTCGGGGTCAGGTTATACAATGGGGAGTTGTCAATTACCCATCCTATACATGGTTATCCATGGGTTGTTAGCAATTTTCTACTATTCTACTATTTTCTGTTTGATGGTGTTTGTCTGTAAAAGGGAAAGTTTCTCTTTTGGGAAGGTTGAGAGATGTTGAAAAGATATTTTTGTTGTTTTCGGGTTTTTTGATGTTTTTGGTAAGGTACTGGACCTAAGGTTTTTTTGTTTAGTGTGCTCGCTAAGATTTCACAATCTTATGCCTACGTATTCCCGTTAAAGAAAACAGGAAAATCAGAGCAATCGTAGTCCCTCCTATTCTAAGGGAGGAAAAATATATTTGGGTGTCTTATTCAAAGCCTAAGACGAAGGCTAAAAGGTGATTTGTTTGTATCTTGTTCAAAGCCCAAGATATGAAGCTAAAAGGGTGTTTGTGGGAATTGATTGAAAAGAGTGAAGAAATTAAAGATTGAGATATGAATATCCGGGAAAAACATCGGAAAATAGAAGGAATATCCGGGAAAACGTCGGACGAAAAT
This sequence comes from Lathyrus tuberosus, assembly GCA_022829125.1. Lineage (NCBI taxonomy): Eukaryota > Viridiplantae > Streptophyta > Magnoliopsida > Fabales > Fabaceae > Lathyrus > Lathyrus tuberosus. The sequence continues at coordinate 5,188,703 of JALAZF010000305.1, forward strand.
AGAAGGAATATCCGGGAAAACTTCGGATGTAAAGAAAAGGAATATCCGGGAAAACGTCGGATGTTTAAAAAGAAGGAATGGTTTTTCCTGTGTTTAGAAGGAACTTGAGAATGTCTTTGAGACTCAAGAGGGGATATAGACTGTCCGAGTCTACTGGGCGTGTCTTTTGTACTATGTGTAAGAGAAAGTACACTTCGGGATCAAGATTTAGACTCTTTTGAAAGACTGTTCTAGTAAGATGACTAATTTCTGTTCCTATACCTCTAGGAGGTCGTCGGGACAATTTGTACGAAGCCCAAGAGGAGGCTGAAAACTTTTAAGAAGCCGATCGGTCCTTGTACGAAGCCCAAGAGGAGGCTATCATTCCCGGAGGAAGAAATCATTATACGAAGCCTAAGAGGAGGCTATGAAGACTTCTAAGAAGCCGACGGGTCCTTGTACTAAGCCCAAGAGGAGGCGAGGGTTCTTTTAGGAAGCCCATGGGTCCTTGTACAATGCCCAAGAGGAGGCCGATGCTTTTAAGAAGCCGATGGGTCCCCAAACCCCGAGAAATTCAAGACAGGTCATTCACGAGGAATAGATCAAGCCAGGAAAGTTCGAGAATTTGGAAGAAACTCAAGAGATGCCATTCACGGAGAAAAGATCATCTCTGGGGAATAGAGTTTCTTGACAAGTGCTTTTAAGAAGCCTGTGGGTCCCCAAACCCCGAGAAGTTCAAGACATGCCATTCACCGAGAATAGATCAAGCCAGGAAAGTCTGAGAATTTGGAAGAAACTCAAGAGATGCCATTCACGGAGAAGAGATCATCTCTGGGGAATAGAGTTTCTTTGACAACTTCTACGAGTGACAGTCTATGAAAGGGTTTACCGAGAATGCTGCCTTTCATGTCTCCATATTGTTTAACCCCAAGAGGAGGGAAGATTGGGTCTGGTAATCCTATGTGGATCTAGTTTTGACTATTTTAAAGAGTGATCAACAGGGGTTAGTGCTAGACGTAGTTGCCGGGGAAACTCTAAATATCTATACTAGTATTACACAGTTGATATGAGTTTATGAAAGAAGACTTACAGTGAAACAGCCCCACAATACAATTCTATGTATATGAAAGCAGATAAAGAAAGCATATAAACACTTACTCGGTTGTAGAGCTTCCATGCTGTTTGGTTAATTGTTCAACAAAGAAAGATTAAAAGTTTTGATAACAAATATGTATTTGAATTTAAATCACAAGGAAAGTTGTTTTGAAAAGAAGCGATATGAATATCCGGGAAAACGTCGGATTGAAAGAGAAAAAATAAGAGGTTGAAAATACGAATATCCGGGAAAACGTCGGATGTAAAGAGACGAAAGAAAAGGTTGCTCGCTAAGACTTTGTAGTCTTATGCCTACGTATTCTCAATGGGATCTTGAGAAATTAGAGCGGTCGTAGTTCACCCTTATAGGGCATGAACTACAGAAAATAAAGTTTAAATCGCACGGCGGCGAGAGGGGAAGTTTAACCTAATGTTATCATGCAAAGATTGAACATCCTAATGTCTGTCTTATTTTAAACCTAATCGAAAATTAAATTTGAACTAAGAGATCCTAAGGGAACATGCATACGTGGCAAAAACCTCACGGAATAAATGAATACACGGCAAAGCATCGTGACAAATAAAATATACACGGAAGAACATCGTGACAGATAAAATATACACGGCAAAACATCGTGTGTGAAACTGAATACATGGAAAAACATCATGTGATAAAATATACACGGCAAAACATCGTGAGATAAACAGAAACTTCACGGCAAAACATCGTGAGATAAATAAAAGATATAAAATACACGGCAAAACATCGTGGCGGATAAAAGCATATACACGGCAAAACATCGTGAGATAAACAGAAACTTCACGGCAAAGCATCGTGAGACATCGAGATTTTCTAACGTATCGGGACTTATACAATGACTGAGGCCCAAAATGGTTTTGGTATAAAAGGGGATTGGGTCTTACACTCTATTAGAGGCCCAAGTGAGTGCAGTGTATTTACAGGAAATACTTGTTTGCAAGTTTAATTGTTTTTAACAGATGTGAATAAATCATGCATGGCATACAAGCAAAGCATTTAAATTCGAGTTTACCGTACACCGGTGAACTTTTCCACGCAAGCAGAGGAGCGTCTGATGAGCTCCAAGGCATCAATTAAGAATTTCTGCATCAGATGGACAAACCAAACAAGCAGAGAAAACCAAAGATCGCATAAAAATGCCCTTGATCTCATCAAGTGGTTAGAATTGAATCCAAATTACAAAGTAAATCGAAAAAACAAATATTTAATTACAAATATAAATTATTGAAAGTAATTCTAAACCACTGAAAATCAAATAATCGAATAATAATCAATTAAACAATTAGATGATTAATTAATTTAAAATATATTTAACAAAACTCACTAAACTAAATATTAATCATTAACATAATAATTAATTAATTTAACTTAATGAAAATGAAAATGGGTGTGATTAGAAAATGTTTAGATGGGCCCAAATCTAAATCATTTAGAGAGAAATAAAATAATAATAACATATAAGAAAAAAGAATTGAGAAAGGGTCAGTATATACGTTACCCCTCTTTGCATAATAAAATCCCAATATTTTCTTCTTCACGCGATTCTGCTTCTTCTCTCCCTCCGTCCGTCACGATTCCGCCGCATCCCATGCGGCCGTCGCGATCTCCCCTGCGGTTTCGGTGGTTTGGAGGTGGCGGTGAGTTCTTCGTTTGCGTGCTCCCTCCGTCGCGACCGTATACGGCAAAAGGGTGGTGGTGCATTTCAGCTATTTCCTCCGGCGACTTAGTTTTGCGGCGGCGACGATCCTTCCGTCGCGGTTTATTGATGGTGATCGAATCCCTCCGTTCGGTTTTTGGCGCGGCGTTGAATCGATGAAAGAAGAAAGGTATCGCGGCAGCGAGGGAGAAGGGTAACAGAGGAGCGATTTCTCGGCGATGGCTCTGATGAAGGTGAGTTCATCTTCTTCCCCCTTTTGATTTCTGCAATTTACTGTTAAAAATAAATAACTTTGTGTTAGGGTTTGAAAAAATAGGAAAATTGATGAATTATTGAAATGGAATTTGATAAGTATCAAATGGAATTGTTATTGTGTAGTTCTTCTGAAATCGATGATGAAACTGTTGCTTTGAAGTTCCTGCTGAATTGTTGTTTCAATCTTCTTCTCTGTTTTCTGCGATTTTTGCTCTGCTTCTCCTTTAAGGATTCAGACTCCACTCTTCAATTTTTATATCTCTACAATTCTGTTCTGTTTTGAACTTAGTAGCAGATGTTGAAGTTTCCACAGGTGAGTGATTATTGATGCTCTGTAAAAAAAATGGACCTTTGATTAGTGTAAAATTGAAACAACAGTTAATAAAAGAAATGAAATTATTGATTGAATTAAGTTGCTGCTTTTTATTGGATTCTGCAAGTGGTTGATTTTTGAATTGGTGAATTGAATTGTTGTCACTTGTTGCAGATCGGTTGTTCGGCAACTTATGCAGAGCTATTGTTGAACTTTGTATTGATCTCATCGTGTCGGCAATGTCGCCAAGTTTGTATTGCTGCAGCAAAGGGAGTTACAAAGGTGAGTTAACAGTAAGAGAAAATATTGAAGAATTGATGAAATCAATTAAATTGATGAGTTTGTTCTGGAAAATTATTTCTGTGCTTGATATTGTTGCAACAACAGGTTATTGTTGCTGCTGAATTTTCCTTCCTCTGTGTTGATGTTGCAGCAATGGTCATAAATCCTTCTTCTCATTGCTGCTAAATTTTTCTGCAGGTTTGTGTTGCTGCTTGAAGTTGTTGCAGCAGTTGGCTTTCATGAATTACAAAACAAGGTACAGAGAATTGAAAGGGGCGTGATGCCCTGCTTAAACCAATACTTGCTTCCCTTTTCTTTTTAAGAATTCACCAAAACAAAAGAGAAATATATGAGAGGAAGAAAAGAAAGAACAAGTTAAGAGTTGTTGGTGTAAATCTTTGAAAGTGAAATTGACGTCCTATTTATAGACAATTGTAACTTGATGCTGAAGATAGTAAAAGATAGTAACAAGAATCAATTCAAAGTTGATCACAAATTTCAAACACTTAGCCCTTAAGATTCAACATTCCTTGTTCAAAGTTTGAAAGTTTGTTAGTAATTATGTATGTAAAACAAATTATGTAAAACAAAAATTGGTAAGAAACAAAATTTATGTAAGACAAAAATCATAAAAAAACAAAAAATCAAATATGTGACATTATATTCTTATTAAAAAAACAATTTTTTGTATATACATATATATAAAGTGGCGCAACAATATATATATACATATATATTTTTATTATTATTTTTTTCTTTTCATTATTAACATAAAAAAATTGAAGATGAAGCATATATATATATATATATATATATATATATATATATTTGGATATTTTAATCTTATTTATGCAAAATAAAACAAAAATGAGATATTGGATCAAATTGTGAGAAAAATGAGTGAATAAGAGACATTCGTCGGTTCGATTGAAAAACAAATTCGTTCATCAATTTTTTCGCATAATTAACCAAAAAAGACGAAGATTTCGACGTATATATTCTGACTGAAATTTCAAACAATATGCACGAAAAAAAACAGATGATATGATATGCAGATGACACGAAGTGAAAACACAGTCGAATTTTAACAATGAGTGGTCAAAATTTGGGGTATGACAGATGCCCCTATTTAATCTTCTTAGTCCTGAAGGTATGAATAGCAAAGAGTTTTAGACATTCGAGGTATAAGAGGATTAAATATCAGAGTACCTAAAATTTTGACCGTAGATGCAGATGAAATGATACGTGATGAATGGAAGACTTTTGAACACTGTGGGGAATGATGCCACAGGAGACAGACCAACAAAATTTTCTTTGGATATATGATATTGTGGAAATTTGCCGAGGCGACAAGGAGTATCCAGTAATATTTAGAAAGAGAGGGATAAACCCTGGAACAAAGATACAGACGTCCGAAAAAACATCAGATGCGAAAGAGGTAATACACTCTGGAAACATATCTGCAACATCTAGAAAAACATTAGATGTGGAATGAGACTAGATCTGAAAATATGTCAGAGACTTCCAAGAAAGTAGTTAACTTTACTGTGGAATACACGAGAACATCCAAAAAGCGAAAATAACTTCACTGGGAAAAAGGTTACAGTCATCAGAGATTTTCAGACGTGTATTAAAAAACCCTGGAAAAGAACAGTAACAACCGTAAGAGACATTTAGAAGAGCATTGAATGAAATCTTGGAACATAAGCAGACATGATTATCAGAGACATTCAGAAGAGCATTGAATGAAGTCTGAAAAATAAATCAGGCACATCCAGAAAAACATTGGATGAATGAGAAACAAACTCGAAGGCATCCAGAAAAGCATTGGACCGAGTTGTTGACCAAATTTGAAGATATATTAATGACATCCAGAAAAGCATTGAATGTATTAAAAACAACTTTGAGTGTAAATTCGAAACATTTAGAAAAGTGTTAAATGTACAGATTTTTTTTTTTTAGAAGACTGGCTGAACGATGAACATATCTGGAAAAAATTCAGATAAGCACATCAGAACAAAAGTAACATCTGGAAAAACATCAGATGAGAAAAAGTCATATCCGGGAGAGCATCAGATAGACATGTAAAGAGTTTCTGGAAGAGCATTAGAATAAAAGAGACATATCCGGAATAGCATCGGAGGAACACAAAGAAACTTCTGGAAAAACATCAGAACAGGCAGACATATCCGGAAGAGCATCGGATAGAAACAAAGAAAGTTCTGGAAAAACATCAGAACGGGTTTTGGAAAAAACTTCAAAACCAAATGATATATCCGGAAGAACATCGGGTAGACACAGAGAAAAGTTCTGGAAAAGCATCAGAACAGATTGACATATCCGGAAGGACATCGGATAGACACAAAGTTATATCTGGAAGAACATCAGATAAGACATAAAAGTATAGGTGCCAGATAAGTTAGACTTTGTAGAAAGGTAAGATGTTGATAATAACACGATCACTGATGAATGCAAATGAGGATTAAAACACTCTTGAATGCATAGTATATGAAAAAGTTAAGATGTATGATTAAATGTATGTAATGCAAATGAAAATGCTGACAACAAGTTTAATCTCTTTGAGAGAGTGGAAATCAACAAGTTTATACTCTTTTGGGGAGTGACAACCAACAAGTTTATACTCTTTTGGGGAGTGACAGACAAGACTGATTCCTCAACACAGAGATCACGACCATTGCTTAGGGACTGAAAATGCTGTATACTGGGAAGACTTGCCCCAGTAACGAGTCTTGAAAGTTTTTCTGAATAAACCAATTCTGAGAAGGACTTGCACTGAACAAATCTTGAACTGATTATTAACGGGCTCTGGAAAGAACTTGCCCCTGATAGGATCACTGGCCAAGTTTCTAAACTGTTTTGAAAATTCCTTGAAAGGAAAGCTAGTTTGCAATAAAAAATGTTTATTTAAACATGGCAAATTTAATGCAAAGTTCATGCAAAATTTTTGAAAACAAAATCATTGTTTTAGAAAAAGCACAGTAATATGCATTACTGATTAAAAACACGGTGGTTTAAAACATTTTGAATGAAAAGTAAAACAGAGGTATAATACCAAAACAAATGATTTGCAAAAAATGATTTTGGAGTCAATTTACGCCACCTTGTTGTAGTATACTTTCAAAATAACCTTGCTTCAATTAGGTCTTTTGAGGGTTATAACGTGGTCTGGTTCACGGTTTATGAAAAAAAAGATAAAGGCTAAAAGTTTATTTGGTGCCCACCCCAACTTCGTGATGTTCTCCAGTCCTATGCTCAGTTAAACTTAAATTGTGCGTTCAGGTTCAAAAAGGTTTCAGAATTGTACTGATGATAGTAATGACGATGGTCCAGAAGTCTTGAGACGACATCTACTGCTTCTTTTCAACATTTAGTTATTTTTCATCCTTGTGGATTTTTTTTGAAAATCGAGGATTTAAGGACCTCTTTTCTGTATTATCCCTAACTTTTGCCTGAACTATTTCTTTTGAAATTTATAGTCAGCGGGATGCCCTAGTTTTTGCCTAAGTCTCTTTTTTTTGTTTTTGACTTAGTGGGCTTTTTCTTTTTGATTTCTTCTTAGAAAGAAAGTGACTGCTAGATTTGATGACTACGACAGACCATCACTGACTTTTGATTTGAAAGATGTTTTCATCATCTGCTTGTTGTATGTAAACTTTCCGAACTTGAATACACAACCTAAATTAAACTGAGAACTACCCTGCCCCGAGTTAAAATTGCGGGTTTTTTGTAAAGAAAGAAACTCCTACTTCAAGGCTCAAAGGGGTTAACGAGGGATTATCTTCCTTATATCTCCAGTGTTTGGGAATTGAAAAAAAATGCCTTACATCCTCAGCAAAGTTTTTTATTCGAAAGCATACCGACCACAATTATGGGTATTATGTTTTCATCATCCTCCCACAAATATTTGCATAGTAAAAAATTTGAAAAAGAGGTGCATTTTTCTGAAAGTTTTTTTTTTTGAATGTTTTTGTTTTTTGAAAGTTTTTGAAAGAGAAAGGATAAAGATGATTTGAATCAAAATACTGTACATGATCATTTCATCAAAACCGACATTTAAAGATAAACAAGTTTGAAAGCAACTATGATACAAACAAGGAAAATGCAAAATAGACAGAAACAAGGTCAGTGACTAATCAAACACAAGGAAGAGTTGTCCTGTCTTTGGGAAGTAACTGAGCTGAAGTTGATTGAAGTTTCAGTTCTGTATCAGTGATGGGGAATCAGTTTGACGACTTACAGATGACTGAAAGATAGAAGGTTGGAATGAATTGACGATGACCCGGACGTTTGTATGACTTATGCAAATGATATGCAATTATTGAAAGATAGATAGAAAATGCTAAACAACCTAGACCTCTTAGGAATTCTAATCCTAGTAAATGTCCCCAGCAGAGTCGCCATTTTTCTGTAGCGCAATTTTTGTGACTGCCCGCATCCGCCTGCGGATGGGATTAGGTGCTACTTTCTGATTTCTTATTTATCCTATGAAGCTGGAAAGGAAAGGGAAGCTATCTCAAACTAACCTTGCACGCAAATGTTTTCTTTAAAAAATGCTAAGAGATTGGGGAGTTCGGGGTCAGGTTATACAATGGGGAGTTATCAATTACCCATCCTATACATGGTTATCCATGGGTTGTTAGCAATTTTCTACTATTCTACTATTTTCTGTTTGATGGTGTTTGTCTGTAAAAGGGAAAGTTTCTCTTTTGGGAAGGTTGAGAGATGTTGAAAAGATATTTTTGTTGTTTTCGGGTTTTTTGATGTTTTTGGTAAGGTACTGGACCTAAGGTTTTTTTGTTTAGTGTGCTCGCTAAGATTTCACAATCTTATGTCTACGTATTCCCGTTAAAGAAAACAGGAAAATCAGAGCAATCGTAGTTCCTCCTATTCTAAGGGAGGAAAAATATATTTGGGTGTCTTGTTCAAAGCCTAAGACGGAGGCTAAAAGATGATTTGTTTGTATCTTGTTCAAAGCCCAAGATATGAAGCTAAAAGGGTGTTTGTGGGAATTGATTGAAAAGAGTGAAGAGATTAAAGATTGAGATATGAATATCTGGGAAAAACATTGGAAAATAGAAGGAATATCCGGGAAAACGTCGGACGAAAATAGAAGGAATATCCGGGAAAACTTCGGATGTAAAGAAAAGGAATATCCGGGAAAGCGTCGGATGTTTAAAAAGAAGGAATGGTTTTTCCTGTGTTTAGAAGGAACTTGAGAATGTCTTTGAGACTCAAGAGGGGATATAGACTGTCCGAGTCTACTGGGTGTGTCTTTTGTACTATGTGTAAGAGAAAGTACACTTCGGGATCAAGATCTAGACTCTTTTGAAAGACTGTTCTAGTAAGATGACTAATTTCTGTTCCTATACCTCTAGGAGGTCGTCGGGACAATTTGTACGAAGCCCAAAAGGAGGCTGAAAACTTTTAAGAAGCCGATCGGTCCTTGTACGAAGCCCAAGAGGAGGCTATCATTCCCGGAGGAAGAAATCATTATACGAAGCCTAAGAGGAGGCTATGAAGACTTCTAAGAAGCCGACGGGTCCTTGTACTAAGCCCAAGAGGAGGCGAGGGTTCTTTTAGGAAGCCCATGGGTCCTTGTACAATGCCCAAGAGGAGGCCGATGCTTTTAAGAAGCCGATGGGTCCCCAAACCCCGAGAAATTCAAGACAGGTCATTCACGAGGAATAGATTAAGCCAGGAAAGTTCGAGAATTTGGAAGAAACTCAAGAGATGCCATTCACGGAGAAAAGATCATCTCTGGGGAATAGAGTTTCTTGACAAGTGCTTTTAAGAAGCCTGTGGGTCCCCAAACCCCGAGAAGTTCAAGACATGCCATTCACCGAGAATAGATCAAGCCAGGAAAGTCTGAGAATTTGGAAGAAACTCAAGAGATGCCATTCACGGAGAAGAGATCATCTCTGGGGAATAGAGTTTCTTTGATAACTTCTACGAGTGACAGTCTATGAAAGGGTTCACCGAGAATGCTGCCTTTCATGTCTCCATATTGTTTAACCCCAAGAGGAGGGAAGACTGTGTCTGGTAATCCTATGTGGATCTAGTTTTGACTATTTTAAAGAGTGATCAATAGGGCTTAGTGCTAGACGTAGTTGCCGGGGAAACTCTAAATATCTATACTAGTATTACACAGTTGATATGAGTTTATGAAAGAAGACTTACAGTGAAACAGCCCCACAATACAATTCTATGTATATGAAAGCGGATAAAGAAAGCATATAAACACTTACTCGGTTGTAGAGCTTCCATGCTGTTTGGTTAATTGTTCAACAAAGAAAGATTGAAAGTTTTGATAACAAATATGTATTTGAATTTAAATTACAAGGAAAGTTGTTTTGAAAAGAAGCTATATGAATATCCGGGAAAACGTCGGATTGAAAGAGAAAAAATAAGAGGTTGAAAATACGAATATCCGGGAAAATGTCGAATGTAAAGAGACGAAAGAAAAGGTTGCTCGCTAAGACTCTGTAGTCTTATGCCTACGTATTCTCAACGGGATCTTGAGAAATCAGAGCGGTCGTAGTTCACCCTTATAGGGCATGAACTACAGAAAATAAAGTTTAAATCGCACGGCGGCGAGAGGGGAAGTTTAACCTAATGTTATCATGCAAAGATTGAACATCCTAATGTCTGTCTTATTTCAAACCTAATCGAAAATTAAATTTGAACTAAGAGATCCTAAGGGAACATGCATACGTGGCAAAAACCTCACGGAATAAATGAATACACGGCAAAGCATCATGACAAATAAAATATACACGGAAGAACATCGTGACAGATAAAATATACACGGCAAAACATCGTGTGTGAAACTGAATACATGGAAAAACATCATGTGATAAAATATACACGGCAAAACATCGTGAGATAACAGAAACTTCACGGCAAAACATCGTGAGATAAATAAAAGATATAAAATACACGGCAAAACATCGTGGCGGATAAAAGCATATACACGGCAAAACATCGTGAGATAAACAGAAACTTCACGGCAAAGCATCGTGAGACATCGAGATTTTCTAACGTATCGGGACTTATACAATGACTGAGGCCCAAAATGGTTTTGGTATAAAAGGGGATTGGGTCTTACACTCTATTAGAGGCCCAAGTGAGTGCAGTGTATTTACAGGAAATACTTGTTTGCAAGTTTAATTATTTTTAACAGATGTGAATAAATCATGCATGGCATACAAGCAAAGCATTTAAATTCGAGTTTACCGTACACCGGTGAACTTTTCCACGCAAGCAGAGGAGCGTCTGATGAGCTCCAAGGCATCAATTAAGAATTTCTGCATCAGATGGACAAACCAAACAAGCAGAGAAAACCAAAGATCGCATAAAAATGCCCTTGATCTCATCAAGTGGTTAGAATTGAATCCAAATTACAAAGTAAATCGAAAAAACAAATATTTAATTACAAATATAAATTATTGAAAGTAATTCTAAACCACTGAAAATCAAATAATCGAATAATAATCAATTAAACAATTAGATGATTAATTAATTTAAAATATATTTAACAAAACTCACTAAACTAAATATTAATCATTAACATAATAATTAATTAATTTAACTTAATGAAAATGAAAATGGGTGTGATTAGCAAATGTTTAGATGGGCCCCAATCTAAATCATTTAGAGAGAAATAAAATAATAATAACATATAAGAAAAAAGAATTGAGAAAGGGTCAGTATATACGTTACCCCTCTTTGCAGAATAAAATCCCAATATTTTCTTCTTCACGCGATTCTGCTTCTTCTCTCCCTCCGTCCGTCACGATTCCGCCGCGTCTCATGCGGCCGTCACGATCTCCCCTGCGGTTTCGGTGGTTTGGAGGTGGCGGTGAGTTCTTCGTTTGCGTGCTCCCTCCGTCGCGACCGTATACGGCAAAAGGGTGGTGGTGCATTTAAGCTATTTCCTCCGGCGACTTAGTTTTGCGGCGGCGACGATCCTTCCGTCGCGGTTTGTTGATGGTGATCGAATCCCTCCGTTCGGTTTTTGGCGCGGTGTCGATTCGATGAAAGGTATCGCGGCAGCGAGGGAGAAGGGTAACGGAGGAGCGATTTCTCGGCGTTGGCTCTGATGAAGGTGAGTTCATCTTCTTCCCCCTTTTGATTTCTGCAATTTACTGTTAAAAATAAATAACTTTGTGTTAGGGTTTGAAAAAATAGGAAAATTGATGAATTATTGAAATGGAATTTGATAAGTATCAAATGGAATTGTTATTGTGAAGTTCTTCTGAAATCGATGATGAAACTGTTGCTTTGAAGTTCCTGCAGAATTGTTGTTTCAATCTTCTTCTCTGTTTTCTGCGATTTTTGCTCTGCTTCTCCTTTAAGGATTCAGACTCCACTCTTCAATTTTTATATCTCTACAATTCTGTTCTGTTTTGAACTTAGTAGCAGATGTTGAAGTTTCCACAGGTGAGTGATTATTGATGCTCTGTAAAAAAAATGGACCTTTGATTAGTGTAAAATTGAAACAGCAGTTAATAAAAGAAATGAAATTATTGATTGAATTAAATTGCTGCTTTTTATTGGATTCTGCAAGTGGTTGATTTTTGAATTGGTGAATTGAATTGTTGTCACTTGTTGCAGATCGGTTGTTCGGCAAATTATGCAGAGCTATTGTTGAACTTTGTATTGATCTCATCGTGTCGGCAATGTCGCCAAGTTTATATTGCTGCAGCAAAGGGAGTTACAAAGGTGAGTTAACAGTAAGAAAAAATATTGAAGAATTAATGAAATCAATTAAATTGATGAGTTTGTTCTGGAAAATTATTTCTGTGCTTGATATTGTTGCAACAACAGGTTATTGTTGCTGCTGAATTTTCCTTCCTCTGTGTTGATGTTGCAGCAATGGTCATAAATCCTTCTTCTCATTGCTGCTGAACTTTTCTGCAGGTTTGTGTTGCTGCTTGAAGTTGTTGCAGCAGTTGGCTTTCATGAATTACAAAACAAAGTGCAGAGAATTGAAAGGGGCGTGATGCCCTGCTTAAACCAATACTTGCTTCCCTTTTCTTTTTAAGAATTCACCAAAACAAAAGAGAAATATATGAGAGGAAGAAAAGAAATAACAAGTTAAGACTTGTTGGTGTAAATCTTTGAAAGTGAAATTGACGTCCTATTTATAGACAATTGTAACTTGATGCTGAAGATAGTAAAAGATAGTAACAAGAATCAATTCAAAGTTGATCACAAATTTCAAACACTTAGCCCTTAAGATTCAAAATTCCTTGTTCAAAGTTTGAAAGTTTGTTAGTAATTATGTATGTAAAACAAAAATTGGTAAGAAACAAAATTTATGTAAGACAAAAATTATAAAAAAACAAAAAATCAAATATGTGACATTATATTCTTATTAAAAAAACAATTTTTTGTATATGCATATATATAAAGTGGCGCAACAATATATATATATATATATACATATATTTTTTTTTTATTTTTTTTTCTTTTCATTATTAACATAAAAAAAATGAAGATGAAGCATATATATATATATATATATATATTTTTTTTTTTTTTTTTGGATTTTTTAATCTTATTTATGCAAAATAAAACAAAAATGAGATATTGGATCAAATTGTGAGAAAAATGAGTGAATAAGAGACATTCGTCGGTTCGATTGAAAAACACATTCGTTCATCAATTTTTTCGCATAATTAACCAAAAAAGACGAAGATTTCGACGTATATATTCTGACTGAAATTTCAAACAATATGCACGAAAAAAAAAAGATGATATGATATGCAGATGACACGAAGTGAAAACACAGTCGAATTTTAACAATGAGTGGTCAAAATTTGGGGTATGACAATTATAACCAAGACGAAGAGACATTTGATTATAATATCCTCGAAATAATCTCGTCTAAGTGAGGTCTTCATTTCTTCCCCACGAGAAAGATTCCTCGGAGGAGCCCACTACACAACCATCGACACACGGGTTCTAAATAGGGTTCTCAGAATCCTAGATCGAGGTCGAAGATACTACTGTCATGAAGTAATACGTTCGAGGGATCTCATCTGATTGGGGCGTTCGCATTAACTCACAAAGAATTAACACTACCAACCACCATGGATAAATAGCTTAATGGTCCTTGGGATCAACGACACACCTCGAAAGTATTACCACCATGGCAAAGATTCACCACAACAATAATATCTCCAAGGGAATCTACTCCAAGCGGTGGTTTTCGCTTCAACTCACGCGGAAGAGACCACTCAAGCCTACACTACACAACCACCATCCTAATCCTAGGGTTTTTCTCGACTCGGGTGTAGAGTCACCTCACAAAGTTCCCAATATCAGAACAACCCAACAATGTCACAAAAGATAACACAGATAAGGAAAAGGAAAATAAATACATAAGGCGAGAAGAAAATAGATAAACAAAACTAACAAGCTCGCGATTCGAATAAAGATAGGCTTGACTCTCTTTTGCATGGAGCAAATAGTCCCCAGCAGAGTCGCCAGCTGACGCACCTCAAAAAAATATCGCTTAATCGAAGACACGACCCTTCGCGCGAAAGGCGCAAAAAACGGTTCGACAGAGTCTCCACCGAACTTTATTTATCCCAAAAGAGGGAAAGGAAAATATTGAGAAAAACTTTAAGGAGGGATAAGAACATGGTCGTCGCAACCACATTCTTGGTTCGGGAGTCGGTTACGTGAGGGGAAGGTACGCGCACCCCCTCACGTCTGTTGTACTCAACGGGAACCCCTTGATTCGAATCGCGATACTCGTTAGCTAAGTTTGTTTTTTTTTCTCAAAAATAAATGTGGAAAGATAAGATAAAAGGGAAAAGATGCTAAGGGAAAAAGAGGTGGTTTAAGGGTAGGGTGCTCGGCAAGATCATCGCGACCTCGGGCCTACGTATGCTCATTCGGACGAGAATGAGGAATCAGAGCAATCGTAGTTCGACTACGGGGTTTGACGGAAAAAGATGGTAGTGTGGAAAAGGTGGAAAAAGAAAAAGTGTGGAAACGGGGGAAAAAGAAAAAGTGTGGAAACGGGGGAAAAAGAAAAAGTGTAGAAACGGGGGAAAAAGAAAAAGTGTGCTCACCAAGATCATCGCAATCTTGTGCCTACGTATCTTTACTCGGACGAGAATAAAGAATCAGAGCAGTTGTAGTTCGTGGTATGCCCACGAAACAAGGGAGTTAGTTGATTTTTGTTTAAAAGAGGCACCAATTACTCACACACGAGTAAGAGAACTCGCACCCAAACAATCGAAGAGAGATCAAAAACTTGAACCCCCATTTTTCACCTTGAAAAAGAATTACGATAGTTGTTAGTCGTTTTTGAGTTTTATTATGAAAATCCGCTTGACGTGGGATCAAGGGTTTATTGTATGCGCTTGGCTATTTTGAAAAGGATTTGATTTATTAAAAGAAGAGGCGTCAAATTGCTCACACACGAGTAAGAGAACTCGCACCCAAACAATCGAAGGAAGATCAAAGACTTGAACCCCCATTTTTCACCTTAAAAGAGTTGCGATAGTTGTTTAATTGTTTTTGAAGTTTGATTAAGAAAATCCGCTTGACGTTGGATCAAGGGTTTATTTGTATGAGAAGAGTTTGGTTTGAAAAAGGACTTGGTTAGAGGTTGATTTGAAAACGGCTCGACGACGAATCGAGGGTTTGGTTGAAAAGAGGTTTGTTTGAAAATGGCTCGACGACGAATCGAGGGTTTGGTTGAAAAGAGGTTTGTTTGAAAATGGCTCGACGACGAATCAAGGATTAGTTTGAAAATGGGTTGCCTATGCTAGTCCCTAGGGGTGCTCCTAGTAAACAAACAACAATCAAAAGAAAACTAAATGCGTACATCGGAATGGGGAGTGGGGTACATGTAAATTACAAGGGATGACATGAAATAAAAGGTCTCATTGTAAGGTAGCCCAAGAGAAAGTTGTGTGTGTGCAAGGTGTCCTAAACTACGCCTTGAACCAAATCTCCAAGCGAAGTATAATAACCAATAGTTCATCAAATTATTGTTTTAGGGTTTCGATATTTTTAGTGTTTTTTGATTAATGGTGAACAAATGAAATGGTTAGATAAACATGAATATGGATATGAACAATATGATAAGAATATAAATAATATAATCGAGATAATATGAACAAGGTATAATATCGAGATAAAATAAAATTGGTCTCGTCTTAATCGAAATTTAATTGACGAATCGATAATCAACGATTTTTGAGTTTCATGGACCAAAATTGAAAAGACATAAGGTAATGAAAAAATAAAAATCGAAATAGAAATAAAATCGGTCTCGTCTTAATCAAGATTTAATCGAAAAATCGATAATCTTTAATATTTGACTTTCATTGACCAACTAATAGAATATACGAAAATGGAAATTAAATGGAGATAGAAATTAAATCGAAAATATAGAAAGGTCTCATCTTTACTAAGATTTTAAATCGAAAAATCGATAATCTTTAGTATTTGATTTTCATTAACTCAAAAATGAGTAAAAATAATGAAAAATAATAGAAATGAAATAAAATCGGAAAATGATACGAAAAAGAATAAAGGTCTCACCTTTATCAAGATTTAATCGAGAAATCGATAAATCATTGATATTTGGTTTTCATTGACCCAAAATGAAAAAAAGTGAAAAATATAATAAGAAATGAAATAAAAAATCGAAAAAGATAAAGAAAAAGAATAAAGGTCTCACCTTTATCAAGATTTAAAATCGAAAAATCGATAAATCTTAATATTTTGGTTGTCATTGACCCAAAAATTAATAAAATAATGACGAAATAAATTGAAATAATAATAAATAAATAGTAGGCCTCATATAAATCAAAACTTATAGATCTACTTGAAATAAATCCACAAATCATGATATTTTTGATATCATTGGCCCTAAAATTGAAATAATAATAGGAAGAAAAAAAGGAATCCAAAATGAAAATGGAATAAGAATTAATTTGAGGAAACATACTAAAAATTATTTAGAAGAATTTAGAAAACAAGATGTTGAAACAAATTGGTGCATAAAAAAAAATTAAAAAATGGTGTGCAGAATTGAAAGGAGGGTATGGTGGAATCATATGGGCTTAGACAAAGCCCATCATCTACACCACGGGTAGAAAACAAATAGGGAGGTGGGTAGCTTGATCATGAGCCCAATCAGCATCCAACATGGTTTTTTTTTTAAATCAGAAACAAACTAAGATAATAAATAAAAAAAGAAATCTAAAGCGAGTTGGGAAGAAAAACAGAATGGAACAACAACCTTCACTCGCTCAAAGTGAATCCAAAACACAATTGAAAGCAAAATGACAAGGTGACTACCAAAGTCAACGTAACCACAACCTTCACTCGCTCAATCTCCTCTCCCGCTCGCAGTGACTTGTTTCAAACAGGTTCGCCTTCATCTTTTGGTTTCAATTGATTAGCTTGTAAATCATTCTTCTTCTTCTTTTCGCTTTGGTTCTGTTTCTCTTCTTTTCAACTTTTGAATCTCATCTCTATGTTTTGAACGAATCTGGGTTGGTGCGTTTTGGTTTGTGATTACTGATTTATGAAGTTCAGTTGTGGGTTTAATGGAGGAAATGTTGTTGATGGTTGTTGATGGAAGGAGTGAATTGAAGAAGGTTGTGTTTTGAGCGAGGGGAGATTTGAGGAAGTGGTGAAGGAAGACCAAAGGTTTGGTTTAAGAGGGTTGGATGGAGGATTGGAGTGGCGGCTAGGGCTTTTTGTGGTTTCTTCCATTTCTGTTTTGAGGAGGATTTATAGGAGAGAAGAGAGGAAATTTGGACAAAAAATGCGTGAAGGATTTGTGACATTGCAGGTTTTTATCGTGTGGGGTCAGGTTGTTGTTTTGGGAAAAGGATTGAGGGATTTGTTGATACGATTGTCATTTGAGGGACGTTTGTGGTGCATAGTATTTTTGTATGCATTGATAACGGTTTTGGTGATTTGCTTGTGCAGGTTACGTACGCAGGATGTTGTGCGAATTGCTTTGTGGGTCCTGCTACAAGTTGTGCAACTGAAGGATGTATTGTTTTTTCCAATTGGCTTGTCTTATTCACAGGTTTTTTGGAATTTGTTTTGCTGTAGATAATATGTGTGGTTGCTTCTTTGATTTTGCAGGAGAGAAAGAGTGAGTGGGAATTGCTTGAACTTGTGAGGTGTGTGTACGGTTTTGCAGGATTGGCAAAGTGTGGGACCGGTTGAAGGCGTGATGGCAAGGAAAGTTGCAGTTGTTTTGATAGCATGTGGGGTCATGTTCGGTCATTGTGCAGGAATAACAATTTTGGATTTATGGAATTAATTCAGGCTGTAGGTGTGTGTACATGATTACTACTGCAGCTCATGGTTTGTGGGTATTGATTTTGTTTTTTTTTGTCATTTCACATCAGGTGTTGTAGTTAGTCATGCTTGTACGGTTTTATTTGTGCAGGTCTCAATTTTGATGGGGTATAAATCATATAGCAGTAACGATTTGTGGTTAATAGCATGGAGCTCATGAAGGCTTGTGTGGTATGTGGCCTAGTGAATTGATTTGGCTTTATGAGTTAATTTGGCAGGTTGTCATGGCTGAAGGACTTATGCGCCACTGTTGGAGTGAAGTCTTGGAATCATGCTTTTTCCTTCTTTTTTTTGGAATTGCAATTGTAATGGGCCTTTAATATGGGCTTGAAAGAATGGTCATAAGTTAGAAAATTATTGAATTTTAAATGGATTTTTTTGGATATGGTAATAGAATGGAAATGGATATTTTAATTGGCTATGGTTATTTTTATTTAAAAAAATGGTCATTAAAAAATATGGACATTGGATATAAGAAGTGGGTTTAAAATTTGGACATGAATTTGGTTTTGGTTTTGTAGTTGGACATGGATTTGAGAAAATGGTTATTGGATTTTATATATGGATATTAAATGGATATAGAAATGGTTTAAATGAATATTTAATTGGATGAAGGATAAAAATGGTTAAAAGATGGATATGACTTAAAATAAAAGAGAGATGAAGTTGAAGACAACATATTTTTTTAGATTTTTGAATAATTGTCAGTGGGTGGATGTACAGATGAAAGTTATACACAGGTAGGACAAATTTGGGGTATGACAGATGCACCTATCTAATTGGCTTAAACTGAGTTAGATGAACTGCTACGGCGTTCGGTCTTTCGAGGTATAAGACAATTAGATATAAAGAAGACCACAAATTTGTCTGAAAGAAAGAAAAGGGATTGGAACGTTGAAATATAAGAAATCTGATACCAAAAGGATGACAGACCTATCACCAAAAGGATGATAGTGAACACGCAAACAGACCCTTCCACCAAAAGGATGAAAAATGAGGTCAAAGCCTGCTATTACCAAAAGGATAATAGGGCACACACACAGACCCTTCCACCAAAAGGATGAAAATGAGGTCAAAGCCTGCTACTACCAAAAGGATAGTAGGGCATACACGCACAGCCTGCTATTACCAAAAGGATAATAGGGCACAGACACACAGACCCTTCAACCAAAAGGATGAAAATGAGGTCAAAGCCTGCTATTACCAAAACGATAATAGGGCACACACACAGACCCTTCCACCAAAAGGATGAAAATGAGATTAAAGCCTGCTATTACCAAAAGGATAATAGGGCACACACACACATACCCTTCCACCAAAAGGATGAAAATGAGGTCAAAGCCTGCTATTACCAAAAGGATAATAGGGCACACACACACACACACACACACAGACCCTTCCACCAAAAGGATGAAAATGAGGTCACAGCCTGCTATTACCAAAAGGATAATAGGGCACACACACACACACAGACCCTTCCACCAAAAAGATGAAAATGAGGTCACACTCTGCCATTACTAAAAGGATAATAGGGAACACACACACAGACCCTTCCACCAAAAGGATGAAAATGAGGTCACAGCCTACCATTACCAAAAGGATAATAGGGTACACACACACAGACCCTTCCACCAAAAGGATGAAAATGAGGTCAAAGCCTGCTATTACCAAAAGGATAATAGGGCACACACACACAGACCCTTCCACCAAAAGGATGAAAATGAGGTCACAGCCTGCTATTACCAAAAGGATAATAGGGCACACACACACAGCTATCTGACACCAAAAGGATGACAAACCTATCACCAAAAGGATGATAGTGGACATAACTTACTACAACCAAAAGGATAATAGCAAGAAAAATGATAACAAAGGTTGTCACTCACCAAAAGGATGACACACAGACTGGGGGTTCACGGATCGGCGACACCAAAAGGATGACGGATCAAACAACACAAGTTGCTACCACCAAAAGGATGATAGGAACTTCCCACTTGCGAGGAACAACACCAAAAGGATGCAGGTTAGGTTGAAAGGACAGGCTTTGGCTATCACCAAAAGGATGATAGTAAGGCAATTGACAAAAGGTCAAGTTTGCTGGGGATATGATGAGTGAGATTTATTTGGAGACATCAACAAAAGGTTGAAGTAAAGAATTCAATGAGGAACGCCCACTGACTCGGAGAAACGTTTATTAATTGAGCTGAGGATGACAACTTCATCAAAAGGTTGAGGAACACAACTCAATGAGGAACGCCCACTGACTTGTTTGGGAGATCACAACTTTATCAACAAGAGGTTGAAGATTTCATGACGAACGCCCATGAACTTGAAAAGATGCCCCTGACTGGGCTGGAGATTACTTGTCGTCTTGTCTTAATCAACAAAAGGTTGAAAACTTCGTGAGGAACGCCCACAGATTTGTTGAAGATGCCCCTGGCTGGGCTGAAGATCGTCTTCTAGTAACTTCGTGAAGAACAATCATGGATTTGCTGAAGATGATGCCCCTGGCTGGGCTGAAGACCGTCTTGCAGTCTTGAGATTGATCCTAGATCTTGGCTATGCATGCACGAATGCTTGATTTTGTAATGATGTGCAATGCAAATGCTGACGCGCGGAGATGCAAGTGCTGGGGAAGTATGATTTGGTTTTTTGGGATGCACATGATGCACATGATGTCTATGATGTCGAATGCGATGCATATGATTGCAGACGGGTGATTGGATATGTTTGGAGAGGGCCACTGTGGTGGACTTTGGTAGTTGCCAATGCGGATTGGACTTTGGGTGGTGGGAGGGATTTGATTTCCTCGACACTCAGTTTGTTGAATACGCTATGATCGAGGGAGATGAAGATGCTCTTGAAGCCTCGAATCTGATCACATGATTGATAAGTCATGGTGTTCGTTCCAAGAGAACCACAACTCTGTGTTTGATGGTCAAAATGACTTGATGACTTGATGGTGATTAACTCATGAAGATTATGCTCTTGCTCTGAACTGCTTGAAAGCACAGACAGGATATGCCTGCTGCAATGAGTCTTGCCCCAGTATGAACATGGTAATGGTCTGCCCCTGATTAACCAGTTCTGAAGCGATTTGATCTTTGGATGTTGAGCCTTGATGTGCTTTGAGAAGGCTTGCCCCTGATTAAGCTGTTGAAAGATTTGCCCCAGCTTGAGGGTTTTGAGGGAGTCTTGCTTCGGGTCGGCACCACTGAAAGTTCAAGTTCCTCTTTGATTGCCCCTTGTTGGAGTTGCTTTGAAGTCGAGCACTGGTTTGCAGTTAAAATTGCTCATTTACAAATGGTAATCTTAATACAATGCTCATGCAAGTTTTGAAAAAGAGTCGTTTATTGGAGTGTAGTGATAGTGAGACGAATGAACCGTTAGCCCAAATGTGTGCTGATTTTGATGGTATGAAAGATATAGCAAGGAGAATGACACCAATGAAGATTAGCAAATATGGGGAGTCAGTTTACGCAACCTTGCAATAGTATGCTTTCAGAATAAACCCGCCTCAATTAGGTCTTTCGAGGGTTGTAACATGGTCTGGTTTAAGGTTTATGAAACAAAGGATATAAGGCTCAAGACTTGGCTTGTCCCACCCATTCTTCGTAATAATCTCCAGTCCTACGTTCAGTTAATTCGCACGCGTTTGTCTTCCAAAAGGGTTGACGGTGTAAGAGTGATGATTCAAGGTTTGCTCGAAATAGCAGTCACCTTATTTTGGATGTTAGTGGCCTTTTTTATTTTGGTTCGGTGATCACTGGCTCTTATTTTGTTTTTGTTGAGGATTCGGGGCCTCTTTGTTTTTTTGATTCCTATCTTTTGCATGAACTGACTTCGCTTGTCGAGTCCATCAGGGTTGCTTTGATTTTTGCGTAAGTCTCCTTTGAGGTGCTTGACTTAGTAGGCTTTTGGTTTTTTTTTTTATTTTGTTTTTTTTTGTTGGAGGGTTGTGACTGCCAAGTCATGGGTATTGATGAACAACCGTCATGTCTTTTTGATTTTACTTAGTAATTTGAGTGCGTAACTGAACACTACCCTGCCCCAGGATGAGTGTAAGGGTTTATTGATCCGAAGGAAACTGCTACTTCTTGGCTCGAAGTGGTTAGCTAGGGATTAACTCCTTGTCTCTCCAGTGTTTGGGGGTTGAAACAATTCATGTACATCATCGGCGGGATTCTATCCGAAAGCATACATTTTGCAATTATGGGTATTTCGTTGTCATCATCCTCCCTCCAATTACTGCTAACAACAGTTTGATATAGAGAGTGAAGTGGATAAATGTGTCGGTGATTTGCAGTAAATGGAAAGAATGAGTGAATACGACATAACTGATTCAAAACATGCATAGTCAATACATTAAGAAAACCAAATACAAACGACAATGTTTGAAGCAAACAGTACTTGAACAAACAAAGACAAAATACAAGGATGCAAAGTGATGGGATGGCATGACGAATGCCTTCTTCGAGGAACTGATCTTCCTGTCTTGACTTGAACTAGCTTGAACTGGCTGGTTCAGAGTTGGAGACTGTTCTGCTTGTCTTTGGCAACCCCTTCAATGACTGATGGTCTAGACTGACATATGGCGGCATGTCTTGTTGAATATCATTCGTCTGCTTTTGGCTCGAGTAACGCATCCATGTCGAGGAATCAACTTGATTTACTGGGGAAGGAAGGAAGTTGAAGTGAGATTCTGAGGTTGAAATGAAATGCAAGATGCGTAACAGATGCGATGCAATGCAATGACATGAGATGCAATGCAAGATGCAAGATCCAGGATCGCAGATCAAACAGCTTCAAACAGTTCTGCGGTTGGCTGAAGGAACGGGTCAAGAACCACAACTAGGATCAATAAAGCCTACAGGTAGGTTTCTAAGACGGGTAGGTGCCTAGAGTTATGGATATTTTCGACACATTATAACCAAGACGAAGAGACATCTGATTATAATATCCTCGAAAATAATCTCGTCTAGGTGAGGTCTTCGTTTCTTCCCCACGAGAAAGATTCCTCGGAGGCGCCCACTACACAACCATCGACACACGGGTTCTAAATAGGGTTCTCAGAATCCTAGATCGAGGTCGAAGATATTACTGTCAGGAAGTAATACGTTCGAGGGATCTCGACTGGTTAGGGCGTTCGCATTAACTCACAAAGAATTAACACTACCAATCACCATGGATAAATAGGTTAATGGTCCTTGGGATCAACGACACACCTCGAAAGTATTACCACCATGGCAAAGATTCACCACAACAATAATATCTCCAAGGGAATCTACTCCAAGCGGTGGTTTTCGCTTCAACTCACGCAAAAGAGACCACGCAAGCTTACACTACACAACCACTATCCTAATCCTAGGGTTTTTCTCTACTCGGGTGTAGAGTCATCTCACAAAGTTCCCAATATCAGAACAACCCAACAATGTCACAAAAGGTAACACAGATAAGGAAAAGGAAAATAAATACATAAGGTGAGAAGAAAACAAATAAATAAAACTAACAAGCTCGCGATTCTAATCAAGATAGGCTTGACTCTCTCTTGCATGGAGCAAATAGTCCCCAGCAGAGTCGCCAGCTGACGCACCTCGAAAAAATATCGCTTAATCGAAGACAAGACCCTTCGCGCGAAAGGTGCGGAAAACGGTTCGACAGAGTCTCCACCGAACTTTATTTATCCCAAAAGAGGGAAAGGAAAATATCGAGAAAACCTTTAAGGAGGGATAAGAACATGGTCGTCGCAACCACATTCTGGGTTCGGGAGTCGGTTACATGAGGGGAAGGTACGCGCACCCCCCCACGTCCGTTGTACTCAACAGGAACCCCTTGATTTGAATCGCGATACTCGTTAGCTAAGTTTGTTTTTTTTCTTCTCAAAAATAAATGTGGAAAGATAAGATAAAAGGGAAAAGATGCTAAGGGAAAAAGGGGTAGTTTAAGGGTAGGGTGCTCGGCAAGATCATCGCGACCTCGGGCCTACGTATGCTCATTCGGACGAGAATGAGGAATCAGAGCAATCGTAGTTTGACTACGGGGTTTGACGGAAAAAGATGGTAGTGTGGAAAAGGTGGAAAAAGAAAAAGTGTGGAAACGGGGGAAAAAGAAAAAGTGTGGAAACGGGAGAAAAAGAAAAAGTGTGGAAACGGGGGAAAAAGAAAAAGTGTGCTCACCAAGATCATCGCAATCTTGTGCCTACATATCCTTACTCAGACGAGAATAAAGAATCAGAGCAGTCGTAGTTCGTGGTACGCCCACGAAACAAGGGAGTTGGTTGATTTTTTTAAAAGAGGCGCCAATTGCTCACACACGAGTAAGAGAACTCGTACCCAAACAATCGAAGAGAGATCAAAGACTTGAACCCCCATTTTTCACCTTGAAAAAGAATTACGATAGTTGTTAGTCATTTTTGAGTTTTATTATGAAAATCCGCTTGACGTGGGATCAAGGGTTTATTGTATGCGCTTGGCTATTTTGAAAAGGATTTGATTTATTAAAAGAAGAGGCATCAATTGCTCATACACGAGTAAGAGAACTCGCACCCAAACAATCAAAGGAAAATCAAAGACTTGAACCCCCATTTTTCACCTTAAAAGAGTTGCGATAGTTGTTTAATTGTTTTTGAAGTTTGATTATGAAAATCCGCTTGACGTTGGATCAAGGGTTTATTTGTATGAGAAGAGTTTGGTTTGAAAAAGGATTTGGTTAGAGGTTGATTTGAAAACGGCTCGACGACGAATCGAGGGTTTGGTTGAAAAGAGGTTTGTTTGAAAATGGCTCGACGACGAATCGAGGGTTTGGTTGAAAAGAGGTTTGTTTGAAAATGGCTCGACGACGAATCGAGGATTAGTTTGAAAATGGGTTGCCTATGCTAGTCCCTAGGGGTGCTCCTAGTAAACAAACCACAATCAAAAGAAAACTAAATGCGTACATCGGAATGGGGAGCGGGGTACATGTAAATTACAAGGGATGACATGAAATAAAAGGTCTCATTGTAAGGTAGCCCAAGAGAAAGCCGTGTGTGTGCAAGGTGTCCTAAACTACGCCTTGAACCAAATCTCCAAGCGAAGTATAATAACCAACAGTTCATCAAATTATTGTTTTAGGGTTTCAATATTTTTAGTGTTTTTTTATTAATGGTGAACAAATGAAATGGTTAGATAAACATGAATATGGATATGAACAATATGATAAGAATATGAATAATATAATCGAGATAATATGAACAAGGTATAATATTGACAAAAAATAAAATTGGTCTCGTGTTAATCGGAATTTAATCGACGAATCGATAATCAACGATTTTTGACTTTCATGGACCAAAAATGAAAAGACATAAGGTAATGAAAAAATAAAATCGAAATAGAAATAAAATCGGTCTCGTCTTAATCAATATTTAATCGAAAAATCGATAATCTTTAATATTTGACTTTCATTGACCAACTAAAAGAATATACGAAAATGGAAATTAAATGGAGATAGAAATTAAATCGAAAATATAGAAAGGTCTCATCTTTACTAAGATTTTAAATCGAAAAATCGATAATCTTTAGTATTTTATTTTCATTGACCCAAAAATGAGTAAAAATAATGAAAAATAATAGAAATGAAATAAAATCGGAAAATGATAAGAAAAAGAATAAAGGTCTCACCTTTATCAAGATTTAATCGAGAAATCGATAAATCGTTGATATTTGGTTTTCATTGACCCAAAATGAAAAAATAGTGAAAAATATAATAAGAAATGAAATAAAAAATCGAAAAAGATAAAGAAAAAGAATAAAGGTCTCACCTTTATCAAGATTTAAAATCGAAAAATTGATAAATCTTAAAAATTAATAAAATAATGACAAAATAAATCGAAATAATAATAAATAAATAGTAGGCCTCATATAAATCAAAACTTATAGATCTACTTGAAATAAATCCACAAATCATGATATTTTTGATATCATTGGCCCTAAAATTGAAATAATAATAGGAAGAAAAAAAGGAATCCAAAATGAAAATGGAATAAGAATTAATTTGAGAAAACATACTAAAAATTATTTAGAAGAATTTAGAAAACAAGATGTTGAAACAAATTGGTGCATAAAAAAAACATTAAAAAATGTTGTGCAGAATTGAAAGGAGGGTATGGTGGAATCATATGGGCTTAGACAAAGCCCATCATCTACACCACGGGTAGAAAACAAATAGGGAGGTGGGTAACTTGATCATGAGCCCAATCAGCATCCAACATGGTTTTTTTTTAAAATCAGAAACAAACTAAGGTAATAAATAAAAAAAAAGAAATCTAAAGCGAGTTGGGAAGAAAAACAAAATGGAACAACAACCTTCACTCGCTCAAAGTGAATCCAAAACACAATCGAAAGCAAAATGACAAGGTGACTACCAAAGTCAACGTAACCACAACCTTCACTCGCTCAATCTCCTCTCCCGCTCACAGTGACTTGTTTCAAACAGGTTCGCCTTCATCTTTCGGTTTCAATTGATTAGCTTGTAAATCATTCTTCTTCTTCTTCTTTTCGCTTTGGTTCTGTTTCTCTTCTTTTCAACTTTCGAATCTCATCTCTATGTTTCAAACGAATCTAGGTTGGTGCGTTTTGGTTTGTGATTACTGATTTATGAAGTTCAGTTGTGGGTTTAATGGAGGAAATATTGTTAATGGTTGTTGATGGAAGGAGTGAATTGAAGAAGGTTGTGCTTTGAGCGAGGGGAGATTTGAGGAAGTGGTGAAGGAAGGTCAAAGGTTTGGTTTAAGAGGGTTGGATGGAGGATAGGAGTTGTGGCTAGGGCTTTTTGTGGTTTCTTCCGTTTCTGTTTTGAGGAGGATTTATAGGAGAGGAGAGAGGAAATTTGGACAAAAAATGCGTGAAGGATTTGTGACGTTGCAGGTTTTTATCGTGTGGGGTCAGGTGGTTATTTTGGGAAAAGGTTTGAGGGATTTGTTGATATGATTGTCATTTGAGGGACGTTTGTGGTGCATAGTATTTTTGTATGGATTGATAACGGTTGTGGTGCGTAGTATTTTTTGTCATTTCACATCAGGTGTTGTGGTTAGTCATGCTTGTACGGTTTTATTTGTGCAGGTCTCAATTTTGATGGTGTATAAATCATATAGCAGTAACGATTTGTGGTTAATAGCATGGAGCTCATGAAGGCTTGTGTGGTATGTGGCCTAGTGAATTGATTTGACTTTATGAGTTAATTTGGCAGGTTGTCATGGCTGAAGGACTTATGCGCCACTGTTGGAGTGAAGTCTTGGAATCATGCTTTTTCCTTCTTTTTTTTGGAATTGCAATTGTAATGGGTCTTTAATATGGTCTTGAAAGAATGGTCATAAGTTAGAAAATTATTGAATTTTAAATGGATTTTTTGGATATGGTAATAGAATGGAAATGGATATTTTAATTGGCTATGGTTTTTTTTTTATTAAAAAAAATGGACATTAAAAAAAATGGACATTGGATATAAGAAGTGGGTTTAAAATTTGGACATGAATTTGGTTTTGGTTTTGTAGTTGGACATGGATTTGAGAAAATGGTTATTGGATTTTATATATGGATATTAAATGGATATAGAAATGGTTTAAATGGATTTTTAATTGGATGAAGGATAAAAATGGTTAAAAGATGGATATGACTTAAAATAAAAGAGAGATGAAGTTGAAGACAACATATTTTTTTGGATTTTTGAATAATTGTCAGTGGGTGGATGTACAGATGAAAGTTATACACAGGTAGGACAAATTTGGGGTATGACAGCAATACCAACAACAAAGATCTTTTAGTACAACTCATGGGAGTCAGAAACGCTATCTCATTTGAAGTACGCTTTCAAAATAAACCCTGCTTCAATTAGGTCTTTTGAGGGCTGAAACGTGGCCTGGTTCACGGTTTTCAGAAAAAAAGATTTTTAGGCTCAAAATCATTTGTACCCACCCATTCTCCGTGATGTTCTTCAGTCTTACATTCAAATAATTTGACTTAAATGTTCATCTCTCAAAAGGATAAAACTGCTGATTTAAGAACCAATGAGGTTATTTGGGGAATAACAGTCACCCTTTTTGTCTTTTGGGTTTGTAGCCACATAGACTTGTTCAGGATTTTTTATTGTAATCCTTTCTTTTCGCTTTTTGCGCTTTTCATTCTTTTGTTTTTTCCTAACTTTTGCCTGGACTAATTCTTTTGAATTTTTGATGTCCAGCGGGATGCCCCAATTTTTGCCTAAGTCACTTGTTTTCAATTTTTTTCGACTTAGCGGGCTTTTTTGATTTCTTTCTTTCTTTTTTTTTGAACAAATCATGTGACATTAGCTTATTTGACTTGTTTGAAAGGTTGTGACTGCCTCTTCCATTTGGAATGAGGGATAACGATTGTGGTTGGTCCCTAGATACATACTCCTTTTGAAATTTGGACACTTGGTCAAATTAACTGAAGACTACCCTGCCCCAGGTTAAATGTGAGGGTTTTTTCATTTAGAAAAGAAACTCCTACTTCAAGGCTCAAAGGGGTTAACAAGGGATTATCTTCCTTATATCTCCGGTGTTTTGGAATTTGAAACAATGCCTTACATCATCAGCAGAGTTTTATTCAAAAGCATACAACCAGAAATTTTGCGTTTTCACTTCATCATCCTCCCTCCAAGAGTTTAAACAAGAAGTTGGTATTGCAAATGCAGGAAAACAATTTATGAGCGAATGTGAATGGATTACTTCAAGACAAACATGCTCATTGCATTATGATTAATATTCAAAATCAAATAAGTTTCTACATGCAAACAAAGCATTAACAATCATAAAAGAATACAAATAAAATTGCAGTAATAAACTTGAGATCTGAAGAGATTGTCTCAATCTGAGCTTGAAAGGACACCTTCAACTCTCTTGGGAGACACAGAAGCAAATGCACGACCGCTGCGGGTCACTCCACTAACATCGGTAATAGGAACCTCCTTGAGTTTTTATCTTCATCATTATAAAGGTGTTCCATCCACAAATGGGATTTCTCCCTTGAAGGTCAATAACTCATCGTCGATCATCTCTGTCACAGGGTGAACATTCTGAGGATTTGACATATACCTCAGAAATCGGGAATCTCTTTCATCAACTTGGACATCCAGGTTATTTTGCATAGCTTGAGATTGAGTAGGCACATCCACTTATGGAGCACTGTCGTCTGGGGGGAAATCGTACACCAGATTGGTCGTCACTATAAAGCCTGACATGGAATCAACATTCTTTGTACTCTCCATTGTCCCTCAATAACCACTTCAAATTCAGTATGAATGCCAGGAAATCAGCTAATTCATCTTTTTCCTCCAATTAGCCCGAGTATTATACCGGTGATACAGATTGTCTGAACGAAGACCAAGAAAATGAAGCAAATAAGACACCTGGGAAAAGCAAGAAACAATGCAAGAGATGATGCTTGACGTGCAAATGTAAATGCAAGTTTTCAAGGAACTATAAAGCAGTTTGCAAACATTAAGATGACACACTGAATATACCAAAAATCTCATTTCATTAATATTGAAAGAATTACAACTTTGAAGTACAATTTCATCAATCTTACAACACAAGAGAAAATGAAAGCTAGTTCTAAGCAATCGTGTCTGAAAACGACCCAAATCTGAGCTGATATTTCTTGCGAAGCCTCTTGATTTATCTTACATAACTGATTTTCAAGGTGTCTTTCTCTTGCACGAGTCGATCCATAATACCCTTCCAAGAACCGGAAGTAGGAAGATGAGTAGATGATGAAGTGTTAGAGGAAAATAAATCCTCTGGCTCCCTTGATCTCTTTAATGACACATCGCTCAAGAAACTCCATAAAGACTGGCACACCCATAAGATAGGCATACTCCTATAAGGTTGGCAATAACTAATAATCTGGGAAAGTAAATCAACGATGCAACAAATCGTAGAACTGGACCAAGGTATTAAGAATCCCCTCTTCAACATCAGTCCTCAGAATAAACAAGAGTTTTCCAAATAGCCTTTGAAATCCACAGGACTAGATAACGAAGATCCAAGCTTTCTCAACTCTTGTAGGTCAAAACCATGAAAGTGTACTTCTTCGTGTTACTTCTTTCAATGTCCATGATTCTAAAAAATTTGCGACATTTGCAAAAAGACAACTCCGAGTTCCTTGAAAAATGAGGAAAATACCCATGAATGCATGAATGCGTGTATGCAACAGCCACAAACAAGATCACACAATGCACACGGGTCAAGGTTCAAGTCACGAGCATGAAGCCAAGGGTAAGAACCAATCCCATAAAGGTATGTACTAAGGTTTTGTCTTCATTGTACCTGCAGAAAACAACAGTTCTAACAGAGTGCCCAGGGTCCACAGTCCACTATCAGACACACCAGCGCACCGATTTGCTTGGAGGTTGGTAGTTATCCTCAAGAGAATCTAACCTGAGTGTCGCATCGCGTGACAGCTAAGTCGGATTTGTATCCTTATAGATTCCGCGCCACGATCCTAAAAGGTTAAGATGGGTTAAGGGTTACTACGGCCCTCCGTGTTATAGGCTTCTATGGAAAAAGTAATGTCTTCACGATCGCTTGATCGGCATCACTAATTCCAAAGAGGCAACCACCGAGTGGATAGATTCTCAAGTTCTTGTGTTTCAGGATTCGACTCCCTCAAAGTTCCCTTGACTATACTATCCTTCTATCTCAAAGTGCACTCTGGTCCGGGTATATGACCTATCTCACACACAGAGGAACTCCCAAACAGACCAAACAAGTAACAAGCAAATCAGACAAAAAGCAGTAAATAAATCAAAGTAGGCTAAACCCCTTAAGGGAGGTTGTCCCCAGCAGAGTCGCCACTTTTCTGTAGCGGGGAAATTTGTGAGTGTAAGCTATTGATTAACTTAACTAAAAAATAAACAAGAGTCGCCACCACACTTTTATTTTTATCCAAAAAGGAAAGGAAAAAAGAGCGAACAAAACCTAAAGAGTTCTAAAAGAACAAAGAGATAATGGGTAAGGGGGGTTGGTTTTGTAAAGGGAAGGTTTTACGCACCCAATACATCTATAGTACTCTATAGGAGCCCTTTGATGTATTCATGCTTTTGGTCTGAAAATGGTTTTCTTGCAAAGAGATTGAGGAGATGAGGAGAGAAATATTTTTTAGATTTTTGTGTTTGGAGAGACTTATCGCCTTATGCCTACGTACCCACGATGTGCAATGTAGGATCAAAACCTCGTAGTTCGTGGTACAAATAACAAAAATTATTGGTTATGATTCATTTTATCTTGAAAAAGACAACCCGTCATTCTCAAGAGAGAATACTCAACGAATTACCCAAAGGTATTGGAAATAGGCATTTGCATCACATTTAGTTGGAGGATTTGCTTGGATTACAATCAACAAGACTATCACTTCAACATATAAGTGGAAAATGGCCATACTTTACACAAAATACCATGGTTAGGAGCTTTACATCTCAACAAAGAAAGTGACTCATGTCTATTTCCTTTTGAAAAGTTTAAAAGAAAAAGTGCATAAAAGCACAAAAAGTTTGGATGAGTTTTGTATTTTTTAAGTTTTTTATGAAATGGTCAAAATATGATTAACATGGATTGACTTTTATTAAAGAAAACAAAGTTTGAAAATCACTTGACTGAAGTCAAGGTTTTTATTATGAAAGCGGTTTCAAGTTTGAAAATGTAACATCCCGGATTTTCTCCGAGATATTGTTTAAAGTTGCTATAAAAAAAAAAGAAGCTATCTTTTGTTTTCCACATTATAAAATGAGATAATTATAACAGTAATTGAAAATAAAATTTGGAGATACATAAATTTAATAAAATTGAGCAATAGTTTAAAAATTCCTAGCGGAATAAAATCAATATCCCCATTTCTAAATGAATAAGATGCTAAAATAAATTAAATAGGATAGTGTATCAAAACAACTTAATTAATTCGATGAAGTGGTAAAATTTTAAAATCCCGTTTTTCTCCGCACGCGCTTCAAGAAACACATTCAACCATGCTTTTCTCCTTGAGTACCTAAAATGGAAATTGTAAGGGTCAAATTCCATATCCACATTGAATCATACTCACCATAAAGAAATATCATAAAACAATAACAAACCTCCAACCATCGAAATAGGATTAATATATCTATATATATATTTAAATGTTCATATTATATGAAATGCAATGTGACTAAGACCCCTATATGAGACACAATGATCCGGATAATTAAAATAAACTCATTCCAATGGGGACTGCCACAAAGGCTCCTGCCACAAAGGCCCGAAAGCATCCAACTTGCCACGAAGACTCCTGCCACAAAGGCCCGAACGCGTCGAATTTACCATAACGGCATGACACAATAACTCTATTAATATATCTTATATGATGCATGACTCACGTGAAAGTTAAGTTGATCTACGGAAATCACTTTATATTGATGGTCGCTGAATGATATATAAGGTTGTCCTTTGAAACTATTCACATTCCCAATCCTTTCTTCAGCAAGCACCATTCAATAATATGAATTGAGAGAGGAGGTTCTCCACCCTTTCGTTTTCAACCTTTCACTCTCAATTTTTCTCCATCTCAACATCTCATTATGTATCAGGTACACTAGCATTGGCACAGTTCTGGTTTTTTCGCTTCTAGTTTCGGCGGGTTCTGGTCCATCCTGTAACAACTTAAGCTTTGTTGGATTTGGTTTAAAGTCCTAATCTTCGGGTTAGGGACCTTCCTTCCTCAAGGTTTTCCGGTTGTCGTTGGGTGTGCTTGGGTCTGGTCGATTAGGGAAGGGCCTGTGGTCGTTTCGAATGGGCCACCATTTTCAGAGCAAATGTGATGGGGAATACGTTAAGAATAGGCGTACCAATAGATATGCAAACCCCATTAGATCTATTTGGAAGGCATCTGGTGGTAAAGGGTTATTGAAAGACTTAGAGGAAGCTTCATCTTTCTATTTCACAGAATTTCCAGATTCGTACGATGCGAGACGAATGTTCGAAGTATTCAAAGAAGAGGGGTTAGTGCTTGAGGTGTTCATTCCAGCTAGATTAGATAGGAGAGGCAGAAGGTTTGGTTTCGTGAGATTTAAGAAGGTGTGGGACGAACATCTTTTTGCCCTTAAACTTGACAACATTGTCATTAATGGCAGAAAGATATTTGCAAATACACCTAGATTCCAGAGAAAGGTTAGTGAAGGAAGATTGGAGGCGCAGACTGATAGAGTTAAGTTAACATACAACAATAACAATACGAATGCTAAAGATTTCAAAGGTGGAGGAAATATGCAGGGAAAGAGATCATATGCAGAAGTTTCATCAGGAGTTCAGAAAAAGAAGGTTTCTAATCAAGTGCTTATGGGTGAGAAACCAAATTTCGCTCATCTGTTGTTCAACTTAAAAGAGGAAGATCTTGAGAGATTCGAACAGGCCTTTGTCGGGGTTGTAGAGAGACCGGGTTCCTCGTACGAATTTCAAGAGGCTCTTCATAAAGAGGGATACTTCAGAATTAAAGCCACCCTATTAGGGGCCAACCTGGTACTGTTATAGGAAGAAATTGTGGGAGATATTAAGAAATTGATAAAGTAGGAAGTGGAGTGGGTGTCCAGCTGGTTCTCAGACGTTCATCCACGGTCCCCTGATGATGTTGATGAGGAGAGAATGACATGGGTGAACATTTTTGGGTTACCATGTCATGTTTGGAATGAAAGTTTCTTTAGTTTTTTGGCAGGTAGAATTGGTTCTTTTGTCAAAGCGGATGAAGAAACTCAAAAACATTTGAAGTTAGATGTGGCTCGCATTCTTATCAGAACCAAGTTTGCCTTGAATCTTAGCGAAGTGTTCAACTTAGAAGTCAATAATCATATCTTCAGAATAAAAATTGTGGAGGAACCTTTTAACGTCTGTTTCAGAAAGTCATGCTCTTTCATTGCCTCGTCTGATTTAGAAAGCTCGGAGGTGGATTCATCATCAGTTGGTTTGGATGATAATCTAGGAGGTAGTGATTACTCAGGGGGTAATAACTTGGACGTGGGTGATAAAGAAGATAGCGCAGCTAGCCAATCCTTAAAAATTGTGGGGTCTGATGTAAAGGGTACTGACATATCACGTGTTGAGGGTGACATTTCGCTCGGAGATTTAGGTTTTATTGAGAATGACTCTACGGTGGGTCCTGAGGTTTCTTTTGCTGGTTCTCAAAAGGTGTGCAATGAGGAGGACATTAGCAGTAGGAGGTCAGATAGCAGAGTCTTGGAGACCGTTGAAAACACGGGTGTTCTTATGTCGCAGTCAAGAGGTTCTGGGCGCGAGGGTCCCATGAAGGCGATTGACTTGGATATTTGCAACAAGCAAGTAGGGGTGGACAAAAGATTTCGACCCACCCGTTATCTGCAATATCCGACTGAAATTTACACTGTTCGGTCGGATTTATATGGGTTCCGGTTTAAAAAATGAATAAATTCGAGTTATTATGGATAGATTCAATCGGATTCGGATATCAAAAATTGATCAGTCGAAACCCATACCCGACCACAAAATATGTATATTTATTTGATATCATAACCTGCATTCACTCAGTGTATTGTCAAATCATATTATTTATTTATTATAATGGCCAGACTAATTTGCATAGAGACTACAAATCTGTCATTCAATTAATGCATTTATGTGGTACAATTTCAATTTAGTATTTTATAAATAATCCATTTCATATTTCCACCGTATTTCAATTTATGATTCATAATTATTTTCACACACTCTTTTCTCTCTCCCACACTTCTTCTTCTAAACCCTTTTTATGTTATTTTACTCACCATCTCTCTCTTCTATTTCTTCTGCAAAACTTGTTATCTTACACAGAATTTCTCACTCTTTCATTTCTTCAAAGACTTGTTTTTTATTGTTCCACCATTTGCAAACACTTCTTAAAAGGCCATTTCTTACTAAGACTATAGCTTCAAGATAGAAAAAGAAATGAATCTTACTTCAAATCTGCTCAAAATACGTAGATCTACACAAGTTTCATCATATGATTCAAATACAAAGAAGTCAAACCTCCATTGTGATGAGATATGGCTGAAATGAGACACTATGTTGTGTTTCTATTTCTCTTTTAGATTTAAAGTTTGATATTCTATTTTTTTTAGATTGTATGTAATACTGTTGGTGTTTGATGATATAACGGTAAAATTTATGATCTCTTCTGTCTCGTAGCTTTACCTTATCTTACTGTAATTTGTAAGATTTTTTGTTTACTTCAACCCGTTGCAAACCACCCATCTAACCCGTGTTTAGTCCAAACCGTCACCCGTCATAACCGAAGGTCAAGTTGGTCAGAAATGGGTTTATTTTTATCATCCATGGTTACATTCGGATTGGGGGTTTTGGTCCGATTTCGACCCTACCCGCCCGTTTGTCCACCCCTACAAGCAAGGCGTGGGGTTCAAAGACATTGTTGGAAAAAACAAAGTTGTGTCACAGAGACTGAGGCAGAAAGAGGGGATTGAGGCACACCAGGTTGATCTTGGCCAGAGCAGCAGACCTTTGAGGAAAAAGAAGGCGTTAGAAGAAATATATCAAAACTTTAAAATTCCGTTTGTCCCATCTTTCTACGCAACTCTGCTAAAGGCGGATAATATTCCTCAGACGCCATATAATAGAAGGGTTTCACGGTCGGAGGAAACAAACAGATCAGAGGATGATAGTTTGGAGGATATCTCTAATTTTTCTGTGGATACACCTGGAGTAAATTCTGGCTCCATAGGGGATAAAGAGGTTATCAAGAGTAATTCCAGGATAAAGAAGAAACTGGCAGACTTACCTAGTCGTGTTTGGAAGGCTGTTAAAAGTTTGGGGATAGAGGTAGATGAAGACGACGAAGTGTTTGAATCGATTATACGGTCTATGGAAGTTGAGGATTCGAAAGCACGAAATGTCAAGAAGGTGGCAACTACGATTTCTCCATAAATTTTGTCACATATAACATAAGAGGAAGCGGTAGTAGGGCTAAAGTTAGAAAAATTCGGAACTTGTTAACAACTGGGGGAGCTGATCTTGTATTTCTACAAGAACTAAATGTACTATGATGAATGATACTTTGGGCAGAAATTTGTGGGGTAATGATAAGTGTTCCTGGTCAGCATCTAACGCGGAAGGTTTATCAGGCGGTATACTTACTATATGGAAGGCAGATTTATTTCAACCGGTATGCAGTTATAAAGGAGAGGGTTACCTTGGTCTAAAAGTTATTTGGAAGGGGAAAGTATGTTATTTCTTTAATATTTACTCATCTTGTATCAATAGTCAGAAAAGAAGTCTCTAGAGCAATATCTTGCAGCTTAAATCAAAGTTGGAGGTGGGCGAATGGATTATCGGTGGCGATTTTAATGCGGTTAAAAATACTAGAGAAAGGATAGAACGGGGCTCTTCCAACAGAAAGTTGATGGTTGAATTCACAGATTTCATTCAATTATCAGGTTGCGTTGACCTGCCTTTATCTAGGGGCAAATTCACGTGGTTTGGTCCATCAGGGAATGCTTGCACCAGAATTGATCGGTTCTTAGTCTCTTACGGTCTACTATCGGAGTGGAATATGGCATGTCAGAAAGTTGGTTTGAGAGATATCTCCGACCATCGGCCGGTGTGGATATCAGTTAGAAATACCAACTGGGGCCCAAAACCGTTTAGATTTCTTAACTGCTGGTTTAATCATCCGAGTTTTATCAGGTTCGTCAAAGAGACGTGGGATTCTGAAGATTTTTACGGTAGTCATTCCTTTGTTTTATTGAACAAACTCCAAGTGCTTCGCTCAAAGTTGCGGGATTGGAACAGAGACACGTTCGGTTGGATGGATACAAAAATTGTGGAGTATACTGAAACATTGAATAACATAGAAGAGGGTATAGCTGAGTTACAGTGTTTGGGTGGATCTCAAGACCTCCTAAATCGTAGAACGGTGGAAGACGAGTTGTGGAAGCATTTGAGGATTAAGGAAAGCCTTCTCCATTAAAAATCTCATTTCAAATGGATTGCGGAGGGTGACAGGAATACCAAATTCTTCCATGCTGCCATCAAACATCGTAATATTTCGAATATCATTTCATCGGTGACAGTGGGAGAGCAAACGGTAGAAGATGTGGAAGGGGTGAAAAACGTTGTGGCTAATCACTTTGAATCTCGTTTTCAATCTGTCTTCAGGTGTACACCGTCTATTGGAAAAGTTCATTTGCAATGCCTCTCCGATGCCAATAGGTGTGCCATCGAAGTTGTGTTTGGTGCAGATGAGATTAAGAGAGCAGTGTTTCAATGCAACGGTGACAGATGCCCAGGACCGGATGGTTTTAATATGAAGTTCTTCCAAGTGTGTTGGGATATTCTAGGTTTGGAGTTCACAAAGTGCGTTCATGAGTTTTTTGAATTAGGAAAACTCCCCAAGATCCTTTCTTCATCCTTCTTAGTACTAATTCCTAAACACAACCAGCCGGATAACCTTGACGATTATAGGCCTATAACTCTCATTGGCTGTGTTTACAAAGTAGTAGCCAAACTGATGGCTGGCAGACTTAAGCTTGTTCTAGGTACTATTATATCATCATCCCAAACTGCGTTTTTACCGGGTAGGAATTTACTAGACGGCGTGCTAGTTTTAAATGAAGTGGTGGACTTTGCGAAAAAGAGTAAGAATAAAGGGTTGATTCTCAAAGTGGATTTCGCAAAGGCGTACGATTGTGTTGAATGGAACTACCTTCGGAACATCATGAAACCGATGGGGTTCGGAGATAAATGGATGCAGTGGATCGAGGGCAGCGTTTTCAACAATTACATGTCAGTTCTTATCAATGGGAGTCCTTCTCGCGAGTTCAAAGTTTCGAGAGGATTAAGGCAGGGCGATCCTCTTTTGCCGTATCTTTTTACGATTGTGGCCGAAGGACTTGCGGTGTTATTTAGAAGAGCTTCTGATTCTAACTTTTTCACTGGTTTTCGGCTGAGTGATAATATTTCATTCAATCTTCTGCAATACGCTGACGACACAGTTATTCTAGGTGACGCTTCTTGGGATAATTTGTGGGCAATCAAAGTATTACTTAAAGGTTTTCAAGTTCTGTCAGGGCTGGATATCAACTTCAGCTAAAGTTGCCTAGTTGGGTTTGGATTAGATCAAACATGGTTGAGGGCTGCGGAGTGTTTTTTGGGGGTACAGAACGCAAGATACCCCGTTCAAATTTCTCGGTGTATTAATAGGAGGAAATCATAATCGTGTTTCCTTTTGGCAGCCAGTTATTGAGAAGTTCCGAGCGAAACTTTCATCGTGGAAAGACAGACTTTTGTCTATGGGGGGAAGGACTACGCTTATCAAATCGGTCTTGGCCAATCTACCAATCCACTACATGTCTTTTTACAAGATGCCAGGTAAAGTAGTTCGTATCCTTACAACTCTTCAGCGTAGTTTCCTTTGGTCGGGTTCAACTGTTAAGCAAGGTATGGCCTGGATTAATTGGAGTATTGTATGCAAAGATAAGGAAGATGGTGGTCTAGGGATATTGGACTTACGATATTTCAACACGGCACTCCTCTCTAAATGGTTATGGAAGTGTGCTCATCATAAGGGCAGCTTGTGGCATAATGTTTTGGTGGCTAGATACTGTTTCAATTTTGTTCAACATCTGAGTATAAGTGAACCCCAATCTTACAGAGTTCCGGCTTCTCTGTGGTGGCGTGATTTACGTTCCATTTCTCAATCGTTCGGCCCTTTGTCGTTCTTCGGTTTGTTAGATGTTAAAGTTGATAACGGGAGGAGCCTTTCTTTTTGGCACTCCAAGTGGTTGGGTGATGACTGTTTAGCAAATATATTTCCAAACCTTTATCGAACTGCACATCAAAGATTTCCCCTCATTGCGGATAACAGAGCGTGGGCTGGTGATAAGTGGGTTTGGAGCGTTGGGTGTGATATTCACAGTTCCGATGTCAGTCAGCAGCGGGATCTAGCTGAGCTGCTGCATCGCCTGGCTGTTATTTCTTTGAACAGGGAAACCGTTGACAGTCTGGTTTGGCCTTTTCATCCGTCTTCGACATACACGACATATTCTGGTTATAAATTGTTGAAAGTGGCTGTGCTTTCAGCCAATGTTTACTCCAGAGGTGGGGCGATCTTCAAATTGTTGTGGGCTGCCACTGCTCCTCCAAAGATAATCCTGTTCGGGTGGGGTCTTCTTCACGATAGATTACGGTCTCGTGATAATTTGGCCAACAGAGGTATCCTTTCCAACATCCATGATATAGTTTGCCCATTTTGTTTTGTAGCAGACGAGAGTGCGTTCCATTTACTGTTCATATGTCATAAAAGTCAGTCGGTGTGGGTTAAAGTTTTCAATTGGGTGGGTCTGACGTTTTTTCACAGCGACGACATATCTAGTCATCTTAGAAGATGGATGCAGGGCTGTTTTTCTCGTGGCGTCAACTCGAAAAATGCTATGGGGCTGTGCCTGGTGGTGGGGTGGGTGTTATGGAATTGCAGAAACAACATTATGTTTAATGATGGTTTGTGGGATTTGGATGAATTAGTTCACAAGATTATTCTAGTTTCTTGGTGGTGGATAGGGAAAAAATTTACAAAATCATTTACTTGTAATTACTACGATTGGTACAAGGCACCGTGCGATTTTTTGTAGGCTTTGCGCTTGTGTTGGGCTGGTGCTATTTTTGTAAGCGGGTTAGGATACCCCTAGTATCCTAGTTATATATATTTTGCTTATTAAAAAAAAATGATGCATGACTCACTGTTAAAAGTAACATTGACAGAAAAGTAAATAAGTAAGGTATAGGATGGAGAAATCAACATCTTATAACAATCATTAGATG
The DNA here is from genome assembly GCA_022829125.1 of Lathyrus tuberosus. Lineage (NCBI taxonomy): Eukaryota > Viridiplantae > Streptophyta > Magnoliopsida > Fabales > Fabaceae > Lathyrus > Lathyrus tuberosus. Next base: position 5,228,550 of record JALAZF010000305.1, read on the forward strand.
ATGACTTTTATAAAACGCACCAGGTGATGTATAGGAACAACAGTCGGTGATCCAAATCTGCCATTGATGCGACCAACAATTTCATGAACCTGGCTTGTAAGCTTTTGATCTGTAAATATGCAAGAAATACGAAAAATAATAAAATGTGACATATGACAGTTGTTGAAGATATAAAATATTTTTAGGCTTCCACAAAAACACCCTAAATTAGTGATTAGGACTTTGATCCTTGCCCTACCTAATAGCTTAAATTTTAGGAAAACATGTATTCAACAAAAAATAAAAAACGAGAGCAAGGTGAACAACCCAAGACCCCTAACAAAATCACTACTACGGTTATGAGATCATTATATTGATTGTGTACCCAATTTTTAGTAAACTTTTTTTTTCATTAAGAAATATCTTTATACATGAACTTGAAAATACAATCAAATATCAGCCTATACAGACTATTTTAGAATACAAGAGATCTCATAAATCAGTTGTTTCTTTCTATTTTTCGCTTTCTTGTGTGAAAAGACTTTATTTTTGTCCAACAACATAGTGTAATACAAACAAGAAAGCATATCTTCGATTTGTCAAAAGTCAAAACAACATGGAAAAATGGAAACAGTCCTAGATTATTTACTACGACACTGAAGATGGAATAATTACAGAAATGGAATCATATAAGTAGAACATACACTTGGGAACATCTGTTCTTGTTGGCACAACAATTTGAAGCAGAACAATTTTATCTCGCCATTCAACATTCTCTTCCAAGAACTTTTCAAAAGCTAGAAGATTTTGAGGAATCCCTTTAATCATATCAAGGCGATCAACGCCTAACATTACCTGTCAAACCAGAAAAATGGTTAAGTGAGGTCAGGTGATAGAACCAATTTAAGTAGCATTTGACTTAGGGCAGAGGAAAAAACACAAATACAACTTCTGTAGTGAAACCATCTTTATAACAAAGTCACTCATGTAATAATGCCCTATTTTACTGAAAGAGTGCAATGTACCATAGTGCATTAGTTGTGTGGTGTATGGATGAAAGAACATAAGGTCATGTTGCATTTTCTCATATTTTATGACAATAGATTATAGAATGATCAAGCAACAGTCGTCTTGGCCTTGATGTTTTTTTTTTCTTGCTTTCCTTTCGGTCAATCTGATTTTAATTCAAATGGAACCAACTTACTTCGGTGGACATCACCTACTTTCCCATTTATAATCCTTTAATAGTTTTTATGTTTTCCAAAATTGTCATGACTCTAAGCTATAATTTGTAATAGGAAGAAATAACATTAAGAATCTGAAATAACCTCGATATTCATAGGACAATCATGCACAGAGTACATTAAGATATTTAATTAACATTTGATTCTACCAACACCTTGAATTCTAGTGCAATTCTGAAATTTAAAGGTATCGTCTTTCTATTATTGTCAATTACTTTCACATAAATACATTTCTAATAGATAGATAAATAAATTTTAAAACCTTCAAGTTTCGGACAGTTCGACGGTAGAATCTTTAGAGTTAATATATTCATAAGAGCTCCCACAAAGATAAGTGCTCTTTCCCTATACACTCATGCTACATAAGGCAATATTGTAGAATAATAGTAGAATAATTATAAAATAAATAGCAAATAGTAACTTATAGATATGTATGTTTGATTTGTGTATTATTGTAATTGTGTAATGTTGTGTGATATTAATTGTGTCCTTGCTTAGTCATATCATGATTTTCATATTAAATTGTGTAGTATTGGTTAGGGACCACGTGATGGTATGGGTGTAGAGCCACTATATCTAAATCTATTAATAGTTATACTTTCTAATGGTTAACAATTCAAAATAGGTGGTTCCGTATTAATTACAGTAGTGTTACGTGGTGAATTTTATACCTCTAATTATGTTGGTTCAATTAATACGTGACAATTATATGTGGTTAGACATTACATATTAGGTTATAGTGTTTTGAATAGGTTGGGCAAGGTGGTTCTACACATGAAGATTTAGATTTGGATCCTCTGCAGCGTTTTCTCTGCTGCTTCTATTTAGCCATCAATTTTGGCCATTCATCTTTTTTTTCCTCACTTTTCAAAGCAACATCCTTTTATCTAAATATTTTTTATCAATTTTCAGCCATTAGATGAAACATGAGAGAGATGGCAGAAGAGAAAGGTAGGAGATGATCTGTTTTGTGAAGATTTAAGGCAAGGATGATAATTTGGATATGCATTAATTGGGTGTTCAGCAAATAATTGTGGGGAGTGATTATCACTCGCAGTTACATATTATGTACTCCTTCTGTCCCAAATTATAAGATGTTTTGTGCTTTTCACATAAATTAAGAAATTTAATTATTACTTTATGAGAAAGACAAATTATATTTAACTTTACAATAATGTCCCTCATGATTATATAGGAGAGAGAAATTAATAGAGTTGAAAGAATAAATAATAATAAATATTTGAGGGTATATTGGAGAAGATGTCATTTATATTGCATTGGAAATGTAAGGTGACTCATAATTTAGGACAAATTTTTTTGATAAAATAACTTATAATTTGGGACGGAGGGAGTAGTATATTAATGTCTAAAAATATTAAATTGTGTGGGGTACTAGATAATGGTATATCTTATGTAGCATATAGTATTATAAATGGCTAAGGATGACAAAATATTGCACCCTGTTTCTAACAGTTCCAAATATAATTGTGTGGAGTTCTATCACTCACGGTTACATATATTTATGCTGGTACAATGTTGTGGTGAATGATAAGTTATAATATATTTAATAATAATATTAAGATTTACGTGACTTTCTATTTGGATTCATAGTCATGATGTTCCATATTTATTAATAATAGTAAGATTTATGGATGCAGTAGAAATTGTTTGGTTTGGTTGGAAGATATAAATGCATAAGTAATGTATGTGAGACTAGTGCTGGCATGTATTTTGTTATTGATTTTAACAGTGAGTCATGCATCATATAAGACATATTAATAGAGTTATTGTGTCATGCCGTTACGGTAAATTCGACGCGTTCGGGCCTTTGTGGCAGGAGCCTTCGTGGCAAGTTGGATGCTTTCGGGCCTTTGTGGCAGTCCCCATTGGAATGAGTTTATTTTAATTATCCGGATCATTGTGTCTCATATAGGGGTCTTAGTCATATTACATTTCATATAATATGAACATATATATATATATATATATATATATATATATATATATATATATATATATATATATATATATATAGATATATTAATCCTATTTCGATGGTTGGAGTTTTATTATTGTTTTATGATATTTCTTTATGGTGAGTATGATTCAATGTGGATATGGAATTTGACCCTTATAATTACCATTCTAGGTACTCAAGGAGAAAAGCATGGCTGAATGTGTTGCTTGAAGCGCGTGCGGGGAAAAACGGGATTTAAAAATTTTACCACTTCATCGAATTAATTAAGTTGTTTTGATACACTATCCTATTTAATTTATTTTAGCATCTGATTCATTTAGAAATGCGGATATTGATTTTATTCTGCTAGGAATTTTTAAACTATTGCTCAATTTTATTAAATTTATGTTTCTCCAAATTTTATTTTCAATTACTGTTATAATTATCTCATTTTATAATTTGGAAAACAAAAGATAGCTTCTTTCTTTTTTATAGCAACTTTAAACAATATCTCGGAGAAAATCCGGGATGTTACAGAAAACAAGAAGATTTTGAAAAAGGGAGAGAATTTTGAAAATTGAAGAAGGGGTAGAGAAGAAGTGACTATCCTAGTGCATAAAATAAAAGCTAGAGTAAGAAGGATCTAACCACATAGAGGCACTCCTCAAAGCATAATAAGAATAGAATTCTGTCCTCTTGAGCCAATAAGCAAGCCAAATAAAGGCTAGAATAGCAAACTCCATAATGGTCTGAAGCACAAGGGAGTGAGTCCTAAGTCTAAGTCCATAAGTCCATAATCAAGAGCATAGGTCCTCCAATGCAAATGATAGTGGCCATAGTCGAACGATTAAGAGCACAAGTCTTTTAGTGGTTTAATCCTTTATTAATGTTTTTGAGTCCAAGATGGACACAAGAAAAACAAAGCACAAGATAATATGGTCCAAGTGGACAAAAGAAAAATGACATAAACATAAATATGTGTCCAAAGGAAAAATTGCGGAAGCATAAACATGTGTCCAACGGACAAAGGAAATATATGCGGAAGCATAAACATGTGTCCAACGGACAAAATAAAAATTGCATAAAAGTAAAAGAGAGATAGGGAGTGAGAAGGAAATATAAAGTTAGAAGTTAATGATTAGTAGCACAAGGCTCTAGTGCCATAAGCCTTCACCGATTATTCCGTTTCGCGTTTTGAACTATAGTGATTAAACAATGCACTTAGGCCAAGATTGATGAACTTGACAGAAGATTGGTAGAACCAAAGGCTCTACAACGCCAAGTTTCAAAGGTTATGGACCTAATGCAAAAAATTAATCAACATTGGGTTGACGCGACCAATCAAGGTCCGGACCACGAAAGTTCAAATTCCGAATTAGATAAAGAGGGACAAATGTTGCGCTATGTTAAGCAATCGTCGAGTAATTTATGGAGTAATTACCCTACAATGAGGTCGGTCAATAGATCTTTGTGCTAATGCATGCTAGATGAACGATATGTAGATCGTCATCCAAAAGCAATACCGCGCGAAAAGAAAATAGGTAACGATCTAGTCTTGATCAAGAATTCAATAAAGAAATTCTAAGATCCATAAGACTTTCATCGATCAAAATAAAAAAGAAGAAGAAAGAGGTCAAGATGAAAAGAAACATCAACAATTTGAATCTTAAATCGATTAAATCATCATCAATATCAATCGCCTCTCTTGGTGGATAAAATCGACACCATAAGTCCATTGATATTGATGAGATCTTATCAAGATTAAAATCTAAAACAAACAACAATCAACCAAAAGAATTTAAAAATAAAATCAAGAATGAAGTGAAATCTCATGATATATTTTTTTTTAATGATTTTTTTCAAGAAATGTTTAGAAAAACAAAATTTAAAAGCAATAGTAAATAAAAAATTTAAAATAAAAAACAAGGAAAATAAGAAGAAATTTATTTAAAAAAAAGAAAATTAAAGAGAAATTTATGAGAAAGAAAAAAAAAGAGGGAGGTTTATGGAGAAAAAATGGGAGGTGATAATCCAAGTGCATACACGACCCAATTTACTTAAAAATACAAAAAATAGAAAACGCAATTAAAAAAAAAACAAAATGGAAAAAGAATCTGAATGAAATGTGGATTCAACATCTTCTCCAAACGTGAACAACCACCGGCTACTATTTCTCTTTCTCTCTCATTACAAATTGCATCGCGCATCACCGGCCAAAACGAAACTCACCGCCACACCAGCACCCGAATGCGCTACATACTGTTTTCTTTGAAGTCTCGTTTCGAATTCTTACGCAATCGAAATCAAAGGAAAGAATTGAATCGAGATGCACACCGATCTACCTTCGAAACAACGATGAACAAAGTAACGAAATCCAGGTGAATCAATTGCTCTTTCTCTTTTTCCACAGCTGCGAATGAATTTGTTGTTGGATTTTTTGAAGGTTTATGATAATTTGAGGTGAATTTTGTGGTGTTTGTATGTGATGAAGAATTGAAGAAGGTTAGATGAATTTGGATGAAGATGAAAGGTGGAAGGAAGTTGAAGATGGTGAAGCTTGAAGCTTGGTGAATTTTTGGCATAACTTCTGTGGCTTTTCAAGCTTGAAAAAATGAAAGAGAGAGATGTCTTATTTATAGCAGAGGTGGAGTGCGTATCAATTGCCGTTTTTGCATTTGTTCTGCGTTTTGAAAGGTGATGCGTGATACTTGCTCTGCTGCAACGTTTCAATTTTTTGCAGGTCATTTTTGCAGGTTTGCTGCCATTTCAATTTTTATTTACGTTTTGAATTGATGTCGTTTTGATGCTCACGTGTACTGAGGGATGTTGTGCATGCGTATTCCCTTTTGCTTTGCAGCGTTTTGCCCATGACAGTGCAACATGATGTCATTTTTGCGAGTGAAATTCTTGGCTTGATGGCTTCACGGTTTTACGATAACAGCAGCTGAAGCTTACACGGCTTGTGTGACTTGTAGTATGGCTTGGAGTTTGTTGCATTTTATGGTAGAAACAAGTGGCTTGAAGCGTGAAAGCTTATGAAGCTTGTGGCTGGGAATGACTTGGGGAAATAACAGCTTGTATGAAGCTTATCATTGGCTTGGAAATTTTGAAGTATGGGGCCTGGAATTGCTTACGTGCGTGTTTAGCTGGCCAGGAATAAGGCTTTTGGTTTCAAGACTTATCAATTCATCACTTTTTTTATTTTTATACCATGGGCTTAATCTTGTAATATGGGCTATATAAAAAAATGGACTTAAAAAAATATGTAGGTAAGAAAGAAAAAATGTGAATTTTGGATTAAGAATGGATGTTGAATTTGAGATTGAAATTTGGAATATAGATATTGGAAATTGGTTATTAAAAATGGATATGAAACATGGGAAAAAATATGGATATGGATACTTGGTTAAAAAAGTTAAACAAAAATGGATATGGTTGTGAATGAAATTGGATTGGAATATGGAAATGGAAAATTTAGGAAAGAAAAATGGATTTAAAGTGGATATTTAGAAATTTTGGATATAATGGATATTTGGTTTAAAAGTGGATTAGAAACAAATGGATATATATATATATATATATATATATATATATATATATATATATATATATATATATATATATATATATATATATATATATAAATGGGTTTAAAAAATTGGATAAAAAAAGAGAAATGGTTCATGATGTGGATAATGGTTTATAATGAAAAATGGTTTGTGGATAACAAATCTTTATTTAGCCCAAAACCAATCTTGATTCTTTTTTTTTCACAAGCCCTTGATAAAGCGCGCACAACCACTACTGAACAATTCGCAACTGAAGCCATGACTGTCAACCTTGATTTTTTCTAAATCTCTGGTCAATAAGTTTTGAATCATCTTGAATTTGTCCTCAATTAAATCTCTGGGAAAATAAATCCACAGATGAACCAAATTTAGACTGGTGAATTTAGATGAACATGATAGATATCACCACACAACAACTTGACAGTCCCTGCTTTGAGAAATAGACCACTGAAACAGATAACTTACACTTGCAATAATTATTTGATAGTTTGACCAAGATTAGATCTAACTTCCATCTGAACTGGATCACAATTGGATAGCCACACTTGATTCCAAGCCATACTTTTGCCATCGATTTCCCTGCAAAACCCTAACCACACAGAGAAGAAGAAACAAGCAAAAATTGAAAAATATATTTTGGTATTTTGGTTAGAGGTTAGTAAACAGAAATAAACATAAAGCAATTAAGAAAAACACAGGTGCTTGGTGATCTTGTTTGTGGTATGCAAAAATGTAAATGATATGTGGGATCTTAGGGGTAAAAATTAGGGTATTACAGATATCCCCCAAAGAGTCAGTCTCTTTTTAGCCTCAATCTTGGGCTTTGTAAAAGACATATATAAACACTCTCTTGTTGAGTCAGTATTTTCCAGCCTCCTCTTAGGCTTTGTATAAGGACTTCCCTAGTGGAGTCAATCAATCTCTTAGCTTCAACCTTGGGCTTTGATCAAGGCACACAAAAATCAACATTCCCCTCAGAGGAAATCAAAATCTCTTTGTAGGAAGTCATTTCTCAGTGTTATCACACATCAAAACAGACATTCAAAATAAATCCTCATCCCAGATAACTGCTGTAAGTGGCACACTTGTTGATTCAAATATCCAAGCTGTCATCCATCTCTTATCCTGGCAAACTTCCTCTTTCATCTAATTGCTATAAGTGGCAAGCCTCTGGATTATTTACATCCATGCCACTGTCCCTCTCTTAATATGAAAGATTCCTAAGGAAAAATGGCATTGCTCAACACTGAGTTAAAGTTTTCTCCTTCAGGACAAATCCCTCATAAAGGAATTTATGGCATTACTGGATTCACATATCCCAGTTAAAGTAACCTTCCTTTATAAATAGTCACCCAACAGTTATGATAAACAGACGAGATGTCTCCCTTTAGAGATGACAAATTCTCTCTCGGTCAAACCTTTTAGCTTCAATCTTGGGCTATGAACAAGACACAAATACAACCATTTAGCTTCAATCTTGGGCTTTAAACAAGACACCAAAACATCATCTTTTCCTCCCATAGAATAGGAGGAACTACAATTGCTCTGATTTCCCTGTTTCTTTAAACGGGAATACGTAGGCATAAGATTACGAAATCTTAGCAAGCATACCAATTAAAACTTTAGGTCCAGTACCTCCACACTAAATCAAAACCTAGGTCCAGTACCTTACCAAAAAGAAAACATCGGAAAACCTGAACATCAACAAAAACTCTCTCACTCTCAAACAAGAAACTTTCCCAACCCATCAACAGATAAACACCATCAAGTATAAATGCAGAACCTATTGCTAACAACCTGTGGATAACCACATATAGGATGGGTAATTGACAACTCCCCATTGTATAACTTGACTTCAAACTCCCTGAATCTCTTTAAGCGTTTGTTCAGTTAAACATTCGCGTGCAAGGTTAGTTTTAGATAGCTTCCCTTTCCTTTCCAGCTTCACGGAATAAATAAGAAATCAGAAAGTAGCACCCCACTCCTACCATTGCGGTGAGAAGGAACCCATTTGTGATAAGGTGGTCGCATCACCGACAAAAATCGCACACTACGGATAAATGGCGACTCTGTTGGGGAAAATCATTTTGTCTGTATAAGACTAGAATTCCTACGAGGTCTAGGATGTTAGTTTTAGGAATACTATATATATATATATATATTGCTTTTCCTACTTGATATCCGTGTTTATTTTTCTGCTAATGGGAATGCGAGTGATGTCGCATGTGGAAAGTTTGAGTGATACCTAAGATAGGTGATGGCATAGACGAGCGGTCTTACAGGGAGTGAATCCCGAATAAGTTGTCCCGGTAGACCATCAAATCAGTGGAGATACCCTTTGCGGATTCAATGCTTAATGACTCCGTTGTGAAGGCAGATTGTCCCAATGTGGTATCCGTGAAACTGAGGATTTAGTAGACAGTAACCATGTTGGCATTTGGTAGTGCGGTAGCTATCGGAAATAGTTGACACGCGATACTACACTCAATTGAGATTACCCTAGGATGCTACAGCTCGCTAGGGTGAACCAGCTTGCGGTTGTTATCCCTAGGGGGGTCAATGATTTTAGGAACTTTTAACCCGTTCTACAGGTACAAAAGTTCACCAGAATACAACCTTTGGGATGGGTAGAGCCATGACTCCATGTTCGTGACGTTGAACCCTTGATCCCATGTTTTTTCTATGTTTTTGTGTGCTGCATTCATGAATTCATTTAAAAAACTTTTAAACAAAGAAAAAAAATCTTCTTTTCTCTTCTCTCTTTTTTCAAATTAAACTAAAATAATGATAGCAAATATCAGAGAGAAAAAGATTGCGTTATGGATTTCGGTAGAAGGAAGACGCACAAGTACACCTTCAAGGCTCCAAAACTAGAGGATTTAAGGGGGTTGACAAGGATGATCACCAACCCTGATGCTTTCAGAGCTAAGTACAGAGGACTGCTGTCTCTATTAAGGGTCCAAGTAGTTGAAGGAATCCTGTCTACGCTAATTCACTTCTACGATCCTTTTTATCACTGTTTCACATTCCCGGATTATCAACTAGCACCAACACGAGAGGAGTACTCTCACCTGACTGATTTACCCATCACTGACCAAGCTCCCTTTTCTGGACTGGAAGAAATTCCAAAGGATCAAACCATTGCAAGAGCAATCTATTTGGATGAGTCAGAAGTCAAGACTCACATGACCACTAAGGAAGGAATCCAAGGTTTACCGGCCATGTTTTTGGTAGAGAAAGCCCTATACTTTGCCAGTATAGGAAATGTTACTGCTTTCGAAGATATCTTTATTCTACTTACATATGGGTTGTTCCTTTTTCCCAACATCGATAACTTCGTCGATACCAATGCCATTAAGATATTTTTGATTGGAAACCCTGTACCAACCTTGCTCGCAAATGCTTATCATTCAGTACACTTAAGGAATTTGTACAGCAAAGGAATGATCACATGTTGTGTACCCCTGCTATACAAATGGTTCACTTCCCATTTACCCAAGTCTGCTGCTTTTTGGGATCATAAGAGTACTCTACGTTGGTCACAGAGAATCATGTCTCTTACCAACTATGACATAGATTGGTACAATCGAATCTATGACGGGATAAGGATCATTGACAAATGTGGAAATTTCCCTAATGTACCCCTCATAGGAACTAAAGGAGGAATCAACTATCATTTGATTTTAGTTCGCCGTCAACTCGAATCCCAATGAGGCATATCTCACATAATGTTCATCTGGATGGTCTTTTCTTCAAGGAAGGGGAAAATGACAGGGCACTAAAGACAGAAATAGTGCATGCCTGGAAACATGTTCACAGTAAAGGAAGAGAGTCTCTAGCAAAACCAGACTGTGTCTCTGTGGAACCTTATCTCCACTGGGTACAAACTAGAGCCCTCAAGCTGAGGATGCCTTACCCTCGTCAAGAAGTTCTTCCGCTAAAGGAATATGTCCTTTATTTTATGTCTGATACAGAAAAAATCCAGGTCACTCTCAACAAAGTTCGACGGAAAAAGAAATCTTGGAAGAACAAGTACCGTATTCTCAATGTGGAGTGTGCCAAAATTCAGCAACTGTTAAAAGAAAAAGACGCTCTGATTAGGATATTAGAGCAACATGTTGTAGAAAATCAAGAAGACCGAAGAAATTTGCTCGCTCCTTTCACTTGGAAAAGGACCGACAACCCGACAACGGCTCAAGAGCCCCGGTCAAAGAAAAGGAAAATACCAGAACCAGCACCTGAGCCCTCCTCAGAGAGAACTCAGGATCCATAAGCTTAGACTTTTACTTTTACAACACATTGTAAAATATTGTATTTCCCTTGCTGTAATCTTTCAAATTCAATAAAACGGGGTCTCCCCACTGTATGATATTTGCAATCTAGTTGTTGAAGTTTCTTTTTGATTAAAAAAAATTAATTAATATATATCATTGCATATCATTCATCATTCTCACATAACGCGTTCTTCTTACCTTCGAATCTCACGTATGTGTCACGATTCTAGAGTCAAACAGTCTCATTCGTACAATACTCGAGTCAATCGACAAAAGAAAATGGATGATCTCGAGGAAGAGAATAGAGAGCTGAGAGAAGAAATCGACGCTCTGAAAGAAGATCTGAGGAAACTTCACAGTGACATGCAATCTTTGGAGGCAGCTCAGAGACGACAACAAAAGACTGTGATCTCAGAGATCACATCTACGCCCATAGTAGAGACGTATGATCCTCGGTACAACATGCCTAAAGATCTCCCCTGGGGCATGCCTATCAACTTTATCCCTGAAGGATATATTCCGTCGGTCACGAAAGACCCAGAAACTGCAGCAGGAACCGCTAGGCCTGAAGGTTACAAACTTCGGGAAGGCGAAGATGCAAGAGTCATGACAGCAACTCCTGAAGGTTACAAACTTCGGGATAAGGAAGCACCAAGAGTCACCGCCGTAATGACTATACCATAACTAGTGGTACACACTGTCTTGGAGGACAGATTCCACAAGTAATCTCTGGTGGAAATGAAGATATGTACGACAGAATGAATGAGTTCCAGGAACAATTCTTGGAGATGCAGAAGAAACTGCATGCCATTCGCGGCCATGATCTATTCGGAAAGGATGCCGCAGACCTTTGTTTGGTCTCCAATGTGAAAATCCCGCACAAATTCAAGGTGTCTGACTTTGAAAAATACAAGGGCAACTCTTGCCCCCAAAGTCATTTGGTGATGTACGCTCGAAAGATGTCAACTCAGACAGAGAATCAACAGCTACTAATCCATTACTTCCAAGATAGTTTAACCGGTTCCGCACTTAAATGGTACATGGGTTTAAACCGCACCAAGATCATCACTTTCAAAGATCTTGGCGCTGCCTTCGTTCGGCAATATAAGTATAACCTGGACATGTCACCAGAAAGAGATCAACTCAGAGCAATGTCGCAGAAGGATAAGGAAACTTTTAAGGAATATGCTCAGAGATGGCGTGAAATTGCCGCTCAGATCTGTCCCCCTCTTGAGGAAAAAGAGATGACAAAGATCTTTTTGAAAGCCTTGGGCTCATTCTACTACGACCGAATGGTCGCCAGTGCGCCCAAAGACTTTACTGAGATGGTGAACATGGGAGTACGCCTTGAAGAGATAGTCCGAGAAGGACGTTTAGTCAAAGATGCAGGACCATCAAGCAGTACCAAAAGATACGGTAGTGCCTTCCCTCAGAAAAAAGAGCAAGATATTGGTAATATCTCTCTCGGAAAGCAAAGGCGAAGGTATCAACCTGTAGCAGCGGTAACTCCCGCTATTAATCCAGTGCCTGTTCCAACGTATCAACCTCAGGTTGCTCAGAGCCAACTGAATCAACAACAGTATCAACAAAGGACACAACAGCCTCTTTAGTAGGCTCGTCCACAGTACAACAACAACCGTACAACACGACCACCAGGGTTTGACCCTATACCAATGTTGTACGCAGAACTGTTTCCACTACTACTGGTCAAGGGGCACGTCCAGACCAGGTCTCCTCTTACAGTACCAGAAAATCTTCCTTTTTGGTTCAAAGCAGATCAAACTTGCCCTTACCATCAAGGAGGACCGGGGCACAACATAGGAAATTATCTCAGCTTCAAGTCTGATGTACAGAAGCTTGTCAGGAACGAGGTCTTATCCTTCAAGGATACAAATCCAAATGTTCAGACGAACTCGTTGCCTCAACATGAAAAGACTACAGTAAATTTGGTAGAGGAGGAATTTAGCCGCAGTTATCAAATTCGCGATGTACTCCTATTAGGAACCAATCTGGTCAAGATACATTGCAGACAGAGCGGATACAGTCATGTACCATCTCACAATTATCACTAGTGTGATATATGCTCAAAGAATAATCAAGGATGTTCTGTAGTGCAATCAGCTCTACAAGAACAGATGGATCTCGGATGGATCCAAGATCACTGAATCCGTGAGGTCAATATGGCCCATGCAAATCCCAACATTGTTCAGAACCACAACATTCTGGCAATGAATGTCAACTTGGTGGAAATGCACTATAGGCAAAGCCAATATCATGATCTGCCATGATACGATTACAATTCCTGTCTGATTTATTCAATAAACAATCAGGGATGCTCTTTTGTACAAGAGGCCCTCCAGCATCAGATAGATCTTAGATGGATCCAGGATTGCCGTGATAGAAGTAGCCATCAATTCAATATGATTCAAATCTTTGATATTCACTTGATGAATACCAGTCTGGTAGAATTACACGCTAAGCAAGTCTGGCTAGGTTTTCTGGCTTCACATGATTATCAAAACTGTAAAGTGTGTCGTGAAGACGACCAAGGATGTGCACTTGTCCAAAGAACACTTCAACACTTGTTGAACCACTGGTGGCTTCCGATCTACCTAGATGAAGACACACAATAAGTCAATATGACTGACGGGAATGCTACTAGGCATCGAAGTTAGGTTGTTCGCGCGATGGAAACAGATCTAGTGAAATTGCACTGCATACAAAGCGGACGTGACTGGGTGCCACCACACAACTATGAGCGCTGTAGAGTTTACTTAGAGAACAACCAAGGATGTTATCTGGTACGGTCAGCTCTTCAAAATCAGGTGGACCGAAAAGAGATTCGACCATGTTCAAGTTCTAGTTCGATCAACGTAATGCAAGACTATCTTCCTGATCAAAACAAAGACGTTGTCTTAATCTCTGATCATGAAAGGATCAAATATGTATGTGCCATAATCCCTCTACTCCATGAATAAAGAGTTCCTCTTGATAGTAGAAAGATTCTCAACCTCGAACCAATTGAGGCCGGCTATGATGGTCAGAAAAATCAAAAGGCTCCTGTAGTTATCTATCTGCCAGGTCCAATGTCGTACAAATCGGAAAAGGCTATCCCTTACAAGTACGGTTCAACAACCATCGAGAATGGAAAGGAAACTCCATTACCCTCAGTCGTAAACATTGCAGACATCAGTCGAGTGACACGGAGCGGTCGGATCTTCAACCGATGAGTTGGAGAACCCACCAAAGAAAAGGAACCTCAAATAGAAGTTCTCGATCAACCAGCCGAGCAATCCAGTAATCCCGACCTTTCAAAGAACAATGATGAGATGCTGAAGCTCATCCAGAAGAGCGAGTACAACATTGTAGACCAACTGTTGCAAACTCCTTTGAGAACCTCTGTGCTATCTCTCTTGCTCAGTTCCGAAGCTCACAGAGAAGCTCTACAGAAAGTCTTAGAGCAAGCCTTTGTGGAACAAGATATGACAATATGACAATTTGACAGCATCATCTCCAACATCACTTCCTGCAACAACTTAGGATTCAGTGATGAAGAACTGCTGGAAGAAGGCAAAAATCACAACATGGCGCTTAACATTACAGTCAACTGCCAGGACGATGCTTTGGCCATCGTACTGGTAGATACCAGATCAGCTCTGAATGTTATGCCAAAATCTACTCTAATGCGATTATCATTTCAAGGATCTCCGATGAGAGGCAGTGAGGTCATCGTCAAAGCCTTCGATGGATCCAGAAAAATAATTATCGGCGAAGTTAATCTTCCCATAACTATCGGTCCTCACACTTTCCAAGTCAATTTCCAGGTCATGGACATCCGGGCAGCATACAGCTGTTTATTAGAAAGACCTTGGATACACGAAGCTGGGGCAGTCACTTCGACACTTCACCAGAAGCTGAAGTTCGTCAAGAATGACAAGCTAGTCATAGTCTGCGGAGAGCAGGCCTTGATCGTGAGCAACTTATCATCATCATCTTGTGTAGAACCCGAGGAGGTTGTTGGAACCCAGTTCCGAGCACTCTCGGTGAACAATGAGAATCAATAAGAAAAAGGAACATCAATTTCCTCATACAAAGACGCTCTCAAAGTGATCGAGAGTAACAACACAAAAGGATGGGGACAACTTGTCGTTCCTGCAGATAACAAGACAAAGAAAGGTCTTGGTATTTCCTCAACCTGTACCTAGACTGCTACTAACGATGAAGGTTTTCATCCCATTCAGGACTTCTTCCACAGTGGAGGCTTCCTTCACCCAGTGTCTCAAGAAGTACATACCATTAATGAGGGTGACTTATCTGATACAGATGAAGAGTAGAAGTCCTATCTCAACGAGTACGGTTATATGTCTCAGGGAGAAACACATACGCCATTTTGCTATCCCACGCAAAGTCCGAGATATATACCAAGATCAGATGTCAATATGATGTTTGGAGATTGTGATCCGGAAGGATGTCTTGCTCCACCCAACTCATTAGAGGAGAACACTCTGATGAAAGACAACTTCGACTATGACTATTATGACTCGATGGATGACTTGCCTATCTGGTAGCCATACCCAGAAGACTTGGGACAAAAGAGTCAGCCCAACGATACATATCAGCTGAGGATCATTGAAAAGAATACCTGCGTTCCCACCAAATCATGGGATCATTACTTAGGGCATTCAGAAAATATCCAGCATAACGATGAATCTGCAAAGATTACAAGACAAGAGTTCATCAACTATGCTTTTCCTGAGTTCATCAACTATGGTACACTTTAGGACAGCCGAGTAGCAAGTACGACTTCTTGGTCAAGTACACCGCTCCTGAAAGCTCTCCTATCAGGCTTGAAGACATCCAACCAACTAGATGGGGAGATCCGCCTGAGAGTGAAAACACTGTGCAAGATACAACAGAAGAGTTCGTCTACGACAACTCTGCATGGGAGGAAGACTCCAATAATCCTGCTCCGCCAGAAATCAGCATCATTTCTGAGGACAAGCCAAGAAAGAAGGTGCCAGACTTTATGATTCGTCGAGGAGTTCGCCGCTAATGGGTTGCTGTCAATGTCCCAAAAGTCGTTCATAAGTCTAAGTAATTGCCATCTTTGTTTTAACCTTTCACCCTGCCCAGGTGAAACTGATGTTTTTATAGGGCTCACTTTCTGTAAATGTCTCTCTTCGCTTCGCCCAAAGCGACAGAGTCTTGTTTTATAGGTCTATAGTTTCAAGAATAGACAAATCATAAATAAATAAACGTCGTTATGTTATTTCCGCATTTATTGCGGTTTTCACTTTTCGCTTTTTCAGAAAATGGTAATCCTAAAAACAACTCAAAAATAAAAAACAAGCATTTTTCAGAAAAAACAATGCAGAGGCTTTTGCATTCTCTCTATCTCTTCTAAAAATAAATCATCACATCGTGCAGATTGCTTGTTTTAAACCCCATTGAAACATACGATCCAATGCCTTCGCCCAACTTTGAATTCCTGGTAATTGAAGCTGAAGAAGAAGAAGACGAAGAAATTCCAGAAGTGATCTCTCGATTACTCAGACAAGAGGAAATGTCCATTGAACCTCACAGAGAGCCATTGGAAACGGTAAACTTGGGTTCAGGAGAAGAAAGGAAAGAAGTCAAGATTGGGGAACTGCTTAGTCCGACTGTCAAAGAAGACTTGATAAAAATTCTCAAAGAGTTTCCCGATGTACTCGTTTGGTCCTATCAAGACATGCCAGGGTTGGATACCAGTATCGTGGAACATCATCTACCGTTAAGATCAGAAGGTCCGCCAGTAAAACAAAGACTGAGACGGACTCATCTGGACATGTGTAGCACCCCAAAATTTGCCCTCTTACTTTTAGCACTAACTGGCTTATGTTTCATTTCATTTTGCATTATCATGTGTGCATATCATTGGTTCTAAGCATGGGGTCAAGGTATCTGAGGCAGTTCAAGAGGAGAAGAGTTGTTCTCCAAAGGGTCAAGCAAAAGTCCATGTACATTGTCCAAGAGATCAAGAGGAGAAATGGTTATTGATGCCACCATTATTTGAGTCACTAAGAGTCCTTGGGCCTCAGGGGATCCTATTTGGTCCATCACATCATCAGGAGATCACAATTGGCAAGAGATCTCAAGTGAATCACTCTCTCCTAACCAGTGCAGAAATTAGGGTTTTGAGATTCTTGAGTTCATTGCTCCAATGGGCAAGCTCTTTGAGTTTTTATCATCACCAAGTTGCACATCTCATCATTGTTGAAGAGGATACACATCATACTCAGAGGAATTTGGATTTGGAGGATGTGCTGATTCCTCCTAGACTAAGGGTACCAAAATTAGGGTTTGCTATAAAATCAGTTTATTTCTGATTTTTTGGACAAGACTTGATCCTGTGGTATTAATCATGTCCCTAAGTATCTAGTAGTGGAAAATTGTCCATCAATTTGGTTCATAAGAGGTTCAATTGATCAAAAGACTGAAAATCAGGAGAATTAGGGAAAAGTCAACTGTGCAGAGGAAAGAGTCAACTCCTAACTTTTTGAGGTCAAATTCATGTTCCTTATCTCAGATATGTCCATTGATGAAGATTTGATCAAGAAATATCAAGGGATTCACAAAAAATCAAGAGATGTGAAAAGTTTCCAAAAATAGAAGTTAGGGTTTCTATTTATGGCAAGGTTTGGCAAGTTGAGTACCCATCTTTGGAGCATTATTTTTCTGTGATCCAAGCTCCAAACTTAAATGTTATGGAGGCCTTTCAAAAGTTCACATTCCAAGCTTCAAAACCATACCAAGAACATCTCCATTGGATAAAAATTGAGTGAGATATGGTGGTTTAAAGTTTGAGGTTTCTAAGGCAAAATGACCAGCCAGGCAAGTCATGGGCGAGCCAGCACGCCCTCAATTCTACAAACACTTGGTGGGCATGTTTTGGTCAACTTCAAGGGCAATTATGTCATTGATAGATGCGTCAAACGGAAAATTGTTCAACATCACTTTTGTTCCTCTCCATGTCCTCTACAACTCTTGTGTTGAAAGTTTTTTCATCTAATCAACTCATGGAGAGATATGATGAGTCAAAGTAGGTGACCTCACACTGAAAATTTCACACGCCCATGAGCAGGTCATGACCAGGTCGAGTGACATACAAATTCAGTCCCAACCACACATCTTTAGGGTCATTTTTAGGTCCCTTAGAGGACTCCATTCCATCCACTTCCAACACCAAAATTATTGTCCTCATGGCATACAATCCAAAGAGTCCAAGAGTGTACCAAGTAGAGGCATGGTTCTCAAGTTAAGGGCACTCAAAGAAGTGGGTACAAATTAGGCTTCCATGGCATGTTGTGATCAAATAAAATCAAATCTTTCCATTCTTGTATCATGGGTAACTTAGCATCATTCATGCCCAAAATATCAACCCTAATGCACCTCATCCATTCTATAAAAAGACATGGAAATTGAGTGGAAAGAAGGTTGGCCGGATTGGAGAAAAAAGAAGGGTTATGCTGCTGAAATTTTGAGCAAACTACGTGCATTCCTTTGCCTTTATTTGTCCAGTAGGATTCATCAAGTATCAGGGATTTCTTGGCTAGTTTCTTGGATCACAAACCATCAACCAATCCGTAGGTATAATCACTCTAAACTCCTTGCATTTCATGTTGATTTTATGTGTTTTTTCCTGTTTTGAGATCCATTAGGGATGGTGTGCGTTCTGGCTAGTTGATAGACACCTTAGGTGTGTAGTTTCATTTTCTAGGGCAAATCTTCACTCATTCGAATCTCTTTGTGTGTTTGGTATTTTTGAATTTAGAATCCATATTTGTGATCTGCGTGGAGAAAGGAAGAGAGTGGTATATTTTTTATGCATTTATGGGTACCTGTAAATCTCCCCACGGTGGAGGTTCGCCGGAGAAGATGACCAGAGGTCTTCTCCGGCCACCTGAAAACTCCAAACCTTGCCTGAACCCTAGATCCCCCAGTTTAAAACACAGCCACACGATTGGTTTGATCTGATGGTTATGGGGGTGCCAGCGCATTAATGAGGCACTCTCCCTTGCACGTGCCTTTTTGTTTTTATTTTCTGATTTATTTTGATTCCACGTGTGTGGTGCATCATAATGTATCATGCGCTTGCATTGGGATTCATCTAATCTGTTTGTTTTTTTTATCATCACACGTTGACTTGATCCTATGGCTTTTATTGAGTCAAGAGGTTTGACTGATCCTTATCATATAGACCATCAGGCTAACGCGCTTTGGGCCTTGTGCCCTTTGCTACCTGCACCCCACTCTTTTTGGGCCCATTTGTTTTTAACTAGGTTTTTACTTTCGTGGCACCCCCCTGGCCCATTTATTTCATTTTTATTTTCTTTTTCATTATCTGTTTCATTTTTAATCGTTAAAAATACACCCAAGCATCCAAAAATTCCCAAAAAATTCATGAATCCTCCTCACTCATTTAAATAATTTTTGCATATTTTATTTTATTTTATTTTGCATATTTTAATGTTTCATTTGGAATTTTCTTTTAATTTCTTTTGTGTGTGCATTTGGTCATGATAATGGCATCTTCCTATTTTTGTTTGACATAGTTCTAGGTTAAATTTTCTCATGATCATTTATCCATGTTGACATGATACATTGAGGCATTCTATGCATCTTTTATAGATTTTTTATGGCATTTCTTGTTGACTTTTGAGTGCCATCTTTGAACAACTTGTTTGTATGACTTGCATGGAATGTTGAGGCATCTTTGATCATGTTTGTTGATGAATATTTTTACACTCTTTTGGCACATGTTTATACACTGGTTACACTTCATATGACTTGCATCTTTCATTTTTCTCAAACTTTTAATATCACTTTTGATTCATGTTTTGCATGTGTGTTTGTTAGTGAACTTGTGCTAGGGTTTTAATATGTTTTGAGCTTGTTTCCTTGTGATGTTTGTTGAGATGTTTTGACATCATTTGCTAGGCATCTTATAGGTCATTCTCATCCATGCTGATTGACTTCTAATACCATCTTGCATTTTCTCATCCTTCTAACATGTTTTTGGATCCATCTTAAATGCTTGTGAACTTGCATGAACTAGTTTGTTCTTTTTCTTCTATGTGTTTTCCTACATGATTCACATGCCATCTCCATGATCATTCTTGCATCTTAAATATCACATCACATGTCATTTGCTTCTGGGTTTAGTGCTTGTATATGCATTGTTGCATGATCCATTTGTTTTTATTTCTCATAGTTAACACATAACTTGCATTTGCATGTCTGTGGGTGCATGTTTTAGTTTAGGTTGACCCTTGTCTAGTACCTTAGCCTTGGTATGGTGCATTGGCATGGGCCTGCTACCCTAGGAGATTCCTTAGCCCTTAGGACCTTTTCCCTTGTGGTTTAAGTCTTATTTGCTTCTTTAGTTGTCTTCTCAAGGCAGCGAGCCTGTTTTGATTTACTTTTCAGTACTTACATTTAACCATTGTTACTGTTTTGTACTAACCTGTTGTGCAGGGGCAGAGGTAAGGCACTTGAGGGTGTGGATGGTCATCCATGTTCACCCTCACTCTTTCTTTCTCTCATCTCTTCTTTTCTTAGACTTAGGTTGTTCTCAAACCTCCCCTTAGGGCCATCTTGACATGATAACATTAGGATAGAATTCCCGTAGTTTTTCTTTTCTTTTGAGTCTCTCTTCTTATCTCATAACACTTCTAAGATACTTAATAAGGTCAAATTGCCTTGCACACGAGCCTTAAGCATAGGAAGTGAAGATTGAAGGGTCCCCCTTCATTCTTCTGGAGTGTTGAGCATACGTCCCATTGGGGATGACCATGCGACGCATTCGGTCCCGTGTCATAGACTTTGGTGCACTGTAAGTTATGAACTAACTCAACTCACTTCTATCTTAAAAAACACAAAACAAATTTCAAATCATTTTTGTCCTTCGGGATTGTCAAACTTAAGGATATTTTCAAAAAAGGCACGTTACTTTCCGTTTTGTCGCAAACAGGCATCGACCCTAACTTCCAGATGCTAACTTAACGTCGCTCATAAAAAACACAAAGAACTTTGGTCTGAACTACGTTGACTCTGACTTTCCCATTGCACAAAGGGAGTACGTAGGCCTAGGACGACGATGTCCTACCGAGTCTGTCTTTGTTTTCTCTTCCCCGTTTTAGTACAGCCATAGATTTTAGGATAACTCACCCTTAGAATAGACAACAAGCGTGGATCCCATCGAGTACGATGGACACGTGGGGTGCTAATACCTTCCCCTCACGTAACCGACTCCCGAACCCAGGTTATGGTTGCGATGACCATTCCTTTCCCTCTTCCTCAGGTTTATGCGGTGTTTCCTTTCCCTCTCTTGGGATAAATATACATTGCTGGCGACTCTGTTTCCGCGCCACTTTCGCGTTTGTACCTGGATGAAAATCCTGGGAGCGACAACTGGCGACTCTGCTGGGGACTTCTGGTTCCCTAAGTGAGTCTGTCCTAGCGCTTGTTTGTTTTTGTTCTCTTTGGGTGTTTTTTGTTTTGCTTTATTTGTTGTATTTTATTTTTACCGCATTTACTGTATTGCATATTATTATTATCTGCTGCGCTGCATTGTTTTTCTGTTTGGCGGGTTGGGAGTTCTGAGAGACAAGCCCAATACCCAGGCTTGAGCATACACTTAGGATTAGCGTGGAAAGTAGTGTGACTTGTGTAGCATTTGGCCAGATGTAGTATACATGAAAACCCCACATCCAGACGAGGTTTTCTTTGATAATGTTCTATCCTGCGCATTGGTGCAGACGATGGAATATAACCTGGAAAACTGTCGACTCTGGCGACCATTCCCGAGGACTCAGTAATGACACTCCTCCCGAGATGTGATAATGGCAGACCAGAAATGGCAAACCCATTACACTTGTCGATCCGAGGACCCAATGCTGGGAACTTGCTATAGGATGACCTTTTTGAAAGAGAATCAGTGGAGGCACTCCTCGATTGGCGATAGTACTGTACCCCGAGGATGAATGTACTATTGCTTCTCGACCTCAGTGCTAGAAGCTGAGGATCTTTTATTTTCTAGTACCCACATGTGAGAGGGGCAGGGTGTTTACAGGTTTGCAGGTAACCTTAACCTTCAACACGCCCGGTTTTCTGGTCAGCAGATTTATCAGTGTGGTATTATGGTTATTCTGGTATTCTGGGTATATGGGCAGATCCTTGAGACTATTCAGTTTGTTCAGTGCATCACTTGTCCAGTCTGTGTGGCATCCTTGATCCCATGTGTGCATTTGCATCATCATTTCGCATTTTAACATGTTTATTCATTTGCAGGGTTGCATCCTAACCTTGATTCCGGTTTCTGAAGACTATTGAGAATGAGTACTGAGATGAAGAAGAACATCATAGTGTACAAGTTCCCACCACTTATTCTGGATCCAGTTCATAAGATTGTGGCTATGGCAGAATCTGGGGTATTGGCTGACTTTAGGGGAGAATATGGAAGAATTCTGAATTTTGCCCGCGACATCACTGAATACGAGTATAGGGCTTTGCACACTCTGGTGCAATTCTATGACCCTCACCTGCGATGTTTTCTATTCACTGATTATCTTTTGGCTCCGACATTGGAGGAGTTTTCTCTCATTCTGGATGTTTCTATCAAAGAAAAGGCTCCTTTCTATCCTTCTAAAGAACTTCCTGATTTGGAAAAGGTCTCCGAGGCTTTGCATTTGGATCTATCTTTGTTAGAAAACAACGTTGCCAGTAAGGGAGGGTGTAAAGGCTTTCACGTGAAATTCTTGGTAGAACAGGCGGCTGTGCATGCTAAGGCTAGATGTTGGTCGGTTTTCAACGCCATCTTGGCTATGTGTGTCTATGGAACGGTGTTGTTCCCAAATGTGAAGGATTTTGTGGACATGCACGCTGTCCGGATATTTACCATGAAGAATCCGATACCTACCTTGCTTGGAGATCTGTACCACTCAGTGCATTATAAGAACGAGAAGAGGAGGGGAGGACCCCTTAATTGTTGCGCGTCAGTCTTCTACAAATGGTTTGCTATTCGCCTTCCCAAATCTGGGGCATTTGTAGATACTCAAGGAACATTGGATTAGTCCAAAAGATTAATGGGTTTGAGGGCAGATAATCTAATTTGGGTTAACCGTGACTTGTTGGGCCAAGATATCATGATCAGTTGCGGAGGTCTCCCAAATGTGCCTCTAATAGGAAGGAAAGGGGGAATTAACTACAACCCTATTCTTGCTATTAGGAAATTCGGGTATGCCTTGAAAGAGCCACCAAAAGATGAGGATGTCCAAGAATCTCTATATCTGAGTGGGGAAATCAATCCAGAACTGTTAAAAGAAGCTGCAAAAACTTGGGAAGATCGTCATAAGAAGGGGAAGACTTCTTTTGGGAAGAGCAACAACAGAACATTGCCTGCGTACAAAGATTGGATTCAGAAAAGGGTAGAGAAGGAACTTTTACCATTCTCCAAAGAACCACCATCTTACCCCTTGCTGATTGAGCCTCTAACCACAATTGAGATAGAGAAGCTTAACAAGTTGTGGGCTGAAAAGGAAAAGTTGCGAGAAGAGAACGGTGAGCTACAAAGAGAGATTTACCAGTTGAAACATGAGCGGGGTGAAGTAGTTCATGTCGCCAAGTTGAAGATAGAGCTTCTCGCTAGGAAAGAAAAGGAGCTAGCTGACGAAGTCACAGCCCGACAGAGGGTAAGGCAAGCTCTAGAGGGTATCAGCAAGGTTCTCAAGTCTAAGAAGGAGGAATTGGCCAAGGCATTGTCAAAAATTCATAAGTTCAATGCTCACCGAGACACTGCAATGGCTGATAATAAGCGAAAGGAAGACGATTATCTAGCTCAGATTGATCAATTAAAGTTGAAGCTCAAGAAAAAAAATGCGGAGATCCTATCAGGGGTATTCCAGAGACGAACAGTCAAAGATCGACTCAATGAAGCCATAGCCGCCATAGAGGAGCTGAAGATCCAAGCTGAAGTGAAGAGACCTAGAAATGAGGGTCCTAGCATGGATGGTGTTTTCGGAGAAGACGTTTGGGAGTTGCATTGCCGATACTTGAAAGGGATCATGCATAGGAGAGATGTTCTCATTCAAGAGCTAATTCAGAGACTAAAGCATCCCGACACCAAAAAGCTGTTCAAGGAGATTCAAGACTGGAGCAAAGAGCATAATGGATGGGGGGATTGGCACTGGTAGACTTTGATGACATGCCGTAGTTTTCTCTTTCTCTTTTATTGTATTTGGATCACCACCAGGCTTGTTGGCTGGGATCTATGATTATTGTGTTCATACTTTTTATCTTGGGTTGTGATTGTTGGTAATTGGTTATCCTCTGGTTTTCTTAATACATGAGCAGAAGTCCCGTTCTATTTTGTTGTTAAACTGGAATCAAGGGGTGGATCACCCTGCGAATATTCAAACATGTTCATTTGCATTTGCATATTCATAATCATTGTGAATAATAGGTGTTTATCTCTGGTGTTCTAATTTTGTTCTCAACCGCAGTACAGGATTGCGGATCAACACATTCACCGGTATTCTACCAGACAAAATCAGAAGAAAATCATGGATCAACTACAAGCTGAGATGACTGAGATGCGGACTCGCATAACTCAATTCATGGATTTAATGCAAGGTGTGGCTCAAGGCCAAGAGCAGTTAAGGACTCTTGTTCAGCCGCTGATTGCGAGAATTAATGAAAATGGTATCCTTCATGGAGGGGTTCATATTGGTGTTACTGGTAATAATATTCAGAATGGTCCTCCGGGCGGAGGTATTCCTGTTTCTGGTATTGTGATCCCTTCGGGTGGAGGAGAAAATGTTGTGGTCCCCTCTTTAGTGGGAGGAGGTAACAGTTTCTGCGCAATTCATGGCCGTCAGTATGATGACCTTCAGGATGATGCATTCTCTGTGCCAGGTGGGGATGCTGGTCCCCAGATTGACAACGATCAGAGATTCAGGATGATTGAGGAGCAATTGAAAGGGGTTGTGAATCAGAATTCCTGGGGCATGGATCTGGAGGATTTGGGGCTGGTTCCCGGTGTCAAGATTCCTCACAAGTTCCAGGTGCCTACCTTCGAGAAGTACAATGGTGTTACCTGTCCCAAGATTCACGTTAGGGCTTATGCAAGAAAAAGGGCTGCATACTCTGACGACGAAAAGTTATTGATGCATTTCTTCCAAGATAGCCTGTCTGGGGCATCTCTAGAGTGGTACATGCAGTTAGAGAGGTGTCATTTTTGCAAATGGCGGGAACTGGTGGAGGCCTTTGTCAAGCACTACCACTATAACACTGATATGGCTCTAAACAGAACACAGCTGCAGAGCACGTCACAGAAGAACAATGAGAGCTTCAAGGAATACGCCCAGAGGTGGCAGGAATTGGCAGCGAGGGTTCAGCCTCCCATGTTGAAGCGAGACTTGATAAGTATGTTTATGGCCACCTTGCAGGGTCATTACTATGAAAAGTTAGTACCGTGCATGACTGGAAAGTTTGCTGATTTGATCTTAGTGGGAGAGATGGTGGAAAGCGGAATTAAGGTGGGAAAAATATCACGCAGTGATGGGTCCTCATCTGGAGGAGGTAAAAAGCCATATGCCGGTGGTTACAAGAAGAAAGAGGGAGATACAAACTCTGTGTTGTCGTACCGTGGTAAAGAAGGACCTCGTCAGAACTTCAATCAGCAGGTCGCTTCTGTCACCATCCCAGCAGCACCTCAGCAGCCAGTAGTACCACAGCAACAAAATCAGGCTCCTCGCAGACCGCAACCTATGCCTAGGTGGGATAGGCATTTTGACACCCCACCTCTTCCCTACTCTCGGTTATTTTAGCACTTGTTACAGTTACAATTAATTCAGAAGAGGACATTGGCTCCACCCACTGGCAATCCACCTCCCGGGTACGACGCCAACGCCCACTGTGAATTTCATTCTGGGGCACCCGGACATCATATTGAGAACTGTAAAGCTTTTAAGCATCAGGTCCAAGATTTGGTGGACTCAAAAGCCATCAATTTCTCCAATGATGCTCCAAATATGAATCAGAACCCGATGCCGAATCACGGTGGGCCAAGGGTTAATGCTATTATTAAAGACAGTGAAGACTTGAATTTGATTTCAGATGTGAACGAGGTACAAACTCCTTTGGGTGTGGTGAAGGAAAGACTGTTGAAGGGAGGGGTATTTCTCGGTTGTGATAAAGGCTATGCAGGGTGTGTGTCGTAACCAGACGATTGTGATTTATTGAAAGCAGGTGTCCAGAGAATGATCAATGAAGGGATATTACAGTTCGACAGGGGCAGTAAGCAGAGGAAAATTACTGACAGAAGGACTGATGTTGCCACAATAACAATTCCATTCAAGACAATAACCATATCAGCGCCGGCGAGACCAGCGCCGGTCATTATCACTGTTCCTGGGCCAGTCCCGTATGAGAGTACCAAGGCCATCCCGTGGAACTATGGGGCTGAGGTGTTTGTTGATGGCAAGAAGCAGGAGTTGGTAAGAACATCAGCTGTGAGTGCAGGGGTTGAAAATCTTGTTGAAGCAGGGGCTATCACTAGAAGTGGTAGAGTCTTTATTCTGTCTGAGGATCAAGGTGGCAGTTCGAAGCAGGACAAAGGGAAACAGGTGATGGATGAGTCTGTACAGAGACAGGAAGCGAATAATCCTGTGACAAAGCCAGTTGGGGATACTTTCTCAGAAGATGTAGAAGAGTTTATGAGATTGATCAGGAAAAGCGATTACAAAATTATTGATCAACTTCACCAAACTCCATCGAAGATTTCCATCCTATCTTTACTGTTGTGCTCTGAGGCACACCGAAATGCATTGCTGAAGGTTTTGAATATGGCCTATGTACCGCAGGAAATATCTGTCAATCAGTTAGAAGGGGTTGTGGCTCATGTGAATGCTGGAAATGGTTTGGGTTTCACCGATTTAGATCTGACTCCAGCTGGGAGGAATCACAACAACACTCTGCATATTTCAGTGGAATACCGTGGATCCTTAATGTCGCATGTGTTAGTTGACACTGGGTCATCTTTGAATGTGTTGCCGAAGAAGGCTTTGATGAAGTTAGATACTCGTGGGTTGATTTGTACGCCGAGTGACTTGGTGGTACGTGCTTTTGATGGTTCCAAGAGGTCAGTTTTTGGAGAATTAGTTCTGCCGATCAAGGTGGGTCCTGAGATTTTTGACACCACCTTTTACATAATGGATATTTAGCCTGCTTATAGTTGTTTGTTGGGTCGCCCTTGGATCCATAGCGCTGGGGCAGTAACGTCTACGCTGCATCAGAAGTTGAAGTATATGGTGGATGGCCACGTTGTGACAGTTTGTGGTGAGGAAGAAATCATGGTAAGTCACCTATCGGCCTTCAAGTATGTAGAGGTAGATGGTGAAGTACAGGAAACTTTGTGCCAAGCCTTCGCAGCTGTGAAAATTCCCGAAGAGCCCCCAAAGGTAGCCAGTCAGCTTGAGGTGGTTGTCCAACCCGAAGTTGTCAGACAGCGAGAGGTTTCGATGTCCTCTTTCAAGGAGGCGCGCGCTGTAGTTGAAGCTGGTGGTTCTCAGATGTGGGGCCAGGTCATTGATGTTCAAAGGAAGCAGGATACCCATGGACTGGGGTACAAGCCACCCCGACGAACTCAAGAGCCTCCCAAGTATGCTGGCCCGATTCGGTTCACAAGTGCAGGGGTTTTCTTTAATCAGGTTAATGCTATTGAGGATGAAGGAGATAGTGACTGTGACACGGATGAGCGGATCCATCCCTGCACCCCAGGTCAGAGTTTAGGCAACTGGTTTTCCGAGAAAGTCATCCAAGTGACTCGCCAGGAGTAATTTGCTTTTGTTTTCTGTTATGTTAAATCCTACGTTCTGCCCAAGACGTAGTGATATTTATTTGTAGGGCTTTGATGTTTTATTTGCTACTTTTATCATCAATAAAGGACGTTTTTCATTCAAATATTTTGATCCCTGTTTTTCTGTTTTTACTTTTTGCATTAACCCCCATCAAAATGGCAATGTGTTTTCTTGTTTGTTGCACTCATAATAAACATAAAACATCCATCATGCAGGTTTCTTTGTTCAGATTCCACCCATCATGACTTAGCTATGGCTCGATATGACTTCGACAATCCTATCTATCAGGTCGAAGAAGAGACTGACGAAGGTTGTGACTTACCAGAAGAATTAGCCAGGTTGCTGAAACAGGAGGAAAGGGTTATTCTACCTTATCAGGAGGAAGTTGAGACTGTTAATCTGGGAACCGAGGATGTTAAAGAGAAGTAAGGGTTGGGGCTGCTTTGGAAGACACTGTTAAGGGAAGATTGATTGAGTTGCTTCGAGAGTATGTGGATATCTTCGCCTGGTCTTACCAAGACATGCCCGGGCTTGACACTGACATTGTCGCGCACCGGTTGCCACTTAAAGAGGGTTGTACTCCAATCAAGCAGAAACTGAGAAAGACGAAACCAGATATGGCTGTCAAGATCAAGGAAGAGGTTCAGAAGCAGTTGGACGCCGAATTTCTTGCTGTGACAAATTATCCGCCGTGGGATGCTAATATTGTACCTGTACCTAAGAAGGATGAGAAGGTCAGGATGTGTGTTGATTACCGAGATTTGAATAGAGCGAGCCCGAAGGATGATTTCCCGCTCCCCCATATCGACGTCTTAGTGGATAACACTGCTCAATATTCTGTATTTTCCTTTATGGATGGCTTCTCTGGGTATAACCAAATCAAGATGGCCCCAGAGGACATGGAGAAGACGACGTTCATAACACCGTGGGGAACATTTTGCTACAAGGTAATGCCCTTTGGGTTGAAGAATGCTAGAGAAACCTATCAGCGGGCAATGGTGACTCTCTTTCATGATATGATTCACAAGGAGATTGAAGTCTATGTTGATGACATGATTGCGAAGTCACAGACAGAGGAAGAACACCTGGTGAACCTTCAGAAGCTGTTTGAAGGTTGAGGAAGTTCAGACTGAGATTGAATCCGAACAAGTGCACTTTTGGTGTGAGGTCTAGTAAATTGCTAGGATTCATTGTTAGTGAAAGAGGTATCGAGGTTGATCCTGCAAAAATAAGAGCCATACAAGAGATGCCTGAGCCAAGAACAGAGAAAGAGGTTCGTGGTTTCTTGGGGAGGTGGAATTATATTGCTAGGTTCATCTCTCATCTTACAGCTACGTGTGAACCAATTTTCAAGTTGTTAAGAAAAGATCAGGAGGTCAGGTGGAACGAAAATTGTCAAGAGGCGTTTGAAAAAATAAAGGAGTATTTGCAGGAACCTCCAGTCCTTATGGCACCCGTGCCAGGGAGACTGTTAATTATGTATCTTGCGGTTCTTGAGAACTCGATGGGATGTGTGCTCGGTCAACATGACGAGACATGTAGGAAAAAGCATGCCATCTACTACCTGAGTAAGAAGTTCACTGATTGTGAATCAAGACACTCTATGTTGGAAAAGACATGTTGTGCACTCGCTTGGGCAGCTAAGCGCCTGAGGCAGTATATGTTAAACCACACAACCTTGTTGATTTCGAAGATGGATCCGATTAAGTACGTGTTTGAAAAGCAAGCACTTTCTGGAAGGATAGCCCGTTGGCAGATGGTTTTGACAGAATACGATATTTAGTATGTTTCCCAGAAGGCCATTAAGGGAAGTGTTCTGTCAGAATATCTTGCCGAACAGCCGATCGAGGATTATCATCCAATGAAGTTTGAATTTCCAGACGAGCATGTTATGTTTCTGAAGATGAAAGATTGTGAAGAGCCTCTGCCTGACGAAGGACCTGAGATTGGGTCTCAATGGAAGCTAATTTTTGATGGAGCTGTCAACTCATATGGTAACGGAATTGGGGTAATCATTACGACCCCAAAGGGCTCTCATATACCCTTCACTGCCCAGTTAGCGTTCGTGTGCACCAACAACGAGGCGGAGTATGAAGCATGCATCATGGGGTTAGAAGAAGCGATTAATTTGAGAATTAAGAACCTCGATGTTTACGGTGATTCCGCGTTGGTAGTTAATCAGATTATAAGAGAATGGGAAACTCGTCAGGCGAACTTGGTGCCTTATAACAACTATGCCAGAAGGTTGTTACCTTTCTTTGACAGGGTGGATTTTCATCATGTGCCCCGAGCTGAGAATCATATGGCTGATGGGTTGGCGACATTGGCATCCATGTATAAGGTGAACCGTTGGAATGAAACTCCGTTGATCAGAATTATGCGTCTGGATAGACCAGCTTTTGTATTTGCAATTGAAGATGTGTCAGATGGCAAACCTTGGTATCATGATATTAAGGTTTTTCTGAAGAGTCAGGAGTATCCAGAGGGTGCATCTACCAAAGATAAGAAGACTCTGAGAAGGTTGGCAGGAAATTTCTTTCTGAACAAGGATGATGTGTTATATAGGAGGAACTTCGACATGGTCTTGCTACGTTGTGTTGATGAACACGAGGCAGGCATGTTGATGGAGGAAGTTCACGAGGGTTCTTTCGGTACTCATTCTAGTGGACACGCCATGGCTAGAAAATTATTGAGGGCAAGATATTACTGGATGACTATGGAGTCTGATTGTTTCAAGTACGCCCGAAAGTGCCATAAATGCCAGATTTATGCAGATAAGATGCATGTACCGCCTACACCTCTAAACATGTTGTCTTCTCCTTGTCCTTTTGCAATGTGGGGCATAGATATGATTGGAAAGATTGAGCCCACTACTTCCAACGGGCATCATTTCATTTTGGTTGCCATTGACTATTTCACAAAGTGGGTGGAAGCAGCCTCGTACGCCAACGTCACCAAGCAAGTGGTAGCCCGGTTTATAAAGAAGGACATCATCTGTCATTATAGGGTCCCGGAGAGAATCATTACCGATAATGGCTCGAATTTGAACAATAAGATGATGAAGGAACTATGTCAGAATTTTAAGATCGAACATCATAATTCCTCTCCATATTGTTCGAAGATGAATGGTGCTGTTGAGGCAGCGAATAAGAATATCAAGAAGATTGTGTAGAAGATGGTGGTAACATATAAAGACTGGCATGAGATGCTACCTTATGCCCTATATGGTTATCGTACTTTGGTGCGTACGTCAACTGGGGCAACCCCTTTCTCATTGGTATATGGTATGGAAGCAGTTATACCATTAGAGGTCGAGATTCCTTCTTTGAGAATTCTGGCAGACGTGAAGCTTGATGAAGCTGAGTAGGTGCGTTCCAGACTGGATCAGCTGAACCTTATTGAAGAGAAGAGACAGCCATTGCACATGGTCAGTTGTATCAGAGCAGGATGAAGAAAGCCTTTGATCAGAAAGTGCGTCCTCGGTGTTTTCAAGCCGGTGAATTGGTTTTAAAAAGGATCCTTCCTCCTCAAACAGATCACAGGGGAAAATGGACTCCAAACTACGAAGGGCCATATGTAGTAAGACAGGTTTTCTCTGGTGGAGCCTTATTACTCTCAACTATGGATGGCAAAGATTTTATGTCCCCTGTGAACGCAGACGTAGTCAAAAAATACTTCGCATAAAAGAGACCCGCTGGATACAAAAAGAAAGTCCAAGCAAAAAGGGGGCATCCCGACGAACCATAAAAAGAAAAGGTTCGGGCAAAAATTAGGGATAAAAAGAAAAGAATAAACGCGCAAGGTTGAAAAACTGAAAAGGAAACTTTGGCAAAAATGGGTATCACGATGGATTGAAAACCCGAAAAGGGCGATCCAAGCAAAAGTTAGGGATTTGAAAGCGAAAGGCTATGGTCTGTGTTCGATCTGTGAGCACTTTCGATACTTGGGAATTCTGAAAGGAAGGAATCAGTGCAGTTAGTCTCTTCAAAGGTCAAGATATTTGTGGATAAGCAGGACATATGGGTCATAGCTGAGTCGAATCATGGTGGATATCTGTTCCCACATTGCCGACATGTGTATTTTCTTTTTGCTTTTGCGCAATTACCTCTTTTCAGGATTTGCTTCTATTTGTAAATGCCTATTTACAGGCCACTTCTCTCAATAAAATTTTCATTACTCAAAGAGCTTTCCATTTTTGTTTTTTTACCTTTACTGTTTTGTTTGCAAAAATGTCCGATATCTTGATAAACGTTGCATATAAAACATTAAGCTTTGCAGAGCATAGCGGAAAACTATAGAATTTGGTTAGGCATTATTTATGATGGATGGTAATTGAGATAGTCATGTTGTGGCATATTTTGTTTATTGTTATCTGATTTGCAGGGCAACAGGATTGTACTTCCCCAGTAGAGTTGCTCTCCCCAGCATTGAAATTGCATCTTCCTCAGTAGAGCAAGCTCTCCCCAACAAAGGCATGGAGGATTATTTTCTTCGGCCAGAATCGTGGTTGTTTTATTACTCCTCAGCAAGCAGTTAGTAGCGGGGCGCTCCAAGGAGGATGACGTGGTGTCCCCAGCAGGAGACTTGGGGAATATTTTCTCTGAACCAAGACGTTGTCTCCCCACAGAATCAGGGTGTCCACTTTCCCCAGCCAGTCAGGAAGTGTACTTTCACCGATAACATTATGTTCTAATCCCCGACAAGGCGAGGGTAAAGTCATCCTCCCCATCAGCAAGTTGAGTACAACAATATCCCCAAGCAGGCTGGTATTATGGACTGTTTTCCCCAAGCAGAGTCTAGTGGCAATCTGTGCCGCTGTTTGTGCAGCGGTGGTTGGCATCCCCATCAGATTCTAAGCCCATTGTTATTGGCAATTTTCAGTAACATACTTCTGGTTCCGTTATTGGCACTCATTCTCAATTCCCCCAGTAGAGGAGAAACCTCAGGTTTTGGATGTTACCTTCAGTAAAGGACATGTGTGATCCCCGGTAGAGTGGATATTCTTTTGGATTTCATCCCCAGCAGAAGTTGTTGATCCAAAGAGTCGGTCAGTGTGATCCTTCTCAGCAGAGTTCTTGGACTCAGAGGACAATTTATTTTGTCAGCCCCCAGCAGAATTGGCCTCTTCTCTTCAGCATTTATTTTGCTGGAGGGGTCCTTTTGCATATCATAAGCATTTGCATTGCATCCTCAAGCGCGTAGCATTTCCATTTCGTATGGAGCATTACGCCAAAAATTCAAACATGTGCATTCGAAGCATAAGCCAGGTTTGATACTTTCTTTGCCAGTTCTCTTTCTCAGCAGAAATGGCATAACTCAGGAGATTTTGGTGAGATCGTCGAGGGACGTGTTCCTCATACCTGTGCTCCCCGGCAGAGTCTTTTATTTAGACTTCTCCTTTCCCTAGCGGAGTTATCTTATCTGTGGATCGTAAGTCCAATAGGAGCTTGCCTTTGGTTGGCCTTTCTATTTTGTGAAATCCAGTTCTCATCGGGTAGTCAGTTCTCGCCTGGCATATTTTGTTCGCCAGTTTCTCTTTCTTAGCAGAGATGGCGTAAATCTGAAGATTTTGTTTCACATTATCCCCAGCGAAGTCCATGTTCTGTAGGTCTTCCTTTGTGAGTATGGTTGAGGTCATATTCGTATTATTTTTGTGGGTAGAACGGTTGTGGTCGCTCTTCCTTTGTGAGTACGGTTGAGGTCGTATTCGTATTATTTTTGTGGGTAGAACGGTTGTGGTCGCTCTTCCTTTGTGAGTATGGTTGAGGTCGTATTCGTATTATTTTCGTGGGTAGAACGGTTGTGGTCGCTCTTCCTTTGTGAGTACGGTTGAGGTTGTATTCGCATTATTTTTGTGGGTAAAACGGTTGTGGTCGCTCTTCCTTTGTAAGTACGGTTGAGGTCGTATTCGTATTATTCTTGTGGGTAGAATGATTGCGATCGGTCTTCCTTTGTGAGTATGGTTGAGGTCGTACTCGTATTATTATTGTGGGTAGAATGGTTGCGGTCAGTCTTCCTTTGTGAGTACGGTTGAGGTCGTATTCGTATTATTTTTGTGGGTAGAACGGTTGTGGTCGGTCTTCCTTTGTAGGTATGGTTGAGGTCGTACTCGTATTATTTTTGTGGGTAGAATGGTTGCGGTCAGTCTTCCTTTGTGAGTACGGTTGAGGTCGTATTCGTATTATTTATGTGGGTAGAACGGTTGCGGTCGATCTTCCTTTGTGGGTATGGTTGAGGTCATACTCGTATTATTTTTGTGGTTAGAATGGTTGCGGAGTCTTCCTTTGTGAGTGCGGTTGAGGTCGTGCTCGTTTTATTTTGGTGGGTAGAACGGTTGCGGTTGGTCTTCCTTTGTGAGTATGGTTGAGGTCGTACTCGTATTGTTTTTGTGGGTAGAACGGTTGTGGTCGCTCTTCCTTTGTGAGTACGGTTGAGGTCGTATTCGTATTATTTTCGTGGGTAGAACGGTTGTGGTCGCTCTTCCTTTGTGAGTACGGTTGAGGTTGTATTCGCATTATTTTTGTGGGTAAAACGGTTGTGGTCGCTCTTCCTTTGTAAGTACGGTTGAGGTCGTATTCGTATTATTCTTGTGGGTAGAATGATTACGGTCGGTCTTCCTTTGTGAGTATGGTTGAGGTCGTACTCGTATTATTATTGTGGGTAGAATGGTTGCGGTCAGTCTTCCTTTGTGAGTACGGTTGAGGTCGTATTCGTATTATTTTTGTGGGTAGAACGGTTGCGGTCGGTCTTCCTTTGTAGGTATGGTTGAGGTCGTACTCGTATTATTTTTGTGGGTAGAATGGTTGCGGTCAGTCTTCCTTTGTGAGTACGGTTGAGGTCGTATTCGTATTATTTATGTGGGTAGAACGATTGCGGTCGGTCTTCCTTTGTGGGTATGGTTGAGGTCATACTCGTATTATTTTTGTGGTTAGAATGGTTGCGGAGTCTTCCTTTGTGAGTGCGGTTGAGGTCGTGCTCGTTTTATTTTGGTGGGTAGAACGGTTGCGGTTGGTCTTCCTTTGTGAGTATGGTTGAGGTCGTACTCGTATTGTTTTTGTGGGTAGAACGGTTGTGGTCGCTCTTCCTTCATGAGTGCGGTTGAGGTCGTACTCGTTATTTTTTCAGCGCGCTCCATTTCGTTATCCCCGCCATTTGCAAATTTCAAGGGTTCTTTCGGTATTCAATCCCCGTGTATCCTGGAATGTCTGAAAGCCGTCGCTATCATACCTTCAGGACCAAGTTGATTGAATAGGGGCAGCTGTAGCACCCTAAAATTTGCCCTCTTACTTTTAGCACTAACTGGCTTATGTTTCATTTCATTTTTCATTATCATGTGTGCATATCATTGGTTCTAAGCATGGGGTCAAGGTATCTGAGGCAGTTCAAGAGGAGAAGAGTTGTTCTCCAAAGGGTCAAGCAAAAGTCCATGTACATTGTCCAAGAGATCAAGAGGAGAAATGGTTATCGATGCCACCATTATTTGAGTCACTAAGAGTCCTTGGGCCTCAGGGAATCCTATTTGGTCCATCACATCATCAGGAGATCACAATTGGCAAGAATCTCAAGTGAATCACTCTCTCCTAACCAGTGCAGAAATTATGGT
This sequence comes from Lathyrus tuberosus, assembly GCA_022829125.1. Lineage (NCBI taxonomy): Eukaryota > Viridiplantae > Streptophyta > Magnoliopsida > Fabales > Fabaceae > Lathyrus > Lathyrus tuberosus. Next base: position 5,264,071 of record JALAZF010000305.1, read on the forward strand.
TTTGAGATTCTTGAGTTCATTGCTCCAATGGGCAAGCTCTTTGAGTTTTTATCATCACCAAGTTGCACATCTCATCATTGTTGAAGAGGATACACATCATACTCAGAGGAATTTGGATTTGGAGGATGTGCTGATTCCTCCTAGACTGAGGGTACCAAAATTAGGGTTTGCTATAAAATCAGTTTATTTCTGATTTTTTGGACAAGACTTGATCCTGTGGTATTAATCATGTCCCTAAGTATCTAGGAGTGGAAAATTGTCCATCAATTTGGTTCATAAGAGGTTTAATTGATCAAAAGACTGAAAATAAGGAGAATTGGGGAATAGTCAACTGTGCAGAGGAAAAAGTCAACTCCTGACTTTTTGAGGTCAAATTCATGTTCCTCATCTCAGATATGTCCATTGATGAAGATTTGATCAAGAAATATCAAGGGATTCACCAAAAATCAAGAGATGTGAAAAGTTTCCAAAAATAGAAGTTAGGGTTTCTATTTATGGCAAGGTTTGGCAAGTTGAGTACCCATCTTTGGAGCATTATTTTTCTGTGATCCAAGCTCCAAACTTAAAGGTTATGGAGGCCTTTCAAAAGTTCACATTCCAAGCTTCAAAACCATACCAAGAACATCTCCATTGGATAAAAATTGAGTGAGATATGGTGGTTTAAAGTTTGAGGTTTCTAAGGCAAAATGACCAGCCAGGCAAGTCATGGGCGAGCCAGCACGCCCTCAATTCTACAAACACTTGGTGGGCATGTTTTGGTCAACTTCAAGGGCAATTATCTCATTGATAGAGGCATCAAACGAAAAATTGTTCAACATCACTTTTGTTCCTCTCCATGTCCTCTACAACTCTTGTGTTGAAAGTTTTTTCATCTGATCAATTCATGGAGAGATATGATGAGTCAAAGTAGGTGACCTCACACTGAAAATTTCACACGCCCATGAGCAGGTCATGACCAGGTCGAGTGACATACAAATTCAGTCCCAACCACACATCTTTAGGGTCATTTTTAGGTCCCTTAGAGGACTCCATTCCATCCACTTCCAACACCAAAATTATTGTCCTCATGGCATACAATCCAAAGAGTCCAAGAGTGTACCAAGTAGAGGCATGGTTCTCAAGTTAAGGGCACTCAAAGAAGTGGGTACAAATTAGGTTTCCATGGCATGTTGTGATCAAATAAAATCAGATATTTCCATTCTTGTATCATGGGTAACTTAGCATCATTCAGGCCTAAAATATCAACCCTAATGCACCTCATCCATTCTATAAAAGGACATGGAAATTGAGTGGAAAGGAGGTTGGCCGGATTGGAGAAAAAAGAAGGGTTATGCTGCTGAAATTCTGAGCAAACTACGTGCATTCCTTTGCCTTTATTTGGCCAGTAGGATTCATCAAGTATCAGGGATTTCTTGGCTAGTTTCTTGGATCACAAACCATCAACCAATCCGTAGGTATAATCACTCTAAACTCCTTGCATTTCATGTTGATTTTATGCGTTTTTTCCTGTTTTGAGATCCATTAGGGATGGTGTGCGTTCTGGCTAGTTGATAGACACCTTAGGTGTGTAGTTTCATTTTCTAGGGCAAATCTTCACTCATTCGAATCTCTTTGAGTGTTTGGTATTTTTGAATTTAGAATCCATATTAGTGATATGCGTGGAGAAAGGAAGAGAGTGGTATATTTTTTATGCATTTCTGGGTACCTGTAAATCTCCCCATGGTGGGGGTTCGCTGGAGAAGATGACAGGAGGTCTTCTCCGGCCACCTGAAAACTCCAAACCTTTCCTGAACCCTAGATCCCCCAGTTTAAAACACAGCCACACGATTGGTTTGATCTGATGGTTATGGGGGTGACAGCGCATTAATGGGGCACCCTCCCTTGCACGTGCCTTTTTATTTTTATTTTCTGATTTATTTTGATTCCACTTGTGTGGTGCATCATAATGTATCATGCGCTTGCATTGGGATTCATATGATCTATTTGTTTTGATCATCACACATTGACCTGATCCTATGGCTATTATTGAGTCAAGAGGTTTGACTGATCCTTATCATATAGACCATCAGGCTAACGCGCTTTGGACCTTGCGCCCTTTGCTACCTGCACCCCACTCTTTTTGGGCCCATTTGTTTTTAACTAGATTTTTACTTTTGTGGCACCCCTGGCCCATTTATTTCATTTTTATTTTCTTTTTCATTATCTGTTTCATTTTTAATCGTTAAAAATACACCCAAGCATCCAAAAATTCCCAAAAAATTCATGAATCCTCCTCACCCATTTAAATAATTTTTTCATATTTTATTTTCTTATTTTTGCATATTTTAATGTTTCATTTGGAATTTTCTTTTAATTTCTTTTGTGTGTACATTTGGTCATGATAATGGCATCTTCCTATTTTTGTTTGACATAGTTCTAGGTTGAATTTTCTCATGATCATTTATCCATGTTGACATGATACATTGAGGCATTCCATGCATCTTTTATAGATTTTTTAGGGCATTTCTTGTTGACTTTTGAGTGCCATCTTTGAACAACTTGTTTGTATGACTTGCATGGAATGTTGAGGCATCTTTGATCATGTTTGTTGATGAATCTTTGCACACTCTTTTGGCACATGTTTATACACTGGTTACACTTCATATGACTTGCATATTTCATTTTTCTCAAACTTTTAATATCACTTTTGATTCATGTTTTGCATGTGTGTTTGTTAGTGAACTTGTGCTAGGGTTTTAATATGTTTTGAACTTGTTTCCTTGTGATGTGTGTTGAGATGTTTTGACATCATTTGCTAGGCATCTTATAGGTCATTCTCATCCATGCTGATTGACTTCTAATATCATCTTGCATTTTCTCATCCTTCTAACATGTTTTTGGATCCATCTTAAATGCATGTGAACTTGCATGAACTAGTTTGTTCTTTTTCTTCTATGTGTTTGCCTACATGATTCACATGCCATCTCCATGATCATTCTTGCATCTTAAATATCACATCACATGTCATTTTCTTCTAGGTTTAGTGCTTGCATATGCATTGTTGCATGATCCATTTGTTTTTATTTCTCATAGTTAACACATAACTTGCATTTGCATGTCTGTGGGTGCATGTTTTAGTTTAGGTTGACCCTTGTCTAGTACCTTAGCCTTGGTATGGTGCATTGGCATGAGCCTGCTACCCTAGGAGATTCCTTAGCCCTTAGGACCTTTTCCCTTGTGGTTTAAGTCTTATTTGCTTCTTTAGTTGTCTTCTCAAGGCAGCTAGCCTGTTTTGATTTACTTTTCAGTACTTACATTCAACCATTGTTACTGTTTTGTACTAACCTTTTGTGCAGGGGCAGAGGTAAGGCACTTGAGGGTGTGGATGGTCATCCATGTTCACCCTCACTCTTTCTTTCTCTCATATCTTCTTTTCTTTAGACTTAGGTTGTTCTCAAACCTCCCCTTAGGGCCATCTTGGCATGATAACATTAGGATAGAATTCACGTAGTTTTTCTTTTCTTTTGAGTCTCTCTTCTTATCTCATAACACTTCTAAGATACTTAATAAGGTCAACTTGCCTTGCACACGAGCCTTAAGCATAGGAAGTGAAGATTGAAGGGTCCCCTTTCATTCTTCTAGAGTGTTGAGCATACGTCCCATTGGGGACGACTATGCGACGCATTCGTTCCCGTGTCATAGACTTTGGTGCAGTGTAAATTATAAACTAACTCAACTCACTTCTGTCTTAAAAAATATAAAACAAATTTCAAATCATTTTTTTCCTTCGGGATTGTCAAACTTAAGGATATTTTCAAAAAGGGAACGTCACTTTCCGTTTTGTCGCAAACAGGCATCGACCCTAACTTCCAGACGCTAACTTAACGTCGCTCATAAAAAACACAAAGAACTTTGGTCCGAACTACGTTGACTCTGACTTTCCCATTACACAAAGGGAGTACATAGGCCTAGGAAGACGATGTCCTACCGAGTCTGTCTTTGTTTTCCCTTACCCGTTTCAGTACAGCCATAGATTTTAGGATAACTCACCCTTAGAATAGACAACAAGCGTGGATCCCATCGAGTACGATGGACGCGTGGGGTGCTAATACCTTCCCCTCGCGTAACCGACTCCCAAACCCAGGTTATGGTTGCGATGACCATTCCTTTCCCTCTTCCTCAGGTTTATGCGGTGTTTCCTTTCCCTCTCTTGGGATAAATATACATTGTTGGCGACTCTGTTTCTGCGCCACTTTCGCGTTTGTACCTGGATGAAAATCCTGGGAGTGACAACATGGCCATCAAAATCAAAGAGGAAGTGCAGAAACAGATTGATGCGGGTTTCTTCGCCACCTCAGAATATCCTCAATGGCTAGCCAACATAGTCCTAGTTCTGAAAAAGGACGGAAAAGTCAGAATGTGCGTGGACTACAGGGATCTGAACAAGGCTAGTCCAAAGGATGACTTTCTCTTACCGCACATAGACATGCTGGTAGACAGTACAACAAAGTTCAAAGTATTCTCCTTCATGGATGGATTCTCGGGCTATAATCAAATCAAAATGGCGCCGGAAGATATGGAGAAAAATTCATTCATCACCCCATGGGGCACCTTTTGTTACAAGGTAATGTCGTTCGGTTTGAAGAATGTCGGGGCGACCTATCAAAGGGCCATGACAGCTCTGTTTCACGACATGATACACAAAGAAATAGAAGTGTATGTCGATGATATGATTGCCAAATCTAAAATAGAAGAGGAGCATGTGACCCAATTATCAAAGTTGTTCAAGCGTTTGAGAAGGTACAAACTCTTCTTGAATCCCAAAAAATGCACGTTCGGTGTCCGCTCAGCGAAACTTTTAGGGTTCATCGTGAGCCTGAAAGGAATTGAGGTTGATCTTGACAGTGTCAAGGCCATTCAAGAAATGCCTTCTCTAAGGACTGAGAAACAAGTCAGAGGATTCCTGGGACGTTTGAATTACATTTCTAGATTTATATTCCTCATGACCGCGACATGCGCGCCAATCTTCAAATTACTCAAAAAGAATCAGGACCGCGTATGGACAGAAGACTGCCAAACCGCCTTCGACAGTATCAAGGTATACCTGTTGAATCCACCAATTCTATCAACTCTAGTGTGTCATACCCCAAATTTTGACCACTAAGATTCCCATCATTGTGCAAATCATCATCACAATATGGATGAATCATTATACACTCATTAGTCTCCCCAAAGATGGGTGAGCATCCACTACAATCAAACTTAGGGTTTCAAGCCCTCTCAGAGCTCTTAGACAAAGGATCAATCAAGGAATGACATGATCTTCAACTTGTCTAACCTCTCAAACATCTACAATGGATCAAAAGGACTCCCACATCAAGAATCAAGCACATTGTTGCAGCATTCCAGGTGGATCAAACCTCACGATCGCCAGTGTCACCAAATTGGGGTTTGGTCGACCAGGGCCTCCAGATGGAAATTTTCCTCTGGGCCTGAGCCAATGCTTAAAATCATACCCTAAAATACTCCATGGAACATCATGAACCCAATCATCAAGTCAATTTAGCCTCTGGGGAAGCATTCATCAAAAATCAGGAATTTAGAGTTTCTTGACCTAATTCACCCCTAAGTTGACTTTTGGGACAAATCATGAGCCAAGACCTCAAGACATGATTTGAGGGTCTCCAATATACCACATTGATCCATTTGCAACAATGGATTGACCCAAGAAGCTTGAGCAACAAGTTTCAATTTCATCTGCACCACAATTAGGGTTTCGCTAGAAAAGTCAACTGTACCTTTGACTTTTGACCTGAACATGCTCCCAAACCCTAGGACATAATTCAATACACCCTATAACACCTATGAAATCAATCCATCAAGTTTGATTTAGGTCAAGGACTTGATTTCATAGAGGATGGCACAGTTTGGAATTCATCTAACAAAAAGTCAACTGTGCACAAAAGTCAAATTTTGACTTTTTGAGAATTTTCATAATTATGGTTTTTTAACCCTAAAATGATGTTAATGTATGATTGGAATCATCATTAATCAAGAAAAATCAAGAAAAGTGGGATAACTTGTAAAAGGGGTAACCATAAAAAACTTTGAAAATTTTCTAAGTTATGGAACAAAGTGGCTAGGGTACCAACTTTGGAGGATCATAACTCCTAAACCACAAGGTCATTTTTCCCCATCCAAATCTGGATTTGTAGATCTCATTACCCTCTACAAAAGCTTCAACTACACCTCACTCCAATTCATTGTGGATTCTGAGTTATGATTGGGCCAAAATGACTAAAACATGAAAATACATCATTTTCCAACACTTAGAAAAATTCTGGCCAAGGCAGATTTTGTTGAAAACACCAAAACTTGTGAGATCTTTTCATATAGTTGCAAGCTGAATCAAGTCCAAAGGTAAACATCAATGTTGTTGCATATGTTTCTAAGAATCCAAAGAGCCTCTCAGCATGAATTAATTCAACTTGAGCCAAGAGGAATCCATGCCCAAAGTCATGCTGCTGTAAGCTGTTTGCATGTTTGCTTTCCACACACGATTTCTGAATCAAAACCGAGGATCATTATGCCACATGTACTCAAACCAATCACAATGCATCTGATCCAACCTACAAAGCTGAGTCACAAAGCCAAGGAATCTTCCAACTTGAAGTTCATGCATTTTGTCACATTTTACCTTGAATTCAAAGGGCATTAATGTGGAATAGTGCATTGTCAAGATTCTTACTCTCCTCAGTCAAGTTCTCTGATTAAACAACAATTAAAATGACTAAGGAATGTGATTTCAGTCAACGCATAGCTGATCTATTTGGAGCAGCTATTACACCGAATGCAAGAGGCATTTATGCCCAACCAATCCCTTTGAAGGTAATCTGATCCAACAGCCATTCACTATTCCTCCAAGACAAGAGTTGATCACCTATAAATAGAGGTTCCAATGGATCATTCAAGGCACACCAAAGCACTTTATAGCACTGCTTTCTCTCATTCTCTCTTAAGTGCCAATTTTCTTTGTTTTTGAGCAACCACCATCGGGTTTTGAGTTGCAGCCCTAAGCAGTCCATTCCAACTGCTCAGACACATCACATATGATGTATTTGAGGTGTCCAAAGACTTAAACACCAACTGTAACACCCCTAGCTCAAAATCACTCTTCAACCAAGCCATTATGCCTCAATTATGCAGTTGGAGTTCTCCAACTTGATCCAGAAGTTTTCAGAGTGTTCCAAAGCTTGCAACACACTCCACAACATCCATTGAAGCTGTAGGGATCATCAAATCACATCTGGAACACCATCTGTGCAGAGTTCCATTTCAGCTTGCATCAAGGTAAGCCTCAAAACTCCATTTTCATGATCCATGCATATTTCCTCGCATGATACTTTTGCCAATTGCTTGCCATCATATGTTGAGTGTTTCCCCTCAAGAAATTTGATCATAGCCCTCATAACCATGTCTGCACGACTGCTTTTGCAAAATTAGGGTTCATACGGTCATGATGATATAATTTGCTATACACTGAAAATAAATAAAATCAAGTATTGCCATCTTGTTCCTTGTTGAAAAACACACGAGTTTGGTGTTTGAATCATGTCAAATGGTTGAGAGATGAGTGAGATAGGGTGCTTCATGCACGAGCTCGAGGAAGAAGATGGCCATGGCGCCATTCTTCAGGTTTTCCAACCAAGTTCTCTATATATTTTTCACTTGCCATATGTTTAATGAATTGGCATTGCGCCCCAGTGGTTGATCAGCTGGTTTGTGAGTATTGGCAAGCGAGAGGTCTGGGGTTCGAATCCCCCTCGCCCAGATCTCTTTTTTACCACTTTTTCTTATTTTTTGCTATTTTTCATATTTATTTTAAATGATTTGAAAAATTAATAACTCACTCAATTTTAATTATTTTTTATTGGTTCCTTTTGCAAAAAATCAGAAAAATGTTAAAATATTTTATTCCAACAAAAAATTAGACTTATATTATTTATTTAATATAATTAGTATTTTTGTGAATAAATACCTTTTATTTGTTTTTAAACCTTTTTAAAAATAAATATTCATGCTGGAAACTCAAAACCAAATAGGTTTTAATTCATCTTGTGATTAAAACCTTATTTTTCAAACCTAAAACCAAAATCACAAGTTGTTTATTCAAACTTATTTGGAATTTGTATCATTTTAATTAATTTTCTTTGAATAATTACTTTAAAAATGATGAAATTAGGGTTTTATTGATTTTCACCCTAACAAACTTTTCAAACACTCATGGGCCTCTAATAGAGTGTAAGACCCAATCCTTTGTATATACAAACCTATTGTGGGCCTCAATTATTGTATAAGTCCCGTTGTATTTCAAAAAGTTCGGCGCGATCATCTCCCGTTTAAAACAAACCCTGGGCCACTCTTCGAGCTATAAGACCCATTAAAAATCATTTTGGGCCTCTAATAGAGTGCAAGACCCAATCCCCTTTTAACCAAAACAATTTTGGGCCTCAGATATTGTATAAGTCCCTCTGTGTTAAAAGAAGACCTCGGCGCAATCGCCAGTTGAAAAATCAAACCCTTGGGCCTACCCTCGTGTTATAAGCCCCATTCCTTTTCTTTAAACACCTTTGGGCCTCTTGAGAGAGTGTAAGACCCATCTCCTTTGTACAGAAAACCTTTCCTGGGCCTCAGTCACTTGTATAAGTCCTTGTACAAAACGACAGTGCGATCACTGATAAAACCCTGGGCCTCTCCTTGAGCTGTAAGCCCCAATTTTTCTTTCCAAAAGCACTTTATCCTTTGATTTTGCATATAATATTGTTATCAAAGTTTTCCTTGTTGGACAACTAACAATACATCATGGAAGCTCTACAACCGAGTAAGTGTTTACCCGCTTCCATTTACTGCTTTCATATGTATATAACTGTACTGTGGGGCTGTTTCACTGTAAGTCTTCTTTCATAAACTCACATCGACTGTGTAATACTAGTATAGATATTTAGAATTTCCCTGGCAACTATGTCTAGAACTAGACAGAACCTCGTCTCCCGACGTTCTCCGGGATATTTCAACATAACCCAAACAGTAAAGAACTTTCTAGATAACTAGATCTAAGAAATCCCCCCTTTGAACAGTTCATATACAGAAGGCTAATGTTCCAAGTGAAACCCCTTCTGGAACTATTCATCAGTCTCCTCTTAGGCTTAGTGCAAGGACCCATAGGCTTCTTAAAATCATCTCCGCCTCCTCTTGGGCATTGTACAAGGACCCGTCAGCTTCTTAGAAGTTTTCACAGCCTCCTCTTAGGCTTCGTATAATGATTCTTCCTCCGGGAAGATAGCCTCCTCATGGGCTTCATAAATTGTCCCTTCGGCTTCTTAAAAGTTTTCTCGCCTCCTCTCGGGCTTCGTACAAATTGTCCCGACGACCTCTTAAAGGTATAGGAACAGAAATTAGTCATCTTAATAGAACAGTTTTTCAAAGAGTTTAGATCTTTTTACCGCAAATGTACTGTCTCTTAAGTTCTCTTAAACAAAGTACAAAAGATAAAACTCTAGACTTGGACAGTCTAAGACCCTTGAGTCTCAAAGACATTCTCAAGCCCTTTTCAAGAATGGAAAGAACACCCGTAGACTTGAACAGTCTCAAAAACCCTTTGGATTCCCCATTTCCTTAGAGAACAGGAAATAATCCCAATCCTCAGATCAAATCCATGAGTACCACATTACTCATATAAGAACTGATTTTCTCTTTTAACCAACATACTGGACCTATCACTCAACTGAAACAGTTACTTTAGCCTCCTTTTGGGCTTTGTACAATGATTCTCCCCAGCGGAGCTAACCCTTTCAGCCTCCATCTCGGGCTTCGTACGAGATACAAAAACACTCTCTTGTTGTGTATAAAAGATTCTCTTGTTGAATCACCTTTCAGCCTCCATCTCGGGCTTCGTACGAGATACAAAAAGATTCTCTTGTTGAGTATAAAAGATTCTCTTGTTGAATCACCTTTCAGCCTCCATCTCGGGCTTCGTACGAGATACAAAAACACTCTCTTGTTGAGTATAAAAGATTCTCTTGTTGAATCACCTTTCAGCCTCCATCTTGGGCTTCATACGAGATACAAAAACACTATCTTGTTGAGTATAAAAGACTCTCTTGTTGAGTCAAACAACTTTTAGCCTCCGTCTCGGGCTTCATACGAGACACCAAAACACTCTCTTGTTGAGTATAAAAGATTCTCTTGTTGAATCATCCTTTAGCCTCCGTCTCGGGCTTTATACGAGACACCAAATCACTCTCTTGTTGAGTATAAAAGACTCTCTTGTTGGGGCCAACCCATTTAGCTTCCGTCTTGGGCTTCATACAAGACACATAAAAAGATTCTCTTATTGGATCAAACCCCTTTAGCCTCAATCTTGTTTGTCACCCAACTGTTGTGACAAACAGACCCTTTTAGAGATGACAAATTCTCTCTAAAGTCAAAACCCTTTAGCTTCACATATTGGGCTTCAAACAAGATACAAATAGACCCTTCAGCTTCACATCTTGGGCTTCAAACAAGATACAAATAGACCCTTCAGCTTCACATCTTGGGCTTCGAACAATATACAAATCACTTTCAGCTTCACATCTTGGGGTTCGAACAATATACAAATCACTTTTAGCTTCACGTCTTGGGCTTTGAACAAGACACCAAAACAACCTTTTTCCTCCCATAGAATAGGAGGAACTACGATCGCTCTGATTTCCCTATCCCGGGAATACGTAGGCATAAGATTGAAAAAATCTTAGCGAGCACACTAATCAAAAACTCAAAATCCCATATATCAACCAAAGAGCATCAGTCCCAACACCCTACCCAGACACCGTTTTCAACAAAATAACCCCAAAGGGCGAACCCCCTATTTTGATAGTATCTGTAAATCAACAGTTTTGACTGTTTAACCTCAGTTTGCAAGCAGGGTTAATTGGAGACATCTATTTCCCTTCCTTCATCAGCTTTAATAGGATAAAAAATGAATTAAATTGTAGTACCCAAGCGATAGTGCTTCAAAACCACAAAAATCGCACTACAGAAGAATGGAGACCACAGTTGGGGACATTTTTTCTTGTTTCCCCAAAGGATGAAAATCCTGAATTCAAGGTGTCACAGGCATGGTAATGTCACTGGGGACCAATGTTATTACTAGGATCGGCCTTCACTAGGATCTTAGGTCAAAACCTTTAAGTTGGGAAGGTACCACAGAATGGCGACTCCGCCGGGGAGCCATTTTCTGTCAGGAACATAGGATTCATAGCTCTTAAAAGTCTAGGACATTAGGACAAATATATATACTGCTTTTCCTAATTGATATCTGTGTTTATTTTTCTGCTAATAGGAATGCATGTGATGCCGCATGTGGAAAGATTGAGTATACACCTAGGAAAAACCTCTTTTAGTAGTGCGGAAGCTATCGGAAATAGTTGTTACGTGATACTACCCTCTTCTGAGATTCTTTGAATTACATCACCTAGCACGGTTCCCGGCCCGCTGATGTGATCTCGACAAGAATTAATGATTTTGAGAGACAGGTAAAAAAGGGGAGGGGGGGGGTAGAGCCTTGACTTCATGACACCGACCCTTTGACCCCATGTTTTTTCTATGTTTTTGTGTGCTGCATTCATGCATTCATTTTAAAAACATTAAACAAAGAAAATGTTCTCTTCTAGTCTCTCTTTTTCAAATTAAACTAAGACAATGATTGCAAATGTCAGAGAGAAAAAGATTGCGCTCATGGATTTCAGTAGAAGGAAAACTCATAAGTATACCTTCAAGGTTCCAAAACTAGAGAATTTGAGAGGATTAGCAAGGATGATCACTAACCCTGACGCTTTCAGAGCTAAGTATGGAGGTTTGCTACCTCTGTTAAGGGTCCATGTAATTGAAGGAATCCTGGAGCCACTCTTTCAGTTTTACGATCCGGTCTATCACTGTTTCACATTCCCGGATTACCAGCTCGCACCAACGCTGGAGGAGTATTCTCATTTGACTAATTTACATATCACTGATCGAGCTCTCTTTTCTAGACTGGAAGAAATTCCAAAGGATCAAATCATTGCAAGAGCAATCTATTTGGATGAGTCAGAAGTCAAGAATCACATGACCACTAAGGGTGGAATCCCAGGTTTACCAGCCAAGTTTCTGGTAAAGAAGGCTTTGTACTTTGCTAGTATAGGGAACGTGACTGCTTTTGAAAGCATCTTTGTTTTACTCACCTACGGGTTATTTCTGTTTCCCAAAATTGATAACTTCGTCGATATCAACGCCATTAAGGTTTTTCTCATTGGAAACGTTGTACCAACCTTGCTCGCAGATGCTTATCATTCTGTACACTTAGGGAATTTGTACAGCAGAGGGGAGATCACGTGTTGTGTACCCCTGCTATATAAATAGTTTATCTCCCATTTTCCTAAGTCTGCCGCTTTTTGGGATCATAAGAATGCCTTACGTTGGTCGCAGAAGATCATGTCTCTTACCAACTCTGACATAGATTGGTGCAATAGGATTTATGACGGGATCAGGATCATTGACCGTTGTGGAAACTTCCCCAACGTACCCCTCATAGAAACTAAGGGAGGAATCAATTACCATCCAGATTTAGTTCGTCGTCAATTTGGATACCCGATGAGGCATGTCCCGCGTAATGCTCATCTGGAAGGTCTTTTCTTTAAGGAAGGAGAAAATGACAGGGCGCTAAAGATGGAAATAGTTCACGCTTGGAAACATGTTCATAAGAAAGGACGGGAGTCTCTAGGAAAACCGGATTGTTTCTCGGTGGAGCCTTATCTCCACTAGGTACAAACTAGAGCTCTCAAGCTAAAGATGCCTTATCCTCGTCACGGAGTTCTTCCGCCAAGGGAATCTGTCATGTACTTCATGACTGAAACGAAAAAACTTCAGGTTACTCTCAACAAAGTTCAACAGGAGAGGAGGTCTTGGAAGAACAAGTACTGCATTCTCAATGTGGAGTGTACCAAAAAACAACAACTACTGAAAGATAAGGATGCTCTAATTGAGATTTTGGAGCAACATGCTGTAGAAAATCAGGATGACCAAAGGAATTTGCTCACTCCTTTCACTTGGCAAAGGAATGACAACCCAACAACGGCCCAAGAGCCCCGGTCCAAGAAAAGGAAAGTCCCAGAATCAGCACCCGATTTCTCCTCAGAGAGGACTCGGGACCCATTAGCTTAAGTTTCTGTTTCCGCACTTTGTAATTTACTGTATTTCCATTTCCGCAATCCTTCAAATTCAATAAAATGGGGTTTCCCCCACTGTTTGATATTTGCAATCTAATTGTCGAAGTTTATTTTTATTAAACCAAAAAATAATTAATATAATCATTGCATTCATCATTCTCATGTCACGTATTCTTCTTACCTACGAATCTCACGTTTGTGTCTCGGTTCAAGAGTTAAACTGTCTCATTCGTACAATGCTCGGGCCAATCGTCAGAAAAAGATGGATGATCTCGAGGAAGAGAACAGAGAGTTGAAAGAAGAAATCGACGCTCTGAGAGAGGATATGAGAAAGCTTCGTAACGACATGCAAGCAATGACAGAAGCTCAGCTACAAAGAACTGTAATCTCAGAGGTCATCTCGACGCCCATAGTGGAGAAGTATGATCCTAGGTATCAAATGCCAAAAGATCGTCCTTGGGGCATGCCACTTAACTATATCCCGGAAGGATCTGTTCCGCCGATCACTGGAGATCCGGAAACTTCAGCAGGAGCCGCTGGGCCTGAAGGTTACAAACTTTGGGAAAGTGAAGATGACAGGGGCATACCAACAACTCCTGAAGGTTACAAACTTCGGGAAATGTCAAGATTCACTGCTGTAGTCACGGTACCACCCCTTGTGGTGCACACTGTCCCAGAAGGACAGATTCCACAGATACCTTATGGTAGAAAGGAAACTATGTTTGACAGAATGGATGAATTCCAGGAGCAGTTCCTGGAAATGCAGAAGGAACTGCAAGATATTCGCGGTCAGGATTTATTTGGGAAGGACGCCGCAGACCTCTGCTTGGTCCCCAATGTGAAAGTTCCACACAAGTTCCAGGTGCCCGATTTTGAAAAGTACAAGGGTAACTCTTGCCCTCAGAGCCACTTGGTGATGTACGCTCGATGAATGTCAGCTCAGACAGAGAATCAGGATCTACTGATTCACTACTTTCAGGATAGTTTAACCGGTGCCGCATTAAAATGGTACATGGGTTTAAACCGCGCTACGATTAGCACTTTCAGAGATCTTGGCACTGCCTTCGTTCAACAATATAAATACAATTTGGACATGGCACCAGACAGAGATCAACTCAGATCAATGTCGCAAAAGGACAAGGAAACCTTTAAGGAATATGCTCAGAGATGGCGTGAAATTGCCGCTCAAATTTGTCCACCTCTTGAGGAAAAAGAGATGACAAAGATTTTCTTAAAGACCTTGAGCTCATTTTACTACGACAGAATGGTCGCTAGTGCGCCCAGTAATTTCACCGAGATGGTGGGCATGGGAGTTCGTATTGAGGAAGCTGTCCGAGAAGGACGTTTGGTTAAAGACGCTGGATCATCAAGTAGTACGAAACAATACGAAGTGGTCTCCCTAAGAAAAAAGAGCAAGATATTGGGAATATCTCTCTCGGAAAGCAAAGGCGATGGTACCAACCAGTAGCAGTTGTAACTCCTGCTATCAACCCCGCGCCTATGTATCAACCTCAGGTTGTACAGAGCCAACCTAATCAACAGCAATATCAGCAAAGGACACAACAGCCTCTTCCGCAGGCTCGTCCTCCATACAACAACAACCGTACAATGCGACCACCAGGATTTGATCCTATACCCATATCGTACGCAGAACTATTTCCGCTACTACTGGCCAAGGGACATGTCCAAACTAAGTCTCCTTTTACAGTACCGGAACATCTGCCTTTTTGGTTTAAGGTGGATCAGACTTGCCCTTACCATCAAGGAGGACCAGGGCATAACATAGAGAACTGTCTCAGTTTCAAATCCGATGTGCAAAAGCTTGTTAGGAGCGGGGTCTTATCTTTCAAAGAAATGAATCTGAATGTTCTCACGAACCCGCTGCCTCAACACGAGAAAGCTGCAGTCAATCTGATAGAGGAAGAGTCTAACAACACCTATCAAATTCATGACGTACTCTTACTAAGGGCCAACTTGGTCAAGATGCATTGTAGACAGAGTGGATATGGCCATGTGCCACATCATAATTATCACCAGTGTGATATCTGCTCTAAAAACAATTGAGGATGTTCTGTGGTGCAATCAGCTCTACAGGAACAGATGGATCTCAGATGGATCCAAGAGCACCGAGTTCGTAGAGTTAACATGATTTATACGAATTCCAACATCATTCAAAACCACGACATCCGTGCGATGAATGTCAACTTGGTGGCGATGCAATCAAGGCAAAGCCAGTATCATAATCTGCCGCGACATGAGTACAATTCCTGTCTGACTTGCTCGGTAAACAAACAGGGATGCTCTTTTGTACAAGAGGCCCTCCAGCATCAGATGGATCTTGGATGGATCCAAGACTACGATGATAGGAATCATTATCAAATTAACATGGTTCAAATCTTCGATATTCGCTTGATGAATACCAGCCTGGTGGAGTTACATGCTAAACAGGTCCGGCTCGGGTTCCTGGTATCACATGATTATCAGAGCTGTAACGCGGGTTGTGAAAACGATCAAGGTTGTGCCTTTGTCCAGGAAACACGTCAGCACTTGTTGAACCATTGGTGGCTTCCAATCTATATGGATGAAGACACCCAGCAAATTAGTATCACTAACGGGAATCCTACTAGATATCAAAGTCAGGATGTTCGATTGGTGGAAACAGACCTCGTAAGGTTACACTGTATTCAAAGCGGACGTGGCCAGGTGCCACTACATAACTATGAGCGGTGTGGAGTTTGCTCAGTGGATAATCAAGGATGCTACTTCGTGCGAGCAGCCCTTCAAAGTCAGTTGGACCGCAAAGAGATTCAACCATGGTCAAGTTCTGGATCAGTCAACTACCTCGCTGATCAAATCGAGGACGTTGTCATAATCTCCGATCATCAGAGGGCTAGGGATGTTTGTGCCATCATCCCTCTACTTGACGAATCGAGAGTTCCCAACCGGGAACGGTTCGAAATTACGTACGATGGTCAGAAAAATCAGAAGGCTTCCATAGTCATCTATCTACCGAGACCACTACCGTATGAATCAGCTAAGTCGATCCCTTACAAATACGGTGCGATAATAATCGAGAATGGAAAGGAAATTCCATTACCCTCCATCGTGAACATTGCAGACATCAGTCGAGTAACACGGAGCGGTCGAATCTTCAACCGAGGAGTTGGAGAACCTAACAGAGAAAAGGAACCTCAGACAGAAGTTCCCAATCCACCAGTCGGTCAATCCAGTGATCCCGACCTTTTGAAAAACAATGATGAGATGCTAATGCTCATCCAAAGGAGTGAATACAACATTGTTGATCAACTGTTACAGACTCCTTCAAAGATCTCGATATTATCACTGTTACTTAGTTCAGAAGCGCACAGGGAGGCTCTACAGAAAGTCTTGGAGCAAGCCTTTGTGGAACAGGATGTGTCAATACGACAGTTCGATAGCATTGTCTCTAACATCACTGACTGCAATAATTTAGGATTTATTGATGAGGAATTACCCCAAGAAGGTCGCCGTCATAACCTGGCGCTCAACATTTCAGTCAACTGCCAGGACGATGCTCTAGCCAGCGTACTGGTAGACACAGGGTCAACCCTGAACGTTATGCCGAAGTCCACCTTGATGCAATTATCATTCAAAGGACCTCCAATGAGAACCAGCGAGGTCGTCGTCAAAGCATTTGACGGATCCAGAAAAATGGTTATCGACGAAGTCGACCTTCCCACAACTATTGGTCCTCACACTTTCCAAGTCGCTTTCTAGGTCATGGACCTCCGGGAAACTTACAGTTTATTATTAGGAAGACCTTGGATACATCAGGCTAGGGCGGTCACTTCGACCCTCCACCAAAAGCTAAAGTTCGTCCAGAACGACCAACTCGTCACAGTCTGTGGAGAACAGGCCTTGCTCATAAGCAACTTATCGTAATCCACTTATGTAGAACCGGAGGGGGTAATTGGAATTCAGTTCCAAGCGCTTTCGCTACACAATGACAATTAATCCGAAGGGGGAACTTTGATTTCCTCGTACAAAAATGCTATCAAAGCAGTCGAAAGTAACAATGCAAAGGGGTGGGGACATCTTGTCATTCCTACCGATAATAAGAAAAAGGAGGGTCTTGGTTTTTCTGTAACTTGTACTCAGACGACTACGAACAATAAAAATTTTCATCCCATTCAGAACTTCTTCCACAGTGGAGGCTTCCTTCAACCAGTGACTCATGAAGTGCATACCATCAATAAAGATGATTCATCCGATACGGAGGAAGAGTAGAAGTCCTATCTCAACGAGGAAGGTTACTGTCTCGGAAAGAAGAGCCTATGCCATTTTGCTATCCCACACAGAGTCCGAGATTTGTACCCAGGTCAGATGTCGAAATGATATACGGAGATTGTGATCCGGAAGGATGTCGTGCTCCACCAAACTCATTATAGGAGAATACTCTAATGAAAGACAACTTTGACCATGAATACTATGGCCCGATGGATGGCCTGTCAATGTGGCAGCCTTACCCAGGAAACTAGGGGCAAGAGAGTCAGCCGAACAATGAAAATCAGCTGGGCATCATTGAAAAGAATACCTGCGTCCCCACCATGTCATGGGATCAACACCCATGTTATCCTAAAAATACTCAGCACGATGATGAATTCGCAATGTTTGCAGGACTAAAATTCATTAACTATGCTTTTCCCGAGGTCAACGTCATCGAGAGGGATAACTCCTCAAATTCCAAAGAAGTGTGGGACACCTTGGGACAACCAAGTGGGAAATTCGACTACTTGGTCAAATACACTGCTCCCGAAAGCTCTCGTATCAGGCTCGAAGACATCCAACCAACTGGACGGGGAGATTTACCTGAGAGTACAAATACTACGCAAAATACAACTGAGGAATCCTCCTACGACAACTCTGCCTAGGAGACAGATTCCAATGATCCTGCTCCACCAGAAATCAGCGTCATTTCTGAAGACAAATCAAGGAAGGTACCGAACTTTGTGATTCACCGAGGAGTTCGCCGCCAATGGGTTGCTGTCGATGTTCCGAAGATTGTTCATAAGTTAAAGTAATTTTCATCTTTACTTTAACCTTTCACCCTGCCCAGGTGAAACGGATGTTTTGATAGGGCTCGCTTTCTGTAAATTTCCCTCTTCGCTTTGCCCAAAGCGACAGAGTTTTGTTTTATCGGGCTGTAGTTTCAAGATTCGACTTGTTCATTAATAAAATAACGTCGTTCTGTAATTTCTGCATTTATTGCTGTTTTCTCTTTTCAATTTTTCAGAAAATTTTAATCCTAAAAAACAACTCAATAATAAAAACAAGTAGTAATAAAAGAAAAACACTGCACACACTCTTGCATTCTCTCGATCTCTTCTAAAACAAATCATCACGTCATGCAGATTGCTTGTTTTAAACCCCGTTGAAACATACGATCCAATGCCTTCTCCCTACTTTGAGTTCCCGGTGTTTGGGGCTGAAGAAGAAGATGACAACGAAATTCCAGAAGAGATCTCCCGATTACTCAGACAAGAGGAAAGGTCCATTAAACCTCACAAAGAGCCGTTGGAAATGGTAAACTTGGGTTCAGAAAAAGAGAGAAAAGGAAGCAGGATTGGGGCACTGCTCAGTCCAACTGCCAAAGAAAGTATGACGAAACTTCTCAGAGAGTTTCCCGATGTATTCGCTTGGTCCTATCAGGATATGCCTGGGTTGGATACCAACATCGTGGAACATCATCTACCATTAAGATCAGAATGTCCGCCAGTAAAACAGAGGTTGAGACGGACTCACCCGGACATGGCCATCAAAATCAAAAAGGAAGTACTGAAACAGATTAACGCGGGTTTCCTCGCCACATCAGAATATCCTCAATGGCTAGCCAACATCGTACCAGTTCCGAAAAAGGACGGAAAGGTCAGAATGTTTGTCAATTACAGAGATCTAAACAAGGCAAGTCCAAAGGACGACTTTCCCTTGCCACACATAGATATGCTGGTAGACAGTACAACAAAGTTCAAAGTTTTCTCCTTCATGGATGGATTCTCGGGCTATAACCAGATAAAAATGGCGCCGAAAGACATGGAGAAAACTTCATTCATTACCCCATGGGGTACCTTTTGTTACAAGGTAATGTCGTTCGGTTTGAAGAAGGCCGGGGCAACCTATCAAAGGGCCATGACTACTCTATTTCATGGCATGATACACAAGAAAATCGAGGTATATGTTGACGACATGATTTCCAAATCTAAGACAGAAGAGGAGCATGTGACCCACCTGTCAAAATTATTCGAGCGGTTGAGAAAGTACAAACTCTGCTTGAATCCCAACAAGTGCACCTTCGGTGTCCGTTCAGGGAAACTCTTAGGGTTCATCGTCATCCAGAAAGGAATGGAGGTTGATCCTGACAAGGTCAAGGCCATTCAAGAAATTCCTTCTCCGAAAACCGAAAAACAAGTCAGAGGATTCCTGGGACGTTTGAACTACATCTCCAGAGTTATATTCCTCATGACCGCGACATGTACGTCGATTTTCAACTTACTGAAAAAGAATCAGGACTGCGTTTGGATAGAGGACTGCCAAACCGCCTTCGACGGTATTAAGGAGTACCTGTTGAATCCGCCAATTCTATCACCTCCAATGGAAGGAAGACCACTAATCATCTACTTAACAGTCTTGGAAGACTGTATGGGCTGTGTGCTTGGCCAACAAGATGAAACGAAACGGAAAGAGTTTGCCATTTACTACCTGAGCAAGAAATTCACCAACTGCAAGACTCGGTACACTATGCTTGAGAAAACTTGCTGCGCTCAAGCTTGGGCAGCCAAACGTCTTTGGCAGTATATGATTCATCACACTACTTAGTTAATCTCCAAAATGGATCCAATCAAGTATGTCTTCGAAAAACCTGCTCTCACGCGAAGGATAGCCCGTTGGCAGATGTTGCTATCAGAATATGACATAGAATACCACGCTCAAAAAGCCGTTAAGGGAAGTATTTTAGCCGATCATTTGGCTCATTAACCGATTGACGATCAAGAATCAGTCGGGTTTGACTTCTCAGACGAAGATGTCATGTATTTGAAAATGAAAGAATGCGATGAACCGCTATCCAGTGAAGGGCCAGAACCAGGTTCCCAATGGGGAATAATCTTTGATGGAGCAGTTAATCATTATGGAAATGGAATTGGGGCAATCATTGTTACCCCTCAGGGTATCCACATTCCTTTCACAGCCTGACTTATATTCAAGTGCACAAACAACGAGGCCGAATACGAAGCTTGTATTATAGGTCTCGAAGAAGCGATTGATTTAAGGATCAAGAACTTGGATGTGTATGGCGACTCAACCCTGGTTATCAATCAGATCAAAGGAGATTGGAACACTTACCAATTAGGATTGATCCCTTACAACGACTATGCGAGAAGGTTGTTACCCTTCTTCAACATAATCGAGTTTCATCATATCCCTCGTGAAGAGAATCACATGTCTGATGCATTAGCCACTCTCTCTTCCATGATTAGTGTAGGTCAATCGAATGACATACCTAAGATCGACATAATGCGCCTTGAACGACCCGCTTACATCTTCACGATTGAAGCAGTTATAGACGACCAACCTTGGTATCACGATATCAAATTCTTCCTTCAGAAATAGGAGTACTCACCTGGGGCATCCAGAAAGGACCGAAAAACCCTCTAAAGGCTAGCAGGCAGTTTCTTCTTGAGCGGTGACACCCTCTATAAGAGAAATTTTGACATGGTCTTGCTCCGATATGTAGACAGACCAGAAGCAGACATGCTTATGAAAGAAATTCACGAAGGATCCTTTGGCACTCATGCCAACGGACATATAATGACGAGAAAAATTCTGAGAGCAGGGTACTACTGGTTGACCATGGAGTCCGACTACTACAAGTACATGAGGAAGTGTCACAAGTGTCAGATATACTCAGACAAAATCCATGTACCGCCAACACATCTCAAAGTTCTTTCTTCTCCATGGCCTTTTTCCATATGGATAATCGACATGATCGGCGTGATTGAGCCCAAGGCTTCGAACGGACATCAGTTCATCCTGGTAGCCATTGATTATTTCACCAAGTGGGTCAAAGCAGCGTCATACGCCAATGTAACCCGACAAGTGGTGGTCCAATTTATTAAAAACAATCTCATATGCCGTTATAGTGTTCCGAGCTAGATCATTACTGATAATGGATCTAACTTGAACAACAAGATGATGAAGGAATTGTGCGCTGAGTTCAAGATCGAACACCATAACTCATCTCCCTACCGACCCAAGATGAACGGAGCGGTAGAAGCGGCTAACAAGAACTTCAAGAAGATCGTTCAAAAGATGGTTATAACCTACAAAGACTGGCACGAGATGCTACCCTTTGCTCTTCACGGTTATCGCACATCTGTCCGCACTTCAACAGGGGCAACCCCTTTCTCTCTAGTATATGACATGGAAGCAGTGCTCCCCATCGAAGTAGAGATCCCATCAATACGGGTATTGATGGAAGCTAAGCTTACAAAAGCTGAATGGTGTCAAAGTCGACACGATGAACTAAATCTGATCGAAGAAAAATGAATAATGGCACTATGCCATGGTCAGTTGTATCAACAGAGAATGAAGAATGCCTTCGATAAAAAGGTCCGACCTCGCGTCTTCAAGAAAGGAGACCTTGTGCTCAAAAAGATACAATCATTTCTCACTGATTCTTGGGGCAAATTGACCCTGAATTATGACGGCCCCTACGTGGTCAAGAAAGCCTTCTCAGGCGGCGCCTTGAGACTCGCAACCATGGACGGAGGGGAATTTTCCTACCCCACAAATGTTGATGTAGTCAAGAAATACTTCGCCTAAACTAAAAAAAATGTCTCGGTGGATTGAAAACCCGAAAGGGCGGTCCAGGCAAAAATCAGAGACATGATAAAAAATAATCCCGGTGGATTGGAAACCTCAAAGTACAATCCAGGAAAAAATTAGGGATAATGGCAAGTAACTATGTCCAACATAGGCAAGTCCCTCAGCAGTAGTTACGTCGTCCATCAGAAAAACTCCAGTCAAGGTCATCTTCGACAGAAGCTCAGGATGCCCCGAATTTAAAGTTGGTAGAAAGATAGTGGTCGTTATGTTTCAACGTAGCCCTTTTCCCTGTAAATTACCATTTTCTAACTTTGTGAATACTTTATGGAATCACGCGTTTGGCTGATTTCCATCCTATCAATAAAATTTGAGCCCTTGTGCTTTTGTTTGCAATTCTTATTTGTTTTAGCTTTACAGAACGACATTTTAACATGATCGACGATTCTTGAAATAAAACAAAAATGAATTTACTTGATAAAATTTTTCTGCTTTTAAAATAAAGATGAAAATTTCTTTTGACAGTTGAACATCGAAGGAACATCGATCGCTTCTTCAGAAGTAATCGAGCTTCAAAGTGCCGGATCAAAGTATTCCTTCTAAACTAGTACGCCTGAACGAAGGATCAACTGTGTCAGAGACCTTGTTTCGTCTGACACACCCCAACCGAGTTCTCATCTCCTAAGCCCGATCAACGTAGATCCCTGTAGGGACTATCTTTTCTAAGCAAGGCAGAATTGCTATCTTGAACCAAGGATACCTTTTCATCTCCCACTGTGGCCGAGTATCCAATCATGTTCATCCATTAGTCTGTATGTCATGTCAGTTTTGTCAGCATACATACATACATCATGCATTATTGATTTACATTCATATTCATATTGCATCACTATCACTCTAGTCGGTCTTACCCCCTAGTCATAAAAGTCTTCTCAATCGAGTTGTCAGTTTTTTCTTCGTCAGGAAGTGAATCATCTAAGAAATCTCTCTCCAGTTTATCTCTGGACTAGAAACGGTCCTCGACCACTTTTATAACTTGAACCTCTGGAAAACTAGAGAACCCTCAGCCAGCATCACTCTTCGCCATTGAAGATGATGTCTTCGCTTTCCCGGATTAAGGAAAATCCCTAGAGAAAGCCTCTCAACTAAAGACTTTCAGCAACACATTGGTCCTTCTCTCCAGAAAGTCAATGTCAACAAGGTCATCGGCACCTCAAAATTGGATCACATCATATGGCATTTCTCCGAGAAGATCTCAAGAAAAGTATGATGTAATATCCCCAAACGAAAGCAGTCTCTCAAGAGACTCGTTTTCCCCAGATAGAGTCAACAAATGGCATCTCCAACAGAGAAGTTTGTACCTCTCTACAATCAAAACTTTTTCCATCAAATGGCATCTCCCCTGGAAAATTCGGCGAGAAGTTTGAGGAAAATTGCTACACATAGCGTCCCTTATCAAGAAACTTTATTGACAAAAGAAACTGAGACCAGATCCTTGGTAAGAAACCAGGATCGAGGGGAAGTTTATTTCAGAAACTGAGACTAGATCCTTGGTAGGAAACCAGGATCGAGGGGAAGTTTATTCCAAAAACTAAGACCAGATCCTTTGTAGGAAACCAGGATCGAGGGGAAGTTTATTCCAGAAACTAAGACCAGTTCCTCGGTAGAAAACCAGGATCGAGGGGAAGTTTACCTTTTCTAAGTATCATTGCTTAGCAAAAGAAGAAGGATGCGTGAACTACCATTCTTAGTCACCATCAAAACTTCGGGTATTCTGATATTTAGTTCTCTTGCACCCCGAATGCCCGAATACCTTCGTCATTCACACCTTCGGGTCCAAGAAGATTAAATAGGGGCATCTGTCATACCCCAAATTTTGACCACTAAGATTCCCATCATTGTGTAAATCATCATTACAATATGGATGAATCATTATACACTCATTAGTCTCCCCAAAGATAGGTGAGCATCCACTACAATCAAACTTAGGGTTTCAAGCCCTCTCAGAGCTCTTAGACAAAGGATCAATCAAGGAATGACATGATCTTCAACTTGTCTAACCTCTCAAACATCCACAATGGATCAAAAGGACTCCCACATCAAGAATCAAGCACAATGTTGCAGTATTCCAGGTGGATCAAGCCTCACGATCACCAGTGTCACCAAATTAGGGTTTGGTCGACCAGGGCCTCCAGATGGAAATTTTCCTCTGGACATGAGCCAATGCTTCAAAGCATATCCTAAAATACTCCATGGAACATCATGAACCCAATCATCAAGTCAATTTAGCCTCTGGGGAAGCATTCATCAAATATCAGGAATTTAGAGTTTCTTGACCTAATTCACCCCTAAGTTGACTTTTTGGACAAATCATGAGCCAAGACCTCAAGACATGATTTGAGGGTCTCCAATATACCACATCGATCCATTTGCAACAATCGATTGATCCAAGAAGCTTGAGCAACAAGTTTCAATTTCATCTGCACCACAATTAGGATTTCGCGACAAAAGTCAACTGTACCTTTGACTTTTGACCAGGACATGCTCCCAAACCCTAGGACATAATTCAATACACCCTATAACACTTATGAAATCAATCCATCAAGTTTGATTCAGGTCAAGGACTTGATTTCATAGAGAATGACACGGTTTGGAATTCACCTAACAAAAAGTCAACTGTACACAAAAGTCAAACTTTGACTTTTTGAGATTTTTCATAATTATGGTTTTTTAACCCTAAAATGATGTTAATGTATGATTGGAATCATCATTCATCAAGAAAAATCAAGAAAAGCGGGATAACTTGTAAAAGGGGTAACCATAAAAAAACTTAGAAAATTTTCTAAGTTATGGAACAAAGTGGCTAGGGTACCAACTTTGGAGGATCATAACTCCTAAACCACAAGGCCATTTTTCCCCATCCAAAGCTAGATTTGTAGCTCTCATTACCCTCTACGAAAGCTTCAACTACACCTCACTCCAATTCATTGTGGATTCTGAGTTATGATTGGGCCAAAATGACTAAAACATGAAAATGCATCATTTTCCAACACTTAGAAAAATTCAGGCCAAGGCAGATTTTGGTGAAAACACCAAAACTTGTGAGATCTTTTCACATAGTTGCAAGCTGAATCAAGTCCAAAGGTAAACATCAATGTTGTTGCATATGTTTCTAAGAATCCAAAGAGCCTCTCAGCATGAATTAATTCAACTTTAGCCAAGAGGAATCCATGCCCAAAGTCATGTTGCTGCAAGCTGTTTTGGAAAAATTAGTTTGCATGTTTGCTTGCCACACACGATTTTTGAATCAAAACCAAGGATCATTATGCCACATGTACTAAAACCAATCACAATGCATCTGATCCAACCTACAAATCTGAGTCACAAAGCCAAGGAATCTTCCAACTTGAAGTTCATGCATTTTGTCACATTTTACCTTGAATTCAAAGGGCATTAATGTGGAATAGTGCATTGTCAAGATTCTTACTCTCCTCAGTCAAGTTCTCTGATTAAACAACAATTAAAATGACTGAGGAATGTGATTTCAGTCAAGGCATAGCTTATCTATTTGGAGCAGCTGTTACACCTAATGCAAGAGGCATTTATACCCAACCAATCCCTTTGAAGGTGATCTGATCCAACAAATATTCACTATTCCTCCAAGACAAGAGTTGATCACCTATAAATAGAGGTTCCAATGGATCATTCAAGGCACACCAAAGCACTTTATAGCACTGCTTTTTCTCATTCTCTCTTAAGTGCAAATTTTCTTTATTTTTGAGCAACCACCACCGGGTTTTGAGTTGCAGCCCTAAGCAATCCATTCCAACTGCTCAGACACATCACATATGATGTATTTGAGGTGTCCAAACACTTAAACACCAACTGTAACACCTCTAGCTCAATATCACTCTTCAACCAAGCCATTATGCCTCAATTATTCAGTTGGAGTTCTCCATCTTGATCCAGAAGTTTTTAGAGTGTTCCAAAGCTTGCAACACACTCCATAACATCCATTGAAGCTGTAGGGATCATCAAATCGCATCTGGAACACCATCTGTGCAGAGTTCCATTTTAGCTTGAATCAAGGTAAGCCTCAAAACTCCATTTTCATGATCCATGCATATTTCCTCGCATGATACTTTTGCCAATTGCTTGCCATCATATGTTGAGTGTTTCCCCTCAAGAAATTTGATCATAGCCCTCATAACCATGTCTGCACGACTGCTTTTGCAAAATTAGGGTTCATACGGTCATGATGATATAATTTGCTATACACTGAAAATAAATAAAATCAAGTATTCCCATTTTGTTCCTTGTTGAAA
Organism: Lathyrus tuberosus; assembly: GCA_022829125.1. NCBI lineage: Eukaryota > Viridiplantae > Streptophyta > Magnoliopsida > Fabales > Fabaceae > Lathyrus > Lathyrus tuberosus. Next base: position 5,290,475 of record JALAZF010000305.1, read on the forward strand.
AACACACGAGTTTGGTGTTTGAATCATGTTAAATGGTTGAGAGATGAGTGAGATAGGGTGCTTCATGCACGAGCTCGAGGAAGAAGATGGCCATGGCACCATTCTTCAGGTTTTCTAACCAAGTTCTCTATATATTTTTCACTTGCCATATGTTTAATGAATTGGCATTGCGCCCCAGTGGTTGATCAGCTGGTTTGTGAGTATTGGCAAGCGAGAGGTCTGGGGTTCGAATCCCCCTCGCCCCAGATCTCTTTTTTACCACTTTTTCTTATTTTTTGCTATTTTTCATATTTATTTTAAATGATTTGAAAAATTCATTACTCACTCAATTTTAATTATTTTTGATTGGTTCTTTTTGCAAAAAATACAAAAATGTTGAAATATTTTATTCCACAAAAAAATTAGACTTATATTATTTATTTAATATAATTAGTATTTTTGTGAATAAATACCTTTTATTTGTTTTTAAACCTTTTTAAAAATAAATATTCATGTTGGAAAATCAAAACCAAATAGGTTTTAATTCATCTTGTGATTAAAACCTCATTATTCAAACCTAAAACCAAAATCACAAGTTGTTTATTCAAACTTATTTGGAATTTGTATCATTTTAATTAATTTTCTTTGAATAATTACTTTAAAAATGATGAAATTAGGGTTTTATTGATTTTCACCCTAAAAAAACTTTTCAAACACTCATGGGCCTCTAATAGAGTGTAAGACCCAATCCTTTGTAAATACAAACCTATTGTGGGCCTCACTTATTGTATAAGTCCCGTTGTATTTCAAAAAGTTCGGCGCTATCATCGCCCGTTTAAAACAAACCCTGGGCCTCTCCTCGAGCTATAAGACCCATTCAAAATCATTTTGGGCCTCTGATAGAGTGTAAGACCCAATCCCCTTTTAACCAAAACAATTTTGGGCCTCAGATATTGTATAAGTCCCTCTGTGTTAAAAGAAAACCTCGGCGCAATCGCCAGTTGAAAAATCAAACCCTTGGGCCTACCCTCGTGTTATAAGCCCCATTCCTTTTCTTTAAACACCTTTGGGCCTCTTGAGAGAGTGTAAGACCCATCCCCTTTGTACAGAAAACCTTTCTTGGGCCTCAGTCACTTGTATAAGTCCTTGTACAAAACGACAGTACGATCACTGATAAAACCCTGGGCCTCTCCTTGAGCTGTAAGCCCCAATTTTCCTTTCCAAAAGCACTTTCTCCTTTGATTTTGCATATAATATTGTTATCAAAGTTTTCTTTGTTGGATAACTAACAATACAGTATAGAAGCTCTACAACCGAGTAAGTGTTTACCCACTTCCATTTACTTCTTTCATATGTATATAACTGTACTGTGGGGCTGTTTCACTGTAAGTCTTCTTTCATAAACTCATATCGACTGTGTAATACTAGTATAAATATTTAGAGTTTCCCCGGCAACTACGTCTAGAACTAGACAGAACCTCGTCTCCCGACGTTCTCCCGAATATTTCAACATAACCCAAACAGTAAAGAACTTTCTAGATAACTAGATCTAAGAAATTCCCCCTTTGAACATTTCATATACAGAAGGCCAATGTTCCAAGTGAAACCCCTTCTGGAACTGTTCATCAGCCTCCTCTTGGGCTTAGTGCAAGGACCCACAGGCTTCTTAAAAGCATCCCCACCTCCTCTTGGGCGTTGTACAAGGACCCGTCGGCTTCTTAGAAGTTTTCACAGCCTCCTCTTAGGCTTTGTATAATGATTCTTCCTCCGGGAAGATAGCCTCCTCTTGGGCTTCGTACAAATTGTCCCTTCGGCTTCTTAAAAGTTTTCTCGCCTCCTCTTGGGCTTCGTATAAATTGTCCCGACGACCTCTTAAAGGTATAGGAACAGAAATTAGTCATCTTAATAGAACAATTTTTCAAAGAGTCTAGATCTTTTTACCGCAAATTTACTGTCTCTTAAGTTCTCTTAAGCATAGTACAAAAGATAAAACAATATATTTGGACAGTCTAAGACCCTTGAGTCTCAAAGACATTCTCAAGCCCCTTTCAAGAATGGCATGAACACCCGTAGACTTGGAGAGTCTCAAAAACCCTTTGGATTCCCCGTTTCCTTAGAGAACAGGAAATAATCCCAATCCTCAGATCAAATCCATGAGTACCACATTACTCATATAAGAACTTATTTTCTCTTTTAACCAACATACTGGACCTGTCACTCAACTGAAACAGTTACTTTAGCCTCCTTTTGGGCTTTGTACAATGATTCTCCCCAGCGGAGCTAACCCTTTCAGCCTCCATCTCGGGCTTCGTACGAGATACAAAAACACTCTCTTGTTGAGTATAAAAGATTCTCTTGTTGAATCACCTTTCAGCCTCCATCTCGGGCTTCGTACGAGATACAAAAACACTCTCTTGTTGAGTATAAAAGATTCTCTTGTTGAATCACCTTTCAGCCTCCATCTCAGGCTTCGTACGAGATACAAAAACACTATCTTGTTGAGTATAAAAGATTCTCTTGTTGAATCACCTTTCAGCCTCCATCTCGGGCTTCGTACGAGATACAAAAACACTCTCTTGTTGAGTATAAAAGACTCTCTTGTTGAGTCAAACAACTTTTAGCCTCCGTCTCGGGCTTCATACGAGACACCAAAACACTATCTTGTTGAGTATAAAATATTCTCTTGTTGAATCACCCTTTAGCCTCTGTTTTGGGCTTCATACGAGACACCAAATCACTCTCTTGTTGAGTATAAAAGACTCTCTTGTTGGGTCCAACCCATTTAGCTTCCGTCTTGGGCTTCATACAAGACACACAAAAAGATTCTCTTATTGGATCAAACCCCTTTAGCCTCAATCTTGGGCTTTGTACAAGACAGAAAGAACATTTTCCCTGGAAAAGTCAGCCTTTTAGCCTCCTCTTAGGCTTTGTATAAGGAAACCCCGGTTGAGACAATCAACCTTTTAGCATCAAAATTTGTGCCTTGCTCACAGTATACAAACATCAACAACTCCTTTTCCCCCGTCTAATTGCTGTAAGCGGCAAGCCTCTGGATTATTTACATCCACGCCACTGTCCCTCTTTTAGCATGAGAAATTCCTAAGGAAAGATGGCATTACTCTAAACCGAGTTAAAGTCTTCTCCTTCAGGTTAAAAATCCCCTATAAAGGAAATTATGGCATTGTTGGATTCACATATCCCAGTTAAAGTAATTCTCCTTTATAATTAGTCACCCAATTGTTGTGACAAACAGACCCTTTTAGAGATGACAAATTCTCTCTAAAGTCAAAACCTTTTAGCTTCACATCTTTGGCTTTAAACAAGATACAAACAGACCCTTCAGCTTCACATCTTGGGCTCCAAACAAGATACCAATAGAGCCTTCAACTTCACATCTTGGGCTTCGAACAAGATACCAATCACTTTCAGCTTCACATCTTGGGCTTCGAACAAGATACAAATCTCTTTTAGCTTCACATCTTGGGCTTTGAACAAGACACCAAAACAACCTTTTTCCTCCCATAGAATAGGAGGAACTATGATCGCTCTGATTTCCCTATCCCGGGAATACGTAGGCATAAGATTGAAAAAATCTTAGCGAGCACACTAATCAAAAACCCAAAATCCCATATATCAACCAAAGAGCATCAGTTCCAACACCCTACCCAGACACCGTTTTCAACAAAATAACCCCAAAGGGCGAACCCCCTATTTTGATAGCATCTGTAAATCAACAGTTTTGACTGTTTAACCTCAGTTTGCAAGCAGGGTTAATTGGAGACATATATTTCCCTTCCTTCATTAGCTTTAATAGGATAAAAAATGAATCGAACTATAGTACCCAAGCGATAGTGCTTCGAAACCACAAAAATCGCGCTACATAGTGGAGGGAAGACCGCTGATCATCTATTTAAAAGTTTTGGAAGACTCCATGGGTTGTGTGCTTGGTCAACAAGATGAAACGAAAAGAAGAGAGTCCGCCATCTACTACTTAAGTAACAAATTCACAGACTGTGAAACTCGATACACTATGCTTGAGAAAACCTGCTGTGCTCTGGCTTAGGCAACCAAACGTGTTCGCCAGTACATGATTTGTCACACTACTTTGTTAATCTCCGAAATGGATCCAATCAAATATGTCTTTGAAAAACCTGCTCTCACGGGAAGGATCGCCCGTTGGCAGATGTTGTTATCAGAATACAACATCGAGTACCATGCTCAGAAAGTCGTCAAAGGAAGTATTTTAGCCGATCATTTGGCTCATCAACCGATTGATGATTAAGAATCAGTCGGGTTTGACTTCCCAGACGAAGATGTTATGTACTTGAAAATAAAAGATTGTGATGAATCGCTACCCAGTGAAGGGCCATAACTATGTTCCCGATGGGGACTAATCTTTGACGGAGCTGTCAACAATTACGGAAAGAGAATTGGAGCAATCATCATAACACCTCAGGTTACCCACATTCCTTTTACTGCCAGATTGACATTCAAGTGTACAAACAACGAGACCGAATACGAAGCTTGTATTATGGGTCTCGAAGAAGCAATTGACTTAAGGATAAAGAACTTGGATGTGTATGGAGACTCAGCCCTGGTTATCAATCAGATCAAAGGAGATTGGAACACATACCAATCAAGACTGATTCCTTACAAAGACTAAGCGAGAAGGTTGTTACCATTCTTCAACAGAATCGAGTTTCATCACATCCCTCGTGAAGAGAATCACATGGCTGATGCCTTAGCCACTCTCTACTCCATGATTAGTATAGGTCAATAGAACGACATACCTAAGATTGATGTACAACACCTAGAACGGCCCGCTTACATCTTCACGATTGAAGCAGTCATAGATGACAAACCCTGGTATCAAGATATCAAATGCTTCCTTCAGAAACAAGAGTACCCACCTAGGGCATCCCGAAAAGACAGGAAGACCATCAGAAGATTGGCAAGCAACTTCTTCCTGAGCGGTGATACACTCTATAAGAGAAACTTAGACATGGTCTTGCTTCGATGCGTAGATAGACTAGAAACAAACGTGCTGATGAAATAAATTCACGAAGGATCCTTTGGCATCATGCCAACGACATACAATGGCCAGAAAAATTTTGAGAGTAGGGTACTATTGGTTGACAATGGAATCCGATTGCTACAAGTACAAGTGTCACAAGTGTCAGGTATACGCAGACAAAATCCATGTACCGCCAATACATCTCAAAGTTCTTTCTTCCCCATGGCCTTTTTCTATATGGGAAATCGACATGATTGGCATGATTGAACCCAAAGCTTCAAACGAACATCGGTTCATCCTGGTAGCATTGACTACTTCACCAAATGGGTCGAAGCGACATCATACGCCAATGTAACCCGACAACTGGTGGTCCAATTTATTAAGAACAATATCATCTGCCGTTATGGTGTTCCCAGCCAGACCATTACTGATAACGAATCAAACTTGAACAAAAAGATGATGAAGGAGTTATGTGCTGAGGTCAAAATTGAACACCATAACTCATCTCCCTTCCGACCCAAGATGAATGGAGCGGAAGAAGCGGCTAACAAGAACATCAAGAAGATTGTTCAAAATATGGTTGTAACCTACAAAGACTGGCACAAGATGATACCCTTTGCTCTACACGGTTATCACACATATGTCCGCACTTCAACAGGGGCAACCCCTTTCTCTCTAGTATATGGCATGGAAGCAGTGCTTCCCATAGAAGTGGAGATCCCATCGATCAGGATATTGATGGAAGATATGCTAACAGAGGCTGAATGGTGTCAAAGTCGACACGACGAATTAAACCTAATCGAAGAAAAGAGAATAACGACACTATGCCATGGTCAGTTATATCAGCAAAGAATGAAGAAAGCATTTGACAAAAAGGTCCGACCCCGTGTCTTCAGGAAAGGAGACCTCGTGCTCAAGAAGATACAATCATTTCTCACTGATTCCCGGGGCAAATGGACTCCGAACTATGACGGCCCTACTGATTCCTCGCAACCATGGACTGAGAGGAATTTGCCTACCCCGGGAATGTGGATGTAGTTAAGAAATACTTTGCCTAAATTAAAAAAAAAGGTCTCGGTGGATTGAAAACCCGAAAGGGCGATCCAGGAAAAAATTAGAGACATAAGCAAAAATAATCCCGATGGATTGGAAATCTCAAAGTGCAATCCAGGCAAAAGTTAGGGATTAATGGCAAGTAACTTCGTCCGACGAGGTTAAATCCCCAGCAGTAATGCCATCTTTCAGGAAAACTCTAGTCAAGGTCATCTTCGACAAAAGCTCAGGATGTCTAGAATTCAAAGTTGGTAGAAGGATAACGGTTGTTATGTTTCAATGAAGCCCTTTTCCCTTAAATTACCATTTTCTAACTTTGTAAATACTCTATGGGATCACGCGCTTGGCTGATTTGCATCCTATCAATAAAATTTGAGCCCTAGTTCTTTTGTTTGCCATTCTTATTTGTTTTAGCTTTACAGAATGACATTTTTTAAAATGATCAACGATTCTCGAAATAAAACAAAAATGAATTTACTTGTCAAAATTTTTCTGCTTTTAAAATAAAAATGGCAAATCCTTTTGACTGTGAACTTCAAAAAGAACATCGATAGCTTCTCCAGAGGTGATTGAACCTCAAAGTGCAGAATCAAAGTACTCTTCTAAACCAGTACGCCTGAATGAAGGATCAATTGTGTCAGAGACCATGTTTCATCTGACATCCCCGGCAGAGTTCGTACTTCTTAAGACCGATTGAACAATACTGTCACCCCCCACTGGGATCGTCTCTCCTAAGCAGGGCAGGATTGGTATTTTGAACCAGTAATACTTTTCATTCCCCGCGTGGCCAAGTATCCAGTCATGTTTATTCACCAGTCTGTATGTCGCATCTGTTTTGTCAGCATAAACATACATACATCATGCATAATTGATTCACATTCATAATCATATTGCATTACTATCACTTTGGTCAGTCTTACCCCCAAGTGGTAAAGTCCTCTTAATCAATCGAGTTGTCAGTTCTTTCCTCGTCTGGAAATGTTTTGTCTGAACATTCTCTCCCCAGTTTGTTTCTGGATTGGAGACGGTCCTCGACCACTTTGATAACTTGAACCTCTGAGAAACAAGAATACAGTCGACAAAAGTCACTCTTTACTATTGAAGATGATGTTCTCGCTTTCCCGGATTAAGGAAAATCCCTAGAGAAAGCCTCACAACTAAAGACTCTCAGCAACACATTGGTTTTTCTCTTTAGAAAGTCAATGTTAATGAAGTCATCAGCACCTCAAAATTGGATTACATCACATGGCATTTCTCCGAGAAGATCTCGAAGAAAAGTATGATGTAATATCCCCAAGCAGGAAATAACCTCTCAAGAGACTCGTTTTCCCCAGTAGAGTCAACAAATGGCGTCACCAACAGAGAAGTTTGAACACCTCTACAACTCAGACGAATGGGTTCCCTAGCAAGTCTGACATCAAAACTTTTTCCCATCAAATGGCATCTCCCTAGGAAAATTCGGCGAGAAGTTTGAGGAAAACTGCTACACATAACGTCCCTTGCCAAGGAAGGAACTTGAAAAAAAAACTAAGACCAGTCCCATGGCTGAAGACCAGGATCTAGGGGAAGTTTATTGACAAAAGAAACTAAGACCAGTTCCTTGGCTGAAGACCAGGATCGAGGGGAAGTTTATATCAGAAACTGAGCCAGTTCCATGGGTAAAAACCAGGATCGAGGGGAAGTTTATTTCAGAAACTGAGACCAGTTCCTTGGCTGAAGACCAGGATCGAGGGGAGGTTTATTTCAAAAGAAACTGAGACCAGTTCCTTGGCTGAAGACCAGGATAGAGGGGAAGTTTCACCCTTTTCTAAGCATTATTGCTTAGCAAAAGAATATGAATGAGCAAACTGCCATTCATAACCATCATCAAAATTTTGGGTATTCCGATATTTAATCCTCTTGCACCCCGAATTCCCGAATACCTTCGCCATTCACACCTTCGGATCCAAGAAGATTAAATAGGGGCATCTGTCATACCCAAAATTTTTACCACCAAGATTTCCCATCATTGTGCAAGTAATCATCACAATATGGATGTACCTTCATGCCTCATCAATCTCCTCAAAGATGGTTGAGAATTCACCACAATAAAGAATTAGGGTTTCAAGCCCTCTTAGAGCACTTAGACAAAGGATCAATCAAGAAATAACATGATCTTCAACTTGTCTAACCTCTCAAACACCTATAAAGGATCAAGAGGACTACCACATCAAGAATCAAGCACAAAGTTGCAACATTCCAAGGGGATCAAGCCTCAAGATCGCTAGTGTCACCAAATTAGGGTTTTGGTCTACTGAGGCCTCCAGATGAAAATTTTCATATGGGCATGAGCTAATGCATCAAATCACAACCCAAGATACTCCAAGGGACCTCATGGACCCCATCATCAAGTCAATTTAGCCTCAGGGGATGCATTCATAAAAAATCAGGAATTAGGGTTTCTTGACCTAATTCACCCCTAAGTTGACTTTTGAGGCAAAGCATGAGCCAAGACCTCAAGACATGATTTGAGGGCCTCAAATACACCACATTGATCCATTTTCAATAATGGATTGACCCAAGAAGCTTGTTTCACCAGTTTCAATTTCCTCGGAACCACAATTAGGGTTTTGAAGAAAAAGTCAACTGTACCTTTCACTTTTGACCAGGACATGCTTCCAAATCTTGAGACATGATTCAATACACCCTATAACACCTATGGAATCCATCCATTAGGTTTTATTTAGGTCAAGGACTTGATTTCACAAAGGATCGCGCAGTTTGGATTTCATCCGATAAAAAGTCAACTGTGCAAAAAATCAAGTTTGACTTTTTAGGTTTTTTCACAAATATGGTTCCCCTAAGTCAAAAATAATGTTAATGTATGGTATTGATCATCATTCATTAAGAAAAATCAAGAAAAGCGAGGTTTCTTGCAAAAGGGGCAACCATGAGAAACCAAAATTTTTCTAAGTTATGGAACAAAGTGGTTTTGGTACCAACTTCCAAGGACCATAACTTGAGATCCAAGCAACCATTTTGGTGATCCAAAGCTGGATTTGTAGGTCTTGTTATACTCTACAAAAGCTTCCACTACCTCAGACTCCAATTCTTTATGGATTTTGAGTTATAGATTGATCAAAATCACAAAAACATGAAAATGACACTTTTTCTAACACTTAGTGAAAATCTGCCTAAGTTACCAGCCTTGAACATCAATGTTCATGGAGTTTTTTCAGTTGGATCCAAATAGTTTTAAAACAAACTATGATCACACATGTTTTGTATTATATGAGGGCTTTCTAAAAAGCACAAGAGCCTCCCATAACTCAACCTGAGCAGGGATAGATGAATCCCTCAAAATCACCATTTCCAACTGTCCTAAGCAAGGCAGAATTTGGTGTTTTGCTCGATTTGACAAATTTGGACAACTCCAAGCCTTGTCATCCATTTGGACACATCTGAGGATAAAAAAAGGAGAATGATCTGATCCCTAAGCCTCCAAAGTCCAAGAATCTACACTTAGCCATAACAAACCTAAAAAGGCTAAAAAGGTGCCAAGACTCCAATTTTGTTTCCAAGAATTCAATAGATGCACCAAGGTGGCATGGAATGACACATTCCTAACTGAATGAGTGAAGAATAAGCTCTGAATCAAAGGATCATAGGTCTGTGCTCTAACCTCAAGTTAATGGCTAGAGGAGACTTGAGATTCCTTTTGCTCAACATTGGCCAAAGGCCTGCTGCAGCTGCCATTCACTATTGATGCTAAAACAAACTTGACACACTATAAATAGAGCTCAATTGTGACCAGTTTGAGTACACCAAAGCACTACAACTGATGCTTTCCTCAAAATCTCTATATTTAGGCCAAAATGTCTTCTTTTACAAGTCATCTCTGAGTTTTTGAGTTAGAGAGCAATTCCACCATAGTTCATGATCCAAACACATCCAATATGTTATATCTAAGCTGTCCAAACAATCACTTGTGACCTGAAACACCAAAATCAGAAAATCCACTTCCAAAACCTCAAAATTGGACTTTTCTGCATTTTCCAAGCCATGCCTTGATTCAGTCACTTCCAAAACCAAACAAGGCGTCTAACACACTCCAAATATCATCCTCAAAATGTCCCTATTGGTTCCCCTCATCTGGAACACCATTTGAGAGGGTTGCCATATTGGTCACTTTTGCCCCTTTTGCAAGAAAGAGCTGAAACTTGTTCCTGAGTATTCCAGCTGGTTTTGATCATCCTAAAAGCTTCTAAGGGATTAATCAAGAGTGTTCAAAGCATTGGATTACTTCTGGCACAAGGATCTTGACAGTTAGCACAAGAAGCTCCAAGAGGTAAGTGCATGACAACTTGAACTCTTTGAATTATGCATTCCTTTGATGTCCATTGATCATAAAAATCTCATACATGTTGTATATGTTGTGTTTGAACCAATTTTCCATATTATTGTTGGCTCTGTAGTGAGATAGCATAGAACATGCAAATCTAGGCCTATTTTGAAACCACTATCGGGTTTTAAAATAGGGACACTTTCTGAAAATTCCAAAAGCACCATTGGATTCCTTGTGAAATTCTAGGCCAGATGCACCTAAATTTTGTCTAAATCCATGGAGAAATGAGAAAGTTAGAGGCTTCACGTAAATTGCCAAAGCTTGCCTTGCCTTGCCTTGGCCAGGCCTAGAAACTTGGCACCCCATATATGCACATGGGATGGTTTTGATACACGGATGTATCACCACCCCAGTGGTAGCGTGCATGTGTGTTTGGTTGCAAGTTCATGGGTTCAAACCCCACCCAGACCTTTTTTTTTGCTACCCTTCATATTTTGCTATTTTTTCATATTTTCATGTTTTTGTTAATTAATTCAAAAATTAATTTCTCTCTCAATTTTAATTATTTTTTATTGATTCTTTTTTTGAAAATTCACAAAAATATTAAAATATTTTATTTCATGAAAATTTCACAAAAAAATATTATTTATTTCACATATTTGGTATTTTTGTAAATAATTATGTTTTATTTGTTTTTAAACATTAAAAATATTTCTTTCTCTTGGTTTTGCAAAATTCAAATGACTTTCAAATAATTTTATGAATAAAACATGATTTTCCAAACATTAATCCAAGATTAAAACTTATTTTTCACACATGTTTGATAATTTTGATCATTTTAATTGAATTTTTATTCTATTAAAATACATTTAAAAACCAAAAATCAGGGTTTTGATCACTATCACCCTAACAAATCTTTTCAAACATCTTTGGGCCTCTATTAGAGTGTAAGACCCAATCCCTTTTTAACCAAAACCTTTTTGGGCCTCAATCAATGTATAAGACCCACTGTGTTTTCTAAAACCGCGGTGCGATCGTCACCCTTTAAACAAAAATCATATGGGCCTCTCCCTGAGTTATAAGCTCTATTCTCTTTTCTTTTAAATCACTTTGGGCATCTCCTTGAGTTGTAAGACCTAACCCTCTTTGGTAAATACAATAATTTGGGCTTCAGTCATTCTATAAGTCCCGATACAAATTTCAGATCAACGGTACGATTACTGTTTTTTTTTATCTGGGCCTCCCCTTGAGTATAAGCACCAACAATCTATTCAAAAAAACTTCCTTTTGATTTAGGTTTAAATTCATAGTTGTTATCAAAACTTTCTTTAATTTCTTGAACAACTAACCATACAGCTGTTACAATGGAAGCTTGCTCGCCTGTAAGTTTTATCAGCTTTCATTTACATGCTTTCATATATATATATATATATATATATATATATATAATTGTTTGTGTTGGAAGCTTGCTCACCCGTAAGGCCTTCTTTCATATCCTTTTAAATACTTGTCATATATCAACTGTGTATATACTTGTATATCTGTTTAGAGTTTTCCCCGGAAAATAGGGCTAGAACTAGGTAAAGCAAGTTGGTCACTCTTGAATACAGTCAAAACTAGTTCCCCATAGGAATTTCCAGATACAGTCTTGCCTTCTCTTGGGCTTAAACAATATGGAACAAAGAGAAAGGAATTATTCCCGGTGAAAGTTTTCTCAGACTGTCACTATTATAAAAATTGTCAAAGAAGTTCATTTCCCCAGAGAGGATTAATTCCCGGTGAAACCTCTCTTGAATTTCTTCAAACCCTAAAACTATTCACTAAAGAAAAGATTATTCCCGGTGAAACTTTTCTTGAACTCTTCTTAGGTTTGGACCCACAGGCTTCCTAAAAGCATCCCCGCCTCCTCTTGGGCTTTGTACAAGGACCCTCCGGCTTCTTAGAAGTTCTCATGCATTCTCTTGGGCTTAATACAAGGACCCTGAAGACCTCTTAAAGGTATAAGACAAAACTTAGTCATCCTTTGTTAGAGCAGTCTTTCCGAAGAGTCAAAACCTCCGACCAATTTAGGGTTGATTCTCATCCCTTAAAACACCTGCCTCCTCTTGGGCATCATACAAAGATAAACTCTTCCTCCCAGTAGACTTTGACAGTCTAATAATCACCTCTTGGATCTCAAAGACATTCTCAAGTTCCCTACAAACACAGGAAAAAACCCTGGTCATTTAACCAATCTCCAGTAGAGTTAAAACCTCACCGAATCTAAAACTCAGTCTTTCATCCTAAATTTCCCCAGTCAGGGTTAGCTTATCATCAGAACCTCAAGGCATCTGATACCTCAAATCTTCTGTAAACCCTCAGCAAGAGTTGATTCCCCATTTTTGACCTGCCTCTGGATCTCAATAATCCTCAACAGAAGCCAGCCTCCTCTTAGGCTTTGTATAATGATTTTCCTCAGTAGAATTAGCCGCAACAACACCCTTTTGTTGAGCCCATCTACTCTCTTAAAGCCCTCTCTTGTTGAGTCAATCACCTTAAGGCACTCTCTTGTTGAGTCAACCTTTTTTCAGCCTCCTCTTAGGCTTTGTATAATGATTTTCCCAGTAAGGCCAGCCTCAATCTTGGGCTTTGTACAAGACACCTAAAAATCCCCAGCTGGGTCAGTCATCTTCTTTTACCCTCAATCTTGGGCTTTGTACAAGACAGATAAAGATTTCTTTCCCGCAGAGTCAGTTTCTTTTCAGCCTCAATCTTGGGCTTTATACAAGACACCGTATAAATCTCTCTAGTAGAGTCAATCTCATTTTAGCCTCAATCTTGGGCTTTGTACAAGATAGATAAAACCTCTCACCAGTAGAGTCAGTTTTCCCTTTTAGCCTCAATCTTGGGTTTTGTACAAGACAGACAAAATATTCCCCCCGGAAAGTCAACTTTCAGCCTCTTCTTAGGCTTTGTATAATGATATCCCCAAAGAGTCAGTCTCTTTTTAGCCTCAATCTTGGGCATTGTACAAGACATATATAAACACTCTCTTGTTGAGTCAGTCTTTTCTAGCCTCCTCTTAGGCTTTGTATAAGGACTTCCCCATTGGAGCCAATCAATCTCTTAGCTTCAACCTTGGGCTTCGATCAAGGCACACAAAAATTAACATTCCCCTCAGAGGAAATCAAAATCTCTCTGTAGGAAGTCACTTCTCCGTGTTATCACACATTAAAACAGACATTCAAAATAAATCCTAATCCTAGATAACTGTTGTAAGTGGCACACTTGTTGATTCAAATATCCAAGCTGTCGTCCATCTCTTATCCTGGCAAACTTCCTCTTTCATCTAATTGCTATAAGTGGCAAGCCTCTGAATTATTTACATCCATGCCACTGTCCCTCTCTTAGCATGAAAGATTCCTAAGGAAAAATGGCATTGCTCAACACTGAGTTAAAGTTTTCTACTTCTGGACAAATCCCTCATAAAGGAATTTATGGCATTGCTGGATTCACATATCCCAGTTAAAGTAACCTTCCTTTATAAACAGTCACCCAACAACTGTGATAAACAGACGAGATGTCTTCCTTTAGAGATGACAAATTCTCTCTCAGTTAAACCTTTTAGCTTCAATCTTGGGCTTCGAACAAGCCACATGTACAATCATTTAGCTTCAATCTTGGGCTTTGAACAAGACACCAAAATATCATCTTTTCCTTCAATAGAATAGGAGGAATTACGATTGCTCTGATTTCCCTGTTTCTTTAAATGGGAAAACGTAGGCATAAGATTGCGAAATCTTAGCAAGCATACCAATCAAAACATTAGGTCCAGTACCTCCACACTAAATCAAAACCTAGGTCCAGTACCTTACCCAAAAGAAAACATCGAAAAACCCGAACATCAACAATAGACCGAAGTCCAAATGCTATGAATGCATGATGCACCACGTCAATAATCATCATCATCAAAACATCATTATGTGCATCATCATTCATCAAAACATCATGTTCGTCACATCATCATTTATTCATCAAAACATCATGCATCATCATCTTATCATCATGCATCATACATAAATGGCTCATGATCATCAATATACGTCATAGCAATTCATATCGTCAAGTAATCATCACACATCAAATATACACTGTTCATAATCGTCAATATTCTCATGAAATTCATATTATCAATTACTCGCAAAACATCACAAAATCATCATCTCATAATCATTAATAACGTCATGGTAAATCATCAGAAAAATCACAGCATCAAAACGTCAAGACAGCACAATTTAACCGATCAATTTATGCATTTTTCCTCTTATCAAACTTCCAACACGCAAAACCCCAATCTCCAAAACATTCATAAGGATCATGGCAATCAAAGGTATAAAACCTACGACTATTAGGTCGACTCATACATATCCTAAACCTCAATTCACCTAGACCTTCAAAATTCTCAAGTTTCCTATAAACCCCCAAAAATCCCCTTTTATACAAGATCCCACATATCATCAAAAGGTTTAGCCTCGAAGGCATATTTTTACCCAAATCAATTCAACCCTTAATAATTCATCATCGATCCTCAGAAATACCTCTAAATCATCAATAACTCATAAACCCTTCAAAACCCCCAAAAAACCTCAAAATCCACTTTCAACACATCGCGTTCTATATTGAAAACAATGAAAGGCAATACTCCCCATACCTTAGATTGTCGTTCTGGAGCTTTCTCTATCAATTCTTCGGAAACCTTCACGAATCCTCGTCGTTTCCCTTTTTCCTCAGAGCTCTCCCTTCTTTCCTTCTTTTCACGGTTAATCACAAATGAATCCTAATTCTCCTCAATTCCTCCTTTTTGGTTAATTTAACTCTTGGGCCTCAACAATGGGCTTTCCCCACTTTACCCTCACTAATCCTCCTCAAAAGACCATCTTACCCTCAATTCCTCTAATATTATTTTAAATTAATAATAATACTAATATATTTATATTATATACTATTATTTAATTAAAATAACCCATAACTCCACCAAAATACCGACACCGACACAAACCACCAAAATTTACCAAAAATTCACAAATATTATATTTAAGTAAATTAAATAAATATTCTAATAAATTTGGGGTGTTACAACTCTCCCTCACTTAAAGAATTTTTGCCCTCGAATATTACCTCAAGGAAATAGAGTCGGATACGACTCCTTCATCTGATCTTCACGTTCCCAAGTCCAACTTTTGCTAGCTGGTCCACCCCACACACCTTCACCAAAGTCCACAATTGTTTCGTCTCTCGACCCTCGACACACACAGGCAATGCTTCCACAGTCAGATTATCCCTCACTTGTACATCATCCATCTGGATCACATGCGACGGATCCGGAATATACTTCCTCAACTGAGACACATAGAACACGTCATGCAAATTCGCAAGTGACGGCGGTAAAGCAATTCGATAGGCTACCTCTCCTATCCTCTGCGATATCTGGTATGGACCAACAAAATGTGGAGTGAGCTTCCTAGACATCAAAGCTCGACCCACACCAGTCACTGGCGTCACTCCCAAAAACACGTGATCTCCCTCTTAGAATTCAAGTGCTTTCCTCCTCTTATCATGGTAGCTCTTCTGATGACTCTGCGAAGCTTTCATCCTCTCTTGGATCTTCTTAATCTTATCAGTCGTCTCTTGCACAATCTCAGGTCCAAGTACAGCACTCTCGCCTGACTCATACCAACATAAAGGAGTCCTACACCTCCTCCCATACAAAGCTTCATAGGGCACCATTCCAATACTAGCATGAAAACTGTTATTATACATGAACTCAATCAACGGCAAATGGCTATCCCAAGATCCTCCATGATCCAACACACAAGCTCTCAGCAAATCCTCTGACGATTGGATAGTCCTTTCTGTCTGATCGTCCGTCTGCGGATGATAAGCAGAACTCATCCTCCACTTAGTTCCCAAAGCATCTTGTAAAATCTTCCAGAACCTCGATGTAAACCTCAGATCTCTATCCGACAAAATACTCGAAGGTATCCCATGCAACTTTACAATCTCCTCAATGTACATCTCTACTAACTTCTACATAGAATGATTAATCTTCATCGGCAAGAAATGAGCCGACTTAGTTAATCTATCCACAACCACCCAAATTGAATCATTTTCCTCAGTAGTTCTCGGCAACCCCGACACAAAATCCATGGAAATACTATCCCATTTCCATTCCGAAATACTCAACGGCTACATCATACCTAAAGGCTTTTGATGCTCAACCTTCGACTTTTGACAAGTCAAACACGCATAAACAAACTCCGCGACATCCTTCTTTATACCAGGCAACCAAAATAACTTTTCCAAATCTTGGTACATCTTCGTAGTACTAGGATGAATACTCAATCTGCTTCGATGTCCTTCCTCAAGAATGCTCTTCTTAATTTCTGGAACATCTGGAACACATACTCTATCACGAAACCTCATCACACCATTCTCATAAATTCGGAATTTTCCTCCGTTACCTCGGTTGATCAAAGTCAATTGGTCAACCAACGTTAAATCAGATTGCTGTCCCACTCTGATCTCTTCCAAAATACCACTAGTCAATTTCAACATTCCCAATTTCACACTGTCAGGAGTCGCTTCACATACCAAGCTCAAATCTCTGAATTGCTTAATTAACTCCAATTCTTTCACCATAAGCATCGACATATGCAATGACTTTCTGCTCAATGCATCGGCCACTACATTTGCTTTGCCCGGATGATAACTCAAATTAAAATCGAAATCCTTCAACACCTCTAACCACCTTCTCTACCTCATATTCAATTCCTTCTGATTAAATAAGTACTTCAGACTCTTATGATCACTGAACACTTCAAACTTAGAGCCAAATGGATGATGTCTCCAAATTTTCAACACAAACACCACAGCGACCAATTCCAAGTCATGTGTAGGATAACTCTTCTCATGAACTCGCAATTGTCTCGAAGCATAGGCAACAACTTGTCCATTCTGCATCAAGACACCACCAAGGCCCATCTTCGATGCATCATAATACACCACAAAAGATTCGCTCGGATTAGGCAAAATCAGCACCGGAGCGGTCGTCAACCTTTTCTTTAATTCCGCAAAACTCTCTTCACAAGCTACATCCCACACAAAAGCTTGACCCTTTTGAGTCAACTGAGTCAAGGGTAATGCCAACTTAGAAAACCCCTTGATAAACTTGCGGTAATAACCTGCCAATCCCAGAAAACTTCGGATCTCAGTATCAGACTTCGAAGTCTCCCACTGTAACACAACTTCAGTCTTGGAAGGATCTACATCAATTCCACCACTCGAAATCACATGGCCAAGGAAACTCACTTCCTTTAACCAAAACTCACACTTCGACAGCTTTGCATACAACTTCTTCTCCTTTAGTACTTGCAACACAGATCTCAAATGATCAGCATGCTCTTCTTCACACATAGAATATATCAGAATATCATCAATGAAAACCACCACAAACTGATCCAAATACTCATGAAAAAAAATATGATTCATATACTCCATGAACACCACACCTCATCCAAAAAGCTATCTTCGGAATATCATCAGGATTAACACGGATCTGATGATAATTAGACCTCAAATCAATCTTGCTAAAGCACAAGCGCCCACCAATTGATCCATTAAATCATCAATCCTTAGAAGTGGATACTTATCCTTGATCGTCACTTAATTCAACTGTCTACCATCCACACACAATCTCATAGTACCATTTTTCTTCTTCACCGACAACACAGAAGCATCCCACCGAGAAACACTCGGTCGGACAAACTTCATCCTAAGCAACTCTTCCAATTGCTTCTTCAATTCTCTCAACTCAGATGTAGACATCCGGTAAGGAGCGATTGACACCGGGTTCATACCTGGTATCAAATCCGCCACAACCTCTACCTCACGCTCTGGAGGCCAATCACTTACGTCATAAGGAAACACTTCCAGAATTTCACAAACAAACGGCAAAACACCAACTTCTCCATCTTCACTAATACTAAAAGTTGTCCTCAACATAAACACCTCAGCACCATCCTACATCGGTTCATCAAAACAATCTGTAAGCACTTGGCTTAATTCCAAACAATTCACTGCGCACACTACTTAAGCTCGCAAGACACGTCTATCCCATCCAACATGATCCCGTCTATTATCAACAAGAGATTAAGGGTGATCAGTTCCTTAATTTCCCAATAACAGCCGACTATCATGAGGTGGTACAAACTATCTTTACCAACTATCGTAGCGTCCAACACCACACTTAGCCATTGCTCCACACTTGAAGCATCTCGGAGAAGCACCATCTTCTCCCCCACTTGTTTCATTCCTCACCTGTAAATGGAAAACAAAACAAATATCAACAGTGTTTTTACACACATGTTGCACACTAGGGAATAGACAACGTTAGACAACCTGGCCGGACGGACCGACCTTTTCTGATACCACTAATGTAACACCCTTTTCTACCCCATAAATAAACACGGCAAAATATATAATTTATCAGAGTAAAATCAAAACCACCTCGAAGGGTGCACATTTCTCATTAAATTCAAACTCCGTAAACACGGGTTTTCCTCAAGAATACTCAAAAGCCTTCATATGGCAGCGGAACTCAATAATTCAAAAAAAAAAGGTTTTCAACAAAAGCCATCAAAGTTAGCAGCAGAACCACCATAACCACAATAATAAAAAAAATTTCAAAATAACTCATAGTCATCAAATATCACAAAACAACAACTCAACAATGGTTCGACTTAACAACCCAACCCGATGTTACACTATCAGAGCAAGGCCCTCTACATTGACCAAAAGTAAAGTACAACTCCAAAAGTCCTCGAAGGCATCCACAGCTAAACTTGATCACCTGCACGTTACCCACGTGGAGGTAACATTCAAACAGGCGGGGTGAGTGAAACAATTCATTATAATCAATATAAGAAGATATGCATAAAATGGCGCCATCATCATATACAACATCATCAAGGTCATCATAAAGGAAAACATCAGGAATCACTATATCATAAAATCAAATCAATGCCAATTAATGCAATGCACAACAAGACTCATGCATGTGGTACCAATCGTCACAAAAGATAGACACTAGGCCATCAACCCTCCACAAGGGAGCATGTCATAAACACCTCAATCCACATAATGGGATTGAAGCCACCACTGGACCGAAGTCCTAACATCGTCACTGGACCGAAGTCCTAATATCATCAATAGACCAAAGTCCAAATGCTATGAATGCATGATGCACCATGTCAATAATCATCATCATCAAAACATCATTATGTGCATCATCATTCATCAAAACATCATGTTCGTCACATCGTCATTTATTCATCAAAACGTCATGCATCATCATCTTATCATCATGCATCATACATAAACGGCTCATGATCATCAATATACGTCATAGCAATTCATATCGTCAAGTAATCATCACACATCAAATATACATTGTTCATAATCGTCAATATTCACATGAAATTCATATCATCAATTACTCGTCAAAACATCACAAAATCATCATCTCATAATCATTAATAACGTCATGGTAAATCATCAGAAAAATCACAGCATCAAAACGTCAAGACAGCACGAGAATTACAAGACAAATTCATCATTTCAACGCACAACACATAACACATACATGAAAACCCGACTAATACATCGAATAGTTGGAATTCTGGTACTGGAAGTAATTTTATCAAAAAGTGTTTGAAACCAGCTTTCCAACGACTCGAACGGCAATTGAAATGGACATACGAATTAAAAGTTATGAATTTCTGAAGTTTAGATAAGTTTTGTCCATAACAGCAGCAAACAACACTGTCATGTTCGCTACCGGTCGCTATGCGAACTCTCCTGGACAGCAAACCAGAAAAATGCAATTTCTGCAGTTTGGAGGCCTTCCGGACCTCCGAATTCGATTATGTAAAAAGTCCCAGTTTCGTAATTCAAAATCCTATGATTGTATAACATTTATAACATCATACAACACCTTTTTAGAGATCCTAACATCATACATAGACCACAATTTAACCGATCAATTTATGCATTTTTCCTCTTATCAAACTTCCGACACGCAAAACCCCAATCTCCAAAACATTCATAAGGATCTTGGCAATCAAAGGCATAAAACCTACGACTATTAGGTCGATTCATACATATCCTAAACCTCAATTCACCTAAACCTTCAAAATTCTCAAGTTTCCTATAAACCCCCAAAAATCCCCTTTTATACAAGATCCCACATATCATCAAAAGGTTTAGCCTCGAAGGCATATTTTTACCCAAATCAATTCGACCCTTAATAATTCATCATCGATCCTCAGAAATACCTCTAAATCATCAATAACTCATAAACCCTTCAAAAACCCCCAAAAAACCTCAAAATCAACTTTCAACACATCGCGTTCTATATTGAAAACAATGAAAGACAATACTCCCCATACCTTAGATTGTCGTTCCGGAGCTTTCTCTATCAATTCTTCGGAAACCTTCACGAATCCTCGCCGTTTCCCTTTTTCCTCAGAGCTCTCCCTTCTTTCCTTCTTTTCACGGTTAATCACAAATGAATCCTAATTCTCCTCAATTCCTCCTTTTTGGTTAATTTAACTCTTGGGCCTCAACAATGAGCTTTCCCCACTTTACCCTCACTAATCCTCCTCAAAAGACCATCTTACCCTCAATTCCTCTAATATTATTTTAAATTAATAATAATACTAATATATTCATATTATATACTATTATTTAATTAAAATAACCCAAAACTCCACCAAAATACCGACACCGACATAAACCACCTAAATTTATCGAAAATTCACAAATATTATATTTAAATAAATTAAATAAATATTTTAATAAATTTGGGGTGTTACACTACACCAACCAAATCATGGGATCATTACTCAGGACATTCCGAAAATATCCAGCACAACGACGAGTCTGCAAAGATTGCAGGACAAGAATTCATCAACTATGCTTTTCCTGAGGTCAACGTCATCGAGAAAGATGACTCCTCCAATCCCGCAGAAGTATGGGATACCTTAGGGCAGCCGAGTGGCAAGTACGACTTCCTGGTCAAGTACACCGCTCCTGAAAGCTCTCTTATCAGGCTCGAAGACATCCAGCCAACTGGATGGGAAGATCCGCCTGAGAGTGGAAACACTATGCAAGATACAACAAAAGATTTCGTTTATGACAACTCTACATGGGAGAAAGACTCCAACGATCCTGCTCCGCCAAAAATCAGTGTCATTTCTGAGGACAAACCAAGAAAGAAGGTACCAGACTTTATGACTCACCGAGGAGTTCGCCGTCAATGGGTTGCTGTCGATGTCCCGAAAGTCATCCATAAGTCTAAGTAATTTCCATCTTTGTTTTAACCTTTCACCCTGGCCAGGTGAAACAGATGTTTTTATAGGGCTCACTTTCTATAAATGTCTCTCTTCGGTTCGCCCAAAGTGACAGAGTTTTGTTTTATAGGGTTGTAGTTTCAAGAATCGACAAAATCATAAATAAATAACGTCGTTCTATAATTTCCGCATTTATTACTGTTTTCACTTTTCGCTTTTTCAGAAAATGGTAATCCTAAAACAACCCAAAAATAAAAACGAGCATTTTCCAGAAAATACACTGCACACACTCTTGAATTTCTCTCTATCTCTTATAAAAAACCATCATCACGTCATGCAGATTGCTTGTTTTAAACCCCATTGAAACATATGATCCAATGCATTCTCCCAACTTTGAATTCCCGGTATTTGAAGCTGAAGAAGAAGAAGATGAAGAAATTCAAGAAGAGATCTCACGACTACTCAAACAAGAGGAAAGGTCCATTGAACCTCACAAAGAGCCGTTGGAAAAGGTCAATTTAGGTTCAGAGGAAGAAAAGAAATAAGTTAAGATTGGAGCATTGCTCAGTCCAACTGTCAGAGAAGACTTAATAAAACTTCTCAAAGATTTTCCCGATGTATTTTCTTGGTCCTATCAGGACATGCCAGGGTTGGATACCAGCATCATAGTACATCACTTGCCACTGAAAACAGAATGTCCTCCAGTAAAGCAAAGACTAAGAAGGACTCATCCAGACATGGTGTCATACCCCAAATTTTACCCTTAGATTTTTTTGATCTTTTTGCATATCATTTTAAATCAGCAATTCTTTTTTGCATTTTTAGTTAAACATTTCATTGATCATTGATCAGGAATTTTGGTCGATTTTATCATTCTATGTCATTTAGATATTTATTTTAGTTTATAACCTTTTAGTTCATATTTTTTTTATTTAGTATTCTTTCTTATTTAGATTGTTTTGTAGTTTATATCTAATTTAATTTTAATTTATTTTAATTAGATTAATTCTATTATTTTAGTTTAGTTTAACACTAATTTCTAATTTAATTTAATTCCATTAATTTTCATCTTTATTTGCTGTTACTATTATTATTATTATCTTTTATATTTATTATTTTTATTGTTGTTATTTTTACTATTATTTTTACTATTATTTTTATTTAGTATTATAATTTTTGTTATTGTTTTATCTCACCTTTTGTTATTATTATTATTAAGTTCAAAGTCTAGACTCAAATGACCAAAAAGACTACACGCCAAAGCTTCATCTCAGATCAAACTGTACTGCTACTTGACTTGCCAATCCAACTTTTCCAACTTTCTGTCTTACACTCCAAACCGTACCACACATTGTTGCAAATGTACACGCCAAACCCCTCTGCTACACCAGACAATCCTCCAAATCCTACACAAAATTCTTTACCATTATCTGCAAAATTCCCATGACTACACACAAATAGTACATAAGGCCTGTGACAACCTCACACAAACGACTCCAAAAATCCTGTGATATCCCAAGAAATCTGCAAAAGCAAAAAGCCATAAAAAACTTGCAAGCTCTGCTGCAAAAACCGTACCAATTCCCATACGCCATAACTCTGATTTTTCAAAACAACTCCAGAATAAAGAGGAAAAGAGACCTAATAATCAGAAGACAGAAAAATTACAACATTGCTACAAACCAAAGACAAAAACCTACAACTCTCACTCAACAAGGGACCATAACTTTTTCTTTTCAAACTCTATTATTTCACACTCCACATAATCAGTAACAGCAACAAAACCACTTACACCAAACTCCCCAATTCATAACACCCTCAACCTCACTCAAATTCTTTCAAACAACACAATGCCACCACGTTCTACTGTCGGACCGCTATCATCTCAGCCACACAAGACCTCCGTTGAACCAAATAAATCATGATCATCACCACAATAACACACCATTATAAGTTGCTACCGTGAACACAACCCATTATCACTCATATCACTCACCAAGAAACCTTCATTCATTTTTTCTTCAATTCAGTACAACAGAATACAAAAACATTCACCATCATCATCCGGTCTTCTCACCTTTTGTTTCTGTCTTCATTTTTCTCCTACAAACAACCACACTTCCAGCTCCCAACGCAACACCATTTACGGAAACTCAACGGCTTTGTTGCATAACATAAATCTTTCCACCATCTTCACTTCAAACTCAACTCAGCAACTCAACCACCACAGCCTTCGACACGATGTGTCGACAACTTCGTAACCAGCAACAATGCAGCTTCACCTTCAGCGACTTGGAGTTTACTTTGCTGATTCAGTTCATCTTCTTGACGCGAGAGCAGAACGCGGTCGAGAGAAAGAGACGAGAAGAGAGATTTTCCGTAAAATAAGAACATAGCGAAGTTTGAGAACGAGGTTGAGAGGAGACGACTGAAACGGAAAGAGAAGGAAGCGATTGAGAGAAAAGGCCGTCGGCGGCTGGTGAAGAGAAAAGGGAGAGCGTTGTGGTTTCACCCTATCTGTACTCTTTCAATTTAATTCTTAAACGTGCTTCATCTGTTTTTTTTTATATTTTTGTGTTTTTCTTTTTTTTTTAATATTCCTTTTTAAGAAATTTGGTGTTGTTTGTTTTGGGCTGTTGAGGCCCACTATATACTCAATGCCCTCCCGTGTTTTCCATCCTACACACCCTTTGTAATTATTTCAGTCACTTTAAGATTTAGTTAGTTTTTTTTTTAGGATTAGAAACTAGTTTAGTTTGAGTAGGTTTAGTCAATTAACCTTTGTTTAGTTTTCTTAATTAATTTGTTTAGAAATTAATTTTATTAGTAAATTAGTTTTAATTGGATTTTAACTTAATTAAGTCTAGTCTTGCAACTAGAGTTAATTAGTTAGTTTTTCTTTAAGTTTTGTTATTTATATTAATTAATTAGCTTTTAAATAGAAATTGTTTTATTTTTTATTTTTGTCTATTTAGATTTTAATTTACCTTTAATTTAACCTTGACAATATGTTTCTTAATCTTCATTTCAATTTAATTCTCATTACATTTGTTGTATATATTACTGGTTACTTTACTATTGACATTCGAGATTTCCTCCTTGTTCCTCTTTATTTGACCCTCATTCCAAAGGAAAGGACCGTTCTCGTTGACTGTCATGTCATTTAAGATAGCATTGTCCACAATTCCCTTATCTCACGCCACCGCACTCTTCGTAGGTGTCTTGCTGTCAGACCCTACTTTCCCGTGGACACTTTTTCCCCGTTTTACCTAGCCTTAAGTTTGGAGTCGCCGTACTCCACGTAGGTGTCTTGCTGTTAGACACCACTTTCCCTTGGAACCTTGACCACAATCAAGAGTTCTTCACCCCCATTGAGGGTGTAGCGCGGTTTTTGTGGTTTCGAATCACTATCGCTTTGGTACTACAGTTCGATTCATTTTTTATCCTATTGAGCTAATTAAGGAAGGGAAATAGATGTCTCCGCTTAACCCTGCTTGCATACTAAGGTTAAACAGTCAAAACTGTTGGTTTACAGATGTTATCAAAATAAGGGTTCGTCTTTTAGGGTTATTTGCTTAAGAACACAAGTGTCTGGATTATCTGTGAGGCTTTTGGTTAGGATACTAGACCTGATTTTCTTTGGATGATGTGTGGAGGTACTGGTATTTGAGTTTTTGATTAGTACGCTCTCTGAGATTTCTGCAATCTTATGCATACGTATTCCCGTTTGAAGAAACAGGGAAATCAGAGCGATCGTAGTTCCTCCTATTCTAAGGGAGGAAAAAGGTTGTTTTGGTGTCTTGTTCAAAGCCCAAGACATGAAGCTAAAGGTGGTTTGTATCTTGTTCAAAGCCCAAGATGTGAAGCTAAAGGTTTGACTGAGAGAGAATTTTTCATCTCTAAAGAGGAATTGTTGATGTTTGTATCCTGTGAGCAAGGCATAAATTTGATGCTAAAAGGTTGATTGACTCAACCGGGGATTTCTTTATACAAAGCCTAAGAGGAGGCGGGAAGTTTGACTTTTCTGGGGAAAATGTTCTTTCTATTTTGTACAACGCCCAAGATTGAGGCTAAAAGGGATTTTGACTCCGTTGGGGAGAATGTATATTGTATAAAGCCTGAGATGGAGGATGAGATGGTTTGACTCAACAAGAGAGTACTTTTATATGTCCTGTACAAAGCCCAAGACGGAGGCTAAAAAGGTTGACTCAACAAGAGAGTTTTGAATAGGTGATTGACTCAACAAGAGAGTATGAAGGTTGATTGACTCAACAAGAGAGTCTTTTATACTCAACAAGAGAGTGATTGACTGTCTCGTACGAAGCCTGAGATTGTGGCTAAAAGGAGATTGACTCAACAAGAGAGTCTTTTATACTCAATAAGAGAGTGTTTTATATGTCTCGTACGAAGCCCGAGATAGGGGCTAAAAAGGGTTTGACTCAACAAGATAGTCTTTGATACTCAACAAGAGAGTGTTTTGCTATCTCGTATGAAGCCCGAGATTGAGGCTGAAAAGAGGTGGACTCAACAGGAGAGTCTTTTATACTCAACAAGAGAGTGTTATATGAGTCTCGTACGAAGCCCGAGATGGAGGCTAAAAAGTGATTGACTCAGAAAGAGAATCTAAAAAGGTTAGCTCTACTAGGGAGAATTATTTGTACAAAGCCCAAGAGGAGGCTGACTTACTGCTGAGGATTATTTGGATCCTGAAGCGGGTCCAAGGGTGGGGAACTCTCATGAGAGAGACCGGGTTTCAAAGTGATCGGTGTTTTTTCCTATGTTTGAAAGGAACTTGAGAATGTCTTTGAGACTCAAGAGGTTTAGACTGTCCAAGTCTAGAGTTTTATCTTTTGTATGATGCCCAAGAGGAGGCACGAGCATTTAAGGGATGAGTATCAACCCTAAAATGGCCAGAGTTTTGACGCGGGAAAGACTGCTCTAGCAATGGATGACTAAGTTTTGTCTTATACCTTTAAGAGGTCGTCAGGGTCCTTGTATTAAGCCCAAGAGAAGGCATGAGAACTTCTAAGAGGCCGAAGGGTCCTTGTACAACGCCCAAGAGGAGGCGGGGATGCTTTTAGGAATCATGTGGGTCCCCAAACCAAGAGAAGTTCAAGAAAATTCACAGAGAAGAGATCATTCCAGAAAAGTTTGAGAATTTGGTAGAAACTCAAGAGAAGCCATTCACGGAGAAAAGATCATCTCTGGGGAGTTAGAGTTTCTTTGACAATTTTTAAGAGTGACAGTGTGAGAAAAGGTTCACCGAGAATACTGCCTTTCTCTTTGTTCCATATTGTTTAATCCCAAGAGGAGGGAAGACTGTATCTGGAATCCTACGGGGGATCTAGATTTGTTTGTATTTAAAGAGTGACCAACAGGGCTTTACCTAGTGCTAGACGTAGTTACCGGGGAAAACTCTAAATAACTATACTAATATTACACAGTTGATATGTGACAAGTATATAAAAGGATGTGAAAGAAGACTTACAGTGAAACAACCCCACAATACAGTTATATACATATAAAAACGGTAAATGAAAGCGGATAAACACTTACCCGTTGTAGAGCTTCCATGTTGTTTTGTTAGTTGTTCAACAAAGAAAGTTTTGATAACAACATATATTTAAATTCAAAATCAAAGGAGAAAGTGCTTTGAAAATACTGTTGGGGCTTACAGCTCAAGGAGAGGCCCAAGTTTTAACGATGATCGCACCGTTGTTTTGAAAACTATACAAAGGGACTTATACAATATGTGAGGCCCAAAAAGGTTTTATCTACAAAGGGGTTGGGTCTTACACTCTATTAGAGGCCCAAAGATTTAAGAGATAAGAAATGGGGCTTATAACACGAGGGTAGGCCCAAAGTTGATTTTTGAACTGGCGATCGCGCTGAGATTTTTCTTTTAATGCAGAGGGACTTATACAATATCTGAGATTGCGATCCAGAAGGATGCCGTGCTCCACCAAACTCATTAGAGGAAGACACTCTGATGAAAGACAACTTTGACCAGAACTATCATGGCCCGATGGATGACATGCCAATGTGGCAGCCTTACCCAGGAGACTTGGGGCAAGAGAATCAGCCGAACAATGAAAATCAGCTGAGCATCATTGAACAAAATACTTGTGTCCCCACCATGTCATGGGATCAACACCCAGGGTATCCTGAAAATACCCCGCACGACGATGAATTCGCAACATTCGCAGGATTAGAGTTCATCATCTATGTTTTTCCCAAGGTCAACGTCATCGAGAGAGATGACTCCTCCAATTCCAAAGAAGTATGGGACATCTTGGGACAACCGAGTGGTAAGTTCGACTACTTCGTCAAGTACACCGCTCCCGAAAGCTCTCGTATCAGGCTCGAAGACATGCAGCCAACTGGATGGGGAGATCTACCTGAGAGCACAAATGCTATGCAAAATGCAACTGAGGAATCCTCCTACGACAATTCTGCCTGGGAGACAGATTCCAATGATCCTGCTCCACCAGAAATCAGCGTCATTTCTGAAGACAAATCAAGGAAGGTACCCGACTTTGTGATTCACCGAGGAGTTCGTCGCCAATGGTTTGCTGTCAATGTTCCGAAGATTGTTCATAAGTCAAAGTAATTTTCATCCTTAACCTTTCACCCTGCCCAGGTGAAACAGATGTTTTGATAGGGCTCGCTTTCTGTAAATTTTCCCTCTTCGCTTCGCCCAAAGTGACAGAGTTTTCTTTTATAGGTCTGTAGTTTCAAGAATCGACTTGTTCATTAATAAAATAATGTCGTTCTGTAATTTCTGCGTTAATTGCCGTTTTCTCTTTTTGCTTTTCTTAGAAAATGGTAATCCTAAAAAACATCTCAAATAATAAAAACAAGCAGTAAAAGAAATACACTGCACACACTCTTACATTTTCTCTATCTCTTCTAAAAACAATCATCACGTTATGCAGATTGCTTGTTTTAAACCCAGTTGAAACATACGAGCCGATGCCTTCTCCCAACTTTAAGTTCCCGGTATTTGGGGCTGAAGAAGAAGTTGACAACGAAATTCCATAAGAGATCTCCCGATTACTCAGACAAGAGGAAAGGTCCATTGAACCTCACAAAGGGCCGTTGGAAACGGTAAACTTGGGTTCAGAAAAAGAGAGAAAAGAGATCAGGATTGGGGCACTGCTCAGTCCAACTGCCGGAGAGGGTTTGTTAAAGCTTCTCAAAGAATTCCCCGATGTATTCGCTTGGTCCTATCAGGATATGCCAGGGTTGGATACCAGCATCGTGGAACACCATTTACTATTGAGATCGGAATGTCCGCCAATAAAACAAAGGTTGAGACGGACTCATCCAGACATGGCCATCAAAATCAAAGACGAGGTACAGAAACAGATTGACGCAGGTTTCCTCGCTACATCAGAATATCCTCAATGGTTAGCCAACATCGTACGCGTTCCAAAAAAGGACGGAAAAGTCAGAACGTGTGTCGATTATAGAGATTTAAACAAGGCTAGTCCAAAGGACGACTTTCCCTTGCCGTACATTGACACGCTAGTATACAGTACAACAAAGTTCAAAGTTTTCTCCTTCATGGATGGATTCTCGGGCTATAATCAGATCAAAATGGCGCCGAAAGACATGGAGAAAACTTCGTTCATTACCCCATGGGGTACCATTTGTTACAAGGTAATGCCGTTCAGTTTGAAGAATGCTGGGGCAACCTATCAACGGGCCATGACTACTCTTTTCCATGACATGATACACAAAGAAATTGAGGTATATGTCGATGATATGATTGCAAAATCTAGAACAGAAGAGGAGTATGTGACCCACCTGTCAAAACTATTTGAGCGGTTGAGAAAGTACAAACTCCGCTTGAATCCCAACAAGTGCACCTTTGGTGTCCGTTCAGGGAAACTCTTAGGGTTCATCGTCAGCCAGAAAGGAATTGAGGTTGATCCTGACAAGGTCAAGGCCATTCAAGAAATGCCTTCTCCGAAAACTGAAAAACAAGTCAGGGGATTCCTGGGACGTTTGAACTACATCTCCAGATTTATATTCCTCATGACCGCGACATGTGCGACGATATTCAAACTGCTAAAAAAGAATCAGGATTGCGTTTGGACAGAAGATTGCCAAACCGCCTTTGACAGTATCAAGGAATACCTGTCGAATCCGCCGATTCTATCACCTCCAGTGGAAGAAAGACCACTGATCATCTACCTCACAGTCCTAGACGACTCCATGGGTTGTGTACTTGGCCAACAAGACGAAACCAAAAGGAAAGAGTCTGCCATCTACTATTTGAGCAAGAAATTCACCGACTGTGAAACTCGGTACTTGATGCTCGAGAAAACCTGTTGTGCTTTGGCTTGGACAGCCAAACGTCTGCGCCAGTACATGATTCGTCACACTACTTGGTTAATCTCTGAAATTGATCCAATCAAGTATGTATTTGAAAATGACATAGAGTACCACGCTCAGAAAGCCGTTAAGGGGAGTGTTTTTGCCGATCATTTAGCTCATCAACCGATTGACAATCAAGAATCAATCGGGTTTGACTTCCCAGACGAAGATGTCATGTATCTAAAAATGAAAGATTTCGATGAACTGCTACCAAGTGAAGGGCCAGAACCAGATTCCCAATGGGGACTTATTTTTGACGGAGCTGTCAATCATTACGGAAATGGAATTGGGGCAATTATTATAACACCTCAGGGTACCCACATTCCTTTCACTGCCAGACTTACGTTCAAGTGCACAAACTACGAGGCCGAATATGAAGCTTGTATTATGGGTCTTGAAGAAGCGATCGACTTAAGGATCAAGAACTTGGACGTATACGAAGACTCAGCCCTGGTTATCAATCAGATCAAAGGAGATTGGAACACATACCAATCAGGATTGATCCCTTATAAAGATTACACGAGAAGGTTTTTACCCTTCTTCAATAGAATCGAGTTTCATCACATCCCTCGTGAGGAGAATCACCTGGCTGACGCTTTAGCCACTCTCTCTTCCATGATTAGCGTAGGTCAATGGAATGACATACCTAAGATCGACATAATGCACCTTGAGAGGCCCACTTACATCTTCTCGATTGAAGCAGTCATAGACGACAAACCTTGGTATCACGATATCAAATGCTTCCTTCAGAAACGAGAGTACCCACATGGGGCATCTAGAAAAGACAGGAAAACCCTCCGAAGACTGGCAGGCAGTTTCTTTCTGAGCGGTGATACACTTTATAAGCGGAATTTTGACATGGTCTTGCTCCGATGTGTAGACATACCAGAAGTAGACATGCTGATAAAAGAAATTCACGAAGGGTCCTTTGGCACTCATGCCAACGGACATACAATGGCGAGAAAAATTCTGAGAGCAGGGTACTATTGGTTGACCATGGAATCTGACTTCTACAAGTACATGAGGAGATGTCACAAGTGTCAGATATACTCCGACAAAATCCATGTACCGTCAGCGCATCTCAAAGTTCTTTCTTCCCTATGGCCTTTTTCCATATGGGGAATCGACATGATTGGCTTGATTGAGCCCAAGGCTTCGAACGGACATCGGTTCATCCTGGTAGCCATTGACTACTTCACCAAGTGTGTCGAAGCAGCGTCATACGCTAATGTAACCCGACAAGTGGTGGTCTGATTTATCAAAAACAATATCATCTGCCGTTATGGTATTCCGGGCCAAATCATTATTGATAATGGATCTAACTTGAACAATAAGATGATGAAGGAGTTGTGCATAGAGTTCAAGATCGAACACCATAACTCATCTCCCTACCGACCTAAGATGAACGGAGCAGTAGAAGCGGCTAACAAGAACATCAAGAAGATTGTTCAGAAGATGGTTGTAACCTACAAAGATTGGCACGAGATGCTACCCTTTGCTCTTCACGGTTATCGCACGTCTGTCCGCACTTCAACGGGGCAACCCCTTTCTCTCTAGTATATGGCATGGAAGTAGTGCTCCCCATAGAAGTAGAGATCCCATCAATCTGGGTATTGATGGAAGCTAAGCTTACAGAGGCTGAATGGTGTCAAAGTCGACACGACGAACTCAATCTGATCGAAGAAAAGATAATAACGGCACTATGCCATGGTCAATTGTATCAACAGAGAATGAAGAAAGCCTTTGACAAAAAGGTCCGACCTCGCATCTTCAGGAAAGGAGATCTCGTGCTCAAGAAAATACAATCATTTCTCACTGATTCTCGGGGCAAGTGGACTCCGAATTATGATGGCCCCTATGTCGTCAAGAAAGCTTTCTCAGGCGGTGCCTTGAGACTTGCAACCATGGACGGAGAGGAATTTGCCTACCCCACAAACGTTGATGTAGTCAAGAAATACTTCGCCTAAAAAAAAACGTCTCGGTGGATTGAAAACCCGAAAGGGCGGTCCAGAAAAAAATTAGAGACATGATCAAAAATCATCCCGGTGGATTGGAAATCTCAAAGTACAATCCAGGCAAAATTAGGGATAATGGCAAGTAACTACGTTCAACAAAGGGGCAAATCCCTTAGCGGCAGTTACGTCGTCCATCAGAAAACTCCAATCAAGGTCATCTTCGACAGAAGCTCAAGATGTCCAGAATTCAAAGTTGGTAGAAGGATAACGGTCGTTATGTTTCAATGTAGCCCTTTTCCCTTTAATTACCATTTTCTAACTTTGTAAATACTCTATGGAATCACGCGTTTGGCTGATTTTCATCCTATCAATAAAATTTGAGCCTTTGTGCTTTTGCTTGCAATTCTTATTTGTTTTAGCTTTATATAACGACATTTTAACATGATCAAACGGTTCTTGAAATAAAACAAAAACGAATTTACTTGTTAAAACCTTTTTCTGCTTTTAAATAAAGATGGCAATTTCTTTTGACTATTGAGCATCGAAAGAACATTGCTCGCTACTCCAGAAATAGACGAGCTTCAAAGTGCAGAATCGAAGTACACCTTCTAAGTCAGTGCACCTGAATGAAGGATTAGTTGTATCAGATGCGGCTTTCCCATCTGATACCCTCGGCCGAGTTCTTATCTCCTAAGCCCGACCAACGGTATTCCCCACAGGGACTGTCTCTCCTAAGCAAGGCAGAATTTCTACTTTTGGATCAACGGTACGACTTCGCCCTGCGATGGCCGAGTATCCAGTCATTTTCATCTTTTAGTCTGTATGTCGCGTCAGTTTTTTCAGCATATACATACATACATCATGCATTTTATTTGTATTCTCGTTCATATTGCATCACTAACACTCCAGTCGGTCTTATCCCTAGTGATAACTGTCTTCTCAGTCGAGTTGTCAGTTCTTTCCTCGATTAGGAAATGTTGTGTTTGAACAATCTCTCCTCCAGTTTATTTCTGGATTGGAGTTGGGTCCTTGACCACTTTGATAACTTGAACCTCTGAAAGACCAGAGAACCTTCAACTAGTGTCACTCTTCGCCATTGAAGATGATATTTTCGCTTTCCCGGGTCAAGGAAAATCCCCAGAGAAAGCCTCTTAAGTAGAGATTCGACAATACAGCAGTTTTTTCTCCGAAAAACCACTAATGAAAAGGTCATCGGCACCTTAAAATTGGATCCCATCATATGGCATTTCTCCGGGAAGACCCCGAGAAAAGTATGATGTAAGACCCCAAGCGGAAGCAGTCTCTCAAGAAACTCGCTTTCCCCAGTAGAAACAAATGGCGTCTCCAATAGAGAAGTTTGTGCGCCTCTACAACTCAGACGACTGGGTTCCCCAGAAAATCTTACATCATTCTTTTTCCCATCAAATGGCATCTCCCCAGGAAAATTCGGCGAGAAGTTTGAGGAAAACCGCTACACATGGCGTCTCTTGTCAATAAGGTTTATTGACAAAAGAAACTTAGACCAGTTCCTTGGTAGGAAACCAAGAACGAGGGGAAGTTTATTTCAGAAACTGAGACTAGTTCCTTGGTAGGAAACCAAGATCGAGGGGAAGTTTACATCAGAAACTGAGACCAGTTCCTTGGTAGGAAACCAAGAACGAGGGGAAGTTTAATTCAGCAACTTAGACCAGTTCCTTGGTAGGAAACCAAGAATGAGGGGAAGTTTATTTTAGAAACTGAGACCAGTTCCTTGGTAGGAAACCAAGATCGAGGGGAAGTTTAATTCAGCAACTTAGACCAGTTCCTTGGTAAACAACCAGGATCGAGGGGAAGTTTTACCTTTTCCAAGAAGATTAAATAGGGGCATCTGTCATACCCCAAATTTTGACCACTAAGAACTCCCATCATTGTGCAAATCATCATCACAATATGGATGAACCATCATACCTCATCAGTCTCCCCAAAGATGGGTGAGCATCCACTACAATCAAACTTAGGGTTTCAAGCCCTCTCAGAGTTCTTAGACAAAGGATCAATCAAGAATTGACATGATCTTCAACTTGTATAAACCTCTCAAACATCCAAAATGGATCAAGAGGACTCCCACATCAAGGATTAAGCACAAGGTTGCTCCCTTCTAGGTGGATCAAGCCTCAAGATCGCCAGTGTCACCAAATTAGGGTTTTGGTCGACCAAGGCCTCCAGTTGGAAATTTTCCTCTAGGCATGAGCCAATGCTTCAAAACATAACCTAATATACTCCATGGAACCTCATGGACCCAAGTATCAAGTCAATTTGACCTCAGGGGATGCATACATAAAAAATCAGGAATTAGGGTTTCTTTACCTAATTCACCCCTAAGTTGACTTTTGGGACAAATCATGAGCCAAGACCTCAAGAGAGGATTTGAGGGTCTCTAATACACCACATTGATCCATTTTCAACAATGGATTAATCCAAGAAGCTTGAGCAACAAGTCTCAATTTCATCAGTACCACAGTTAGAGTTTTGAGGAAAAAGTCAACTGTAGCTTTGACTTTTGACCTGGGCATGCTCCCAAGCCCTAAGACATGATTCAATATACCCTATAACACCCATGAAACATGTCCATCAAGTTTTATTTAGGTC
Source organism: Lathyrus tuberosus (assembly GCA_022829125.1). Lineage (NCBI taxonomy): Eukaryota > Viridiplantae > Streptophyta > Magnoliopsida > Fabales > Fabaceae > Lathyrus > Lathyrus tuberosus. Next base: position 5,325,197 of record JALAZF010000305.1, read on the forward strand.
AAGGACATGATTTCCTAAAGGATTGCACAGTTTGGAATTCATCGGATAAAAAGTTAACTGTGCACAAAAGTCAACTTTGACTTTTTGAGATTTTTCACAAAAATGGATTTTTAACCCTAAAATGATGTTAATGTATGATTTGAATCATCATTCATCAAGAAAAATCAAAGAAAGTGGGATAACTTGTAAAACGGGTAATCATAAAAACTTAGAAAATTTTCTAAGTTATGAACAAAGTGGCAAGGGTACCAACTTTGGAGGATCATAACTCCTAAACCACAAAGTCATTTCTCCCCATCCAAAGCATGATTTGTAGATCTCATGGCCCTCTACAAAAACTTCAACGGGACCTCATTCCAATTCTTCATGGATTTTGAGTTATGGATTGATCAAAATCACAAAAAGTGAAAATTTCACTAAGTCAGAATCTGCCTTCACTTTTTTCCAAATGTAGAGACATTTTTCACTTGGATCCAAAAAGTATCAAAACCAAATATAATCAAACAGTTGTTGTATCGTATAAGGGCTTTCCAAAATGGCCCAGAACATCACCAAATTCAACTTGAGCCATGAGATATGACATTGGCAAGTTGCCTTGCTGAAAACTGCCAAGGCAAGGCAGAATTTTGTATTTTTGGTCGATTTGCCAAAATCAGCCAATTTCAAGCCTTGTCATCATCTTGGACACATCTGAGGATCAAATCTAAAGGGGATAATCACTTAGCCAAGCCTCCAAAGTCCTTGGAATAAGAAGTAACATGCCAAACCTAGGATTGCCTAAAAGAGGGACAAGACTCCAATTTTGGATTGGAGCATTTAATAGATGCTTAGAGGTGGCATGGACTGACACATTTGTAACTAAATTCAGTCAAGATTCCTCCAGCAAGTAGGGAACCAAAGCTCTGTGCTCTAACCTAGAGGAGACTTGGATTTTCATATGCCAACATTGGCCAAACCTCTGCTGCAGTTGCCATTCACTATTGATCCCAAAACAAACTTGCTCTACTATAAATAGAGCTCATTTGTGCTCAGTTTGAGGACACCAAATCCATCAAACAGATGCTTTCCTCAAAATCCCTTTCTCTAGGAAAAAATACCTTCTTTAGCAAGGTAACTGTGAGTTTTTGAGTTTGAGAGCTTTTTCAGTCAAACCAATCACACACACCTCATAAACATCATATGTAGGTGATCCAAACTCTCACAAGTGACTTGTAATCACAAAATCACAAAGTCACCTCTCAAAATCTCAAAATATGCTTTTTGTGCATTTTTCAAGCCATGTCTTGATTCAGTCACTTTCCAAACCAGATAAAAACTCAAACACACTCCAAATATCATCCTTGAACTGTCCTAAATGGTTCCCCCATCTGGAACACCATTTGAGAGAGTTGCTATTTTGTTCACTTTTAACCCCTTTTGCAAGAAAGGGCCAGTTTGTGTTTTTGCTGGTACCAGCTGATTCCAATCATCCTAAAAGCTTCTAAGGAATCATTTGAGTGTATCTAAAGCATCAAATCATTTCTGGAACAAGAGGCTTGACAGATTGCACAAAAACTCCAAAAAGCTCAAAAAGAGGTAAGCCTCATGACTTGAACTTTCCAAAATATGCAATGCTTTGAAGTCCACTGATCATGCACACCTCATACATGTTATATATGTTGTGTTTGAACCAATTGATCATGTAATTCATGTCTGTATCAAAGTGTAGCATAGAACATGCAATTATAGGCCTTTTTCAAAACCACTATCGGGTTTTGAGGAGGGAGTGTGATCTGAAAAAAACTACCACCACCATTGGATTCCTTGTGAAATTCTGGTCCAAATGCATATAAATTTTGTCTCAAACCATTAAGAATTGAGAAAGTTATGACCTTCACGTTTCTGAGCCAAAGCTTGCCTTGCCTTGCCTTGGGCCAGGCCTAAAACCAAGGCATGACTTGTATATTTGTGTTTTCACTCAAAACAATGGATGTATCACCACCCCAGTGGTAAGGCGCGCGCCTTGTGACCTTGAGGTCGTGGGTTCAAACCCCACCCACGCCATTTTGTGTTTTTTCACATTTTTCCATTTTTTCCAATATTTTTATGTTTTATTAATTAATTGGAAAATTAATAACTCTTTCAATTTTAATTATTTTTGATTGGTTATTTTTGCAAAAAATCACAAAAATGTTGAAATATTTTATTCCAAAAAAAATTAAGTTTATATTATTTATTTAATATAATTAGTATTTTTGTGAATAAATTCATTTTTATTTGTTTTTAAACATTTTAAAATGAACATTCATCTTGAAAAATCAAGACCAAATGAGTTTTAATATCTCTTGTGATTAAAACTTCATTTTTCAAATCTTAAACAAAAATCACAAATGGTTTATTCAAATTCATTTGGTATTTTTCATTGATTTTCTTTTAATATTTATTGTTAAATGAAAACAAATAAGGGTTTCTTTGATTTTCACCCTCACAAATCATTTTCAAACACTCATGAGCCTCTATTAGAGTGTAAGACCTAATCCCCTTTTAACCAAAACAATTTTGGGCCTCAGATATTGTATAAGTCCCTCTGCGTTAAAAGAAAAGTTCGGCGCAATCGTCGCCCATTTAAAATAAACCATCTGGGTCTCTCCTCGAGCTATAATGTTAGTTCTTGTTATTGGCTGGAATTTTGGTAAAACAATGTTGGTGTTGAAGATGTCATATGTCTGATGTCTTAACATGAGTTACTAACATTCAGTTTATGTTAAGTTTTTTGGGTTGCAGTTTTGTGTGCTGATGTTAAACATGATGTCTTGACATCAGTTGGCAGAACATCAGAATATCAGTCTGATGTGTTATTAGGGCTGTGTGTGTTTTTGTTGGTGATGAGATTTTTGCTTAAGTGAGTGAAAGATTTCAGGCGAATATCTTGGTAAAAATATATTCTGGTGCAATCATATGTGGAGCAGATTTTGTTTATGTTTTTAGGGCTGAATTATATGAGAAGATTTGAAGAATAAAGTCTATTTTAATTGCAAATCAAATCAGAGATTTTCAAGGAGTTCAAGCCCAAGTCTGTTTTCTATTTAAAGCAGCCTCAACCCTACTTAGTGGAGACGAAGACAAGAGATTAAAGACTGAGTGTCAAGTGTGTTTTCGTGTGTGTTTTGTAACCCTTTTTCATTCATCATTGATGCTTGAATTGGCGTGATTGTTTTGAGTTGTTAATTGTTCTTGATCAAAGCTTTTAAGCAAGATCAAGTTGTGTTTTGGAAGTGTGACTTCTATACTTTGTAATCCTTGAATTGTACCACTGTGGTGATTTAGAGGGAGTGAGTGGTTTCTCATATCTAAGTGTATCTTAGGTAAAAGTGTCATTGGGTAGTGATTAAGTTAGTGGATTGTCAACTGGGATTTCGAGTCTGTAATTTAATACTACTAATAGTGAATTTCCTCCCTGACTTGGTAGCCCCCAGACGTAGGTAGTTAGACCGAACTGGGTGAACAATTGCTTGTGTTGATTGACTATTTTTATTACCTTGTTCATATAGCAGATTGTGTTGTTGTGACATTACACTTAACATCACACATCTGATACCAGAATTTCAATTGGTATCAGAGCAGGCATCCTGCTCTGCATCTGGGTAAGATCTAGGGTTGTTACTTTCTGGTACTATGGACAAGGAGAGTGGTGGATTTGTGAATAGACCCCCTATTCTAGATGGCTCAAATTATGATTATTGGAAACCTCGCATGGTTACCTTCTTGAAGTCCTTGGACAGTAGGGCTTGGAAGGCTATTTTAAAAGAATGGAAACATCCTGTTATTGTTGAAAAAGATGGAACATCTAAGCTGAAACCTGAGGAAGAATAGACCAAGGAAGAAGATGAACTTGCGCTTGGAAATTCTAAGGCTTTGAATTCCATTTTTAATGGTATTGACAAGAACATCTTTAGGCTTGTCTACACTTGTGAAGTGGCTAAGGAAGCTTGGGATGTCTTGAAAACTACTCATGAAGGAACCTCCAAAGTCAAGATGTCAAGACTTCAACTACTGACAACAAAGTTTGAAAATCTGAAGATGAAGGATGATGAGACCATTCATGATTTTCACATGAATATTCTTGAGCTGTCAAATGCTTCTAGTGCCCTTGGAGAGAAAATGACTGAAGAGAAGCTGGTGAGGAAGAATCTTAGATCCCTTCCCAAGAGATATAAAATGAAGGTGACTGCTATAGAAGAAGCTCAAGACATCAGCAAGATGAGGGTGGATGAGTTGATTGGTTCTCTTCAAACTTTTGAATTAGGGATGGATGAGGAACCTGAAAAGAAGACCAAAAGCATAGCATTGGTATCTAGTTCTGAAGATGCTAAGAAAGAGAATAGGCCTGAGTCACAGGAGGAACTGTCCCATGCCATTGTTCTGCTGGGAAGACAGTTTAATAAGGTTTTAAAGAGGATAGACAGGGGCTTTAAACCTAATGTCAAGAACATCACTTCTGACACCAACAGGTCAGCTGATCAGGTAAAAAAACTAGAGATGAAGAAAAGTCCAATGATGGCAAAGGAATATAATGTTATGGATGTGAAGGTTATGGTCACATGAAATCAGAATGTCCTACATACCTTAAGAAGCAGAAAAAGGGTATGTCAGTCACTTGGTCTGATGAGGATACTGATAGTAAACCTGAAGGAGAATCAGCCAATCTTGTTAGAGCTATGATTGGAATTAGTGAGTCTGACAATGATTCAAGTGATGAAGAAGTTACTTATGAAGAGCTTGCCGCCTCTTACAGAAATCTGTGCATTAGAAGTGAACAAGTATGTCTAGAAGGAGAGAAACAAAAGAAAATCATAATGCAGATAATGGCTGAAAAGACTGAGCTTGAGAAGGAAGTCAGTATGCTAAACTCTAAACTCGAATCTATGTCAAAATTGGTCAGAATGTTGAATAATGAAACTGATGTTCTAGACAATATTCTTAATATTGGAAAAACTGCTGGAGACAAAAGTGGTTTGGGATTCAACAATGTTTCAGCTTCAAATAATGTTGTTCCTATTTCCAAGCCAGTGATGTTAAAACAGATGTTTAAACATCCTGACAGGACTCCCTCTAGGAAGAAATTCAGGCGTTGGAGATGTCATCATTGTGGGCGTTTTGGACACATAAAGGCTTATTGTTATAAGCTACATGGGTATCCTCAGAGGGCATATCAGTTGGATCCTAGACAGAACATTCACAAAGGTAATCAGGTCATCAAACCAAAGAAGCAATGGGTTCCTAAAGGAAAAGTTGTCAGCTTAATAGCTCACACTTCTCTTAGGGTTTCTACTAAAGAAGACTGGTACTTTGATAGTGGGTGCTCAAGACACATGACAGGAGCGAAGAATTTGTTTGTGGATGTTAAGCTACATTCTTTTGGACATGTAACTTTTGGTGATGGTGTCAAACGAGAAATCAAGGGTATGACCCAATCCCCTTTTAACCAAAACAATTTTGGGCCTCAGATATTGTATAAGTCCCTCTGCGTTAAAAGAAAAGTTTGGCGCAATCGTCGCTCGTTTAAAATAAACCATTTGGGCCTCTCCTCGAGCTATAATGGTAGTTCATGTTATTGGCTGGAATTTTGGTAAAACAATGTTGGTGTTGAAGATGTCATATGTCTGATGTCTTAACATGAGTTACTAACATTCAGTTTATGTTAAGTTTTTTGGGTTGCAGTTTTGTGTGCTGATGTTAAACATGATGTCTTGACATCAGTTGGCTGAACATCAAAATATCAGTCTGATGTGTTATTAGGGCTGCGTGTGTTTTTGTTGGTGATGAGATTTTTGCTTAAGTGAGTGAAAGATTTCAGGCGAATATCTTGGTAAAAATATATTGTGGTGCAATCATATGTGGAGCAGATTTTATTTATGTTTTCAGGGCTGAATGATATAAGAAGATTTGAAGAATAAAGTCTGTTTTAATTGTAAATCAAATTAGAGATTTTCAAGGAGTCCAAGCCCAAGTCTGTTTTCTATTTAAAGCACACTCAACCCTACTTGGTGGAGACGAAGACAAGAGATTAAAGACTGAGTGTCAAGTGTGTTTTCGTGTGTGTTTTGTAACCCTTTTTCATTCATCATTGATGCTTGAATTGGCGTGATTGTTTTGAGTTGTTAATTGTTCTTGATCAAAGCTTTTAAGCAAGATCAAGTTGTGTTTTGGAAGTGTGACTTCTATACTTTGTAATCCTTGAATTGTACCACTGTGGTGATTTAGAGGGAGTGAGTGGTTTCTCATATCTAAGTGTATCTTAGGTAAAAGTGTCATTGGGTAGTGATTAAGTTAGTGGATTGTCAACTGGGATTTCGAGTCTGTAATTTAATACTACTAATAGTGAATTTCCTCCCTGACTTGGTAGCCCCCAGACGTAGGTAGTTAGACCGAACTGGGTGAACAATTGCTTGTGTTGATTGACTATTTTTATTACCTTGTTCATATAGCAGATTGTGTTGTTGTGACATTACACTTAACATCACACATCTGATACCAGAATTTCAATTGGTATCAGAGCAGGCATCCTGCTCTGCATCTGGGTAAGATCTAGGGTTGTTACTTTCTGGTACTATGGACAAGGAGAGTGGTGGATTTGTGAATAGACCCCCTATTCTAGATGGCTCAAATTATGATTATTGGAAACCTCGCATGGTTACCTTCTTGAAGTCCTTGGACAGTAGGGCTTGGAAGGCTATTTTAAAAGAATGGAAACATCCTGTTATTGTTGAAAAAGATGGAACATCTAAGCTGAAACCTGAGGAAGAATAGACCAAGGAAGAAGATGAACTTGCGCTTGGAAATTCTAAGGCTTTGAATTCCATTTTTAATGGTATTGACAAGAACATCTTTAGGCTTGTCTACACTTGTGAAGTGGCTAAGGAAGCTTGGGATGTCTTGAAAACTACTCATGAAGGAACCTCCAAAGTCAAGATGTCAAGACTTCAACTACTGACAACAAAGTTTGAAAATCTGAAGATGAAGGATGATGAGACCATTCATGATTTTCACATGAATATTCTTGAGCTGTCAAATGCTTCTAGTGCCCTTGGAGAGAAAATGACTGAAGAGAAGCTGGTGAGGAAGAATCTTAGATCCCTTCCCAAGAGATATAAAATGAAGGTGACTGCTATAGAAGAAGCTCAAGACATCAGCAAGATGAGGGTGGATGAGTTGATTGGTTCTCTTCAAACTTTTGAATTAGGGATGGATGAGGAACCTGAAAAGAAGACCAAAAGCATAGCATTGGTATCTAGTTCTGAAGATGCTAAGAAAGAGAATAGGCCTGAGTCACAGGAGGAACTGTCCCATGCCATTGTTCTGCTGGGAAGACAGTTTAATAAGGTTTTAAAGAGGATAGACAGGGGCTTTAAACCTAATGTCAAGAACATCACTTCTGACACCAACAGGTCAGCTGATCAGGTAAAAAAACTAGAGATGAAGAAAAGTCCAATGATGGCAAAGGAATATAATGTTATGGATGTGAAGGTTATGGTCACATGAAATCAGAATGTCCTACATACCTTAAGAAGCAGAAAAAGGGTATGTCAGTCACTTGGTCTGATGAGGATACTGATAGTAAACCTGAAGGAGAATCAGCCAATCTTGTTAGAGCTATGATTGGAATTAGTGAGTCTGACAATGATTCAAGTGATGAAGAAGTTACTTATGAAGAGCTTGCCGCCTCTTACAGAAATCTGTGCATTAGAAGTGAACAAGTATGTCTAGAAGGAGAGAAACAAAAGAAAATCATAATGCAGATAATGGCTGAAAAGACTGAGCTTGAGAAGGAAGTCAGTATGCTAAACTCTAAACTCGAATCTATGTCAAAATTGGTCAGAATGTTGAATAATGAAACTGATGTTCTAGACAATATTCTTAATATTGGAAAAACTGCTGGAGACAAAAGTGGTTTGGGATTCAACAATGTTTCAGCTTCAAATAATGTTGTTCCTATTTCCAAGCCAGTGATGTTAAAACAGATGTTTAAACATCCTGACAGGACTCCCTCTAGGAAGAAATTCAGGCGTTGGAGATGTCATCATTGTGGGCGTTTTGGACACATAAAGGCTTATTGTTATAAGCTACATGGGTATCCTCAGAGGGCATATCAGTTGGATCCTAGACAGAACATTCACAAAGGTAATCAGGTCATCAAACCAAAGAAGCAATGGGTTCCTAAAGGAAAAGTTGTCAGCTTAATAGCTCACACTTCTCTTAGGGTTTCTACTAAAGAAGACTGGTACTTTGATAGTGGGTGCTCAAGACACATGACAGGAGCGAAGAATTTGTTTGTGGATGTTAAGCTACATTCTTTTGGACATGTAACTTTTGGTGATGGTGTCAAACGAGAAATCAAGGGTATGACCCAATCCCCTTTTAACCAAAACAATTTTGGGCCTCAGATATTGTATAAGTCCCTCTGCGTTAAAAGAAAAGTTTGGCGCAATCGTCGCTCGTTTAAAATAAACCATTTGGGCCTCTCCTCGAGCTATAATGGTAGTTCATGTTATTGGCTGGAATTTTGGTAAAACAATGTTGGTGTTGAAGATGTCATATGTCTGATGTCTTAACATGAGTTACTAACATTCAGTTTATGTTAAGTTTTTTGGGTTGCAGTTTTGTGTGCTGATGTTAAACATGATGTCTTGACATCAGTTGGCTGAACATCAAAATATCAGTCTGATGTGTTATTAGGGCTGCGTGTGTTTTTGTTGGTGATGAGATTTTTGCTTAAGTGAGTGAAAGATTTCAGGCGAATATCTTGGTAAAAATATATTGTGGTGCAATCATATGTGGAGCAGATTTTATTTATGTTTTCAGGGCTGAATGATATAAGAAGATTTGAAGAATAAAGTCTGTTTTAATTGTAAATCAAATTAGAGATTTTCAAGGAGTCCAAGCCCAAGTCTGTTTTCTATTTAAAGCACACTCAACCCTACTTGGTGGAGACGAAGACAAGAGATTAAAGACTGAGTGTCAAGTGTGTTTTTGTGTGTGTTTTGTAACCCTTTTTCATTCATCATTGATGCTTGAATTGGCGTGATTGTTTTGAGTTGTTAATTGTTCTTGATCAAAGCTTTTAAGCAAGATCAAGTTGTGTTTTGGAAGTGTGACTTCTATACTTTGTAATCCTTGAATTGTACCACTGTGGTGATTTAGAGGGAGTGAGTGGTTTCTCATATCTAAGTGTATCTTAGGTAAAAGTGTCATTGGGTAGTGATTAAGTTAGTGGATTGTCAACTGGGATTTCGAGTCTGTAATTTAATACTACTAATAGTGAATTTCCTCCCTGACTTGGTAGCCCCCAGACGTAGGTAGTTAGACCGAACTGGGTGAACAATTGCTTGTGTTGATTGACTATTTTTATTACCTTGTTCATATAGCAGATTGTGTTGTTGTGACATTACACTTAACATCACACATCTGATACCAGAATTTCAATTGGTATCAGAGCAGGCATCCTGCTCTGCATCTGGGTAAGATCTAGGGTTGTTACTTTCTGGTACTATGGACAAGGAGAGTGGTGGATTTGTGAATAGACCCCCTATTCTAGATGGCTCAAATTATGATTATTGGAAACCTCGCATGGTTACCTTCTTGAAGTCCTTGGACAGTAGGGCTTGGAAGGCTATTTTAAAAGAATGGAAACATCCTGTTATTGTTGAAAAAGATGGAACATCTAAGCTGAAACCTGAGGAAGAATAGACCAAGGAAGAAGATGAACTTGCGCTTGGAAATTCTAAGGCTTTGAATTCCATTTTTAATGGTATTGACAAGAACATCTTTAGGCTTGTCTACACTTGTGAAGTGGCTAAGGAAGCTTGGGATGTCTTGAAAACTACTCATGAAGGAACCTCCAAAGTCAAGATGTCAAGACTTCAACTACTGACAACAAAGTTTGAAAATCTGAAGATGAAGGATGATGAGACCATTCATGATTTTCACATGAATATTCTTGAGCTGTCAAATGCTTCTAGTGCCCTTGGAGAGAAAATGACTGAAGAGAAGCTGGTGAGGAAGAATCTTAGATCCCTTCCCAAGAGATATAAAATGAAGGTGACTGCTATAGAAGAAGCTCAAGACATCAGCAAGATGAGGGTGGATGAGTTGATTGGTTCTCTTCAAACTTTTGAATTAGGGATGGATGAGGAACCTGAAAAGAAGACCAAAAGCATAGCATTGGTATCTAGTTCTGAAGATGCTAAGAAAGAGAATAGGCCTGAGTCACAGGAGGAACTGTCCCATGCCATTGTTCTGCTGGGAAGACAGTTTAATAAGGTTTTAAAGAGGATAGACAGGGGCTTTAAACCTAATGTCAAGAACATCACTTCTGACACCAACAGGTCAGCTGATCAGGTAAAAAAACTAGAGATGAAGAAAAGTCCAATGATGGCAAAGGAATATAATGTTATGGATGTGAAGGTTATGGTCACATGAAATCAGAATGTCCTACATACCTTAAGAAGCAGAAAAAGGGTATGTCAGTCACTTGGTCTGATGAGGATACTGATAGTAAACCTGAAGGAGAATCAGCCAATCTTGTTAGAGCTATGATTGGAATTAGTGAGTCTGACAATGATTCAAGTGATGAAGAAGTTACTTATGAAGAGCTTGCCGCCTCTTACAGAAATCTGTGCATTAGAAGTGAACAAGTATGTCTAGAAGGAGAGAAACAAAAGAAAATCATAATGCAGATAATGGCTGAAAAGACTGAGCTTGAGAAGGAAGTCAGTATGCTAAACTCTAAACTCGAATCTATGTCAAAATTGGTCAGAATGTTGAATAATGAAACTGATGTTCTAGACAATATTCTTAATATTGGAAAAACTGCTGGAGACAAAAGTGGTTTGGGATTCAACAATGTTTCAGCTTCAAATAATGTTGTTCCTATTTCCAAGCCAGTGATGTTAAAACAGATGTTTAAACATCCTGACAGGACTCCCTCTAGGAAGAAATTCAGGCGTTGGAGATGTCATCATTGTGGGCGTTTTGGACACATAAAGGCTTATTGTTATAAGCTACATGGGTATCCTCAGAGGGCATATCAGTTGGATCCTAGACAGAACATTCACAAAGGTAATCAGGTCATCAAACCAAAGAAGCAATGGGTTCCTAAAGGAAAAGTTGTCAACTTAATAGCTCACACTTCTCTTAGGGTTTCTACTAAAGAAGACTGGTACTTTGATAGTGGGTGCTCAAGACACATGACAGGAGCGAAGAATTTGTTTGTGGATGTTAAGCTACATTCTTTTGGACATGTAACTTTTGGTGATGGTGTCAAACGAGAAATCAAGGGTATGACCCAATCCCCTTTTAACCAAAACAATTTTGGGCCTCAGATATTGTATAAGTCCCTCTGCGTTAAAAGAAAAGTTTGGCGCAATCGTCGCTCGTTTAAAATAAACCATTTGGGCCTCTCCTCGAGCTATAATGGTAGTTCATGTTATTGGCTGGAATTTTGGTAAAACAATGTTGGTGTTGAAGATGTCATATGTCTGATGTCTTAACATGAGTTACTAACATTCAGTTTATGTTAAGTTTTTTGGGTTGCAGTTTTGTGTGCTGATGTTAAACATGATGTCTTGACATCAGTTGGCTGAACATCAAAATATCAGTCTGATGTGTTATTAGGGCTGCGTGTGTTTTTGTTGGTGATGAGATTTTTGCTTAAGTGAGTGAAAGATTTCAGGCGAATATCTTGGTAAAAATATATTGTGGTGCAATCATATGTGGAGCAGATTTTATTTATGTTTTCAGGGCTGAATGATATAAGAAGATTTGAAGAATAAAGTCTGTTTTAATTGTAAATCAAATTAGAGATTTTCAAGGAGTCCAAGCCCAAGTCTGTTTTCTATTTAAAGCACACTCAACCCTACTTGGTGGAGACGAAGACAAGAGATTAAAGACTGAGTGTCAAGTGTGTTTTCGTGTGTGTTTTGTAACCCTTTTTCATTCATCATTGATGCTTGAATTGGCGTGATTGTTTTGAGTTGTTAATTGTTCTTGATCAAAGCTTTTAAGCAAGATCAAGTTGTGTTTTGGAAGTGTGACTTCTATACTTTGTAATCCTTGAATTGTACCACTGTGGTGATTTAGAGGGAGTGAGTGGTTTCTCATATCTAAGTGTATCTTAGGTAGAAGTGTCATTGGGTAGTGATTAAGTTAGTGGATTATCAACTGGGATTGTTGAGTCTGTAATTTAATACTACTAATAGTGAATTTCCTCCCTGGCTTGGTAGCCCCCAGACGTAGGTAGTTAGACCGAACTGGGTGAACAATTGCTTGTGTTGATTGACTGTTTTTATTACCTTGTTCATATAGCAGATTGTGTTGTTGTGACATTACACTTAACATCACACATCTGATACCAGAATTTCATATAAGACCCATTCAAATCTTTTGGGCCTCTATTAGAGTGTAAGACCCAACCCCTTTTGAAAACCAAATTATCTTGGGCCTCAGTCATTGTATAAGACCCACTGCATTTTCAAAAATCTCGGCGCGATCGCCATTTCAAACCAAAAATCATATGGACCTACCCTCGTGTTATAAGCCCCACTCTTTTTCTTTAAACCTTTTGGGCCTCTTGAGAGAGTGTAAGACCTAACCCTTTGTACAGAGAATCTTTCTCGGGCCTCAGTCCCTCTGTACAAAACGATAGTGCGATCACTGATAAAAACCTGGGCCTCTCATTGAGCTGTAAGCCCCAATTTTTCTTTCAAAGCACTTTATCCTTTGATCTTGAATATACTGTTGTTTTCAATCTTTCTTTGTTGAACAACTAACCAAACAGCATGGACTCTCTACAACCGAGTAAGTGGTTATATGTTTTCTTTATCTACTTTCATATACATATAACTGTATTGTGGGGATGTTTCACTATAAGTCTTCTTTCATAAACTCATATCGACTGTGTAATAATAGTATAGATATTTAGAGTTTCCCTTGTAACTACGTCTAACACTAAGCCTTGTTGGATACTCTTAAAATAGACAAAACTAGATCCCCATAGGATTACCAGATACAGTCTTCCCTCCTCTTGGGGTTAAACAATATGGACACGTGAAAGGCAGCATTCTCGGTGAACTCTTTCACAGACTATCACCTTTAGAAATCGTCAAAGAAACTCTATTCCCCAGAGATGATCTTTTCTCCGTGAATGGAATCTCTTGAGTTTCTTCCAAATTCTCAAACTTTCCTGGCTTGATCTATTCTTTGTGAATAGCCTATCTTGAATTTCTCGGGGTTTGGGGACCCACAGGCTTCTTAAAAGCATCCTCGCCTCCTCTTGGGCGTTGTGCAAGGACCAGTCGGCTTCTTAGAAGTATTCACAGCCTCCTCTTAGGCTTCGTATAAATGATTTCTTCCTCCGGGAATGATAGCCTCCTCTTGGGCTTCATACAAATTGTCCCTCGACTTCTTAAAAGTTTTCAGCCTCTTCTTGGGCTTCGTACAAAATTGTCCCGACGACCTCCTAGAGGTATAGGAACAAAAATTAGTCATCTTAATAGAACAATCTTTCAAAAAGTCTAGATCTTGCAACTGCTGTTTCTTAAATGTAGTACAAAAGATGAAACTCTTGACTTGGACAGTCTAATTCCCTTGAGTCTCAAAGACATTCTCAAGTTCCTTTCAAAACTAGGAGATGAAACCCGTAGACTCGGACAGTCTCAATACCCTTTGGTTTTCCCATTTCCTTAAAGAACAGGAAATAACCCCGATCCTCGAATCAAATCCCTGAGTGCAAACAGTACTCATATAAGAACTGATTTTCTCTTTAAATCAGCATACTGGACCTGTCACTCAACTGAAACAGTAACCCTAGCCTCCTCTTGGGCTTTGTACAATGATTCTCCCCACAATCTCTTGTTGAGTATAAAATACTCTCTTGCGGGGTCACTTCCCTTTTAGCCTCCATCTTGGGCTTCAAACGAAATACAAAAGCACTCTTTTGTTGAGTCAACCCTTTTAGCCTCTCTCTCGGGCTTCGTACGAGACACATAAAAACACCCTCTTGTTGGGTCGATAGCCTCCTCTTAGGCTTTGTATAAGGAAACCCTGGTTGAACCAATCAACCTTTTAGCATCAAAGTCGTGTCTCATTCACAGTATACAAACATCAACAACTCTTTTCCCTTCATCTAATTGTTGTAAGCGGCAAGCCTCTGGATCATCTACATCCATGCCACTATCCCTCTTTTAGCATGAGAAATTCCTAAGGAAAGATGGCATTGCTCTACACTGAGTTAAAGTCTTCTCCTTTAGGTCAAAAACCCTTATAAAGGAAATTATGGCATTGCTGGATTCACATATCCCAGTTAAAGTAATCCTCCTTTATAACCAGACACCCAACAGTTGTGACAAACAAACCCCTTTAGAGATGACAAATTCTCTCTAAAGTCAACACCCTTTTAGCTTCACATCTTGGCCTTCGAACAAGATACAAATAAACTCTTTAGCTTCATATCTTGGGCTTTGAACAAGATACAAACCACCTTTAGCTTCACGTCTTGGGCTTTGAACAAGACACCAAAACACCATTTCCTCCCATAGAATAGGAGGAACTACAATCGCTCTGATTTCCCTGTTTCGGTAAACGGGAATACATAGGCATAAGATTGAAAGAAAAATCTTAGCGAGCACGCTCAACAAAAACCCACAATCCCATGCCCACATACATCAATTAAAAAGTATCAGTCCTAACCCCCTACCCATGAACTTTCCCGGTGTTCCGTTATAAACAAAGAAAGAAGAAAGAGGCCCCACTTCCATATCGCATCCGTAACCTAACAGACCGCTGTTTAAACTCAGTATGCAAGCAGGGTTAATTGGAGACATCTATTTCCCTTCCTTAGTCAGCTCAATAGGATAAAAAATGAATCGACCTGTAGTACCCCCAAAAGAGCGGCAGTGCTTAAGAAACACGTCCAGTTTCGCTCGCTACACCCATAGTGAGGGGAACTACGAATGCTCTGATTCCATTCCCGCCAGGATACATAGGCACGAGATGCGTTGTCTTGGAGAGCATACTTAGATACTAACCCCTAGGTCTTTCCCTTAGCAGATACCCTTAGCAAGCAAACAATAGAATAACACAAATACTAACAAGAGGTTCCTTCCCTAGGTATAACCAACCTCCGAACCTTAGATCTCTTAGCTGTGTTCCTACATAGCGCACTTAGGGTTTTTTGATCTTTACCCTTTCCTTTGGATAAATCAAAGCTCGGTGGTGAATTTCAAAGATTGTTTATTCAAGTTAATTAATAGCTTGATATCCGATTCTCACCGTAACACATGGCCATCAAAATCATAGAGGAAGTGCAAAAACAGATTGACGCGGGTTTCCTCGCCACCTCAGAATATCCTCATTGGTTAACCAACATAGTACCAGTTCCGAAAAAGGACGGAAAAGTCAGAATGTCTGTAGATTACAAGGATCTGAACAAAGCCATTACAAAGGATGACTTTCCCTTGCCGCACATAGACATGCTGGTAGATAGTACAACAAAGTTCAAAGTCTTCTCCTTCATGGATGGATTCTCGGGTTATAATCAAATCAAAATAGCACCAGAAGACATTCATCACCCCATGGGGCACCTTTTGTTACAAGGTAATGTCGTTCGGTTTGAAGAATGCCCAGACAACCTATCAAAGGGCCATGACTACTCTGTTTCACGACATGATGCATAAAGAAATTGAAGTGTACGTCGACGATATGATTGCCAAATCTAAAACAGAAGAGCAGCATGTGACCCACCTGTCAAAGTAATTCGAGCATCTAAGGAAGTACAAACTCCACTTGAATCCTAACAAGTGCATGTTCAGTGTCCGCTCAGGAAAACTGCTAGGGTTCATCGTCAGCCAGAAAGGTTGTTACCATTCTTCAACAGAATCGAGCTTCACCATATTCCTCATGAAGAGAATCACATGGCTGATGCACTAGCCACTCTCTCTTCCATGATTAGTGTAGGTCAATGGAACAACGTACCTAAGATTGACATAATGCGCCTTGAAAGGCCCGCTTACATATTCACAATTGAAGCAATCACAGACGACAAACCTTGGTATCACGATATCAAATGTTTCCTTCAGAAACAAGAGTACCCACCTTGGGCATTAAGAAAAGACAGGAAGACCATCAGAAGGCTGGCCAGCAGTTTCTTCCTAAGCGGTGATACACTCTATAATAGAAATTTTGACATGGTCTTGCTTCGATGCGTAGACAGACCAGAAGCAAACATGCTAATAAAAGAAATTCATGAAGGATCCTTTAGCACTCATGCCAACAGACACACAATGGCGAGAAAAGTTCTAAGAGGAGGATACTATTGGTTGACCATGGAATCCGACTGCTACAAGTACATTAAAAGATGTCACAAGTGTCAGATATACTCAGACAAAATCCATGTACCGCCAACGCATCTCAAAGTTATCTCTTCCCCATGGCCTTTTTTCTATATGGGGAATCGACATGATTGGTATGATCGAACCCAAAGCTTGAAACGGACATCGGTTTATCCCGATAGCCATTGATTACTTCACCAAATGGGTCGAAGCAGCATCATACGCCAATGTAACCCGACAAGTCGTGGTCCGCTTTATCAAAAACAATATCATCTGCCATTATAGTGTTCCAAGCCAGATCATTACGGATAATGGATCTAACCTGAACAACAAGATGATGAAATAGTTGTGTACTGAGTTTAAAATCGAATTCCATAACTCATCTCCCTACCGGCCTAAGATGAACGGAGCGGTAGAAGCAGCTAACAAGAACATCAAGAAGATTGTTCAAAAGATGGTTGTAACCTACAAAGACTGGGATGAAATGCTGCCTTTTGCTCTTCATGGTTATCACACATCTGTCTGCACTTCAATAGGGGCAACCCCTTTCTCTCTAGTATATGGCATGGAAGTAGTGATCCCCATAGAAGTAAAGATCCCATCAATCTGGGTATTGATGGAAGCTAAGCTAACAGAAGCTGAATGGTGTCAAAGTCGACACGATGAACCGAACCTAATCGAAGAAAAGTGAATAAAGGCTCTATGACATGGTTAGCTGTATCAGCAAATAATGAAGAAAGCGTTTGACAAAAAGGTATGACCTCGCGTCTTCAGAAAAGGAGACCTCGTGCTCAAGAAGATACAATCATTCCTCACTGATTCCCGGGGAAAATGGACTCCGAATTATGACGGCCCATATGTGGTTAAGAAAGCCTTATCAGGCGGCGCCTTGAGACTCGCAACCATGGATGGAGAGGAATTTGCCTACCCCATGAATGTTGACGTAGTCAAGAAATACTTCGCCGAAACAAAACAAAAAAAACGTCTCGGTGGATTGAAAACCCGAAAGGGCGGTCCAGGCAAAAATTAGAGACACAAGCAAAAAAAATCCCGGTGGATTGGAAATCTCAAAGTACAATCCTGGAAAAAGTTAGGGATTAATGGCAAGTAACTACGTCTGACGAGGTTAAATCCCCACCAGTAATGCCATCCATCAGGAAAACATCAGTCAAGGTCATCTTCGACAGAAGCTCAGGATATCCAAAATTCAAAGTTGGTAGAAGGATAACGGTCGTTATGTTTCAATGTAGCCATTTTCCCTTAAATTACCATTTTCTAAACTTTGTAAATACTCTATGGAATCAAGCGCTTGGCTAATTTCCATCCTATCAATAAAATTTCAGCCCTAGTGCTTTTGTTTGCAATTCTTATTTATTTTAGCTTTGCAGAATGACATTTTTAACATGATCAATGATTCTTGAAATAAAACAAAAATGAATTTTTACATGTCAAATTTTTCTGCTTTTAAAATAAAGATGGCAATTCCTTTTGACTGTGAACTTCAAAAAGAACATCGATAGTTTCTCCGAAGGTGATTGAACCTCAAAGTGCAGAATCAAAGTACTCCTTCTAAACCAGTACGTCTAAATGAAGGATCAACCGTGTCAGGGACCATGTTTCATCTGATATCCCTGGCAGAGTTCGCACCTCTTAAGACCGATTGAACAGTAATGTCACCCCCATAGGGACCTTCTTTCTTAAGCAAGGCAGGATTGCTATTTTGGACCAGTGATACTTTTCATCCCCCAGAGTGGTCGAGTATATAATCGTGTTCATCCATTAGTCTGTATGTCGCGTCAGTTTTGTCAGCATAAACATACATACATCATGCATTATTGATTCACATTCATAATCATATTGCATCACTATCACTCTGGTCAGTCCTACCCCCAAGTGGTAAAGTCCTCTTAATTAATCGAGTTGTCAGTTCTTTCCTCATCAGGAAATGTTTTGTCTGAACAATCTCTCCCCAGTTTATTTCTGGATTGGAGACGGTCCTCAACCACTTTGATAACTTAAACCTCTGTAAGGCAATAAGACATTCGACCGACGCCTTCAGAACATCACTCTTCACCATTAAAGATGATATCTTCGCTTTCCCGGATTAAGGAAAATCCCCAGAGAAAGCCTCAATACCGAAGACTCTCAGCAACATATTGGTTTTTCTAACGAGAAAGTCAATGTTAACGAACTCATCAACACCTTAAAATCGGATTACATCACATGGCATTTCTCCAAAAATATCTCGAAGAAAAGTATAATGTAATATCCCTAAGCAGAAAGAAGTCTCTCAAAAGACTCGTTTTTCCCCAGTAGAGTCAACAAATGGCGTCTCCAATAGAGAAGTTTGCACACCTCTACAGCTCAAACAAATGGGTTTCCCCAGCAAGTCTGACATCAAAACTTTTTCCCATCAAATGGCATCTCCCCAGGAAAATACGGCGAGAAGTTTGATGAAGGCCACTACAAATAGCATCCCTTGTCAAGGAGGAAACTTGACAAAAAAAAATATAAAAAAAAATTAACTGAGACCAGTTCCTTGGCTGAAGACCAGGATCGAGGGGAAGTTTATTTCAAGAAGAAACTTAGACCAGTTCCTTGGCTGAAGACCAGGATCGAGGGGAAGTTTGTTTCAAAAGACACTGAGACCAGTTCCTTGGCTGAAGACCAAGATCGAGGGGATGTTTATTTCAAGAAGAAACTTAGAGCAGTTCCTTGACTAAAGACCAGGATTGAGGGGAAGTTTATTTAAGAAACTTAGACCAGTTCCGTGGCTGAAGACCAGGATCGAGGGGAAGTTTTACTCTTTTCTAAGCATCATTTCTTAGCAAAAGAAGATGGACGGACAAACTACCATTCATAACCACTGTCAAAATTTCGGGTATTCTGATATTTAATCCTCTTGCACCCCGAATGCCCGAATACCTTCTCCATTCACACCTTCGGGTATAAGAAGATTAAATAGGGGCGTCTGTCATACCCTAAATTTTGACCACCAATATTTCCCATCATTGTGAAGATCATCACCACAATATGGATGTATCTTCATGCCTCATCAATCTCCTCAAAGATGGTTGAGCATTCACCACAACCAAGAATTAGGGTTTTGAGCCCTCTCAGAGCACTTAGGCCAAGGATCAATCAAGAATCGACATGATCTTCAACTTGTATAACCTCTCAAACACTTATAAAGGATCAAGAGGACTCCCACATCAAGAATCAAGCAAAAGGTTGCAACATTCCAAGGGGATCAAGCCTCGAGATCGCCAGTGTCACCAAATTAGGGTTTTTGGTCGACTGAGGCCTCAAGATGAAAATTTTCATCTGGGCATGAGCCAATGCTTCAAAGCACAACCCAAGATACTCCAAGGGACCTCATGGACCCAATCATCAAGTCAATTTAGCCTCAGGGGATGCATTCATAAAAAATCAGGAATTAGGGTTTCTTGACCTAATTCACCCCTAAGTTGACTTTTGTAGCAAAGCATGAGCCAAGACCTCAAGACATGATTTGAGGACCTCAAATACACCACTTTGATCCATTTACATCAATGGATTGATCCAAGAAGCTTGATTCACAAGTTTCAATTTCACCAAGACCACAATTAGGGTTTTGAGGAAAAAGTCAACTGTATCTTTGACTTTTGACCAAGACATGCTCCCAAACCTTGGGAAATGATTAAATACACCCTATAACACCTATGGAATCCATCCATTAGGTTTGAATTAGGTCAAGAACTTGATTTAACAAAGGATCAGACAGTTTGGATTTCATCCAATAAAAAGTCAACTGTGCACAAAATCAAGTTTGACTTTTTGGAATTTTTCACAAATATGGTTCCCCTAAGTCAAAAATAATGTTAATGTATGGTATTGATCATCATTCATTAAGAAAAATCAAAAAAAGCGAGGTTTCTTACAAAAGGGGCAACCTTGAGAAACCAAAATTTTTCTAAGTTATGGAACAAAAGTGGTTTTGGTACCAACTTTGCAAGGTCATAACTCCTAAACCACAAGGCCTTTTTCTCCCATTCAAATCTCAAATGAAAGTCCATCTGGCAATCTTTAAAAGTGTCAACTACAAGAGATTCCAAATCCTCATGGATTTTGAGTTATGGACTGATCAAAATGACAAAAATGAAGAAAATAACACTTTTCCAACACTTAGTGAAAATCTGCCTAAGTTACCAGCCTTGGACACAATGTTCATGAGGATTTTTCAATGGGATCCAAATAGTTTCAAAACCAACTATGATCACACATGTTTTGTATCATATGAGGGCTCTCTAAAAAGCACAAGAGCCTCCCATAACTCAACCTGAGCAGGGAGATATGATCCCCTCAAAATCATTATTTCCAACTGTCTTGTACAAGGTAGATTTTGGCATTTTGCTCGATTTGGAAAATTTGGACAACTCCAAGCCTTGTCATCCATTTGGACACATCAGAGGATAAAATCAAAAGGGAATGATCTGATCCCCAAGCCTCCCAAGTCCAAGAATATACACATAGCCATTATAAACCTAAAAAGGCTAAAAAGTGCAAAAGACTCCAATTTTGTTTCCAAGCATTTAATGGATGCATCAAGGTGGCATGGACTGACACATTCCTAACTGAATGAGTCAAGATTCAGCTCTGAATCAAAGGACCATAGGCTTGTGCCCTAACCTCAAGTCAATGGCTAGAGGAAACTTGAGATTCCATTTAATCCACATTGGCCAAAGCCCTGCTGCAGTTGCCACACACTATTGCTGCCAAAAAAAACTTGTTGCACTATAAATAGAGCTCATTTGTGCTCAGTTTGAGTACACCAAAGCACTACAATTGATGCTTTCCTCAAAATCTCTTTCTTTAGGCCAAAATGCCTTCTTTTGCAAGTCATCTGTGAGTTTTTGAGTTAGAGAGCAATTCCACCCCAGCCCATGATCCAAACACATCCAATATGTCATATCTAAGCTGTCCAAACACTCACCTTTGATCTGAAACACCAAAATCAGAAAGTCAACCTCCAAAACCTCAAAAATTGACTTTTCTGCATTTTTCAAGCCATGTCTTGATTCAATCACTTTCAAAACCAAACCAGCCCCCAAACACACTCCAAATATCATCCTCAAACTGT
This sequence comes from Lathyrus tuberosus, assembly GCA_022829125.1. NCBI lineage: Eukaryota > Viridiplantae > Streptophyta > Magnoliopsida > Fabales > Fabaceae > Lathyrus > Lathyrus tuberosus. The sequence continues at coordinate 5,346,680 of JALAZF010000305.1, forward strand.
CCCAATTGGTTTCCCTCATCTGGAACACCATTTGAGAGAGTTGCTATCTTGGTCACTTTTGCCCCTTTTGCAAGACAAGGCCTATACTTGTTCCTGAGGATTCCAGCTGGTTATGATCATCCTAAAAGCTTATAAGGGGTCAATTAAGAGTGTTCAAAGAATTAAATTACTTCTGGCACAAGGAACTTGGCAGATAGCACAAGAAGCTCCAAGAGGTAAGTGCATCATAACTTGAACTCTCGAAATCATGCATTACTTTGAGGTCCATTGATCATGGACATCTCATACATATCATATGTGTTGTGTTTGAACCAATTTATCATGCTATTATTGCCTGTACCATGAGATAGCATAGAACATGCAAAATTTGGCCTATTTTGAAATCACTATCGGATTTTGAAATGGAAACATTTTCTGAAAATTCTAAGGGCACCATTGGATTCCTCATGAAATGCTAGGTCAGATGCACCTAAATTTTGTCTCAATCCATGGAGAAATGAGAAAGTTAGAGGCTTCATGCAAATTGCCAAAACTAGGTCTTGCCTTGGGCAAGGGCCAGGCCATGGCGCCTTGGCCAGGCCTAGAACTTGGCACCCCTTATGTATTAATGGGGTGGTTTTGATACATGGGTGTATCAACACCCCAGTGGTAGCGCGCATGTGTGTTGGCTATGAGGTCGTGGGTTCAACACCCACCCAGACCATTTTCTCATTTTGCCATTTTTGCAATTTTTCATATTTTTTATGGTTTTTGTTAATTAATTCTAAAATTAATTTCTCTCTCAATTTTAATTATTTTTTATTGGTTCTTTTTTTGAAAATTCCCGAAAATGTTAAAATATTTTATTCCATAAAAATTTCACAAAAATATTATTTATTTCATATATTTAGTATTTTTGTAAAGAATTATGTTTTATTTGTAGTTTTAACACTTAAAATGTTTCTTTCTCTTGATTTTTCAACTTCAAATGGTTTTCAAATCATTCTATGAATGAAACATGATTTTTCAAACATTAATCCAAGATCAAAACTTGTTTTTCACACATGTTTAATAATTTTGATCATTTTAATTGAATTTTTATTCAATTAAAATACATTTTAAAATCAAATTAGGGTTTTGATTATTTTCACCCTCACAAATCTTTTTCAAAACACTTATGGGCCTCTAATATAGTGTAAGACCCAATCCTTGTTGTAAATAAAATATTTTGGGCCTCAGTCGTCGTATAAGTCCCACTGCAATTTCAAAATTCACGGCACGATCGCCATTTCAAAACAAAATCATCTGGGCCTCCCCTTGTGTTGTAAGTCCCATTTCTATTCTTTTTCAAACCTTTGGGCCTCTCTTTGAGTTGTAAGACCCATCCCTTTGTAAATAAAACCTAATTTGGGCCTCAGTCATCGTATAAGTCCTGATACAATTTTCAGATCAACGGTGCGATCACTGTTTTTCATCTGGGCCTCTCCTTGAGTAAGCCCCAATCTTTTCAAAAACAACTTTCCCTTTTGATTTAGATTCAAATCCATAGTTGTTATCAAAACTTTATTTAATTTCTTGAACAACTAACCATACAGCTGTTACAATGGAAGCTTGCTCGCCTGTAAGTTTTATCAACTTTCTTTCACATACTTGCACACACACAGATATATATATATATATATATATATATATATATATATATATAATTATTTGTGCTGGAAGCTTGCTCACCTGTAAGTCCTCCTACCCTCTTTTACATACAGTATATATTTCATATGTATATATATGCCTGTATATTATCTGCTTAGAGTTTTATCCGGCAATTAGGTCTAGAACTAGATAAAGCCAGTGGTCACTCTTTCAACAGTCAAAACTAGTTCCCCATAGGAATTCCAGATACAGTCTTGCCTTCTCTTGGGCTTATACAATATGGAACAAAGAGAAAGGCATTATTCCTGGTAAAACTTTTCTCAGACTGTCACTATTATAAAAATTGTCAAAGAAGTTCATTTCCCCAGAGAGGATTAATTCCCGGTGAAACCTCTCTTGAATTTCTTCAAACCCTAGAACTGTTCACTAAAGAAAAGATTATTCCCGGTGAAACTTTTCTTGAACTCTTCTTAAGTTTGGACCCACAGGCTTCCCAAAAGCATCCCAGCCTCCTCTTGGGCTTTGTACAAGGACCCTCCGGCTTCTTAGAAGTTCTTATGCTTTCTCTTGGGCTTAATACAAGGACCTTGAAGACCTCTTAAAGGTATAGGACAGAACTTAGTCATCCTTTGTTAGAGCAGTCTTTCTAAAGAGTCAAAACCTTGGACAATTTAGGGTTGATTCTCATCCCTTTAAAACACCAGCCTCCTCTTAGGCATCATACAAAGATAAACTCTTCCATACCAGTAGACTTGGACATCCTAATCCCCTCTTGGATCTCAAATACATTATCAAGTTCCCTACAAATACAGGAGAAACCCTGGCCATTTAATCAATCTCTAGTAGAGTTAAAACCCTCACAGGATCTAAAACTCAATCTTTAAACTCTCACTTTAAATTTCCCCAGCCAGGGTCAGCTAATCATCAGTATAACATTATCCTAAATCAGAACCTCAAGGCATCTGATACCTCAACTCTTCTGTAACCCTCAGCAAGAGTTGATCCCCCGACTTGGACCTGCCTCTAGATCTCAATAATCCTCAGCAGAAGCCAGCCTCCTCTTTGGCTCTGTATAATGATTTTCCTCAGAAGAATTATCCCCAACAACACCCTTTTGTTGAGTCCATCTTCTTTCTCAAAACACTCTCTTGTTGAGTTAACCCTTTTTAGCCTCAATCTTGGGCCTTGTCCAAGATAAACAAAGTAATCTCTTGTTTAGTCAATCACCTTTCCACACTCTCTTGTTGAGTCAATGGTATAAAATATAAACACTCTCTTGTTGAGTCAGTCATCTTTTCAGCCTCAATCTTGGGCTTTGTACAAGACACCATATGAACACTCTCTTGTTGAGTCATTCTTTTTAGCCTCAATCTTGGGCTTTGTACAAGACATATATAAACTTTCTCCAACAAAGTCAAAATCTTCATAATCTTCTCTTAAGCGCTGGATAAATATCTTCCCCAGCGGAGTCAATTCCTCCAATCCTTCTTTTAGGCTTTGAGAATTAATATCCCTAAGCGGAGTCGATCCTCATTTTAGCCTCAATCGTGGGCTTTGTACAAGACACCCATAAATATTCTCTCATTAGTAGAGTCAACATCGTTCAGCCTCAATCTTGGGCTTTGAACAAGACACCAAATAAAACACTCTCTTGTTGAGTCAGTCTCATTTTTGTCTCAATCTTGGGCTTTGTACAAGACACCGTATAAATCTCTCCAGCAGAGTCAATCTTCTTTCAGCCACAATCTTGGGCTTTGTACAAGATAGGTAAAATCTCTCACCTATAGGGTTAGTTTCTTTTTAGCCTCAATCTTGGGCTTTGTACATGACAGACAAAATCTTTCCCCGGAAAAGTCAACTTTTAGCCTCCTCTTAGGATTTGTATAAGGATATCCCCCAAAGAGTCAGTTTCTTTTTTTAGCCTCAATCTTGGGCTTTGTACAAGAAAAATAAACACTCTCTTGTTGAGTCAACCTTTTCCAGCCTTCTCTTAGGCTTTGTATAAAGACTTCCCCAATAGAGTCAATCAATCTCTTAGCTTCAACCTTGGGATTTGATCAAGGCACACAAAAATCAACATCCCCTTAGAGAGGAAATCAAAATCTCTCTGTAGGAAGACATTTCTATGTGTTATCACACATCAAAACAAACAAATCAAACAAAACCTAATCCTAGATAACTGCTGTAAGTGGCACACTTGTTGATTCAAAAATCCAAGTTGTCGTCCATCTCTTATCCTGGTAAAAATTCTCTCTTTCATCTAATTTCGGTAAGCGGCAAGCCTCTGGATTATTTACATCCACGCCACTGTCCTTCTCTTAGCATGGAAAACTCCTAAGGAAAAATGGCATTGCTCAACACTGAGTTAAAGTTTTCTCCTTCAGGACAAATCCCTCGTAAAGGAAATTATGGCATTGCTGGATTCTCATATCCCAGTTAAAGTAATTTTCCTTTATAAACAGTCATCCAACAGTTGTGATAAATAGACGAGATGTCTCCCTTTAGAGATGATAAATTCTCTCTCAGTCAAACCTTTTAGCTTCGATCTTGGGCTTTGAACAAGACAAAAATAACCTTTAGCTTAAATCTTGGGCTTTGAACAAGAGACCAAAACATCTCTTTCCTCCCATAGAATAGGAGGAACTACGATTGCTCTGATTTCCCTATTTCTTTAAATTGGAATACGTAGGCATAATATTGCGAAATCTTAGCGAGTATAACATTCAAAAACTTTAGGTCCAGTACCTTCCTACACCAAGCAAAACAAAACTTTAGGTCCAGTACCTTACCAAAAACATCGACAAGCCCAAAAAAAAAAAAAAACTCACTCTCTCTCAAAAACCTCCCAAAGGAGAAACTCTCCCAACCCACAATAGATAAACACCATCAAGTATAAAAGCTGAACCTATTGCTAACAACTGGTGGATAACCACATATAGGATGGGTAATTGACAACTTCCCATTGTATAACTTAACCCCGAACTCCCCCGAATCTCTTTAAGCGTTTGTTCAGTAAAACAGTCGCGTGCAAAGTTAGTTTTAGATAGCTTCCCTTTCCCTTCCAGCTTCACGGGATAAATAAGAAATCAGAAAGTAGCACCCCACTCCTACCATTGCGGTTAGGAGAAACCCATGGCGATAAGGTGGTCGCGTCACCGACAAAAATGGCACGCTACACATCCTTTTCAATACAGAATTCTGTCAAGCTTTCTTGACAAACACACTAACTTGGATTTGCTTAAAAACTTCATCCAAGAACAATACACAATCCAATACCTCAAGGCTTATGGATCTGTATAGTACCTATATCTTCCACACTACATCAAACCGATACAGAGGGAGACTAACAAACCTAGAGCCTACGACTCTCAAAACCTAAACCCTTATTTTTACACAAGAGAACTAGGTTACAATTGTTACATTCTAGGTACATCAAAAACCCTAGACCTAAGTCTTCTTAAATAGTCTTCAGCTATCTTGGGTTTCTATCTTTCGTCCTTGATCCACGTGCATTAAATCTTAGCAGATTTGTTACTGATCTAAACCTACTAAATTAGTATATCAGTCCAAGATGTCGTGTCTTCAGGTTAGGACATCTTCTTCGACATTTTTGTTCATGGCCAGATTTATTCATCTTTATCATCAATATGTTTTACCAAAATTTTGTCAAACCAAAGAAGCTTTCAATCTCCCCTTTTTGACAAATTTTGGCTAAAACTCCTTTTATTCTGACTGGCGGTTATGATTGGAATACTGAGCACACCGAGTTTATATTGATGTACATGAGGAGGAAGATAGCACAACCTTCCTCTTCCCAGGGTGAGTGAAGTTTAAAAACGTCCAGAAGTTGAGACTCATAAAGAAACATAAAGAGGGTCTGAAACACCAGAACGCTGGACACTTCTTTCAAACACACTCCCCCTCCAGAGATCAGTTGTAGACTTCGTGAATCTGTGTACATAAAGCATGTAACTCAGGTCACAAGACACAACTTGATCTTTAACTCAAGTCACAAGACACAAGAGGACAAACAAAGACAAGATGATAAAGCCAACATCTTGTTCAATGTTCTTGCAAAACAACTGCAAGAACACTACACACATCCCATGTACTCGAGACTTACACTCCCCTTTTTTAGCCAAAAATTGGCAAAGGTAGCCAAGACATTCCCATACCCAACCAATACAAATCCAGACTCGAACAAAAGACATTATGAATACACCACAAAAGAAAACACAGTCTGAGACAAACTGCTCCAAGGACATCCTTAAATACCCAAGAAATTCCTTTCGAATGTAACTATCCAAAAAGAAAATGAAGTACAATTCAATGAGGTCATTAATCCAAGGATGTAACTTCACCAAAACCCAATGCGCACCGACCAAGAATGCTTTGACTATTTCTTCTTCAAGGAAACCGTCCAACAATAAAGCATGTAACTATGAACATGTTTTGCAATTGCATGTTCTCCACTATTCAAGGCACACGACCAAAAGACCAGTTACTTTTTAAAGCATGTTCTTAACAATTTCCTGACATCATGTCAAACATTGTCTACCAGAGACTTCTGTATTAATCAATATCCTTACAGACTGCAGCAGCAGAGCAATGTCAAGGCATCCTTCTTGACATCTCATCTTCACAATACTCACAGATTGCTTGACCTCCAAACAAACTGAATTCAGAACTGCACCCCTACAGTAATACATCTTAGATCAAGGAGAAACTCCCCCATCTAAGATAAACCAGTGCTCCTCCAATGAACACTTATGCTGATGAATGGAAAATATAAGACGCATCTTCTTGTCTTCAAGAGCGCACCCTCTGTCCAACGTACCTGCTGAACACAATCATCAACTTCACTTATTACTTCTTCTGACAAGAACCAATAATCACTCACACATGAACACCATCATGCTTCCCGTGAGGACTGTCATACCCCAAATTTTGACCGCCAAGATTTCCTATCATTGTGAAGATCATCACCACAATATGGATGTATCTTCATGCCTCATCAATCTCCTCAAAGATGGTTGAGCATTCACCACAATCAAGAATTAGGGTTTTGAGCCTCTCAGAGCACTTAGACAAAGGATCAATCATGGAATGACATGATATTCAACTTGTCTAAACCTCTTAAACACCCATAAGGGATCAAGAGGACTCCCGCATCAAGAATCAAGCACAAGGTTGCAACATTCCAAGTGGGTCAAGCCTCAAGATCGACAGTGTCACCAAATTAGGGTTTTGGTCGACCAGGGCCTCCAGATGGAAATTTTCATCTGGGCATGAGCCAATGCTTCAAAGCACAACCCCAGATACTCCAAGGGACCTCATGGACCCAATCATCAAGTCAATTTAACCTCAGGGGATGCATTTAGCAAAAATCAGGAATTAGGGTTTTTTTGGGACAAAGCCTGAGCCAAGACCTCAAGACATGATTTGAGGGCCTCCAATACACTACATTGATCCATTTGCAACAATGGATTGACCCAAGAAGCTTGGTTCACAAGTTTCAATTTCACCAGGACCACAAATAGGGTTTCGAGGAAAAAGTCAACAGTATCTTAGACTTTTGACCAAGACATGCTCCCAAACCTTGGGACATGATTCAATACACCCTTCAACACCTATGGAATCCACCCATTAGGTTTGATTTAGGTCAAGGACTTGATTTCACAAAGGATCGCACAGTTTGGATTTCATTCGATAAAAAGTCAACTGTGCACAAAATCAAGTTTGACTTTTTGGAATTTTTCACAAATATGGTTCCCCTAATTAAAAAATAATGTTAATGTATGGTATTTATCATCATTCATTAAGAAAAATCAAGAAAAGTGAGGTTTCTTGCAAAAGGGGCAACCATAAGAAACCAAAAATTTTCGAAGTTATGGAACAAAAGTGATTTTGGTACCACCTTCCAAGGATCATAACTTGAGATCCAAGCAGCCATTTTAGGTTATCCAAAGCCTGATCTGTAGGTCTTCCTACATTCTACAAAAGCTTCAACTACAAGAAACTCAAATTCTTCATGGAGTTTGAGTTATGGACTGATCAAAATGACAAAAATGGAGAAAATGACACTTTTCCAACAATTAGTGAAAATCTGCCTAAGTTACTAGCCTTGGACATCAATGTTCATGAGGATTTTTCAATTGGATCCAAATAGTTTCAAAACAAACTATGATCACACATGTTTTGTATCATATGAGGGATCTCTAAAAAGCACAAGAGCCTCTCATAACTCAACCTGAGCAGGGAGATATGATCCCCTCAAAACCACCATTTCCAACTGTCTTGTACAAGGCAGAATTTGGTGTTTTGCTCGATTTGGCAAATTTGGACAACTCCAAGCCTTGTCATCCATTTGGACACATCAGAGGATAAAATCAAAAGGGAATGATCTGATCCCCAAGCCTCCCAAGTCCACGGATCTACATATAGCTATGTCATCCTAAAAAGGCTAAAAAGTGCCAAGACTCCAATTTTGTTTTAATGCATTCAATGGATGCATCAAGGTGGCATGAACTGAGGCAAGTTTAACTGAATGTGTCAAGCCTTATCTCTGAACCAAAAGACCATAGGCCTATGCCCTAACATCAAGTAAATGGCTAGAGGAGACTTGAGATTCCATTTAATCCACATTGGCCACAAACCTGCTGCAGTTGCCACACACTATTGCTGCCAAAACAAACACAACACTTGTTTTCTCTCATTTATCTCTGCATTTCAAAGTTTCAAGATTCTAAAGAGTGAGAATCGAATTTTCAAAACCAGAGGGTTTCAATCCATTCCAAGCACACTAACACATTCCTAGAGGATCAAGGAAGCACATAGGATCTTCCTCTTGCTTCTGTAACGACATTGAAGAGGCATTGGACCTTGCTCCAATAGGTAAGTGTTCTTGCACTTTGAAACTCCATGTACATGCATCATTATTGATTTATTCTTGAAGCAAAAATGTAGCTCTTAATATGTTTGTTGTGATCCTCCGACTATTTTCACTTTAACATGTTTATATGTGAAGTTTATGTTGTTTAAAAACCCTGTTTATTTCGCGATGTTTTCCCGTATATTCATATCGCACCCTTTTAATAAAAAGAAGATTCACATACACTGGTACTAAGAGGAGAATTATTCCCGGTGAAACTGCTCTTAGATCAATTGGGCCTGCCCTTTTGTTGTAAGTCCTATTTATTTTCTTTTTTCAAACACTTTGGGCCTCTAGTAGAGTGTAAGACCCAACCCCCTTTGTACATAAATAATTTTGGGCCTCATTCATTGTATAAGTCCCAGTACAGTTTTCAAAATGACGGTGTGATCACTGTTATATCTGGGCCTCTAGTTGAATTGTAAGCCCCTTTCTTTGTACAAAAATAAACACTTTTGGGCCTCTAATTGAGTGTAAGACCCATCCTGTTGTAAATAAAAAAATTGGGCCTCAGTCATTGTATAAGTCCCACTGTGTTTTCAAAATCTTGGCGCGATCTTCGCTTTTCAAAACATTTACATTTGGGCCTACCCTGGTGTTGTAAGTCCCATTTTTTTTTAATTTTTGGGCTTCTCTTTGAGTTGTAAGACCCATCCCTTTGTAAATAAAACCTAAGTTGGGCCTCAGTCATTATATAAGTCCCGATACAATTTTCAAATCAACTGTACGATTACTGTTTTTCATCTGGGCCTCTCCTTGAGTATAAGCCCCAATAATCTTTTCAAAAATAACTTTCCCTTTTGATTTAGGTTCAAATCCATAGTTGTTATCAAAACTTTCTTTAATTTCTTGAACAACTAGACATACAGCTGTTACAATGAAAGCTTGCCCGCCTGTAAGTTTTATCAGCTATCTTTACATGCCTTCATATATATATACCCAATCTTGGAATTACCTCTGAGTCAATCAACTACCTTTCAGCCTCAATCTTGGGCTTTGTACAAGACACCAAATAAAAAACTCTCTTGTTGAGTCAGTCTCTTTTTCAGCCTCAATCTTGGGCTTTGTACAAGACACAATATAAATCTCTCCAGCAGAGTCAATCTTCTTTTAGCCTCAATCTTAAGCTTTGTACAAGACAGATAAAATATTCCCCCGAAAAGGTCAACTTTCAGCCTCCTTTTAGGATTTGTATAATGATATCCCCAAAAGAGTCAGTCTCTTTTCAGCCTCAATCTTGGGCTTTGTACAAGACAGATAAACACTCTCTTGTTAAGTCAGACATTTCCATCCTCCTCTTAGGCTTTGTATAAGGACTTCCCCAATGGACTCAATCAATCTCTTAGCTTCAACCTTGGGCTTTGATCAAGGCACACAAAAATCAACATCCCGTCAGAGGAAATCAAAATCTCTCTGTAGGAAGACATTTATCTGTGTTATCACACTTCAAAACAAACAAATCAAACAAACCCTAATCCCAGATAACTGATGTAAGTGACACACTTGTTGATTCAAAAATCCAAGTTGTCGTCCATCTCTTATTCTGGTAAAAATTCTCTCTTTCATCTAATTGCTGTAAGCAGCAAGCTTCTGGATTATTTACATCCACACCATTGTCCTTCTCTTAGTATGGAAAACTCCTAAGGAAAAATGTCATTGCTCAACACTGAGTTAAAGTTTTCTCCTTCAGGAAAAATCCCTCATAAAGGAAATTATGGCATTGTTGGATTCTCACATCCTAAAGTAATATTCCTATATAAATAGTCACCCAACAGTAGTGATAAACAGACGAGATGTCTCCCTTTAGAGATGACAAATTCTCTCTCAGTCAAACCTTTTAGCTTCAATCTTGGGCTTTGAACAAGACACAAATACACCCTTTAGCTTCAATCTTGGGCTTTGAACAAGACACCAAAACATCTTTTCCTCCCATAGAATAGGATAAAGTACGATTGCTTTGATTTCCCTGTTTATCTTTAACGGGAATACGTAGGCATAAGATTGCGAAATCTTAGTGAGCATACCAATAAAAAAACTTTAGGTCCAGTACCTTCACATACTAATAAAAACTTAGGTCCAGTACCTTACCAGACTCATCAAAAAACTCTCTCTCTCAAAAACCTCCCAAAGGAGAAACTTTCCCAACCCACAACAGATAAACACCATCAAGTACAAAGCAGAACCTATTGCTATAACCTGTGGATAACCACATATAGGATGGGTAATTGACAAATCCCTATTGTATAACCTGACCCCAAACTCCCCGAATCTCTTTAAGCGTTTGTTCAATTAAACATTCACGTGCAAGGTTAGTTTTATATAGCTTCCCTTTCCCTTCCAGCTTCACGGGATAAATAAGAAATCAGAAAGTAGCACCCCACTCCTACCATTGTGTTGAGGAGAAACCCATGGCGATAAGGTGGTTGCGTCACCGACAAAATTCGCACGCTACAAGGACACATTAGGATCATTATTCCTAAATTAACAAACTCTTGGATTAAGATCAAAGCTCCATTGATCCCCCTCTTCTTGAACCCATCTATACACCACACGAATTCCTCTTGAATTCTCATGTATAGACCTCCATGTTCCTTGAGATAAAATCCAATTGATCTAGAATGATCCTTATTCCTCAAAGAGATACCATACCTCTTAGTTTGTTATCTTCTCAACGATGTCAGATATCGTATACATGCTCCAATAATCTTCAGCCCATTTGCTCCACAAGCACCAACTGATTTACTTCTAGTATGTCCCAATCACATCAGACATCCAAGACAATCCTTTATTCATCATTCTACACTCAGAACTTAGTATCCTACTCCAAGGATAACCAACCCAGAAACTGGTCTAACATCTGTTAGGACATTCTTCACACATCACAAACACCACACACCATGGTTCTTGATATGCTCCACCACTGGACTTACTATCTGCATATTAATCCAACTAAAGATCTTCACACAACTGTCATACCCTAAATTTTGACCGCAAGATTTCCCATCATTTATGATGATCATTACCACAATATAGATGTACCATCATACCTAATCAATCTCCTCAAGGATTATTGAGCCTTCACTACAATCAAGAATTAGGGTTTCAAGCCCTCTCAGAGCATTTAGACAAAAGATAAATCAAGAAATGACATGATCTCCAACTTGTCTAACCTATAAAACATCCATGAAGGATCAAGAGGTCTCCCACATCAAGAGTCAAGCACAAAGTTGCAACATTCCAAGTTGATTGAGCCTCGAAAGCCCTAGTGTCACCAAATTAGGGTTTTGGACGACTGACACCTCCAGAGTGAAATTTTCATAGGGAAATGATCCAAGGCTTCAAAAATGTGACTCAATGTGCTCAAAATAACCCTAAGGGTCCATTTGTAAAGTTAAAACACCCTCAGAGAATGCATTCCTCAAAAGTCGGGAATTAGGGTTTCTCCACACCGAACCGCTCCGGGGACAAAAGTCAAAACATGACTTTTTTTGGAAAAAATGATCCTTGTAACTCATATTCTCATAAAATATGATTTATAATGTCATTTGAACAAGAATTGATCAAGAAATTATGATAACTTGTAAAAGGGGTAACCTTGAAAATTTGAAAATTTTTCTAAGTTACTAAATTTGGATGGTTTTGGTGCCAACTTCCAAGGACCATAACTTTTGATCCAAGTAGCCATTTTGAGTTATCCAAAGCCTGATTTGTAGGTCTTCCTACATTATACAAAAGATTCAACTACATGAAACTCTAATTCTTCATGGATTTTTGGTTGTGGATGGATCAAAGTGGTGAAAAATCAAAGATTTAACACATAGTACAAAACTGTCTAAGTTTCAACATTGAACATCAATGTTCATGAGGATTTTTCAATTGGATCAAGATAGTTTCAAGACAAACTATGATCACACATGAATTGTACCATATGAGAGCTTTCTAAAAAGTACATGAGTTTCCATAACTCAGTTTGAGCAAGGAGATATGATCCTCCCAAAATGACACTTTCAAACTGTCTTGTACAGGACAAATTTGTGCATTTTGCTCGAGTTAGCTAAGTTAGAGAATATCAAGCCTTGTCATCCATTTAGACACCTCGGGGGATAACATTAAAGGAAAAATATCTGATCCACAAGCCTCCCAAGTCCAAGGGTCTACATATAGCTATGTGTCCCCTAAAAAGGCTAAAAATCTCAAAGACTCCAATTTTGTTCCAATGCATTCAATGGATTCACAAGGTGGCAAGCATAAAGACATTGATGACTGAATTGAGTCAAGCCTTATCTCTGAACAAAAGGACTCACAACCTGCTGCACTGAGCGAAGTCAATGGCTAGAGAAGACCAATGATTCCTTTTGATCAACATTAGCCAAGTGACTGTCCAAGCCTCCATTCACTATTGATGCCAAAACAAACTTGTTGCACTATAAATAGACATCAATTGTGATCAGTTTGAGTACACCAAAGCTTGATAACACTTGCTTTCCTCAAAATCTCTCTCTCACCCCAGAAATACCTTCATTTGCAAGTCACTATCGAATTTTTCATTAGAGAGCCATTCCATCACAACCAGTTGTTTTAACACATTCCATACATCATATATGAGCTGATCAAACACTCCTCACACTTCTGAAACATCAGGATCACCATCTCCGTTTCTCACTTGGACCAACTGCAGTCAGAGTCGAGCCAGCTTATCCAAAGAGTTTCAAAACATCCTGAAGGTTGCAACACAATCCTTGAGGCCTAAGGAAGCTATCCAGATCATTGTTTCACTTCTGTAACATCTCTACAACAGAAATCGATTCCTTCTTGCAGAGGTAAGCCTTGAACTTTCAAACTCAATGAATCATGCATCATAAATGTTGTTTTAAGTTACCATCATGATTCTGATTACTTATAGATCATTAACCCTCAATCAATTGTTATTTATCTCGTGTGTATGAGATTTCATTTAGTTCTTGCATTTTCTAGGGTTCATCTGGTTACACCATGATATTTTCTGTTACACTTAATTTAAATGAAATTGAAAAGAACCATCATGTTCCTTGTTAAAAAACTAATAAGTTTCATTTTTACATCTTGTAAAATGGTTAAGAAACGAGAGAGATAGCTTGCTTCACGCAAGTCTGATGTTGGCCCAAGGAAGAAGATGGCCATGGCGCCATTTTTAGGTTTTTAGAACCAAACAAGGTATATATTATTTCATTGCCATTATATATTTGAATTGGCATTGCGCCCCAGTGGTTGATCAGCTGGTTTTGTGTGTGTAGCGAGCTAAGGGCCTGGGGTTCGAATCCCCCTCGCCCCAGACCTTTTGGTTTTATTTTTTTAACCATTTTCAAAAGGATTTTTCATATATTATTATCACTTGCCATTCTCTATCAGCTACACGCAAGTGGCTCAGTTGGTAAACTTTTAATCTCACCACCCCAAGGGCGTGGGTTCAAACCTTGGGATGGCCATCCTATTTTTTTTGCCACTTATTCTTTTCACTATTTTTTCACAATTTCTTAATAACTTCAAAAATTAATTTCTCTTACAATTTTAATCATTTTTGAACGATTCTTTTTTTCAAAATTCACAAATATGTTGAAATATTTTATTCCATAAAAAACTCAAAAAGGATATTATTTATTTAATATATTTTGATTTTGTTTGAAGATAATTCCTTTTAATTGTTTTAAAACATTTTTAAAATTCTTTCTTTTGATCTTTCAAATTCAATTGATTTTTCAAAACACTTTTGGGCCTCTAATAGAGTGTAAGACTCATCCCTTGTCACACAAACTTTCTTTTGGGCCTCTTTGTAGAGTGTAAGTCCCATCCCTTTGTAAATAAAACATTTTGGGCCTCAGTCATTATATAAGTCACGGTACAATTTTAAAAATCTCGGCGCGATCGCCATTTTCAAAAAAAATTTCATTTGGACTTCCCTTTGGTTGTAAGTCCCATTTTTCTTCTTTTTCAAACACTTTTGGGCCTCTAATAGAGTGTAAGACCCAACCCCCTTTGTACAAAAATAATTTGGGCCTCAGTGATTGTATAAGTCCCTACGCGATTTTCAAAATAAACGGTGCGATCACTGTTTCTCGGGGCCTCACCCTGAGTTGTAAGCCCATTCTCTTTTATTTTTAACTTTTAGGCCTCTAATAGAGTGTAAGAGCCACCTCTTTATAAAATACAATAATTTTAGGCCTCAGTCATTGTATAAGTCCCTCTGTGATTTTCAAAACTACGACGTTATCGTCGCCTTTTCAGAAGAATTCATTTGGGCCTCTCCTTGAGTATAAGCCTCAAAATTCCTTTTAAAACAACTTTCCTTATAATTTAGATTCAAATTTATGGTTGTATCAAAATTTTCTTCAATTTCTTGAATAACTAACCATACAACTGTGTTTATAATACTTGAAGCTTGCACACCCGTAAGTTCTACTACACTCTTCAACATACTTGTTTATATATTTCATCTATATATACTTAGATATATATTTGCTTAGAGTTTTCCCCAGCAATTAGGTCTAGGATTAAATTAAACCAGTGGTTACTCTTTCAACACAATCAAAACTAGTTCCCCCATAGGAAATTCCAGACACAGTCTTGCCTCCTCTTGGGCTTATACAATATGGAACAGAGAAATGCATTATTCACGTGAAACTTTTTTCAAGACTGTCACAACTTAGAAATATCTGTACAAGAAATTCATTTCCTCAGAGAGGATTATTCCCGGTGAAACCTCTCTCAAATTTCTTCAAACCCTAGAACTGTTCGCCAAAGAAAGGATTATTCCCGGTGAAACCTTTCTTGAACTTTTCTCAGGTTTGGACCCACAGGCTTCCTAAAAGCATCCCTAGCCTCCTCTTGGGCTTTGTACAAGGACCCCCAGGCTTCTTAGAAGTTCTCAACCTCCTCTTGGGCTTAGTACAAGGACCAGAAGACCTCCTACAAGCATAGGATAGAACCTAGTCATCTTTTGCTAGTTCAATCCTCCAGAGAGTCATAACATCAGACCAGTTTAGGGTTGATTCTCATCCCTTAAAACACCAGCCTCCTCTTGGGCTTCATACAAAGATCATTATCCAGTTAAAAGATCTATCCCTTCATACCAGTAGACTTGGAAAGTCTCATCTCCTCTTGGATCTCAAAGAAACCTTCAAGTTTCCTTAAAGCAAAGGAAAAAACTTGATGACTTAATCAATCTCCAGCAGAATTGAAACCTCCATAGGTTTTAAAACTCAATCTTTAAACCTTTCATCCTAATTTCCTCAGCTAAGGTCAACTTACTATCAATACGACACTAACAGAATCAGAACCTCATGGTCTCTGATATCTTAACTCTTCTGTAATCCTCAGCAAGAGTTGATTCCCCAATTTGGACCTGTCTTAGGATCTCAATAATTCTCAGCAGAAGCTAGCCTCCTCTTAGGCTTTATATAAGAAATTCCCCAACCAGTCTCCTCTTAGGCTTTGTATAATGATTTTCCCTCAGCAGTTTCAGCCTCAATCTTGGGCTTTGTATAAGACAGATAAAATATTCTCCAGCTGAGTCCATCAATCCTTTTAGCCTCAATCTTGGGCTTTGTACAAGACAGACAAAATATTCCCCGGAAGAGTCAATTCCTTCTAGCCTCCTCTTAGGCTTTGTATAATGATCTCCCTAAGCAGAGTCAATCTCTTTTCAGCCTCAATCTTGGGCTTTATACAAGACAGATATAAAACTCCCTAGTAGAGTCAACCTTTTAGCTTCAACCTTGGGCTTTGATCAAGGCACATAAAACCAAAAATCCCCTCAGAGGAAATCAAGAGTTCTCTCTACAGGAAGACATTTCTCTGTACATCACACATCAAAACAGACGAATCAAACAAACCTAATTCCAAATAACTGTTGTAAGTGGCACACTTGTTGATTCAAAAATCCAAGTTGTGGTCCCTCTTTTATCCTGGTAAACATCCTCTTTCATCTAACAGCTGTAAGCGGCAAGCCTCTAGATTATTTACATCCGAGCCCATGTCCCTCTCTTAGTATGAAAGACTCCTAAGGAAAAATGGCATTGCTCAACACTGAGTTAAAGTTTTCTCCTTCAGGTCAAATCCCTTATAAAGGAAATTATGGCATTGCTGGATTCTCATATCCAAGTTAAAGTAATACCCCTTTATAACCAAATACCCCAACAACTATGATGAATAGGTGAGATATCTCCCTTTAGAGATGACAAATTCTCTCTCAGTCAAACCTTTAGCTTCAATCTTGGGCTTTAAACAAGACACAAATACCCTTTAGCTTCAATCTTGGGCTTTAAACAAGATACCAAACATCTTTTTCCTGAACTACAATTGCTCTAATTTCCCTGTTATCTTTACGGGAATACGTAGGCATAAGATTGCGAAATCTTAGCGAGCACACAAATCAAAAACTTTAGGTCAAGTACCTTATCAAAAACAACAAAAATACTCTCTCAACATTCCCAAAGGAGAAATTTTCCCAATTTATGACAGATAAACACCAGTAAGTAGATAACAGTAGAACATGCTAAACGATCTATGGATAACCATATATACACTGGGTAATTAACAACTCCCCTTTGTATAACCTGACCCCGGACCCCCCAATCTCTTAGCATTTGTTAAAGAAAACATTTGCGTGCAAGGTTAGTTTTAGATAAATACCCTTTCCTTTCCAGCTTCATAGGATAAATAAAAAATCAAAAATTAGCACCCAATTCCAACCATTGCAGTAAGGTGGTCGCGTCTCCGACAAAAATCGCATGCTACAGAAAAATGGCGACTCTGCTGGGGAGTCTTTAGGATTAAAGTTCCTAAGAGGTCTAGGTTGTTTAGCATTTTCTATATACTATATATATATATATATATATATATATATATATATATATATATATATTATTTACTGTTATTCCTACTTGATATCCGTGTTTAATTTTCTGTCAAATGGGAATGCGATTGATACGCACGTGGAAAGTTTGAGAGAACATTAAGATAGGGGTGGCATAGATAGGTGACACTTGTAGGGAGTGACTCCCGACCAAGCTAACTTGGTAGCCCACCGAATCAGTCGAGGTACCCGTACGGAAGTATCGATGTTAAACGACCGATTGTCGTGAAAGCATTGTCTTTCCTAGTGTGGTACCCATGAATATGAGGATTTAGTAGACATTAACCATATGACCACTTGGTAGTGCAGTGACTATCGGGAATAGTCGATACGCGATACTACACTCAAATGAGATTCATCCTAGGATATTACAGCTCGTTCGAGTGAATCAGCTTGTTGTTGGTATCCCTAGGGGGTCAATGATTTTGGGAACCTTAGAACCCGTTCTACAGGTACAAAAATTGACCAAAATAGTACAACCTTTGGGGATGGGTAGAGCCATGACTTCATGCTCGTGACGTTAAACACTTGAACCCATGTTTTCAAATGTTTTTGTGTGATGTATTCATGCATTCATCTAAAAAAGGAAAAACTCTTTTTAAACATGAAAAAATATTTTTTCCAAAATAAACTAAAACAATAATTGCAAATATCAGAGGTTGCGTTATGGATTTCGGTAGAAGAAAAACGCACAAGTACACCTTCAAGGCTCCGAAACTAGAAGACTTAAGGAAATTTGCAAGGATGATTACCAATCCCGAGGCTTTCAGAGCTAAGCACGGAGGACTGTTGTCTCTATTAAGGGTCCACGTAGTTGAAGGAATCCTATCTACGCTGATTCAGTTCTATGATCTGGTTTATCATTGCTTCACATTCCCGGATTACCAGCTGACACCAACGCTAGAAGAGTACTCCCACCTGATTGATTTACTATCACTGATCAAGATCCATTTTCTGGACTGGAAGAAATTCCAAAGGATCAGGCCATTGCAAGAGCAATCTCTTTGGATGAGTCAGAAGTTAGGACTCACATGACCACCAAGGGAGGAATCCAGGGTTTACCAGCTAAATTCCTTATGGAGAAGGCTTTGTACTTTGCTAATATAGGAAACATAACTGCCTTTGAAGACATCTTTGTTCTGCTCACATACGGGTTATTCCTTTTTCCCAACATCGACAACTTCGTCGATTCCAATGTTGTTAAGTTATTCTTGATAGGAAACCCCGTACCAACCTTGCTCGCAGATGCTTATCACTCTGTACACTTAAGGAATTTGTACATCGGAGGAATGATCACATGATGTGTACCCTTACTCTACAAATGGTTCATTTCCCATTTGCCCAAGTCTGCTGCCTTTTGGGATCGTAAGAGTACTCTACGTTGGTCACAAAGGATTATGTGCCTTACCAACTCTGACATAGATTGGTACAATAGGATTTACGAAGGGATATAGATCATCGACAGATGTGGAAATTTCCCTAACGTACCCCTCATTGGAACTAAAGGATGAATCAACTATCATCCAATTTTAGCTCACCGTCAACTCGGATACCCGATGAAGAATATCCCACATAATGTTCATCTGGAAGGTCTTTTCTTCAAGGAAAGGGAAAATTACAGGGCACTAAAGAAAGAAATAATGCATGCCTGGACACATATTAACAAAAAAGGAAGAGAATCTCTAGGAAAACCAAATTGCACCTCCATGGAGCCTTATCTCCACTAGGTGTAAACTAGAGCCCTCAAGCTGAGGATGCCTTAACCTCGCCAAGAAGTTTTTCCATTAAAGGAATATGTAATTTATTTCATGTCTGATACGAAAAAACTCCAGGTAGCTCTCAACAGAGTTCAACGTAAGAAGTGCTCTTGGAAGAACAAATACCGGATCCTTAATTTGGAATGTACCAAGATTCAGGAACTGTTAAAAGAAAAGGTTGCTCTGATTGAGATATTAGAGCAGCATGCTATAGAGAGTCAGGAAGATCGAAGAAATTTGCTCGCTCCTTTTACTTGGTAAAGGACTGACGACCCGACAACAGCTGAAGAGCCCCGGTAAAAAAAAAAGGAAAATACAGGAACCAGCGTCTGAGCTCTCTTTAGAGAGGACTCAGGATCCATGAGCTTAGACATTTCCTTACAGCACTTTGTAAAATACTGTACTTTTCCTTGTAAAATACAGCAATCTTTCGAATTCAATAAAAGGGGTCTCCCCCCCCACTGTATGATATTTGCAATCTATTTGTTGAAGATTCTTTTTGATTAAAACTAAAACTAAAAAATATATCATTCATCATTCTCTGATAACGAATTTTTTCTTATCTTAGATTCTCACGTATGTGTCACGATTCTACAGTCAAACTCTCTCACTCATACAATACTCGGGTCATTCGACAAAAGAAAATGGACGATCTCGAGGAAGAGAACAGAGAGCTGAGAGAAGAAATTGACACTCTAAAAGAAAGTTTGGGAAAACTTCGTAGTGATATGCAATCCCTGGCAGCAGCTCAGGAGCAGTGACAACAAAAGATTGTGATCTCAGAGATCACATCTACACCAGTACTGGAGACATATGATCCTCGGTACGATATGCTTAAAGGGAGCCCCTGGGGCATGCCTTTCAACTTTATACCTGAAGGATATATCCCACCAGTCATTGTAGACCCAGAAACCGTAGCAAGAACCATCGGACCTGAAGGTTACAAACTTTGGGAAAGTGAAGACGCAAGGGTTACGACAGCAACTCCTGAAGGTTACAAACTTCAGGGCACTGAAGCACCAAGAGTCACCGCTATAATGACCATACCACAATCAGTGGTACAAAGACAACTCTTGCCCTCAAATTCATTTGGTGATGTACGCTCAAAATGTCTACCCAGACAGAAAATCAACAGCTACTGATCCATTACTTCCAAGGCAGTTTAACCGGTGCCGCACTCAAATGGTACATGGGTTTAAACCGCACCAAGATTAGTATTTTCAGAGATCTTGGGGCAGCCTTTGTTCAATAGTATAAATACAACTTGGACATGGCACCGGATAGGGATCAACTCAGAGCATTGTCACAGAAGGACAAAGAAACTTTCAAAGAATATGCTCAGAGATGGCGTGAAATTGCCGCTCAGATTTGTCCCTCTCTTGAGGAAAAAGAGATGACCAAGATTTTCCCAAAAACTTTGAGCTCGTTCTATTACGACCGAATGGTCGCCAGTGCGCCCAGTGACTTCACTGAAATGGTGAACATGGGTTCTACGCCTTAAAGAAGCAGTCCGAGAAGGACGATTGGTCAAAGATGCAGAGCCATCTGGCAGTACTAAGAGATACGGTAGTACTTTCCAAAAGAAAAAAGAGCAAGATATTAGTAATATCTCTCTAGGAAAGCAAAGGCGAAGGTATCAACCGATAGCGGCGATAACTCCCGCTATCAACCCAGCGCTAGCTCCGACTTATCAACCTCAAGTTACTCAGAGCCAACCAAATCAACAATAGTATCAGCAAAGGATGCAACAGTCTTTTCAGCAGGCTCGTCCGCAGTAAAATAACAACAATCGTACGACACGACCATCAGGGTTTGACCCTATACCGATGTTGTACGCAGAGTTATTTCCACTTTACTAGCCAAGGGGCACGTCCAAACCAGGACTCCTCTTTCAGTACCAGAAAATCCGCCTTTTTAGTTTAAGGCAGATCAAACTTGCCCTTACCATCAAGGGGGATCGAGACATAACGTTAAGAATTGTCTCAACTTCAAATATGATGTACAGAAGCTTGACAGGAATGGGGTTTTATCCTTCAAAGATATTAATCTGAATGTTCAGACGAACCCGTTGTCGCAGCATGAGAAGGCTGCAGTAAATTTAATAGAGGAAGAACCTAGCCGCAGTTATCAAATTCACGATGTACTCCTATTAGAAACTAATCTGGTGAGGATGAATTGTAGACAGAGCGGGTACCGTCATGTACCCTCTCACAATTATCACCAGTGTGATATCTGCTCAAAGAACAATCAAGGGTGTTCCGTAGTGCAAACAGCTTTACAAAAACAAATGGATCTGGGCTGGATTCAGGATCACAAGATCCGTGAAGTAAACATGGCCCACGCACATCCCAACATTGTTCAGAACCATGACATCCGTGCAATGAATATCAACTTAGTAGCGATACTTTCGAGACAGAGTCAGTATTATAATCTGCCACGACACGAATACAATGCTTATCCAGTCTACTCAACAGACAAACAGGGATGCTCTTTTGTATAAGAGGCCCTCCAACGTTAGATGGATCTCAGATGGATCCAAGATTATCGTGAAGAAAATAACCATCAAGTCAATATGGTTCAGATTTTTGACATACACCTGATGAATACCAGTCTGGTAGAATTACATGTTAAGCGAGTCAGGCTCGGTTTTCTGGCTTCACATGATTATCTAGACTGTGAACAATGTTGTGAAGACAACCAAGGGTGTGCGCTTGTACGAAGAACGCTTCAACATTTGTTAGACCACTGGTGGCTTCCAATTTACTTAGATGAAGCTACACAACGGATAAGCTTGACTCATGGGAATCTTGATAGACATCAGAGCTGTAATATCCGCTCAATGGAAATAGATCTAGTAAAGATGCACTGCATACAAAGCGAGTGTGGCCGAGTACCACCACACAACTATGAGCGCTGTATGATATGTTCAAAAGATAACCAAGGATTTTATCTTGTGCGAGCAACTCTCCAAGAACAGTTAAACCAGAAGAAGATTCGACCATGTTCGAGCTCTGGGTTGATCAACATGATACAAGAGTATCTCCCTGGTCTGAACAAAAACGATGCCATAATCTCCGATCACGGAATAACCGAGAACGTTTGTGCCATAATTCCTTTGCTCAGCGAGTCAAAAGTCTCTCTTGATAGCAGAAGAATCCTTAACCTCGAACCAATTGAGGCTTCCTATGATGGTCAGAGAAATCAAAAAGATCCTATGGTTATCTACCTTCCAGGACCAGTACCATACAAATTAGAAAAGTCTATTCCTTACAAGTACGGTGCAATGACCATCGAAAATGGAAAGGAAACTCCATTACCCTCCGTCGTAAACATTGCCGACATCAGTCGAGTCACACAGAGCGGTCGGATCTTCAACAGAGGAGTTGGAGAACCTACAAAAAGAAAAGGAACCTCAAACAGGAGTTCCTAACCCACCAGTCAGTCAATCCGGTAATCTGGAACTTGTAAAAAACAACAATGAGATGTTGAAGCTCATCCAAAAAAGCGAGTACAACATTGTGGACCAATTGTTGTAAACTCCGTCTCGAATCTCTGTACTCTCTCTTCTGCTTAGTCTAGAAGCTCACAGGGAAGCTCTACAGAAAGTCTTAGAGCAAGCCTTTGTGGAACAAGACGTGACTGTAAGAAAATTTAACAACATCATCTCCAACATCACTTCCTGCAACAACTTAGGATTCAATGATGAAGAACTGCCGGAAGAAGGAAAAAACCACAATATGACGCTTAACATTACAATCAACTGCCAAGATGATGCTTTAGCCAGCGTACTGGTAAACACAGGATCATCTTTGAATGTTATGTCAAAGTCAACTCTGATACGACTATCGTTTCAAGGAGCTCCGATGAGAGGCAGTGAAATCATCGTCAAAGCCTTTGACGGATCTCGAAAAACAGTTATCGGCAAAGTCGATCTTCCCATAACCATCGGTCCTCACACTTTCCAAGTCACTTTCCAGGTCATGGATATCCGGGCAACATACAACTGTTTATTAGGAAGACCTTGGATACACGAAGCTGGGGTAGTCTCTTCGACACTTCACCAGAAGCTGAAGTTCGTCAAGAATGACAAGTTAGTCACAGTATACAGAGAGCAAGCCTTAATCATGAGCAACCTATCATCATTCTCCTGTGTAGACCCCGAGGAGGTTATTGGAACTCAGTTCCAAGCACTCTCGGTGAGCAATGAGAATGAATCAGAAAGAGGGACGTCAATTTCCTCATACAAAGATGCTCTCAAAGTGGTCAAGAGTAACGACATAAAAGGATGGGGACAACTTGGAATTCCTACTAATAACAAGACAAAGAAATGTCTTGGTTTCTCTTCAGTTTGTGCCCAGACTACTAAGAAAGGCAAAAATTTTTGTCCCATTCAGGATTTCTTCCACAGTGGAGGCTTCCTCCACCCAATGTCTCAAGAAGTACACACCATTAATGAAAGCGATTCCTCCAATACGGAAGAAAAGTGGAAATTTTACCTTAACCATGATGGTTATATATCTCCAGAAGAGGCGCGCATGCCATTCTATTTTCCCAAGCAGAACCCGAGATATATACCAAAATCAGACGCTCGGGTGATCTATGGAGATTACGATCCTGAAGGATGTCGTGCTCCACCTAACTCATTAGACGATGATCTAATGAAAGACAACTTTGACCAAAATTGTTATGATCCCCTGGATGACTTGCCTATCTGGAGGTCGTTCCCAGAAGACTTGGGGCAAAAGACTCAGCCTGATAATGCCTATCAACTGAGTAAAATTGAAAAGAATACCCATGTCCCCATCGAGTCATGGAATCATTACTCAGGACATTAAAAAAATGTCCGATGTAACGCCCCATTTTGTCTTATTTATTTAATCGAGTCGATTTAATTATTTTCGTTTTTATATTATTTTATTCTTGACTTTTATTTGACAACATATTATTTTTCATCGTTATTATGTTTTATCGCATTTTGAGAGCGTTTGCGAGATATTTGAGCTGAGGGGTAAAACAATCTTTTTAGGGGTTTAGATATTTTATAAATAGAAACATAGAAAGAAAAAGAGAGAAAAAGAAGAGAAGAGAAAAGGAGAGTGAGAAGAAGAAAAAGAGGAAAACTTGGAGTGTAAGAAACTGATTCAACCGACACTTCGAAGCGCGATTAATCGGGTAAGGGTGCGAAACTCGGTTATGCTATGATTGTGTATGATTATGTATCTTTGTTATGGAATGTTTGTTGGTTTTTCCTAGCTTTTCAATTCTAGGTCGAATGAGAGAAAACGATAGGAATCGATGTTTTCGCGGTTGAAATGCGGTATAAATGTTGTAGAATACTTGTTGTTATGTTTGGGATATATTCTGGTTGTTATGTGATGGTTTGGAAGTGTTTTGGTGGAGGAAATATTGTGTGGGAGTGAACAACAGCGCTGCTGGGATTTCTGAGTTCGCAGGTTCGCACTGCGAATAGGGCAGCGAAGGGAAAGTGAAGGTTCGCGGGAGGTTCGCATTGCGAACTTTCTGCTAGTTTTTCTCTGCCACGGTTCGCAGGGAATTCACACTGCGAAGGGGAAAGCGAAGGTTTTCTGGGTGTTTGCATTGCGAACTTTCTGCTATTTTTTCTCTGCCATGGTTCGCTGGGGTTCGCATTGCGAATAAGAAAGCGAATAGGACATATTTTTCCATTTTGTTCTTGTCATAACTTTTGGGTCGTAAGTCGGATTGAGGCGCGGTTGGGTGCGTTGGGAAGCTATTGAAATGTTCTTTCTTATAAAATGGGTTTGAGACTAGTGGACGATTTAATTGTGTCAGGAATTGGAATAGTTTTATTTTGTCGACTGTTACCGTCGTAATTGTGTGCGATTGATGTGTTATCATGTGGTATGCTTTTAATATATATCGTATAGCTTGTGTGCTGTTGTATGATGTGAATGCATGTGATGAAATGTTGTGATGATGTTTTGTGGCCTAAGGACAAATAAATGCATTGTATTATGTTTGATTGTATATGCATGATTATGGATGTTGAAATGGTTCACATGGTTGTATATGTGTATGCATTTGATTATCATGAGTCATTGTATGCCAAGTATCATGATATGCATTCTTGTGATGTCGTGTGTCCTAGTGGGTGTGAGCGATGAAACGATTCCCGAGGGGATCTGCTGTAACGGTTGTGTGCCTTATACAAAGAGGACCTAAAGCGACGTTATGGACGATCATGTGCCTTACAAAGAGGACCTAAAGCGATCGGGTCGTGTGCCTTATACAAAGAGGACCTAAAGCGATCCATAAACATTGTGTGCCTTATACAAAGAGGACCTAAAGCGACAGGGAACATCGTTTTCCCAACGGGGAGTTACACTAAGTAACAAGCGATGATTCCAATAATTCCTGAGTGAATTAATGATGGGATGATGGATGGAACGGTACCGCATTGCATTGCATAGAGTCGTTGTGTCGGTCTCTGTGCATTTGCATAAGTCATGAATGGATTAATTATGTGTGGGATTTGTGAATGGAATTGATGAGTTGATATATACACATGTTGGTGGTAAATGTATTGAGTATGATTGATATGCCTTTGTGATGGATGTATGAGATAAGAATCGTGTTGTTTTGTGTTTGAATTATGGTATATGTTGTGGTGAGAATGTTGTTGTGTACGTATTTCCTGTTATTACATAATTGTATGCAACTATATTATAATTGTGTTTCTCACCTTTCTGTTGTGGTTTGTTGCTCTATGAGGCAATTGCAGATTAGTATCTTGGAGGCTTTTGTGAAGATTAGTTCTCCACCCTTTTGTCGGTCTGTCTGCTCTGATACGTAACACGGGAGTTGGGGAACGCTTTTGTTATATATGTATACATTTGTTGGATCTATTTTGTATTACCTTTGTATGAATATTTTGATGTTATAAAATAATTTATTTTGTAAAACAAGTCAGTTACGGATCTTTCCGCTTTATTCCATAATTGAACTTTCCTTTTATATGGAAAAAGTTTCCCTTTTAGGTTTATTCCATTTTGTGTTATGTATCAAATTTATGAGCAGGGATTGTGTTTTCTTTCTTTAAATGTGGCATCCTTGTTTCTGTATAAGAATAAAATTTTATTCACTCTGATTTATTTTCGTATTATTTATTCGCGATGCGAATTGGGGTGTTAAATTAGTGGTATCAGAGCAGGTCGATCCGTCCGGCCAAGTTGTTGAGTCAGTTGGTGTGACAGTTGAATACTGTCGATGTTGTGTGTTCCTTAGTATGTGATATGTGTGTGAAACACTGTCAGTACTTTCTGGTTTTTCTAATCCTTTGTCTGCAGGATTTAGAATGAGATAAGTGGGGGAGGAGCTTGTGCTTCTCCAAGTTGCTTCAGGTGGGAAGCGTTGGCTCAGTGTGTTGTAGATTGCAAGATTAAGTGTTGTTTGGACAGTGTTGTTCCAGGTTCCAGAGGGAATGCGGAGATAAGGCTTATGTCAACTAAGGATTTGTGCCTTAGGTAGTTTTGTGCACAAGATGCAAGAAATGCTATTATAGTTTGGTAAAGACGGTTTATGCCCCATCATGATTATCGGCTGTCTATTGACAAATTGAGGAACTGATCACCCTTAATCTCTTATTGATAGTAGACGGAATTATGTTGGATGGAATAGACGTGTCTTTCCGGATTTGATAGTGTGTGCAATGAATTGTTGGAATTAAGAAAATGAGTACGGATTGTTTTGTTGAGTCGATGAAGATTCTAATATCGGAAGATGAGACAGATTTGAGGTTTTCGTATGTTGGTCCAGTTGGGAAGTCGTTGAGAGAGAACGATTGGGTATCGTTAATGGTTGTTCTCAGAGAGTAGAGTGTGAACTCAAATTTGACGAAGGTGAGGATTTGAGGATATGGAAAGCAAAACTTAGAGTTCTGGTGAGGTTTGGAGTCTTTGGAGTTTTAGAGCATTAATGGAAATCTTAAGAAAACCCTAGGTGGGGATGTAATATTTGAGAGTTCTTTTTGGTTGGTTGTTGCGACATGTTGGGATTTATGGAATTTGGACTGTTAAGAGAAGAAATTGTGTATGAATTACTAATAGTTGAATAAGGTAACTATTGAGAATAAGTGTCCACTTTCATGAATAGATGACTGGAATGGTTTGGTTGAGTTTGAGTGAAATTGAAATTGTTTGGAATGTTTGATAAGAGTGGTGAATTGTGTGAGTTGAGGCTTTGATCAATTTAATATGACTGGTTATGTTTGTTATCATCGGGATAGGCTGTTATTTACTCGGTTAAGCTTCTATGTGAGTAACCAGTTACCCAGTGAAAATTTTTGCAAAAGCTTTAAGAATTTATATCTTTTGGAATTTGGTTGGGCATTACAACGTATAGTGATGTTATTTGGTGTTAGTAATGCGTCTGTAATGTTTGTGGAGTAGAGGAATTGTATCTTCCATATTTATTTGGATAAGTTCGTAATGGCTTTGATTGAGGATATTCAGATCTGTTATAAACTCAGAGGAAGAACAGGTAGAGTGTTTAAGAATTGAATCACAAGTGTTGAAAAGAGACGAAGTTTTATGCTAAGTTATTCAAGTGAGAATTTGGGTTGAAAAAGGTTAGTTTTCTTGGATATGTTATTTCAGATGAGAGTATGGTTATGGATCCATCGGAAGTAGATGCAGTTCTACGATGAGAGGCTCAGAAGTTAGTTAAGGAGATTAGAATCTTTTTGGACTTTAGCTGGTTATTACCGAAGGTTACGGAAGGCTTTTCCAAGTTAGCATTTTCGTTACTTGGATTGACTTGCAAAAGGGTGAGTCGTTTGGTTGGGATGTTCGTTGTAAGGAAAGTTTCAGAGAGCTGAAGTAGAAATTGTCTACGGCTCCAGTTTTGATTCTGTGTGATCCTAACAAACCGTTTAGGAGGTAGTGTGATGTGTCTTTGATGAGTTTAGTCAGTGTGTTAATGCAAGAGAGTAAAGTCGTAGCTTATGCTTTACGACAATTAAGGATTCATAAAAGGATCTATACTATTCTGGATTTGGGATTGGTTGCGGTTGTATTGTGTTGGAATATTTGGAGGTATTATGTTTATGGTTCTATGTTCGAAGTGTTTAGTAATCACAAGAGTTTAGAGTACTTGTTTGGTCTGAAGGAATAGAGTATGAGACAACGAGGACGGTTAGAATTCGTGACGAGTTATGAATTTGGCATGGATTATCCTTCGGGAAAAGCTAATGTTGTGCCTGAAGAGTTAAGTTGATAGTCTTTGCATATGGCTGTTTTGATGGTCAGAGAGTTAAAATTATTTGAGCAGTTCAGAGACTTGTGTATGGTGTGTGAGATAACACTGTGGAGTGTGAGGTTGGGTATATTAAAAGTGAACAGTGATTTTTGGTGAATATGAGAAAGAGTTAGACTTTGGACGTAGGATTGATAGTTTTGATGGTTACGAGTAATCCAAGTGCGCATCGAAAGCGTGATGTGGCACATTTCGTATATGCGTGTGTGACTTGTAAGAGTTCATAGGTTGAACATTGAAAACATGTAGGAATGATGAGACCATTGGACGTTTCAGAATGGAAGTGTTAGGTGAAAGGTTTAAATATTATTCATGGGCTACTATGTAGATGAATGTTTTGGTTATATGTTCGATTGGGGAATCGTAGCATTGTTGCAATATTGTTGGGTGACAAGGATGTTGGTATTATGGTTATGTAGAAGTTGTTGAAACGATGTTGGGTCGTGGAACTTTATGTTCTTGCTTGTGTTGTTGCCTCGTTTCTATCATGCTGGTTCGAGTGCAAGTAGCTAATTCCTGTGTGGGAAATTAGGGGAGTGTTACCTGTGGTGAAGGTAATGATCTTGTTGTGTTTCGGTTCAAGAGTGAACCTGTGTGTGTTCGTAACTTGGGTATTCTTGAGTCGTGAGTTGGTCGTCAAGTGCATTGTATGGGCTTTGCATCTTGTCGTTGTAGTTGTCGTCGTTGTCGTGTCGTTGTTGAAGTTGTCGTTAGCAAGGTGGTTTGTCAGTTTGTGTTATTCGTGGTGTGCCTTTTGTTGGCATGATAGTTTATTAGTCGGATGCGAGAGTCGTATCCGGAGTTGTTCGTATCAGTTATATTTTCGAGGACAAAAATTTCTAAGTGGGGGAGAATTGTAACGCCCCATTTTGTCTTATTTATTTAATCGAGTCGATTTAATTATTTTTGTTTTTATATTATTTTATTCTTGACTTTTATTTGACAACATATTATTTTTCATCGTTATTATGTTTTATCGCGTTTTGAGAGCATTTGCGAGATATTTAAGCTGAGGGGTAAAACAGTCTTTTTAGGAGTTTAGATATTTTATAAATAGAAACATAGAAAGAAAAAGAGAGAAAAAGAAGAGAAGAGAAAAGGAGAGTGAGAAGAAGAAAAAGAGGAAAACTTGGAGTGTAAGAAACCGATTCAACTGACACTTCGAAGCGCGATTAATCGGGTAAGGGTGCGAAACTCGGTTATGTTATGCTTGTGTATGATTATGTATGTGTGTGTTGGAATGTTTGTTGGTTTTTCCTAGCTTTTCAATTCTAGGTCGAATGAGAGAAAACAATAGGAATCGATGTTTTCGCGGTTGAAATACGGTATAAATGTTGTAGAATACTTGTTGTTATGTTTGGGATATATTCTGGTTGTTATGTAATGGTTTGGAAGGGTTTTGGTGGAGGAAATATTGTGTTGGAGTGAACAACAGCACTGCTAGGATTTCTGAGTTCGCAGGTTCGCACTGCGAATAGGGCAGCAAAGGGAAAGCGAAGGTTCGCGGGAGGTTCGCATTGCAAACTTTCTGCTGTTTTTTCTCTGCCACGGTTCGCAGGGAATTTGCATTGCGAAGGGGAAAGCGAAGGTTTGCTGGGTGTTCGCATTGCGAAATTTCTGCTGTTTTTTCTCTGCCATGGTTCGCTGGGGTTCGCATTGCGAATAAGAAAGCGAACAGGGCAGATTTTTCCATTTTGTTCTTGTCATAACTTTTGGGTCGTAAGTCAGATTGAGGCGCGGTTGGATGCGTTGGAAAGCTATTGAAATGTTCTTTCCTATAAAATGGTTTTGAGACTAGTGGCTGATTTAATTGTGTCGGGAATTGGAATAGTGTCATTTTGTCGATTGTTACCGTCGTAATTGTGTGCGATTGATGTGTTATCATGTGGTACGCTTTTAATATATATCGTATAGCTTGTGTGGTGTTGTATGATGTGAATGCATGTGATGAAATGTTGTGATGATGTTTTGTGGCCTAAGGACAAATAAATGCATTGTGTTATGTTTGATTGTATATGCATGATTATGGATGTTGAAATGGTTCACATGGTTGTATATGTGTATGCATTTGATTGTCATGAGTCATTGTATGCCAAGCATCATGATATGCATTCTTGTGATGTCGTGTGCCCTAGTGGGTGTGAGCGACGAAACGATTCCCGAGGGGATCTGCTGTAACGTTTGTGTGCCTTATACAAAGAGGACCTAAAGCGACGTTATGGACGATCGTGTGCCTTTTACAAAGAGGACCTAAAGCGATCGGGTCGTGTGCCTTATACAAAGAGGACCTAAAGCGACGGGGAACATCATTTGCCGGACGGGGAGTTACACTAAGTCACAAGCGATGATTCCAATAATTCCTAACTGAATTAATGATGAGATGATGGATGGAACGGTACCACATTGCATTGCATAGAGTCGTTGTGTCAGTCTCTGTGCATTTGCATAAGTCATGAATGGAATGATTATGTGTGGGATTTGTGAATGGAATTGATGAGTTGATATATACACATGTTGGTGGTAAATGTATTGAGTATGATTGATATGCCTTTGTGATGGATGTATGAGATAAGAATCGTGTTATTTTGTGTTTGAATTATGGTATATGTTGTGGTGAGAATGTTGTTGTGTGTGTATTTCCTGTTATTACATAATTGTATGCAACTATATTATAATTGTGTTTCTCACCCTTCTGTTGTGGTTTGTTGCTCTATGACGCAATTGCATATTAGTATCTTGGAGGCTTTTCTGAAGATTAGTTCTCCACCCTTTTGTCGGTCTGTCTGCTCTGATACGTAACACGGGAGTCGGGGAACGCTTTTGTTATATATGTATACATTTGTTGGATCTATTTTGTATTACCTTTGTATGAATATTTTGATGTTATACAATAATTTATTTTGTAAAACAAGTAAGTTACGGATCTTTCTGCTTTATTCCATAATTGAACTTTCCTTTTATGAGCAGGGATTGTGTTTTCTTTCTTTAAATGTGGCATCCTTGTTAAAACTTTTTCTGCTTTTTAATAAAAATGGCAATTTCTTTTGACTGTTGAACATCAGAAGAACATCGGTCCCTTCTCCAGAAGTAATCGAACCTCAAAGTGCAGAATAAAAGTACTCCTTCTAACCCAGTACGCCTGAATGAAGGGATCAACTGTGTCAGAGACCTTGTTTCGTCTGACACGCCTCAGCCGAGTTCTCATCTCCTAAGCCTGATCAACATAGCTCCCAACAGGGACTATCTCTCCTAAGCAAGTCAGAATTGCTATCTTGAACCAGCGATATTTCTATATGCGCCCCGTGACGGCCGAGTATCCAGTCATGTTCATCTTTTAGTTGGTATGTCGCGTCAGTTTTGTCAGCATATACATACATAGATCATGCATTATTAATTTACATTCACAGTCATATTGCATCACTATCACTTTAGTCGGTCTTGTCCCCTAGTGATAAAAGTCCTCTCAATCGAGTTGTCAGCCCTTTCCTCGTCAGGAAGTGTTACGTCTGAACAATCTCTATCCTCCAGTTTTATTTCTGGATTGAAGTTGGGTCCTCGACCACTTTGATAACTTGAACCTCTGAAAGACCAGAGATCCCTCAGTTAAAATCACTCTTCGCCATTGAAGATGATATCCTTGTTTTCCCGGATTAAAGAAAATCCCGAGAGAAAGCCTCCTAAATCGGAGATTCGGCAGTACGGCAGTTTTTCTTCGAAAAACCCACTGATGAAAAGGTCATCGGCACCTCAAAATTGGATCACATCATATGGCATTTCTCCGAGAAGATCTCCGAGAAAAGTATGATGTAAAGACCCCGAACGAAAGCAGTCTCTCAAGAGACTCGTTTTCCCCAGTAGATTCGACAAATGGCGTCTCCAAACAGAGAAGTTTTTGCACCTCTATAACTCAGACGACTAGGTTCCCCAGCAAGTCTGACATCAAAACTTTTTCCACTCAAATAGCATATCCCAAGGAAAATTCGGCGAGAAGTTTGAAGGAAAACCGCTACAAATAGCGTTCCTTGTCAATAAAGTTTATTGACCGAAGAAACTAAGACCAGTTCCTAGGTAGGAAACCAGGATCGAGGGGAAGTTACATCAGAAACTAAGACCAGTTCCTTGGTAGGATACCAGGATCGAGGGGAAGTTTAAATTAGAAACTGAGACCAGTTCCTCGGTAGGAAACCAGGATCGAGGGGAAGTTTACATCAGAAACTGAGACCAGTTCCTTGGCTGAAGACCAAGATCGAGGGGAAGTTTACCTTTTCTAAGCATCATTTCTTAGCGAAAGAAGATGAATGCGTGAATTACCATTCATGGACGCCGTCAAAATTTCGAATATTCCGATATTTAATCCTCTTGCACCCCGAATGCCCGAATACCTTCGTCATTCACACCTTCGGGTCCAAGAAGATTAAATAGGGGCATCTGTCATACCTCAAATTTTGACCACTTAGATTTCCCATCATTGTGCAAATCATCATCATAATATGGATGTACCTTCATGCTTCATCAGTCTCCCCAAAGATGGGTGAGCATCCACTACAATCAAAATTAGGGTTTGAAGCCCTCTCAGAGCCTTAGACAAAGGATCAATCAAGGAATAACATGATCTTCAACTTGTCTAACCTCTCAAACATCCATAATGGATCAAAAGGACTCCCACTTCAAGGATCAAGCACAAGGCTGCTCCCTTCTAGGTGGATCAAGTCTCAAGAATCGACAGTGTCACCAAATTAGGGTTTTGGTCGACCAGGGCCTCCAGATGGAAATTTTTCATATGGGCACAAGCCAATGATCCAAAACATAACCTAATATACTCCATGGAACCTCATGGACCCAATCATCAAGTTAATTTTGCCTCAGGGGATGCATTCATCAAAATTCAGGAATTAGGGTTTCTTGACCTAATTCATCCCTAAGTATACTTTTAGGGCAAGTCATGAGCCAAGACCTCAAGAGAGGGTTTGAGGGTCTCTAATAAACTATATTGATTCATTTGGAACAATGGATTAATCCAAGAAGCTTGAGCAACAAGTCTCAATTTCTTCTGCACCACAATTAGGGTTTCGCGAGGAAAGTCAACTGTAACTTTGACTTTTGACCAGGACATGCTCTCAAGCCCTAAGACATGATTCAATATACCCTATGACACCCATGGAACATGTCCATCAAGTTTGATTTAGGTCAAGGACATGATTTTTTGAAGAATTGCACAGTTTGGAATTCATCTGATAAAAAGTCAACTGTGCACAAAAGTCAACTTTAACTTTTTGAGATTTTTCACCAAAATGGATTTTTAACCCTAAAATGATGTTAATGTATGATCTGAATCATCATTCATCAAGAAAAATCAAAGAAAGTGGGATAACTTGTAAAAGGGGTAACCATAAAAACTTAGAAAATTTTCTAAGTTATGGAAAAAGTGACACTAATGTACCAACTTTGGAGGACCATAACTCCTAAACCACAAGGCCATTGTTCCCCATTCAAAGCTTGATTTGTAGATCTCATTGCCCTCTACAAAAGCTTCATATTGACCTATGTCCAAATTCCTCATGGATTTTGAGTTATGGAGTGATCAAAATCAAGAAAAGTCACTTTGTTCCAACACTTGGTGAAAATTTCACTAAGTCAGATTTTACCCTACTTTTTGCCAAATGTAGGGGGATTTTTCACTTGGATTCAAAAGATATCAAAACCAAACATGTTCAAACAGTTGTTGTATCATGTAAGGGCTTTCCAAAATGACCAAGAACATTACCAAATTCAATTTGAGTCATGAGATATAACATTGGCAAGTTGCCTTGTTGAAATCTGTCAAGGCAAGGCAGATTTTGCATTTTTGCTCGATTTACCAAAATCAGCCAAATCCAAATGCTCCTATCCACTTGGACACCTCTGAGGATTGAATCTAAAGGGGACAATCACTGAGCCAAGCCTCCAAAGTCTTTGGAACAAGAAATAGCATGTTGAACCTAGAATTGCCAAAATAGGGACAAGACTCCAATTTTGTATTGGAGCATTCAATGGAAGCATCAAGGTGGCATGGACTGAGCCATTCTCAACTGAATTCAGTCAAGACTTATCCAAGACCAAGGGAACCAGCAGCCTGTGCCCTAACCTCTAGTCAATGGCTAGAGGAGACTTGGATTTTCATTTGCCAACATTGGCCAAACCTACTCAGCAGTTGCCATTCACAATTCCTTACAAAACAAACTTGCTCTACTATAAATAGAGCTCAATTATGATCAGTTTGAGTACACCAAAGCCATCAAACAGATGCTTTCCTCAAAATCTCTTCTTTCACTCCAATTTTGCCTTCTAAGGCAAGTCACTATCGGGTTTTGAGTTTGGGAGCTTTTCCAATCAAACCAATCACACACACACACCTCACATACATCATATAGAAGTGATCCAAACACTCACATAACATCTGGAACACAGATTTCACAAAATCACCAGCCAATTGCTCAAGTTCTTGACAGATTTGCAGTTGAGGTACCATCTTCAACTCCAAACCATTTCAATCCATTCCAAGCATTCATACACACTCCATGGCACCTAGGGAAGCTATCCAGATCTTTGGAACCTAACTGTAACACCTCCAACATAAATCACGATCACCAGCTACAAGTGGTAAGCATGAGCTCTTCTAACTCTATGATCCGTGCAATTTTTGCTGCACAATAATTTGGCCATATGTTCATAATCATGCATGGAATGTTTCCCCTCAATTAATTGCATTGTTTGAATCGTGTATCAAAAATCCTAGCCTTCATGCAGAAATTAGGGTTCTTGAGGATTTTTCATGATTTCTTGTTATATGTTTAATTTAAATGAAATTAATTGTCATAGACATGATCGTGAGGTTGAAACGAGTTAATTGGTATGTGGATTGCATGATATGATTAAGTATTCAGTGAGATTGGAGAGAAAATGCAAATTTGGGAAAACCCAGAACACGCGCGTGTTCTTGGTGTGTTCTTGGCGCCATTTTTGAAAATTCAAATATTTGAATTTTGTGATTTTATTTAATTGATTCAAAAATTAATTTCTCTCTGAGTTTTAATGATTTTGAGTTGATTCTTTTTTTAATAATTCACAAAAATGTTGAAATATTTTATTTTCCCAAAAAATGACAAAAATATTATTTATTTTGTATAATTGATATTTTTGAAAAAGAATTAATGTTTTAATTGTTTTTGACATTTAAAATATTTTTTCCACCTTGATTTTGCAACTTTTAATGCTTTCTAATTATTTTGTAGGTCAATACTTAATTTTTGAAGCTTTAATCCAAGATCACAATTTGTTTTTCCTATGTTAAACAATTTTGATCATTTTAATTGAATTTTTATTCAATTAAAACACATTTTTGAAAACAAATTAGGGTTTTTGGATTAATTCAACCCTCATAAATCATTTTCAAAACACTTTGGGCCTCTAATAGAGTGTAAGACCCAATCCTTTTTTTGACCAAATCATTTTTGGGCCTCAGTGTATTGTATAAGTCCCGATACCGTCAAAAACAAACGGCGCGATCGTCGTCTTTTCAAAACAAAAAAACTTTGGGCCTACCCTCGAGTAGTAAGACCCATTTCTTTTCTTAAAACTCTTTGGGCCTCTATTAGAGTGTAAGACCCAACCCTCTTGTACAGAAAACTTTTTGGGCCTCATTCGTTGTATAAGTCCCACTGTACATTTTCGAATAAACGACGCGGACGTCGCCAGTTTAAAATTAACCAACTGGGCCTACCCTCGAGTAGTAAGACCCATTCAAAATTTTTGGGCCTCTAATAGAGTGTACGACCCAATCCCCTTTTAACCAAAACCTTTTGGGCCTCACTTATTGTATAAGTCCCTCTGCGTAAAAAGAAAATCTCGGCGCGATCGCCATTTTTAACGAAGAGTCAACTGGGCCTACCCTCGTGTTATAAGCCCCACTCTTTTTCTTTAAACCTTTTGGGCCTCTTGAGAGAGTGTAAGACCCATCCCTTTGTACAGAAAACCTTTTTGGGCCTCAGTCACTTGTATAAGTCCCTCTGTATGAATTCAAACAGTGCGCTCACTGATAAAACTCTGGGCCTCTCCTTGAGCTGTAAGCCCCAAATCTTTCTTTTTCAAAGCACTTTCTCCTTTGATTTTGAATATACTGTTGTTTTCAATCTTTCTTTGTTGAACAACTAACCAAACAGCATGGAAGCTCTACAACCGAGTAAGTGGTTATTGCTTTCATTTACCGCTTTCATATACATATAACTGTATTATGGGGCTGTTTCACTGTAAGTCTTCTTTCATAAACTCATATCAACTGTGTAATAATAGTATAGATATTTAGAGTTTCCCCGGCAACTACGTCTAGAACTAGGAAAAGCCGTTTCGTTTATTCGTAGAAATAGACAACTAGATCCCCAATAGGATCACCAGATACAGTCTTCTCTTCGGCTGTCCTCATTAGGAATTGTCCAGAAACTCTACTCCCAGAGATGAATGTATTCTCCTTGAATGGCATTTTTGAGTTTCTTCTAAATTCTCGAACTTTCCTGACTTGATCTATTCCTTGTGAATAGCTTGCCTTAAATTTCTCGGGGTTTGGGGACCCGCGGGTTTCTTAAAAGCATCGGCCTCCTCTTGGGCATCATACAAGGACCCACAGGCTTCCTAAAATCAACCCCACCTCCTCTTGGGCTTCGTACAAGGACCGATCGACTTCTTAAAAGTTTCCAGCCTCCTCTTAGGCTTCGTACAAGGACCGATCGGCTTCTTAAAAGTTTCCAGCCTCCTCTTGGGCTTCGTACAAATTGTCCCGACGACCTCCTAGAGGTATAGGAACAGAAATTAGTCATCTGCATAGAACAGTCCTTTCAAAGAGTCTACTACTGTTTCTCAAAGCATAGTATGAAAGATGAAACTCTAGACACAGACAGTCTAATCTCCTTGAGTTTTCCAGACATTCTCAAGTGACCCCTTCGTTAAATAGGAAGAAAACCTGTAGACTCGGACAGTCTCAATACCCTTCAGATTTCCCAATTCCTTAAAGAACAGGAATAGCCCGGATCCTCGAGTACAGTGTTACTTATATAAGAACTGATTTTCTCTTTAAAAATCAGTATACTAGACCTGTCACTTAACTGAACAGTGAAGTTAGCCTTCTCTTGGGCTTTGTACAATGATTCTCCCCAGCGGAGTCAAACAACGTTTAGCCTCTCTCTCTCGGGCTTTGTACGAGACACATAAGAGACTCCCTCGTTGAGTCAATCACCCCTTTTGCCTCCATCTCGGGCTTTATACGAGATACAAAAAGGTTCTTATTGAGCCAAACAAATTTCAGCCTCCATCTCGGGCTTTGTACGAGATACAAAAAACTCTCTTATTGAGCCAAACAAATTATAGCCTTCATCTCGGGCTTTATACGAGATACCAAAAGATTCCCTCGTTGAGTCAAAACCTTTTAGCCTCTCTCTCGGGCTTTGTATGAGACACATATTAGCCTCCTCTTAGGCTTTGTATAAGAAAACCACTGGTTGGTCCAATCAACCTTTTAGCATCAAAGTTGTGCCTCGTTCACAGTACACAAATTTCAACAACTCTTTCCCCTTCATCTAATTGTTGTAAGCGGCAAGCCTCTGGATCATCTACATCCATGCCAGTGTCCCTCTTTTAGTATGAGAAATTCCTAAGGAAAGATGGCATTGCTCTAAACTGAGTTAAAGTCTTCTCCTTCAGGTTAAAATCCCCTTTAAAGGAAATTATGGCATTGTCGGATTCACAAATCCCGGTTAAAGTAATCCTCCTTTACAGTCAGTCACCCAACAGTTGTGACAAACAGACCCCTTTAGAGATGACAAATTCTCTCTAAGGTCAACCCTTTTAGCTTCACATCTTGGGCTTTGAACAAGATACAAACTACCTTTTGAACAAGACACCAAAACAACCATTTCCTCCCATAGAATAGGAGGAACTACAATCGCTCTGATTTCCCTGTTTCGGTAAACGGGAATACGTAGGCATAAGATTGAAAGAAAAATCTTAGCGAGCACACTAAACAAAAACCCAAAATCCCATACTTTCATACATTCGTCTTAACATCCTAACCGATAGCCTAAAGCACCCCTTGTCAACAAAATAACCTAGGAGAAACCCCGAATCTTTGTAGCATCTGTAAACCAATAGTTTTGACTGTTTAATCTCAGTATGCAAGCAGGGTTAATTGGAGACATCTATTTCCCTTCCTTCATCAGCTTTAATAGGATAAAAAGTGAATCGAGTTGTAGTACCAGAGCGATCGTGCTTCGCAACCACATCCAAAAATCACTCGCTACAGAAAAATGGCGACTCTGCTGGGGACAGACAGGTCTCTTTAGGGATCTTGTTCTCTTTTTGTCCCCTAGGTAGAAGCCTTGACGTCATTAGGATCTTAGGTCAAACGCCGTTAATTTGGAATGAAACCACAGGATGGTAATTCCGCCGGGGAACCCATTTTCTGTCAGGAACTTAGGATTCATAGCTTTAAAGGTCTAGGAGGATTAGGACAAATATATATACTTCTTTTCCTAATTGCTATACGTGTTTATTTTTCTGCTAATGGGAATGCGTGTGATGCCGCATGTGGAAAGATTGAGTATACACTTAAGATAAGTAATGGCGACGAGGTCGACCATCAACCTCAGTGGAGGCTGACCAATGCAACCCATTCTCTCACCTAGACAATGGGCCGATTATGATGTCTGAGAAGCTGAGGAGCCAAACCCTTTTGTAGTGCGGAAACTATCGGGAATAGTTGTTACGCGATACTACCCTCATTTGAGGTTGGTGATCTATTCTCGGTGAATGGCACTTACTCTAAGATCGCTCTACAACTCGCTGGCGATCCGCTTGTTGTTTTGCTTTCCTGGGAGGAGCTGATGATAATGAGTACAGGTACAAAAATCACCCTAGTATAAACCTTTGAGGATGGGTAGAGCCTTGACTTCATGACAACGACCCTTTGACCCCATGTTTTTTCTATGTTTTTGTGTGCTGCATTCATGCATTCATTTAAAAAACATTAAAAAACATCAAAAGAAAAAATCTTCTCTTCTAGTCTTTTTGTTTTTCAAATTAAACTAAGACTGTGATTGCAAATATCAGAGAAAAGGATTGCGCTAATGGATTTCGGTAGAAGGAGAACTCATAGGTATACCTTCAGGATTCCAAAAATAGAGGATTTAAGAGGTTTGGCGAGAATAATCACAAACCAAGAGGCTTTCAGAGCCAAATACAGAGGTTTGCTACCACTGTTAAGAGTCCATGTGATTGAGGGAATAATGGATGCGCTCATTCAGTTTTATGATCCAGTTTATCACTGTTTCACATTCCCGGATTACCAGCTCACACCAACGCTGGAGGAGTATTCTCATCTGATTGATTTACACGTTACTGATCGAGCTCCATTTTCTGGACTGGAAGAAATTCCAAAGAATCAGACCATTGCAAGAGCAATTCATTTGGACGAGTCTGAGGTTAGGACTCACCTAACCACTAAGGGTGGAATCCAAGGTTTGCCAGCCCAGTTCTTGACAAGGAAGGCCCTGTATTTTGCCAGTATAGGAAACATGACAGCTTTTGAAAGCGTCTTTGTCTTGCTCACCTACGGGTTATTTTTGTTTCCCAACATCAATAACTTCGTCGATATCAACTCCATTAAGGTTTTTCTCATTGGAAACCCCGTGCCGACTTTGCTTGCAGATGCGTATCATTCTGTACATTTGGGAAATTTATACAGCGGAGGGGAGATCACATGCTGTGTACCTTTGTTTTATAAATGGTTTATCTCTCACT
This sequence comes from Lathyrus tuberosus, assembly GCA_022829125.1. Classification (NCBI taxonomy): domain Eukaryota; kingdom Viridiplantae; phylum Streptophyta; class Magnoliopsida; order Fabales; family Fabaceae; genus Lathyrus; species Lathyrus tuberosus. Next base: position 5,387,001 of record JALAZF010000305.1, read on the forward strand.
TGCCCAAGTCTGCCGCTTTTTGGGATTGCAAGAGTGCCTTACGTTGGTCGTAGAAAATCATGTCCCTCCCCAACTCTGATATAGATTGGTGTAATAGGATTTATGATGGAATCAGGATCATTGACCGTTGTGGAAACTTTCCCAACGTACCCCTTATAGGAACTAAGGGAGGAATCAACTACCATCCAGTTCTCGTTCGTCGTCAATTTGGATACCCGATGAGACACGTCCCACGGGGTGTTCATCTGGAAGGTCTTTTCTTCAAAGAAGGAGAAAACGACAGAGCACTAAAGACGGAAATAGTGCACGCTTGGAAACACGTTCATAAGAAAGGACGAGAGTCTCTAGGAAAACCAAATTGTGTCTCGGTGGAGCCTTATCTCCATTAGGTACAAACTAGAGCTCTCAAGCTAAAGATACCTTATCCGCGTCACGGAATTCTTCCACCGAGAGAATCTGTCATGTACTTCATGACGGAAACTGAAAAGCTTCAGGTTACTTTCAACAAAGTTCAAAAGGAGAGAAGGTCTTGGAAGAACAAGTACCGCACCCTCAACGTAGAGTGCATCAAAATACATCAATTACTAAAAGAAAAGGATGCTTTGATTGAAATTTTGGAGCAACATGCTGTAGAGAATCAAGATGACCAAAGGAATTTGCTCACTCCTTTCACTTGGCAAAGGAATGACAACCCGACAACGGCCCAAGAGCCCCGGTCAAAGAAGAGGAAAGTACCAGAGTCAGCACCCGATTTCTCTTCAGATAGGACTCGGGACCTATTAGCTTAGGTTTCTATTTCTGCACCTTGTAATCTACTGTATTTCCATTTTTGTAATCCTTTGAATTTCAATAAAAAAGGGTTTCCCCACTGTTTGATATTTGAAATCTAATGGTCGAAGTTTATTTTGATTAAACCAAAAAAAATTAATATAATCATTGCATTCATCATTCTCACATCACGTATTCTTCTTACCTACGAATCTCACGTTTGTGTCTCGATTCTAGAGTCAAACTGTCTCATTCGTATAATACTCGGGCCAATCGTCAGAAAAAGATGGATGATCTTGAGGAAGAAAACAGAGAGTTGAAAGAAGAGATCGACGCTCTGAGAGAGGATATGAGAAAGCTTCGTAACGACATGCAAGCCATGGCAGAAGCTCGGCTACAAAGAACTGTGATCTCAGAGATCACCTCAACACCCATAGTGGAGAAGTATGATCCTAGGTATCAAATACCGAAAGATCGTCCTTGGGGCATGCCTGTTAACTATATCCCGGAAGGATATGTTCTGCCGATCACTGAAGATCAGGGAATCACAACAGAAGCCGCTGGGCCTGAAGGTTACAAACTTTGGGAAAGCGAAGATGCCAGGGGCATACTGAAGACTCCTGAAGGTTACAAACTTCAGGAAACGCCAAGATTCGCTGCCGTAGTCATGGTACCACCCCCTGTGGTGCACACTGTCCCGAAGGACAGATTCCACCGATACCTTCTGGTAAAAAGGAAACTATGTTCGACAGAATGGATGAATTCCAGGAGCAGTTTCTGGAAATACAGAAGGAGCTGCAAGCCATTCGCGGTCAGGATTTATTTGGAAAGGACACCGCAGACCTTTGCTTGGTCCCCAATGTGAAAGTTCCGCACAAATTTTAAGTGCCCGACTTTGAAAAATACAAGGGTAACTCTTGCCCTCAAATCCATCTGGTGATGTACGCTCGGCGGATGTCAGCTCAGACGGAGAATCAGGACCTACTGATTCACTACTTCCAGGATAGTTTAACCGGTGCCGCACTCAAATGGTACATGGGTTTAAACCGTGCAACGATCAGCACATTCAGAGATCTTGGCACTGCCTTCGTCCAACAATACAAATACAATTTGGACATGGCACCCGACAGAGATCAACTCAGATCGATGTCGCAAAAGGACAAGGAAACCTTTAAGGAGTATGCTCAAAGGTGGCGTGAGATTGCCGCTCAAATTTGTCCACCTCTTGAGGAAAAAGAGATGACAAAGAACTTCTTAAAAACCTTAAGCTCATTTTACTATGACCGAATGGTTGCCAGTGCACCCAGTGATTTCACCGAGATGGTGGGCATGGGCGTACATCTTGAGGAAGCCGTCTGAGAAGGACGTTTGGTAAAAGACACTGGATCGACGAGCGGTACTAAAAAATACGGTAGTTCTCTCCCTAAGAAAAAAGAGCAAGATATTGGGAATATCTCTCTTGGAAAGCAAAGGCGACGTTATCAACTGGTAGCAGCTGTAACTCCTGCTATCAGCACCGCGCCTACGTATCAACCTCAGGTTGTGCAGAGCCAACTTAATCAGCAAAGGACACAACAGCCTCTTCAGCAGGCTCGTCCTCCATATAACAACAACCGTACAACACGACCATCAGGATTTGATCCTATACCCGTGTCGTACGCATAGCTGTTTCCATTACTACTGGCTAAGGGGAACATTCAGACTAAATCTCCTCTTACAGTACCGGAAAATCCGCATTTTTGGTTTAAGGCGGATCAGACATGCCCTTATCATTAAGGAGGATCAGGGCATAACATGGAGACTTGTCTTAATTTCAAGTCCGACGTGCAAAAACTTGTTAGGAGCGGGGTCTTATCCTTCAAGGATACAAATCCTAATGTTCTCACGAACCCGCTGCCTCAACATGAGAAGGCTGCAGGCAATTTGATAGAAGGAGAGACTAACGATGTCTATCAAATTCACGATGTACTCTTGTTGAAAACCAATCTGGTCAAGATGCATTGTAGACAGAGTGGGTACGGCCATGTGCCACCTCATAATTATCACCAGTGTGATGTCTGCTCTAAAATTAATCAAGGATGTTTTGTGGTGCAAGCAACTCTACAGGAACAGATGGATCTCGGATGGATCCAAGAGCACCGAGTTCGTGGAGTTAACATGGTCTACACGAATTCCAACATAATTCAAAACCACGACATTCGTGTGATGCATGCCAACCTGGTGGCGATGCACTCAAGGCAAAGCCAGTATCATAATCTGCCGCGGCACGATTACAGTTCTTGTCTGACTTGCTCGGTAAACAAACAGGGATGCTCTTTCATACAGGAGGCCCTCCAGCGTCAGATGGATCTTGGATGGATCCAAGACTACCATGATAGGAACCCTTATCAGATCAATATGGTTCAGATCTTTGATATTCGCGTGATGAATACCAACCTGGTAGAGTTACATGTTGAGCAGGTCCGACTCAGATTCTTAATATCACACGACTATCAAAGCTGTAAAGCGGGTTGTGAAAATGATCGAGGTTGTACCCTTGTCCAGGAGGCACTTCGGCACTTGTTAAATCACTGGTGGATGCCAATTTATATGGATGAAGATACTCATCAAATTAGTGTCAATAACAAAAACCCCACTCGGCGTCAGAGTCAGGATGTCTGATCTGTGGAAGCTAACCTAGTGAGGTTACATTGTATTCAAAGTGGGCGTGGCCAGGTGCCACCACACAATTATGACCTTTGTAGCGTCTGTTTGGAAAGTAACCAAGGGTGTTACCTTGTGAGAGCAGCTCTTCAGGGTCAGGTGGATCGTGGAGAGATTCGTCCATATTCGGGTTCTGGACCCATCAACTGGACGCCAAACTACCTTGCCGGTCAAGTTGAGGATGTTGTCACGATCGCTGGTCATCACAGGACCAGGGATGTTTTTGCCATCATCCCTCTACTTGACGAATCTAAAGTTCTCAACCGGGAACGGATCGAGATTACTTACGATGGTCAGAAAAATCAGAGGGCTCCCGTAGTCATCTATCTGCCGGGACCACTATCGTATGAATCAGCTAAGGTAATCCCTTACAAATACGGTGCAACGACAATTGAAAATGGAAAGGAAATTCCATTACCCTCCTTTGTGAATATTGCAGACATCAGTCGTGTAACACGGAGTGGTAGAATCTTCAACCGAGGGGTTGGGGAAGCAAACAAAGAAAAGGAATTTCAGACAGAAACTCTTGATCTACCAGTTGGTCAATCCAGTAATCCCGACCTTTCGAAAAATAATGATGAGATGCTGAAGCTCATCCAAAGGAGTGAATACAACATTGTCGATCAACTGTTACAAACTCCTTCAAAGATCTCGGTATTATCATTGCTACTCAGTTCAGAAGCCCACATGGAGGCCCTACAGAAAGTTTTGGAGCAAGCCTTTGTGGAACATGATGTAACAATCAGACAGTTCGATAGTATTGTCTCTAACATCACTTCCTGCAACAATTTGGGATTTAGCGATGAGGAATTACCCGAAGAGGGTCGCCGTCATAACATGGCGCTCAATATCACAGTTAACTGCCAGGACGATGCTTTAGCCAGCGTACTGGTAGACACAGGGTCAACCCTGAATGTTATGCCGAAGTCCACTTTGATGCAATTATCATTCAAGGGCCCTCCGATGAGAACCAGCGAGGTCGTCGTCAAAGCGTTCGACGGATCCAGAAAAACAGTTATTGGTAAAGTTGATCTTCCCATAACTATTGGTCCTCACACTTTCCAAGTCACTTTCCAGGTAATGGACATCCGGGCAACGTACAGTTGTTTATTAGGAAGACCTTGGATACATTAGGCTAGAGCGGTTACTTCAACCCTTCACCAAAAGCTAAAGTTCGTCCAGAACGGCCAACTCATCACAGTCTACGGGGAGCAGGCCTTGCTGGTGAGTAACTTGTCATCATCTGCTGGTATAGAACCCGAGGAGGTTATTGGAACTCAGTTCCAAGCACTGTCGGTGAGCAAGAACAATCAGTTCAAAGAATGAACTTCCATTTCTTCATACAACGATGCTATCAAAGTGGTCGAGAGTACCGATACGACAGGATGGGGACAGCTTGTCATTCCTACTGGCAATACAACAAAGAAGGGTCTTGGTTTTTCTGTAACTTATACCCAGACAGCTGCCAACGATGAAAGTCTTCATCCCCTTCAAAACTTCTTCCACAGTGGAGGTTTCCTTCACCCAGTGTCTCAAGCAGTACATGCTATCAATGAGGAAGATCCCTCTGACACAGATGAAGAATGGAAGTCCTACCTTAACGGGGACGGTTATATGTCTCAGGAAGAGGTGCCTATACCATTTTTCTATCCCGCACAAAGTCTGAGATTTATACCACGGTCAGATGTCAAAATTATCTATGGAGATTGTGATCCAGAAGGATGCCGTGCTCTGCCAAATTCATTAGAGGAGGACCCTCTGATGAAAGACAACTTTGACTACAACTACTATGGCCCAATGGATGGTCTGCCAATGTGGCAACCCTACCCAGGAAACTTGGGACAAGAGAGTCAGCCGAATAATGAAAATTAGCTGACCATTATTAAACAGAATACCTGTGTCCCCGCCATGTCATGGGATCAACACTCAGGTCATTCAGAAACTACTCAACATGAAGATGAATTTGCAACATTTGCAGGACTTGAATTCATCAACTATGCTTTTCCCGAGGTCAACATCATCGAGAGAGATGACTCCTCCAGTTCCAAAGAAGTTTGGGACACCTTGGGACAACTGAGTGGAAATACGACTATATGGTCAGGTACACCGCTCCCAAAAGCTCTCGTATCAGGCTCGAAGACATCCAGCCAACTGGATGGGGAGATATAGCTGAGAGCATAAATGCTATGCAAAATGTAACAGAGGAATTATCCTATGACAACTCTGCCTGGGAGACAGATTCCAATGATCCCGCTCCACCAGAAATCAGCATTATTTCTGAAGACAAATCAAGGAAGGTGCCAGACTTTGTGATTCACCGAGGAGTTCTCCGCCAATGGGTTGTCGTCGAGGTTCTGAAGATCGTTCGTCAGTCAAAGTAATTGCCATCTTTAACCTTTCACCCTGCCCAGGTGAAACGGATGTTTTGATAGGGCTCGCTTTCTGTAAATTTTCCCTCTTCACTTAGCCCAAAGCGACAGAGTTTTGTTTTATAGGGCTGTAGTTTCAAGAATCGACTTGTTCATTAATAAAATAATGTCGTTCTGTAATTTCCGCATTAATCGTTGTTTTCTCTTTTTGCTTTTTCAGAAAATGGTAATCCTAAAAAACAATTCAATAATAAAAACAAGCAGTAAAATAAAACACTGCACACACTTGCATTTTCTCTATCTCTTCTAAACACGAATCATCACGTCATGTAGATTGCTTGTTTTAAACCCCGTTGAAACATACGATTCGATGCCTTCTCCCAACTTTGAGTTCCCGGTATTTGGGGCTGAAGAAGAAAATGACGACGAAATTCCAGAAGAGATCTCCCGACTACTCAGACAAGAGGAAAGGTCCATTAAACCTCATAAAGAACCGTTGGAAATGGTAAACTTGGGTTCAGAACAAGAGAGAAAAGAAATCAGGATTGGGGCACTTCTCAGTCCAACTGCCGAAGAGAGTTTGATAAAGCTTCTCAAAGAATTCCCCGATGTATTCGCTTGGTCCTATCAGGACATGCCAGGGTTGGATACCAGCATCGTGGAATATCACTTACCGTTGAGATAGGAATGTCCGCCTGTACAGCAGAGGTTGAGACGGACTCACCCGGACATGGCCATCAAAATCAAAGAGGAGGTACAGAAACAGATTGATGCGGGTTTCCTCGCCACGTCAGAATATCCTCAATGGTTAGCCAATATCGTACCCGTTCCGAAAAAGGATGGAAAGGTCAAAATGTGTGTCGACTACCGAGATCTGAACAAGGCTAGTCCAAAGGACGACTTTCCTTTACCACACATTGACATGCTGGTAGACAGTACAACAAATTTTAAAGTCTTCTCCTTCATGGATGTTTTCTCGGGCTATAATCAGATCAAAATGGCGCCGAAAGACATGGAGAAAACTTCGTTCATTACCCCATGGGGTACCTTTTGTTACAAGGTAATGCCGTTCGGTTTGAAGAACTCCGGGGCAACCTATCAAAGGGCCATGACTACTCTGTTTCATGACATGATACACAGAGAAATCGAGGTATATGTCGATGATATGATTGCAAAATCAAAAACAGAGAGTGAGCACGTTGAACATCTGTCAAAATTGTTCGAACGTTTAAGAAAATTCAAGCTCCGCTTGAATCCCAACAAGTGCACCTTCGGTGTCCGTTCAGGGAAACTACTAGGGTTCATCGTCAGCCAGAAAGTAATTGAGGTTGATCCTGACAAGGTCAAGGCCATTCAAGAAATGCCTTCTCCGAAAATTGAAAAACAAGTCAGAGGATTCCTGGGACGTTTGAACTACATCTCCAGATTCATATTCCTTATGACCGCGACATGTGCGTCGATTTTCAAATTACTCAAAAAGAACCAGGATTGCGTTTGGTCAGAAGATTGCCAAACCGCCTTCGACAGTATTAAGGAATACCTGTTGAATCCTCTGATTCTATCACCTCCAGTGGAAGGAAGACCACTGATCATCTACCTCACAGTCTTGGAAGACTCAATGGGGTGTGTACTTGGCCAACAAGACGAAACCAAACGGAAAGAGTCTGCCATTTACTATTTGAGAAGGAAATTCACCGACTGCGAAACCCGGTACACAATGCTTGAGAAAACTTGTTGCGCTTTGGCTTGGGCAGCCAAACGTCTTCGCCAATACATGATTCGTCATACTACTTGGTTAATCTCCGAAATGGATCCAATCAAGTACATCTTCGAAAAACCTGCTCTCATGGGAAGGATTGCCTGTTGGCAGATGTTGTTATCAGTATATGACATAGAGTACCACGCTCAAAAAGCCGTTAAGGGAAGTATTTTAGCCGATCATTTGGCTCATCAATCGATTGACGATCAAGAATCAGTCGGGTTTGACTTCCCAGATGAAGATGTCATGTATCTAAAGATGAAAGATTGCGATGAACCGCTACCCAGTGAAGGGCCAGAACCAGGTTCCCAATGAGGACTTATCTTTGACGGAGCAGTTAATCTTTATGGAAATGGAATTTGGGCAATCATTGTTACCCCTCAGGGTACCCACATTCCTTTCATCGCCAGACTTACATTCAAGTGTACCAACAACGAGGCCGAATACGAAGCTTGCATCATGGGTTTCGAAGAAGCAATTGATTTAAGGATCAAAAACTTGGATGTATACGGCGACTCAGCCTTGGTTATCAATCAGATAAAAGGAGATTGGAACACATACCAATCAAGATTGATTCCTTACAAGACTACACAAGAAGGTTGCTACCTTTCTTCAACAGAGTTGAGTTTCATCATATCCCTCGTGAGGAGAATCACATGGCTGATGCATTAGCCACTCTCTCTTCCATGATTAGTGTAGGTCAATGGAACGACTTACCTAAGATTGACATAATGCGCCTTGAAAGGCCCGCTTACATATTCACAATTGAAGCAATCACAGATGACAAACCTTGGTATCACGATATCAAATGCTTCCTTCAGAAACAAGAGTACCCACCTGGGGCATCCAGGAAAGACAGGAAAACCCTCAGAAGATTGGCTGGAAACTTCTTCCTGAGCGGTGACACTCTCTATAAGAAAATTTTTGACATGGTCTTGCTTTGATGCGTAGACAGACCAGAAGCAGAAATGCTGATGAAAGAAATTCATGAAGGATCCTTTGGCATTCATGCCAACGGACAAACAATGGCGAGAAAAATTCTAAGAGCAGAGTACTACTGGTTGACCATGGAATCCGACTGCTACAAGTACATGAGGAGGTGTCACAAGTGTCAGATATACTCCGACAAAATTCATGTACCGCCATCACATCTCAAAGTTCTTTCTTCCCCGTGGCCTTTTTCCATATGGGGAATCGACATGATTGGCTTGATTGAACCTAAGGCTTCAAACGGACATCAGTTCATCCTGGTAGCCATTGACTATTTCACCAAGTGGGTCGAAGCAGCGTCATTCGCCAATGTAACCCGACAAGTGGTGGTCCGATTTATCAAAAACAATATCATCTGTCGTTATGGTGTTCCAAGCGAGATCATTACTGATAATGGATCTAACTTGAACAACAAGATAATGAAAGAGTTGTGTGCAGAGTTCAAGATCGAACATCATAACTCATCTCCCTGCCGACCAAAGATGAACGGAGCGATAGAAGCGGCCAATAAGAACATCAAGAGGATTGTTCAGAAGATGGTTGTAACCTACAAAGACTGGCACGAGATGCTACCCTTTTCTCTTCACGGTTATCGCACATCTGTCCGCACTTCAACGGGGGAAACCCCTTTCTCTCTAGTGTATGGCATGGAAGCAGTGCTCCCCATAGAAGTAGAGATCCCGTCAATCCGAGTATTGATGGAAGCTAAGCTCACCGAAGCTGAATGGTGTCAAAGTCGACACGACGAACTGAATCTGATTGAAGAAAAGAGAATAATGGCTCTATGCCATGGTCAGTTGTATCAACAGAAAATGAAGAAGGCGTTCGACAAAAAGGTTCGACCCCGCATCTTCAGGAAAGGAGACCTTGTGCTCAAGAAGATACAATCATTTCTCACTGATTCTCGGGGTAAATGGACCCCAAATTATGATGGCCCCTATGTGGTCACGAAAGCTTTCTCAGGCGGCACCTTGAGACTTGCAACCATGGATGGAGAGGAATTTGCCTACCCCACAAATGTTGATGTAGTCAAGAAATATTGCGCCTAAAAAAAACATCTTGGTGGATTGAAAACCCGAAAGGGCGGTCCAGGCAAAATTTAGAGACAAAATAAAAAAAATCATCCCGGTGGATTGGAAACATCACAGTACAATCCAGGCAAAAGTTAGGGATAATGGCAAGTAACTATGTTCAACAGAGGCAAGTCCCTCAGCAGCAGTTACATCATCCGTCAGAAAACTCCAGTCAAGGTCATCTTCGACAGAAGCTCAGGATGCCCCGAATTCAAAGTTAGTAGAAGGATAGCGGTCGTTATGTTTCAACGTAGCCCTTTTCCCTGTAAATTACCATTTTCAAACTTTGTAAATACTCTTTGGAATCACGCGTTTGACTGATCTCCATTTTATCAATAAAATTTGGGCCCTTGTGCTTTTGTTTGTAATTCTTATTTGTTTTAGCTTTACAGAACGACGTTTTTAACATGATTAACGATTCTTGAAATAAAACAAAAATGAATTTACTTGTTAAAATTTTTTCTGCTTTTTAATAAAAACGATAATTTCTTTTGACTGTTGAACATCAGAAGAACATCGGTCGCTTCTCCAGAAGTAATCGAACCTCAAAGTGCAGAATAAAAGTACTCCTTCTAACCCAGTACGCCTGAATGAAGGGATCAACTGTGTCAGAGACCTTGTATCGTCTGACACGCCTCGGCTGAGTTCTCATCTCCTAAGCCCGACCAACATATCTCCCAACAGGGACTATCTCTCCTAAGCAAGTTAGAATTGCTATCTTGAACCAGCGATATTTCTACATGCGCCCCGCGACGGCCGAGTATCCAGTCATGTTCATCTTTTAGTTGGTATGTCGCGTCAGTTTTGTCAGTATATACATACATAGATCATGCATTATTGATTTACATTCACAATCATATTGCATCACTATCACTTTAGTCGGTCTTGTCCCCTAGTGATAAAAGTCCTCTCAATCGAGTTGCCAGCCCTTTCCTCGTCAGGAAGTGTTATGTCTGAACAATCTCTATCCTCCAGTTTTATTTCTGGATTGAAGTTGGGTCCTCGACCACTTTGATAACTTGAACCTCTGAAAGACCAGAGAGCCCTCAGTTAACATCACTCTTCGCCATTGAAGATGATATCCTTGTTTCCCCGGATTAAAGAAAATCCCGAGAGAATGCCTCCTAAATCGGAGATTCGGCAGTACGGCAGTTTTTCTCCGAAAAACCCATTGATGAAAAGGTCATTGGCACCTCCAAATTGGATCACATCATATGGCGTTTCTCCGAGAAGATCTCCGAGAAAAGTATGATTTAAAGACCCCGAACGAAAGCAGTCTCTCAAGAGACTCGTTTTCCCTAGTAGATTCGACAAATGGCGTCTCGAAACATAGAAGTTTGTGCACCTCTACAACTCAGACGACTGGGTTCCCCAGCAAGTCTGACATTAAAACTTTTTCCACTCAAATAGCATCTCCCCAGGAAAATTCGGCGAGAAGTTTGAAGGAAAACCGCTACAAATAGCGTTCCTTGTCAATAAGTTTATTGACGGAAGAAACTAAGACCAGTTCCTTGGTAGGAAACCAGGATCGAGGGGAAGTTACATCAGAAACTAAGACCAGTTCCTTGGTAGGATACCAGGATCGAGGGGAAGTTTAAATCAGAAACTGAGACCAGTTCCTCGGTAGGAAACCAGGATCGAGGGGAAGTTTACATCAGAAACTGAGACCAGTTCCTTGGCTGAAGATGTAACACCCCAATTCCCATCGCGAATAAATAATACATAAATAAAATCAGAGTAACAAAAAATTTATTTTTCCGACAGACACAGGGATGTCACATTTAAATAAACAAAACATCATCCCTGCTCATAAATTTGATACATAGCATGAAACTGAATACCCTCAAAGGGGAAACTTTTCCATATAAGGAGAAGGGTCAATTATGGAATAATGCGAAAAGATCCATAACCGACTTGTTTTACAAAATAAATCATATTAGGACATCATCTATATACACAAAAGTACTACAAAATACATTCAACAAATGTATACATATATATATAATCGTTCCCCGACTCCCGTGCTACGTATCAGAGCAGACACCAAGACCGACAACAGAACGGAGGACTAATCTTCACAAAAAGACCTCCAACAACTCTAATCTGCAATGCCTCATAGAGCATTATAAAACAGAAGAAGGGTGAGAAATAACAACTAAATCAAGATTGCATAATAATATGCAAACACACATTCAAACACATGTATAAATCATCTCACCCATACCATCACATACTAACACATATAGCATGCCACAAATACAAAACATATCACACATAATCCAACCACAATTATGACATATGGAACCACACCACCACATCACCACAAAATATAGCATATATCAATTATACCGACATAATCACATATTCACACATAATGCACACCAAAGTTATGACATAAAGAATCACATCCCCACATCACATAACATATGTCTACGTATAAACATATTGCCCACAACTAATGCATTTATCACGTATGCACATCAAATTACCAATGCTATCACAATCTCAACACATCACAAATTCAATGCACAATTTCCACACATAATCAATCAAATCATGATTTTCAACACATAATGCATCCATTCACAATTCTCACACATAATCAATCCATGATTTATGCAAATGCACAGAGACCGACACAACGACTCTATGCAAATACCATGCGGTGCCGACTTCCAACATTTCTCATCACTAGTTCACTCAGGAAATATTGGAACCATTGCTTGTTACATCACTGTAACTCCCCGTCGGGCATACGATGTTCCCCGTCGCTTTCGGTCCTCTTTGTATAAGGCTCGCGACGTTTATGGATCGCTTTCGGTCCTCTTTGTATAAGGCTCACGATCTGATCGCTCACACCCCACATGGGTACACGATCGTCTATAACCATCGCTTTCGGTCCTCTTATTTTTAAGGCTCACGATCCAATCAGATCGCTTTCGGTCCTCTTATTTTTAAGGCTCACGATGTTATAACAGATTCCCTCTGGAACCAAACTGTCGCTCACACCCCACATGGGCACACGACATTACAAGATGCATATCATGATGCTTGACACCCAAGAACTCATGACAATCAAATGCATCTTCACACATATATGCAACCATAATCATACATATATTTCAACTCATCATCATTATTCATGCATTGAAAACAATTCAAACAATGCATTTCAACCATAAAGGCCACCAACCACATACATTGAAATTCCACATAAACAATGCATATCATCACAAACCACAACAATCATACAATCACAATTACTTCCATAAGGGATTCACACCACAAAGGCTACCCACAACACATCATAACAACATACATTGATATTCAATCAAACAATGTATTTTACCACACACTAACATCATTAATCACGCATCGAAGTCTAATCCAAAACAATGCACATACTTGCCATAAGGCCACAAACCATCATCACAACATTTCATCATGTATATTCACATCATATAACAGCACACAAGCTACATGTTACATAACAAAAGCTTATAGCATGATAATACATCAATCGCACATAATTACGATGGTAAAACTCCAACAACACCACACTCTCACAAAAACACGACTTAAATAAATCATCTACTGTCCTCCAAACCATTTTTAACATAAAGAACTTTTCATTAGCTTTCCAACACTTTAAACGGGGTCAAAACGGACTTACGGTTCAAAAGTTATGAAGAAAACAAAATCGGACAATTTGGAAAATTGGTGACCATGCGCTGACGCATGAAGCTTGGGGGTCAGCGCATGAACCTTGGAAATTCTCCCGGGCCAGCGCATAAAGCTGGGGGTTAGCACATGATTCTGGGGGTTAGCGCATAAATGCGCAGATTTTGCTAAAAACTCAGTTTTCGATCGTTAAATGCCTTCCGGACCTCCGATTTCGATTCTATAAAAAGCCCCGGTCTCAGAATTCGAAATACTACAATATTTTCACCATTAAAAAGTCATCCAACACATTTTCCATTTTTGAAATATTTTGAAACATAATTTTATCAATACATTCACACCCCAAAACTCAATCAACACCTATGGAAACATACCAACAAGTTTACACGAGTAAATCATATCATCACCCGACTATACTACGCAATTTATTCCCCATTCCAACCGTGAAAACATCGATTTCTCACCATTTCATCATTATTGCCCTAACTCCCACAAAACCATATAACTCCATCAAAAACTCCCTAAATCATTCCAACGAGTATTCCCGATTAAACCCAAACATTACTCGGCTATTCTACACAATCTATTCCAAATTCTAACCGTTAAAACATCGATTCTACACATTTGTTCTTCAATCCAACCAATAAGAAAAAGTATATATTTCAACCAAACAAAACACAAACAACACATACATATACATATACAATCGAAATATAATCGAAATTTCTCACCCTTACCCGATTAATCGAAGATCAGGCTTTGTTTTGATGATTTTCTCTTCTTCCCCTTCTTCTCTCTTTTCCCACGTTTCCTTCTCTTCAATACTATCTTTTCTCTCTTTTTCTCTCAAATATCTATTTCTTATATAAAGAAAAATATCTTACCATACAAAAAGACCAAAATACCCCTCAGCTCAAATATCTCCCAAACGCTCTCAAAATGCGATAGAACATAAACAACGATGAAAAATAATATATTGTCAAATAAAAGTCAAGAATAAAATAATATAAAAATAAAATAATTAAATTGACTCGATTAAATAAATCGGACAAAATGGGGCGTTACAACTATCCCCCACTTAGACATTTTCGTCCTCGAAAATATAACCGATACGAACAACTCCGGATACGACTCTCGCACCCGACCAACAAACTAACATGCCAACAAAAGCACACCACGAAAGACACAAACAGACAAACCACCTTGCTAACAGCAACCACAACAACGACACGACACAGATAACAACTACAACGACAAGATGCAAAGCCCATACAATGCACTTTACGACTAACTCACAACTCAAGGAAAACCCAAGCTACGAACATACACCGAAATTAGCTACTCGCACTCGAACCAACACGATGGAAACGAGGCAATAACACAAACAAGAACACAAGTTCCACGACACAACATCGATTAAACAACCTCCACACAACCATAATACCAACATCCTCTTCACACAACATTATTACAACCATGCTACGATTCCCCAATCGACCATATAACCAAAACATCCATCTACATAGTAGCCCATGAATAACATTTAAACCTTTCACCTAACACTTCCATTCAGAAACGTCCAAAGGTCTCATCATTCCTACATGCTTCCAATGTTCAACCTATGAACTCTTACCAATCACGCACGCATATACGAATTGTGCCACATCACGCTTTCGCTACGTACTCAGAGTACTTGTAACCATCAAAACTACCAACTCCACGTCCAAAGTCTAACTCTTTCTCATATTCACCAAAAATCATTGTTCGCCTTTTAATATATCCAACTTCACACTCTACTATGTTATCTCACACACCAGACACAAGTCTCTGAACTGCTCAAATAATTCTAACTCCCTGATCATCAAAACTGACATGTATAAAAACTTTCGACTTAACTCATCAGGCACAACCTCAGCTTTTCCCCAAAGGATAATCCAAGCCAAATTCATAACCCACCACGAATTCCAATTAAAGTCATAACTCATCACAAATTCTAACCATTCTCATTGTCTCATACTCTATTCCTTCAGACCAAACAAGTACTCTAAACTCTTGCGGTTACCAAACCCTTCGAACCTAGAACCATAAAGATAATACCTCCAAATTTTCCAACACAATATAACCGCAACCAATTCCAAATCCAGAATAGCATGGATCCTTTTATGAATCCTCAATTGTCGTAAAGCATAAGAAATGACTTTACCCTCTTACATTAACATCCTGACTAAACTCATCATAAACACTTCACAATGCCTCACCACCGGTTTATTAGGATCACACAGAATCAAAACTGAAACCGTAGACAACTTCTACATCAGTTCTCTGAAACTGTCCTTACAACGAACATCCAAAACAAACGACTCACCCTTTGCAAGTCAACTGAGATAACAGAAGTACTAACTTAGCAGAGTATTCCATAACCTGCAGTAACAACCAACTGAGCTCAAAAGTTTCTAATCTCCTTAACCAACTTCAGAGCCTCTCAATGTAGAACTGCATCTACTTCCGATGGATCCATAACCATACTCTCATCTGAAATAACATTTCCAAGAAAACTAACCCTTTTCAACCAAAATTCTCACTCGAATAACTTAGCATAAAACTTCGTCTCTTTTCAACACTTGTAATTCAAATCTCAAACACTTAACTTGTTCTTCCTCCGAGTTTATAACAGATCCGAATATCCTCAATCAAAGCCATTACGAACTTATCCAATTAAATATAGAAGATACAGTTCCTCTACTCCACAAACATTACGGACGCATTACTAACACCAAGCAACGTCACTGTACGTTGTAATGCCCAACCAAATTCCAAAAGATATAAATTCTTAAAGCTTTTGCAAAAGTTTTCACTGGGTAACTGGCTACTCACACCCAAGCTTAACCGAGTAATTAACAGCCTATTCCGATGATAATAACACAACCAGTCACATCAAATCGATCAAAGCCTTAACTCACACAATTCACCACTCTTATCCAACATTCCATACACTTGCAACTCCACTCAAACTAAACCAAGCAATTCCATTCATCTGTTCATGAAAGTGGACACTTGTTCTCAATCGTTACCTTATTCAACTGTTAGTAATCCATAGATAATTTCTTCTCTTAACAATCCAAATTCCATAAATCCCCACGTGTAGCAACAACCATCCCAAAAGGACTCTCAAATACCATATCCACCCTTAAGGTTTTCTCAAAATTCCCATTAATGCTCTATAATTCCAAAGACTCCAAACCCCTCCAGAACTTTAAGTTTCGCTTCCCATAGTCTCAATACCAATACCATCATGCTTGTTATTCCATTCAATCATCATTCCCTGTTGGTACTAACAAAGTTGGAGCTCTCTAGGACCACGCCTTAATGTTCCATCCAAAAACACATCCGAAAACCATGCACAACTGACGACCCATCACTATGGCTTCCTGCCAATTTCCAGAACACTATCATCACAGACAAAACAAATTTCTTAGTCCCATCTACTAAGAGTTTCCTACTTACTTAGCAGACATAAACCTCAACTATTCACCTTCGTCCAATTAAGTTCAATCTCTACTCTCTGAGAAGCAGTCCTTAATAATACCCAATCATTCTCTCTCAATGACTTCCCAACTTGACTAACATACGAAAACCTCGAATCCTTCTCCTCTTCCGATATAAGAATCTTCTTCGACTCAACAAAACAATCCATAATCGTTTCCTTAAATTCCAAACAACTCATTTCACACGCTATCAAAGCCGGAAAGACACGCCTATTCCATCCAACATAATTTCCGTCTGCTATCAACAAGAGATTAAGGGTGATCAGTTCCTCAATTTGCCAATAGACAGCGGACAATCATGATGGGGCATAAACCTGCTTCACCAAACTATAATAGCATTACTTACGTCTCATGCACAACACTACCTAAGGCACAAATCCTTAGTTAACATAAACCTTACTTCCGCATTCCCTCCAGAACCGGGAATAACACTGTCCAAACAACACTTACACTCTGGCAACCAACAACACACTGAGCCAACGCTCCACAACCGAAGCAACTTGGAGAAGTTCCAACTTCTCCCCCACTTATCTCATTCTCAATCCCGAACACAAAGGATTAGAAAAACCAGAAAGCACTGCGAGTATTTCACACACATATCACGTACTAAGGGACAACCAACATCGACAGTATTCAACTGTCACACCAACTAACTCAACAACTTGGCCGGACGGACCGACCTGCTCTGATACCACTAATGTAACACCCCAATTCCCATCGCGAATAAATAATACATAAATAAAACAGAGTAACTAAAAATTTATTTTTCCGACAGACACAGGGATGTCACATTTAAATAAACAAAACATCATCCCTGCTCATAAATTTGATACATAGCATGAAATAGAATACCCTCAAAGGGGAAACTTTTCCATATAAGGAGAAGGGTCAATTATGGAATAAAGCGGAAAGATCCATAACCGACTTGTTTTACAAAATAAATCATTTTAGGACATCATTTATATACACAAAAGTACTACAAAATACATTCAACAAATGTATACATATATATATAATCGTTCCCTGACTCCCGTGCTACGTATCAGAGCAGACACCAAGACCGACAACAGAACGGAGGACTAATCTTCACAAAAAGACCTCCAGCAACTCTAATCTGCAATGCCTCATAGAGCTTTATAAAATAGCAGAAGGGTGAGAAATAACAACTAAATCAAGATTGCATAATAATATGCAAACACACATTCAAACACATGTATAAATCATCTCACCCATACCATCACATACTAACACATATAGCATGCCACAAATACAAAACATATCACACATAATCCAACCACAATTATGACATATGGAACCACACCACCACATCACCATAAAATATAGCATATATCAATTATACCGACATAATCACATATTCACACATAATGCACAGCAAAGTTATGACATAAAGAATCACATCCCCACATCACATAACATATGTCTACGTATAAACATATTGCCCACAACTAATGTATTTATCACGTATGCACATCAAATTACCAATGCTATCACAATCTCAACACATCACAAATTCAATGCACAATTTCCACACATAATCAATCAAATCATGATTTTCCACACATAATGCATCCATTCACAATTCTCACACATAATCAATCCATGATTAATGCAAATGCACAGAGACCGACACAACGACTCTATGCAAATGCCATGCGGTACCGACTTCCAACATTTCTCATCACTAGTTCACTCAGGAACTATTGGAACCATCGCTTGTTACATCACTGTAACTCCCCGTCGGGCATACGATGTTCCCCGTCGCTTTCGGTCCTCTTTGTATAAGGCTCGCGACGTTTATGGATCGCTTTTGGTCCTCTTTGTATAAGGATCACGATGTGATCGCTCACACCCCACATGGGCACACGATCGTCTATAACCATCGCTTTCGGTCCTCTTATTTTTAAGGCTCACGATCTAATCAGATCGCTTTCGGTCCTCTTATTTTTAAGGCTCACGATGTTATAGAAAATTCCCTCTGGAACCAAACCGTCGCTCACACCCCACATGGGCACACGACATTACAAGATGCATATCATGATGCTTGACACCCAAGAACTCATGACAATCAAATGCATCTTCACACATATATGCAACCATAATCATACTTATATTTCAACTCATCATCATTATTCATGCATTGAAAACAATTCAAACAATGCATTTCAACCATAAAGGCCACCAACCACATACATTGAAATTCCACATAAACAATGCATATCATCACAAACCACAACAATCATACAATCACAATTACTTCCACAAGGGATTCACACTACAAAGGCTACCCACAACACATCATAACAACATACATTGATATTCAATCAAACAATGTATTTTACCACACACCAACATCATTAATCACGCATCGAAGTCTAATCCAAAACAATGCACATACTTGCCATAAGGCCACAAACCATCATCACAACATTTCATCATGTATATTCACATTATATAACAGCACACAAGCTACATGTTACATAACAAAAGCATATAGCATGATAATACATCAATCGCACATAATTACGACGGTAAAACTCCAACAACACCACACTCTCACAAAAACACGACTTAAATAAATCATCTACTTTCCTCCAAACCATTTTTAATAGAAATAACTTTTCATTAGCTTTCCAACACTTCAAATGGGGTCAAAACGGACTTACGATTCAAAAGTTATGAAGAAAACAAAATCGGACATTTTGGAAAATTGGTGACCATGCGCCGACGCATGAAGCTTGGGGGTCAGTGCATGAACCTTGGAAATTCTCCCGGGTTAGCGCATGATTCTGGGGGTTAGCGCATAAATGCGCAGATTTTGCTAAAAACTCAGTTTTCGATCGTTAAATGCCTTCGGGACCTCCGATTTCGATTCCGTAAAAAGCCCCGGTCTCAGAATTCGAAATACTACAATATTTTCACCATTAAAAAGCCATCCAACACATTTTCCATTTTTGAAATATTTTGAAACATAATTTTATAAATACATTCACACCCCAAAACTCAATAAACACCTATGGAAACATACCAACAAGTTTACCCGAGTAAATCATATCATCACCCAACTATACTACGCAATTTATTCCCCATTCAAACCGTGAAAACATCGATTTCTCACCATTTCATCATTATTTCCCTAACTCCCACAAAACCATATAACTCCATCCAAAACTCCCTAAATCATACCAACGAGTATTCCCGATTAAACCCAAACATTACTCGGCTATTCAACACAAT
This sequence comes from Lathyrus tuberosus, assembly GCA_022829125.1. Classification (NCBI taxonomy): domain Eukaryota; kingdom Viridiplantae; phylum Streptophyta; class Magnoliopsida; order Fabales; family Fabaceae; genus Lathyrus; species Lathyrus tuberosus. The sequence goes on from JALAZF010000305.1 coordinate 5,407,144, forward strand.
CTATTCCAAATTCTAAACCGTTAAAACATCGATTCTACACATTTGTTCTTCAATCCAACCAATAAGAAAAAGTATATATTTCAACCAAACAAAACACAAACAACACATACATATACATATACAATCGAAATATAATCGAAACTTCTCACCCTTACCCGATTAATCGAAGATCAGGCTTTGTTTTGATGATTTTCTCTTCTTCCCCTTCTTCTCTCTTTTCCCACGTTTCCTTCTCTTCTCTACTATCTTTTCTCTCTTTTTCTCTCAAATATCTATTTCTTATATAAAGAAAAATATCTTACCATACAAAAAGACCAAAATACCCCTCAGCTCAAATATCTCCCAAACGCTCTCAAAATGCGATAGAACATAAACAACGATGAAAAATAATATATTGTCAAATAAAAGTCAAGAATAAAATAATATAAAAAGAAAATAATTAAATCGACTCGATTAAATAAATCGGACAAAATGGGGCGTTACAGAAGACCAGGATCGAGGGGAAGTTTACCTTTTCTGAGCATCATTTCTTAGCGAAAGAAGATGAATGCGTGAATTACCATTCATGGACGCAGTTAAAATTTTGGATATTCCGATATTTAATCCTCTTGCACCCCGAATGCCCGAATACCTTCATCATTCACACCTTCGGGTCCAAGAAGATTAAATAGGGGCATCTGTCATACCCCAAATTTTGACCACTTAGATTTCCCATCATTGTGCAAATCATCATCATAATATAGATGTACCTTCATGCTTCATCAGTCTCCCCAAAGATGGGTGAGCATCCACTACAATCAAAATTAGGGTTTCAAGCCCTCTCAGAGCCTTAGACAAAGGATCAATCAAGGAATGACATGATCTTCAACTTGTCTAACCTCTCAAACATCCACAATGGATAAAAAGGACTCCCACTTCAAGGATCAAGCACAAGGTTGCTCCCTTCTAGGTGATCAAGTCTCAAGATTCGACAGTGTCACCAAATTAGGGTTTTGGTCGACCAGGGCCTCCAGATGGAATTTTTCATCTTGGCACAAGCCAATGATCCAAACCATAACCTAATATACTCCATGGAACCTCATGGACCCAATCATCAAGTCAATTTTGCCTCAGGGGATGCATTCATCAAAAATCAGGAATTAGGGTTTCTTGACCTAATTCACCCCTAAGTAGACTTTTAGGGCAAGTCATGAGCCAAGACCTCAAGAGAGGGTTTAAGGGTCTCTAATGAACTATATTGATCCATTTGGAACAATGGATTAATCCAAGAAGCTTGAGCAACAAGTCTCAATTTCATCTGCACCACAATTAGTGTTTCGCGAGGAAAGTCAACTGTAACTTTGACTTTTGACCAGGACATGCTCCCAAGCCCTAAGACATGATTCAATATACCCTATGACACCCATGGAACATGTCCATCAAGTTTGATTTAGGTCAAGGACATGATTTCCTGAAGAATTGCACAGTTTGGAATTCATCTGATAAAAAGTCAACTGTGCACAAAAGTCAACTTTGACTTTTTGAGATTTTTCACCAAAATGGATTTTTAACCCTAAAATGATGTTAATGTATGATTTGAATCATCATTCATCAAGAAAAATCAAAGAAAGTGGGATAACTTGTAAAAGGGGTAACCATAAAAACTTAGAAAAATTTCTAAGTTATGGAAAAAGTGACACTAATGTACCAACTTTGGAGGACCATAACTCCTAAACCACAAGGCCATTGTTCCCCATTCAAAGCTTGATTTGTAGATCTCATTTCCCTCTACAAAAGCTTCATACTGACCTATGTCCAAATTCCTCATGGATTTTGAGTTATGGAGTGATCAAAATCAAGAAAAGTCACTTTGTTCCAACACTTGGTGAAAATTTCACTAAGTCAGATTTTACCCTACTTTTTGCCAAATGTAGGGGGATTTTTCACTTGGATTCAAAAGATATCAAAACTAAACATGTTCAAACAGTTGTTGTATCATGTAAGGGCTTTCCAAAATGACCAAGAACATTACCAAATTCAATTTGAGTCATGAAATATAACATTGGCAAGTTGCCTTGTTGAAATCTGTCAAGGCAAGGCAGATTTTGCATTTTTGCTCGATTTACCAAAATCAGCCAAATCCAAATGCTCCTATCCACTTGGACACCTCTGAGGATTGAATCTAAAGGGGACAATCACTGAGCCAAGCCTCCAAAGTCTTTGGAACAAGAAATAACATGTTGAACCTAGAATTGCCAAAATAGGGACAAGACTCCAATTTTGGATTGGAGCATTCAATGGAAGCATCAAGGTGGCATGGACTGAGCCATTCTCAACTGAATTCAGTCAAGACTTATCCAAGACCAAGGGAACCAGCAGCCTGTGCCCTAACCTCTAGTAAATGGCTAGAGGAGACTTGGATTTTCATTTGCCAACATTGGCCAAACCTACTCAGCAGTTGCCATTCACTATTCCTTGCAAAACAAACTTGCTCTACTATAAATAGAGCTCAATTGTGATCAGTTTGAGTACACCAAAGCCATCAAACAGATGCTTTCCTCAAAATCTCTTCTTTCACTCCAATTTTGCCTTCTAAAGCAAGTCACTATCGGGTTTTGAGTTTGGGAGCTTTTCCAATCAAACCAATCACACACACACACCTCACATACATCATATAGAAGTGATCCAAACACTCACATAACATCTGGAACACAGATTTCACAAAATCACCAGCCAATTGCTCAAGTTCTTGACAGTTTTGCAGTTGAGGTACCATCTTCAGCTCCAAACCATTTCAATCCATTCCAAGCATTCATACACACTCCATGGCACCTAGGGAAGCTATCCAGATCATTGGAACCTAACTGTAACACCTCTAACACAAATCACGATCACCAGCTGCAAGTGGTAAGCATGAGCTCTTCAAACTCTATGATCCGTGCAATTTTTGCTGCACAATAATTTGGCCATATGTTCATAATCATGCATGGAATGTTTCCCCTCAATTAATTGCATTGTTTGAATCGTGTATCAAAAATCCTAGCCTTCATGCAGAAATTAGGGTTCTTGAGGATTTTTCATGATTTCTTGTTATATGTTTAATTTAAATGAAATTAATTGTCATAGACATGATCGTGAGGTTGAAACGAGTTGATTGGTATGTGGATTACATGATATGATTAAGTATTCAGTGAGATTGGAGAGAAAATGCAAATCTGGGAAAACCCAGAACACGCGCGTGTTCTTGGTGTGTTCTTGGCGCCATTTTTGAAAATTCAAATATTTGAATTTTGTGATTTTATATAATTGATTCAAAAATTAATTTCTCTCTGAGTTTTAATGATTTTGAGTTTATTATTTTTTTAATAATTCACAAAAATGTTGAAATATTTTATTTTCCCCAAAAATCCCAAAAATATTATTTATTTTGTATAATTGATATTTTTGCAAAGAATTAATGTTTTAATTATTTTTGACATTTAAAATATTTTTTCCACCTTGATTTTGCAACTTTTAATGCTTTCTAATTATTTTATAGGTCAATACTTAATTTTTGAAGCATTAATCCAAGATCACAATTTGTTTTTCCTATGTTAAACAATTTTGATCATTTTAATTGAATTTTTATTCAATTAAAACACATTTTTGAAAACAAATTAGGGTTTTTGGATTAATTCAACCCTCATAAATCATTTTCAAAACACTTTGGGCCTCTAATAGAGTGTAAGACCCAATCCTTTTTTTGACCAAATCATTTTTGGGCCTCAGTGTATTGTATCAGTCCCGATACCGTCAAAAACAAACGACGCGATCGTCGCCTTTTCAAAACAAAAAAACTTTTGGCCTACTCTCGAGTAGTAAGACCCATTTCTTTTCTTAAAACTCTTTGGGCCTCTATTAGAGTGTAAGACCCAACCCTCTTGTACAGAAAACTTTTTGTTCCTCATTCGTTGTATAAGTCCCACTGTACATTTTCGAATAAACGACGCGATCGTCGCCAGTTTAAAATTAACCAACTGGGCCTACCCTTGAGTAGTAAGACCTATTCAAAATTTTTGGGCCTCTAATAGAGTGTAAGACCCAATCCCCTTTTAACCAAAACCTTTTGGGACTCACTTATTGTATAAGTCCCTCTGCATAAAAAGAAAATCTCGGCACGATCTCCATTTTTAACGAAGAGTCAACTGGGCCTACCCTCGTGTTATAAGCCCCACTCTTTTTCTTTAAACCTTTTGGGCCTCTTGAGAGAGTGTAAGACCTATCTCTTTGTACAGAAAACCTTTTTGGGCCTCAGTCACTTGTATAAGTCCCTCTGTACAAATTTAAACAGTGCGCTCACTGATAAAACCCCGGGCCTCTCCTTGAGCTGTAAGCCCCAAATCTTTCTTTTTCAAAGCACTTTCTCCTTTGATTTTGAATATACTGTTGTTTTTAATCTTTCTTTGTTGAACAACTAACCAAACAGCATGGAAGCTCTACAACCGAGTAAGTGGTTATTGCTTTCATTTACCGCTTTTATATACATATAACTGTATTGTGGGGCTATTTCACTGTAAGTCTTCTTTCATAAACTCATATCAACTGTGTAATAATAGTATAGATATTTAGAGTTTCCCCGACAACTACGTCTAGAACTACGAAAAGCCGTTTCGTTTATTCGTAGAAATAGACAACTAGATCCCCAATAGGATCACCAGATACAGTCTTCTCTTCGGCTGTCCTCATTAGGAATTGTCAAGAAACTCTACTCCCAGAGATGAAAGTATTCTCCGTGAATGGCATCTTTGAGTTTCTTCCAAATTCTCGAACTTTCCTTACTTGATCTATTCCTTGTGAATAGCTTGCCTTGAATTTCTCGGGGTTTGGGGACCCACGGGCTTCTTAAAAGCATCGGCCTCCTCTTGGGCATCATACAAGGACCCACAGGCTTCCTAAAAGCAACCCCGCCTCCTCTTGGGCTTCGTACAAGGACCGATCGACTTCTTAAAAGTTTCCAGCCTCCTCTTGGGCTTCGTACAAGGACCGATCGGCTTCTTAAAAGTTTCCAGCCTCCTCTTGGGCTTCGTACAAATTGTCCCGACGACCTCCTAGAGGTATAGGAACAGAAATTAGTCATCTGCATAGAACACTCCTTTCAAAGAGTCTACTACTGTTTCTCAAAGCATAGTACGAAAGATGAAACTCTAGACACGGACAGTCTAATCTCCTTGAGTTTTCCAGAAATTCTCAAGTGACCCCTTCGTTAAATAGGAAGAAAGCCCGTAGACTCGGACAGTCTCAATACCCTTCATATTTCCCAATTCCTTAAAGAACAGGAATAGCTCGGATCCTCAAATCAAATCCTCGAGTACAGTGTTACTCATATAAGAACTGATTTTCTCTTTAAAAATCAGTATACTGGACCTGTCACTTAATTGAACAGTCGCCATAGCCTCCTCTTAGGCTTTGTATAATGATCCTTCTCCAGTGAAGTTATCCTTCTCTTGGGCTTTGTACAATGATTCTCCCCAGCGGAGTCAAACAACGTTTAGCCTCTCTCTCGGGCTTTGTACGAGACACATAAGAGACCCCCTCGTTGAGTCAATCACCCCTTTTGCCTCCATCTCGGGCTTTATACGAGATACAAAAAGGTTCTTATTGAGCCAAACAAATTTCAGCCTCCATCTCGGGCTTTATACGAGATACAAAAAACTCTCTTATTGAGCCAAACAAATTATAGCCTTCATCTCGGGCTTTATACGAGATACCAAAAGATTCCCTCGTTGAGTCAAAATCTTTTAGCCTCTCTCTCGGGCTTTGTACGAGACACATATTAGCCTCCTCTTAGGCTTTGTATAATAAAACCACTGGTTGGTCCAATCAACCTTTTAGCATCAAAGTTGTGCCTCGTTCACAGTACATAAATTTCAACAACTCTTTCCCCTTTATCTAATTGCTGTAAGCGGCAAGCCTCTGGATCATCTACATCCATGCCAATGTCCCTCTTTTAGTATGAGAAATTCCTAAGGAAAGATGGCATTGCTCTAAACTGAGTTAAAGTCTTCTCCTTCAGGTTAAAATCCCCTATAAAGGAAATTATGGCATTGCCGGATTCACAAATCCCGGTTAAAGTAATCCTCCTTTACAGTCAGTCACCCAACAGTTGTGACAAACAGACCCCTTTAGAGATGACAAATTCTCTCTAAGGTCAACCCTTTTAGCTTCACATCTTGGGCTTTGAACAAGATACAAACTACCTTTAGCTTCACGTCTTGGGCTTTGAACAAGACACCAAAACAACCATTTCCTCCCATAGAATAAGAGGAACTACGATCGCTCTGATTTCCCTGTTTCGGAAAACGGGAATACGTAGGCATAAGATTGAAAGTAAAATCTTATCAAGCACACTAAACAAAAACCCAAAATCCCATACTTTCATACATTCGTCCTAACATCCTAACCGATAGCCTAAAGCACCCCTTGTCAACAAAATAACCTAGGAGAAACCCCGAATCTTTGTAGCATCTGTAAACCAACAGTTTTGACTGTTTAATCTCAGTAAGCAAGCAGGGTTAATTGGAGACATCTATTTCCCTTCCTTCATCAGCTTTAATAGGATAAAAAATGAATCGAGTTGTAGTACCAGAGCGATTGTGCTTCGCAACCACATCCAAAAATCACTCGCTACAATCGGGAGATTAGCTTGAGAGTAAAAACACTAAGGAAGAGACAACAAAAGAGTTCGTTTATGACAACTCCGCATGGGAGGAAGACTCCAACGATCCTACTCCGCCTGAAATCACCGTCATTTCTGAAGACAATCCAAGAAGGAAAGTACCAGACTTTGTGAGTCACAGAGGAGTTCGTCGTCGATGGGTTGCTGTCGATGTCCCGAAAGTCGTCCATAAGTCTAAGCAATTGTCGTCTTTGTTTTAAACCTTTCACCTTGCCTGGGTGGAGTGGATGTTTTATAGCGTTTACTTTTCTGTAAATGTCCCTCTTCGCTTCGCCTAAAAGTGACAGAGTTTTGTTTTATAAGGCTGTGTTTCAAGAATCGACAAATCATAAATAAATAATGTCATTCTGTCATTCCCGCATTTATTGTTGATTCCACTTTTCGTTTTTCAGAAAATGGTAATCCTAAAACAACCCAAAATAAAAACAAGCTAGAGATGTTAGGAAAAACATCACCATTGTTGAACCTTCTAGTGGAACATTCGGCCTTAAGAAGATAATGATATCAAATGTGCATCTTGAGAAGATAAGAAAGGGTAGAGGTTACAGTTGCAGAGATAATGGAATCAAGTGACTCAAGTGATTCTAAGTTAGATAAGGATAGCTTAAATTATCTTTTGATCTAAGGAGCTGAAGTTTAGAGATTTCTTCCTGAAGATTTCCTGGTTGTTATCTTTGTTGTTTAGCCCTTGTACCTAGGCAGATTATTTTTTTATGGATTAGTAAAGGCTTCATAGCCTCTTATTATCTTTGTACTATTAAAACAAATCTAAAGCTTTTGTATCTTTTGATGTTGTTCTGGTTGTTTTCTCATATTTTTGGATGTGTATGTGCTAACATACTAGCCTATGCATGACTAACACCTATGTGTTATTTGATACATACTCTTTATCTAATTATGGAAAAAAGGGAGTAGTATGGTGTTATTGAGTGTTAAGGTAACATAACTTTTTTGTAATAACCATCTCTGGTAAGTGTTGATGTTGTGCTTACATGCTGGAGCACCATGCAAGACATTTTGGCCCTTTTGATCTGAGCTTATGTGTTAGTAGTATTTTTTCATTTCCTGATATTAACTACTAATTTTTTGTGTTATGCATGACTAAGTATGTGAATGATTACATGCTAATAATTATTAGTTAGTAGGATTGTATGCTACTAACTGTTGTACCCCAAATTTTTCCCTTAGATTCACTGATCGTCTGCATATCATATCAGTTGTGAATACAGGTGCTGCTGCGGAAAATTCAAGAACTTGAAGATTGTGTCGTGTTTGTGTGTGGAGGTTCTATGATATTGACAAATGTATGTGGATTCCTGTGAGATTGCGTGCCTCTGTCCTCTGATCCCTAAACCACTACCAAACCTCTATTTCTCAGATTCCTCAGAGCATTCCCCCAAAAAGTATTAAGGTTTTCGTCCATGGTCACTTGAGAATTGGCTGGAACTTTGTAGCGTGTGGTAATACAAGTGGTTTTCTCGCTTTAAAAGAAGCTTTCAGGGCCTGGTTTGATCTTGTCCGTGAAATTGAATCGTTAGTTTGTCAAGTGGAAGATTCTGGACATTTGGAAGTTTGCGAACCATGTGTTTTGAAATGGACGGAAAAGTGGAATTATGGTTTAATTTATTGGGTCCATAAATTCAATTAAGGCAAGGCCACGTTCCAAGGTAATATCAAGAAGGGTCCAAAGATCATTTGTGTCAAGAACTAAATTCAAATGTCATGTTATGTTGTGGGCCAAAATACCGAATCACCTCGACTTATTGTGGTATCATTAGAGTCTCATTTGACTGACGGATTGTGGAGTATCATATCTAAATCTGAACAATACTAAAGAGGTTAACTTTATTATCAAAGGAATCAGTTGGTTGCTCATGAAAATCAAATGGATAAGATTATTAAACTCGATGTGATGGTTATCTTCTTGTGTATTTGTTGGTGAGAATCTATCCCAAAGACCTGCAATTGGAACCTTTGATATTAAATGAGCAGGATTCTAGACAAGTCCTTTCCGTAATACTTCAGGCCATACCATCTCGTTGGTGGTTTCATAAAGCCTTACGAAAATACATTGGGTGAGCCTAAGGCTATTTTATTGTGTCAGCAAAATTCATTGGCATAGTGAGGAGGTTATTCAAGTTACGGATTCCAAAATTAATAATCAGGATTCAATATTTTATGCCCAAGTCAGATTTCAACTCAAAATGCCAAAATTCAAGATATGCTAAATTTGATATAAGGTTCAAAGGTCTTTTGCAAATATATCAACATAAGTGATCAAATGTGCTACAATTAAGATGTTTAGCTGAACGTAATCATGAGCAAATTGCTCTCTGCATCGGTCGTCCGCCATCATGTTGCTTGGCACGCGTAGTTCACTGTGTTACAAGTTGCTTGCCCGAGATGACTCGTGTCCTTCTCGCGATGTAGTCGAACCTACGCGTAACACGTTTCACCAAGCAGTAATATTACTGACAGCCGTGTACCAAAACTGAAATCAGAGACGTCAAATTTGCAAACGTAATTTCTATGTAGCCACCTTGAATACATAAGTCCAGATGTTAAGGAAACCCCCTGCACAAAACTAAAGCCAGAATACAATTAATCCAAACGTCATGAAGATGACCGCACTCACAAAAGATTCAGACATAAAGCCGCTCAAAATCACTACATACAAATCCACACCATCCATCAACAAACTTGCGAACAAGTTTACAAGTATGAGCTACAAAATCTTATCCGAGTACAAGAAAAGGTTCAAGAATTATTTGATTCACAAGAGTAAATTCCAAGATTCTAAGATTTCAAATTGTAACATTTTGTCCTTACTCAAATCGCCATCCTAAGTGTACCATATTTTGTTAAGAGACACAACTGAGAACGCATGAGTACGTGCAGCTAGCAACAATGCCATGAAGTGTATAAGTCCTCGTCTTCCTTTTAAGTCTTCATTGTGAAGCTCACCATTAAGCAGGTGCACAGCCTGTTAAAACATCCTGGCGCTCCATACATAAGGACGGTTGGACTTTGTGGAACTGGTTCGCAATAGCTACCGTTGATGCTCCATCAACAATCTTCAATGCTGCAACAAAACAAAAAGCACGAATATAGAGATCAAGAAGTTATAACCAATTTCAGTATCATCAAATAATTCCCAAGGATCAACTTTGGTCATTTGAAATTTGATTTCAAAAGGGCTGCAAGTAAAGAGAAGCATCACCTTCGTAGAGGACAATCCTTCACGAACCGATCGTTGAGACCCCTGTGCATGGAGCCAAGCGTATCAAAATCTTCACAAAACCACCACCTGAAGCAATATACAAACAAACCTATTTATTCACATTTGGAAAATATAGGAAACATCTAGTACATGGCAATTAAGGAGACATAACCGTGAAATCCTGGAAGAAGGAGCATCCAGTACACAAGGAATTCATGCTCGTGCAAGCCTCGAAACCTTCATAGAAGTTCCTGCTGCTGTCAACACCGAACACATTTAAAGCAGCTCTCGAATTGGTCCGCTGGAGCTAAAGATGAGTTTGCTACAAATAATTCACCATCGTCAATATGATTAGGCATTGCCAGATTGGAAAAGCGGGAAGTTTACGGGCGATATATGAACACAACAGAAGTTTATTTCAATAGCAAATCATACGGTCATCACCACTAAGCCAAATACTCAAGGAGAAATCGATTTGAATTGAATAAGGTTAAGCATGTGTGATTAAAAGTGGAATATTATCTACATACATTTAAGTTTTCACAGAAACAAGAAGCGTACCGTCCACAGCTTCCCAACTCCGCTTTCGTAATGAAGTAGAGTGAAGCAATTGATGTTTGATTCCAGGAAACTTTCCCAACACCGCTTTTCATGAATCAAATTCGCAGCTGCCATGATGAAAGGAAACATGTGGTTGAAACTTTGATGGTCGGAGAGAAATGCATCTACAGGAATCTCCAACACAAATAGGCCGCACATGAATTATGGTGATTGATGAGCAAATTCATTTTCTAAGCATGGCGTGGTGAGTTCTTGACAGACCAATCTCATGATTGGTTGACCTGCTGAATCACATAAAGAATTAGAAACATATGAGAACCAAATTAAGCGAATTCCAAAACAAATTAGCTTTGAATATAGAACATCAATGATACTCTCCAAAACCAAGGTCCCAAGTCCTCGTAATTCATTGGATACACTAAAACATTCCAAACAAGATCACGAATTCAATTGTTTCCTAAAAAAAAAAACTTTTACATCATCCAAACACAATCAAGTCATTCCAATTAACCGTGCAATCAAATTCCTAATTTGGCCTCGGAGTTTGTTTTGAATCAGAGTATATTTTCGTCATTTTCAAATTAGGGATTGATGGGCAATATCAAAGGATATCACCAGCAGCAATGTTTTCCTAATTCGGAGTAATCAAGTTCCCCAAACCGTTCAGATCAAGGCAATTAATTCACATCAGCATTTCCAATATTTCAGATTTCCAAATCACCAAGGCAATAAAATCATATCAGACAAAACATCAGAATTTCCAAATCATCAAACCGGTATTAAATCGTATCACCAATTCAATCATTTCAAAAACTTTCCGAAACAAGCAATCTAAATCAAATCGGTAATGATTGGAAATATTGACAATAAACACACATTAAAACCTCCCAAAATCTCATCATTGGCCATCAGCTATAAAGAGGACACATTGCATCAGAAAACGGAGACGAAAAAAAAATCAGAGAGCAACCATACGGAAGAGCAAGAGAGGAAAATCACAAAAATCCCAAATCAACAATCACCAAAACCTTTCCAAACCCACCGACCCAGGCTCAGAACACCGGAGGTGAGCATCATCGCCAACATTCAAAGCAGAAGAAGCGAAGCAACAACTCAAAACCAAGTTCGCGAAGGAAAAAGGTAAAGAAAGAAGGTTTCTTCCCTGATCGAACCGATCGCCGCCGCCGCCGCGAAGCTCCGTTTCCTTGCCGTTTTTTTTCAAAGCTATTTGTAAATGTAACCTGAAATATATAATGAAATTGGGTCGGGATTATGGGGGTGGGGTTATTGCGCTGTTTGTATTGCTAATCGGAGAGAGATAGGACGGGAGATCGCCACCGCCGCTAGGGTTCTCGAAACCCTAGGATTTCATTTTGAGAGAGGAGAAGCACGAGAGAGAGAAGCATGAGCGGGAGAGAAAAGTGAGCGTTTCGCTAATTCCCTCCATCACTTAATCTTTTTTTAAACCAATTCAACCTTTAGTTTTTGTTTTAACACTAAATCCTTTTAAAAATAATCGTATTGTTTTTTTTATTAAAATAAACCTTTTTTCCTTCTAATCTCTTCTAACAAGCAACTTGTTTTTTTTTCTAATCTTAAAAGGCATAGGACGCAGAACTGTTAAACCAATTCTAAAACCTTTTTTTTGCAAGCTTTTTCTTAAAAAAAAAATATTAATCCTTTTACTTAGAGTTTAAAACTAAAATCTTCTAATTAGAACCTTTTTTTAATAATCATTAACAATTTCTCATAATAAACCTTCACATAAGTTTAAAAATTTTTCACAGGTAAACCTCTATCTCTAAGTTGATAAATCTTTAAGTAATTCTAAATTAAAACTTTTTTAAAATAATCCTCAATAAAATAAACCTTTTTCTAAGTGAAAGTAATTCTTAATAATTCTCACAACAATAAGTACCAAATCAGACCCATTTTCTTAATAAACATTAAAATCAACTTTTCCTAATAAACTCTCCTCTCAAATCAAAACCCGTTAGATCCCTCGCGTTTGAGTGCACGCTTGTCTCTTTTGCCTTTGTATGCTTACATATATCTGAATGTTTATACTGCTTAAACCTTTTCAAAAATACTAAAAACTCTCGATCCAACGTCGAGCCCCTTTTATACCTATATAAGTCGATCGCCTTCGGGCCTCGCATTCAACCTTTTCGGTCACAATACACTTAAAGCTAGCCCACTTTGCTAGTATGCACAAATAATCAAAGTTAATTATCCCCTCGACATTCCAAAGGAAGGTTCCCCTAATATTGACTCAAACGTCATAGGACTAACCCTTAGAACCCTTGGCCATAGGATTCGGAGTCGCCGTACTCCACGTCTCGCCGTAGACACTTAGAATCTTAGCCTTAGGATCGGAGTCGCCGTACTCTAAGTAAATGCTCTGCCGCGAACATTTACAATCCTACCCCTCTTAAACCATCCTACAACTTTAGAGTCGCCGCACTCTATGTAAGGTCTTGCCCAAGACTTTACTTCCCCTTGGAACCTTGACCCACGTCAAGAAGTTCCTCTTTTCAGAACTACGCATACTCTGATTCTACTCCCGAGGATACGTAGGCGTAAGGTGCGATACATTATCGAGTATACTTAGATACTAACCCCTAGGGTTCAACCTTTAGCATAGCACCCTTAGCAAGCGAGTAAGAGATAACATAAGTAATAACGAGAGGTTCCCGTAGAGTACTACGGACGTTTAGGATGCTAATACCTTCCCTAGGCGTAACCAACCCCCAAACCTTAGATCTTTTAGGTTTTTTCGCTTTTGAACCTTTCCTTTGGATAAATCAAAGTCGGTGGTGAACATTTAAAGAAATGTGATCCTAGTTCATTAATAACTATGGTATCCAATTCTCACCGCAACACTAACTATAAGCTAACTGAGTGTCATGCATGACTAAATTGTGAATGATTGCATATCATTTTCCGAAACAAACAAAAACTCATCCCATCCTCTGTTCATTGCCAACAGCAATTGATTTCCTGACACTCATACTGAACTTTGTGGTAGCTGCAAGGCATTTGAAGCAAGTTCAATCAGAGATAAGAGGATCATACACAACTTGAAAGGCCACTCAGATAAACCAAGTTAGAAGTTGTGGTAGCCATGTCAGAAAATAACTTTCAACATGCTGAGGTGAAGAATCTTGATCCCCCATCAGGTTTCACTATGTCGACCAATCCACAGTATGATCTTCTGCCCGATGATGATATTATACAAATGAACATTCCTACGCAGTCTCAAATGGTGCCATTGACTAACTCTATTGAAATTCTGGCCTATGCAGACATCAGATGTCCTAGCACATGTCAAGACATTGTGCTGCATAATCATTTAAACTCAGAGGCGCAACTGCAGACTGGTACCTTGAATATCAGAACTGCACACTCTCAGATGTCACGACATCTGGTCCAACATGTCAGTCAAGAACATTTACAAAACTGTAAATTACAGAATGTTAAATAAGACAGTAATTGTTAACCCAGTTCGGTGCAATTCACCTACATCTGGGGGATACCAATCCAGGATGAAGACTTCACTATCTGTAGAACTGTTACAAAGCTAAACTCCCTCGTTTATAACTTTATACCTAACATCTACCCAATGAACATCTTTATCAAGGCTAAACTCAACCATTTACAACCTTGATATGAGATACCCCACTCAAATCCCAATCACAACCTGTGATATCTCTGTCTTCTGCCAATTCAGAACTGTCGCGGTTTCTTGACCTCCAAGTTATCTTGGACTTGCTTCAAAGCTTCGTCCAAGAACAATACAACAACCATTACCTACAGGTTTCTGGTTGTGTCCCTGTACCTATGCCTTCCACTCTGCATCCCATATTACAGAGTGGAGACTTATAACTCCTAAGAGAGCCAATGACTCTCAAACCCTAAACCCTTATTCAACACAAGAGAACTAGGTTACAAAGTTATAAGCGATACAAAAGTTACATAAGGCATCGAACCCTAGGTCTAAGTCTTCATATATATATATATATATATATATATATATATATATATATATATATATATATATATAGTATTCTGTCTTGGGCTTTCTATTTTTGATCCTTGATCCAGTATTAAAAAGTGTAGCAAATCTTGGACAGATTTGTTACACATTTAAATCCTGCTATATCAGTCCAAGATGTCGCATCTTGCTGTTAGGACATCTTCTTCGACATCTTTGATCTTGGCAGTTTCCTCATCTTTATTGTTGATATGTTTTACCAAAATTTAGTCAAACTCTAGGAGATTTCAATCTCCCCCTTTTGACAAATTTTGGCTAAAACATCTTCTTCTGTATTCTGCCGTCAGCAAGACTCCTCCATCTTGAGAATTGATTAGAGTTTGAAGAAATCTCCCCCTCAACACATTTCTTTTTCCTTCCAAGAAAGATCCAAAACTAGTGTAGAATACTCCTCCAAAAAAGAAACACCAGTTGTAGCCTTTGTAACACAGAGTACAAGAATTATGCAACTCAGGTCACAAGACACAACCTGTTTCACAACTCAGATCACAAGACACAAAAACAGGAAATTAGTAAGTAGAGATGATAGAACATCTTCCTCCAACATTCTTGCACTGCCACTGCTCGAATGAACCCAAACACCAGAACACTATTCTTCTCACCCTTTTTAGCCAAAACTTGACAAAAGTGACCAAGACAGCTCCATATCCAGACGCAACTCATCCAAATCTTGAAAAATTCCATCGAACACTCACTTGGAAAGAAGGAATTATGAGACCAAGGAGTGTCACAATAATCCTATTTATAGCAAATAATTGCCTTTGAAAGAAACGAACCATCGAACAAAACGCTGGTCAATTCAGAGCGCCAATAACTCTACTAAATGCGCACCG
Organism: Lathyrus tuberosus; assembly: GCA_022829125.1. NCBI lineage: Eukaryota > Viridiplantae > Streptophyta > Magnoliopsida > Fabales > Fabaceae > Lathyrus > Lathyrus tuberosus. Next base: position 5,422,506 of record JALAZF010000305.1, read on the forward strand.
GCCAAGACTATTGACTGTTTCTCCTTTTAAGAACACCGGCCAAAGAACCCATTATATGCAGACATGTTTTATAACAATGTCCTGACATCATGTCAGACATTGTTTGTTCTTCCAGGAGTCTTCTTCTGATTTGACCATACAGAGAATTCTTCACAAATATATGATCCCAGTCTGCAAGAGAAAAATAAATTCTCCCAGACTCAGTCAATGATTCTTAAGCATCCAATAAGAACCATTCAAGTATGCATTGCCAAGTTTCCCACAACTTGCAACTATACTCTAATGTCAAGACATCCTCCTTGACATCTCAGCTTGCTTAACGCACAAATGCAAACTGGAATTTCCACAATAATGTCAAGCCATCCTCCTTGACATCTCAGTTTGCTTGACGCACAGATGCAAACTGGAACTACAATAATAATGCCAAGCCATCCTCCTTGACATCTCAGTTTGCTTGACGCACAAATGCAAGCTGGAACTATAACCATAATGCCAAGCCATCCTCCTTGACATCTCAGTTTGCTTGACGCACAAATGCAAACTGGAACTTCATCTTAGATCAAGAGGCCTCTCCCCCTGACTAAGGTAACTGGTGCTCCTCCACTAAACACCCAAGATAATGACTGAAAAACATAAGACGCATCTTCATGTCTTCAAGAGCGCACCCTATGTTCAACACACCTGCTGAACGCAACCATTAACTCTCTTATTGTTCCGTCTGACAAGAAACAATAATCACTCACACATGATCATCATCATGCTACCCGTGAGGAAGTGTATATCAACCATAACAACTTCTTGGCTTGAGATCAAAGTCCTATTGATCCCCCTCATCCTGCAACCATCTACACACCACACGAACTCCTCTTGAATTCTTATGTATAGACCTCCAGCTGCTTGAGGCACAAACTAATTGAATCAAAATGCTTCACATTCCACAAAGAGACGCACAGGGACCCTTAGTTTGTTATAACGATGTCAGCTATCGTATGCATGCTCCAGAACTTCACAGTTGCTAAACTGATCCAATACTAGCATGACTTTCTCCAAGGGCTCCAATGTCGTATGCAAGATTTTCCACCGATTTCACCCAGCCAGCAATAGAGATAAACACCCCGGAATCCAAGAAAATCATTCCTATCATTCTCCTGTATGATAACCTGGAATACTTCTGATTTATGGTGAATCTCCACTTCTGAAGGCATTCAGGAAATAGACTTCCATGCAATCAACACATGATCCACTTCAGTCTTCACAAACACTTACATCTTCCTTCCAAGGAACCCTTCTACTCCATCATTCTCCCGGATGATCATGTAGATACTTCTTGGACACGATGCAAGTAACCAGTTCATCACAGAACCTGAAATCCTTCACCAAGGATAACTCACCCAAGGATGTTCTAACATCTGTTAGGACATCTTCCACACATCACAGACACCACACGCCATGGTTCTTGATATGCTCCACCACTGGACTTACTATCAGCATAGTAATCCACACTAAAGATCTTCACACAACACAGCATCACCAGCTTGAACCAAGAAGACTTCAGAAACCCAGAGAGAAATAAACTCTCATCCACCAAGAAGGTATACTTCCATCCTCAACCCATAACTTTTGCCACAAGCTCCCAGAGAACCAAAACCTACTTACAATTTCAACTAACTACTCTTCTACAAAAGAGCAATCAATTTCAAGCATCCTGCTTGAACGTACATTGTGAAACCAATCAAATGCCACCTTTTGATTGAACTCACTCATCTTCAGAACTCCCACAAGATACCCTGATCTACTAATGAAATCAGATATTCAAGTCACATGAACTACTTGCCCTATAGTAAGACATCTTGGATCCACCAAGCCTCTTAGTCATATAACATCTTGTCATCCAAAGCTCCCTCAAACTGCATGAGATAGACCTTTTTGAAGAATCCATCACTCCCATTCTCCTGTAGATCACCTTATCTTAAGCTGATGTGCCACATCACCAACTGAGACTTCTGATGTAAAGCTAGATGTTAGAATATTTTGATATAACATCCAACTGTTGAATTCAGCTCCTCCTTCTGCCACTTAGAAGAACCTCCTCCCTTTGCAGAAATAGATTTCCATGCTCTCATAGACTTGATTCAACAACTAAGTTTTGAGTAGACAACCTCCATTCTGATTTGAAACTCCAAAGACTTCAAACCTGCCACATCTTAATCTTTAGAAAATAAGTAGTCCAAGACTACCCCATAGCAATACCAAAGAATTCCACTTCCCTTAGTAGAGCCGTCAGTAGAAAGCCAGAGATAACTGCCACTTATCCTCGACCTTCACAACCAGAGCAAGCACTATGCTCCAAAGCACCTGGATCATAAATAAACTGACCCAAGCTGTAACCATCAAGATTATGATGTCTTCATAGTCTTCCATCTCCATATTTAACAGCATCACCATCTGGACAAGTCATTCACAATACTTTCTAGGAACAGATGCTAAGCCAATAATCTCAGGTCAACACCTAGGAGACTTTTGAGCGAATGCAGAACCCCTCCCATGATTCTCCAATCCTCTGATGAAAAGATGTTAGAACATCTTACAGAACATCCTTAATCTTGACTTTCAAGGATAATCAATTAAATACATGTGGATTTCATAAGTAGCAATTGATCTTAAATCCTTGTACAATAACCATTCTTCACTGCTGTAGCTGAGCTCCACCAGATTATGTCATGAACACTTATATAGTATTCAATCTTTTTGCAAGTATCTTCTTCAATGACAATGTTAGATACCAAGGCTGCCACCCTTGACTCAAGTAACTAAGTTTTCTCTGAACAAGTCTTATTTACCTCAACAATTCTTCAATCAGATTGGATCCACTCTTAAGGTCAAGAGAGATGAATCCTTCCTTGCTGTTTTTGGATGGTGAAAATAAATCACCTCCACTTTCTTCAGATCGTGTTTCAAAGAAACACCTTCTAGTTAGAAGAATAACTAGAAGACTCTAGATACACGACATAGATGCCTTTATGAGTGGACTTGAGAGAGATCTCAAGTATCTTTGACAACCTAGCCGACCAAACATTTATCAAACTCCTAGAGCAAGAACCTGATAAACTTTAACTCAACTCCTCTCCTCTTCAACTGACTCCAAACTGCACTAAGAAACCAAGCTTCCAAGTGCCAAGTCACCATACCAGATATCTAACCACAACTCCATTTACTCCATTGCTCCCGACTTTGGAATAAAAGAATGCAGATATCTTTAAATATATAAAGGCCGACGATCGAGACCTTCCAAGAACTGTCTTCAGTAACAACTCCAGAATCCCATAATTCTATAGCTCTTCCATCAGAAACGCATGCAGCGGAACCACCAAGGAACAGATCCTGCTTGCCCTAATAAGATGTCAGAACATCTTATAAGACACACCAACAAGAGAACTAGCCACTTCTCCTGTATTTGTTGTAGAATCTCCTCAGCAAAATGAACAACCTCCGGGTTGCTCTCTTCGATCCAGAACATTCATCTCATCCATTAATACCCTTGGGTATGTTTGAGTTGATTGATCTGATCCCCAAAACTCCTCCTTATTTAAACTCCAGAAAGTATCTCCCAAAGATCTCATCCAGAACCAGACAGGATGCCTGCTCTGATACCAATTAAAATTCTGGCCTATGCAGACAGCAGATGTCCTAGCACATGTCAAGATATTGTGCTGCATAATCTTTTAAACTCAGAGGCGCAACTGCAGACTGATACCTTGAATATCAGAACTGCACACTCTCAGATGTCACGACATCTGGTCCAACATGTCATTCAAGAACATTTACAAAACTGTAAATTGCAGAATGTTAAATAAGACAGTAATTGTTAACCCAGTTCGGTGCAATTCGCCTACATCTGGGGGATACCTATCCAGGATGAAGACTTCACTATCTGTAGAACTATTACAAAGCTAAACTCCCCCGTTTACAACTTTATACCTAACATCTACCCAATGAACATCTTTATCAAGGCTAAACTCAACCGTTTACAACCTTGATATGAGATACCCCACCCACATCCCAATCACAACCTGTGATATCTCTGTCTTTTGCCAATTCAGAACTGTCGCGGTTTCTTGACCTCTAAGTTATCTTGGACTTGCTTCAAAGCTTCGTCCAAGAACAATACAACAACCATTACCTACAAGTTTCTGGTTGTTTCCCTGTACCTATGCCTTCCACTCTACATCCCATATTACAGAGTGGAGACTTACAACTCCTAAGAGAGCCAACGACTCTCAAACCCTAAACCCTTATTTAACACAAGAGAACTAGGTTACAAAGTTATAAGCGATATAAAAGTTACATAAGGCATCGAACCCTAGGTCTAAGTCTTCATATATATATATAGTCTTCTGTCTTGGGAGTTCTATTTTTGATCCTTGATCCAGTATTTAAAAGTGTAGCAAATCTTGGACAGATTTGTTACACTTTTAAATCCTGCTATATCAGTCTAGGATGTCGCATCTTGCTGTTAGGACATCTTCTTCGACATCTTTGATCTTGGCAGTTTCCTCATCTTTATTGTTGATATGTTTTACCAAAATTTAGTCAAACTCTAGGAGCTTTCATCTATGAAGGAAAAGTTTTATGCCCTGGAAAAGGAAGTCCGAGCTTTGAAAGTGCATGATGCGCCTGTGCTAGATGCTGCTGATATGTGCCTAGTACCTGACTTGGTGATCCCTCCGAAATTCAAAGTACCCAACTTCGAGAAGTACACTAGTCTCAGTTTCCCAAAGCGTCATTTGATGATGTTCTGCCGAAATATGATCTCGTATATCCAAATGATAAGTTGATGATTCACTATTTTCAAGACAGTTTGAGTGTAGCATCTTCGAATTGTTACATGGACTTAGAAAGAAGCTGTATCCAGTCATGGAGAGACTTATCCAATGCCTTTTTAAAGCAGTACAAGTTCAACTTGGACATGGCTCCAGACCGTGTGCAAATGCAAAGCCTATCTCAAAAGAGCAACAAATCCTTCAGGGGAAATACACAACGGTGGAGAGAATTGACAGCCCAAGTGCAATCGCCACTCTTAGAGAAATAATTGGTTGATATGTTCATGAGAACCTTACAGAGCCCGTACTTCGAAAAGTTGATAAGCAATGCAATATCAGACTTCACCCACCTAGTGACAATTGGAGAACGCATCTAAAGTGGCCTAAGAAATGGAAGAATCCAAGGTGTTTCAAGCAGCCAAGCTAGTGAAACTGAATCTCTTAGTAATTCCCAAGAGGAAGAAGAGGATGAAATCAATGCAGTCATGGAAAGTGTTGAGTATTCTCATGGTGAACCAAGAAAATCTTGTGGTCCCTCATCTTCTCAACAGTCATCAATCTCAGTGCCATGCCATCCTTATGGGCAACCAACAATGCCTAGAGTGCTATACCAGAAGCCTTGGATCGCTCCTCATGCAAATCAACGAGCTCATGGTCGAGGACACCAGAATCAGCATAGGCCTCGCAATAATCTGGAAAGAAGGAATGCTCCTCTTGATCCGAGCCCAGGTCCCTTAAGTCCTTGCTAGAACCATATCCACCTAGGTACAATTCCAATGTGCGATGTGGATATCATGTTGGGTCAATAGGGCACTCAACTGAAGACTGCAAAGCTTTCCAATCCAAAGTACAACAGCTGATCGACAATAAGTACATATCCTTTCCAGAAGGAAACTTGGTTGTACACGTCAACTTCTTGCCTGAATAAGTTTAAAGACTTCAAGGGGTATCTTCTCAAGTCAATTGTTCCGACAGGAAGACATCCTCAAACATTAGCGATCATTGGATTATTTTTATCATTTGCATTTGTAGTTTATTTCGTATTAAATGCTACTTTTTTTTAAACATTTATTGTTTTGAATGGTAATATTAATGATGTGATCATGCATTTTCTGAATTAATCCTTCACTTATTTTATTTTCACTTATATATTAAAAAAACAAAAAAATACAAAAAAAATACATCCATATACCTCCCGTCCATTTTCTTTATCAAACTGTTGTCTTAGCAAAGCTTGGAGGGAGGATGATGAAAACTAAGTACCCATAACTGCTATAGTATGCTTTCCGAAAAAATCATACTGATGATGTACAGACATTGTTTCAAATCCCCAAACAATGGAGAGATAAGGAGTTAATCCCTAGTTAACCACTTCGAGCCTAGAAGTAGGTGTTTCTTTTAGAACTTAAAACCCTTACGTTTAACCTGGGGCAGGGTAGTGCTCAGTTAATATGACTACACATTCGAATTACGAGATGAAATATCCCATCTAAGGATCAACCACATGTTATTTTTCGCACACTTCCTGAAGTGACGAAGGAACCATGCAAAAAGTTTAAGAATTATGGCGATTGTTCTTGAATGTCCAATGACTTGGCAGTCAAGCCTTCTAAAACAAAGAAAAAATCAAAAAAAGAGAAGCCCGCTAAGTCAAACACCTTAAAAGGTGACTTAGGCAAAAATTAGTGGGCTTGAAAAAACAAAATCAGTCTAGACAAAATAAAAAATCAAGCAAAAGAGGTCCTCAAATCCTCAAGCAAAAAAAATAACAATATTCAGTGACCACCTTATCAAAAATCAAAAGGTCACTAACATCATGACAAAAAAATATAAGATGACTTCCATTTCAAGCGAATCTTGAATCCTCATCTTCACTGTCACACCGTCAAGCTCTCTTGGAAAACGAATGTGCTTGTTGCGCTAACTACACGTAGGACTGGAGAACATCTCAAAGAAGGGGTGGGCACAACTCAAATTTTGAGCCTTATATCCTTTGTTTCTATAACCGTGAACCAGACCATGTTACAACCCTCAAAAGACCTAATTGAGGCGGGATTTATTCTGAAAGCATACTATAGAAAGGTTGCCTAAACTGACTCCTAGAGATTTTCTAATCTTATGAATTGGTATCATATTCCTGCTACATCTTTCACATGAGCTAAATTGTCATTGCGTCCATTCGTCACACACTATTACATCATTCCAATAATTATTGATTTTTTTTCAAAACATGCATGAGCATCGCATTAAGATTACCATTTGTGAATAAATAATTTTAATTACAAGTCAGCACTTGACATTAAGGAAATCCCAACAAAGTAGCAATCAAAGAGGACTTGATCATTTGACAAACTCGATCAGAATCGAGATCTCCTCATGGATAAGAGGCATTGACATCCAATGATTATGGAATTAGTCAGTCTAAAGCGGGTCCCCGAGCAGCAGTTAATTATGGGGAAAATCATCCAAGAATCGATTTATCAGGAGTGAATCATCTTAAGACTCTACCCATTAGGGGCAGACGCCCAGAGGTTCGTTTTAATTAAGGGTGAATCCCTCCAATACTCAGCCAACACAAGTTAAGTCGCTTCAATGCTTATTATAGGGCAAGCTACCTCAAGGGTACTTCGAAGCTAAATACTCCAAGAGTCAGTCAATCAAGGGCGAATCCTTTCATTACTCAAATTTATGGGGAAAACCATCTCGACGTACAAGTGTTTCCAACTTCCTTTCAAGAAACAATCCTTTCATGACTTGGAGTTCTGGGGCAAGCCATCGCGAGTTCATCTCATGGTGCGACTGCTTCTGAATTTCCGTTCAAGGAAAAATCCTTTCATGGGTCGAATTTTGGGGCAAGCCATCTCGTGTTCATCTCATGGTACAGCTGCATCGAAACTTCCTTTCAAGAAAAGTTCTTCAAAGACCCAGAATGGGTCAAGATGAGCCATAGAGGGGCAAGTCCTTTCCATGCTTTTAAACAAGTAGATTTCGTCAACAACCTTTGATTTCAAGACAAGTGTCGGGGAATCATGCTATCACCCTTATCCAATAACATTTTTCCTTTTAACAAACAAGAGTCCTTGACCTTATACTGGGGAATTCATGGAAACATTCATATCATTGCATAAATCATTTGCATGCATTAGTCATATCGCTTTGCTCAAGCATAGAGCCATGCATATCATATCATTCATCGGGCCTAACCCCTACAACATGAATCTGATATCTCAAAGCCTTGTAACATAAGTTTTGACACTAAAGTCCAGTTCCCATTTAGCAAACCATTTTAAGGTCTAGTTCCTATCTGGAAAAACATTTTAAGGTCTAGTTCCCGTTTGGGAAACCATTTTAAAATCCAGTTCCCGTCTGGAAAACTATTTTAAGGTCCAGTTCCCGTCTGGGAAACTATTTTAAGGTCCATCTCTCGTCTGGCAAACCATTTTAAAGTCCAATTCCCGTCTGGAAAATGCCTTTTCTCACCAGTTCTTGTCTGGTAGGCTATCCCAAAAGTCAATGCCCGTATGACAAACAAAAGTCTAAACACCAGTTCTCGTCTGGTAACCTATCCTCCAATTCCAGTTCCCATTTGGAAACTTAATGCGTTTCACCAGTTCTCGTCTGGTAACCAATAATCCAATTCCAGTTCCCGTATGGAAACTTAATCTGTTTCACCAGTTCTCATTTGGCAACTTATCCTCTAATTCCAGTTCCTGTCCGAAAACTTAATCCTTTTCACCAGTTCTTGTCTGATGATCTACCCTTCCAATCCAGTTCTCGTATGGAAGTTCACCCTTAAAGTCGAACCTCGTTTGGAACACCTCAAAAGTCCAACATTGTTTGGCATCTCTCTAAAGTCTAATTTAGATTGGCAACCATTAAAACCAAAAGTCCACTTTGTCGGCAACCACATTAATACCCAAAGTCTAATATTTATTAGTAACAACCAGAAAAAGCAAAAGTCCACCCGTTTGCATCATCTTCTATAATCCAATCCCCAATGATATCCAAAAGGGTCTCACCCTCAAAGGGAAACCTATTCCAAGTATACTCATCAATTTCATTGTCACATGCATGACATGAATTACATTTTGGCCCAAAACAAGACTGTCATCATACACAGTCATTGCACTCATCAACGTAACAAAATCATTTGTATTCATACACACATCAAATCCCCAATAGGTGTATCCTTATATACCTCTCCATGCCTCATGCAATGCATGGCCTTTCCACCGAAAGTGGAACATCATATCATAACAGGATCCATGATCAATCAGAAAGTATCTTGGCCAATCCTCTTTCAAAGTCGGCAGTATTCCTCTGAAAGGAGCTAATACCCCACACGTGCTCATGGAATTTTTATTCCCTAGTAAGTTATTCTTCAACTTTAGGGTTGATAATAAAAACCCCCAACATCTTCGCTCTTGTTGCTCCTCAAGCAGAGGTTATCCTAAAAGTTTCTTGTGAACTTTCCCCTGCAGAGCTTTGTTGACCCTCCTCCTCCATAAGACTCTTTCTTAAAACGGTTTCCGCCAACAGGTTTAATACCTGAGATGCTGCTCTAGAGATCCCCAGAAAGCCTTAATCCATAAGGTACTACTTTGTGCGATCCAAAGAGTCTCATATTGTTGCTAAGACATTGTCTTAATGCCCTCGGAGAGCCTTAATTCATAAGGTACTGTAGCGCGATTTTTGTGGTTTCGAATCACTATCGCTTTGGTACTACAGTTCAATTCATTTTTATCCTGTGAAGCTGATTAAGGAAGGGAACTAGATGTCTCCAATTAACCCTGCTTGCATACTGAGGTTAAACAGTCAAAACTGTTGGTTTACAAATGCTATTAAAATAGGGGGTCTGTCTTAGGTTTATTCGCTTAAGAACGGAGTTTTGTGACTGTACAGGAGGATATTGGTTAGGATACTAGACCTGATTTTCATTGGTTGATGTATGGAGGTACTGGACTTTGAGTCTTTGATTAGTATGCTCGCTAAGATTTCGCAATCTTATGCCTACGTATTCCCGTTTAACGAAACAGGGAAATCAGAGCAATCATAGTTCCTCCTATTCTAAGGGAGGAAAAAGATGTTTTTGGTGTCTTGTTCAAAGCCCAAGATTGAAGCTAAAGGTGATTTGTATCTTGTTCAAAGCCCAAGATGTGAAGCTAAAAGGGTTTTGACTGAGAGAGAACTTGTCATATCTAAAGAGGGATTGGACTTTCTCTGAGGGACTTGTTGATTTTTTTGTGCGCTGATCAAAGTACAAGTTTGATGCTAAGAGGTTGATTGACTCAACTGGGGTTTTCTTTATACAAAGCCTAAGAGGAGGCTGGAAGTTTGACTTTTCCAGGGAAAAGGTTCTTTCTGTCTTGTACAAATACCAAGATTGAGGCTAAAAGGGATTTTTGAATCCTTTGGGGAGGTTTATGTATCTTGTACAAAGCCCAAGATGGAGGCTGAAATGAGTTTGACTCAACGAGAGAGTGTTTTTATGTGTCTTGTATAAAGCCCAAGACAGAGACTAAAAGAGTTGACTCAACAAGAGAGTCTTGAACAGGTGATTGACTCAACAAGAGAGTCTGAAAGTTGATTGACTCAACAAGAGAGTCTTTTATAATCAACAAGAGAGTGATTTGCTGTCTCGTACGAAGCCTGAGATTGAGGCTAAAAGGAGATTGACTCAACAAGAGAGTCTGAAAAGGTTAGCTCCGCTGGGGAGAATCATTTGTATAAAGCCCAAGAGGAGGCTGACTGTGTTGAGGAAATATCATTATACTAAGCCTAAGAGGAGGCTGTGTTACTGCTGAGGATTTATTGAGATCCCTAGACAGGTCCAAGGGTGGGGAACTCTCCTGAGAGAGACCAGGTTTCTGCTGGAGATTGATCCAGGGTGATCGGTGGTTTTTCTTATGTTTGAAAGGAACTTGAGAATGTCTTTGAGACTCAAGAGGTTTAGACTGTCCAAGTCTACTGGTGTGGAAGAGTTTTATCTTTTGTAGAATGCCCAAAAGAGGGCAAGGGCCTTAAGGGATAAGAATCAACCCTAAAGTGGCATGAGGTTTGACACTTGAAAGACTGCTCTAGCAAAGGATGAATAAGTTTTGTCTTATACCTTTAAGAAGTCGTTATGGTCCTTGTATTAAGCACAAGAGAAGGCATGAGAACTTCTAAGAAGCGGAAGGGTCCTTGTACAACGCCTAAGAGGAGGCGGGGATGCTTTTAGGAAGCCTCTGGGTCCCCAAACCAAGAGAAGTTCAAGAAATGCAATTCACAGAGAAGAGATCATTCCAGGAAAGTTCGAGAATTTGGAAGAAACTCAAGAGATGCCATTCACGGAGAAAAGATCATCTCTGGGGAGTTAGAGTTTCTTTGACAATTTATAAGGGTGATAGTCTGAGAAAAGGTTCGCCGAGAATACTGCCTTTCTCTTTGTTCCATATTGTTTAACCCCAAGAGGAGGGAAGACTGTATCTGGAATCCTACGGGGGATCTAGTTTTGTTTGTATTTAAGAGTGACCAACAGGCTTTACCTTGTGCTAGACGTAGTTGCCGGGGAAAACTCTAAATAACTATACTAGTATTACACCGTGGATATTGTAATACCCCAAAATTTGCCCTCTCATCTTTCATATCATTTAGCATATACTTTCATTGCATTGCATTACATTCAAGTCATAGAAAAATAAAACATTCAGCATTTGGTTCATCATAGGGCATGTGATTAGTTGATTTCAGAGCATTGATCATCCAAAGCAAGAGAACAAGAGCCAAGGGTCTTCAAACAAGCCTCAAAGGTAACTTTCATCATATATCATCTCATTTGATCCCACAAGTCATTGGAAGATGGGAATTCATCAAAAATATTGGACAGTTCATCATCTCCTATCAAAAGCAGTCAAAATTAGGGTTTTGGATTCAAGCAGTCTCCTGATGAAATTTTGGTTCAAACGTGATCTCAATGTTTTATACATGATGTCAAGTATCTAAGGATGGAAGATTGCCCATTGGCTCAGTTCAAAAGAGGTTCAATTGATCAGTTGCTTGAGAATCAAGAAATTTGGGGAAAAGTCAACTGTGCAAAGGAAAAAGTCAACTCCTTACTTTTTAAGGTCAAATTCATGAAATTCAAGTCACATATGTTCATTGGACAAGATTTGATCAAGAAATGATGGAGGAATCATCAAAAATCAAGAAATGTACAAAGTTTCTATTTTTAGAAATTTAGGGTTTCCAAAAATGGCAAGTTTGGACCATTTTGCGCCCATCTTTAAATCATTCTTTCTTCATGATAAAAGCTTCAAACTTCAGGCCTAAGTTGATACAATCAAAGATCACATCTTAAGCTTCAAATCCATACCAAGAACTCTTTCATTGGATCAAAATTGAGAGAGTTGTTATCAATCAAAGTTTGACAAAATCAAGGCAAATTCCAAGTCATGGCAAGGCAAGTTCAGGCCTCCAGGCCATAATTTCATCAAACAGGTGGTGTGCCAAATGTCAAGCCAATTTTATCAATGAAGAAGCCTCCAAATGAAAAATTGTTGAACATCAAAGTTGTTCATCTCCATGTCCTCTTTAACTTTGATGTTGGGCACTTTCTCATTTGAACAAGTTATGAAGGTCATATGAGGGTTCAAAGAGAGATGTTTCACTCTGAAATTTCCATAAGCCATGTTGCCATGCATTGTCACAACTTGCCTCGCCCATAATTCAGTTTGTTTTCTTGTGTTTAAAGTCATTTTCCATCACTTTCCAAGCTCCCAATCACTTTGATTCCAACTTCAAACTTGTTCTATTACATGTCCTCTTTCCATAACATCCAAAACCTTCCCATTTCATGCACCGTGCTTAGAGAAATTCATCTGCAAATATCCATGTTTCCATTGATGCATTGACTGTTTTTTGTTGGAGGCTTCGACCATTGGTTTGGTTCAGGCTTACCATAAACACACTCTGGCATACATTCAGATTTGTTTGCCTATTTTGGACCAACATACATGCCATCATGCACATACATTGCAGCCATAAACCAAAGAGGAAATATGGAAACTTACACTACAAGGCATGCTGCAATGTCATAACCCCACCATCATACATCAACATCATCAATCTCATCCTCATTTTAAGTTTCATGAGCTTCACTACACATGATCAGCAACACTGCACGAATTTCTCACTCTCACTTTCAAATTCATATTGCAAATTGGTTCAACCACCCCTCCATTGCTTCAGCCACCTCAACTAACCATGGTTCTAACCATCAACTAAGATGGTTAACCCTTAACTCAAGATATAAGTAACAGTTTCTAACTAACTATGAAGGAGAACACTCTCATTTCTCACATTTCACAAAATTCATTCTCTGAAAACTCTCTCTGAATTCTCTCTCTCTGCACGATTTCATTATCATCTTCATCCATTGTTCATCATTGTGACTCTCTGATCAAGAACAAGGAAGAATCAGGATCAATCTCCTCAAGTGTAGCTTCATTGCAATTCTAATTTCATTCTGTTTTCATCAAGATTCAAAGCTCCGTAGCATTTATTTTGCTCCTTGGAAGCTCAAGAACAAGTTCTCACCTCTGGTTTTCTGAAGATTTAAGTTCTCCACAGTTTCAGGTTCGTTATTTCTCAACTTTTTCTTGCACTAATTCACTGATTTTAAGTTTATTTCATGTTGAATATAGCTTAATAGAAGCAATGTGATTGATCTGGCTAGTGATAGGCACCTTAAGTGCTTAGATTCAAATTCTAGGGCAAAATGTTTGTGCTCGATTCTCTGTGTATATGCATGATATGTGAATTCTTTTGCTGGATTTGTGATCTCCACGACTTCCTGAACATTTTGATATGCATTTCATAAATTTCTGGAGAGTTTGAAGGTTGGAGGTGGTGGTGCTTCACCGGAGTAGATGACCGGAGGTCCTTCTCCGGCCAGTGAGGTTCATTTAGGGTTTTAACTCCAGTTTATATCACAGCCGTTAGATGCATTCTAATCCTACGCTTCTCATGCTGCTAACACATTAATGATCATGTGATATCCACGTGCCTTTTTTTTACTCTGACTTGGTTGCATGTGTGTGCGTGCGTGGTAATTGTTGTGTTCATGCGTTTTGATTTGTTGAATCTGCATACTTTGATGATCATCACTTGTTGACTGCATCTTGTGGTTGTTATTGAGTCAACTATTTGACTGAGGTTCTATCATAATTGTCATACACACACGCTCCTATGGACTGGATTTCAAATTACTTTTCACACACCACACGTTGGGCCCAAGGATGCTTTGAACTGTATTTTTACTTGCGCTGCACCCCCCTAGTTTATTTCTTTCCCTCTTTCATTCTATGTTTTATACATGTTTCATTTCTTTTCATTAAAAATACTAAATGCATTCTAAAAATTCCAAATAAATTTATAGGTCATATTAATATGTTTAAATAATTTTCAATTATTTTTAATTCTGACTTTAATTGATTTTGCTTATATTTTCATAATTTCCTTTTATTTTCTTTTCAAATGACTTTCTTCATAATACTTATGCATTGTCCCCTTTCTTTTGCATAGTTCCAAAACTATTTTGCACCCAATATTTTTTCCCTGTCTAAACAACATATCAATCCATCTCATATAATTTTTGTGTATTTTTGAAGTCATTTTTCATAGCTTTTGAACCATATCTTTGTGCATTATTCATTGTTGACCTAATGTGACTTTGATGACTTGTTTGAACTAGTTTCCTCTTGAATCTTTACATGAACTTTTGACATGTCTTTAACTTCTGACTTAGGTACTTTTTGATTCAATTTCATAATTTTCCTGAGATTCTTTCTATTTTTACTTTGTTTGTTTGTTATAGGTCATAATTGTATGTTCTCTTTACTTCTAAACTTTGATTGATTAGGGGGCACTTATGTCATTGCATTAGGACTTATGTGATTATTTGATGGGTCATTTATTAGATATTATAGGTCATCCATGTTAGATTATAGGTCATTTGTCTTCATGTTTTGGTTCATAAATGGTTGGTGCTTATGTGAACTAAGTTTAACCTATTTGTGTGCATATTCTTCTATGTGCCTTAACATGTTTTGTGTGCATCTTTGTGACACCATTCTTGCATCCTAATATGATCAAGCATATCATATATTACTTACTTGCATCCATCCTTATTCATGTTCATGTTTCATCCTTCATTCATAACTTGCATTATAAGTATGTCAAATCTTTTGAACTTGAACATTGTTTGAACTTCTTTTCATCTTGTCTTCTCTTCTTGAATCATTTCATCCATGACTTGTATGATTGTTCATATGCATTATAATACATTCATAAATTATGTATGCTTCTGACCTGGACATGTCATTAAGCATAAATACATGTTCATTTTTCATTTTTATTCATCTTTCATCAACTACTTTCATGGTGCATTTCTTTGATGTTTAAGACATTGTTTGTGAAAAGTTTGCTTGTGTTTAGTACCTTAACCTTAGAGGACTTTCTTAGAGTGTAATTTATGACCTAGAAGCTTTATCAACCTTTAGGACCTTTCTCCTTTAGTTCTTAACTTGTTTGATCTTTACTTGTTATTCTTTCCTTACCTCATTACTTGTAAGTAGTTTTGCTAACATTTCAGGGGCTAATGGTAAGTCAAGTGTGTGGGTGTGCTATCACATACAATCTCTTCTCTTATCTTTTTAAGTTTTCAACTTGTGATTGTGATAAGCATTCAATGCTTTCTTTGAAACTTCATTTCTTTCATCCCTTTGAGTTCTTAACTTAACTTCAATCTTTGAAGTAAGTTAGAACTTGTTCTTTTTCTCTCTTCTTTTAGACTTAGGTTTCTAAACCACACTTAACCATTAGGAACATCCAAGCATGATAACTTTAGGGTGAGTCTTAGTCCCCTTTAGTCTTTACCTTTGTTTCTTTTGAGTCTCTTCTCTCATCTCAAAACAAATTCAAAACACCTAATAAAGGTTGAAACATCTTCATGTGTCATGAGCCTTATTCCATGGGGGGGCTTGCATACATTCCATCTTGGAATGTGTTGTAGGTTTTCTAGCATGATGTACAAGTCTTTAACATGAAGTGATTTCACAAACAAAACCAAAAACACTTCTTCATTTAAAAATAACAAAAACATTTAATAAAGGGAATAGGCTAGTGTACTTAAACCTTTAACTTTGGAAGTAAGTTTGAGGATCTTCCTCATACTTAGTGTACTTCATCATCATTTCATTTTGGAATGATGCATGAGATGCACATTCCATTGAAAAAGACTTAGGTACACTCTCCTATGCAAAACACTTCAAATAAAAAACTTCTAAAACACTTCAACAAACAAAAACGTCTTTCCTTCGGGAATTCTCTTCTCATCTCACTCACTCTCAACGTATGAACGTGCTTCTCCTTGTTCTCTTGCAATACGGTAACGCACTCGATTCAGCGAGCCTGCAACACCTGAGCTAGAACATTAGTCGTTCCCTAAAAAACCCAAACAGTTTTCCCTCAGCTGAGGGGAACTATGTTGCTCTGATTCTCATATTCCCGATGAGATACGTAGGCAGTGGGGTAGGGCCCATTCGAGCACTCCTTTTATTTTCCCTACATTCGTTTCTCGTTCTCTCTCAGTTCCTTTTCGTTTATCACCCTTTGAGCAGTACTTCAAGCGTGGATTCCGTCGAGTACGACGGACGTGAAGGGGTGCGATAGCCTTCCCTTCACGTAACCGACTCCCTTACCCGTCCTCTTTAGTTCGCGAGACCTCGTTCTTTCCTTTCTCCCGGGTTTGTGCAGCATTACCTTTCCCTTTCTTTGGGATAAAAATGCCTGGCTGGCGACTCTCTTTCTTCCTTCCGCGCCACTTTCGCGTTTGTACCTTGATGAAAATCCTGGGAGCGACAGCTGGTGACTCTGCTGGGGACAGTTTACCACTTGTTGGTCCCTACCCGATGCGAGTCTCTCCTAGCGCTTGTTTGTTTACTGCTTATTGGGTGTTTGCTTTGTTTTGCTTTAGTATAGCTTTACTGATTTTATTTACAGCTTTATCGCTTTACTTTACCGCCTTTATTGCATTTCATTTATAGCATGCATTATATATTCTGGACTGTCTGGTTTCCTTTGGCGGGATGGGATTGTTACTGTGAGATGAGCCAATTACCCAGGATTGAGTGTACTTTAGGACTTAGAGTGGACAGTCACATGGCTCTCATGGTATTTAGCCACGGGAGTAATTGTGAGTTTCACAGCCAGAGTGCGACTTTCTTAGGATTATCTTGCTTTGAGGGTTTTCCTCATTCAGGGTATGACTTTGAGAGTTATATGCATCTGGTGACCGATCATTGAGGACCTTAGTGGAACATCCCTCTTTTATGGTGACAGTGGCAGACCACATTATGTGGCAAACCCATTTGCACCCGAGGGCCCACTTTGGAACTTGCATAGGATGGCCTTTATTTTGTGGTGAATCAGAGGAAGGTCTCTTTGTTTGGCGATAGCATTGTATCCTACGGGCTGAATGTGCTATTGCTTCTCATTCCGGGATCCTAATATGAGGATCCTACCTTTTAGAACACACCTGTGAGATGGGGGGTTGTTTACAGGTTTGCAGGTAACCTTGACCTTCTACCTACCCTTTTGTGTGGTTCTCATATGATCAGTGATTTGGGTACTTTGTTCTGGTATTCTGGATCTGGTTCTTTACTGGTGTTTGGGCCTGATATTCTTGATATGATGCTACACAGACACTTGGCTCCCTCTCAGTCATTGCACCGACACTGTAGATTCTGGCTCTGATCACATGCCTAGCTGCATCTCATTGCATACATCATTAACATTTTATGTTTTTTCTTTCCCAGGTCTCAGTGTTGTTTCCGATTCCGGTGGGTATTTTCTCTATTTCAGATGGAAGGTCCTTCGAGAAAGAATAACGTTCATTACTGGTTTCCGAAGCCTAAAGTGGGACAGATCAAAGAAGTGGCAGATTTAATGGACATTAACCAGCTGGATAGTTTCAGAAAGAGGGTTGGGAACATCTTGAGTTATGTGAGTCTTCTTGCTCCAGATCAGCATGATACTCTGCACACACTTTTGCAGTTTTATGACCCTCAGCTGCGTTGCTTCACATTCAATGATTATCTACTGGTACCTACCTTGGAAGAGTTCTCTGATATTATGAAGATTTATGTCAAGGATACTCCTCCTCACTACAGTTCAAAGAAGGTTATTCCTGACAATGTCATTGCAGAGGCTATTCATTTGATGGTATCTGTGGTTAAAGATAATGTTAAGGAAAAAGAGGGTTGTAAGGGGCTCCATCTAGACTTTCTGATTGAAGAAGCAAAGAAGAATTTTGCTAATGGTGATTTGGTTACCTCTAATGCAATCTTAGCTCTTTGTGTGTACGAAATTTGTCTGTTTTCGAATATAGCTGGATTTATTGATATGGATGCAATCAGTATCTTTGTCAAGAAGAATCCAATCCCAACATTGTTGGGCGATGTATACCATTCCGTACATTACAAAAATGAGAAAAAACGAGGAAGGTTGGTAGTATGCTATGCTCCCTTATTCCATGCTTGGTTTTATAGACATTTGCCAAAGACAGGAGCTTTTGTGGATCTCCGTGGAACTGTTAAATGCTCCAAGAGGTTGATGGGTTTGACGGCTGAAGATATAGTCTGGTGGCATCGGAAAGACATGGTGGTTATACCTATTCTTATTAGTTGTGGAGCTTTTCCAAATGTGCCTCTGGTAGGATGGAGGGGAGGAATCAACTACAATCCTGTCCTCGCGCTGAAGCAGTTTGGATATGCATTAAAAGAACCTCCTTTGGAAAAAGATGTGGCAGAATCCTTGTTTTATCTTGCCAAAGATGACGAACATGTGTCATTTTCTATTGCTGAAGCCTGGAACACGTGGGTTAAGAAAGGTAAGATGGAGTTTGGGAGACCTGATCCCACGACTTATCCTCCTTACATTGAGTGGCTGAAGCGCCGGGTAGCCGTCACACTGTTGCCATTCTCTGTCGAGCCTCCATTATATCCCAAGGTAGTGGAGCCAAGGACCTCAGTACCAATTGAAGAATTCCAAAAGATGGAAGTTTTGGTTCATGAACTCAGGGTTGAGAATGCGGACTTCACCAGCCTGTACCAGGAAGCTGCATCTGTTAACAGAGGGTTGGAGGAAAGAGTCCACATTGCTGAGAAGATGGCTAAAAGCAGGAAAGAAGAACTCGAAGGGAGGCTGATTTATTTCCAAAGACGGGGCTTAATTGATAAGAATAACGCCAGAGAGCGCCAGAATCTCAAGAAGTCTTTGAAGGAAGCTAATGAGGCTATTACCTTATGGCAACAAAAATGGGCCAATGAACAGAAACACCAGGCCAAGGTAGAGGAAGAGTTTAAAGCTAAGGTTGAAGAATTGGAAGCTAAGGCCAGGACCTTAGATGAAGAATTGAAAGCTGCACATGCTCAATGACGGAGTTACTGGGATAGTTTGGAAGAAAGTCAGAAGCTATTATAGGAAGCTCAGGCTGAAATAGTTGATCTCAAGATCCGGGCAGAAGTGAAGAAGTCCATGACAGTGCCAGACTATGGTAGTACTAATGGGGAAGAATTGTGTCAGAATATCAACACTTTGTACCAATCCTTCAGTTTGAGAGAACGCTTGATCAGAGGCATGATTGAGGCGCCGGAAGATCCCGGGAATGTTGTGCTATTTGCGGAGGTCAAGAGGCTCAGTCTAGGGTTACAAGATGTGGTGTTTCGTCCGTTTTAGCTTTCATTATGTTGATGTTATCCGATTACCTACAAAATTATTGTAAGAATCACTGCTTTAATTTCTGAATTTGGGTTGTATGTTTTCAAATATTTGTCCAGACTCAGTTCCTTTGGGTTTTCTCCCAGTTATGATATGCTCAGTATTTTCTCTAGTGGCTTTCCTGATATTACATCACTGTTCACTGACACTTGGTCACAACACCACTTCACAGGGTTCTACACATATCTGTACACTTGTCTGAATGAGTGTTTTTTATCAACTACTGTATCTCGTGTGTTATCTGAATGCTGCGGACTTCTGAAATACCGAAATCGGGGAACGAAAAGGCCTGGGAATAAAAAACATAACATTGCATTGCATGCATTTCATTTTTGCATTTTGTTTGCTTTTCAGGTACCCTATCTGGTTCTCATGGTTATTCTATTTCAGGAAGTATTGCTACCGATCACATACATTGCTACTCCACAAGAGGCAATCGAAACAGAATGGTTAATCAAATTCAGAATGATTTGGCTGAGATGAAGACCCGTATGGACCAGTTTATGGCTCTCATGACTGATATGGCACATAACTAAGAGAGGTTAAGACTTATGGTCGAGCGTCCAGAGGTCACACCGGAAGGTAATCACGTTGACAATTCACAGCCAAAGGACACTCCTCCTCCTATTGGTACTCCGATTCCTAATGGTAATCTGGTTATTGGGGCTGCCAGAAATGTTGGTGTTAATGAGGATGTTCAGGAAGATCAATTCACCTTGCTGGATGCTGATATGGGTAATCCCAATGACAGAAGGTATGATGAGCTTGCTGAGAAAATCAGGGCTATGGAGTGCAAGAACTCTCTAGGCATTGATGTTACTAATCTGGGTCTGGTGTCGGGGGTTAGAATTCCTCCAAAGTTCAAGCTACCCACGTTTGACAAATATAATGGCAATACGTGTCCCCAGACACATATTCAGGCTTACTTTGGAAGAATCTCAGCCCACACTGATGACGAGAAGTTGTGGATGCACTATTTTCAAGATAGTTTGGCTGGAGCTTCGTTGACTTGGTACATGAAGTTGAACAGGGTTGCTATGAGAAGCTGGAAAGATTTGGCAGAAGCATTTCTGAAATAATATCAGTATAATATCGATATGGCTCCCAACCGCACTCAGCTGCAAGGGTTGTTGCAGAGCGCTAAGGAAAACTTTAAGGAGTACGCACAAAGATGGAGAGAAATGGCCGCCCAGGTTTAACCCCCTTTGCTTGAGAGAGAGATGGCGGATATGTTCATGGGTACCCTGCAAGGAACATTTCTTGATAGATTGGCTGCTTGTCCGTCGACAGGATTTTCTGATATCGTAATTGCTGGTGAAAGGATTGAGAATTTGTTGAAACTGGGGAAGATTCAGGATGTATGTGGTGATGGTTCTTCAGGAACAAAGAAACCTTTTGCTAATGGGCAGAGAAGGAGAGAAGGCGAGACAAGCGCTGTGTATAGAGAACGGGGAAAAGGACGTTCTCAGGCTTATCACCAAGTGGATGCAATGAAAATTCCAACACCACCTTTTCAGCAATAGCAGCCACAACAGCAGGTTCAACAGCAGTGACCACCATTCCAACAAAGGTCTAGGCAGAGGGACCGCAAAATTGACCCTCTTCCTATGACTTACTCAGCATTGTTACCCCAGTTACTCCAATTGAAATTGGTCGAACTTCGTACCATGAGACCTCCAGTTGCTGGTAATTTGCTACCCAATTATGATGCTAATGCCCGCTGCGATTTCCATTCAGGTGCTCCGGGGCACACCACCAAAAAGTGCTGGGCATTTCAAAATAAGGTGCAGGATCTGATAGATGCTAAAGCAATCAACTTTTCTCCACCTCCTAATGTTATCCAGAACCCTATGCCGAACCATGACGGGGCAAATGTGCACCCCATTGAGGATGGAAAGAGGTTGAACTTGGTGACAGATATCAATCGGGTGAAGACTTCATTACTGGTAGTGAAAGATCGTCTGTTGAAGGGACAAGTGTTCCCAGGTTGTGACCGAGATTGTTTGGAATGAATGGGTCAAGATAATGGCTGTGATAGACTGAGCATTGGGTTGCAGAATCTGATTAGTGAAGGTCGTCTACAGTTTGACCGTGTTGTGAAAGATGATGATGAGGTATCAGTTGTGACAAATTATTATACCCCTGCTGAGATTCAGGTACCTGCAAGGGCCGCTCCTGTAGCGATTATTGTGCCGGAAAGACCCAGCCATGTTACCATCACGGTGCCGAGGCCGGTTCCGTTTACCTCTGAGAAAGCAGTCCCATGGCACTATGGAGCAGATGTGTACCATGAGGGGAAGAAGCTGGAAGTTGGAACATCGGCTGGTTCAAATGTTGATAATGTGGGTGGTTTAGGCGGCTTTACCAGGAGTGGAAGGTTGTTTGCTCCATAAACTCTTCGAAGTGGTAAAGAAGTCGAGGCTGCGGAGAAAGCTAAAGGAAAACAAGTGGCTGAGAGTGTGCCCGTGCCTGAAGCAGATCCCAAAATCACCTTCGACAGCGAGGTAGAGGAGTTTATGAGAATAATAAAGAAAAGTGATTACAAAATCATTGATTAATTGAATCAGACACCCTCAAAGATCTCAATTTTGTCATTACTGATGTGCTCTGATGCACACCAAGAGGCTTTGCTGAAGGTGTTAAAGATGGCTTATGTTCTACAGGGAATCACTGTCAATCAGCTCGAGAGTGTGATTTCTAATGTCAATGTCAGCCATGGGTTGGGTTTCACGAGCCAAGATTTGACTTCTGAAGGTAGAAACCACAACAAAGCTCTGCATATTACAATGGAGTGTAGGGGCGCGGTGTTGTCCCACGTACTGGTAGACACTGGTTCTTCGCTTAATGTCTTGCCTAAGAAGGCGCTAATGAAGTTGGAGGTTGATGGATCGATTTTGAGGCCGAGTGATTTGGTTGTCAGAGCGTTTGATGGGTCGAAACAATCTTTTTTTGGTGTAGTAGAATTACATGTGTAAATTGGACCTCAAGTGTTCAAGTCTACATTCCACGTGATGGATATACAACCTGCTTATAGCTGTTTATTAGGTCACCCATGGATTCATGCGGCCAGGGCTGTTACATCCACATTACATCAGAAGCTGAAATACGTGTTTGAAGGACAAGTAGTAACTGTGTGTGGTGGAGAGGAAATTTTGGTCAGTCACTTGTCCACATTCAAGTATGTTGAGATGGATGGGGAAATCCATGAAACGCTTTGCCAGTCGTTCGAGGCAGTGAATATTGATAAAATACCTGAATCTTCTCCTACACCAGCTGTAGCCGACACGTCAATTTCGTCTTATAAGTAGGCCGTTGAGGTTGTTAGAGCAGGTAATGCCCAGGGTTGGGGCAAGCTGATCGAGACATCAGTGAAAGAGGACAAGTTTGGTATTGGCTACCAACCATCTCTGGATTCGGCTGCAAAGTACACGGGACCCATCACTTTCAGCAGTGGTGGAATCATATATACAGATCAATCTTGTGCGACTGCAGAGGATGGCATAGACAGTGATTGTGACTTGGACAATTGGGTATGCCCATGTGTTTCAGGACAACAATTGCAAAACTGGTCTGCTGAGGAAATCATTCCAGTTACTTTCCAAACAGAGTAATTTTCTTTGTTTTTCTCTAATCATCATGCATGTTAAAATCTTGCACTCTGTCCAAGGCGTACAGATTCATTTGTAGGGCCACACATTTTCATTTGCAATTTTTAATCATTAATAAAGGACGTTTTGCATTCAAATTTCGTTCCCTGTCTTTCATCTTTTATTTTTGCACAAAAACATTAAAAATGGCAATGTCTTGTTTTCTTTTTGTTTTTCAAAAATAAATTCTAAAATAAAGCATGAACCCCCTCGTGCAGACTTGATCCTCTGGATTCCACTGATAACGGTTCTGCTATGGCCATGTATGACTTTGACAATCCGATTTATCAAGCCGAAGAAGGGGATGAAGAAGACTGTGAACTTCCCGAAGAATTGGCTAGATTGTTGAAGCAAGAGGAGAGGGTCATTCAACCTCACCAAGAGACAATTGAAGTTATCAACATTGGTTCCGAGGACGCAAGGAAAGAAATTAAGATTGGACCCAGTCTGCAGGTCGAGGTAAAGAAAGAGCTGATCAGTATGCTACGAGAATATGTCGACATATTTGCTTGGTCATATCAAGATATGTCGGGGTTAGATACAGACATTGTTGTGCATAGATTGCCGTTGAAAGAGGGTTGTCCTCCTGTCAGACAGAAGCTTCGGAGGACTAAACCAGAAATGTCTCTCAAAATCAAAGAGGAGGTACAAAAACAGTTAGATGTGGGATTTCTAGTTGTCACCAATTACCCACCATCGGTTGCAAATATTGTCCCTGTGCCGAAGAAAGATGGTAAGGTCAGAATGTGCGTTGATTACTGGGATCTAAACAGAGCAAGTCTGAAGGATGACTTTCCTTTACCTCATATCGACGTGCTGGTTGATAATACAGCTCAGTTTTCAGTGTTCTCATTCATGGACGGTTTCTCCGGGTCTAATCAGATCAAGATGGCACCTGAGGATATGGAGAAGACCACGTTCATTACCCCATGGGGTACATTCTGTTATAAAGTGATGCCTTTTGGGTTGAAAAACGCAGGGGCAATGTATCAGCGGGCAGTGGTAACATTATTTCACGATTTGATTCACAAAGAGATTGAATGCTATGTGGATGATATGATTTCCAAGTCGCGAACAGAAGAAGAACACCTGATTAACTTGAAGAAGTTGTTTGAAAGGTTGAGAAAGTTCCGTTTGAGGTTGAATCCGAACAAGTGCACTTTCGGGGTGCGTTCTGGAAAGCTGTTGGGTTTCATCGTAAGTGAAAAAGGGATTGAGGT
Organism: Lathyrus tuberosus; assembly: GCA_022829125.1. Taxonomy (NCBI): domain Eukaryota; kingdom Viridiplantae; phylum Streptophyta; class Magnoliopsida; order Fabales; family Fabaceae; genus Lathyrus; species Lathyrus tuberosus. Next base: position 5,447,013 of record JALAZF010000305.1, read on the forward strand.
CGATCCTGCCAAAGTGAAAGCAATACAAGAAATGCTTGTACCAAGAACAGAAAAAGAAGTACGTGGTTTCCTGGGTAGATTGAACTACATTGCAAGGTTCATATCTCACCTAACCGCCACGTGTGAACCAATATTCAAACTACTAAGAAAAGATCAAACGGTCAGGTGGAATGACGATTTCCAAGTGGCATTCGATAAAATAAAAAAATACTTGCAGGAACCTCCAATTCTAATGCCTCCGGTCCTAGGGAGACCTTTGATAATGTACTTGACAGTGCTTAAAGAGTCTATGGGTTGTGTTCTCGATCAACACGACGAGACAGGTAGGAAAGAGCATGCTATCCACTACCTGAGCAAAAAATTCACTGACTGCGAGTCCCGATACTCAATACTTAAGAAGACATGCTATGCACTGGCATGGGCTGCTAAGCGACTGAGGTAGTATATGCTCACGCACATAACTTTGTTGATTTCCAAAATGGATCCAGTCAAGTGCATTTTCGAGAAACTAGCACTGACAGGCAGAGTTGCACGGTGGAAAATGGTTTTGACAGAATATGATATTCAGTATACTTCTCAGAAAGCCATCAAAGGAAGTATCCTATCAGACTATCTTACGCAACAGCCGATTGATGATTACCAACCCATGAAATTTGATTTCCCTGATGAGGACATCATGTTTCTCAAAGTTAAAGACTGCGAGGAACCACTCCCGGAGGAGGGGCCAGACCCTGAATCCAAATGGAGTTTGATGTTTGATGGGGCCGTCAACATGAATGGATGCGGAGTTGGAGCAATTCTTATCACGCCGGAGGGTGTTCATATACCCTTCACTGCCCGAGTAACTTTCGGATGCACCAACAATGAAGCAGAATATGAAGCTTGTATATTGGGGATTGAGGAGGCGATTAATTTGCGAATTAAGACCCTCGATATCTTCAATGATTCAGATTTGGTAATTAATCAAGTGAATGGGAACTGGTACACGCACCAGACACATCTGATTCCGTATAGGGATTATACGAAAAGACTGTTGACGTTTTTCACAACAGTAAAGCTGTACCATATTCCTCGAGATGAGAATAAATTTGCTGATGCCTTGGCCACATTGTCTTCTATGATCAAAGTGCAAAGGTGGAACCACGTACCCAAGATTGATGTGTCTCGTCTTGACAGACCTGCATTTGTGTTTGCTGTTGATGCAACGTCCGATGACAAGCCATGGTATCATGACATCAAGTGTTTTTTGAAAAGTCAGGAGTACCCGCCTGGGACATCTACCAAAGATAAGAAGACTTTGAGGAGATTGTTTAGTAGCTTCTTCCTGAACCAAGATGACGTGCTGTACAAACGGAATTTTGACATGGTTCTGCTCAGATGCGTGGATAGACACAAAGCATACCTGTTAATGCAAGAAGTGCGTGAAGGCTCTTTCGGTACCCATGCCGGAGGACATGCAATGGCAAAGAAACTATTGAGGTCGGGGTATTATTAGTTGACGATGGAGACAGATTGTTGCAAGTACGCCCGCAAATGTCACAAGTGCCAGATTTATGCAGACAAAGTGCATGTGCCTCCGAATCCGTTGAGTATCATATCCTCTCCTTGGCCCTTTGCAATGTGGGGCATTGATATGATCATAAAAATTGAGCCTACCGCTTCAAACGGCCATCGTTTCATCTTGGTTGCCATTGATTATTTCACAAAGTGGGTTGAAGCAGCATCTTATGCCAACGTTACTAAGCAGGTGGTAGCTCGTTTCCTGAAACGGGATATCATTTGTCGATATGGAGTGCCCGAGAGAATTATTACTAATAATGGTTCTAATTTGAACAACAAAATGATGGTTGAGCTGTGCCGGGACTTCAAAATTGAACATCACAATTCTTCGCCGTATCGCCCGAAGATGAATGACGTTGTTGAGGCGGCCAATAAGAATATTAAGAAGATTGTGCAGAAAATGGTTGTCACATATAAAGATTGGCATGAGATGCTACCGTTCGCCTTGCATGGGTACCGAACGTCAGTACGCACGTCTACTGGGGCAACACCATTCTCACTTGTGTACGGTATGGAGGCAGTCCTACCGGTTGAAGTTGAGATTCCATCCCTCAGAGTCATGATGGATGTCAAATTAGACGAAGTTGAATGGGTTCGCGCCAGGTTTAATCAGTTGAGCCTTATTGAAGAGAAACGACTGGAAGCTGTGTGTCACGGGCAGTTATACCAACGAAGGATGAAGCGGACATTTGATCAGAAGGTGCGTCCTCGAGTTTACAAAGTCGGACATGTAGTACTCAAAAGGATCCTTCCTCCTAGTACAGATCACAAGGGCAAATGGACTCCCAACTATGAAGGTCCATTCGTGGTTAAAAAGGTCTTCTCGAGCGGAGCCTTATTGCTTACAACCATGGATGGCGAAGACTTTCCATCCCCTGTTAACTCAGACGCAGTCAAAAAATACTTCGCATAAATAGACCCGCTGGAAAAAAAAGAGAGAGTCCAGGCAAAAAAGGGCATCCCGGCGAACCATAAAAACAGAATAAAAAGGTTCGGGCAAAAATTAGGGATATAAATGAAAAAATTGTACACCCGGTAAGTTGAAAATCCGAAAGGGCAACTAAGGCAAAAAAGGGTATCCTGGTGGATTGAAAACCCGAAAGGGAGGTCCATACAAAAGAGGGATTTAAGCGAACAATTGCGGTCTGAGTTATTTGTACTCCATCACCGTTTCAGCAACTGACATTCCAAAGGATAGGAATCGGTCCAATCACTCCTCAGAAGGTAAGGTCGGGGAGTTTTGAAGACATACTGGCTATAGCAGAATCGAAACTCAGTAGAATGTTGTTTTCACATTGCCATTAGGATAGTTTCTTTTCTCAATTTGCAGCAATCTCCTCTTTCCAGGGTTTGCTTCCGAATGTATTTGCCGATTTCAGGCATTTTTCAATAAAATGAATTTCAGTCAAAAGCTTCTTATTTTGTTTTTACTTCTTTGTTTGCAAATACGTCCGAATTTTTGATAAAGCATTGCATTTGAAAACATTGTGGCCTTACAATAACACGCGCAGAAAAACATTTAAAATCACTTTGAATGTTGAGTAATCCTGGATGGTGGATTCAAACCACACAATATCCTGGGGCATGTGTGTGTATTCTTTTGTTGCAGCTAACAGGTACAAGCCTTTTCAAGAGCATGGGTCATTTCTTCCAGATAAGTAATCACTTGCCCTTAAGACAGAATACCGGGATAACCATATTCAGAAAAGGGTTCCCATGTCACCCTTTTGTTGTAACTTTTACTGATTGAGTCCACCGTTTGATCGGTGGCCGATTACAGCAAGATGAGATCAACGAGGCAAAGCCAATAAGGTACCGTTCTATCCTATTAAGTCGATTCTCCCATTCAGAACGTCCAATAGTTACAAGCTTTTCTGTGTCGATAATAGTTACAAATTCCCCAGTAGAGTTGCTTTGCAGACCTCGCAGTTAATGTTCAAGACTCAGTGAGTGTCTAGGAGTTTGAAGATGCCAAATCTTCTGTAAAATCCTCTTGGGACGATTTCTTCAGATCAGCCTTGTAATCTGGGGCAAAAGTGAGTTGGTGATCCTCCCTAGCATGGGGCATCGTGAAATCCCTCCGACAAGATGTGTTCCAGATCTATTATCTCCAGTAGAGTGACCTCTCAATTATTGTATTCTTAGCTCAAGTCTCGGCATTTGCTTAAGAGTTTGAAGATGCTTGGTATTCTTAAAATCCTTTTAAGGGGCGTCCCTAGCACGAGACGCTTTGAAGCAGTTCTCCCCAGCAGAGTTTGTTGTAAACTCATTATCCCCAGTGGAGTCGTCAAACGGAAAGTTCGCCTAACATGGGGCATTGTGGTACTTATTCTAAGCTTGACAATTTTGTTCCTCAACAGATTACCGTGGATTTGCTTTGTGTTTCCAAGCAGTTCTCTAGGGACTCTTTCCTAGCATGTCACAATAGAATGTCTTCTAACCAGGATTTGCGTATCCCCGATAGAGTAGCTCCGGTCCCCAGCAAGATCGTATCCCCGACAGTTTGTTCTCAGCAAGAAGAGACTATAAATTCATTGCTCAGCAACTAGGGCTAGATACGGTTGTATCCCCACAAAGTTCAGCATTGAATCTTGCCAGTAATACTCCCCAGCTGAGTTGTTTTTTGCTCCCCGCAGAGGTTTAGCAGGTCAACAGAACCCCTTCCTCAGCAGAGTGTTAGTACATTCTTTCCCCAGCCAAGTCAGAAAGTTGTCATTCCTCCAGTGGAGTTGCTATGATCAGAATTCATCCCCAGGCAGATGAAATAATTCCTGACAGAGTCATCACTTCCTCATATCTCAAAGTCCAATTTATTTTTGGCAAGCGTGGCGATTTGGAGTAGACGGATTGTTCAGTCATTCTCCAGCAGAGATATTATCCTTTCAGGAGTTTCTGAGGTTAAATCATTGATCATTGTTCCTCAGCAGAGTCAGCAGGGATGTCTGATATGTATACAAAGCGTAATCCAGTGTTGAATTTTTGCAAAAGTTCACCCGCAGTGTGGCCAATCAGTAGTCAACTGACTTCATCCAAAAGGCATCTTTCAAAAGTCCACCCACAGCGTGGCCCATCGACATTTGTCCAGTTTTATTCGACAGACCAACAAAAGTCCAACCGCAGATTGGTAAAAGTCCATCTTAGGGTGGCAAATCAGCAAAGTCTAACCGCAGATTGGCAAAAGTCCATCTTAGGGTGGAAAAGCATCAAAGTCCAACCGCAGATTGGTAAAAGTCCATCTTAGGGTGGCAAATCAGCAAAGTCCAACCGCAGATTGACAAAAGTCCATCTTAGGGTGGCAAAGCATCAAAGTCCAACCGCAGATTGGAAAAAGTCCATCTTAGGGTGGCAAATCAGCAGAGTCCAACCGCAGATTGGCAAAAGTCCATCTTAGGGTGGCAAAGTAGGGCAAAGTCCAACCGTAGATTGGCGAAAGTCCACCCGCAGTGTGGCAAGTCAGTAGTCGTCTGACTCCATTTAAAAGACAGGTTCAAGACAAACCGCATATTGGCGAAAGTCCACCCGCAGTGTGGCAAGCCAGTAGTCGTCTGGCTTTGTACAAAAGGCGTTCTTAAAGTCCATTCGCAGTGTGGCAAGCCAGTAGTCATCTGGCGTCGTTTAAAAGATGTTCTTAAAGTCCATCCACAGTGTGGCAAGCCAGTAGTCGTCTGGCGTCGTGCAAAAGACATTGTTAAAGTCCACCCGCAGTGTGGCAATCCAGTAGTCATCTGGAGTCGTACAAAAGACATTCTTAAAGTCCACCTGCAGCGTGGCAAGCCAGTAGTCGTCTGGCGCCGTACAAAAGACGTTGTTAAAGTCCATCCGCAGTATGGAAAGCCAGTAGTCGTCTAGTGTCGTTCAAAGGACATCTCTCCAATGTTATGGTTATCATCAGAGTTTTATTCAAGCAGAGTTCATTTGGTTGGGTTTATATCCCTTTTCTTCTTCTCCACAGAGTGCAAATTTCTGGTTATTTTCAGTATTCAATCCCTCCATACCATGAAAGTCTGAAAGCAATCGCTATCATCCATTCAGGTCTACAGTGATGGAATAGGGGCAGCTGTAATACCCCAAAATTTTCCCTCTCATCTTTCATATCATTTAGCATATACTTTCATTGCATTGCATTACATTCAAGTCATAGAAAAATAAAACATTCAGCATTTGGTTCATCATAGGGCATGTGATCAGTTGATTTTAGAGCATTGATCATCTAAAGCAAGAGAACAAGAGCCAAGGGTCTTCAAACAAGCCTCAAAGGTCTCTTTCATCATATATCATCTCATTTGATCCCACAAGTCATTGAAAGATGGGAATTCATCAAAAAGATTGGACAGTTCATCATCTCTTATCAAAAGCAGTCAAAATTAGGGTTTTGGATTCAAGCAGTCTCCTGATGAAATTTTGGTTCAAACATGATCTCAATGTTTTCTACATGATGTCAAGTATCTAAGGATGGAAGATTGCCCATTGGCTCATTTCAAAAGAGGTTCAATTGATTAGTTGCTTGAGAATCAAGAAATTTGAGGAAAAGTCAACTGGGCAAAGGAAAAAGTCAAATCCTGACTTTTTAAGGTCAAATTCATGAAATTCAAGTAACGTATGTTCATTGGACAAGATTTGATCAAGAAATGATGGAGGAATCATCAAAAATCAAGAAAAGTACAAAGTTTCCATTTTTAGAAATTTAGGGTTTCCAAAAATGGCAAGTTTGGACCATTTTACGCCCATCTTCAAAGCATTCTTTCTTCATGATAAAAGCTTAAAACTTCAGGCCTAAGTTGAGCTAATCAAAGATCACATCTTAAGCTTTAAATCCATACCAAGAACTCTTCCATTGGATCAAAATTGAGAGAGTTGTGATCAATCAAAGTTTGACAAAATCAAGGCAAATTCCAAGTCATGGCAAGGCAAGTTCAGGCCTCCAGGCCATAAATTCATGAAACAGGTGGTGTGCCAAATTTCAAGCCAATTTTCTCAATGAATAAGGCTCTAAATGAAAAATTTTTGAACATCAAAGTTGTTCATCTCCATGTCCTCTTTAACTTTGATGTTGGGCACTTTCTCATTTGAACAAGTTATGAAGGTCATATGAGGGTTCAAAGAGAGATGTTTCACTCTGAAATTTCCATAGGCCATGTTGCCATGCATTGCCACAACTTTCCTCGCCCTTAAGTCAGTTTGTTTGCTTGTGCTTCAAGTCATTTTCCATCACTTTCCAAGCTCTCAATCACTTTGATTCCAACTTCAAACTTGTTCTATTACATGTCCTCTTTCCATAACATCCAAAACCTTCCCATTTCATGCACCATGCTTAGAGAAATTCATCTGCAAATATCCATGTTTCCATTGATTCATTGACTATTTTTTGTTGGAAGCTTCATGCATTGCTTTGGTTCAGGCTTACCACAAACACACTCTTGCATACATTCATATTTGTTTGCCTATTTTAGACCAACATACATACCATCATGCACATACATTGCAGCCATACACCAAAGAGGAAATATGGAAACTTACACTACAAGGCATGCTGCAATGTCATAACCCCACCATCATACATCAACATCATCAATCTCATCCTCATTTTAAGTTTCATGAGATTCACTACACATGATCAGCAACACTGCACGAATTTCTCACTCTCACTTTCAAATTCATATTGCAAATTGGTTCAGCCACCCCTCCATTGCTTCAGCCACCTCAACTAACCATGGTTCTAACCATCAACTGAGATGGTTAACCCTTAACTCAAGATATAAGTAACAGTTTCTAACTAACTATGAAGGAGAACACTCTCATTTCTCAAATTTCACAAACTTCATTCTCTGAAAACTCTCTCTGAATTCTCTCTCTCTGCACGATTTCATTATCATCTTCATCCATTGTTCATCATTGTGACTCTCTAAGCAAGAATAAGGAAGAATCAGGATCAATCTCCTCAAGTGTAGCTTCATTGCAATTCGAATTTCATTCTGTTTTCATCAAGATTCAAAGCTCCGTAGCATTTATTTTGCTCCTTGGAAGCTCAAGAAAAAGTTCTCACCTCTGGTTTTCTAAAGATTCAAGTTCTCCACAGTTTCAGGTTCGTTATTTCTCAACTTTTTCTTGCACTAATTCACTTATTTTAGGTTTGTTTCATGTTCAATATAGCTTAATAGAAGCAATGTGATTGATCTGGCTAGTGATTGGCACCTTAAGTGCTTAGATTCAAATTCTAGGGCAAAATGTGTGTGCTCGATTCTCTGTGTATATGCATGATATGTGAATTCTTTTGCTGGATTTTTGATCTCCATGACTTCCTGAACATTTTGATATGCATTTCATATATTTCTGGAGAGTTTGAAGGTTGCAGGTGGTGGTGCTTCACCGATGAAGATGACCGGAGGTCCTTCTCCGGCCGGTGAGGTTCATTTAGGGTTTTAACTTCAGTTTATATCACAACCGTTAGATGCATTCTAATCCTACGCTTCTCATGCTGCCAACACATTAATGATCATGTGATATCCACGTGCCTTTTTTTTTACTCTGACTTGGTTGCATGTGTGTGTATGCGTGGTAATTGTTGTGTTCATGCGTTTTGATTTGTTGGATCTGCATACTTTGATGATCATCACTTGTTGACCGCATCTTGTGGTTGTTATTGTGTCAACTATTTGACTGAGGTTCCATCATAATTGTCATACACACACACTCCTATGGACTGGATTTCAAATTACTTTTCACACACCACACGTTGGGCCCAAGGATGCTTTGAACTGCATTTTTACTTGCGCTGCACCCCCTAGTTTATTTCTTTCCCTCTTTCATTCTATATTTTATACATGTTTCGTTTCTTTTCATTAAAAATATTAAATGCATTCTAAAAATTCCAAATAAATTCACAAGTCATATTAATACATTTAAATAATTTTCAATTATTTTTAATTCTGACTTTAATTGATTTTGCTTATATTTTCATAATTTCCTTTTATTTTCTTTTCAAATGACTTTCTTCATGATACTTATACATTGTCCCCTTTCTTTTGCATAGTTCCAAAACTATTTTGCACCCAATCTTTTTTCCCTGTCTAAACAACATATCGAGGCATCTCATATAATTTTTTTGTATTTTTGAATAGCTTTTGAACCATATCTTTGTGCATTATTCATTGTTGACCTAATGTGACTTTGATGACTTGTTTGAACTAGTTTCTTCTTGAATCTTTGCATGAGATTTTACATGTCTTTAACTTCTGACTTAGGTACTTTGTGATTTAATTTCATAATTTTCCTAAGATTCTTTCCATTTTTACTTTGTTTATTTGTTATAGGTCATAATTGTATGTTCTCTTAACTTCTAAACTTTGATTGATTAGGGGGGACTTGTGCCATTGCATTAGGACTTGTGTGATAATTTGATGGGTCAATTCTTAGATATTATATGTCATCCATGTTAGATTATAGGTCATTTGTCTTCATGTTTTGGTTCATAAATGTTTGGTGCTTATGTGAACTAAGTTTGACCTATTTGTGTGCATATTCTTCTATGTGCCTTAACATGTTTTGTGTGCATCTTTGTGACACCATTCTTGCATCCTAATATGATAAATCATATAATATATTACTTACTTGCATCCATCCTTATTCATGTTCATGTTTCATCCTTCATTCATAACTTGCATTACAAGTATGTCAAATCTTTTGAACTTGAACATTGTTTGAACTTCTTTTCATCTTGTCTTATCTTCTTGAATCATTTCATCCATGACTTGTATGATTGTTCATATGCATTATAAGACATTCATAAATGATGTATGCTTCTGACCTGGACATGTCATTAAGCATAAATACATGTTCATTCTGCATTTTTATTCATCTTTCATCAACTACTTTCATGGTGCATTTCTTTGATGTTTAAGACATTGTTTGTGCAAAGTTTGTTTGTGTTTGGTACCTTAACCTTAGAGGACTTTCTTAGAGTGTAAGTTTTGACCTATAAGCTTTATCAACCTTTAGGACCTTTCTCCTTTAGTTCTTAAATTGTTTGATCTTTACTTGTTATTCTTTCCTTACCTCATTACTTGTAAGTAGTTTTCCTAACATTTCAGAGGCTAATGGTAAGTCAAGTGTGTGGGTGTGCTCTCACATACAATCTCTTCTCTTATCTTTTTAAGTTTTCAACTTGTGATTGTTATAAGCATTCAATTCTTTCTTTGACACTTCATTTCTTTCATCCCTTTGAGTTCTTAACTTAACTTCAATCTTTGAAGTAAGTCAGAACTTGTTCTTCTTCTCTCTTCTTTTAGACTTAGGTTTCTAAACCACACTTAACCATTAGGAACATCCAAGCATGATAACATTAGGGTGAGTCTTAGTCCCCTTTATTCTTTACCTTTGTTTCTTTTGAGTCTCTTCTCTCATCTCAAAACAAATTCAAAACACCTAATAAAGGTTGAAACATCTTCATGTGTCATGAGCCTTATTCCATGGGGGGGCTTGCATACATTCCATCTTGGAATGTGTTGTAGGTTTTCTAGCATGATGTACAGGTCTTTAACATGAAGTGATTTCACAAACAAAACCAAAAACACTACTTCATTTAAAAACAACAAAAACATTTAATAAAGGGAATAGGCTAGTGTACTTAAGCCTTTAACTTTGGAAGTAAGTTTGAGGATCTTCCTCATACTTAGTGCACTTCATCATCATTTCATTTTGGAATGATGCATGAGATACACATTCCATTTAAAAAGACTTAGGTACACTCTCCTATGCAAAACACTTCAAATAAAAAACTTCTAAAACACTTCAACAAACAAAAACGTCTTTCCTTCGGGAATTCTCTTCTCATCTCACTCACTCTCAATGTACGAACGTGGTTCTCCTTGTTCTCTTGCAATGCGGTAACGCACTCGATTCAGCGAGCCTGCAACACCTGAGCTAGAACATTAGTCGTTCCCTAAAAAACCCAAACAGTTTTCCCTTAGATAAGGGGAACTACGTCGCTCTGATTCTCATGTTCACAATGAGATACGTAGGCAGTGGGGTAGGGCCCATTCGAGCACTCCTTTTATTTTCCCTACATTCGTTTCTCGTTCTCTCTCAGTTCCTTTTCGTTTATCACCCTTTGAGCAGTACTTCAAGCGTGGATCCCGTCAAGTACGATGGACATGAAGGGGTGCGATAACCTTCCCTTCACGTAACTGACTCCCATACCCGTCCTCTTTAGTTCGCGAGACCTCGTTCTTTCCTTTCTCCCGGGTTTGTGCAGCATTACCTTTCCCTTTCTTTGGGATAAAAATGCCTGGCTGGCGACTCTCTTTCTTCCTTCCGCGCGACTTTCGCGTTTGTACCTGGATGAAAATCCTGGGAGCGACAGATATGTGACAAGTATATAAAAGGATGTGGAAGAAGACTTACAGTGAAACAACCCCACAATACAGTTATATACATATGAAAGCGGTAAATGAAAGCGGATAAACACTTACCCGTTGTAGAGCTTCCATGCTGTTTTGTTAGTTGTTCAACAAAGAAATTAAAGAAAGTTTTGATAACAACATATATTTGAATTCAAAATAAATGAGAAAGTGCTTTGAAAAGATTGTTGGGGCTTACAGCTCAAGGAGAGGCCCAAGTTTTAACGATGATCGCACCGTTGTCTTGAAAAATTGTACAGAGGGACTTATACAATATGTGAGGCCCAAAAAGTTTTTATGTACAAGGGGATGGGTCTTACACTCTATTAGAGGCCCAAAGATTTATTTTTGTACAAGATATGGGACTTACAACTCATGGAGAGGCCCGGTTGATTTTGTTAAAAAGGCGACGATTGCGCCGCACGTTTGAAAATATACAGAGGGACTTATACAATGTGTGAGGCCCAAAGGTATTATTTACAAAGGGGTTGGGTCTTACACTCTATTAGAGGCCCAACGATTATTTAAAGAAAAAGAAATGGGACTTACAACACAAGGGTAGGCCCAGGTGATTTGATTCTGATCTGGCGATCGCGCCGAGATTTTCCTTTTAATCGTAGAGGGACTTATACAATATCTGAGGCCCAAAAAGTTTTGGTTAAAAGGGGATTGGGTCTTACACTCAATTAGAGGCCCAAAGAGTGTTTAAAAATGATTGATGAGGGTGAAATCAATCAAAACCCTAATTTTGTTTAAAAAGGAATTAATTTTGTTAAAAAATTAATAAAAAGTATTGAAAACATGTGAAAAATGAGTGGTGATCTTGGATCAATGTTTCAAAAATCATGTTTATATCCACAAAATGATTGGAAACCAATTAAATTTGGAAAATCAAGGAGGGGAAAATATTTTAAATGTAAGAAAAACAAATAAAAGATTAATTCTTTGCAAAAATATCAAGTATATGAAATAACTAATATTTTTGGGAATTTTTGGCAAAATAAAATATTTTATCATTTTTGTGAAATATTAAAAAAAGAATCAACTCAAAATCGTTAAAACTCAGAGAAAAATTAATTTTTGAATCAATTAAATAAAATCACAAAATTCAAATATTCAAATTTGTGAAAAAGGTGCCATGAACATGGGCCAAGAACATGCGCGAAGGGAGTTTGGCTCAAATTTGCATTTTCTATCCAATCTCACTGAATACTTGATGAAATCACATAATCCACATATCAATCTGCTCGTTTTCACCTCACAATCATGTCTATGGTCTTTAATTTCATTTATTTTAAGCATGGAATAAGAAATCAAGACAAAACCTCAAGAACCCTAAAATTTGCATGAAGGCTGAGAATTTTGATACACGATTCAAACAAAGCAATTAATTGAGGGGAAACATTCTATGCATGATTATGAACATTTGGCAAAAGTATTGTGCGAGGAAATATGCATAGATTAAGAGATGACCAAGTTTAGGCTTACTTGAAGGTCGTGACAGCAAGAGCAATGTGATTTTTGAGTTGGTGGTGTTACAGATGAGTTGTGATGATCTGAACAACTTCCCTATACCATATGGAGTGTGTTTGCATGCTTGGACTTGATTGGAAATGGCTGGATCACTTCATGGCATCTCAACTGCAACTTGGTTGAAAATATGAGCAACTGGCTGGTGATTCTGAGAAATCAGTGCTACAGTTGTGTGTTTAGTGTTTGATCAGCTCGCATATGATGTTTATGAGGTGTTAGAGCAATTGATTTGAGTAAAATTGCTCTCTACTAAAAAACTCTATAGTGCCTTGCTAAGAAAGCCATTTTTGAGAGTGAGAAGGTTATTTTGAGAAAGGCAAGTGTTGTAGGCCTTTGGTGTACTTAAACTGAGCACAAATGAGCTCTATTTATAGTAGAGCAAGTTTGTTTTGCAAGGAATAGGGAATGTCAACTGGTACAAGTCTGTGGCCAATGTGATTACTTTGGAATCTCAAGTCTCCTCTAGCCATTGACTTGAGGTTAGAGCACATGCCTATGGTTCTTTGATTCAAGGATAAGGCTTGACTGAAGTGTTCATTTGTGCTCTAATACATTCCACTTCTAAGCATCCATTGAATGCTCCAAAACAAAATTGGAGTCTTTTTCCCCTTTTAGGCTTTTTAGGCTTGGCATGCTATTTGTAGTTCCAAAGACTTGGGAGGCTAATGGATCAGTGTTTGTTCCTTCTTGGTCTCCCCCTGAGATGTTCAGATGGATAAACTTGTTTGTCATTTGCACAAATTGATCAAATCGAGCAAAATGCACAAATCTTCCTTGCCATGACAGTTTCAGCAAGGTATATTGCCATTGTCATAACTCTTAGCTCAAATGGAATTTGATGGAGTTCTTGGTCATTTTAGAAAGCTCTCATATGATACAACATATGGGTGATCATAGTTTGTCTTGACACTTTTTGAATCTAAGTGAAAAATGCCCCTACATTTTGTAAAAACTGAAACAGATTCTGACTTAGTGAAAATTTCACTAAGTGTTGAAAAAAGTGGCATTTTCATGTTTTTGTCATTTTGGTCACTCCATAACTTAAAATCCATGAGGAATTGGAATGAGATGTAGTTGACACTTTTGAAGTATGCCATGAGGTCTACAAATCCATCTTTGGATCAGCCAAAATGGTTGCATGGATCACAAGTTATGATCCTTGGAAGTTAGTACCCTAGCCACTTTGTTCCATAACTTAGAAAATTTCTAAGGTTTTATGGTTACCCCTTTTACAAGTTATCTCACCTTTCTTGATTTTTCTTGATGAATGATGATCCCTATCACACATTAACATCATTTTAGGTTCAAGGAACCATAACTGTGAAAAATCTCAAAAAGTCAAACTTTGACTTTTGTGCACAGTTGACTTTTTATCAAATGAATTCCAAACTGTGTGATCCTCTATAAAATCAAGTCCTTGACCTAAATCAAACTTGATGGATATGTTCCATAGGAGTTGTAGGGTGTATTGAATCATATCCCAAGGTTTGGGAGCATGCCTGGGTCAAAAGTCAAAGGTACAGTTGACTTTTCTCTCGAAACCCTAATTGTAATTCGGATGACATTGAAACTTGTGGATGAAGCTTCTTGGATCAATCCATTGTTGAAAATGGATCAATATGGTGTGTTAGAGACCCTCAAATCATGTATTGAGGTCTTGGCTCATGTTTTGTCCCAAAAGTCAACTTAGGGGTGAGTTAGGTCAATGTAGCGCGATTTTTGTGGTTCCGAATCACTATCGCTTTGGTACTACAGTTCGATTCATTTTTTATCCTATGAAGCTGATTAAGGAAGGGAAATAGATGTCTCCAATTAACCCTGCTTGCATACCGAGGTTAAACAGTCAAAACTGTTGGTTTATAGATGCTATCAAAAAGGGGGTCTGTCTTAGGTTATTTGCTTAAAAAAAATAGTGTCTGGACTATTTGCGAGGCTTTTAGTAAGGTGTTAGGTCTGATGCTTCTTGATTGATGTATGGAGGTACTGGATTTTGAGTTTTTTTTATTAGTATGCTCGCTAAGATTTTGCAATCTTATGCCTACGTATTCCCGTTTAACGAAACACGGAAATCAAAGCGATCGTAGTTCCTCCTATTCTATGGGAGGAAAGAGATGTTTTGGTGTCTTGTTCAAAGCCCAAGACATGAAGCTAAAGGTGATTTATATCTTGCTCAAAGCCCAAGATGTGAAGCTAAAAGGTTTGACTGAGAGAGAACTTGTCATCTCTAAAGAGGAATTGTTGATGTTTGTATGCTGTGAGCAAAGCACAAATTTGATGCTAAAAGGTTGATTGACTCAACCGGGGATTTCTTTATTCAAAGCCTAAGAGGAGGCGGGAAGTTTGACTTTTCCGGGGAAAATGTTCTTTTTGTCTTGTACAAAGCCTAAGATTGAGGCTAAAAGGGATTTTTGACTCCGTTGGGGAGAATGTATCTTGTATAAAGCCCAAGATGGAGGCTGAAAGGGTTTGACTCAACAAGAGAGTACTTTTATCTGTCCTGTATAAAGCCCAAGACGGAGGCTAAAAAGGTTGACTCAACAAGAGAGTCTGAAGGTTGATTGACTCAACAAGAGAGTCTTTTATACTCAACAAGAAAGTGATTTGATGTCTCGTACAAAGGCCGAGATTGAGGCTAAAAGGAGATTGACTCAACAAGAGAGTCTTTTATACTCAACAAGAGATTGTTTTTCTATCTCGTACAAAGCCCGAGATTGAGGCTAAAAAGAGATTGACTCAACAAGAGAGTCTTTTATACTCAACAAGAGAGTGTTTTGTTGTCTCGTACGAAGCCGGAGATTGAGGCTAAAAAGTGATTGACTCAACAAGAGAGTTTTTTATACTCAACAAGAGAGTGTTTTGCTGTCTCGTACGAAGCCCGAGATTAAGGCTAAAAAGAGATTGACTCAACAAGAGAATCTTTTATACTCAACAAGAGAGTGTTTTTATATGTCTTGTACAAGGACCAAGAAGGAGGCTAAAAGTGGTTGACTCAACAAGAGAGTCCGAAAAGGTTAGCTCCGCTGGGGAGAATCATTTGTACAAATCCCAAGAGGAGGCTGACTTACTGCTGAGGATTATTAGGATCCTGAAGCGGGTCCAAGTGTAGGGAACTCTCATGAGAGAGACTGGGTTTCTGCTGGAGATTGATCCAGAGTAATCGGTGTTTTTTCCTATGTTTGAAAGGAACTTGAGAATGTCTTTGAGACTCAAGAGGTTTAGACTGTCCAAGTATAGAGTTTTATCTTTTGTACAATGCCCAAGAGGAGGCGCGGGCATTAAGGGATGAGTATCAACCCTAAAATGGTCAGAGTTTTGACGCGGGAAAGACCGCTCTAGCAAAGGATGACTAAGTTCTGTCTTATACCTTTAAGAGGCCGTCAGGGTCCTTGTATTAAGCCCAAGAGAATGCATGAGAACTTCTAAGAAGCCGAAGGATCCTTGTACAACGCCCAAGAGGAGGCGGGGATGCTTTTAGGAAGCCTGTGGGTCCCCAAACCAAGAGAAATTCAAGAAATGCAATTCACAGAGAAGAGATCATTCCAGAAAAGTTCGAGAATTTGGAAGAAACTCAAGAGATGCCATTCACGGAGAAAAGATCATCTCTGGGGAGTTAGAGTTTCTTTGACAACTTCTAAGGGTGGCAGTCTGAGAAAAGGTTCACCGAGAATACTACCTTTCTCTTTGTTCCATATTGTTTAACCCCAAGAGAAGGGAAGACCGTATCTGGAAATCCTATGGGGATCTAGTTTTGTTTCTATTTAAAGAGTGACCAACAGGGCGTTACCTAGTTCTAGACGTAGTTGCCGGGGAAAACTCTAAATAACTATACTAGTATTACACAGTGGATATGTGAGAAGTATATAAAAGGATGTGAAAGAAGACTTACAGTGAAACAGCCCCACAATACAGTTATATACATATGAAAGCGGTAAATGAAAGCGGATAAACACTTACCCGTTGTAGAGCTTCCATGCTGTTTTGTTAGTTGTTCAACAAAGAAATTAAAGAAAGCTTTGATAACAACATATATTTGAATTCAAAATCAAAGGAGAAAGTGTTTTGAAAAGATTGTTGGGGCTTACAGCTCAAGGAGAGTCCCAAGTTTTAACGATGATCGCACCGTTGTTTTGAAAACTATACAGAGGGACTTATACAATAGGTGAGGCCCAAAAAGTTTTTATGTACAAGGGGTTGGGTCTTACACTCTATTAGAGGCCCAAAGATTTAAAAGAAAAGAAACGGGGCTTATAACACGAGGGTAGACCCAGATGATTTAATTTTTGAACTGGCGATTGCGCCGAGATTTTTCTTTTAACGCAGAGGGACTTATACAATATTTGAGGCCCAAAATTGTTTTGGTTAAAAGGGGATTGGGTCTTACACTCTATTAGAGGCCCAAAAGGTTTGAAAATGAATAAAGATTGGTCTTATAGCTTAAGGAGAAGCCCAAAGATTTTTGTTAAAAAGGCGACGATCGTGCCGAACTTTTTGACGGTATCGGGACTTATACAATACACTGAGGGCCAAAATATTTTGGTTTTCAAGAGGGGTTGGGTCTTACACTCTATTAGAGGCCCAAAAATTTTTTGAAAATGATTTGTTTAGGGTGATTAAGATCAAAACCCTAAATTAATTTCAAAATGTATTTTAATTAAATAAAAATTTAATTAAAATGATCAAAATTATCAAACATGTGTGAAAAACAAGTTGTGATCTTGGATTACAGTTTGAAAAATCATGTTTATATCCACAAAATGATTGGAAACCAATTAAATTTGGAAAATCAAGGAGGAAAAAATATTTTAAATGTTAAAAAACAAATAAAAGATTAATTCTTTGCAAAAATATCAAGTATATGAAATAAATAATATTTTTGGGAATTTTTGGCAAAATAAAATATTTTTACATTTTTTTGAATTATTAAAAAAATAATCAACTCAAAATCATTAAAACTCAGAGAGAAATTAATTTTTGAATCAATTAAATAAAATCACAAAATTCAAATATTCAAATATTCAAAAATGGCGCCAAGAACACACCAAGAACACGTGCCACCCCTCTGTTTCTGCAGATTTGCATTTTCTCACCAATCTCACTGAATACTTGATGAAATCACACAATCCACATATCAATCTACTCGTTTTCACCTCATGATCATGTCTATGGTCTTTAATTTCATTTATTTTAAGCATGGAATAAGAAATCAAGACAAAACCTCAAGAACCCTAAAATTTGCATGAAGGCTGAGAATTTTGATACACGATTCAAACAAAGCAATTAATTGAGGGGAAACATTCTATGCATGATTATGAACATTTGGCAAAAGTATTGTGCGAGGAAATATGCATAGATTAAGAGATGACCAAGTTTAGGCTTACTTGAAGGTCGTGACAGCAAGAGCAATGTGATTTTTGAGTTGGTGGTGTTACAGATGAGTTGTGATGATCTGAACAACTTCCCTATACCATATGGAGTGTGTTTGCATGCTTGGACTTGATTGGAAATGGCTGGATCACTTCATGGCATCTCAACTGCAACTTGGTTGAAAATATGAGCAACTGGCTGGTGATTCTGAGAAATCAGTGCTACAGTTGTGTGTTTAGTGTTTGATCAGCTCGCATATGATGTTTATGAGGTGTTAGAGCAATTGATTTGAGTAAAATTGCTCTCTACTAAAAAACTCTATAGTGCCTTGCTAAGAAAGCCATTTTTGAGAGTGAGAAGGTTATTTTGAGAAAGGCAAGTGTTGTAGGCCTTTGGTGTACTTAAACTGAGCACAAATGAGCTCTATTTATAGTAGAGCAAGTTTGTTTTGCAAGGAATAGGGAATGTCAACTGGTACAAGTCTGTGGCCAATGTGATTACTTTGGAATCTCAAGTCTCCTCTAGCCATTGACTTGAGGTTAGAGCACATGCCTATGGTTCTTTGATTCAAGGATAAGGCTTGACTGAAGTGTTCATTTGTGCTCTAATACATTCCACTTCTAAGCATCCATTGAATGCTCCAAAACAAAATTGGAGTCTTTTTCCCCTTTTAGGCTTTTTAGGCTTGGCATGCTATTTGTAGTTCCAAAGACTTGGGAGGCTAATGGATCAGTGTTTGTTCCTTCTTGGTCTCCCCCTGAGATGTTCAGATGGATAAACTTGTTTGTCATTTGCACAAATTGATCAAATCGAGCAAAATGCACAAATCTTCCTTGCCATGACAGTTTCAGCAAGGTATATTGCCATTGTCATAACTCTTAGCTCAAATGGAATTTGATGGAGTTCTTGGTCATTTTAGAAAGCTCTCATATGATACAACATATGGGTGATCATAGTTTGTCTTGACACTTTTTGAATCTAAGTGAAAAATGCCCCTACATTTTGTAAAAACTGAAACAGATTCTGACTTAGTGAAAATTTCACTAAGTGTTGAAAAAAGTGGCATTTTCATGTTTTTGTCATTTTGGTCACTCCATAACTTAAAATCCATGAGGAATTGGAATGAGATGTAGTTGACACTTTTGAAGTATGCCATGAGGTCTACAAATCCATCTTTGGATCAGCCAAAATGGTTGCATGGATCACAAGTTATGATCCTTGGAAGTTAGTACCCTAGCCACTTTGTTCCATAACTTAGAAAATTTCTAAGGTTTTATGGTTACCCCTTTTACAAGTTATCTCACCTTTCTTGATTTTTCTTGATGAATGATGATCCCTATCACACATTAACATCATTTTAGGTTCAAGGAACCATAACTGTGAAAAATCTCAAAAAGTCAAACTTTGACTTTTGTGCACAGTTGACTTTTTATCAAATGAATTCCAAACTGTGTGATCCTCTATAAAATCAAGTCCTTGACCTAAATCAAACTTGATGGATATGTTCCATAGGAGTTGTAGGGTGTATTGAATCATATCCCAAGGTTTGGGAGCATGCCTGGGTCAAAAGTCAAAGGTACAGTTGACTTTTCTCTCGAAACCCTAATTGTAATTCGGATGACATTGAAACTTGTGGATGAAGCTTCTTGGATCAATCCATTGTTGAAAATGGATCAATATGGTGTGTTAGAGACCCTCAAATCATGTATTGAGGTCTTGGCTCATGTTTTGTCCCAAAAGTCAACTTAGGGGTGAGTTAGGTCAATGTAGCGCGATTTTTGTGGTTCCGAATCACTATCGCTTTGGTACTACAGTTCGATTCATTTTTTATCCTATGAAGCTGATTAAGGAAGGGAAATAGATGTCTCCAATTAACCCTGCTTGCATACCGAGGTTAAACAGTCAAAACTGTTGGTTTATAGATGCTATCAAAAAGGGGGTCTGTCTTAGGTTATTTGCTTAAAAAAAATAGTGTCTGGACTATTTGCGAGGCTTTTAGTAAGGTGTTAGGTCTGATGCTTCTTGATTGATGTATGGAGGTACTGGATTTTGAGTTTTTTTTATTAGTATGCTCGCTAAGATTTTGCAATCTTATGCCTACGTATTCCCGTTTAACGAAACACGGAAATCAAAGCGATCGTAGTTCCTCCTATTCTATGGGAGGAAAGAGATGTTTTGGTGTCTTGTTCAAAGCCCAAGACATGAAGCTAAAGGTGATTTATATCTTGCTCAAAGCCCAAGATGTGAAGCTAAAAGGTTTGACTGAGAGAGAACTTGTCATCTCTAAAGAGGAATTGTTGATGTTTGTATGCTGTGAGCAAAGCACAAATTTGATGCTAAAAGGTTGATTGACTCAACCGGGGATTTCTTTATTCAAAGCCTAAGAGGAGGCGGGAAGTTTGACTTTTCCGGGGAAAATGTTCTTTTTGTCTTGTACAAAGCCTAAGATTGAGGCTAAAAGGGATTTTTGACTCCGTTGGGGAGAATGTATCTTGTATAAAGCCCAAGATGGAGGCTGAAAGGGTTTGACTCAACAAGAGAGTACTTTTATCTGTCCTGTATAAAGCCCAAGACGGAGGCTAAAAAGGTTGACTCAACAAGAGAGTCTGAAGGTTGATTGACTCAACAAGAGAGTCTTTTATACTCAACAAGAAAGTGATTTGATGTCTCGTACAAAGGCCGAGATTGAGGCTAAAAGGAGATTGACTCAACAAGAGAGTCTTTTATACTCAACAAGAGATTGTTTTTCTATCTCGTACAAAGCCCGAGATTGAGGCTAAAAAGAGATTGACTCAACAAGAGAGTCTTTTATACTCAACAAGAGAGTGTTTTGTTGTCTCGTACGAAGCCGGAGATTGAGGCTAAAAAGTGATTGACTCAACAAGAGAGTTTTTTATACTCAACAAGAGAGTGTTTTGCTGTCTCGTACGAAGCCCGAGATTAAGGCTAAAAAGAGATTGACTCAACAAGAGAATCTTTTATACTCAACAAGAGAGTGTTTTTATATGTCTTGTACAAGGACCAAGAAGGAGGCTAAAAGTGGTTGACTCAACAAGAGAGTCCGAAAAGGTTAGCTCCGCTGGGGAGAATCATTTGTACAAATCCCAAGAGGAGGCTGACTTACTGCTGAGGATTATTAGGATCCTGAAGCGGGTCCAAGTGTAGGGAACTCTCATGAGAGAGACTGGGTTTCTGCTGGAGATTGATCCAGAGTAATCGGTGTTTTTTCCTATGTTTGAAAGGAACTTGAGAATGTCTTTGAGACTCAAGAGGTTTAGACTGTCCAAGTATAGAGTTTTATCTTTTGTACAATGCCCAAGAGGAGGCGCGGGCATTAAGGGATGAGTATCAACCCTAAAATGGTCAGAGTTTTGACGCGGGAAAGACCGCTCTAGCAAAGGATGACTAAGTTCTGTCTTATACCTTTAAGAGGCCGTCAGGGTCCTTGTATTAAGCCCAAGAGAATGCATGAGAACTTCTAAGAAGCCGAAGGATCCTTGTACAACGCCCAAGAGGAGGCGGGGATGCTTTTAGGAAGCCTGTGGGTCCCCAAACCAAGAGAAATTCAAGAAATGCAATTCACAGAGAAGAGATCATTCCAGAAAAGTTCGAGAATTTGGAAGAAACTCAAGAGATGCCATTCACGGAGAAAAGATCATCTCTGGGGAGTTAGAGTTTCTTTGACAACTTCTAAGGGTGGCAGTCTGAGAAAAGGTTCACCGAGAATACTACCTTTCTCTTTGTTCCATATTGTTTAACCCCAAGAGAAGGGAAGACCGTATCTGGAAATCCTATGGGGATCTAGTTTTGTTTCTATTTAAAGAGTGACCAACAGGGCGTTACCTAGTTCTAGACGTAGTTGCCGGGGAAAACTCTAAATAACTATACTAGTATTACACAGTGGATATGTGAGAAGTATATAAAAGGATGTGAAAGAAGACTTACAGTGAAACAGCCCCACAATACAGTTATATACATATGAAAGCGGTAAATGAAAGCGGATAAACACTTACCCGTTGTAGAGCTTCCATGCTGTTTTGTTAGTTGTTCAACAAAGAAATTAAAGAAAGCTTTGATAACAACATATATTTGAATTCAAAATCAAAGGAGAAAGTGTTTTGAAAAGATTGTTGGGGCTTACAGCTCAAGGAGAGTCCCAAGTTTTAACGATGATCGCACCGTTGTTTTGAAAACTATACAGAGGGACTTATACAATAGGTGAGGCCCAAAAAGTTTTTATGTACAAGGGGTTGGGTCTTACACTCTATTAGAGGCCCAAAGATTTAAAAGAAAAGAAACGGGGCTTATAACACGAGGGTAGACCCAGATGATTTAATTTTTGAACTGGCGATTGCGCCGAGATTTTTCTTTTAACGCAGAGGGACTTATACAATATTTGAGGCCCAAAATTGTTTTGGTTAAAAGGGGATTGGGTCTTACACTCTATTAGAGGCCCAAAAGGTTTGAAAATGAATAAAGATTGGTCTTATAGCTTAAGGAGAAGCCCAAAGATTTTTGTTAAAAAGGCGACGATCGTGCCGAACTTTTTGACGGTATCGGGACTTATACAATACACTGAGGGCCAAAATATTTTGGTTTTCAAGAGGGGTTGGGTCTTACACTCTATTAGAGGCCCAAAAATTTTT
Source organism: Lathyrus tuberosus (assembly GCA_022829125.1). Classification (NCBI taxonomy): domain Eukaryota; kingdom Viridiplantae; phylum Streptophyta; class Magnoliopsida; order Fabales; family Fabaceae; genus Lathyrus; species Lathyrus tuberosus. Next base: position 5,469,511 of record JALAZF010000305.1, read on the forward strand.
TGAAAATGATTTGTTTAGGGTGATTAAGATCAAAACCCTAAATTAATTTCAAAATGTATTTTAATTAAATAAAAATTTAATTAAAATGATCAAAATTATCAAACATGTGTGAAAAACAAGTTGTGATCTTGGATTACAGTTTGAAAAATCATGTTTATATCCACAAAATGATTGGAAACCAATTAAATTTGGAAAATCAAGGAGGAAAAAATATTTTAAATGTTAAAAAACAAATAAAAGATTAATTCTTTGCAAAAATATCAAGTATATGAAATAAATAATATTTTTGGGAATTTTTGGCAAAATAAAATATTTTTACATTTTTTTGAATTATTAAAAAAATAATCAACTCAAAATCATTAAAACTCAGAGAGAAATTAATTTTTGAATCAATTAAATAAAATCACAAAATTCAAATATTCAAATATTCAAAAATGGCGCCAAGAACACACCAAGAACACGTGCCACCCCTCTGTTTCTGCAGATTTGCATTTTCTCACCAATCTCACTGAATACTTGATGAAATCACACAATCCACATATCAATCTACTCGTTTTCACCTCATGATCATGTCTATGGTCTTTAATTTCATTTATTTTAAGCATGGAATAAGAAATCAAGACAAAACCTCAAGAACCCTAAAATTTGCATGAAGGTTGAGAATTTGATACACGATTCAAACAAAGCAATTAATTGAAGGGAAACATTCTATGCATTATTATGAACATTTGGCAAAAGTATTGTGCGAGGAAATATGCATAGATTAAGAGATGACCAAGTTTAGGCTTACTTGAAGGTCGTGACAGCAAGAGCAAAGTGATTTTTGAGTTGGAGGTGTTACAGATGAGTTGTGATGATCTGAACAGCTTCCCTACACCATATGTAGTGTGTTTGAATGCCTGGACTTGATTGGAAATGTTTGGATCACTTCATGGCATCTCAACTGCAACTTGGTTAAAACCTTGAGCAATTGGCTGGTGATTCTGAGAAATCAATGGTCCAGTTGTGGTTTAAGTGTTTGGATCACTTCTATATGATGTTTATGAGGTGTGTGTGTGTGTGTGTGATTGGTTTGGTTGAAATGGCTCTCAAACTCAAAACCCGATAGTGACTTGCTTTGGAAGGCAATTTTGGAGTGAAAGAAGAGATTTTGAGGAAAACATTAGTTTGATGGCTTTGGTGTACTTAAACTGAGCACAAATGAGCTCTATTTATAGTAGAGCAAGTTTGTTTTGCAAGCAATAGTGAATGGCAACTGCAGTAGATCATTGTCTAATTGCATCACTTTGGAATCTCAAGTCTCCTATAGCCATTGACTAGAGGTTGGAGCACAGGCCTTTGGTTCCCTAGTTCAGAGATCATCCTTGACTCATTCAGTTGGAAAAGGCTCATTTCATGCCACCATGGTGTATCCATTTAATGCTCCAAAACAAAATTGGAGTCTTGTCCCCCTTTTAGGCATTTCTAGGTTTGGCATGCTACTTTTGGTTCCAAAGACTTAGGAGGCTTATGGATCTGTGTTTGTTCCTCCTTGGTCTCCCCTTGAGGTGTTCAGATGGATAAAATTGTTTGTCATTTGTACAAATTGTTCAAATCGAGCAAAATGCACAAATCTGCCTTGCTATGACAGTTGCAGCAAGGCATATTGCCATTGTCAGAACTCTTAGCTCAAATAGGATTTGATGGAGTTCTTGGCCATTTTGGAAAGCTCTCATATGATATAACATATTTGTGATTATAGTTTGTCTTGACACTTTTTGGATCCTAGTGAAAAATGCCCCTACATTTTGAAAAAAGTGAAACAGTGGCATTTTCATGTTTTTGTCATTTTGGTCACTAAGTGTTGGAAAAAGTGGCATTTTCATGTTTTTGTCATTTTGGTCACTCCATAACTAAAAATCCATGAAGAATTGGAGTGAGGTGTAGTTGACACTTTTAAAGTATGCCATGAGAGCTACAAATCCATCTTTGGATAAGCCAAAATGGTTGCTTGGATCTTAAGTTATGATCCTTGGAAGTTGGTACCCTAGCGACTTTGTTCCATAACTTAGAAAATTTCTAAGTTTTTTATGGTTACCCCTTTTACAAGTTATCCCACTTTTCTTGATTTTTCTTGATGAATGATGATTCCAATCACACATTAACATCATTTTAGGATTAGGGGACCATAATTGATCAAAAAATCAAAAAGTTAAACTTTGACTTTTGGGCACAGTTGACTTTTTATCAGATGAATTCCAAACTGTGTGATCCTCTATAAAATCAAGTCCTTGACCTAAATAAAACTTGATGGATTGATTTCATAGGTGTTATAGGGTGTATTGAATCATGTCCCAAGGTTTGGGAGCATGTCTTGATCAAAAGTCAAAGGTATATTTGACTTTTTCCACGAAACCCTAACTGTGGTTCTGATGAACTTGAAACTTGTGAATCAAGCTTCTTGGATTAATACATTGTTGCAAATGGATCAATGTGGTTTATTAGGGACCCTCAAATCATGTCTTAAGGTCTTGGCTCATGCTTTGTCCCAAAAGTCAACTTAGGGGTGAATTAGGTCAAGAAACCCTAATTCCTGATTTTTTATGAATACATCCCCTGAGGTTAAATTGAGTTGATGATTGGGTCCAAGAGGTCCATTAGAGTATTTTGGTTTATGCTTTGAAGCATTGGCTCATGCCCAGAGGAAAATTTCCATCTGGAGGCCCTGGTCAACCAAAACCCTAATTTGGTGACACTGGCGATCTTGAGGCTTAATCCACTTGGAATGTTGCAGCCTTGTGCTTGATCCTTGATGTGGGAGTCCTCTTGATCCATTTTGGATGTTGGAGAGGTTTAGACAAGTTGAAGATCATGTCATTCCTTGATTGATCCTTTGTCTAAGAGCTCTGAGAGGGCTTGAAACCCTAAGTTTGATTGTAGTGAATGCTCACCCATCTTTGGGGAGACTAATGAGGTATGATGGTTTATCCATATTGTGATGATGGTTTGCACAATGATGGGGAATCTTAGTGGTCAAAATTTGGGGTATGACAGATGCCCCTATTTAATCTTCTTGGACCCGAAGGTGTGAATGGCGAAGGTATTCGGGCATTCGGGGCACAAGATGATTAAATATCGGAATACTCGAAATTTTGACAGTGGTTATGAATGGCTGCCTGCCCATCCATCTTCTTTTTCTAAGCAATGATGCTTAGAAAAGGTATAAACTTCCCCTCGATCCTGGTTTCCTACCAAGGAACTGGTCTCAGTTTCTGATGTAAACTTCCCCTCGATCCTGGTTTCCTACCAAGGAACTAGTCTCAGTTTCTGATGTAAACTTCCCCCCGATCCTGGTTTCCTACCAAGGAACTGGTCTAAGTTTCTTTTGTAAACTTCCCCTCGATCCTGGTTTCCTACCAAGGAACTGGTCTCAGTTTTTTTATCAATAAACTTTCTTGACAAGGGACGCTATTCGTAGCGGCTTTTCTCAAACTTCTCACCGAATTTTCCTGGTGAGATGCCATTTTATGGGAAAAGGTTTTGATGTCATACTTGCTGAGGAAACCCATTCATCTGAGCTGTAGAGGTGTTCAAACTTCTCTGGTTGGAGACGCCATTTGTTAACTCTACCGGGGAAAACGAGTCTCTTGAGAGACTGCTTTGTGCTTGGGAATATTACATCATACTTTTCTCGAGATCTTCTCGGAGAAATGCCATGTGATGTAATCTAATTTAGAGGTGCTGATGACCTTTTTTATAGCAAATTTTCAGAGAGAAATTGCTACATTGCCGAAGCTTTGATTAAGAGGCTTTCTCTGGGGATTTTCCTTAATCAGGGAAAGCGAAGATATCATCTTCAATGGTGATGAGTGACGTCTGTCGAAAGTTTTCTTACTTTCAGAGGTTCAAGTTATCAAAGTGGTCGAAGACCGTCTCTACTGGAGAGAGATTACTTAAATTCAACATTTCCTGACGAGGAAAGAACTGACAACTCGATTGATAAGAGGAATTTTATCACTAGGGGATAAGAACGACTAAAGTGATAGTGATGCAATATGAATATGAATGTAAATCAATAATGCATGATGTATGTATGTTTATGCTGACAAAAATAACGTGACATACAGACTAGTGGATGAACACGATTGAAAACTTGGCCACTGCTGGGGACGAAGAAGCACCATTTGTTCAAGATAGAAATTCTGCCTTGCTTATGAGAGATAGTCCTTGCGGGGAACAACATTGGTCGAGCTTAGGAGATAAGAACTCTGTCGGGGACGTCGGATGGAATATTCACATCTGACACAGCTGATCCTTCATTCAGGTGTACTGGTTAAGAAGGAGTACTTTGATTCTGCACTTTGAAGCTCGATTACTTCTGGAGAAGCGATCGATGTTCTTTCGATGTTCAACAGTGAAAAGAAATGCCATCTTTATTTTAAAGGCAGAAAAAATTTGACAAGTAAATTCATTTTTGTTTTATTTCAAGAATCGTTGATCATGTTAAAATGTCGTTCTATAAAGCTAAAACAAATGAGAATTATAAACAACAGCATCAGGGCTCAAATTTCATTGATAGGATGGAAATCAGCCAAATGCGTGATTCCATGGAGTATTTACAAAGTTAGAAAATGGTAATTTAAGGCAAAAGGGCTACGAAACATAACGACCGCTATCCTTCTACCAACTTTGAATTCTAGACATCTTGAGCTTCTGTCGAAGATGACCTTGACTGGCGTTTTCCCTGATGGATGGCGCGACTGCTGAGGAGTCGACTGATCAGACGTAGTTACTTGCCATTAATCCCTAACTTTTGCCTGGATTGTACTTTGATATTTCCAATCCACCGGGATGATTTTTGACTATGTCTCTAATTTTTGCCTGGACCGCCCTTTCGGGTTTTCAATCCACCGAGACCTTTTTTTTTAATTTAGGCAAAGTATTTCTTAACTACATCCACATTCCAGGGGTAGGCAAATTCCTCTCAGTCCATGGTTGCGAGGAATCAGTACGGCCGTCATAGTTCGGAGTCCATTTGCCCCGGGAATCAGTGAGAAATGATTGTATCTTCTTGAGCACGAGGTCTCCTTTCCTGAAGACACGGGGTCGGACCTTTTTGTCAAACGCTTTCTTCATTCTTTGCTGATATAACTGACCATGGCATAGTGTCGTTATTCTCTTTTCTTCGATTAGGTTTAATTCGTCGTGTCGACTTTGACACCATTCAGCCTCTGTTAGCATATCTTCCATCAATCTTTTAAACAACCCTCTTGATGTTCTTGTTAGCCGCTTCTACCGCTCCGTTCATCTTGGGTCGGTAGGGAGATGAGTTATGGTGTTCGATTCTGAACTCAGCGCACAACTCTTTCATCATCTTATTGTTCAAGTTGGATCCATTATCTGTAATGATCTGGTTCGGAACACCATAACGACAGATAATATTGTTTTTTATAAATCGGACCACCACTTGTCGGGTTACATTGGCATATGACGCTGCTTCGACCCACTTGGTGAAGTAATCAATGGCTACCAGGATGAACCGATGTCCGTTTGAAGCCTTGGGTTCAATCATGCCAATCAGGTCGATTCCCCATATGGAAAAAGGCCACGGGGAAGAAAGAACTTTGAGATGTGTTGGCGGTACATGGATTTTGTCTGAGTATACCTGACACTTGTGACACCTCCTCATGTACTTGTAGCAATCGGATTCCATTGTCAGCCAATAGTACCCTGCTCTCAGAATTTTTCTCGCCATTGTGTGTCCATTGGCATGAGTGCCAAAGCATCCTTCGTGAATCTTGTAACGCCCCATTTTGTCTTATTTATTTAATCGAGTTGATTTAATTATTTTCATTTTGATATATTTTTATTCTTGACTTTTATTTGGCAATAAATTATTTTTCATCGTTATTATGTTTTATCGCGTTTTGAGAGCGTTTGCGAGATATTTGTGCTGAGGGGAAAAATAGTCTTTTAGGGGTTTAGATATTTTTATATAAATAGAGATTAGAGAGAAATAGAAAGAAAGGAAATAGAAGAGAAAGAAAAGGAGAAGAAAGAAAGAGAGAAGAGGAGAAAGAGGAAAAATCGAGGAAACCTCCGTTTCAATCACGATTAATCGGGTAAGGGTGAGAAGTTTCGATTATATCTTGCTTGTTTATGTATATGTATGTATTTGTTTGAATGTTTGGTTGAAAAATATATGTTTTCCATTTGGTTGAAATTATGAACAATTGATAGAAATCGATGTTTTCACGGTCGGAATTCGATATAAATTGTGTTATATGATCACACTGTGTTTAGGAATAATTATTGATACTTGTTTTGCTGTTGGAATTGATTTGGGATGAAAAATGGGATTTTTGGGGGTTTTGGAACCATATAACCCGCAGCAGGAAATTCTGGTTCTGGTGCGATTCGCCAGGCGAATTAGATCTCGCCACTAGTTCGCCAGGCGAAGTGCTGGCGAAGGGGGATTCCCCAGGAAAAATCGTAAGTCGCCAGGCGAAAACGGAGAGACAGAAATGGGTTAGCTTCTGTAACTCTTGGGGTTTTTCTAAAATTGTGGTTCGCCACTAGTTCTCCAGGCGAAGTGCTGGCGAAGGGGGATCCGCCAGGCGAAATCCTAAGTCGTCAGGCGAATCGGGCTGTTTCTCAATAAATCATTTTCTTTGAAAATTCATAACTTTTGATCCGTAACTCTGATCGAGGCGTTCTTGGTACCGTTAGAAAGCTATTAAAATGTTCTTTCTTATTAAAATGGTTTGGAGAATTTTGGCCGATTTAATTATGTCGGGAATTTGGAAATGTGTCATTTTGTCGACTTTTACCGTTTTAATGGTGTGTATTTGATGTGTTATCATGCAATGTGCTTTTGATATTTATCGTGTAACTTGTGTGATGTTATATGATGTGAATGCATGTGATGAAATGTTATGATGATGGTTTGTGGCCAAAGGGCAAGAAAATGCATTGTGTTGTGTTTTATTGTATATGCATGATTATGGATGTGTATATGTGTGCATTTGAATGTCACGAGTCATTGTATGCCAAGCATCATGATATGCATTCTTGTGATGTCGTGTGCCCTAGTGGGTGTGAGCGATGAAACGATTCCCGAGGGGATCCGCTATAACATCGTGTGCCTTATACAAAGAGGTGTGAGCGATGATTATGGACGATCGTGTGCCTTATATAAAGAGGTGTGAGCGATCGGGTCGTGTGCCTTATACAAAGAGGTGTGAGCGATCCATAAACGTCGTGTGCCTTATACAAAGAGGTGTGAGCGACGGGGAACATCGTTTTCCCGACGAGGAGTTACACTAAGTAACAAGCGATGATTCCAATAGTTCCTGAGTGAACTAATGATGAGAATGATGGATGGAACGATACCGCATTGCATTTGCATAGAGTTGTTGTGTCGGTCTCTCTGCATTTGCATAAATCATGAATGGATTAATTATGTGTGGAAAATCATGAATTGAGTGATTATGTGTTGAGTTTGTGATTGGATTGGTGAATTGATGTGCATATGTGATAAATGCATTGGATATGGATGATATGTTTTATGTATAGACATATGCTATGTTTTGTGGGGATGTTGTACATTACGATTATTGTATTAATTCTCTATGGTGTGCTATATATGAATATATGTGATGCTTGTGGTGAGAATAACTATGCATGTGAATTTTTTATGTGTTTGCATATTATTATGCAATCAGTGATTTAGTTGTTATTTCTCACCCTTCTGCTGTGGTTTGTTGCTCTATGAGGCAATTGCAGATTAGTATCTTGGAGGCTTTTATGAAGATTAGTCCTCCGTCCTTTGTCGGTCTGTCTGCTCTGATACGTAACACGGGAGTCGGGGAACGCTTTTGTTATATGTATATTTTTGTTTAATATATTTTGTATTACCTTTATATGTATATTTTAATGTTATAAAACAATTTATTTTGTAAAACAATTCAGTTATGGGTCTTCCGCTTTATTCTATAATTGACATTTCCTTTTATCTGGAAAAGTTTCCCTTCTACATTTATTCCATTTTGTGTCATGTATCAAATAATTGAGCAGGGATTGTGTTTTCTTTCCTTAATTGTGGCATCCTTGTTTCTGTCGGAAAAATAAATTTTTATTTACTCTGATTTAATTATGTATTATTTATTCGCGATGGGAATTGGGGTGTTACAATAGTGGTATCAGAGCAGGTCGGTCTGTCCAGCCAAGTTGTTCAGTCAGTTGGTGTGACAGTTGAATATTGTCGATGTTGTTTGTTCCTTAGTATGTGATATGTGTGTGAAACACTATCAGTACTTTATGGTTTTTCTAATCATTTTTCGTCAGGTGTGAGAGTGAGATAAGTGGGGGAGAAGCTGGTGCTTCTCCAAGTTGCTTCAGTTGTGGAGTGTTGGCTCAGTGTTCAGTTGGTTGCAACATTGTAAGTGTTGTTTGGACAGTGTGGTTCCCGGTTTCGGAAGGGATGCGGAGGTAAGGTTTATGTCGACTAAGGATTTGTGCCTTAGGTAGTTTTGTGCACAAGATGCAAGGAATGTTATTATAGTTTGGTAAAGACGGTTTATGCCCCATCATGATTGTCGGTTGTCTATTGACAAATTGAGGAACTGATCACCCTTAATCTCTTGTTGATAGTAGACAAAATTATGTTGGATGGAATAGACGCGTCTTTCCGGCTTTGATAGAGTGTGCAATGAATTGTTTGGAATTGAGAAAATGATTACAGATGGTTTTGTTGAGTCGATGAAGATTCTAATATCGGAAGATGAGGCGGATTAAAGGTTTTGGTATGTTGGTCAAGTTGGGAAGTCATTGAGAGAGAACGATTGGGTATTGTTAAAGGTTGTTCTCAGAGAGTAGAGTGTGAACTCAAATTTGACGAAGGGGAAGATTTGAGGTTTGGATCTGCTAAGTAAGTAGAAGAAGTTTTAGGAAGTGGGACTAAGATGTTTGTTATGTTTGTGATGATAGTGTTCTAGAAATTGGCAGAAAGGCCACAGTGTTGGGCTGCTAGTTGTGCGTGATTCCAGATGTGTTTCCGAATGGAATATTGGATGTTAGCGTTAGAATTACTCAGATTGAAAGAGCGGTTGGAAGATTTACTGGAAAGGAGAATTATGAGGCTGTATCGTCTTGGAGAGCTCCAGTATTGTTAGTAACAAAAAGGAAGGATGATTGAGCGGAATAACAAGTATGGTGTGTATAATGGTATTGAGACTATGGAAAGTAAAAATTAGAGTTTTGGTGAGTTTTGGAGTTTTTAAAGTTTTAGGGCATTAATCGAAATCTTGAGAAAACCCTAGGCGTGGATGTAATACTTGAGAGTTCTTTTGGGTTGGTTGTTGCTACATGTTGGAATTTGTGGAATTGGACGGTCAAGAGAAGAAATTGTGTATGGATTACTGACAGTTGAATAAGGTGACACTACGCCAAAATTGGCTTTTCACATTGCACCAAAGACAGCGCTTTTTGTACAAAGCACTGCTATAGGTCTTTAAAAAATTTCGCTAAAAAAAAGCGCTGTAAAAGACAGCCTTTAGAAAGCGCTTTTTAAAAGCGCTGTTAAATGCCCTAAATGGAAGCCACCTTAGAAAGCGCTTTTTGAAAAGCGCTGCTATAGGTTTTACCTTAGAAAGCGCTTTAAAAAAACGCTCTTATAGGTTAACCTTAGAATGCGCTTTCAGAAAGCGCTGCTATAGGTCTTAAATTCTCCTCACTTTAGAAAGCGCTTTCTAAGGAAAGCGCTCTTATAGGTAGCACTTAAGAAAGCGCTTTTTGAAAAGCGCCCTCTAAGGTCATTTATGAATTAAAATATAAAACACATTTCATATCATTTTCAGAAACTTCTTTTCATTTTCTGCTCTCGACCGTTTCTTTCTGCTGAAACCCTTGTTTTCGTTCATTCGTGCCATTGTCGTCGTCCATTGCCGTCGTCCATTGCCGTCGTGAAGAAAACCTTGCCATTTCCATTGCCGTCGTCCATTGTCGTCGTGAAGAAGAAGACAAAAATGAAGAAGAGGTACGTTGTTGTTTCTTACATTGTTGTCGTCATTGTTGTTATTGTTAGGTCGTTCTTGTTGTTGCCGTCGTGAAGAAAACGTCCAATAGTTAGGTCGTTCTTGCTGTTGTTGTTTCTTACATTGTTGTCGTTCTGTTGTTGCCGTCGTTCTTCAATATGTTGTTTATTTTCTGGTGTGTATTTGAAGAATATTAAAATGATTGAGATAATGAATGAAAATTGTTTGAAAATGATTGAGATAATGAATGAAAATTGTTTGAAAATTGTTTGAATAGGTCGTTCTGGTGTTTATTCTTTAATATGTGAGTACTGTGTCCACTAGTTTTATTTATTTAACTGCAAACTAAAATAGCAATAGCCTTTTCTTACATCATATAATAATATTTCACATTTTTAGATTGATATCTCACATTTTTAGAGAGAGAAATGCATCTGCAGATAAATTAGGCAATGCAATTTTTTGTTGATTATGATATTTGATGGAATTCATTTCCTATTTAAACATGTTCAATTATCGTTTTTACTAGTTGTTTGATGGAATAGGTTTTATGTCTCCATCCTTTTTCCACTTTTTATTCAATAATTTACCTTTTTTAAAAAACTATATTTATTTAGTAAAAAAAAAGTGAATACTATCTATAATAATATTTTAAAATATTTATAATATTATATATTTTATGTTTTCATTTGAAAATATATTCTTAATCAAAATATTCAAAATAAAGAGAATCTCGAGTAGCACGGGCTAAAGCAACCAACGTTACATGGGTCAAAGTGGAGGTATATTAATTTTCACAATGTTGTTTATTAGTGATGCTACTTGATAACACAAAACAACTATATATTAATTCTTATTTGTTTGTCTATGTGTAGTGCCCTCGTCAGCGTAATGGCATAGACTGCGGGTATTTCGTTTTGAGGTTTATGAGAGAAATCCTTCAAATGGATCGATTAGAGATTCCTATTACTATATGCATGGATTTATAACTTAGGATTTATTTTAATATTTATCGAATATGTCATATAATTTATTATTTTTATCTAAATCATGCATATTTTGTTTTGTTATGTAGTACTTTGATGAATACGCGTGTTCTCATTACACGAAGGATAAATTGCAAGAAATTAAGGAGGAATTGTGCGAATACCTTATTGAAAAAAGAATCATATATATATAAGGGATAGGATTATGGGATTATGTGAATGTATAGTTTTGTGAATGGTTTATTTTATGGGATAGTATAGTTTTGGGAATGGTTTATGTTATTTATGTGACTTATGTGATTTATGGGATTATGTGAATGTATAGTTTTGTGAATGGTTTATTTTATGGGATAGTATAGTTTTGTGAATGGTTTATGTTATTTATGTTATTTATGTGATTTATGTTATTTATGGGTTTATGTGATTTTGGAATGTAATTGTATAGTTTTGTGAATGGTTAATGTAAATGACTTGAATTATAATGGAAATGGTTTATGTGGTTTATGTGATTTATGGGATTAGTGGAAATGGTTAATGAACCATACTAGAAATTGTTAATAGAAATGTGAAATATACAGGTTTATTGAAATGACTTGAATTATACAGGTTTCTGCATAAAAAAATGGTTAAAATGGGATTTTTTTAAAAAATCATTAAAATTATACGTAGAGAAAAGACAGCGCTTTCTAGAAAAAGCGCTGCCTATAGTTCACAAAAGAAAGCGCTTTTCCTAAAAAGCGCTCTCTAAAGGTATAGAAAAAAATTCATTAAAATTATAGGTATACATTAGAGAGCGCTTTAAAAAGCGCTGTCTAAAGGGGGCCTTTAGAAAGCGCTTTTTCTAAAAAGCGCCCTCTAAAGGTATTGAAAAATTGATAACTAAAATTATAGGCATACATTAGACAGCACTTTAAAAAGCGCTGTCTAAAGGGGGCCTTTAGACAGCGCTTTTTCTTGAAAAAGCGCCCTCTAAAGATATAGAAAAATTGATAACTAAAATTATAAGCATACATTAGACAACGCTTTTTCTTCAAAAAGCGCCCTCTAATGTATACTTTAGAGAGCGCTTTTTCATAAATAAAAAACGATTTCTTTACCTACGACAGCGCTACCTTAGCCAGCGCTTTTAAGCGCTGTCTAAGGCCTAAAAAAGCGATGTCTAATGTCTTGTTTGGCGTAGTGTGACGATTGAGAATAAGTGTCCACTTTCAAGAATAGATGACCGGAATGATTTGGTTGAGTTTGATTGAAATTATAATTGTTTGGAACATTTGATAAGAGTGGTGAATTTGTGTGAGTTGAGGCTTTGATCGATTTCATGTGACTGGTTATGTTTGTTATCATCGGAATAGGCTGTTATATACTCGGTTAAGCTTGTATGTGAGTAGCCAGTTACCCAGTGAAAAATTTTGCAGAAGCTTTAAGAATTTATATCTTTTGGAATTTGGTTGGGCATTACAACGTACAGTGATGTTATTTGGTGTTAGTAATGCGTCTGTAATGTCTGTGTAGTAAAGGAGTCGTATCTTCCATATTTATTTGGATAAGTTCGTAATGGCTTTGATTGAGGATATTCGGTTCTGTTATAAACTCAGAGGAAGAACAGGTAGTGTTTGAGAATTGAATTACAAGTGTTGAAAAGAGACGAAGTTTTATGCTAAGTTATTCAAGTAAGAATTTGGGTTGAAAAAGGTTATTTTTCTTGGATATGTTATTTCAGATGAGAGTATGGTTAATGGATCCATCGGAAGTAGATGCAGTGCTACAATGAGAGGCTCTAAAGTTGGTTAAGGAGATTAGAATCTTTTCGGACTTTAGTTGGTTATTACCAGAGGTTATGGAAGGTTTCTCCAAGTTAGAATTTTCGTTACTTCGGTTGACTTGCAAAGGGTAAGTCGTTTGCTTTGGATGTTCATTGTGAGGAAAGTTTGAGAGGGTTAAAGTAGAATTTGTCTACGGCTTCAGTTTTGATTCTGTGTGACCCTAATAACCCGTTTGTGAGGTATTGTGATGTGTCTTTGAGGAGTTTAGTTAGTGTGTTAATGCAAGAGGGTAAAGTTGTAGCTTATGTTTTACGACAATTGAGGATTCATAAAAGGATCTATACTATTCCGGATTTGGGATTGGTTACGGTTGTATTATGTTGGAATATTTGGAGGTATTATCTTTATGGTTCTAGGTTTGAAGTGTTTAGTAATCACAAGAATATTGAGTACTTGCTTGGTCTGAAGGAATAGAGTATGAGACAACGAGGAGGGTTAGAATTCGTGACGAGTTATGAATTTGGCTTGGATTATCCTTCGGGGAAAAGCTAATGTTGTGCCTGAAGAGTTAAGTCGATAGTCTTTGCATATGGTTGTTTTGATGGTCAGAGAATTAAAATTATTTGAGAAGTTCAGAGACTTGTGTCTGGTGTGTGAGATAACATAGTCGAGTGTGAGGTTGGGTATATTAACATTGAATAGTGATTTTTGGTGAATATGAGGAAGAGTTAGACTTTGGATATGAAATTGGTGGATTTGATTGTTGCGAGTAATCAGAGTGTGCAACAGAAGCGTGATTTGGCACATTTTGTATATGCGTGTGTGACTTGCAAGAGTTCATAGGTTGAACATTGGAAACATGTAGGAATGATGAGACTATTGGACGTTTCAGAATGGAAGTGTTAGGTGAAAGGTTTAAATATTATTCATGGGCTAATATATAGATGGATGTTTTGGTTATATGTTCGATTGGCGAATTGTAGCATTGTTTTAATATTGTTGTGTGACAAGGATGTTGGTATTGTGGTTATGTAGAAGTTGTTGAAACGATGTTGGGTCGTGGAATGGGTGTTCTTGTTTGTGTTGTTGCTTCATTCCTATTGTGTTGGGTCGAGTGCGAGTAGCTAATTCCTTGTGGTGAATTAGAGGAGTGTTACCTACGGTGATGGTAACGATCTTGTTGTGTTTCGGTTCAAGAGTGAACATGTGTGTTCGTAACTTGGGTATTCTTTGAGTTGTGAGTTGGTCGTCAAGTGCATTGTATGGGCTTTGCATCTTGTCGTTGTAGTTGTCATCGTTGTCGTGTCGTTGTTGTAGCTGCTGTTAGCAAGGTGGTTTGTCAGTTTGTGTTATTCGTGGTGTGCCTTTGGTTGACATGTTGGTTGGTTAGTCGGATACGAGAGTCGTATCCGGAGTTGTTCGTATCGGGTATATTTTCGAGGACGAAAATGTCTACGTGGGGGAGAATTGTAACGCCCCGTTTTGTCTTATATATTTAATCGAGTCGATTTAATTATTTTTGTTTTTATATCCTTTTATTCTTGACTTTTATTTGGCAATATATTATTTTTCATCGTTATAATGTTTTATCGCGTTTTGAGAGTGTTTGCGAGATATTTGAGCTGAGGGGTAAAATAGTCTTTTAGGGGTTTAGATATTTTTATATAAATAAGGATTAGAGAGAAATAGAAAGAAAGGAAAAAGAAGAGAAAGAAAAGGAGAAGAAAGAAAGAGAGAAGAGGAGAAAGAGGAAAAATCGAGGAAACCTCCGTTTCAATCACGATTAATCGGGTAAGGGTGAGAAGTTTCGATTATATCTTACTTGTATATGTATATGTATGTATTTGTTTGAATGTTTGATTGAAAAATATATGTTTTCCATTTGGTTGAAATTGCGAACAATTGATAGAAATCGATGTTTTCACGGTCGAAATTCGATATAAATTGCGTTGTATGATCACACTGTGTTTAGGAACAATTGTTGATACTTGTTTTGCTGTTGGAATTGATTTGGGATGAAAAATGGGATTTTTGGGGGGGGTTTTGGAACCATATAACCCGCAGCAGGAAATTCTGGTTCTTGTGCGATTCTCCAGGCGAATTAGGTCTCGCCACTAGTTCGCCAGGCGAAATGCTGGCGAAGGGGGATTCCCCAGGAAAAATCGTAAGTCGTCAGGCGAAAACGGAGAGACAGAAATGGGTTAGCTTCTGTAACTCTTGGGGTTTTTCTAAAATTATGGTTCGCCACTAGTTCTCCAGGCGAAGTGCTGGCGAAGGGGGATCCGCCAGGCGAAATCCTAAGTCGTCAGGCGAATCGGGCTGTTTCTCAATAAATTATTTTCTTTGAAAATTCATAACTTTTGATCCGTAACTCGGATCGAGGCGTTCTTGGTACCGTTAGAAAGCTATTAAAACGTTCTTTCTTATTAAAATAGTTTGGAGAATTTTGGCCGATTTAATTATGTCGGGAATTTGGAAATGTGTCATTTTGTCGACTTTTACCGTTTTAATGGTGTGTATTTGATGTGTTATCATGCAATGTGCTTTTGATATTTATCGTGTAACTTGTGTGATGTTATATGATGTGAATGCATGTGATGAAATGTTGTGATGATGGTTTGTGGCCTAAGGGCAAGAAAATGCATTGTGTTGTGTTTGATTGTATATGCATGATTATGGATGTGTATATGTGTGCATTTGAATGTCACGAGTCATTGTATGCCAAGCATCATGATATGCATTCTTGTGATGTCGTGTGCCCTAGTGGGTGTGAGCGATGAAACGATTCCCGATCCGCTATAACATCGTGTGCCTTATACAAAGAGGTGTGAGCGATGATTATGGACGATCGTGTGCCTTATATAAAGAGGTGTGGGCGATCGGGTCGTGTGCCTTATACAAAGAGGTGTGAGCGATCCATAAACGTCATGTGCCTTATACAAAGAGGTGTGAGCGACGGGGAACATCGTTTGCCCGACGGGGAGTTACACTAAGTAACAAGCGATGATTCCAATAGTTCCTGAGTGAACTAATGATGAGAATGATGGATGGAACGGTACCGCATTGCATTTGCATAGAGTCGTTGTGTCGGTCTCTCTGCATTTGGATAAATCATGAATGGATTGATTATGTGTGAAAAATCATGAATTGAGTGATCATGTGTTGAGTTTGTGATTGGATTGGTGAATTGATATGCATATGTGATAAATGCATTGGTTATGGATGATATGTTTTATGTATAGACATATGCTATGTTTTGTGGGGATGTTGTACATTACGATGATTGTATTAATTCTCTATGGTGTGCTATATATGAATATATGTGATGCTTGTGGTGAGAATAACTATGCATGTGAATTTTTTATGTGTTTGCATATTATTATGCAATCAGTGATTTAGTTGTTATTTCTCACCCTTCTGCTGTGGTTTGTTGCTCTATGAGGCAATTGCAGATTAGTATCTTGGAGGCTTTTGTGAAGATTAGTCCTCCGTCCTTTGTCGGTCTGTCTGCTCTGATACGTAACACGGGAGTCGGGGAACACTTTTGTTATATGTATATTTTTGTTGAATATATTTTGTATTACCTTTATATGTATATTTTAATGTTATAAAACAATTTATTTTGTAAAACAATTCAGTTATGGATCTTCCGCTTTATTCCATAATAGACCTTTCCTTTTATATGGAAAAGTTTCCCTTCTACATTTATTCCATTTTGTGTCATGTATCAAATAATTGAGCAGGGATTGTGTTTTCTTTCCTTAATTGTGACATTCTTGTTTCTGTTGGAAAAATAAATTTTTATTTACTCTGATTTAATTATGTATTATTTATTCGTGATGGGAATTGGGGTGTTACAAATCTCTTTTATCAGCATGTTTGCTTCTGGTCTGTCTACACATCGGAGCAAGACCATGTCAAAATTTCTCTTATAGAGTGTATCACCGTTCAGGAAGAAACTGCCTGCTAGCCTCCTGAGGGTTTTCCTGTCTTTTCTGGATGCCCCAGGCGAGTACTCTTGTTTCTGAAGGAAGCATTTGATATCGTGATACCAAGGTTTGTCGTCTATGACTGCTTCAATCGTGAAGATGTAGGCGGGCCGTTCAAGGCACATTATGTCAATCTTAGGTATGTCATTCCATTGACCTACACTAATCATGGAAGTGAGAGTGGCTAATGCGTCAGCCATGTGATTCTCTTCACGAGGGATATGATGAAACTCGATTCTGTTGAAGAATGGTAACAACTTTCTAGCTTAATCTTTGTAAGGAATCAGTCTTGATTGGTATGTGTTCCAATTTCCTTTGATCTGATTAATAACCAGGGCTGAGTCGCCATATACATCCAAGTTCTTGATACAAGCTTCGTATTCGGCCTCGTTGTTTGTACACTTGAAAGTCAGTCGGGCAGTGAAAGGAATGTGGGTACCCTGAGGTGTTATTATGATTGCCCCAATTCCGTTTCCATAATGATTGACAGCTCCGTCAAAGATTAGTCCCCATTGGGAACCTGGTTCTGGCCCTTCACTGGGTAGCGGTTCATCGCAATCTTTCATTTTTAGATACATGACATCTTCATCTGGGAAGTCAAACCCGACCGATTCCTGATCGTCAATCGGTTGATGAGCCAAATGATCGGCTAAAATACTTCCCTTAACAGCTTTCTGAGCATGGTACTCGATGTCGTATTCTGATAACAACATCTGCCGACGGGAAATCCTCCCCGTGAGAGCAGGTTTTTCAAAGACGTACTTGATCGGATCCATTTCGGAGATTAACCAAGTAGTGTGACGAATCATATACTGGCGAAGACGTTTGGCTGCCCAAGCCAGAGCACATCAAATTTTCTTGAGCATAGTGTACCGAGTCTCGTAGTTGGTGAATTTCTTGCTCAAATAATAAATGGCAGACTCTTTCCTTTTGGTTTCATCTTGTTGGCCAAGTACACAACCCATTGAGTCTTCCAAGACTGTTAGGTAGATGATCAGTGGTCTTCCTTCCACTTGAGGTGATAGAATCGGTGGGTTCAACAGGTATTCCTTGATACTGTCGAAGGCGGTTTGGCAGTCTTCTGTCCAAATGCTGTCCTGATTCTTTTTGAGTAACTTGAATATCGGCGCACATGTCGCGGTCATGAGGAATATAAATCTGGAAATATAGTTCAGACATTCCAGGAATCCCCTGACTTGTTTTTCAGTCTTTGGAGAAGGCATTTCTTCAATGGCCTTAACCTTGTCAGGATCAACCACAATTCCTTTTTGGCTGACGATGAACCCTAAGAGTTTCCCTGAACGGACACCAAAGGTGCACTTATTGGGATTCAAGTGGAGTTTGTACTTTCTTAGCCGCTCGAATAGTTTTGACAGGTGGGTCACATGCTCCTCTTCTGTCTTAGATTTTGCAATCATATCATCGACATATACCTCTATTTCTTTGTGTATCATGTCATGAAAAAGAGTAGTCATGGCCCTTTGATAGGTTGCCCCGGCGTTCTTCAAACTGAACGGCATTATCTTGTAACAAAAGGTACACCATGGGGTAATGAATGAAGTTTTCTCCATATCTTTCGGCGCCATTTTTATCTGATTATAGCCCGAGAATCCATCCATGAAGGAGAATACTTTGAACTTTGTTGTACTGTCTACCAGCATGTAAATGTGTGGTAAGGGAAAGTCATCCTTCGGACTGGCTTTGTTCAAATCCCTGTAGTCTACACACATTCTCACCTTTCCATCCTTTTTCGGAACAGGTACTATGTTGGCAAACCATTGAGAATATTCTGATGTGGCGAGGAAACCTGCGTCAATCTGTTTCTGTACTTCCTCTTTGATTTTGATGGCCATGTCTGGATGAGTCCATCTCAACCTCTGTTTTACTAGCGGATATTCTGATCTTAACGGTAGATGATGGTCCACGATGTTGGTATCCAACCCTGGCATATCCTGATAGGACCAAGCGAATACACCAGGAAACTCTTTGAGAAGCTTTGTCAAACTTTCCTTAATAATCGGACTGAGCAGCGCCCCAATCTTGATTTCTTTTCTCTCTTCTTCTAAACCCAAGTTTACTGTTTCCAACGGCTCTTTGTGAGGTTCAATGGACATTTCCTCTTGTATGAGTAGTCGGGAGATCTCTTCTGGAATTTCTTCGTCATCTTCTTCTTCAGCCTCCAATACCGGGAATTCAAAGTTGGGAAAAGGCATTGGATCATATGTTTCAACGGGGTTTAAAACAAGCAATCTGCATGACGTGATGATTTGTGTTTAGAAGAGATAAAGAGAATGCAAGAGTGTGTGCAGTGTAATTTTTTAAAAATGCTTGTTTTTATTATTTGAGTTTGTTTTAGGATTACCATTTTCTGAAAAAGCGAAAAGAGAAAACAACAATAAATGCGGAAATTACAGAACGACGTTATTTTATTTATGATTTTGTCGATTCTTGAAACTACATCCCTATAAAACAAAACTCTGTCGCTTTAGGAAAAGCGAAGAGGGATATTACAGAAAGTGAGCCCTATCAAAACATCCGTTTCACCTGGGCAGGGTGAAATGTTAAGATAAAGACGGTAATTACTTAGACTTATGAACGACTTTCGGAACGTCGACTGCAACCCATTGGCGGCGAACTCCTCGGTGAATCACATAGTCTGGCACCTTCTTTCTTGGCTTTTCTTTAGAAATAACGCTGATTTCTGGTGGAGCAGGACCATTGGAATCTGTCTCCCAGGCAAAGTTGTCGTAGGAGGATTCCTCAGTTGTATTTTGTATAGTATTTGTGCTCTCAGGCAGATCTCCCCATCCAGTTGATTGAATGTCTTCGAGCCTGATACGAGAGCTTTCCAGAGCGGTGTATTTGACCACGAAGTCATATTTTCCACTCGGTTGTCCCAAGGTGTCCCATATTTCCTTGGAACAAGAGGAGTCATCCCTTTCGATGACGTTGACCTCAGGAAAAACGTAGTTAATGAATTCTAGTCCTGCAAACTTTGCGAATTCATCGTCGTGTTGTATGTTTTCTGAATGCCCTGAGTGTTGATCCCATGACATGGTGGGGACGCAGGTATTCTTCTTAATGATGCTCAACTGATATGCATCGTTCGGCTGATTTTCTTGCCCTGAGTCTCCGGGGTACGGCTACCAGATAGGCAGGCCATCCATTGGGCCATAATAGTCGTGGTCAAAGTTGTCTTTCAACAGAGTGTCTTCCTCTAATGAGTTTGGTGGAGCACGGCATCCTTCCGGATCACAACCTCTGTATATCATTTCGAAATCTGACCTTGGTATAAATCTCGGACTTAGTGCAGGATAGCAAAATGGCGTAGGCATCTCTTCCTAAGACATATAACCGTCCTTATTAAGATAGGACTTCCATTCTCCATCTGTGTCGGAGGAGTCACCCTCGTTGATGGTATGGACTTCTTGAGACACTGGGTGAAGGAAACCTCCACTGTGGAAGAAATTCGGAATGGGATGAAGACTTTCATTGCTAGCAGCAGTCTGGGTACAGGTCGAGGAAAAACCAAGACCTTCTTTGTTTTATTGTAAGTAGGAATGACAAGTTGTCCCCATCCTTTTGCATTGTTACTCTTGATCACTTCGAGAGCATCTTTGTACGAGGAAATTGATGTTCCTTTTTCTGACTGGTTGTCATCGCTCACCGAAAGTGCTTAGAACTGAGTCCAAATAACCTCCTCTGGTTCTACATAAGTGGATGATGATAAGTTACTCACGATTAAGGCTTGCTCTCCGCAGACTGTGACGAGTTAGTCATTCTTGACGAACTTCAGTTTCTGGTGAAGTGTCAAAGTGACTGCCCCTGCCTCGTTTATCCAAGGTCTTCCTAACAAGCAACTGCAGGTTTCCTGGATGTCCATGACCTGGAAAGTGACTTGGAAAGTGTGAGGACCGATAGTTATGGGAAGGTCGACTTTGCCGATAACTGTTTTTCGGGACCCGTCAAAGGCTTTGACAGTGACCTCACTGGTTCTCATCGGAGATCCTCAGTATGATAATCACATCATAGTGGACTTTGGCATAACATTCAGATCTGATCCGGTATCTACTAGTACGCTGGCTAACTCATCGTCCTGACAGTTAACTGTGATATTGAGCGCCATGTTGTGACTTTTGCCTTCTTCTGGCAATTCCTCATCACTGAACCCTAAATTGTTGTAGGAAGTGATGTTAGAGACGATGATGTCAAATTGTCTTATTAACACATCTTGTTCCATAAAAGCCTGCTCTAAGACTTTCTGTAGAGCTTCCCTATGAGCTTCGGAACTGAGTAAAAGTGATAGCACTGAGATTTTTGAAGGAGTTTGCAACAGTTGATCAACAATGTTGGACTCGCTCTTTTGGATGAGCTTCCGCATCTCGTCGCTATTCTTCAAAAGGTCGAGATCACTGGATTGACCGACAGGTGGATTAGGAACTTCTGTTTGACGTTCCTTTTCTCTGCTAGGTTCTCTAACTCCTCGGTTGAAGATTCGACCACTGCGTGTTACTCGACTGATGTCTGCAATATTCACGACGGAGGATAATGGAATTTCCTTTCCATTTTCAATGGTTATTGCACCGTATTTGTAAGGGATAGCCTTAGTTGATTCATACGATAACGGTCCCAGTAGATAGATAACTACAAGAGCCTTTTGATTTTTCTGACCATTGTAAGTAATTTCAATCAGTTCCTGGTTAGGAACCTTCGACTCGTCAAGTAGGGGAATGATGGTACAAACATCTTTGGTCCTCTCATGATCAGAGATTACGACGACGTCTTTGATTTGATCAGCGAAATAGTCTGGCATCAAGTTTATTGACCCAGAACTTGGACACAGTCGAATCTCTTTGTGGTCCAACTGACTCTGAAGGGCAGCTCGTACGAGGTAACATCCTTGATTATTTTCTGTCATACCCCAAATTTTGACCACTAAGATTTCCCATCATTGTGAAAATCATCATCACAATATGGAGGAACCATCATACCTCGTCAATCTCCTCAAGGAATTGTTGAGCATCCACTACAATCAATTTAGGGTTTCAAGCCCTCTCTGAGTGCTTAGACAAAGGGTCAATCAAGGAATGACATGATCTTTAACTTGTCTAACCTCTCAAACATCCACAATGGATCAAAAGGACTCCCACTTCAAGGATTAAGCACAAGGCTACTCCCTTCTAGGTGGATTAAGTCTCAAGATCGATAGTGTCACCAAATTAGGGTTTTGGTCGACCAGGGCCTCCAGATGGAAATTTTTCATCTGGGCACAAGCCAATGATCCAAAACATAACCTAATATACTCCATGGAACCTCATGGACCCAATCATCAAGTCAATTTTGCCTCAGGGGATGCATTCATAAAAAATCAGGAATTAGGGTTTCTTGACCTAATTCACCCCTAAGTTGACTTTTGGGACAAACCATGAGCCAAGACCTCAAGAGAGGGTTTGAGGGTCTCTAATGAACTATATTGATCCATTTGGAACAATGGATTAATCCAAGAAGCTTGAGCAACAAGTCTCAATTTCATCTGCACCACAGTTAGGGTTTTAAGGAAAAAGTCAACTGTAACTTTGACTTTTGACCAAGACATGCTCCCAAACCCTAGGACATACCTCAATATACCCTATGACACCCATGGAACATGTCCATAAAGTTTGATTTAGGTCAAGGACATGATTTCCTGAAGAATTGCACAGTTTGGAATTCATCTGATAAAAAGTCAACTGTGCACAAAAGTCAACTTTGACTTTTTGAGATTTTTCACCAAAATGGATTTTTAACCCTAAAATGATGTTAATGTATGATTTGAATCATCATTCATCAAGAAGAATCAAGAAAAGTTGGATAACTTGTAAAAGGGGTAACCATAAAAACTTAGAAAATTTTCTAAGTTAAAAATAAAGTGACTAGGGTACCAACTTTGGAGGATCATAACTCCTAAACCACAAAGCCATTTTTTCTCATCCAAAGATGGATTTGTAGCCCTCATTACCCTCTACAAAAACTTCAACTAGACCTAAGTCTAATTCATTAAGGATTTTGAGTTATGGAGTGATCAAAATGGCTGAAAAATGAAAATGTCACTTTTTCCAACACTTAGTGAAATGTTCACTAAGTCCAAATCTGTCTTCACTTTTTGCCAAATGTAAGGGGATTTTTCACTTGGATTCAAAAGAGATCAAAACCAAACATGTTTAAACAGTTGTTGTATCATGTAAGGGCTTTCCAAAATGGCCAAGAACATTGCCAAATTCCATTTGGGCTATGAGTTATGACATTGTCAAGTTGCCTTGTTGAAATCTGTCAAGGCAAGGCAGAATTTGCATTTTTGCTCGATTTGTCAAAATCAGCCAAATTCAAATGCTCCTATCCACTTGGACACATCCGAGGATTGAATCTAAAGGGGACAATCACTGAGCCAAGCCTCCAAAGTCTTTGGAACAAGAAATAGCATGTTGAACCTAGAATGGCCAAAATAGGGACAAGACTCCAAATTTGGATTGGAGCATTCAATGGAAGCATCAAGGTGGCATGGACTGAGCCATTTTCATTTGAATTCAGTCAAGACTTATCCAAGACCAAGGGAACCAAAGCTCTGTGCCCTAACCTCTAGTCAATGGCTAGAGGAGACTTGGATTTCCATTGGCCAACATTGAACAAACACCTGCTGCAGTTGCCATTCACTATTGATCCCAAAACAAACTTGCTCTACTATAAATAGAGCTCAATTGTGATCAGTTTGAGTACACCAAAGCCATCAAACAGATGCTTTCCTCAAAATCTCTTCTTTCACTCCAATTTTGTCTTCTAAGGCAAGTCACTATCGGGTTTTGAGTTTGAGAGCTTTTCCAATCAAACCAATCACTCACACACCTCACATACATTATATAGAAGTGATCCAAACACTCACATAACATCTGGAACACTGATTTCACAAAATCACTAGCCAATTGCTCAAGTTCATGACAGTTTTGCAGTTGAGGTGCCATCCTCAATTCCAAACCATTTCAATCCATTCCAAGCACTCAGACACATCACTTGGCACCTAGGGAAGCTATCCACATCATTGGAACCAAGCTGTAACACCTCCAACACCAAACACGATCACCAGCTGCAAGTGGTAAGCATGAGCTCTTCTAACTCTATGATCCATGCATTTTTTGCTGCACAATAATTTGGCCATATGTTCATAATCATGCATGGAATGTTTCCCCTCAATTAATTGCATTGTTTGAATCGTGTATCAAAAATCCTAGCCTTCATGCAGAAATTAGGGTTCTTGAGGATTTTTCATGATTTCTTGTTATATGTTTAATTTAAATGAAATTAATTGACATAGACATGATCGTGAGGTTGAAACGAGCATAATGATATGTGGATTGCATGTTATAATCAAGTATTCAGTGAGATTGGAGAGAAAATGCAAATCTGGCCAAGCCCAGAACACGCGCGTGTTCTTGGTTTGTTCTTGGCGCCTTTTTTTCAAAATTTGAATATTTGAATTTTGTGATTTTATTTAATTGATTCAAAAATTAATTTCTCTCTGAGTTTTAATGATTTTAAGTTTATTCTTTTTTTAATAATTCACAAAAATGTTAAAATATTTTATTTTCCCAAAAAATCCCAAAAATATTATTTATTTTGTATAATTGATATTTTTGCAAAGAATTAATGTTTTAATTGTTTTTAACATTTAAAATATTTTTTCCACCTTGATTTTGCAACCTTTAATGCTTTCTAATTATTTTGTAGGTCAATACTTAATTTTTGAAGCATTAATCCAAGATCACAATTTGTTTTTCATATGTTAAATAATTTTGATCATTTTAATTGAATTTTTATTCAATTAAATACATTTTTTAAAACAAATTAGGGTTTTTGGATTAATTCAACCCTCATAAATCATTTTTAAAACACTTTTGGGCCTCTAATAGAGTGTAAGACCCAATCCTTTTTTGACCAAACCATTTTGGGCCTCAGTATTGTATAAGTCCCGATACCGTAAAAAAACAAACGGCGCGATCGTCGCCCTTTTGAAAAATAACCTTCTGGGCCTCTCCTCGAGCTATAAGACCCATTCAAAACTTTTTGGGCCTTTAATAGAGTGTAAGACCCAACCCCCTTTTAACCAAAATCATGTTGGGCCTCACTTATTGTATAAGTCCCTCTACGTTAAAAGAAAATCTCGGCGCGATCGCCATTTCAAACGGAAAAATCATCTAGGCCTACCCTCGTGTTATAAGCCCCACTCTTTTTCTTTAAACCTTTTGGGCCTCCTGAGAGAGTGTAAGACCCATCCCTTTGTACAGAAAACAATTTTGGGCCACGGTCATTTGTATAAGTCCCTCTGTACAAATTCAAACAGTGCGCTCACTGATAAAACCCTGGGCCTCTCCTTGAGCTGTAAGCCCCAAACCTTTTTTTTCAAAGCACTTTCTCCTTTGATTTTGAAATATACTGTTGTTTTCAATCTTTCTTTGTTGAACAACTAACCAAACAGCATGAAAGCTCTACAACCGAGTAAGTGGTTATATGTTTTCTTTATCCGCTTTCATATACATATAATTGTATTGTGGGGCTGTTTCGCTGTAAGTCTTCTTTCATAAACTCATAGGATTACCAGATACAGTCTTCCCTCCTCTTGGGGTTAAACAATATGGAGACATGAAAGGCAGCATTCTCTGTGAACCCTTTCATAGACTGTCACTCATAAAAGTTGTCAAAGAAACTCTATTCCCCAGAGATGATCTTTTCTCCGTGAATGGCATCTCTTGAGTTTCTTCCAAATTCTCGAACTTTCCTGGCTTGATCTATTCTCAATGAATGGCATGTCTTGAACTTCTCGGGGTTTGGGGACCCACAGGCTTCTTAAAAGCACTTGTCAATAAACTCTGCTCCCCAGAGATGATCTTTTCTCCGTGAATGGCATCTCTTGAGTTTCTTCCAAATTCTCGAACTTTCCTGACTTGATCTATTCCTTGTGAATAGCTTGCCTTGAATTTCTCGGGGTTTGGGGACCCATCAGCTTCTTAAAAGTAATCGGCCTCCTCTTGGGCATCGTACAAGGACCCACAGGCTTCTTAAAAGCAATCGGCCACCTCTTGGGCATCGTACAAGGACCCGCCAGCTTCTTAGAAGTATCCACAGCCTCTTCATAGGCTTCGTATAATGATCTCTTCCTCCGCGAATGATAGCCTCCTCTTGGGCTTAGTACAAGGACCCGTCGACTTTTTTAAAAGTTTCCAGCCTCCTCTTGGGCTTCGTACAAATTGTCCCAACGACCTCCTAAAGGTATAGGAACAGAACTTAATCATCTGCATAGAACAGTCCTTTCAAAGAGTCTACTACTATTTCTCAAAGCATATTACAAAAGATAAAACTCTAGACTTGGACAGTCTAATTTCCTTGAGTCTCAAAGACATTCTCAAGTGACCCCTTCGTTAAATAGGAAGAAAACCCGTAGACTTGGACAGTCTCAATACCCTTCAGATTTCCCACTTCCTTAAAAGAACAGGAATAGCTCGGATCCTTGAAACAAATCCTTGAGTACAGTGTTGCTTATATAAGAACTGATTTTCTCTTTAAAATCAGTATACTGGACCTGTCACTTAACTGAAACAGTAACCACAGCCTCCTCTTGGGCTTTGTATAATGATTCTCCCCAGCAGAGTCAAACAACGTTTAGCCTCTCTCTCGGGCTTTGTACGAGACACATAAGAGACCCCCTCGTTAAGTCAATCACCCCTTTCGCCTCCATCTCGGGCTTTATACAAGATACAAAAAGGTTCATATTGAGCCAAACAAATTTTAGCCTCCATCTCGGGCTTCGTACGAGATACAGAAAACTCTCTTGTTGAGTCAATAGCCTCCATCTCGGGCCTTATACGAGATACCAAAAGACTTCATCGTCGAGTCAAAAACCTTTTAGCCTCTCTCTCGGGCTTTGTACGAGACACATATTAGCCTCCTCTTAGGTTTTATATAAGAAAACCACTGGTTAATCCAATTAACCTTTTAGCATCAAAGATGTGCCTCGCTCACAGTACACAAACATCAACAACTCTTTCCCCTCCATCTAACTGCTGTAAGCGGCAAGCCTCTGGATCATCTACATCCATGCCACTGTCCCTCTTTTTGCATGAGAAATTCCTAAGGAAAGATGGCATTACTTTACACTGAGTTAAAGTCTTCTCCTTCAGGTTAAAATCCCCTCTAAAGGAAATTATGGCATTGCCAGATTCACAAATCCCGGTTAAAGTAATTCTCCTTTATAAACGTTTGTCATAGACAAACCCCTATTTAGAGATGACAAATTCTCTTTAAGGTCAACACTTTTAGCTTCATATCTTGGGCTTTGAACAAGATACAAATAGACCTTTCAACTTCACATCTTGGGCTTTGAACAAGATACAAACCACCTTTTCGCTTCACGTCTTGGGCTTTGAACAAGACACCAAAAACAACCATTTCCTCCCATAGAATAGGAGGAACTACGAACGCTCTGATTTCCCTGTTTCGGTAAACGGGAATACGTAGGCATAAGATTGAAAGAAAAATCTTAGCGAGCACACTAAACAAAAACCCAAAATCCCATACTCTCATGTATCTATCAAAAGCATCAGTCCTAACATCCTAATCCTCGTTCCCCGCCAGAAAACCCAAGAGAAAAAGAAAACTGTATTGGCGAAAATACAAATAACCAGTACAAGGCCCCCCCCCACATTGATAGCATTCGCAACCTAACAGACCGCTGTTTAAACTCAGTATGCAAAGCAGGGTTAATTAGAGACATCTATTTCCCTTCCTTCATCAGCTTTAATAGGATAAAAAATGAATCGACCTGTAGTAAGCTCAGCCGCAGAGAGCGACCAGCACTTAAGAACCGCGTCCAAAATCGCTCGCTACAGAAAAATAGCGCCCACCGTGGGGCCAGTTTCTTTTTCCTTTTCTTGTGTGAATACCACAGATTGGGGCTTCTGCCGGGGAACCCATTTCTGTCAGGAACTTAGGATTCATAGCTTTAAAGGTCTAGGATGATTAGGACAAATATATATACTGCTTTTCCTAATTGCTATACGTGTTTATTTTTCTGCTAATGGGAATGCGTGTGATGCCGCATGTGGAAAGATTGAGTATACACTTAAGATAAGTGATGGCGACGAGGTCGACCATCAACCTCAGTGGAGGCTGACCAATGCAACCCATTCTCTCACCTAGACAATGGGCCGATTGTTAAGTCTGAGAAGCTGAGGAGCCAAACCCTTTCGTAGTGCGGAAACTATCGGAAATAGTTGTTACGCGATACTACCCTCATTTGAGGCTGGTGATCTATTCTCGGTGAATGGCACTTACTCTAAGATTGCTCTACAACTCGCTGACGATCCACTTGTTGTTTTGCTTTCCTGGGAGGAGCTGATGATAATGAGTACAGGTACAAAAATCACCTTAATATAAACCTTTGGGGATGGGTAGAGCCTTGACTTCATGACAACGACCCTTTGACCCCATGTTTTTTCTATGTTTTTGTGTGCTTCATTCATGCATTCATTAAAAAAAACATTAAAACATTTAAAAAAATATTTCTCTTCTAGTCTCTCTGTTTTTCAAATTAAACTAAGACTGTGATTGCAAATATCAGAGAAAAGGATTGCACTAATGGATTTCGGTAGAAGGAGAACTCATAGTTATACCTTCAAGGTTCCAAAGCTAGAGGATTTAAGAAGGTTAGCGAGGATGATCACTAACCAGGAGGCTTTCAGAGCCAAGCACGGAGGTTTTCTACCACTGTTAAGGGTCCATGTGATTGAGGGAATCATGGATGCACTCATTCAGTTTTATGATCCGGTTTATCACTGTTTCACATTCCTGGATTACCAGCTCGCACCAACGCTGGAGGAGTATTCTCATCTGGTTGATTTACACATTACTGATCGAGCTCTATTTTCTGGACTGGAAGAAATTCCAAAGAATCAGACCATTACAAGAGCAATTCATTTGGACGAGTCTGAGGTCTAGACTCACGTGACTACTAAGGGTGGCATCCAAGGTTTGCCAGCCCAGTTCTTGACAAAGAAAGCCCTGTATTTTGCCAGTATAGGGAACGTGACTACTTTTGAAAGCATCTTTGTCTTGCTCACCTATGGGTTATTTTTGTTTCCCAACATCAATAACTTCGTCGATATTAACTCCATTAAGGTTTTTCTCATTGGAAACCCTGTGCCGACTTTGCTCACAGATGCGTATCATTTTGTACACTTGGGAAATTTGTACAGCGGAGGGGAGATCACATGCTGTGTACCTCTGCTTTATAAATGGTTTATCTCTCACTTGCCTAAGTCTGCTGCTTTTTGGGATTGCAAGAATGCCTTGCGTTGGTCGCAGAAGATCATGTCTCTTACCAACTCTGATATAGATTGGTGTAATAGGATCTATGATGGAATCAGAATCATTGACCGTTGTGGAAACTTCCCCAACGTACCCCTTATATGAACTAAGGGAGGAATCAACTATCATCCAGTTCTCGTTCATCGTCAATTTGGATACCCGATGAGACACGTCCCACGGGGTGTTCATCTGGAAGGTCTTTTCTTCAAAGAAGGAGAAAATGACAGAGCACTAAAGATGGAAATAGTGCACGCTTGGAAATAGGTTCATAAGAAAGGTCGAGAGTCTCTAGGAAAACCGGACTGTGTCTCGGTGGAGCCTTACCTCCATTGGGTACAAACTAGAGCTCTCAAGCTAAAAATGCCTTATCCTCGTTACGGAATTCTTCCGCCAAAGGAATCTGTCATGTACTTCATGACAGAAACTGAAAAGCTTCAGGTTACTCTCAACAAAGTTCTAAATGAGAGAAGGTCTTGGAAGAACAAGTACCGCACCCTCGACATAGAGTGCATAAAAATACAGCAATTACTAAAAGAGAAAGATGCTCTGATTGAAATTTTGGAGCAACATGCTGTAGAGAACCAAGATGACCAAAGGAATTTGCTCACTCCTTTCACCTAGCAAAGGAATGACAACCCGACAACGGCCCAAGAGCCCCGGTCAAAGAAAAGGAAGATACCAGAATCAACACCCGAGTTCTCCTCAGAGAGGACTCTGGGCCCATTAATTTAGGTTTCTGTTTCTGTACTTTGTAATCTACTGTATTTCCATTTCTGTAATCCGTTGAATTTCAATAAAAAGGGGTTTCCCAACCGTTTGATATTTGCAATCTAATTGTCGAAGTTTATTTTGATTAAACCTTAAACAATTAATATAATCATTGCATTCATCATTCTCAGATCGCGTATTTTTCTTACCTACGAATCTCACGTTTATGTCTCGGTTCTAGAGTCAAACTGTCTCATTCGTACAATACTCGGGCCAATTGTCAGAAAAAGATGGATGATCTTGAGGAAGAGAACAGAGAGTTGAAAGAAGAGATCGACGCTCTGAGAGAGGATATGAGAAAGCTTCGTAACGACATGCAAGCCATGGCAGAAGCTTAGCTACAAAGAACTGTGATCTCAGAGATCACCTCAACGCCCATAGTGGAGAAGTATGATCCTAGGTATCAGATGTCGAAAGATCGTCCTTGGGGCATGCCTGTTAACTATATCCCGGAAGGATATGTTCCGCCGATCACTGAAGATCAAGGAATCACAACAGAAGCCGCTGGGCCTGAAGGTTACAAACTTTGGGAAAGCGAAGATGCTAGGGGCATACTGAAGACTCCTGAAGGTTACAAACTTCGGGAAATGCCAAGATTCACTGCCGTAGTCACGATACCACCCCCTGTGGGGCACACTGTCCCGGAAGGACAGATTCCACAGATACCTTCTGGTAAAAAGGAAACCATGTTCGATAGAATGGATGAATTCCAGGAGCAGTTTCTGGAAATGCAGAAGGAGCTGGAAGCCATTCGCGGTCAGGATTTATTTGGAAAGGACGCCGCAGACCTCTGCTTGGTCCCCAATGTGAAAATCCCGCACAAATTTCAAGTGCCCGACTTTGAAAAGTACAAGGGTAACTCTTGCCCTCAAAGCCATCTGGTGATGTACGCTCGGCGGATGTCAGCTCAGACGGAGAATCAGGACCTACTGATTCACTACTTTCAGGATAGTTTAACCGGTGCCGCATTAAAATGGTACATGGGTTTAAACCGTGCCACGATCAGCACATTCAGAGATCTTGGTACTGCCTTCGTCCAACAATACAAATACAATTTAGACATGGCACCCGACAGAGATCAACTCAGATCGATGTCGCAAAAGGACAAGGAAACCTTTAAGGAGTATGCTCAAAGGTGGCGTGAAATTGCCGCTCAAATTTGTCCACCTCTTGAGGAAAAAGAGATGACAAAGATCTTCTTAAAGACCTTAAGCTCATTTTACTATGACCGAATGGTTGCCAGTGCGCCCAGGGATTTCACTGAAATGGTTGGCATGGGCGTACGTCTTGAGGAAGCCGTCCGAGAAGAGCGTTTGGTAAAAGACACTGGATCGACGAGCGGTACTAAAAAATACGGTAGTGCTCTCCCTAAGAAAAAAGAGCAAGATATTGGGAATATCTCTCTCAAAAAGCAAAGGCGACGTTATCAACCGGTAGCAACTGTGATTCCTGCTATCAACCCTGCGTCTATTCCTACGTATCAACCTCAGGTTGGGCAGAGCCAACCTGATCAACAAAGGACACAACAGCCTCTTCAGCAGGCTCGTCCTCCATATAACAACAACCGTACAACACGGCCACCAGGATTTGATCCTATACTCGTAACATACGCAGAGTTATTTCCGTTACTACTGGCTAAGGGGCACATTCAGACTAAATCTCCTCTTACAGTACCGAAAAATCTGCCTTTTTGGTTTAAGGTGGATCAGACATGCCCTTATCATCAAGGAGGTCCAGGGCATAACATAGAGACTTGTCACAATTTCAAGTCCGACGTGCAAAACCTTGTTAGGATCGGGGTCTTATCCTTCAAGGATACGAATCCTAATGTTCTCACAAACCCGCTACCTCAACATGAGAAAGCTGCAGTCAATTTGATAGAAGGAGAGACTAACAATGTCTTTCAAATTCACGATGTACTCTTGTTGAAAACCAATCTGGTCAAGATGCATTGTAGACATAGTGGATATGGCCATGTGCCACCTCATAACTATCATCAGTGTGATATCTGCTATAAAAACAATCAAGGATGTTATGTGGTGCAAGCAACTCAGCAGGAATAGATGGATCTCGGATGGATCCAAGAGCATCGAGTTCGTGGAGTTAAGATGGTTTACACGAATTCTAACGTCATTCAGAACCACGATATCTGTGCAATGAATGTCAACTTGGTGGCGATGCACTCAAGGCAAAGCCAGTTTTATAATCTGTCGTGACACGATTACAGTTCTTGTCTGAATTGCTCGGTAAACAAACAGGGTTGCTCTTTTGTACAAGAAGCCCTCCAGTGTCATATGGATCTTGGATGGATCCAAGATTACCATGATAGGATCTCCTATCAAATCAACATGGTTCAGATCTTCGATATTCGCGTGATGAATACCAACCTGGTAGAGTTACATACTGAGCAGGTCCGACTCGGATTCTTAACATCACATGACTATCAAAGTTGTAAGGCAGGTTGCGAAAACGATCGAGGTTGTACCCTTGTCCAGGAGGCGCTTCAGCACTTGTTAAATCACTGGTGGATGCCAATCTATATGGATGAAGATACTCAGCAAATTAGTATCAGTAACAGGAATCCTACTCGGCGTCAGAGTCAGGATGTCCGATCTGTGGAAGCTAACCTAGTGAGGCTACATTGTAGTCAAAGTGGGCGTGGCCAGGTGCCACCACACAATTATGACCGATGCGGCATCTGTTCAGAAAGTAACCAAGGGTGTTACCTTGTGAGAGCAGCTCTTCAGGGTCAGGTGGATCGTGGAGAGATTCACCCATATCTGGGTTTTGGACCCATCAACTGGACGCCGAACTACCTTGCGAGCAAGTCGAGGATGTTGTCACAATCGCTGGTCATCATAGGACCAGGGATGTTTTTGCCATTATCCCTCTACTTGACGAATCTAAAGTTCCCAACCGTGAACGGATCGAGATAACTTATGATGGTCAGAAAAATCAGAGGGCTCTTGTAGTCATCTATCTACCGGGACCAACACCGTATGAATCAACTAAGACTATCCCTTACAAATACGGTGCAACAACAGTTGAAAATGGAAAGGAAATTCCATTACCCTCCGTTGTGCATATTGCAGACACCAGTCCTGTAACACGGAGTGGTAGAATCTTCAACCGAGGGGTTGGGGAACTTAACAAGGAAAAGGAACTTCAGACGGAAACTCTCGATCCATCAGTCGGTCAATCCAGTAATCCCGACCTTTCAAAAAATAATGATGAGATGCTGAAGCTCATCCAAAGGAGTGAATAAAAAATTGTCGATCGACTGTTACAAACTCCTTCAAAGATCTCGGTATTATCACTGTTACTCAGTTCAAAAGCGCATAGGGAGGCTCTACAGAAAGTCTTGGAGCAAGCCTTTGTGGAACAGGATGTAACAATCAGACAGTTCGATAGTATTGTCTCTAACATCACTTCCTGCAACGATTTGGGATTTAGTGATGAGGAACTACCCGAAGAGGGTCATCGTCATAACATGGCGCTCAACATTATAGTTAACTGCCAGGACGATGCTTTAGCCAGCGTGCTAGTAGACACAGGGTCAGCTCTGAATGTTATGCCAAATTCTACTTTGATGCAATTATCATTCAAAGGTCCTCCGATGAGAATCAGCGAGGTCGTTGTCAAAGCGTTCGACGGATCCAGAAAAACAGTTATCGGCGAAGTTGATCTTCCCATAACTATCGGTCCTCACACTTTCCAAGTCACTTTCCAGGTCATAGACATCCGGGCAACATACAGTTGTTTATTAGGAAGACCTTGGATACATCAGGGTGGAGCGGTTACTTCAACCCTCCACCAAAAGCTAAAGTTCGTCAAGAACAATCAACTTGTCACGGTTTGTGGGGAACAAGCCTTGCTTGTAAGAAACTTGTCATCATCTACTGGTATAGAACCCGAGGAGGTTATTGGAACTCAATTCCAAGCAATGTCGGTGAGCAAGAACAATCAGTTCAGAGGAGGAACCTCGATTTCCTCATACAATGATGCTATCAAAGCGGTCGAGAGTACCGATACAACAGGATGGGGACAGCTTGTCATTCCTATTGACAATAAAACAAAGAAGGGTCTTGGTTTTTCTGCAACCTGTACCCAGACAGCTGCCAACGATGAAAGTCTTCATCCCCTTCAAAACTTCTTCCATAGTGGAGGTTTTCTCCACCCAGTGTCT
This sequence comes from Lathyrus tuberosus, assembly GCA_022829125.1. Lineage (NCBI taxonomy): Eukaryota > Viridiplantae > Streptophyta > Magnoliopsida > Fabales > Fabaceae > Lathyrus > Lathyrus tuberosus. Next base: position 5,503,606 of record JALAZF010000305.1, read on the forward strand.
CAAACAATACATGCTATCAATGAGGAAGATCCCTCTGACACAGATGAAGAATGGAAGTCCTATCTTAACAAGGATGGTTATATGTCTCAGGAAGAGGTGCCTATACCATTTTTCTATCCCGCACAGAGTCCGAAATTTATACCAAGGTTAGACGTTGAAATGATATATGGAGATTGTGATCCGGAAGGATGCCGTGCTCCGCCAAATTCATTAGAGGAGGACACTCTGATGAAAGACAACTTTGACCATAATTACTATGGCCCAATGGATGGTCTGCCAATGTGGCAGCCTTACCCAGGAAACTTGGGGCAAGAGAGTCAGCCGAACAATGAAAATTAGCTGACCGTTTTTGAGCAGAATACCTGTGTCCCCACCATGTCATGGGATCAACACTCAGGTCATTCAGAAACTACTCAACATGTAGATGAATTTGCAACGTTTACAGGACTTGAATTCATCAGCTATGCTTTTCCCGAGGTCAACGTCATCGAGAGGGATGACTCCTCCAATTCCAAAGAAGTTTGTGATACTCTGGGACAACCGAGTGGAAAATACGACTATATGGTCAAGTACACCGCTCCCGAAAGCTTTCGTATCAGGCTCGAAGATATCCAGCCTACTGGATGGGGAGATACAGCTGAGAGCACAAATGCTATGCAAAATGCAACAGAGGAATTCTCCTACGACAATTCTGCCTGGGAGACAAATTCCAATGATCTTGCTCCACCAGAAATCAGCGTTATTTCTGAAGACAAATCAAGGAAGGTACCAGACTTTGTGATTCACCGAGGAGTTCGCCGCCAATGGGTTGCCGTCGAGGTTCCGAAGATCGTTCATCAGTCAAAGTAATTGCCGTCTTTTAACCTTTCACCCTGCCCAGGTGAAACAGATGTTTTGATAGGGCTCGCTTTCTGTAAAATTTCCCTCTTCGCTTAGCCCAAAGCGACAGAGTTTTGTTTTATAGGGTTGTAGTTTCAAGATTCGACTTGTTCATTAATAAAATAACGTCGTTCTGTAATTTCCGCATTAATTGTTGTTTTCTCCTTTTTCTTTTTCAGAAAATGGTAATCCTAAAAAACAATTCAAATAAAAATAAGCAGTAATAAAAAATAAAACACTGCACACACTTGCATTTTCTCTATCTCTTCTAAACACGAATCATCACGTCATGCAGATTGCTTGTTTTAAACCCAGTTGAAACATACGATCCGATGCCTTCTCCCAACTTTGAGTTCCCGGTATTCGAAGCTGAAGAAGAAAATGACGACAAAATTCTGGAAGAGATCTCCCGGCTACTCAGACAAGAGGAAAGGTCCATTGAACCTCACAAAGAACTGTTGGAAATGGTAAACTTGGGTTCAGAGCAAGAGAGAAAAGAAGTTAGGATTGGGGCACTGCTCAGTCCAACTGCCAAAGAGGGTTTGATAAAGCTTCTCAGGGAATTTCCCGATGTATTCGCTTGGTCCTATCAGGATATGCCAGGGTTGGATACCAGCATCGTGGAACATCACTTACCGTTAAGATTGGAATGTCCGCCCGTAAAGCAAAGGTTGAGACGCACTCACCCGGACATGGCCATCAAAATCAAAGAGGAGGTACAGAAACAGATTGACGCGGGTTTCCTCGCTACATCAGAATATCCTCAATGGTTAGCCAACATCGTACCCGTTCCCAAAAAGGATGGAAAGGTCAGAATGTGTGTCGACTACAGGGATCTAAACAAGGCTAGTCCAAAGGATGACTTTCCTTTACCACACATTGACATGCTGGTAGACAGTACAACAAAATTCAAAGTGTTCTCTTTCATGGATGGATTCTCGGGCTATAACCAGATCAAAATGGCGCCGAAAGACATGGAGAAAACTTCATTCATTACCCCATGGGGTACCTTTTGTTACAAGGTAATGCCGTTCGGTTTGAAGAACGTCGGGGCAACCTATCAAAGGGCCATGACCACTCTGTTTCATGACATGATACACAAAGAAATCGAAGTGTATGTCGATGATATGATTGCAAAATCTAAAACAGAGAGTGAGCACGTTGAACATCTATCAAAATTGTTCGAACGTCTAAGAAAATTCAAGCTCCGCTTGAATCCCAACAAGTGCACCTTCGGTGTCCGTTCAGGGAAACTCTTAGGGTTCATCGTCATCCAGAAAAGAATTGAGGTTGATCCTGACAAGGTCAAGGCCATTCAAGAAATGCCTTCTCCGAAAACTGAAAAACAAGTCAGAGGATTCCTGGAACGTTTGAACTACATCTCCAGATTCATATTCCTCATAACCGCGACATGCGCGCCGATCTTCAAACTGCTCAAGAAGATACAATCATTTCTCACTGATTCGCGAGGCAAGTGGACTCCGAATTATGATGGCCCCTATGTGGTCACGAAAGCTTTCTCAGGCGGTGCCTTGAGACTTGTAACCATGGACGGAGAGGAATTTTCCTATCCCACAAATGTTGATGTAGTCAAGAAATACTTCGCCTAAACTAAAAAAAAAAACGTCTCGGTGGATTGAAAACCTGAAAGGGAGGTCCAGGCAAAAGTTAGAGACATAAAAAGAAAAAATCATCCCGATGGATTGGAAACATCATAGAACAATCCAGGCAAAAATTAGGGATAATGGCAAGTAACTATGTTCAATAGAGGCAAGTCCCTCAGCAGCAGCAGTTATACCATCCATTGGAGGAAAACTCCAGTCAAGGTCATCTTCGACAAAAGCTCAGGATGTCCCGAATTCAAAGTTGGTAGAAGGATAGTGGTCGTTATGTTTCAACGTAGCCCTTTTCCCTGTAAATTACCATTTTCTAACTTTGTAAATACTCTTTGGAATCACGCGTTTGGCTGATCTCCATCTCATCAATAAAATTTGAGCCTTTGTGCTTTTGTTTGTAATTCTCATTTGTTTTAGCTTTACAGAACGACATTTTAACATGATTAACGATTCTTGAAATAAAACAAAAATGAATTTACTTGTTAAAAATTTTTCTGCTTTTAAATTAAAGACGGCAATTTCTTTTGACTGTTGAACATCAGAAGAACATCGGTCGCTTCTCCAGAAGTAATCGAACCTCAAAGTGCAGAATCAAAGTACTCCTTCTAACCCAGTATGCCTGAACGAAGGGATCAACTGTGTCAGAAACCTTGTTTCGTCTGACACGCCTCGGCCGAGTTCTTATCTCCTAAGCCCGATCAACGGTATTCCCCGCAGGGACTGTCTCTCCTAAGCAAGGAGGAATTGCTATTCTGAACCAGCGATATTTCTATACGCCCCGCGATGGCCGAGTATCTAGTCGTGTTCACCTGTCAGTTTGTATGTCGCGTTAGTTTTGTCAGCATATGCATACATACATCATGCATTATTGATTTGCATTCACATTTCATATTGCTTCGTTGTCACTCCAGTAGGTCTTGTCCCCTAGTGATAAACAGTCCTCTCAATCGAGTTATCAGTTCTTGTCCCGTCAAGAAGCGCTGCGTCTGAACATTCTCTCTCCTCCAGTTTTATTTCTGGAAGAAAGTTGGTCCTTGACCACTTTAATAACTTGAACCTCTGAAAAATCAGAGAATCTTCAGTTAACACTACTCTTCGCCATTGAAGATGATATCCTTGCTTTCCCAGATTAAGGAAAATCCACAGAGAAAGCCTCCTAATCAGAGAATCGGCAGCACGCCAGTTTCGCTCCGAAAAAATCGCTGATGAAAAGGTCATCGACACCTCAAAATTGGACCCCATCATATGGTATTTCTCTGGGAATTTCCCGAGAAAAGTATGATGTAAGATCCCAAGCGACAGCAGTCTCCCAAGAGACCTGCTTTCCTCCCAGTAGAAACAAATGGCGTCTCCAACAGAGAAGTTTGTGCAATTCTACAACTCAGACGACTAGGTTCCCCCAGCAAGTCTGACATCAAAACTTTTTCCACTCAAATGACATCTCCCCAGGAAAATTCGGCGAGAAGTTTGAAGGAAAACCGCTACAAATAGCGTCCCTTGTCAATAAAGTTAATTGACAAAAGAAACTTAGACCAGTTCCTTGGTAAGAAACCAGGATCGAGGGGAAGTTTACAACAAAAACTTAGACCAGTTCTTTGGTAGGAAACCAGGATCGAGGGGAAGTTGGCAAAAGAAACTAAGACCAGTTCCTTGGTAGGAAACCAGGATCGAGGGGAGGTTTATTTCAAATCAGAAACTGAGACCAGCTCCTTGGCTGAAGACCAGGATCGAGGGGAAGTTTACCTTTTCTAAGCATCATCGCTTAGTCAAAGAAGATGAATGCGTAAGCTACCATTCATAACCACCATCAAAATTTCGGGTATTCCGATATTTAATCCTCTTGCACCCCGAATGCCCGAATACCTTCGTCATTCACACCTTCATGTCCAAGAAGATTAAATAGGGGCATCTGTCATACCCCAAATTTTGACCACTAAGATTTCCCATCATTGTGAAAATCATCATCACAAAATGGAGGAACCATCATACCTCATCAATCTCCTCAAGGAATTGTTGAGCATCCACTACAATTAATTTAGGGTTTTAAGCCCTCTCTGAGTGCTTAGACAAAGGGTCAATCAAGGAATGACATGATCTTCAACTTGTATAACCTCTCAAACATCCACAATGGATCAAAAGGACTCCCACTTCAAGGATTAAGCACAAGGCTGCTCCCTTTTAGATGGATTAAAGCTCAAGATCGACAGTGTCACGAAATTAGGGTTTTGGTCGACCAGGGCCTCCAGATGGAAATTTTTCATCTGGGCACAAGCCAATGATCCAAAACATAACCTAATATACTCCATGGAACCTCATGGACCCAATCATCAAGTCAATTTTGCCTCAGGGGATGCATTCATAAAAAATCAGGAATTAGGGTTTCTTGACCTAATTCACCCCTAAGTTGACTTTTGGGACAAACCATGAGCCAAGACCTCAAGAGAGGGTTTGAGGGTCTCTAATGAACTATATTGATCCATTTGGAACAATGGGTTAATCCAAGAAGCTTGAGCAACAAGTCTCAATTTCATCTTCACCACAGTTAGGGTTTTAAGGAAAAAGTCAACTGTAACTTTGACTTTTGGCCAAGACATGCTCCCAAACCCTAGGACATACCTCAATATACCCTATGACACCCATGGAACATGTCCATCAAGTTTGATTTAGGTCAAGGACATGATTTCCTGAAGAATTGCACAGTTTGGAATTCATCTGATAAAAAGTCAACTGTGCACAAAAGTCAACTTTGACTTTTTGAGATTTTTCACCAAAATGGATTTTTAACCCTAAAATGATGTTAATGTATGATTTTAATCATCATTCATCAAGAAAAATCAAGAAAAGTTGGATAACTTGTAAAAGGGGTAACCATAAAAACTTAGAAAATTTTCTAAGTTAAAAATAAAGTGACTAGGGTACCAACTTTGGAGGATCATAATTCCTAAACCATAAAGCCATTTTTTCTCATCCAAAGATGGATTTGTAGCCCTCATTACCCTCTACAAAAACTTCAACTAGACCTAAGTCCAATTCATTAAGGATTTTGAGTTATGGAGTGATCAAAATGGCTGAAAAATGAAAATGTCACTTTTTCCAACACTTAGTGAAATTTTCACTAAGTCCAAATCTGTCTTCACTTTTTGCCAAATGTAGGGGGATTTTTCACTTGGATTCAAAAGAGATCAAAACCAAACATGTTCAAACAGTTGTTGTATCATGTAAGGGCTTTCCAAAATGGCCAAGAACATTGCCAAATTCCATTTGGGCTATGAGTTATGACATTGTCAAGTTGCCTTGTTGAAATCTGTCAAGGCAAGGCAGAATTTGCATTTTTGCTCGATTTGTCAAAATCAGCCAAATTCAAATGCTCCTATCCACTTGGACACATTCGAGGATTGAATCTAAAGGGGACAATCACTGAGCCAAGCCTCTAAAGTCTTTGGAACAAGAAATAGCATGTTGAACCTAGAATGGCCAAAATAGGGACAAGACTCCAAATTTGGATTGGAGCATTCAATGGAAGCATCAAGGTGGCATGGACTGAGCCATTTTCATTTGAATTCAGTCAAGACTTATCCAAGACCAAGGGAACCAAAGCTCTGTGCCCTAACCTCTAGTCAATGGCTAGAGGAGACTTGGATTTCCATTGGCCAACATTGAACAAACACCTGCTGCAGTTGCCATTCACTATTGATCCCAAAACAAACTTGCTCTACTATAAATAGAGCTCAATTGTGATCAGTTTGAGTACACCAAATCCATCAAACAGATGCTTTCCTCAAAATCTCTTCTTCCACTCCAATTTTGCCTTCTAAGGCAAGTGACTATCGGGTTTTGAGTTTAAGAGCTTTTCCAATCAAACCAATCACTCACACACCTCACATACATCATATAGAAGTGATCCAAACACTCACATAACATCTGGAACACTGATTTCACAAAATCACTAGCCAATTGCTCAAGTTCATGACAGTTTTGCAGTTGAGGTGCCATCCTCAATTCCAAACCATTTCAATCCATTCCAAGCACTCAGACACATCACTTGGCACCTAGGGAAGCTATCCACATCATTGGAACCAAGCTGTAACACCTCCAACACCAAACACGATCACCAGCTGCAAGTGGTAAGCATGAGCTCTTCTAACTCTATGATCCATGCATTTTTTGCTGCACAATAATTTGGCCATATGTTCATAATCATGCATGGAATGTTTCCCCTCAATTAATTGCATTGTTTGAATCGTGTATAAAAAATCCTATCCTTCATTCTTGTTATATGTTTAATTTAAATGAAATTAATTGACATAGACATGATCGTGAGGTTGAGACGAGCATAATGATATGTGGATTGCATGTTATAATCAAGTATTCAGTGAGATTGGAGAGAAAATGCAAATCTGGCCAAGCCCAGAACACGCGCGTGTTCTTGGTGTGTTCTTGGCGCCTTTTTTTCAAAATTTGAATATTTGAATTTTGTGATTTTATTTAATTGATTCAAAATTAATTTCTCTCTGAGTTTTAATGATTTTGAATTGATTCTTTTTTTTAATAATTCACAAAAATGATAAAATATTTTATTTTCCCAAAATATCCCAAAAATATTATTTATTTTGTATAATTGATATTTTTGCAAAGAATTAATGTTTTAATTATTTTTAACATTTAAAATATTTTTTCCACCTTGATTTTGCAACCTTTAATGCTTTCTAATTATTTTGTAGGTCAATACTTAATTTTTGAAGCATTAATCCAAGATCACAATTTGTTTTTCATATGTTAAACAATTTTGATCATTTTAATTGAATTTTTATTCAATTAAATACATTTTTTAAAATAAATTAGGGTTTTTGGATTAATTCAACCCTCATAAATCATTTTCAAAACACTTTTGGGCCTCTAATAGAGTGTAAGACCCAATCCTTTTTTGACCAAACCATTTTGGGCCTCAGTATTGTATAAGTCCCGATACCGTCAAAAAACAAACGGCGCGATCGTCGCCCTTTTGAAAAATAACCTTCTGGGCCTCTCCTCGAGCTATAAGACCCATTCAAAACTTTTTGGGGCTCTAATATAGTGTAAGACCCAACCCCCTTTTAACCAAAATCATGTTGGGCCTCACTTATTGTATAAGTCCCTCTACGTTAAAAGAAAATCTCGGCGCGATCGCCATTTCAAACGGAAAAATCACCTGGGCCTACCCTCGTGTTATAAGCCCCACTCTTTTTCTTTAAACCTTTTGGGCCTCCTGAGAGAGTGTAAGACCCATCCCTTTGTACAGAAAACAATTTTGGGCCACAGTCACTTGTATAAGTCCCTCTGTACAAATTCAAATAGTGCGCTCACTGATAAAACCCTGGGCCTCTCCTTGAGCTGTTAGCCCCAAACCTTTTTTTTCAAAGCACTTTCTCCTTTGATTTTGAAATATACTGTTGTTTTCAATCTTTCTTTGTTGAACAACTAACCAAACTGCATGGAAGCTCTACAACCGAGTAAGTGGTTATATGCTTTCTTTATCCGCTTTCATATATATATATAATTGTATTGTGGGGCTGTTTCGCTGTAAGTCTTCTTTCATAAACTCATATCAACTGTGTAATAATAGTATAGATATTTAGAGTTTCCCCGGTAACTACGTTTAGCATTAAGCCCGTTGATCACTCTTAAATAGTCAAAACTTGATCCCCATAGGATTACCAGACACAGTCTTCCCTCCTCTTGGGGTTAAACAATATGGAGACATGAAAGGCAGCATTCTCTGTGAACCTTTTCATAGACTGTCACTCATAGAAGTTGTCAAAGAAACTCTATTCCCCAGAGATGATCTTTTCTCCGTGAATGGCATCTCTTGAGTTTCTTCCAAATTCTCGAACTTTCCTGGCTTGATCTATTCTCGGTGAATGGCATGTCTTGAACTTCTCGGGGTTTGGGGACCCACAGGCTTCTTAAAAGCACTTGTCAAGAAATTCTGCTCCCCAGATATGATCTTTTCTCCGTGAATGGCATCTCTTGAGTTTCTTCCAAATTCTCGAACTTTCCTGACTTGATCTATTCCTTGTGAATAGCTTGCCTAGAATTTCTCGGGGTTTGGGGACCCATCGGCTTCTTAAAAGCAATCAGCCTCCTCTTGGGCATCGTACAAGGACCCACAGGCTTCTTAAAAGCAATCGGCCTCCTCTTGGGTATCGTACAAGGACCCGCCGGCTTCTTAGAAGTATCCACAACCTCCTCTTAGGCTTCGTATAATGATCTCTTACTCCGGGAATGATAGCCTCCTCTTGGGCTTAGTACAAGGACCCGTCGGCTTTTTTAAAAGTTTTCGGCCTCCTCTTGGGCTTCGTACAAATTGTCCCGACGACCTCCTAAAGGTATAGGAACAAAACTTAATCATCTGCATAGAACAGTCCTTTCAAAGAGTCTACTACTATTTCTCAAAGTATAATACAAAAGATAAAACTCTAGACTTGGACAGTCTAATTTCCTTGAGTCTCAAAGACATTCTTAAGTGACCCCTTCGTTAAATAGGAAGAAAACCCGTAGACTCGGACAGTCTCAATACCCTTCGGATTTCCCACTTCCTTAAAAGAACAGGAACAACCCGGATCCTTGTAACAAATCCTTGAGTACAGTGTTGCTCATATAAGAACTGATTTTCTCTTTAAAATCAGTATACTGGACCTGTCACTTAACTGAAACAGTAACCACAGCCTCCTCTTGGGCTTTGTACAATGATTCTCCCCAGCGGAGTCAAACAACGTTTAGCCTCTCTCTCGGGCTTTGTACGAGACACATAAGAGACCCCCTCGTTGAGTCAATCACCCCTTTCGCCTCCATCTCGGGCTTTATACGAGATACAAAAAGGTTCATATTGAGCCAAACAAATTTTAGCCTCCATCTCGGGCTTCGTACAAGATACAGAAAACTTTCTTGTTGAGTCAATAGCCTCCATCTCGGGCCTTATACGAGATACCAAAAGACTTCATCGTCGAGTCAAAAACCTTTTAGCCTCTCTCTCGGGCTTTGTACGAGACACATATTAGCCTCCTCTTAGGCTTTATATAAGAAAACCACTGGTTAATCCAATTAACCTTTTAGCATCAAAGTTGTGCCTCGCTCACAGTACAAAAAACTCAACAACTTTTTCCCCTCCATCTACCTGCTGTAAGCGGCAAGCCTCTGGATCATCTACATCCATGCCACTGTCCCTCTTTTAGCATGAGAAATTCCTAAGGAAAGATGGCATTACTCTACACTGAGTTAAAGTCTTCTCCTTCAGGTTAAAATCCCCTCTAAAGGAAATTATGGCATTGCCGGATTCACAAATCCCGGTTAAAGTAATTCTCCTTTATAAACGTTTGTCATAGACAAACCCCTCTTTAGAGATGACAAATTCTCTCTAAGGTCAACACTTTTAGCTTCATATCTTGGGCTTTGAACAAGATACAAATAGACCTTTCAGCTTCACATCTTGGGCTTTAAACAAGATACAAACCACCTTTTCGCTTCACTTCTTGGGCTTTGAACAAGACACCAAAAACAACCATTTCCTCCCATATAATAGGAGGAACTACGAACGCTCTGATTTCCCTGTTTCGGTAAACCGGAATACGTAGGCATAAGATTGAAAGAAAAATCTTAGCGAGCACACTAAACAAAAACCCAAAATCCCATACTCTCATGTATCTATCAAAAGCATCAGTCCTAACATCCTAATCCTTGTTCCCCGCCAGAAAACCCAAGAGAAAAAGAAAATCGTATTGGCGAAAATACAAATAACCAGTACAAGGGCCCCCCCACATTGATAGCATTCGCAACCTAACAGACCGCTGTTTAAACTCAGTATGCAAAGCAGGGTTAATTGGAGACATCTATTTCCCTTCCTTCATCAGCTTTAATAGGATAAAAAATGAATCGACCTGTAGTAAGCTCAACCGCAGAGAGGGACCAGCGCTTAAGAACCGCGTCCAAAATCGCTCGCTACATTTTCCAAGCAAACTCTACATTATTTATAGTTGTGTGGTGGCACCTGGCCACGTCCGCTCTGTATGCAGTGTAACCTCACTAGGTCCGTCTCCATTGATCGAACATCCTGATTCTGATACCTAGTAGGGTTCCCGTCAGTCATACTGACTTGTTGTGTGTCTTCGTCCATATAGATCAGAAGCCACCCGTGGTTTAACAAGTGTTGCAAAGTTCTTTGAACGAGAGCACATCCTTGGTCGTTCTCACGGCATACTGTACAGTTCTGATAATTATGCGATGTCAGAAAACCGAGCTGGACTTCTGTAGCGTGAAACTCCACCAAGCTGGTATTCATCAAGTGAATATAAAAGATTTGAATCATATTCACTTGATAATGACTCCTATCACGGTAATCCTGAATCCATCCAAGATCCATCTGACGCTGGACGGCCTCTTGTACAAAAGAGCATCCCTGTTTGTTTACCGACCAGACCAGACAGGAATCGTAATCATGCCGTGGCAGATTATGATGTTGGTTTGCCTTGAGTGCATTGCCACCAAGTTAACATTCATCGCACGGATGTCATGGTTTTGAATGATTTGGGAATTCGTATAAATCATGTTGACCCCACGAATTCGGTGTTCTTGGATCCATCCAAGATCCAATTATTCTTGTAGAGCTGATTGCACCACAGAACATCCTTGATTGTCTTTAGAGCGGACATCACACTGGTGATAGTTATGAGACGGTACATGCCCGTATCCTCTCTGTCTGCGATGCATCTTGACCAGGTTGGCCCTCAATAAGAGTACATCATGAATTTGATAGATGTGGTTAGACTCTCCCTCTATCAAATTTACTGCAGCTTTCTTGTGTAGAGGCAGCGGGTTCGTGAGAACATTAGGATTTGTATCCTTGAAGGATAAGACCCCGCTCCTAACAAGCTTCTGTACGTAGAATTTGAAACTGAGATAGTTTTCTATGTTATGCCCTGGTCCTCCTTGATGGTAAGGGCAAGTCTGATCCGCTTTGAACCAAAAAGACGAATTTTCCGGTACTGTAAGAGGAGACCTGGTTTGGACGTGTCCTTTGACCAATAGTAATGGGAATAGTTCGGCGTACAACATTGGTATAGGGTCAAACCCTGGTGGTCGTGTTGTACGGTTGTTGTTGTACTGAGGACGAGCATGCTGAAGAGGCTGTTGTGTCCTTTGCTGATATTGTTGTTGATTAGGTTGGCTCTGAGCAACCTCAGGTTGATACGTTGGAACAGGCACAGGGTTAATAGCAGGAGTTACAGCTGCTACTGGTTGATACCGTCTCCTTTGCTTTCCGAGAGAGATATTACCAATATCCTGCTCTTTTTTCTTAGGGAGAGCACTACCGTATCTTTTGGTACTGCTGGATGATCCAACTTCTTTTACTAAACGTCCTTCTCAGACTGCTTCCTCCAAACGAACTCCCATGCCTACCATTTCGGTAAAGTCACTGGGGGCACTGGCGACCATTCGGTCGTAGTAAAATGAGCTCAAGGTTTTCAAGAAGATCTTTGTCATCTCTTTTTCCTCAAGAGGTGGACAAATCTGGGCGGCAATTTCGCGCCATCTTTGAGCATACTCCTTAAAGGTTTCCTTATCCTTTTGTGACATGGCTCTGAGTTGATCTCTGTCCGGTGCCATGTCCAGGTTATACTTATATTGTTGAACGAAGCCAGCTCCAAGATCTCTGAAAGTGGCGATCTTAGTGCGGTTTAATCCCATGTACCATTTTAATGCGGCGCCGGTTAAACTATCTTGGAAAAGTGGATTAGTAGCTCTTGGTTCTTTGTCTGAGTTGACATTCGCCGAGCGTACATCACAAAATGGCTTTAAGGGAAAGAGTTACCCTTGTACTTTTCAAACTCGGGCACTTTGAACTTCAAATTCTGGTACAGATGTGTGATGTCATAGTGTAATGTCACAACATCGCAATCTGTTGAACAAGGCAATAATAGAAACAATAACACACTGAATTGTTCACCCAGTTCGGTTCAACAACCTACATCTGGGGGCATACCAAGCCAGGAAGGAAGTCCACTATTAGTAGTATCAAATTACAGACTCAACAAACCAGTTGACAATCTACCTAATTTAATCACTACCCAATGACCCTTCTACCTAAGTCCTCCCTAGGTAAGAGACTCTATCTCACTTCCTATCATTACTATGATGTCTAGCCGTCAACTACACCGTCACTGCATCAACAACTTGATTACCAACAACTGTACAATCATAGAAGACACCCTTCCATGACACCCTTTGGAGTTGCTTCAAAGCTTCCTCCAAGAACAATACCAAACACAAACTCATTACCTACAGGTTTCTGAGTTACACACAGTGACCATCTCACAACCCGAGTGGTTCACTTTGACAAAGCCCTAAAGATCTACATCTTGGACCCGTGCCTATTCTAGGTTACAAGCATTCTATTTATAATGTAATCCAACTGGATATGGGCCTTCAAATCATATCATATCTTCTGTAACAAATCTGCTTCTGAATAGATCATATCTTCAATTAAATCTTCAATTATTAACTCTGAATATTCTCCATATCTTTATGCTTTAAATGCGCAAAAAACTGATCTTCATAATTGATTGTAACAGAATATATCTCTCCCTTGATCTTCGCTTATATTCTCTGATTCTCTTTAGTAGAATTTCTCATTCACATCAGAAACACGTGCAGCCCTAATCACATAACTGTCTGTTGTTTTAATGTTCTGGTATAGTGATGTTAAGACATCGCATGTGACATCACTCTTCAGTACTTTAACTCTTCAACAATAAACCAGAATGTTAGCTATACTGTTAGAAGCTCATGTTGCAACATCAATCATGACATCAACATTGTTTTAACAAAATTTCAGCCAATTACTAGAACTTACAATCTCCCCCTTTGGCTAATTTTGGCTAAAACAACTATATGACCATTACAACTTAAATTCCCCCTCAAAGCAAGAACCATCATACCAGCTGTTCAAACACGATTACTCCCCCTCAAGCATGTACCAGCAACACATGGGCTAACTCTCCCCCTTTTTAGCCATAATTGGACAACCCCTGAGTCATCCAACCAATATACTCAGACCAGAGTAGACTAATCTCCATATCATAATAGCTGAACAAACCTACTTCTCTCCCCCTTAATTTCACAACTGATGCTCCTTGATCATAACATTTGGAGAATCCAGACACAGTTTTCAAACTTCTCCTCAGAAGCATGTGCAAACATGATTCACATGGCTAGACCCAATTGTCCTTTGCTGCAGAATCCATAGACAAGTACTCCCCCTGTCATGGTTAACCAATGCTCTAGATGGAGATTACCATTTGAGCACCAGATCTTCACACACTCTACTCTCACTCCTAGAGGACACATCCAATTATACTGCTCACAAACCCAATCTCTTCAAGTGATACTTGCAACAGAGGACAGAACAGCCAAAAGAACATTCTGATCAATTGTATTCACTAGTAGTTGTTGATACTAGAGAAGTCTTCCAAATTAGTAGTCATGCTTTGCCAGAACATACTACTCAAAACAAGCTCAGAATCTCCACATTCTAATCCACACAGCTAGAAACACCTCTTCTGACAATAATGCTTGAGCATTCATCTCCACATGAAGTTCCAATTAGGCTATTCTTGAGGAACATAAGAATCACCAACCTCCTTCAAACAAACTGTTATCAAAGTCACATAGATCCCCCAACTCTCCAAAGCCAGTCATTCCCTATCATACTCTTCATCTTCCGACTTCCAATCACTCAATACCTGATCTACTCCAGTCTTCTCTACAATCTCCATCCAAGGTAGACCTTCTACTTCATCATTCTCCCCTATGACTATGTAGACGCTCCTTAGGCATAATGTAGACACCAAGTTCCTGAATCAGAGCATAATAATCCTTCACCAAGGATATCCAACCAGATAATGTCCCAACACAAGTTAGAACATCTGCCACACACCAAGACATCATCACCATGATTCTTGATATGTTCCACCAACTGGACTTACTATAGCATAGTAATCCAAAGAGCTCGAGAGTTAAACTCTCATCCACCTTCAAGAAGAATAATCTCCTCGAGTCTTCAACTCATCACCCTTCTTTCCAAGAGTAACTTGTTCCAAGACAATCCTCAATAATAACCAGCTGCCACACTCTGATTATCTTGATTCTTCGAATCCACTTCTGAGATCAACCAAATGCCACATTTTGATCACCTCATACATGAATCCTCACGTTTGTCATAACTCTCACAAAGATATCTTGATCCACCAAGGAAACTTGATCTTCAAGTCACATGTTCCACTTGCTCAAAAGCAAGCACACTTAGACTCCCTAAGCCATAGTCATGTAACATCTTCTCCTTCCTGCAGCTCCCGCAAACTGCCATGAGAACGATCTTTTTGAAGCATCATGTTGTTCATTCCTGTAGATCACCCTATCATTAGCTGATGTTCCACATCACCAGCTGAGACTCCTGATGTTAAGCTAGATGTCAGAACATTACGACATCCAACTGTTGAATTCAGCTCCTCCTTTTGCCACTTAGATGAACCTCCTCCCTTTGCAGAAACAGATTTCCATGCTCTCATAGACTGGATTCAACAATCAAGTTTGAGTAGACAACCTCCATCCTGCTTAGAAACTCCAAAGACTTCAAACCTACCACATCTGAATCTTCAGAAAATAAGTAGTCCAAGACTACCTCATAGCAATACCAAAGAATGCCACTTCCCTTAGTAGAGTCGTCAATAGAAAGCCAGAGATAACTGCCACTTATCCTCGACCTTCACAACCAGAGCAAACACCATGCTCCCAACCACTTAGATTAGAGATAAACTGATCCAAGCTGAAACCCTCAAGGTTATGATGTCTTCAACAGCACCAATAAAGAGCCACACAGTCCTGCACTTTTACATCAGACATGTACATAGTCTCTCGTCTATGTATTTTGTCATTAGTTGAAAGCACATCCTCAAAAGCAGATAGATACTCAACACCAGTCTGAATCTTCTCCAAAACAAACCATCATGACTACCACAAAACTCTTCCAGGTAAGGTCAGTGTCTTGATCTTTTACTATACTCTGAGCAAAGAACTGAAATGATGTTTCAACATCAGTTCTGACATATCTCCTAATCATATTCATACACACATATCTCTTTGCAGGAAACATACGAGAGCATATCAGCATCTTCCAAGATTAGACCAACAAAACTGCAGTAACTTGCATAACACACTCTTCCAGAGGCTTCTTCTAATAAGCACAGGGTTCAGACCTTTCATCCTTCTGCATACCATAGACCATCTGCTACTTTGAATCCTTCAAGGCACAAAACAGAAAAAGCTCAAGCAAACACCAATTGACCACCAGCTGAATTACCCTGCTACTGCACACAAACTCTTGGAAGCAATTCAAAAGTCGTTCAACTTCATAGCTTCAGTGATCCTTCAAAACAGCTACAATCTAATAGATCTTTGACTTAGCATTTACCATAAACTGCTAATGTGAAGCACGATGTCGAGACATTAGAATTGACATATTAAGCTCAGCTTCTTTCTTGATGAAACCACAAATAAGCTTAAGAGATGACTGATCAAGATCTTCACTCCCGCATGAAAGATTTGACAGTGATACTCTTTTGCTTTGGCTCTACCCTCTTCTTTCACCATAAGGAATCACTGTTCTGGACAGATTGATCTTCAATATTTGATTTGAACTGAAACATCTATGTCATAAGATCCATTCACCTTTTGATCACTCAATCCTCAAGTATCTTTGAAGCTGTCTTGCAGAGAATATCCTGCTGAGGAGACCAAACCCTAATGTCTTTCCAAGAGAATTCATTCCTAGAATCTCACTACCAGAGATACAAAAATCAACCAGGGTTACATCAGATACCATGCAGCGGAACTACTCCTCAACAACCTTCAGGCACTATCCAAAAATCCTTGCACACCACGTGCCAATAATACTCTATCATGAATAGTTCATCCTTCACTCAAAGGGATCACACAAACAACTATATGAGCTGACCAAGTCCATAACTCAACAAACCTATCTTCCTTGCTCATGAACCAGAAAGTATCTTCCCAAGATCTCATCCAGAAACAGACAGGATGCCTGCTCTGATACCAATTGAAATTCTGGTACAGATGTGTGATGTCATAGTGTAATGTCACAACATCGCAATCTGCTGAACAAGGCAATAATAGAAACAATAACACACTGAATTGTTTACCCAGTTCGGTTCAACAACCTACATCTGGGGGCATACCAAGCCAGGAAGGAAGTCCACTATTAGTAGTATCAAATTATAGACTCAACAAACCAGTTGACAATCTACCTAATTTAATCACTACCCAATGACCCTTCTACCTAAGTCCTCCCTAGGTAAGAGACTCCATCTCACTTCCTATCATTACTATGATGTCTAGCAGTCAACTATACCATCACTGCATCAACAACTTGATTACCAACAACTGTACAATCATAGAAGACACCCTTCCATGACACCCTTTGGAGTTGCTTCAAAGCTTCCTCCAAGAACAATACCAAACACAAACTCATTACCTACAGGTTTCTGAGTTACACACAATGACCATCTCACAACCCGAGTGGTTCACTTTGACAAAGCCCTAAAGATCTACATCTTGGACCCGTGCCTATTCTAGGTTACAAGCATTCTATTTATAATGTAATCCAACTGGATATGGGCCTTCAAATCATATCATATCTTCTGTAACAAATCTGCTTCTGAATAGATCATATCTTCAATTAAATCTTCAATTATTAACTCTGAATATTCTCCATATCTTTATGCTTTAAATGCGCAACAAACTGATCTTCATAACTGATTGTAACAGAATATATCTCTCCCTTGATCTTCGCTTATATTCTCTGATTCTCTTTAGTAGAATTTCTCATTCACATCAGAAACACGTGCAGCCCTAATCACATAACTGTCTGTTGTTTTAATGTTTTGGTATAGTGATGTTAAGACATCGCATGTGACATCACTCTTCAGTACTTTAACTCTTCAACAATAAACCAGAATGTTAGCTATACTGTTAGAAGCTCATGTTGCAACATCAATCATGACATCAACATTGTTTTAACAAAATTTCAGCCAATTACTAGAACTTACAGAACTTGTGCGAAACTTTCACATTGGGGACTAAACAAAGGTCTGCGGCGTCTTTTCCAAATAGGTCCTGACCGCGAAGGGCTTGCAGTTCTTTCTGCATCTCCAGGAACTGTTCCGGGACAGTATGTACCACGGGTAGTGGTATAGTCATTATGGCGGAGACTCTTGGTGCCTCCCGAAGTTTGTAACCTTCAGGAGTTGTTGTCGTGCCCCGGGCATCTTCGCTTTCCTGAAGTTTGTAACCTTCAGGCCCAGCGGCTCCTGCTGCAGTTTCCGGATCTTCAGTGATAGGCGGAATATATCCTTCCGGGATATAGTTGAGTGGCATGCCCCAAGGACGATCTTTCGGCATTTTATACCTACTAGCATACCTCTCCACTATGGGCGTTGATGTGATCTCTGAGATCACAGTCCTTTGTTATTGCATCTGAGCTTCTGCCAGAGCTTGCATGCCGTTATGAAACTCTCTCAGATCCTCTTTCAGAGTGTTGATCTCTTCTCTCAACTCTCTGTTCTCTTCCTCGAGATCATCCATCTTTTCCTGTCGATTGGCCCGAGTATTGTATGTATGAGACAGTTTGACTCTAGAGTCGAGACACAAACGTGAGATTCGTAGGGAAGAACAATGCGTTATGTGAGAATGATGAATGATATACAATGATTATATTAATTGTATATTTTTTTAATCAAAATAAACTTCGCCAAATTGGATTGCAAATATCAAACAGTGGGGAAGATCCTGTTTTATTGAATTCAAAGATTGCGGAAATCGAAATACAATAGTTTACAAAGTGTTGTAAAAGGAAATCTAAACTTATGGATCCTGAGTCCTCTCTGAGGGGAGCTCAGGTGCTGGTTCTGGTACTTTCCTCTTCTTTGATCGGGGCTCTTGAGCCGTTGTCGGGTTGTCATTCCTTTGCCAAGTGAAATGAGCGAGCAAATTCCTTTGGTCATCCTGATTTTCTACAGCATTTTGCTCTAAAATCTCAATCAGAGCATCCTTTTCTTTTAACAGTTGCTGTATTTTCTTACATTCCACATTGAGAATACGGTACTTGTTCCTCCAAGACCTTCTCTCCTGTTGAACTTTGTTGAGAGTAACCTGAAGTTTTTCCGTATCAGACATAAAATAAAGGACGGGGTCCCTTAACGGAAGAACTTCCTGACGAGGGTAAGGCATCCTCAGCTTGAGAGCTCTAGTTTGTACCCAGTGAAGATAAGGCTCCACCGAGACACAGTCTGGTTTTCCTTGAGACTCTCTTCCTTTCCTATGAACATGTTTCCATGTGTGCACTATTTCTTTCTTTAGTGCCCTGTCATTTTCTCCTTCCTTGAAGAAAAGACCTTCCAGATGAGCATTACGCGGGACATGCCTCATCGGGTATCCAAATTGACGAAAAACTAAAACTGGATGATAGTTAATTCCTCCTTTAATCCCAATAAGGGGTACATTAGGGAAATATCCACAACGGTCAATGATTCTGATCCCGTCATAGATTCGATTGTACCAATCAATGTCACAGTTGGTAAGAGACATGATTCTCTGTGACCAATGTAATGTATTCTTTTGATCCCAAAATGCAGCAGACTTTGGCAAATGAGAAATGAACCATTTGTATAGCAGGGGTACATAGAATGTGATCATTCCTCCGCTGTACAAATTCCTTAAGTGTATAGAATGATAAGCATCTGCGAGCAGGGTTGGCACATGGTTTCCAATCAGAAAAACCTTAATAGCGTTGATATCAACGAAGTTATCAATGTTGGGAAACAGAAATAACCCGTAGGTGAGCAAAACAAAGATGCTTTCGAAAGCAGCCACATTCCCTATACTAGCAAAGTACAGAGCTTTCGTTATCAAGAACTGGGCTGGCAAACCCTGGATTCCACCCTTAGTGGTCATGTGAGTCCTGACTTCTGACTCGTCCAAATAAATTGCTCTTGCAATTGTTTGATCCTTTGGAATTTCTTCCAGTCCAGAAAAGGGAGTTTGGTCAGTGATAGCTAAATCAGTCAGGTGAGAGTACTCCTCCAGTGTTGGTGCTAGTTGATAATTCGGGAATATGAAAAAGTGATAGACTAGATCGTAGAACTGAATGAGCGTAGACAGGATTCCTTCAATTACATGGACCCTTAACAGAGATAGAAGTCCTCCATACTTAGCTCTGAAAGCCTTAGGTTTGGTTATGATCCTTCCCAACCCTCTTAAATCCTCTAGTTTTGGAACCTTGCAGGTGTACTTGTGAGTCCTCCTTCTACCGAAATCCATAACGCAATCTCTTTCTCTGACATTTGCAATCATTGTCTTAGTTTAATTTGAAAAAAGAGAAACTAGAAGAGAAGATTTTTCTTTGTTTTAATGTTTTTTTAAATGAATGTATGAATGCAGCACACAAAAACATAGAAAAAACATGGGTCAAAGGGTCGGTGTCGTGAAGTCAAGGCTCTACCCATCCCCAAAGGTTTATACTGGTGATTTTTGTACCTGTCCTCAAAATCACTGACCCCTCTTGGGATAACGACAGCAAGCGGATCGCCAGCAAGCTGTAGTATCTTAGAGTAGTCTCAAATAAGGGTAGTATTGCGTGACAACTATTTCCGATAGCTTCCGCACTACAAAATGGTTTCAGTCTACTAAAATCTTCAGCTTCTCAAATAACCCAATCGAACGATATGCTTTCAACAACCGAATTCGTATAGGCATTGAATCCGCAAAGGGCATCTCCACGGATTTGATGGTCGATCGGGACCTCTTATCTGGGATTCACTCCCCGTAAGATTACCCGTCTAGTGCCATCACTTATCTTAGGTGTATACTCAATCTTTCCAGATGCGGCATCACACACATTCCCATTAGCAGAAAAATAAACACGGATATCAATTAGGAAAAGCAGTATATATATTTGTCCTAACATCCTAGACCTCTAGTCCTATGATCCTATACAGACAATGACTCCCCAGAAGAGTCGTCATTTCTGTGGTATTTTGTTAACTGAAAGTTTTCCACCTAAGACCGTAAGAAAGGAATTTCTCCCACTGTAGTAGCTATTTTTTCTGTAGCGCGATTTTTGTGGTTTCGAATCACTATCGCTTTGGTACTACAGTTAAATTCATTTTTTTATCCTGTGAAGCTGATTAAGGAATAGAAATAGATGTCTCCAATTAACCTTGCTTGCATACTGAGGTTAAACAGTCAAAACTGTTGGTTTACAGATGCTATCAAAATAGGGGGGTCTGTCTTAGGTTTATTCTCTTAAGAACGGAGTGTCGTGACTGTACAGGAGGCTTTTGGTTAGGATACTAGACCTGATTTTCTTTGGTTAATGTATGGAGGTACTGGACTTTGAGTCTTTGATTAGTATGCTCGCTAAGATTTCGCAATCTTATGCCTACGTATTCCCGTTTAACGAAACAGGGAAATCAGAGTGATCGTAGTTCCTCCTATTCTAAGGGAGGAAAAAGATGTTTTTGGTGTCTTGTTCAAAGCCCAAGATTGAAGCTAAAGGTAATTTGTATCTTGTTCAAAGCCCAAGATGTGAAGCTAAAAGGGTTTTGACTGAGAGAGAACTTGTCATCTCTAAAGAGGGATTGGACTTCCTCTGAGGGACTTGTTGATTTTTGTGTGCCCTGATCAAAGTACAAGTTTGATGCTAAGAGGTTGATTGACTCAACCGGGGTTTTCTTTATACAAAGCCTAAGAGGAGGCTGGAAGTTTGACTTTTCCGGGGAAAAGATTCTTTCTGTCTTGTACAAAGCCCAAGATTGAGGCTAAAAGGGATTTTTGACTCCGTTGGGGAGGTTTATGTATCTTGTACAAAGCCCAAGATGGAGGCTGAAATGAGTTTGAATCAACGAGAGATTATTTTTATGTGTCTTATATAAAGCCCAAGACGGAGACTAAAAGAGTTGACTCAACAAGAGAGTCTTGAACAGGTGATTGACTCAACAAGAGAGTCTTTTATACTCAACAAGAGAGTGATTTGTTCTCTCGTACGAAGCCCGAGATTGAGGCTAACAGGAGATTAACTCAACAAGAGAGTCTGAAAAGGTTAGCTCCGCTGGGGAGAATCATTTGTACAAAGCCCAAGAGGAGGATGACTGTGTTGAGGAAAGATCATTATAAAAAGCCTAAGAGGTGGCTCTCTTACTGCTGAGGATTTATTGAGATCTCTAGGCAGGTCCAAGGGTGGGGAACTCTCCTGAGAGAGACCAGGTTTCTGCTGGAGATTGATCCAGGGTGATCAGTGGTTTTTCTTATGTTTGAAAGGAACTTGAGAATGTCTTTGAGACTCAAGGGGTTTAGACTGTCCAAGTCTACTGGCGTGGAAGAGTTTTATCTTTTTTAGAATGCCCAAAAGGGGGCAAGGGCCTTAAGGGATGAGAATCAACCCTAAAGTGGCCTGAGGTTTGACACTGGAAAGACTGCTCTAGCAAAGGATGACTAAGTTTTGTCTTATACCTTTAAGAGGTTGTTAGGGTCCTTGTATTAAGCCCAAGAGAAGGCATGAGAACTTCTAAGAAGCCGAAGGGTACTTGTACAACGCCCAAGAGGAGGCGGGGATGCTTTTAGGAATCCTGTGGGTCCCCAAACCAAGAGAAGTTCAAGAAATGCAATTCACAAAGAAGAGACCATTCCAGGAAAGTTCGAGAATTTGGAAGAAACTCAAGAGATGCCATTCACGGAGAAAAGATCATCTCTGGGGAGTTAGAGTTTCTTTGACAATTTCTAAGGGTGACAGTCTGAGAAAAGGTTCATCGAGAATACTGCCTTTCTATTTGTTCTATATTGTTTAACCCCAAGAGGAAGGAAGACTGTATTTGGAATCCTACGGGGGATCTAGTTTTGTTTGTATTTAAGAGTGACCAACAGGCTTTACCTAGTGCTAGACGTAGTTGTCGGGGGAAAACTCTAAATAACTATACTAGTATTACACAGTGGATATGTGACAAGTATATAAAAGGATGTGGAAGAAAACTTACAGTGAAACAGCCCCACAATACAGTTATATACATATGAAAGCGGTAAATGAAAGCGGATAAACACTTACCCGTTGTAGAGCTTCCATGCTGTTTTGTTAGTTGTTCAACAAAGAAATTAAAGAAAGTTTTGATAACAACATATATTTGAATTCAAAATCAAAGGAGAAAGTGTTTTGAAAAGATTGTTGGGGCTTACAGCTCAAGGAGAGGCCCAAGTTTTAACGATGATCGCACCGTTGTCTTGAAAAACTGTACAGAGGGACTTTTACAATATGTGAGGCCCAAAAAGTTTTTATGTACAAGGGGATGGGTCTTACACTCTATTAGAGGCCCAAAGATTTATTTTTGTATAAGAGATGGGACTTACAACTCAAGGAGAGGCCCAGTTGATTTTGTTAAAAAGGCAACGATTGCGCCACACGTTTGAAAATATACAGAGGGACTTATACAATGTGTGAGGCCCAAAGGTATTATTTACAAAGGGGTTGGGTCTTACACTCTATTAGAGGCCCAAATATTATTTAAAGAAAAAAAATGGGACTTACAACACAAGGTTAGGCCCAGGTGATTTGATTCTGAACTGGCGATCGCGCCGAGAATTTCCTTTTAATCGTAGAGGGACTTATACAATATCTGAGACCCAAAAAGTTTTGGTTAAAAGGGGATTGGGTCTTACACTCTCTAAGAGGCCCAAAGAGTGTTTAAAAATGATTGATGAGGGTGAAATCAATCAAAACCCTAATTTTGTTTAAAAGGGAATTAATTTTGTTAAAAAATTAATAAAAAGTTTTGAAAACATGTGAAAAATGAGTGGTGATCTTGGATCAATATTTCAAAAATCATGTTTATATCCACAAAGTGATTGGAAACCAATTAAATTTGGAAAATCAAGGAGGAAAAAATATTTTAAATGTAAGAAAAACAAATAAAAGATTAATTCTTAGCAAAAATATTAAGTATATGAAATAACTAATATTTTTGGGAATTTTTGGCAAAATAAAATATTTTAACATTTTTGTGAATTATTAAAAAAAGAATCAACTCAAAATCATTAAAACTCAGAGAGAAATTAATTTTTGAATCAATTAAATAAAATCACAAAATTCAGATATTCAAATTTGTGAAAAAGGCGCCAAGAATATGGGCCAAAAACACGCGCGAAGGGAGTTTGGCTCAAATTTGCATTTTCTATCTAATCTCATTGAATACTTGATGAAATCACACAATTCACATATCAATCTGCTCGTTTTCTCCTCACGATCATGTCTATGGTCTTTAATTTCATTTATTTTAAGCATGGAATAAGAAATCAAGACAAAACCTCAAGAACCCTAAAATTTACATGAAGGCTGAGAATTTTGATACACGATTCAAACAAGCAATTAATTGAGGGGAAACATTCTATGCATGATTATGAACATTTGGCAAAAGTATTGTGCGAGGAAATATGCATAGATTAAGAGATGACCAAGTTTAGGCTTACTTGAAGGTCGTGAGAGCAAGAGCAATGTGATTTTTGAGTTGGAGGTGTTACAGATGAGTTGTGATGATCTGAATAGCTTCCCTATACCATATGGAGTGTGTTTGCATGCTTGGACTTGATTGGAAATGACTGGATCACTTCATGGCATCTCAACTGCAACTTGGTTGAAAATATGAACAACTGGCTGGTGATTCTAAGAAATCAGTGTTACAGTTGTGTGTTTAGTGTTTGATCAGCTCACATATGATGTTTATGAGGTGTTAGAGCAATTGGTTTGAGTGGAATTGCTCTCTACTGAAAAACTCGATAGTTACTTGCTAAGAAAGGCATTTTTGAGAGTGAGAAGATAATTTTGAGAAAGGCAAGTGTTATAGGCCTTTGGTGTACTTAAACTGAGCACAAATGAGTTGTAGTTATAGTAGAGCAAGTTTATTTTGCAAGGAATAGGGAATGGCAACTAGTACAGGTCTGTGGCCAATGTGATCACTTTGGAATCTCAAGTCTCCTCTAGTCATTGACTTGAGGTTAGAGCACAGGCCTATGGTTCTTTGATTCAAGGATAAGGCTTGACTGAAGTGTTTATCTGTGCTCTGATACATGCCACCTCTAAGCATCCATTGAATGCTCCAAAACAAAATTTGAGTCTTGTCCCCCTTTTAGGCTTTTTATGTTTGGCATGCTATTTGTAGTTCCAAAGACTTGGGAGGCTGATGGATCAGTGTTTGTTCCTCCTTGGTCTCCCCCTGAGGTGTTCAGATGGATAAACTTGTTTGTCATTTGCACAATTTGATCAAATCGAGCAAAATGCACAAATCTGCCTTGCCAAGACAGTTGCAACAAGGCATATTGCCATTGTCATAACTCTTAGCTCAAATGGAATTTGATGGAGTTCTTGGCCATTTTAGAAAGCTCTCATATGATACAACATATGGGTGATCATAGTTTGTCTTGAAACTTTTTGGATCCAAGTGAAAAATGGCCCTACATTTTGAAAAAAGTGAAACAGATTCTGACTTAGTGAAAATTTCACTAAGTGTTGGAAAAAATGGCATTTTCATGTTTTTGTCATTTTGGTCACTCCATAACTTAAAATCTACGAGGAATTGGAATGAGATGTAGTTGACACTTTTGAAGTATGCCATGAGGTCTACAAATCCATCTTTGGATCAGCCAAAATGGTTGCTTGGATCACAAGTTATGATCCTTGGAAGTTGGTACCCTAGCCACTTTGTTCCATAACTTTTACAAGTTATCCCACTTTTCTTTATTTTTCTTGATGAATGATGATCCCAATCACACATTAGCATCATTTTAGGGTCAAGGAACCATAACTGTGAAAAATCTCAAAAAGTGAAACTTTGACTTTTGTGCACAGTTGACTTTTTATCAGATGAATTCCAAACTGTGCGATCCTCTATGAAATCAAGTCCTTGACCTAAATAAAACTTGATGGATATGTTCCATAGGAGTTGTAGGGTGTATTGAATCATGTCCCAAGGTTTGGGAGCATGCTTGGGTCAAAAGTCAAAGGTACAGTTGACTTTTCCCTCGAAACCCTAATTGTGGTCCTGATGACATTGAAACTTGTGGATCAAGCTTCTTGAATCAATCCATTGTTGCAAATGGATCAATATGGTGTGTTAGAGACCCTTAAATCATGTCTTGAGGTCTTGGCTCATGTTTTGTCCCAAAAGTCAACTTAGGGGTGAATTAGGTCAAGAAACCCTAATTCCTGATTTTTGATCAATGCACCTCCTGAAGCTAAATTGACTTGATGATTGGGTCCATGAGGTCCCTTTGAGTATCTTAGGTTGTACTTTGAAGTATTGGCTCATGCCCAGAGGAAAATTTCCATCTGGAGGCCCTGGTCGACCAAAACCCTAATTTGGTGACCCTGGCGATCCTGAGGCTTAATCCACTTGGGAATGTTGCAACATTGTGCTTGATTCTTGATATGGGAGTCCTCTTGATCCTTTGTGGGTGTTTGAGATGTTTAGACAAGTTTAAGATCATGTCATTTCTTGATTGGTCCTTTGTCTAAAAGCTCTGAGAGGGCTTGAAACCCTAAGTTTGATTGTAGTGAATGCTCAACAATTCTTGAGGAGATTGATGAGGCATGAAGGTACATCCATATTGTGATGATGATTTGCACAATGATGGGAGATATTAGTGGTCAAAATTTGGGGTATGACAGGTACTGCTTTACATGGTCTAGGAAGTCTCGTGCCTTTTTTTGAGATACTGTTCAAGTATTCTTGAAGAGCCTTGGTTCACAAGATACTGCTTCATATGAATTAAAAAGTCTCGCGTTTATCATTTGAGGTACTTCTATATTATTCCCAAAGAGCCTTAACCTATAAGGTACTGCTTTGTGTGACTTAGAGAATCTCATTTGTCTTTGAGATACTGCTTTGGCATCCTTGGAGAACCTTAACTCATAAGGTATTGTTTCACTTGACCCAAAGAATCTCATGTTTTGGTTGAGATATTGTTCTCTTATCTCTGGAGAGCCTTAATCAATAAGGTACTGCTTCACATGATTGGAAAGTCTCATAACTTGAGCGAGATACTACTCTATTATTCCCAAAGAGCCTTATTCTATAAGGTACTACTTTGTGTAATTTAGAGAATCTCACCTGTTGAGACACTGCTTTGATTTCATCGAAGAGCCTTAATCCATAAGGTATTGCTTCGCACGACCCAAAGAGTCTCATGCCCTTCATCGAGATATTGTTCTAGCATCCTTGGAGAGCCTTAATCACTAAGGTACTGCTTCATATGGTCTAGGAAATCTCATGCACTTGTCAGAAATACTGCTCTAGTACCCTCGGAGAGTCTTAGATTGAGAGATTGTTCCCCCTAGTTGGAAAATTTCGATCAATAAGACGATGCTCCATTGGTTTAGAGAATCTCATTTCCCCCTGTCGCAAAGGTTTTGCTCTGAATATCCTTAGAGAGCCTTAATCCATAAGGTACTACGTCATGCGATATATAGAATATCGTTATCTTTTTAAGCTACTCTCAAAGGTCCCTGAAGAGCCCTAGGTCATAAGGTACTGCTTCGTGCGACTTAGAGATTTCACCTCTTGCATTGAGATACTGCTTTGGCAATCTAAAGAGTCTCAGATTGTTTTGTTCAAATGTTTCCTTCTGCTATCCCATTCTTACATTTCTCATTGCATTGCACTTTACTTTCTTGTCAGACAAATTTCGGGGTCTTCTTGTATCTAATTGACTTTTACCCTAAAAATGAACACCATGCAGCAGTTCACTTTCTCGAGTTCAAGGCAATTAGATAGGGGCATCTGTCATACCCCAAATTTGTCCTACCTTTTTCAAATTTTCATTTATCTGATTTTATTTTCAGTTTTCATCGCTTGCATAGCATGACGCGTCTTTCATCGTGAATAATGCCTAAAGTGATTGGCCAGAATGATTTTTTCGATATACAGATAGACTGTTTGAATTGTTTCTTAAATATACAAAAAAAAAAATCAGTGGTTGAAAAGTTTTGAAATCGAGCTTACAGACGTCAATTATAGTTATTTGCGGTTCACATAGTTTAACCTGGTGTGCTCGTTTTATTTTTCCAACTATTTTTCGATCGCATTTTGATCAGTCTGAGCCTTTTAACCGGTCGAAACTTATTTCAAAATCTAACCAAATGTTGTAATTTTCCAAATCATTTATTTTGTGTTAATCATTTTAGTGCACTCGATTTATTGTTTTTTTGAGCACTTTGCCATCCGACTTTTATTTATTTTAAGTTCATTTATTTTTACATTTTTGTCTAAATATTTAGTATAAATAAATAGGATAATCGGTGTTGTAATTTTAATTTTATTTTAAGTGTTTATTTTTATTTATAGATTTAACTAATTATTTAATTTGAATTCTAAAATAAATATTAGGGACACTATTGGCAATTTAGAGTTAATCTTAATTTGGTGATATATATACGTGTGTTGGTGATTTTCTTTTTGGAAATCTTGGTATCCGGCCTTGCGACCGATTAATTCAAGAGGGATCAATTTCACCGTCCACTATCGGGGGCTCCGTTTAAAGCTGGAGCAAAGCTCCGTATGGACTGCCCCATTCAAGAGTTGACTGCATCTAGTAGGATTCGAACCTGAGACCTTGAGAAAAACACATTTTTAAGACTCAAGCCTCCAACACTAAGGCAACTCTTGGAGATATACGTGTGCGCGTGTGTGTTGGTGATAATGGGGAACCGAAAAAAAAAAGAGATCAACACGGCGCATCACATTGAATCGCTAAGTTCTCAATTCAATTTTAAAAAGCTGAAACAATTCATGTTTGTTTTGCTATATACGTGTGGGATTCTTACAATTCATGTTTGTTTTGCTATATACGTGTGGGATTCTTACAATTCATGTTTGTTTGTTTTACATTTTAAAATAATAAAAAAGCTGAACGTGAGATTCTAATGTTGGTTTAACGTGTACATCGGCGCGTGACGGTTTACTTTACACATGAATTATGTTGATGTTGTTTAGATATATATAGGTATACAGGTTTTAGAAAGTTTTACCTCATACCCCTACTATTATTCCTCTACCCCTGTATTTTTTAAAATATTCAAATTCTATCTTTTTTAATTATCAAATTATTTTATTATTTAATATTTATTATTTTCCGGTATTTAATTTTTCTTCACCGAATAACTTGAAATCAAGTTTTCCGGTATGTATTTTTTCTTCACCGAATAACTTGCAATCAAGTTTTCCGGTATGTATTTTTTTCTTCACCGGATAACTTGCAATAAAGTTTTCCGGTATGTAATTTTTTTCACCGGATAACTTGCAATCAAGTTTTCTGGTATGTAATTTTTCTTCACCGGATAACTTACAATCAAGTTTTCCGATATGTAATTTTTCTTCATCGGATAATTTGTAACCCGTTGTTTACATACAACTGACACACATATATATTATAAGATACAACCAGTTGTTTTTCCTATTTTTTCTTGATAATCATAATACATATAGCAAGTTTTTTTAAATATAATATATAACAAGTTTTATTCTGTATATACATCACACGTCTTGTTTTTAAATATATATATTGTTAATTTTTTTATTAGATTGATTAGATCGAATAGTGTTGATACGTTGTTGCCTATAGGCGTATATAATGCGTGACATTTGTGTTGATTCGATCTAGTTTCGATGATCGCATTTTTTTTGTGATAGCAACATTGTCGGTGTTTTGTTTAGCACGTTTAAAATTCTTTTTTCTTTGCATTTCTTTTTGATAAATTTAGATCCGCACGATTTTGACCCATATTGCGATGATCACCTTAAGTGTAGCAAGCTATTGATTGATTTTATCGGTTTATGTGTGATTTTTTTATTTTATTTTATTTGATCGTACCTGGATCAGACAGTATTTGGTGGCCAGCAACGTCTTGTGGACGTCAGCTCCAGTGCGGTGGAAAGACGGTCGGGGGGGTGTACCTGCAAGGTACTCCGACGCTCAAGTAAGGCAAAGGTCAAGTAAAAGCAAGTACAAGGTTAGAGTGTAAAAGAGTGTGTAACCTGACCCTCTCAAGTGAGAGGGTATTTATAGAGAGCCCCCAGCGCGGGGCCAACGGTCACTAGCACTAGGGTGGATTGCTAGGCCCAATCCAAGTAACTGCCAGGGCTTACGTGGCGTAGTGAAGACCAGCACGTGGTCTTCGCCCTGGGGTAACCACTCCTAGATCTCCGGAATTAGGGCAGACCGATTCCATCGGGAGTGGGCGGTTACATGAGAAAGTCTGCTCGCGGGGAGGAGTCTTGTGTGTCGGGGAGAGACGTGTCCTCGCGGGGAGGATCTTATGTGCAGGAGGAGAAGGCTCCTCGGGGAGGAGAACCTCAGTGTCGGGGAAGATCGAGGCCGGGGAGGCTTAGCTCCCTGCCCGACGCTCTATACCATGCGTGTGTCCGACAATGTTGAGAAGGCATGTGCCCGACATTGGCATGCTAAGAGGCCTTTGTTGGGCCATCCCAGGACGTGCGGATTGGGCCTGCTCGATTGAGGGGCAGACCTCGGCCCAGTCCAAAACATTATTTTTTAAATTGATTATCGTTGTGTTTCGATTTTGTGCACACTTCTGATGGTTTAGCATAATGGAAATCCACTTTTTGTGTGCTTGCCAATTCGTGTTCCGATTTGCAACTTTGTAATTTAATTTGATTTTATTGTTGATTCTTAATCTAACTTGCGATGACCGCTTACGTGGTAGAAATTTGTGTTTTATTATGTTAAGAAAAATGATCTAACATCGTTATGTTTAGATCCGATCTAATTTCTTGTGGTAGCCTTTGCACGTATTCGCATACGCGACTTTGATTCGCGTCTTTGCGTCATGATTATAATCCGTGCACTTTTGTTTTCAATTTATGTTTCGATTCATTTGTTATGGATGTGTGATGTAAATACTATGTATGCTCTCGTATTTTTGTACTTTTATAATTAAATGCTTGTAAGTATGTTTATTCAGATCTTGTGGCGTTTGACTTACGCCTTGTGCTTGAGTTCATTTGAATTCGCATGCCTTTACGATCCAATTCGCACCCTTCACGTTACTATTTGTATCCATCATTTCTCACCATCGATTAACAATCGTATCAAACCATTTTCAAATAATCGTATAGTCCCGTATTAAAAACAGATCGAGGATTTTTCCCAAATAATTAAAACATAAACCTATATCAAAATATCTTATAAAACGTTAACGAGGGGTTTTGAATCTTCAAAATTTCTCCCCAATTATTGGATGCGAGATTCCTTTCTCGTGTTTAAAAAACTGCCCAATTAAAATACGTAATTATACTCTAACAATATTTTAATAAAAGACATAAGAAGGGAGTGGAATCTTTCAATATTTTCTTTCGATTAATTGGGTGCGAGATATATTTCTCGTGTTCGAGTAATTGATGTCTATAAAAAACACAAACCCACCAACAGTAGCCGAACTACGATTGTTCTGATTCTTCATTTCCAAATGAGAATATGTCGGCACAGGGGCCCTAATCCTTGGCGAGCACCCTAATAATAAAATCAACCTTTTTCCATAAACCCTAATTAACCATTTTGCAAATATCTTTCAAAGTAGAAAAAAAGCATAGTTAGACACTCAAATTCACTAATTAGACTAGGAGGCTCCCGTTGAGTACAACGAATGTGAGGGGGTGCTAGTACCTTCCCCTCACATAACCGACTCCCTAACTCGGATATGGTTGCGATGACCATTTTCCATTTTTTAAAAAAGGTTTTCTCGATATTTTCCTATTCCTTTATTGGAATAAATTGAAATTCGGTGGCGACTCTGTTCGAACAACTTGTTTCGCATCCTTCACAAGGATTATATTTTTCGAGGTACAACAAGACCGTAGGATTTTAATCCAAGCACTTTAACATTAGGATGTAAGTTTCCCTTTGATCTTGACTTTAGATCTATCTTTGGCATGATGACATTAGGATCGTTCCCCTTCAACCTGAACTTTAGGTCCATTTGATGATAATATTAGGTTAGATTTTCCCTCTTAATCTTCTTTTAAAACAAACATCTTTTCCTGATCAAAAATACAAAAATTACTCACCACGAGCCTTAAGTAAATGGGAAAAGAAGAGCAGGAGTTTTTCATTACCTCTTCTTGAGGTACGTTGTACGTGAGACGCTTGAATCATTTGTAGAACGTATTCACTCCTATTCTCATGGACTTTAGGGTACTGCGTATCTCAAATCTTTTTTCTTATCTCCTAACAAAACGCCTCACAAATTCAAACCATTTTGCTTTCAAGTTTTCACTTTAAAACCTTCTTAAAAAAGGCATGCTACCTCCGTTCTTTCGCAAGCAGGCAACATCCTTAACTGCTAGAACGCGAAGTTAGCATCGTCCAGAAAAAACACACAACAACTCAACATTTTTAAACAAGAACTACGGAATTCTGATTCCCTATGGGACATGTAGGCACTGGGTTGCAAAACTCGGACGAACTCAATAATTAAAACCTTTTGTTTTTCACAATAATACATTTTTACATTCCCTTAGCAAGTAAGCTTTAGATATACACACCCTTTGATTAGAATAACAAGAGTGGATCCCATTGAGTACAATGGACGCGAGGGGGTGCTAGTACCCTTCTCTTGCGTAATCGACTTCCGAACTCCGAATTTGGTTGCGAGACCATGCCCATTCCCTTCTAAGGTTTTCTTGATGTTTTCCTTTCCTCATAGGGATAAATAAAGTTTGATGGCAACACTGTGTCATTTTTCGTGTAGTGACACTAATCACTCCCCGTGAAATTTCTATCTAAGACACTCTTAGATATGAGATCCCTCTCAATCCCCCTCAAT
Organism: Lathyrus tuberosus; assembly: GCA_022829125.1. Lineage (NCBI taxonomy): Eukaryota > Viridiplantae > Streptophyta > Magnoliopsida > Fabales > Fabaceae > Lathyrus > Lathyrus tuberosus. The sequence continues at coordinate 5,536,084 of JALAZF010000305.1, forward strand.
CACACGCCAATGATAAAACGCAAACAGTCAAGAAGAAGACACACTCCAAGAATACACTCTTGCTTAAAAGCTTACGAGTGTAATCACAATTACAACTCAACTAACAATAGTCCAGCCCTAGTATCAAGATGATACAAGGGTGGCTCACAAATCACAATGAACAAAACAAAACCCTAGACAAAAACTCTCACGATATGAAACTTATTTTTTGCACGGGTTTTAACCTTGCTATTTATAACGCAAGAACAAATGGGCTTGTCAGAGCTGGTCCATGCATAATTCTGGGTGGAATATATTATCTCCTTAATGAGGATATAATATTTCTTTAAATGCATATCATAATGAGATGGAAAATCTGCAATCAAATCGAATCAAATCTATTCTTTCTAAAAAGATTTAACCCATTTCTTACGAAGCAAGGCAACATACAAACCGACTTTTGCTTCTGAAGAAAAATACACTTAGCTTGGACCGAAAGATATGAAAAACAAATCTTTAGAGAATCTTCAATGATAAAACCAAAACACCAAAACGCACGAAGCAAATTTGCTATGATGTCGCTCCAACATTTCAAGACATCTTGTACAACATCTCATAGGAAACCTTGTTTTAACAAAATGCAGCTAATCAACAAACCTAACAATCTCCCTCTTTTGAAAATTTTTGGCTTAAACAATCTATGCAAAACTACTTCAAGAAAACAACCATAACAACAGATACAAACCCAGCAGAAGTACACTCCATCCTCACAAGGCACACACGAAGAATGAAATAAACTCTCAAAAGAACTTCATCGGCAACCAACCAAAGACAAGATGCCGAGACATCAAATATGACATCTCAGTACCCAACATCCATTCATTAGAAAAAGCATGGACACTTGATCTCCCTAAAGCTCAGACCCAAAAATAAACTACTCCCCCTTAAGTAATACTCAAGGGCAACAAGAACCATAAGCAAAAACCAATCAAGCAGCTACTACTACCAGAACACATTACTACACTACTACTCCCCCTTTTTAGCCACAAATAAGACAAAACCAACCTGTCAATTATCAAGTGCACCAAACATAGTTAAGGTTTACAAACCAAAATCACATATAGTGCATAAATCCCAAAGCTAAATCCCACAAAACTACAGAATCAAGGAAAAAAACTATAACAGAAATTAGGTAGCAAGACTAACTCTCATGTTCCTCATTTCCGATCCCAACAACATTTTCCTCGTCACTAATGTCTTCTTCTTCCCTGTCATTTTCCTCATCATCATCAACCAAGTCCTCAGCACGATCCTCCTTTGAAAGAGCCTCAATCAAGTTTTCAATGCTAACCTTCTTCTCAGTACAAGCCTTAATAGTCTCATCCAAGGTTATGCAAGTGTCTTTCAGCTCAACAATGGCCCCTTCTCTAGAAGTAGAACTGGCAGCTCCTTTGTCGGATGCCATGACAATGTCTGGGACATGTTTTCCTTCAAACAACTTAGAGTGCAAATATAAGGGGGATTCACTCTTACATGCTGCATCATAACTCATCAGAATACCAGGATCCTGACTCAAAATGATACCACAAATCAAAGTAGGAAAAGTAATGGGTAACTTGATAGCAAATGTATTTGCATGCTTCATGGTTTTTTCAAACACATATAACCCAAAGTCAAAAGTAGTTTTTGTTCCAACTGTATAAATGAATCTACCCAAACCTGTAGCAATTATTGAGGTATGATTAGTAGGCACCCAGTTAGCAACTCCATTCCTGTGTATAATAACATATTTCACATTGAGCTTGCTTGCAGATAACTTTCCCTTCCTTTGCCAGCTTTTTACTTGTGTAGTAGTAATCTCCTTGCAAATGAAATTGTCACTAACTTGCACCTCAGCCTATTTTTCTTCATTCCTCCCCATGAATCTGTTAATGATTTCTGGAGAAAAATCAACACACTTGCCTCGGACATACACATTCATATATTCCTTGCTTCTCTTGTTATCATAATCCTTGTAGATGTTGACAATAAATTCTTTGAACAACATTTCTTAGCACTTCCCAAGACCAACCACACTTCTCATTAACCCAGCCACATGAACCAGATCCATCATTTTCTTGCACTCCAAAGCATCTTTGACAAGTTCTCTTTCCAAGGCCAATCTCATTGATACACAAATTTCCACTTTACAACATTCTCCACAGAGTGAAAGGAGATGTCATTTGCAACCTCAAGAGCATTTGCAGGAATCTTCTTAGCTGGCGGCATGATGTCCTGGACATCTTGTGTGACATCATAATCGGTGTCACTAGAAGGTGCTCTCTTTCTTTTCATGGATCTTTTCTTGGTGGCAGGAGTCACAACCTTGCTCCAACTCTTCTTGGGACCCACACTAGGACTTTTCATTGAAGCCTTGGAGGGCTTACTTGTAGACATAACAGCCTTACCTCGCATATCTTTCAGTTTCTTGGCAATACTAGGTGACAGATTCTTTGCAGTAAGATCATCATCAGACATTTGATTATCAATATTAGCAACCTCAGTAGCCTTCTCCCCAGAGCTTTCCTTTTTATCAGATAACCTTTATTTACTACGAACAGACATGTTATCTTTATCAGAACCATCTTTGTCATTCTCAATAGAGTTTCCTTTAGTCATATCTCCCTGAGACTCAACAGAACTGATTTCTTTGTACGACTCATCAAGAGAGTTCTCTTGAATGGTTTCAACAGGGGGATAACATTGGGCCAAGGATATTTCAACATTCGGCACATCACTTGATTCTTGCTCAGAAACCACAATTTTTGTGGGAGAAATGTGAACATTCTCATCAATCGTGTTCTTAACAGCATCATCCACACTAGTTTAGTCTTAAACATTCTCAACATTATTATGGTTGTCTAGACCAACAGGTTCAGTGGCAGGGGATACAACATCAGTAACTGGTTCTTTAGCAGGAGACCCATCAATAACTAGTTCTTTAGCAGGGGACCCAACATCAGTTCTAACATTTGGAGTAGGGAGAGGGTCAAGGTACAGGCTAGTCATGGAGTGAGGTTTCCTGACAACCGAAGTTTTAACTTTCTTCTTGTTACTACGGGATTTTTTCACAGAGACATTTGGAGTTGAAGTTTCACTAACCATTGAAGACTTCCCTTTCTTTGTTTTGGGAGCCTTTGGCTTAACCTTTGATGGAGCAGAAGGAAAAATAACAATTACCGGAACAACATCAACGATGGCATTGTTAGACGATGGCTATGGATCTAGAAGGGGGGGTTGAATAGATCCCTTGAGTTTTACAAGCAAATGGTTTACAAAATTTGTTTTTAAAATTGTTTAAATGGAAGCTACCACTAGATAGAACGTCTACAACGAACCTTCTACCAAAAGGATCGGATATGCACGAATATATCACGGATGAGTACGAAAGAGAAAAATTCAGTTTTGAATATTACACTTAATACACGCAATCAACAAAATATCACTTGGTTGATGTATATTCCAATCCAATGAGGTAAAGTGATAAGCAATTTAAAGGTAACAAGTTCGAATTTTGCTTTGAACAAATTATCAAACACCTAGTGTGCGAAAAACACACTAAGTGCAGAATTTCAGTGGAGGGTAATGTAAAGCTGCTCCAAGATACAATTCAAGGAATTATATCAGTTTAACAAAACAATTTATCAGCTTAAAATTACTCTACGACAGAAATTTCGATGACTTGCGACTTTACAAATTCGAACGTACTGAATATTAAAAGAGTTAAGGAAAGAGAGAACAAACGCGATTTGATTAGGCAGTTCCCCAATCGCCCTCGCTTTGGGTACGTCTGCCCCCAACTCCACAAATGGAATTGAGATATATATATATATATATATGTGTGTGTGTGTGTGTGTGTATATAGATATATATAGTTGTTGCAAATTGTTTATTACAAGAGAATACAATGAACATCCAAACCCTCGAACGTCTTCGATCGTGGATGCAGAATCACAAATGGAATTGATATATATATATATATATATATATAGTTGTTGCAAATTGTTTATTACAAGAGAATACAATGAACATCCAAACCCTCGAACGTCTTCGATCGTGGATGCAGAATTTTCTCTTCCCTTGATTCAAGATGAATTAAGTGCTCCGAATATGGTTGATCCAATTACCGTCCCACGCAACTAAACCGAAAGAAACCACCGTTCTTCAGTTACCTTCACTCGGTCAATTGCGATATACCAAGAATTCGAACCCAAACCTCCTTTCTACGATCCTCTGATTACAGCTACTAAACCGAACAATTGCGCCAATTTCCGGTTACCTTCGCCCAGCCGAATCCCTGTAGAAAGAACAGTTTGTGCAAAAAGCCCCAAAATCTATCCGATTCTTGGAGGACAAAACCAACTAGTTTTATTCAAGAAACACCTGCCAAACTCTCAACCCTGAAGATGAAGATTACACTTCCTAAATTCTGAACGTTATCACTTCGATCAATGAGCGACACAAACAAAGATAATTATGTGTGATTGTTTGTTTACACAATGAAGAAGATGAAGATGAAGAGAGAAATGACATATATCTTTCACGTTTCTTGTTGTAAATAAAAAGGATGACCAAAACTATTTATATGAAAGAAAATGACCAACAAAAATAATAACAGAAAATAAATTAAGTGAAAAAATGCAGAATTTTGGAGTCATGCGTCGACCTCCAGCCTTCATGCGTCGACGCATAAAAGAAGATTTTAGTGTCCACTGATTTGTGCGCTTTCCCGCAAGTTTTGGAGGTTAGCGCATGAATCTGGAGGTTAGCGCATAAACTGGAGGGTCAGCGCATGAAGTGCATTTTTTCAGGAAATTCAATTTTTTGAGCATTTTCACCAGACCAAGATCAGAAACACATACTAGACACATAAAAAAACGATAGTGGACATTTATTTTTGGAGAGGACAAGATCCTATGCATCTAGACATATGAACGATAATGGTTAGACGCTATATGCCCGACACGTGAAGTGATACCGCCCAAATTACAATCTAATATGTTTGTTGACACCATTAAAACATGGTAGCTAGAAGAATATCCCTTACATACTCCCCCTTTTTAATGATGGCAACACTTTCTTAGCTGTCACGAGATATGTAATTTGAGAGTGAACAAAGCTCCCCCTGTCTTTGACATCTGGTTAATAAAATTTCTGCTTGTTATTCTTCTCCCCCTTTGACAACATTAAAAAGAAAAAAAGACAGTGGTCAAAATAACGCAGTATAATACGTAGTGGATCATCATATATTTGCAACAACAAAACATTAACATGCATCCACATATGATACCGCTAATGTAAACTTAGGAATGATTAAATAAGGAACAAAAAACATACAAGAAAAATATCCACATAACGATAAGTGCTCAAAATGCAATAAACATCAAGATTAGAGTAATTAATATGGCACAAAATATTGATAAACATCTACAAATCAGAATGATATTACCTTGATCATCATGACGATAAGATCCCTCACATATGGCTAAATATCTCTTTGCATTGTTAGTTAAAAGAATAAACAAGCATATATATATATATATATATATATATATATATATATATATATATATATATATATATATATATATATATATATATATATATATACGTGAAGATCACTACTCTAAAGGATTATTAAGCACCATCCGAGATATCGAGAATGCCAAGTTCCCTACGGATGTGAAAGAAAGGCTCTGTAGCTAATGGTTTTGTGAAAATATCAGCAAGTTGATTCTTAGTGTCAACGTGCTCAAAAATTACATCACATTTCTCTACATGATCCCTAAGAAAATGATGGCGTATTTCGATATGCTTGGTGCGTGAATGCAATACAGGGTTCTTAGTTAGATTAATCGCACTAGTGTTATCGCACAAAATTGGAATACGTTCAAGTTTTAAGTTGAAATCAAGTAATTGTTGTTTAAGCCATAAGACTTGAGCACAACAACTACCAGCGGCAACGTATTCCGCCTCGGCTGTTGACAAAGCAACGAAAACCTGTTTCTTGCTGTGCCAACTCACCAAGGAATTTGCGAAAATGTGACACGTGCCACTAGTACTTTTCCTATCCAACTTGCATCCGACAAAGTCGGAATCGGAGTAACCAACTAATGAACAAACACTACCTTTGGAATACCACAGCCCATACTTTAGAGTACCAGAGAGGTATCGAAGTATGCGCTTAATTGCCTTTAGGTGGGATTCCTTGGGATGTGCCTGATACCTCGCACACATGCATACACTAAACATTATATCGGGACGTGATGCAGTAAGATAAAGAAGAGACCCTATCATACCTCGATACTTTTTTACCTTAACATCCTTACCTTTTTCGTCACGATCAAGATTAGCACTTGTAGGCATAGGAGTATCTATTGCTTTGCAGTTCAGCATATCAAAACGTTTTAGTAACTCAAGACAATATTTCGTTTGACTCACGAATGTGCCCTCTTCAAGTTGTTTGATTTGCAATCCGAGGAAATAGTTGAGCTCCCCCATCATGCTTATTTCAAACTCCCCCTGCATCAAACTAGAAAACTCCTTGACCAAGGTCATGTTAGTAGACCCAAATATGATATCTGATATCCCTAGTTTCACGGTCCTCGAATTTTCTCTTTTTATGCGTGACCTCAAACAAAGATGCATCGGTGTAGATATTTTCCAATACCTCCGCATACGTTTTGGATTGGGATTCTACCTTTGTTGGGGTATATGGAGGAGGAACGACATTAGGTGCTTCTTTCTCTACCTCTTTGACGACCTCCCTTTCGGGTGGTCCCAGTAAATTTTTCTCAATCTCTACTTCTTCCTCACCAAAACTCTCCTCAACCTCAATATCACTCTCTTCAACCTCATTATCACTCTCCTCGGGATTCTCGATTTGTTTTTCATTAATGGTTATTACAACATCCACATGCTCCTCAGGGGAGGGTTCTATAGGTGTCTGTGCAAGCAGGGAGATTTGAGTCTCTAATGCCTCAGTGTGAGTCGCGAGGGACTCGACTATTGTGTTTATCTGCCTAAGGTTTTCATAAGTATCGAGATGTTGTCTTCTATGCTCTTTATTTTGGAGAGTTTGTGTCTCCACAAAGTGCTCCATCATAGACTCTACCCTAGAACTAGTTGTTGTTTCAATGAAGTCCTCCATTAATGCTTCGAGGTTGGAATTAACAGATTCTTGTGCTTCCTCAAAATATTGGGAACGGTAATCATAGGGAAAATTTGGTTGTGGTTCCTCAAAATTTTGGGATTGTTACGGTTCCTCCAAATACTGGGAGTGGTAATCGTAGAGGAAATTTGGGTGCGGTTCCTCGAGATATAGGGAGTGAGTCAGTGTCGCATTGAAATCTTGCATTAATATCTCTAGGTTGGAATTATGAGATTCTTGCGGCTCCTCAAAATGTTGGGATTGGTAGTTGCAGAGGTAATTTGGGTGAGAATGAGTTAGTGATGCATTGAAATTCTCCATTTGTATTTCGAGGTTGGAATTATAGGATTCTTGCTATTCCTCGAAATACTAGGAGTGGTGATTGTAGAAAAAATTTGGGTGATACATAGTTTTTAATTTTTTTTTAAATTCTCTCTCTTTTTATTATTATTATTATTATTATTATTATTATTATTATTATTTTATGGGAGTGCCTTAGTCTATACGGTGCAACAACGGAATAACAATATTGACTGTTGGTCCCCGGCAACGGCGCCAAAAACTTGATGCGTCCGCAAGCGCACGAATTTATTGAAGTAATATAAAAGATTGTCGAACCCACAGAGACCAATGTTAACCTACCATAATCTATCGTTACATTGTAAAGCTAAGGCTAATGATAATTGATAAAAGGGAAACTAAGACTAGAACTAAAATAAAACTAAGAAAATTTGATAATAAAGAGAGGCCAGAATATGGATCCCGTGTTCCTAAAGGACTTTGTAGAATTCGGGTACTACTTACGACTATAACTTAGTTCCGTAGAATATACCAACTTAAAGGCTTCGCCTCACGCTCTCGCGGTATTAACTAAAGTCATGTTCCCTAATCCCAAGATTTTGCTCTCGCTCGCCCGGTAACTAGGAAATATATTTTGAAAGCTAATAATATCCTAAACGTATCTAAAGCGCTCTCGCTGTATTTAGATATGTTGCCTAATTTCCACTATCCGGTTCGATCCCCATGCTCTCACAGTGCCGGCTCTAACCTTTATTAATTTCTCACTCTCGTGACAAAATCGTGTTAAATAACCTCTCACTCTCGTGACAAAGCTATTTAAATTAGACTTGGAAATTAAAACCAAATGCAGAATTTTAATCATATTCGTACCTATTATTTTCTACCGAGTCCCGTCGGTAACGATGGTCCTCATACACCGGACTCTAAACTATTTAGCCAAACATAGTGACAGAAACAAATAAACAATTTTGGGGTTTTGAATTAGGCAAAAACATAGCAAGCGGTTTAAAATGATTGAAAGTGATGCTTGAAGAAAAATGGTAAAAGCTTGAAATGATAACAATGGCAGAAAGATAAAGCATAAATGTAAATGGCAGAAAATAAAAGCGTAAAAGTAAATGAACCTGAAGATAAAACTGGAAATAAAACTGAATTAAATATCTTGAAATAATGACGGCAAGATTGATCCAAGCATTACATAGATTTAAGGCCTAACACTAATGGTGTGGTAGTTTCTCGATGTGAGAAACTACCACTTTTTACACCAGTAATTTCTGCCTAAAACTACGAAATAAATTCAACAGTGCTTTCGCATACAAAAACTTGGATCCCTTGAAACTAAATGATAGGCCCTATATATAGTGATAACAGGTTGGAAGTTACTTAAGAATTCATGTGAAAAATAGTGGAGATAATGGGGCGTTGAAGAAGTAGTGGAGATAATGGGAAGTTGGAGAAGTTCAAGGAGAAAGTGTTGACTGAATTGGCCCTTCCGTGTCCACGTCTGTGTTCTGGACATAATAAGTCACTTTGTGCGTGTGACGGTCGTGGTGAGTGTGTGACGGGCGTGGCAGCCTTTGGAAGCGTGACGGTCGTGGTGGTTGTGTGACGGTCGTCACACACACCACTTTCCATTTTCTGTTTTTTTTCTTAGTCATTTCTTCTTGTTTTCTTCTCATTTCTTCATGTTTTTCTACTTTGCTCCTTTTTAGCTTGGACAATGAAATACATGCGAAAACACTAGAATACTCGCGGAATAATCGGAACTTAAGCAAAAATAACGTAATTATTAGTCGTAAATCAAGGAAAATATATGATACATTTTCGTGTTATCAGTATCGTCAACATAAATTTGTACCAAAATTAAGTGTTTTCCTTGACGTTTAATAAAGAAGGTTGTGTCAACCTTTCCTCTTGAATACCCTTGATCTAGTAAAAATTTGCTTAGACGTTCATACTAAGCCCTAGGGGCTTGTTTAAGTCCGTACAGAGCTCGTTTAAGTTTATAGACATGATCAGGATATTCGTGGGATTCAAAACCCGGAGGTTGGGCTACATAAACCTCTTCATTTATGTATCCTAAGGAACGCACTTTTAACATCCATTTGGAATAATTTAAAGTTCTTTGTGCAAGCATAGGCAAGTAGAAGGCGTATGGCCTCGAGTCGGGCAACCGGCGCATAAGTTTCCTCATAGTCGATTCCTTCCTCTTGGTTATAGCCTTGCGCTACAAGCCTAGCTTTGTTACGCGCTATTACTTCATTTTCATCAAGTTTATTCCTAAACACCCATCGGGTGCCGATTACTCGATGATCTCGCGGAGGAGGGACAAGGTCCCAAACCTCATTTCTCTAGAATTGATTTAGTTCATCTTGCATTGATAGAAACCAATGCTCATCGAGTAACGCATCCTTAGCGTTTTTAGGTTCAACTTGGGAAACAAAAGCAGAGTAATAACAAAAGTTACTAAGTTTAGAGCGAGTAGTTACTCCCTTAGAGATATCACCAAAAATGTTGTCAATTGGATGGTCTTTTGAAGACTTCCAAGCTGGAGGAAGTTCATCTTTATCAGCATGATGATCATCCTCACTTTTCACTGGTTGGTGATCCTTTTCCTCCTCAATACGCACTGCTTCAGGCTGATCAATTCCCGTATCAGTGTCCTTGAGTATGTCTTCAGTAGGTACACCTGCACCATGTAAAGAACTACCTTCTTCGACATTTCTCGGATAAGACTCGTCAAAAGTAACATGAACTGACTCTTCAACTATGCGTAACCTCTTATTATAAATTCTATATGCTTTACTTGACTAAGAGTATCCAAGAAAAATACCCTCGTCGGCTTTGGCATCAAATTTACCAAGAGTCTCTTTCCCATTGTTTAACACAAAGCATTTGCAACCAAATACATGAAGGTGAGATATGTTTGGCTTACGCCCTTTTAAAAGCTCATACGGTGTCTTGTTTAGAATACGCCGGATAAGCACCCTATTCAAAACATAACAAGCCGTACTTATGGCGTCGGCCCAAAAGTATTTTGGTAATCCACCATCATTGATCATAGTCCTTCCAAGTTCTTCCAAAACTCTATTTTTACGTTCCACTACCCCATTTTGTTGAGGGGTACGTGGTACGGAAAAATTATGATCAATTCCGTTGGAATCACTAAATGCTTCAAATAAATGATTTTCAAACTCACCCCCATGGTCACTTCTAATTGACCTAATGTTTGTGTTTAACTTATTCTGAGATAACTTAGCAAATCGTTCAAATGCCGAAAAATTATCACTCTTATTTGCTAAGAAAATTGTCCAGCAAAACCTAGAAAAATCATCTACTATAACAAGCCCATAATAGTTACCATCTAGACTTTTAACCCTAGATGGTCCAAAGAGGTCCATATGGATGAGCTCAAGGGGTCTCATAGTTGAAACGATGTTTTTAGATTTGAATGAGATCCTTGTTTGCTTCCCCATTTGACATGCATCACAAAGGTGATCCTTTGTGAATTTAATTTTAGGCAAACCGATGACTACCTCTTTAGAGACAATTTTGTTAAGCAAATCAAAATTGATGTGAGCCAACCGTCTATGCCACAACCATGAATCTTCATTCATAGCGACTAGACACTTGTCTCCATTCAACGATACCTTATTTAAGTCTAGCATGTAGACGTTGTTCACCCTCAAGCCCTTAAACACATTCTTTTTGTCGCTATCTTCAACTCTACAACATCTTGTCACATAGTTGACTAATGCTTAAAAGGTTGTGTCTAAGGCCTTCCACAAGCAGCACATCAGAGATAGTAGTAGATGAGGGGTTACCTACACTATCTTTGCCGAGAATCTGTCCCTTGTTGTTATCTCCGTAGGTGACAAACCCCTTTTTCTTCGCCACAAAGTCGATAAAAAGAGATATGTCTCCGGTCATGTGTCTCGAGCAACCACTATCCAGAACCCATCTTCTTTCGGTGGTCTCAAGACTTTGTACCTACAAAAACAATCAAGGGAGAGTAGGTACCCAATTCTCATTGTGTCCTTTAAGGTGAGTGAAACCAAGACCACACTTGGGCAACCATTGGTAGATGCCTTTTGGAACAAGAAACCTTCTGAAGCGGTATTTAGCAATAGTATGACCCAGGCTTACAACAGTAAAGGCAATTACGATTCATTTGGAATTTACTTTTGCTATCACTATCTCGAATCACATAGGTATACTTTTGATATGGATTATTCATGCTCTCACGAAAATGTGATCGATCAATAGCAAACGTAACTTTTGGCTTAAGAGCCTTGTCCAATTTGGCCTTGAGGGTTCTCACCTCTCGTTGCCAAATATGACAAGTATCACAGCCCCAATTGAACCAAGAGGTAGGATCCTTTTCAACCTTGGCTTTTGATGTGTCCACTATAGAGTTTTTGAGAGCTTCCAATTTCTTTTCGGAATCGGAAACCTTCTTCTCCAAATACGTGAAAATCTTTTTATTTGAGGCTAAGCGTTGAAATGCTTCCTTAGCCACATAGTGTAACATGTCAAAAGCCTTTCGTAACTCTAAATGAGACATAGTATTAACATGATCATATTTAGAATGCTTTACCTCTTTTGCTTTGTTGTGGGGTGCCATAAGACAAAAGTTAACGGATTCACTTTCGTCACTTGAGGAATCATCTTTCTCCGACTCACTATCGCTTTCCCAAGCGATGTATGCTCGTCGAGACTTGTTGGACTTTTTGTTTGAGCGACTCTTGTCATTATCCTTATCTTTGTCTTTCTTTAGAGATGGACAATCCGGCTTGTAGTGTCCGGATTTTCCACAATTGTAGCACGTACCTTTTACCTTGCCATTTTTATTTCCTTCGCTTCTAGATTGCTTCCTAAACTTGACTAGATTTCTATCTGAGTGTTGAATATCATTCTTACGAACATATTTATTGTATCTCTTCACAAATAAGACCATATCATCACCGGATTCTTCATCTTTGTCATTATTGGTTTCATTATCACTTAGCTCTTGATGTGTGGACTTTGAACAAGAAGCCTTAAGAGCTATCGACTTCTTCTCCGTATCTTTTGCCTTCTCTTTCTTGATACTCTTTTCATGTTTATCCAAGCTAATGAGCACTTGCTCATGCTCATCAAGTTTCCCAAACAGTGTCGTGAGGTCTAGTGTAGCAAGATCATTGGCCTCCTTGATAGCGGTGACCTTCGGTTGCCATTCCCTGTTAAGACACCTTAGAATTTTGTTAGTAGAAACCTCATTTGAAATTGGTTTACCAAGAACATGCAGTTTGTTGATAATGTGAGTGAATCATTTTTGCATATCCACAATGGTTTCCCCTTGCTTCATGTAAAACAAATCAAACTCTTGCGTTGGTGTATTAACACGAGCCAACTTAACATCATTAGTGCCTTCGTGGGCTACTTGTAAAGCATCCCACATGGCTTTGGCCGTTTCACAATGGGAGACTCCATAATACTCGTCAACTCCAAAGGAGGTGATGATCATATTACGAGCCTTCCAATCATAGATGTACTTTTTCTCGTCCTCCTTAGTCCATTGAGCTTCGGATTTAGGAACGACAACGCCTTCCGCGTTAGTCATAATAATTTGCATGGGACCCTTTAAAATAACGTTCCAAACCTTGCGATCATTGGAATTAATATGAACGCGCATACAATCCTTCCAGTAGCTGTAATTTTCGCCTGTAAAAACTAGAGCTCTATTATAAGCCCCTTTAGGTTCGTTCGCCATGTTCCAAGAAGTTTTACCGAAGCACTAGAATTAACCGGAGCTCGTGATACCACTTGTTAGACGATGGCTATGGATCTAGAAGGGGGGTTGAATAGATCCCTTGAGTTTTACACGCAAATGGTTTAAAAAATTTGTTTTTAAAATTGTTTAAATGGAAGCTACCACTGGATAGAATGTCTACAACGAACCTTCTACCAAAAGGATCGGATATGCACGAATATATCACAGATGAGTACGAAAGAGAAAAATTCAGTTTTGAATATTATAGTTAATACGCGCAATCAACAAAATATCACTTGGTTGATGTATATTCCAATCCAATGAGGTAAAGTGATAAGCAATTTAAAGGCAACAAGTTCGAATTTTGCTTTGAAACAAATTATCAAACACCTAGTGTGCGAAAAACACACTAAGTGCAGAATTTTAGTGGAGGGTAATGTAAAGCTGCTCCAAGATACAATTCAAAGAATTGTATCAGTTTAACAAAACAATTTATCAGCTTACAATTACTCTACGACATAAATTTCGATGACTTGCGACTTCACAAATTCGAATGTACTGAATTGTAAAAGAGTTAAGGAAAGAGAGAACAAACGCGATTTGATTAGCCAGTTCCCTAATCGTCCTCGCTTTGGGTACGTCTGCCCCCAACTCCACAAATGGAATTGATATATATATATATATATATATATATATATATATATATATATATATATATATATATATATATATATAGTTATTGCAAATTGTTTATTACAAGAGAAAACAATGAACATCCAAACCCTCGAAGGTCTTCGATCGTTGATGCAGAATTTTCTCTTCCCTTGATTCAAGATGAATCAAGTGCTCCGAATATGATTGATCCAATTACCGTCCTACGCTACTAAACCGAAAGAAACCACCGTTCTTCAGTTACCTTCACTCGGTCAATTGCAATCTACCAAGAATTCGAACCCAAACCTCCTTTCTACGATCCTCTGATTACAGCTACTAAACCGAACAATTGCGCCAATTTTCGGTTACCTTCGCCCAGCCGAATCCCTGTAGAAAGAACAGTTTATGCAAAAACCCCAAAAATCTATTCGATTCTTGGAGGACAAAACCAACTGGTTTTATTCAAGAAACACCTGCCAAACTCTCAACCCAGAAGATGAAGATTACACTTCCTAAATTCTGAACGTTATCACTTCGATCAATGGGTGACACAAACAAAGATGATTATGTGTGATTGTTTGTTTACACAATGAAGAAGATGAAGATGAAGAGAGAAATGACATATATCTTTCACGTTTCTTGTTGTAAATAAAAAGGATGACCAAAACTATTTATATGAAAGAAAATGACTAACAAAAATAATAACAGAAAAATAAAAGAAAAGAAATTAAGTGAAAAAATGCAGAATTTTGGAGTCATGCGTCGACGCATAAAAGAAGATTTTAGTGTCCACTGATTTGTGCGCTTTCTCGCAAGTTTTGGAGGTTAGCGCATGAATCTGGAGGTTAGCGCATAAACTGGAGGGTCAGCGCATGAAGTGCATTTTTTCAGGAAATTCAATTTTCTGAGCATTTTCACCAGACCAAGATCAGAAACACATACTAGACACAACTAAAATGATAATGGACATTTATTTTTGGAGAGGACAAGATCCTATGCATCTAGACATATGAACGATAATGGTTAGACGCTATATGCCCGACACGTGAAGTGATACCGCTCAAATTACAATCTAATATGTTTGTTGACATCATTTAAACAGGGTAGCTAGAAGAATATCCCTCACAGGCATCAGTAGAATCGTTTTTGGTGCTTGCATGTGTATCCTTAGCCTTCGTATGGGTTGGAGCAGAGTGCTCATTGGAGCTCTTGCTGGGTATTGTGACGGAAACCTTAGACATTTTGGTGAAAAGCGATGAGAGATGAAAGTGCAAGAGAATTGAGAAGATGAACAGTTTTTTGAATATGTGAACAATGAAGTAGGAACCGAGTAGTTGGCACAGGTGTGTTGGAAAATGTTTATGGAAGGTTTGTAATGATTTGTCTAAAATAGCGTGTTCGATTGAATGGTGAAAAAAATATTCGTTGCACGCTTCCATAGAATTAATTACTATAATTTCTCTAAAATGAAAATACCTAATTCTCCCCTTAATTTTTCAAATTGACTTGTATCCAAGGCCTTAGTGAATATATCCATAAGTTGTTTCTCAGTGGCTACATGCTCAAGTGTCACAATTTTGTCTTCAAAGAGATCCTTAATAAAATGATGACGAATATCAATATGTTTTATCCTGCTGTGAAGAATGGGGTTCTTGGAAATGTTGATAACACTCAGATTGTCACAATACAATGTCATGACATCCTGTTGAACATTATATTCCTTCAGCATTTGTTTCATCCACATTAGTTGCGTACAACTGCTTTCTGCTGCAATATATTCAACCTCAACAGTAGACAACGACACACATTTTTGCTTCTTGGTGAACCAAGAGATGAGATTGTTCTCTAATAAAAAGCATCCTCCAGAAGTGTTTTTTTTATCATCAGCACTACCTGTCCAATCTGCATCACAATACCCTACAAGCATTGAATTAGTACTATAAGAGTACAACATGCCATAATCGCTAGTACCATTGATGTATTTCAATATCCTCTTCACTTGAGTAATGTGGATCATTTTAGGCTCATCTTGATATCTTGCACAAACTCCTACAGCAAAGGTAATGTCTGGTCTTCTGGCTGTAAGATACAGCGGGCTACCAATCATGCTCTTGTATAAACTTTGATCCACATCAACACATTTTTCTTCCTTAGTTAACTTCAAATGTGTTACAACAGGGGTCCTTTTGTGACTAGCATTTTCTAATCTAGCCTTTTTTACTATATTCTTAGCATACTTGCTTTGAGAAATTAATATAGTATCATCCATTTGTTCAACTTGAAGACAAAGAAAATAAGTTAGTTCTCCAACAAGACTCATCTCAAATTCAGATTGCATTTGCTTGAAAAAATGTTGGACCATCTGGTTTGACGTCCCTCCAAACACAATGTGATCAACATATTTTTGAGATACCATGAGTTCACCATGTTCTTCTTTAACAAACGAGGTCTTGTCTATTCCTCATTTCTTGTAGCCATTATTTACAAGAAACTCAGTTAATCTTTCATACCAAGCCCTAGGTGATTGTTTCAAACCATAGAGAGCTTTCCTTATTTTGTAAACATGATTTGGAAAGGTAGGATCTATGAACCCCTTGGGCTGTTCAACATAAAATTCTTCATTTAAGTATCCGTTCAAGAAGGCACTTTCACGTCCATCTGAAACAACTTGAACTTTAGCATGCATGTCACTCCAAGAAGCAATATTATGGATTCAAGTCAGGAAACAGGAGCAAAAGTTTCATCAAAGTTAGCTCCCTCAATTTGGGAATATCCTTGAGCAACCAGCCTAGCCTTGTTTCTGGTCAGAAATCCTTTTTCCTTAGATTTATTCTTATAAATCCATTTCATGCCAACCACATTCATTCCTTCAGGCCTAGGTACCAACTCCCACACTTCATTCCTTTTGAACTGACCTAGTCCCTCTTGCATAGCATTGATCCATAATTCATCAGTCAATGCCTCATTCACATTCTTTGGTTCAAATTTTAAGACAAAACACTCATTGGATATCACATCTTTGAATCTATTGGTGATTCCTTCATTAATATTTCCAATAATAAGATCCTTTGGATGATTTTTCTGAATTCTAGTTGAAGTTCCTTTGTTGACTTGGGGGTTATAAGTTGGACCCAATGTCAGCCTCATTATCTGAAACATCAGTCTGCTGAGATGATGTTCCAACATCTTCCACGACATCGATCCTTTTCTCAATGACAACATCATCAACCACAACATTAATAGATTCCATCATGACCTTGGTTCTGAAATTAAAGACCTTGTAGGCTCTGCTATTTGTAGAGTAGCCAAGAAATACCCCTTCATCACTTTTGGGATCCATCTTTCTCCTTTGTTCTCGATAAACCAAGATGTAACATTTACTTTCAAAAACATGAAAGTATTTTACATTAGGTTTCTTCCCTTTCCATAATTCATAGAGAGTAAAATATGTACCAGCTCTTAGAGTGACACGATTGTGTATGTAACAGGCAGTGTTCATGGCTTCAGCCCAAAAACGATAAGGAAGATTTTTAGCATGAAGCTTAACTCTAGCTAACTCTTGTAGAGTTTTATTCTTGCATTCTACAACTGTATTTTGTTGAGGGGTGATGGGAGATGAGAATTCATGTCCAATTCCTTTTGAAGAGCAAAATTTAGAAAATTTGGCATTTTCAAATTCCTTGCCATGGTCACTTATGATACTAACAATAGCACTTTCCTTCTCTCTTTGAAGATGTTGACAAAGGTCTTTAAAAACATCAAAAGTGTCTGATTTTTCCTTGATAAAATTCACCCAAGTAAATATTGAAAAATCATCAACTACCACGTAGACATACCTTTTTCCCCCAAGGCTTTCAACCTGCATTGGCCCTATTAAATCCATGTGAAGTAGTTCTAGAACTCTAGAAGTAGCCCGATGTTGTCACTTTAGGTGTGACATTTTGGTTTGCTTCCTAATTTGATGCTCACCACATATTTTACCCTCCTCAATTTTGAGCTTAGGTATACCTCTGATTACTTATTCAGCCATAATCTTCTTCATACCCTTGAGATTCAGATGTCCAAGCTTTTGGTGCCACAATTTGACTTCATCTTCTTTGGATTTTAAACATGTGGGAGGATAGGTAGATTCTTGGGGAACCCATAAGTAGCAGTTGTCTTTAGACCTGACTCCCTTCATCAGCACATCATTGTTTTCATTAGTTATCAAACATTCAGACTTGGTGAAATTAACTTTTAAACCTTGATCACATAACTGACTAACGCTTATCAGATTTGCAGTAAATCCTTTCACAAGAAGAACATCATCAAGTCTATGAAGTCCAGTACATACAAACTTTTCTACTCTCTTAATCTCATCTTTAGCTTCATCACCAAACATGACAAAGCTTGTGGAATAAGACTTGATGTCCAGTAGGTATTTCTTAACCCCTATTATATGTCTAGAACATCCAATGTCAAATTACTAGTTTTCTTTAGATGAAGCCCTAAAAGAAGTGTGGGCTATAAGACTAGTATCACCAACCTTAGGTTTCCACTCCTTTCTTGTCATCACATGATTAGCCCTAGGTTGTGTTGGATGTTTTGGATACCCATACAACCTATAACAGAAAGGTCTTATATGTCCAAATTTACCACAGTAAGGACATCTCCAAGGCTGAAACTTGACTTTGGTTTGAGTTACCTATTTTCTGGTAGGATGTTGGGATATTTGATTGAACATCATGGACTCAGACTTCCTTTCAGCAGGAATAAACTTTGTCACAAGGGTTTTTCCCTCCAGATGTTTGTACTCAAAACCTATACCTTTTAAGTTTCCAGCCCCTTTTCCAACTTGAAGAATTTCATCAACATATCAGACCCATTGTTCAACATTCTAACAGATTTGGTCATGTTGTCAAGTTTGGAATTTAATAAGGTTACTTCATCTTGAAGACCATAGATGGTATATAAAATATTTTCTTTTTCAGCCTGCAGTTGGGTTATGATTCTCTTCTTCTTGTCTCCTATCTTACAAACCTCATCACTTCTGATACATAATTCCTTGTAGGAAGCAGATCAGTCTTCTTATGCTACCTCATCATCACATAATCCTTCATCATATTCACATCTACCAGTAAGGGCTGTAACATGCTTAGCAATTTCATCATCAGGTTCACTTTCATAATTATCATCATCAGACCAAGACACAGATAATCCATTCATTTATTTCTTGAGGTACGTGGGAAATTCTTCTCTAATGTGACCAAAACCTATACATCCATGACACTGAATTCCTTTTCCTTGATTAGTCTTCTCCTCTGCTCTTGTTCTTCTTTGAGACTCACTGTTTTTGCTGATGTCGAACAACATGTTCTTGACATTAGGACTTGGCCTTCTATCCATTCTCTTTAGCACTTTATTGAATTTCCTCCCAAGAAGCACAATGGCATTAGAACTTCCCTCACCAGTCTCCATGTCATATTGAATCTATTCCTCATCAGTGTTGAAGATAAATGCTATGCTCTTATTTTTCTCTTCAGTTCTTTCATTTATGGCCAATTCAAATGTTTGAAATGATCCAACAAGCTCCTCCACTTTCATGTTGCTGATGTCTTGGGCTTCTTCAATACTTGTGACTTTCATGTCAAAATTTCTTGGTAAAGACCTAAGAAACCTTCTAACAAGCTTCTCCTCTGACATTTTCTCTCCCAAGGCACTAAAAGTATTGGCAATATCAAGAATTTTAATGTGAAAATCATGAATGAACTTGTCATCTTTCATCCTGAGATTTTCAAATTTGGGAGTGAGAAGTTGAAGTGGTGACATCTTTACTTTTGATATGCCTTCATGAGTGGTTGTGAGGATTTCCCGTGCATCTTTAGCCATAGTACTGGTATTTATCAATCTGAAAATATTTTTGTCAACCCCATTGAACAAGGCATTCAAGGCTTTGGAGTTTCACAAAGAAAGTTCATCTTCTTCCTTAGACCAATCCTCTTTTAGCTTTAATTCAGCCTTCCCTTCTTTGTCCTTCACCACAGGATGTTCCCAACCTTTGATAACTACTTTCGAGATTTTGCTATCCATATATTTTAGAAAAGCCACCATACGTGCCTTCCAGTAATCATAGTTGGTTCCATCCAAAATAGGTGGTTTGTTAACAAATCCTCCTTCCTTGTCCATGGTACTAGAAAGTATCTTCCCTAGAGCTCACCCTAAATAGAATAGGGTGCCTGCTCTAATGCCAATTGAAATTCTGGCACGTAGTGGACAAATGTCGAATATGCTGTCAAAACATTGTGACAGCATAAATACAAATAAAGACCTATTAAAAGATGCAGAGAATAAATAACACACAGGAGTTGTTAACCCAGTTCGGTGCAACGTCACCTACATCTGGAGGCCACCAAGCCAGGAAGGAAATTCACTATAATAATATTAGTTTGAAGCTCTTATGTAAACAACCTTCGGTTTACAGTCTTTGCACCTAATCACTACCCGTTCAATTTCTATATAAGACACATCTTAGATATGAGAACCCTGTCACTCCCCCTCAATCACACACCAATGATAAAAAGCAAACACTCAAGAAGAAGACACACTCTAAAAATACACTTTTCTTAAAAGCTTATGAGTGTATTCACAATTACAACTCAACTAACAATACTCTAGCCCTAGTATCAAGATGATACAAGGGTGGCTCACAAATCACAATGAACAAAACAAAACCCTAGACAAAAATTGTCACGGTATGCGACTTGTTTTTTGAAAGGGTTTTAACCTTTCTATTTATAACGCAAGAACAAATAGGCTTGTCACAGTTGGTCCATGCATAATTCTGGATGGAACATATTATCTCCTTAATGAGGATATAATATTTCCTTAAATGCAGATCATAATGAGATGGCAAATCTGCAAGCAAATCGAATCAAATCTAATCTTCCTAAAAAGAATTAACCTCCTTTCTTACAAAGCAAGACGACACACAAACCGACCTTTGCTTCTAAAGAAAAACACACGCAGCTTAGACCGAAAGACATGAAAAACAAATCTTTAGAGAATCTTCAATGATTAAGCCAAAACACTAAAAGGCGCGAAATATGTGTGCTATGATGTCGCTCTAACATGTCAAGACATCTGGTACAACATCTCACAGGAAACATTGTTTTCACAAAATGCAGCTAATCAACAAACCTAACACAAAGGATAAGTATGTCCTTATTAAAGAGAAGTTTCATGTGGAGCAAGTTGTTGTTGTCAAATCAAGAAACTCTATGATATTTGTTGATGAGAATGAGAGTATCTATAATTCCCTTTCCCTTCATGGAACCATCAGATTAAGTCCAAGACTGTCAATTTTTTTGAAGTTCAAACGCTATCAAATGGATGTGCATAGTACCTCTCTCAATAGGTACTTAAATGAGGAAGTTGAAGAACTCAGTTTTGCCAACATAATGCAGAACATCATGGAGAATAATTTGAGTAACAATATTAATAATGTTGTTAAGAAATATGTTTAGTTTCTAGAGGAAGTCATTGTGAAAGACAATCATAAAGCTCCCATGTGTGTTGTTAACTTGGAAAACAACATGATAAAGGATGTTGTTCATCAGATGTAGTTTGACCTTGAGTTAAGCATGATAGAAGATGTTGGATATCTTCATGAATTTCAAGAAAATCTAATGAAGGGTGATATAAATTATAAGGAAAATGTTTTCCAAGATGTAACAGACATATTGATTATCATATTGGTAACTAAGTCACCAACTCAGAAGAAGGACGAGCTAGCAGTTCTTGGTTACTATGAAGAATATAGAATGTTTCAATCAGAGTCAGATGCTAAAGCAAATGTCTTGGTCATTATGTTCAACATTCAAAAAAGGTTGGACGATAGGAAATTAAAAGGCATATAGTTGTCAAAAGAAGTTTTGACATTTGAAGAAGCGGTTCAGCTACGAAATGAAGTATGTGTGACAAACAAGGAGAACCTCATGATAACTTATACAAGTGATGATGATAGTAAGGATTCTTCCCTTTTGCCAACAGTATAATGTCTTGGGTCAGAAAAGAGAAAATTTGTGTATTATATTCTGATGAAGATGAATACACTACTACAAGAAGTTGTTGTAAGAAATTACTCTGGGTGAAGAAAATGTTGAAGGAGTGTAATGTGAGATAAGATGTTATGACATTTGTCTCAAACATTTTCACTAAGCAATTAGATGTAGTACACTTTGAAAAAGGGGTTTGTATTTGTGAGAATCAATAGAAGTTAATGCAAAGGAGTTGTGCTAGAAGAGAAAAAGAATTTTTGTCCCCTAAGATCATTTTGGCATGCAAATTAAGGCTGATTATTTTGTTATCTCAAGTATAGTATAAGTGGGCCGTCGTTACAAGCAAGAAAAACAGAAGTCTTTCTTTACCCTACTCTCAGATTACAGATCTCTCGCTAATTACTCAAGCTCTTCATCTCAACATGAATCAAAATTTAGATGATTCATCTAAATAATCTAGTGGGAGCGTACCTGTCAAAGAAATTGAGGTTCCCAAGGATGTTGTAGATATGCTAGAGTCTTGGTTAAATAATTCCAATGAAGCTAGAGATGTTAAGAACAACATCACCATTGTTGAACCTTCTAGTGGAACATTTGGCCTTAAGAATATAATGATATCAAATATGCATCTTGAGAAGATAAGGAGGATAGAGGTTACAGTTGCAGAGATAATGGAATCAAGTGACTCAAGTGATTCTAAGTCAGATGAGGATAGCTTAAATTATCTTTTGGTCTAAGGAGCTGAAGTTTAGAGATTTCTTCCTGAAGATTTCTTGGTTGTTATCTTTGTTGTTTGGTCCTTGTATCTAGGCAGATTATTTTTGGATGGATTAGTAAAGGCTTCATATCCTCTTATTATCTTTGTACTATTACAACAAATCTAAAGCTTTTGTATCTTTTGATGTTGTTCTGGTTGTTTTCTCATATTTTTGGCTGTGTATGTGCTAACATACTAGCCTATGCATGACTGACACCTATGTGTTATTTGATACTTACCCTTTGTCAAATTATGAAAAAAAAAAGGAGTAATATGGTGTTGTTGAGTGTTAAGGTACCACAACATTTTTGTAATAACCATCTCTGGTAAGTGTTAATGTTGTGCTCACATGCTGGAGCACCATGCAAGACATTTGGCCCTTTTGATCTGAGCTTGTGTGTTAGTAGTAATTTTTCATTTCCTAATATTAACTACTAATTGTTTGTGTTATGCATGACTAAGTATGTGAATGATTACATGCTAATAATTATTAGTTAGTAAGATTGTATGCTACTAACTATAAGCTGACTGAGTGTCATGCATGACTAAATTGTGAATGATTGCATGTCTGTCTGATTCTGGAGCATTGTTTTGTATGGCATTTATGATGAATTCTACTGATTTTTTTGCTACTGAGCTTATCTCTGATATTTGGAAGACTGATGTTGTATGAAGACTGTCACTTGTTCTGGTATGAATATGTGTTATATCTTGAAGAGTTGTTTTGCCACAATTTTTCAAAGGGGGTGATTGTTGTTACTTTTGGATTTGATACATTTTCAAAACAACAACAATGGTGAAGTACTCAAAGTGTTCAAGATTAATCTAACTTGCTTAAGTTGTATGGAGGTGCAGAAGGGACACGTGTTGGACGCGATGTCATGGGAGGAGGTACGACATTTGGGCCTTGCGCAACAGGTCAATACTGCTACATTTTGGAACCGTATTTGGTCAAAGATTGGATCGGATTTTATTGTTATTGGTTTAGCAATATAATTAAGTGGTTTGTTAAACAATTTGACAAAGATTGATTCAGCTTAAACGGAGATTTATATTTGAATTTAAATTGAAACAAATAATATCTTGCTGGAGATATTTATGGAACAGATAATATCCAAAAGATTTTGCATTATTTCTGGACGAAATTGAATCTCAAATCGCTGAAGAAAAGCTCAGAATTATTCTGCTAAATAAGGATCTCAAAACCTGCATTGAAAGCCAAGCAATACATTGAATATTTTAGAGTGTTAGGATTTATTTTGAGTCCTTGTTATTGTTGTATGTACACCACTATGTTTCAGTAACTTGGCATTGTTGGTTTGTCTAGAGTTGAATGGTTGTATTACACATTAATTATTGAGTTGTAATCTTCCATCACAGGTTGTGTGATGAGAAGAAATTGAGTAGGTTCTCATGTTAAGGAAGAGTCCTAAATAGAAATTCATTGGGTAGCATTAGGCATTGAACAACATAGGATTTGTTGTTGCTTGTAAGACTAATTGTACTAAACTACTAATAGTGAATTTCCTTTCTTTGGATGTGGACTCACCCCCCAAACGTAGGTGTGGTTTCATCGAACTGGGTAAACAAATATCATGTTATTTACTGCTTTTCTGCTTCATCATTTGCTATTATGGTTTTTCTAGTTTAACTTGTCAAACCGGTTGTCTAGAACATTGTGTTCGACATCTATCTCCATTGAAGAACAAAATTTAAGTACCGCAAAATGGAATCACTCGCGAAGCTTCGTTCCATCGTAGCTTCTATGATCTTCTTCATTTCTGACTCCACTACGGAACACAAAGTGTCTTTAGTTTTGATTTTTTTAAAAAAAATTATTTGTAGAGATGACTATAACATAAATTTCTGTATTTTTTCTGGTTCAATAAACTTTTGAAATGTATTTTCGGAAGCACTCTGAAAATGTAAATACATTTCTAAAGTAACTTTAATCATAGAATTAGTAGATGGCTCAAAAAATTGAATTATATGTATATAGAATTCGTTTGAAGATACATTTTCAAATTTTAAGAATAATTTTAATTTTGCACTAAATTGAAAAACAATACTTAAAATCCTTAAACAACTCTCTCATTGAATTCCCCATAATGAAAAAAATAAATTCCCCATAATGAAATCAGTAAAATAAGAAAATGAAAAAAATAAATTTCGAAAATTATAGTTCCAAGCCCAATGCTGCTTGAAAGCTTTGTTGTCTTGTAGTTGGTGTTTGAGTTGTGTTGACAGTGGATTGAAAGTACGAGAACTTTCAAGAAGCCTTCGGTGCTTGTACAATTATATCAAGATAGCGGAATCTGGGTGGGATAGCACGTGTAAAACATAATTTAATTGTTGGCTTCTTTTGCATAATTAGAGTTTATCTAATATTGATTTTCAAAATCTTACTATTTTTAATAAAAAAATGGAATTTATAAAAAGATATAGTTAATGATGTGGCCTTTTTTGTCCATTTTAAAACTTCGTATTAGACTGACTCATATAATTAAATTAATTTTGATACTCAAGAAAAAATGTAATTCAAATTGATGCCCAAAAAGTGTTTTCAGCTTCTATTTAAGGCATAGGGTTGCATGCACTTTCCTCCCATCGACCTTTGTTTCTTCTCTTTCTTCTCTTATTTTTTTCTTTTCAAAAATGGTTCTAGCTGGCAAACTTATTACTGAACTTGGTATCAAAACATCCGCTGAAAAGTTCTACAAACTATTTCAAACAGAACTTCACGAAGTTCAAAACCATTGTGAAAGAGTCCATCATACCAAGCTGCATGAAGGTGAAGACTGGCATGACACTGAGACGGTTAAACACTGGACTTATGTCATAGGTAACTGAGTTTCTAATTCATTTAACATGACAACCAAATCATCTTGTTTGACTAGCTTTTTGTATCATATATGTGTGGAAAATATCATTAGAAGTGCTGTTTTCTATAATTCTTTGGTATTAATTAACCGTGACATCAAAACAGGTGATGAGGTACACACATGTTATGAGAGTGTTGAAGAAGTTGATGAAGAGAACAAAAAGAACACTTGGAAGCTCTTTGGTGGAGATATTGATAAACACTATAAGGTCTTTAAGCTCACCCTTGAAGTGGTTGATAAGGCTGATGGCACTGCTGCTGTTAAATGGACTGTTGAATATGAGAAGATCAATGAGGATATTGACCCTCCAAATAGCTGGATGGACTACCTTAGCAAATGTACCAGAGACATTGATGGTCATCTTTTCAAGGCAAGGGCCGCACGAAAAGATTAAAGAAAGTAACAAATAAAGAAGTAATGGCTTAATGCAACCTTAGGGTTGGCTTAACTAAGTGGTCCCCTTTATAATTAAATAAGTGTGATGTTTGCATAATGATGTTGATGTGTTGCATATTGTCTTATGCTGTTCATTCGTTTGTATGTGCCTTGTGAAGAGTGTTTCTTAAATTGCGTGATGCAGATCAATAAAAAAATATATGCTTTTTTTAGTTTAGGGTTAATACCTATTTTCACTCTGTGATATGAGCGTGTTTTGAAAAAATTTTCTGAAAAAAAAAAGTTGTAAAATTGGTCTTAATAAATTTCAAAAGTTACCATTTAGACCTTCATCAGACCACATCATCAAAAATAATGATTTGACAGTCATTTTTTTAATTTTTTAATGAAAAGAAATTCCACATCATTAATAGGTTTTGTGAAATGACTCTTATACCCCCACTTTTTAATTTTTTTTTTTTAGTTTTTTTTAGTTTTTCTTTTATTTAATTTTTTTAGATTTTATTTAAGTTATAATTTTTTTTATTTATTTAATTTTTTCTTTAATTATTTTTCGTATTTCTTTAATTTTTTTATTTATGAAGCATTTTTTTAAATTATCAAAATATTAATTTATTTTAAATTTCAAAAGCAGTCCAATTCACAATAGGGCCTAAGCCCATTTTCGTTCCTGAACCTAGCCTAAGCTTGAACCCATTCACATTGTTTCAATCCAGTTGAAATTTGTTGCACTTTAGTGTATTATAAACACCAATACAATATTTGATATAAACGATATCTGACTCTATTTACCTGCAATTTCCGCTGCTCCTCCACCTCCAACTGCCCACACCTTGGAGACCTTCCTCTCTTAGATTCTAAAGTTTCCAATTTGTGTAACGATGATTGGTCATTAGCGTCGGTAGCAGTGGAAGTTATTTATTTTTGAGAAACTAACGAATCCAATCCATCATCGTTGAAAAATTGAATATTGATCCAAATGGGTCAAATACCAGAACAAATTCATCATCAACTTCACACTGATGATGAACAAGAATCAGAGGAAGAAGAAGAAGAAGAACCATCATCAAACACACAGAAATGGAAGAAGCACTACTCATCAAAGCATAAAATACTCTTTGTTGGAGAGGGTGATTTCTCTTTCTCTCTTTGTTTAGCTAGAGCTTTTGGTTCTGCACACAACCTCGTTGCAACTTCCCTTGATTCTCAGGGTAATAAAAATCAAAACTTTTAACCTTTTGAATCATACCCAGTTTTTCATTTTGATGATTTTTTTGTTGTTTTGCAGAGAAAATTGAAAAGAAGTATGGTAATGGAGTGAGTAATGCAAGGGAACTTGAAGAAAGGGGTTGTCTTGTTCTTTATGATGTTGATGTTAAGGTTATGAGTCAGCATTTCTTTCTCAAGACTCAGAGGTTTGATCGCATTGTTTATAATTTTCCTCATGTTGGCTTTCTTTACCCTGAGGATAGCTACTGCCAGATTCAATAATTTCCCTTTCTCTCTCTCTCATGGTGAATTTATAAGTAGGCTACTGGAGGTGGAGGAGCAACAGGAATTTCTGGTGAATAGAGTCCCACATCGTTTATATCAAATATTGTATTGGTGTTTATAATACACTAGAGTGCAACAAATTTCAACTGGATTGAGACAATGTGAATGGGTTCAAGCTTAGGCTGGGTTCAGGAATGAAAATGGGCTTAGGCCCTATTGTGAATTGGGCTGCTCTTGAAATTTAAAATAAATTAATATTTTGATAATTTAAAAAAATGCTTCATAAAAAAATGCTTCATAAATAAAAAAATTAAAGAAATACGAAAAATAATTAAAGAAAAAATTAAATAAATAAAAAAATTATAAATTAAATAAAATCTAAAAAAATTAAATAAAAGAAAAACTAAAAAAAAACTAAATAAAAAAAAATTAAAAAGTGGGGGTATAAGAGTCATTTCACAAAGATTTTTGATGATGTGGCATGATGAAGGTCTAAATGGTAACTTTTGAAATTTGTTAAGGTCAATCTTGCAACTTTTTTTTTTCGCAGGGGGTTTTTCAAAACACGCTCATATGACAGGGGTGAAAATAAGTATTAACCCTTTAGTTTATGGTAGTACTTGTTTGTGCAATTAATATCTTTTTTTTACAATTTTTTTGTATTCATGGTCTCTATATTATCACTCTTTTTAATCACAAATAAAATTCTACCAGAAAGCCTTAACATATCTCACCATCAGATCTGACTCAACTCCCTCCCTTCATGTCAACTAAAAAGGACCATAAAATCTTCTCCCTCGTGGTTTTAAATTGTGGATGCAGTTGTGATTGCAGCCACTATAATTGGGATTATTGTGGTTGTTGTGATACGGATTGCGATCGTTGCAGTCTAAATTTATATTTATGAACATAAAATATTATATATTATTATTTATTTTATGTTTCACATTTTCTCTCTAAATTTTCATATATGTGTCATTAACACTTTGCTATCATTTTGAATATCGCTAATCCTTTTAAAACTTACCTTAAATCTATGATATAAATAGGAAGGAATGTTAACCAAGTAATTTTTAGGACCATTGTATAATCTCTTGCAGTCTGATGCGAGCTTATGCGGTCGTTGCGGTAGTATAATATAGTCGTTGTGGCGTTATGACGCGGTTTTTATTGTGATTTGCGATCACACTGCAATTGCAGCCTGATGCGAATGTGGTTACTACCGCAACTGCAATATTGCGATCGCATCACGTAATGCGGTCCGCGATTTAAAGTCATGTTCCCTCCCACATAAGACTTAAAACCACGATTGACACAGATTATTCATTAGAGGAATATTAGTTGGTAATATAGACAAGTGTTGCGTGTTTTTGTTTTTCAGGAAGTGGAATATAATATTCGTTTATTCAGGACGTGTGCAGTGACAAGAAGAGTTTGAGTTGCAGTTGCAAATGATTGAGAAATTTAGTTGAATTACATTAAGACTACCTAGCAAGCTTTTTATTGTATAGTCATCAAGTGAAGAATGAGGATAAACAAATCAAAATTTGTGTAATATAGTTAGCTACTAATTAGAATATTTGGTTGATGAGAAATTTCATAATGTTTCATGGTAGAGTTTTCAATTTTGAGGTTGTTTGTTGACCATTAAATTTTTGTCATGGAAGTAGATATGTTTGACTAGTAAATCTTCTTTCTATTGTAACTTTTACGATTTGTATACCTTTCCTTTGGATTGTCCTAGGATGAGGAGATAATCTTTGTTATTTTGGTGTGGTCTAGAGTATCCCATATACTCTCTTTGTTTGGAATGAAATCAATGCTTATTTAAAAAAAAATAGTGACATAGATCTCATTCTCTAACACCACACAACCATTCACTCACCAAACCCCATTGTCATTGTAGCCACCATTGTAGATAATGTAGAGATTCATGGTCATCATTTCATCCGAGATTTTGGAATGAAGACACTCCAAACAAGAACGTGTTCACCATAAGAATCGAAGATTATTTCATTCTTATGAAGCTTAAAACTCCTCTAAGGATTGGAACATATGACAATAAAGTGCTTGCATAAATCTCCTCCCCAATTTCTGCAGAGCAAGTGAAGTGGACTATAAAGTGCTTGCATAAATCCTTCCATAACATAATGGATTCATCCTTTAACCTATGACTTAGTTTAGG
The DNA here is from genome assembly GCA_022829125.1 of Lathyrus tuberosus. Classification (NCBI taxonomy): domain Eukaryota; kingdom Viridiplantae; phylum Streptophyta; class Magnoliopsida; order Fabales; family Fabaceae; genus Lathyrus; species Lathyrus tuberosus. Next base: position 5,565,708 of record JALAZF010000305.1, read on the forward strand.
GCTGAATCCATTAACTCATAGAACGATCTATACAAGTACTTTATAACCCACTTCACTGTATCTAGGAAGTATCTAAAATTGGTCAAAAGTTTAAGGTTAATTAGGTAGAAAAAGCACAAACCCCTAAGATCATATAGAGAGAAACTCAATAGTGAGTTCATTTTGGTGAAAGACATCGATGAAAAAATGAAGAAATACTTGTTGAGTTTGAGCCTTCATGTGGGGTCAATGTTTGCAAAAAGTGTGGGAATAAAGAAGTCTAGGAATTTTAATGACTTACTAGAAAGAATGAAGAAGTACATATAGTATGATGCAAGTTTGAAGGCTAACATATCCAAATATGTTGGACGATAGGAAAGAGCTTGAGAAGGTTAAAAACTAGCAAATATACTCATGATTTAGAGTTAGCTGAAGTGGTTTTTGTGTTGGAGATTTGGAGGCATTATCTTTATGGTTCCATATTTGAGGTATTCAGTAATCACAAGAGTTTGAAGTATCTGTTTGATCAGAAGAAACTGAATATGAGGCAACGAAGATAGTTGGAATTCCTGAAGGATTATGACTTTGGCTTGAATTATCACCTCGGTAAGGCTAATGTCGTGGCAAATGCTTTGAGTCGGAAGTCCTTGCATATGTATGCTTTGATGGTTAGGGAGTTGAAACTTATTGAACAGTTCAGAGATTCAGTGAGTTAACACTGCAGAGTGTGATGTTAGGTATGTTAAAGATAAATAATGATTTTCTTAATACTATTAAAGAAAGTCGGAAGTGGGATGTGAAGTTGGTGGATTTGATGGTTGGGAATAATCAAATCGAAGAGAGTCATTTTAAAGTGGATGAACAAGCTGTGTTGAGATTCCGAGATAGGATTTGTATTCCTGATAATTCTGAGTTGAAGAAGATGATTTTAGAAGAAAGTCATAGGAGTAGCTTGAGTATCCACCCAGGAGCTAATAAGATGTATCAGGGTCTAAAAAAGATATTTTGGTGGCATGGAATGAAGCATGATGTGGCACAATTTGCGTGTGCATGTTTTACTTGCTAGAAGTCAAAGGTTGAGTACCAGAAGCCCGTTGGGTTTATGCAACCATTAGACATTCCAAAGTGGAAATGGGATAACATTTTTACGGATTTTGTGACGGGATTACCGAATACTCCTTGAGGGCATGATGCGATTTTGGGTAGTTGTTGATAGACTGATGAAATTGGCACATTTTATTACAACTAATATCAGTTTTTCTTTGCAGAAGCTGACAGAGATATACATCTGTGTGATTGTGAAGCTGCATGGTGTTCCGTTGAGTATTATTTCTGATAGAGACCTGAGGTTTACATCTAGATTTTGGGAGAGTTTGCAGGTGGCTTTGGATTTTAACCTAAGGTTGAGTTCTGTCTATCATCCACAGACAGATGGTCAGACAGAGAGAACTATGTAGTCATTGGAGAATTTGTTGAGAGCGTGTGTTCTTGAGCATGGAGGTGCTTGAGATAGTCATCTGCCGCTGATAGAGTTCACTTATAATAATAGTTTCCATTCTAGCATTAGAATGGCTCATTTTGAGGTATTGTATGGTAGGAGGTGTATGACACTTTTGTGTTAGCATGAATCTAGTGAGAATGTAGTGCCTGGGCCTGAGATCATCCAACAGACTACTGAGAAGGTGAAGTTGATCTGAGAGAAGATGAAAGCTTTGTAGAGTAGACAGAAGAGTTACCATGATAAGAGGAGGAAGGATCTTAAGTTTCAAGAAGGAGACCATGTATTTTTTAGAGTCACTTCGGTGACCGGTGTCGAACGTGCTTTGAAATCGAGAAAGCTTACTCTGTTTATTGGTCCATATCAGATTTTTGAGAGGATTGGGGTGGTCGCTTATAGAGTGGTGTTGCCACCGAAGCTTTCCAACTTGCATGATGTATTCCATGTATCATAGCTTCAGAAGAGTGTTCCAGATCTGTCTCATATGATTCCTAATAGATGATGTGTGAGCAAGGGATAATCTTACAGTTGAAGCTTTACCTGTAAGGATCGAAGACCATGAATTGAAACAGTTGAGAGGCAAAGAGATTGCTCTCGTGAAAGTAGTGTGGGGAGGCGATGTCGGAGGGAACATGACGTGGGAGTTGAAGAGTGGGATGTGAGATTCGTATCCAGAGTTGTTCGCGTCAGGTAAATTTTCGAGGACGGAAATGTTCTAAGTGGGGGAGAGTTGTAACGCGCCGGTTTATTTAATTATTTTTCTTAAATAATATTAAGTGAAATGTATGTGTTAATTGATGTTTGGTGTGTTAAGGGAACCTTTTGGTTTAGGATAATGACCTTAGAGAGTATAACTTAATGCGTTGGGGGTGTGTGAGTAAAAGTGTAGAGACTAGGGGGTGGTGAGAGAGTGTTATTATTATTATTATTTAAATTGGAATTATATAAATAAAATAATAGTAATAGTAATAATTAAATATTTATTTTAATTATTATTATTTTTATGGTATTATATTAAATAAATATTTAGTGGATAAATGTTTATTTAGTTGGAATAATAGTTATTTAGAAATAATAGTAATATAATAAAATAAGAAAAAAGAGGTAGTGGGGATCAGAAAGTGACAAAACGTGAAAAAGAGAAGAGAATGAGATAAAGTGCTAGGGCAAGAAGATGAAGGTGATCAATGAAGGAAAGGGAAGTTCCAATTCAGAAAATTTTCTAGGAATACCAAGGTACGGTGAGATTTCCTTTCGTATAGGATTTTTCATGATAACATGTGGGTGGGTGTCCTAATCTCTCTAGGACAATTATTCTTTTCTCTATGTTATGAGCAATTTGATGTATAATGATGTGATTGTGTATTGATGCTATTGAAATTGTGTGTTGATGTTGTTTGGTTTGTGTGTTGGTTGAATGTTGTGATTATGAGTTGTTTGTGTTATTGTGAGATGTTTGAAATCAGAGTCAGAACCCGAGTTATGAATTGGTATGACAATTTTAGGGTTTTGGGATGATTTGGAAACTTATTTTCGTGTAAAAATATAGCTGAAAACTGCTTCTGCCGCAGTGGTAACCGGTTACACCTGAGACAACTTACAAACGTGAAAACTGGATTTTTGGGAGGGAAAATTCATAAACTTTGAAAATTCATAATTTGAGTTCTGGGTGTCCGATTAAGGTGTCGTTCGAAGTGTTCAGAAGCTAACGGAATAAAATTTCTTTTAAAAATAGTTCCAATACCTGGAATTGATTTAAATGTTACGTGATGGTGTTGGATGATGTGTGATTTGCGTGTCGTAGTGTGGAACAAGCATGAATATGATGTTGTTGCTTGCTATATTAGTATATTGTTGTTGCTGAATGTTTATAGCATGTGAATGGTGTATGGTGGCTAGTATTGGCGTGGTACAGTGGTTATGGTGAATATCATTGTACGTTTCATTGTTGTTGTTGTTGTTATTGTTGCATGTCTTGTATGAATGATGCATCATGGTGTCTGGACGGTGGTCCTGTTTTGGGTGAGCCTCAATCCTATGATGGAGATTGGGTGTGAGTAGGTCATTCCTATTGTGATGGAATTAGTGAAGCGTTACCTATGTTAATGGTAACGATATTCTTGGTGAGCCTCAGTCCCATTGTGATGGATCGGGTGCGAGTAGCTAATTCCTATGGTGGTGGAATTAGTGAAGTGTTGCATATGGTGATGGTGACAATTTTTGGTGGGCTATGATCCTATGGTGGGGATCGGAGTGAGTGAACCTGAGAGTTCGCTATTGTTACCACATGCATTGCGTCGTGAGTTGGGTCTCTTTGCATTTGCATACATGTTGCATTATTATGTGTGGATTGTGTCGGATGTGAATTATGAATTGGGTGATTATGCATATGTTGATGGGGTGCTTACATATTATTATGCATTTCTCAATATGATTGTGATTTCTTACCCCTTCTGTTTGAATGATGCCTTTACATGGGTCCCGTGCAGATGATCCGCAGTAGAGGCTTAGATGTGAGTGGAAGAGATTGCTCTTCTTATTGCTTTTTTTGAGTCGGCGTCTGCTTTGATATGTAACATTGGGGGAATGGAACGCTTTTATGTTTATTTTATGTTATTTCTGAAGTCTATTATTCTTATAATTACTATGAGTTTTGATTATGTTTTTAAATATCAAAATAAATTGTTATTGATGCCTTTGCGCTGCTAAATAAATATTGAAGTTCAAACTTGTTAATTTTTGCTACTAGTATTATTATTATTATTAATTTTTAAATTTTGTATGTGTAAAATATCATATCTTGTGAGCTAGTTGGTGTTAAAGTAGCATCTAATTGTTATTGGTTTGTAATTTCTCTGATTTTATTTATAATTACCCGGGAAAAATTAGGGTGTTACATACAACCATACAGGACTCGAGGTTGAATAAAAATATACCCCCTATATTATTTTATGATGATGAATTGATAAATGGAAGCCTTATTTATCATGTTCTTTTCCTGTTGAGGGAAGTGATGGCGAACTATGAAGTATGCAAATTCTTAGTTGACCAGAGAAGCTCATGGCATATCATGAATGGAAGACTATTGGATGTCTGACACTTGACATGTGAATATATAATGCTCTATAAAGGGGTGGCCTATGTTGCTGTGAAAATGAAAGTGTACTATAACTTATGCCAACAAATATTCACAAGTGGTATAATCCCTAGAGATTAAGATTATTTTATCAAGACCAAGGTGATCATACTTATTATTAGGTAAACAAAAGATATAAATTTTAAATAAAAAAAGAAAGCGGTACATTTATCGTAGTTGGATTTTTTATGAAATTATTGTAAAAATGGAATAAAATAACTAACACTAGAAAGTTCTAATGAGAGAAACAATTAAGCCCCCCCCCCCCCTTTCTTTGAATCGTTTTCCCTTTTAAGTGTGGTTAATCTCTATTTAAACCTATAATGATCTTCTTATATCACAAAAAGGGGTAGCAATGTGTTGTACCCCAAAATTTGCCCTCACCTTATCCTAACCCTAATTGGTTTGTACTTCACATACATTAGGTCGTACACTTTTAAATCATTCATTTCATAAGTTCCTAAGGAATGAGATTAAAGATTTTCTTGTGATTTGGGTTTTCCCCTTTCAAAGGTGATTCAGTTCGTTATTACCCTCAAGTTGAGGCAGGGTTTGAACTATTATCATCATCTAAAGGATTGCTTGGGTTTTCATTAAGTCAAAGTGTTTCTTGTTGATTAAATTATGGATTGAGATCTCATCAGATGGAATGTGATTACTTTTGGAATTATATGGGAAATTAAGGATGGGTTCATTGATTCAAGAATGTTCAAATGGCATCAAGTTCTTGAGCATTTATTTTGCCCAAGAATTTGATTTAAGTTCGTGTGGATTTCTTGGGATTCAAGTAACAAGTGGATTGTTCAAATTTCATCAACATTTTCCACTTGCATTTTCCAAAGTTGTTTTCCATTGGTAAAGCTTGAGAGCAGTGCTAAAATGATGCTTCCAGTCAGATCTTGCCTTTCATCTTTTTCTGCAGATATATCATCTTCGTTTGGGTGGAAAGTTCCAACTGGATCTAATTATGGTGGTGATGGAAACAAATCTAAGAACTCAGTTGAAGTGTTGACTATGCCTATTTTCTGGTTCAGATGAAACAAGGAGAACTTCGAAGTCAGTGGGTTTGGGAACCACTAATGAGTCAAAGCTTGATCCTTTCACTATTGGATCCAAATGATGATGTTAGACAGTTTGGAAAGTCTATGTTGGAACACGTTTTAGATACTCATGGTTTTTCTTGTGGTTTGATGTTTCTTTGTTCTCACAGACCCCCGTTGCATGCAACTATTTTGGGACTAAAACATGTTATGAAACTGGTCCAACTGGATTCTATTCGGTTGAAGTTTCATACTTTACATCATTTTTGGTTTCTTTTATGCAAATTACTCAAAGATAAGGGTGTACTTGGCCCAGAGTTACCCAAAAGTAGACATGGTGACTCAAGTGTGCCAAATTTCTCTTCACAAGGCGGGTTTTTGAAACAGCCAGCTTTTGATTCTCTACACGTGGATATTGATAAACATGTTATCAGCGTTGAACCAAAAATAAAGGAAGCATTTAGTTGCTTTCAACTTTTGCCAGATGACTTGTGTTCGGTTGCTCGAGATTTTCCCTATTCTTGTTGACAGACTCTTCCTATTTGGTGGCGAAAAGCTTAGAAATTTCGCAATGCTAGTCAAAAATAAATTGGGCGTCAAATGGATTCACAATATCATGGAATGGGGAAATTCAATGCTAAAAGTTGTAATTATTTATTAGAAACGGGCACTTACTTATTTACTGAATCTGTTCAAAGGTTCTAGTAAAAAAACTTCTGCATCAGTAATCATGATCAATGAAAATCTTATTACGAGCATCGGTTATACCTTGGAAGAATTGAAAGAACATGTTTCTCTCCTGACCATGTCTCTATCTAGTGAAGACTCTCATAATTTTTAGGATGAAAATGTGAAGTTCAAATCATCATTAAGCACGAAGAGCATCGTGTGGTCGCCGGAAGCCCGCCGTCGTCGTTACCATTCTGGATCCGCCATCTAAGCATCTCGCAATTTGCTATCGGTAACTCCTTCTCAATTTTAGTTCTTACGGACTCACGTTGTTTGTTTCCTATGATTGCTTTGGCTGAAATTTAGAGTGAATATGATGAGAGAAAACAACAAATTCGTAAGGGAGAGAAGGGAAAGGCGTGCGAGAGAGAGTAGATGATGAGTTGGGAATAATGGAACAAGTTGAGTTACTGAAGTGAAGTATTTCTTACATTACTTCCTCAAGAAGCACAACTCGGGTGGGCTCAATTGTCAGCCCATGTTGCTTCCTTTGGTTTTCTTTTTACACCAACTTAGAACCTAAATCGTGTGAGCATCAACCCATCAGCCCAATGTTTTTTCTTTCCTTCAATTCATTTTTTGTGATGTGTTGTGAAACATGGGCTTAGTATATAGGCCCAGCATCATATCCTTCTTTTGACACACCACCTTTTTCTTTGCACACTGATTTGTTTTAGATTTACAATTCATCTTTTAATTTCTTTCTTATAACCAATGATTAATTTTCATTAAGGTGCGATCTTGACTCTAATTTGGATGAAAAATTTGTAATTTAAAAGCATGATTAATTCTTGATTTGAGATCGTGATTAATTCTTGATTTTATTTAGTGTTTAACCCATGGTTTAAATTTTGCGATTAAATCCGCATTTTTGAATCATGAAGAGGTGAACAATTTCTTAAGAGTTTCTTGATGCATACTTGTTGATTGATTTATACCTTAATTTTGATATATGTGCTTGATGACAGCTCTTGATACGTGATGTTATTGATTGCTTGACTGTTGTGATTTCCATGCTCCCTTAGGATATTTTGATTCAACCTAATCTTTGATCAATTTGAATTAAGATTGGACCTTAGGCTCTCTCATCCAAGCATGATAACATTAGCTAGGGTTACCCTCAAACACAACTTTTAGGGTAGAAATTTACCCTTGACCTTTACTTTAGGACCATTTTGGATGATAATCTTAAGATAGAAATTCCCCCTTTAGTCATCCTTTCCTTTTCGTAAGACAAAAATCTTTTCTTAATAAAAAAAAATACTTAATCAGTACGATACGTATTATGCATCACAAGCCTTAAGTACATAGGAAAAGATGAGCGGGAGTTTTCCTGGCCTCTTCTTAGGGTATTTCATACATGGGACGCTTGGCTCATTTGTATGAGATACTCACTCCTATTGTCATAGACTTTAGTGTGATACGTGTCTCAATCCCCTTTTTTTCAAATCTTAAAAAAACACTTCACAAATTCAAACCATTTTACCTTTGGGCTTTTCCCTTTGGAACCTTTTCAAAAAGGGCATGCTATCTTTGTTTTACCGCAAACAGACAATGTCTCTAATTGCTAGAATGCGAACTTAGCGTTGTCCATAAAAAACACACAACAAACCAACTTTTTTCAACAAGAACTTCGGATTTCTAATTCCTTCTGGGATACGTAGGCACTAGGTTGCAAAACTCGGACGAACTCAATAATAAAAACCTTTTCTTTTTCCCCAATAATTCATTCATGCATTCCCTTAGCAAGTAAGTCTTTAAATATACACACCCTTTGATTAGAACAACAAGAGTGGATCCTATTAAGTACAACGGATGTGAGGGGTGCTAGCACCTTCCTCTTACGTAATCGACTCCCGAACCCAAATTTGGTTGTGAGACCATATTCATTCATTTATGAGGTTTTATCGATGTTTTCCTTTCCCCGTTCGGATAAATAAAGTTTCATGCAGACTTTGTGTTATTTTTTTTGCATAGCGACAACTGGCGACTTTGTTGGGGCACCTAAGCAAGTCAGTCCTAGCTTTTATTTGTCTTCTTTTCTATGGGTGTTTATCTTTATTCCTTACTTGTTTATTCATTGCATTCTTGGCATTTTACTTTTGTTGTTCACATTATTCTGGATTTTTGATGTGCTAACGGGTTGGGTTGTTACCGAGTGATACACCTATTACCCATGCTTGAGTATACACACAGAATTACAGTTGACTCGTGTTGACTTGCGTAGAGTTTGGTACGTATGGTTGGCACGAGACCCACATTCAGACGAGGTTTTCTTGAGAATACTTTGTCTTGCATGTTATGCAATAGACAGAGTGTTTGCATAGAGAACTCATGACTCTAGAGACCTTTCATTGGAAATCAGTGGAGGCCTCCTTGAGGGGTAATAATTCCAAACAAGAAATTATGAACGTATTATTATTTCTCAACCTGAGAGCCCGAGAAGCTGAGGGCCGTTAGGATCCTCTATTCAAGACTAGAACCTACCAGTGAGAAGGGATGGGATTTTTTTTGCAGGAAACCTAGACCTTCACCCTACCTAGTTTTCTTATGGAAGCAAATTTTTGAACCTATTATATTCAGCCTGTTATTAGTACAGCAGTTATCCAGAAGCTTTGATCCCATGTCTTTGCGTCATATCATAATATACATCTCCGTTTATTTCCATGGATCTTATCTTTAAGTCTTGTTGTTGAGCTTTCTTTATAGATGGACACTGGTAGAAAGCACACCATCAGGTACAAGTTTCAGTCACCTAATCTGAGTTCACTTCATAATCTGGTTGCTAGTACTACCTCAGGCAATTTGAAAGATTTCAAGAAGGATTATGGGAAGATTCTCCACATGCTTCACACAATCACAACTTATGAGAAGGGGGTTATTCATACTTTGCTTCAGTTCTATGATCCTCCGATGAGATGCTTCACATTTCGAGATTATCAGTTAACTTCTACCTTGGAAGAGTTTTCTCTCATTTTAGGGATTCTAGTAAAAGATCTTGTGACATTCCACGGTTCTATGAAAGTTCACGAGTCTCATGATATTGTTTTTGCTCTTAATTTGAGCAAATTTGTGGTGGAAGCCAACCTTAAGAGTAAGGGAGGCCTATCTGAATTTCATTTGGGTTTCCTGATAAGTGAGGCCAAGGTGTATGCTGATGCTTGCAGTTGGAGTACTTATAATGCAATCCTTGCTCTTTGCATCTATGGGATTGTTCTCTTTCCCAATGTAGCAGACTTTGTGGATATGAATGCCATCTGTCTTTTCATGATGAAGAATCTGGTACCTACTCTTCTTGGTGACATTTACCACTCTGTGCATATTAGAAATGAGAGGAAGAGAGATGGACTTGTTCTTTGTTGCGCTCCACTTCTCTATAAGTGGTTCGTAAGTCATCTCCCTCGTATGGATGCATTTGTAGATGCCAAGGATTGTTTGAAATTGTCAGAAAGGCTGATGGGGATTGTTGCTAAAGATATCACTTGGTTTTACAAAAGATTGCTTAGTGCTGAGATGATCCACAGCTGCGGAGAATTTCCTAATGTACCTCTTATAGGTTCAGTACAAAGCTGAGGTAATCCTTTCTGATTTTCAAACATTACAGATGGAGGAGCAATATAAAGCTCAGATCGAAGACTTGCATAAGCAACTCAAAGGTAAAGAGGATGATCTCAAGAAAGAACGTTGTCAGAAAGATAAGGTTGACCATCAGCTCGTTGGACATCAGTTCCATTTGCACAAGGCCCTCTCAGAGATCAAAGAACTCAAGGTTCAAGCCGAAGTCAAGAAACCTAAAGTCGGTGTTCATTCTGAAGGGGTTGATGTGCGCAAGCTTCAAGAGAAGAATGATCATTGGGAGCAACAGTGTCTTTACTTAGAAGGTATCATCAACAAAAGATATATTCTTATCCAAGAATTGATTTAAAGACCAAAGCACGATGCAATCAAGAAACTCTTCAAAGAAACTCAAGACTGGAGAAAGAATCACCTTGGTTGGGGAAGACTTGCCTTTGTGAAGATTGAAGATGCACCTCTGAGTTACGAACTTTATTGCTGTGATCACCATCAAAAATATTAATTGGGATCTTTTGTCTTGGTTTTTTTTATGGCTGTTGAACTTATTGTATTACTGTTTCTATGGTTTTCAATTGATAATATGAGCTTGTTTTACTAATGTTCCATCTTATGCTTAAGACATGAATCAGAGTAGGTAGATTCCCTGGAAATAATTGAATGTGGCATTTGCATACACTCATGCATTTTTCATGCGTACATGAATTCATGACAGGTGCTCATTGGTGGTTTTATTATTCTTATATTGGTTTTTCAGCGAAGTTCAAGTCCGAATTTTCATCGCTACGCAACTCGCAACAATCAGAGATTAGCTATGGAGCAACTCCGTGAGGATGTGACTCAGATGTGGACCTAGATGGGCCAGTTTATGGAAGACATGCATGCCATGTCCCAGGGTCAGAAGTCACTAAGGGAGTAAGTCGGTCAATTGAAGACTCGGATGAGCCTGGTCATGGAAATCTTGAGGGCAGTATTGAGAAAGGAAGGTAATCCTATACCGTCTGCCGCAACAGAAGTTGTCCCCTCTCCCAATCCTTTAGGACCTCTTCCAAATTACAGACTACTTCATGGATCTCCTCCACAGCCTTGGGCTCCATAACTTCCCCGTCAATAGCCACTTCCTATTCCCCAAATGAATCCAATGGGCAAAGCATGTGAAAGAATTCGTCGCCCATGGAAGGACCAACAGAGACCAAAAAGGCCTGAAAGGAAGTTTGATCCAATCTCGATGCCATGTGCTCAGTTGCTTCCTCGCTTACTCCAGCTTCAGTTGATTGAACTTCGTACTTTGGGACCTCTGCCCGCAAAGCTGCCACTAGGTTATGATGCAGGTGCGAGATATGAGTTCCATTCAGGGGCACCTGGCCATTCAATTGAAAATTGTAAAGCTCTGAAGAACAAAGTGCAAGACCTCATTGATTCCATGGGAATCACATTCACGCCAGATGGTCTATGCGTAAATTGAAGCCTCTATCCCCCACTGAATACCAAGACTTCAAAAACGTCTTCAGAAGCAATAAGTCTGAACAGAGTCACGCCTCCTCAACAATGGCAACCATTAGCCTCTTTGCTGCATTTTCATTTGTAATCCTTTTTTTGTTTTTTCAAACATTGTTTGCATGTAGAAACTTGTTTGTTTTTAATGTTAATCGTAATACAATGAGCATGTTTTTCTTGAAGTAATATATTCGTATTCACTCATAAAAATGTTTCTCTGCATTGCGATACCAACTGCTTGCTTAAACACTTCAGGAGAGGATGATGTAGTGAAAAACGCAAAATTTATGGTTGTATGCTTTTGAATAAGACCCTACTGACGATGTAAGGCATTGTTTCAAATTTCCAAACACTGAAGATATAAGGAAGATAACCCCTCATTAACCCCTTTGAGCCTTGAAGTATGAGTTTCTTTTCATATGAATAACCCTCACATTTAACCCAAGGGCAGGGTAGTCGTTAGTTAATTTGACCGAGCGTTCAAATTTCAAAGGATCAATCACAGTAGTTATTCCTCACACATCATGATGTCGAAAGACATGAAACCATAATGGTTATCCCTCACCAACCAAGGAATGAGGCAATCAAAACCCTTTTAAAATATCAATACAAACCAATGTCACGCGATTTTACAATAATCAAAAGAAAAGGAAAAAGAAAGAAAGCCCACTAAGTCGAAAACTTGAAAACAAGTGACTTAGGAAAAAGCTAAGGCATCCCGCTGGACTTCAAAATCAACCAAAAAAAATCAATCCAGGCAAAATTTAGGGAATAAAAATCAAAAGAATGAAAAAACGAAAAGAGGAAAGGATTACAAAACAAACAATTCCTCAAGCAAGAACAAATTCGTGTGACTATAAAATACAAAGACAAAAGGGGTAATAGTTACTCCAAAAACCTCAATGGTTCCTCAAACATCACAAAATCCTTTTAGAGATGAACATTCATGTCAAATTAGCTGAATGTATGACTGAAGAACATCACGGAGAATGGGTAGGTACAAATAAACTTTGAGCTTAAAAATCATTTTTCTATAACGGTGATGTAGGGTTAATTTGAAAGCATACTTCAACGAGATAACGTTCCTGACTCCCTTGAGTTGTGCTAAAAGATCTTTGTTGGTATTACATATGTATGATATCTTTCATTCAAAAATCAATGTCGTATCTTAACTAGTGATCCGTTCACAGGGTTTTGCAACATATTTTCAGTAAAAACTTCAAGATTAACATGTGTGTTGCATTAGAATTATCATTCTACGAATAAACATTTTTCTATTTGTAAACATTTGCTTAAACGTCAAGGAGGCTTACATAATGAACATCAATCGAGAAGATTAATCCTATCAAGATGAAATTCCTGAAATTTTCGAAGAACACTCTTATCAAGGGGTATATTGCCAATAGACTCTGTTGAGCATGAGTTTTCCCCGACAATTTGTGTTGAGATGTAGCCAATCTGGGGCAGTCACGTCGAGAAATCTCTTCAAAGTTTAATCAATCTGGCGCAGTCACATCGAGAAATCTCATCAAAGTTTAGTCAATCTTGGGCAGTTACGCCGAGATTCGACAGACCTCTCCAAGAATCCATTGATCAGGGGAACTATTTCAAAACTTGAGAACACTGGGGCAGAATATCCTAAGTCACTATGGTACAAGGTTCTTTATGAATCCTCTCGAGGAAAATTCCTTCATAGACCATGCAGTTTGTGGCACAAGTTGAGAATTAAAGGAACCATTGTGATGATCAGTATGTGATTGATCAACACATAAATATGAAGCACCAAGGTTGTTCCGAGTATGATATTTCTGGTGCCAGAAGATATCTTTTCCCCAGCCAGGTGTCAGAATATGTCTTTCCCCAACGAGATGATGGAATTACCATTCTCTCCAAGCAAAGAATCATTCTCCAGCATGATAGGTTTTTTTATGAGGATTTTCTTATCCCCGACAGTATAAGAGAATTCCTCATTTCCAATAGCGTACAATGACAGAATGTTCCCGAGTAGGTTGAAAATGGTGAAAGTCAGAGTGTTTCTTCTTCCCTACAAGTCAGGATCTAGTTGTGATTCCCCGTAAGACAAAGTCCGATGGTTATTGACATCTCCAGCAAGCCAAAGTCCAATCTTCATTGGCGCATCTCTCCACCAGAGTTTGCAATTCAATTTGCAATTTCTCGTCAGAGTTCATAGCCCAGTAGTTATTGGCAATTCAGCTTATTATCTCCCTGCGGAGAATTAGAGGATCAATTCATCTCTCATTTCCTTGGCAAAGTTGCCTGTTATTTTCAGCGTATTCCCTAGTGGAATGTCTCCGCATACCATCTTACATATAGTAAACATCACTACATTAAATCTACTAAATGCGTAGCACTTCCATTCGATAAGGAGAATTATGCCATTCAAACATGCATGAAGCATAATCCAAATCAAGCCTTTCTCGAAAGTATAACCCATTGATACATCCCCAGAAGACTACCTTATCTTTATTAAATCCACCTTCGTCTGGTACATCTTTATTAAACCCACTTTCAAATGTTAAATCTTTATTAAATCCAGCTTCGGCTGATACATCTTCATTAAATCCACCTTCGGTTGGTACATCTTCATTAAAACCACCTTCGGCTGGTACACCTTTATTAAACCCACCTTCGGCTGGTACATTTTTTTAAATCAACCTTCGACTGGTACCTCTGTTGTAAGTCCACCTCAGGCTGGCATTCTTTCAAAATCCACCTTCGGTTGGTACTTCTTATTAAACCCACCTTTGGCTGGTACATCTTGATTAAACCCACATCTGGATGGTACACCTTCATTAAACCCACCTTCGGCTGGTACACCTTCATTAAATCCACCTTCGACTGCTACATCTTCATCAAACCCACCTTTAGCTGGTACATTTCTATTAAACCCACCTTCGGTTGGTACATTTCAATTAAACCCACCTTCGGCTGGTACATCTCTATCAAACCCACCTTCGGTTGGTACATCTTTGTTAAACCCACCTTCGGCTGGTACATCTCAAACTCACATTTGGCTGGTAAATCTCTATTAAACCCACCTTTGGATGGTACATTTTCATTAAATCCACCTTCAGCTGGTACCTTTGTACTAAACCTACCTTCGGCTGGTACATCTTTATTAAACCCACCTTCGGCTGGTACATCTGTACTAAACCCACCTTCGGCTAGTACACCTTCATCAAACCCTCATTCGGCTAGTACATCTATATTAAACCCAACTTCGGCTGGTACATCTTCATTAAACCCACCTTCTGCTAGGAAATCTTTATTAAACCCGCCTTCAGCTGGTACGTCTCCATTAAACCCACCTTTGGCTGGTACATCTTTATCAAATCCATCTTTGACTGGTACCCTTCACTCCTTAACCCACCTTCAGTTAGTACCTTTCATTCATAAGTCCACCTTCGGCTAGCATATCTTATTAAGTCCACCTTCGGCTGGCATCCTACACCTAAGTCCATCCTCGGCTGGCATCCTTTGTTAAATCCACCTTCGGCTAGTACCTCATTTATCAAATCCACCTTCAGCTGGTATATCTTCCTAATTCCACCTTCGGCTAGCATCCTTTCAGAATCTAACCTTAGTTGGTATACAACCAGAATTAATTTTATCCTTTGTGGAATCCTGTACCACACTATTCTTCCATCCCCAGAGTGCAAATTTTATGGTTCTTTTTGTAACGCCCCGTTTTGTCTGATTTATTTAATCGAGTCGATTTAATTATTTTTATTTTTATATTATTTTATTCTTGACTTTTATTTGGCAATATATTATTTTTCATCGTTATTGTGTTTTATCGCGTTTTGAGAGCGTTTGCGAGATATTTGAGAGTAGGGGTATTTTGGTCTTTTTGCTTGGTTATTTTTCATAAAATAGAAACATAGAGCGAAAAGAAAGGGAAAGGAAAAGAAGAGAAAGAAAAGGAGAAGAAAGAAAGAGAGAAGAGGAGAAAGAGGAAAATCAAGGAAACCTCCGTTTCAATCGCGAATAATCGGGTAAAGGTGAGAAGTTTCAATTATATCTTGCTTGTGTATGTATATGTGTTGTTTGTTGTAATTGTTTTGGTTGTTCCACAACTTTTTATCATTAATAAATTGATGAACAATTGATAGAAATCGATATTTTCACGGTCAAAACTCGATATAAACTGCGTAGAATACTTGTTGATATGATTGGGACATGTTTTGGTTGATATATTGTGATTTGGGAGTGTTTAGATGAGAATTGGACATGTTTTGTAGAATATGCGTAATAGGCAAGGCAATACGTGTATTGTTTAGGGAAATGCGCGTATGGCAAGGGGGGAAATGAGGGCATTACGCGCATGGACCCATTTTACACGGCCCTCTGCTGAAATGCGTAATGGTACGCGTACTTGGCAAGGCATTACGCGTAACTAGGAAGGCAATACGCGTACGGGGTTTTAGTGGAATTCTTGGGCAGAAATTAGTCTCTGCCCATACGCGTAGCACTTTGGGCAATACGCGTATGGATGTGCGAGCGAACTGGGCATTACGCATATGGCCCAAGGCAATACGCGTATGACCAGAGAGGGTGCAAAGTTTTCTCGATTTTGTGTCCGATGCCGTAACTTTTGATCCGTAACTCGGATCGAGGCATTCTTGGTACCGTTGGAAAGCTTGTGAGATATTCTTTCTTATTAAAATGGTTTTGAGATTGGTGGCCGATTTAATTATGTCAGGAATTTGGGAATGTGTCATTTTACCGACTTTTACCGTCTTAACTGTGTGTATTTGATGTGTTATCAAGCAATATGCTTTTGATATATATCGTATGACTTGTGTGCGGTTGTATGATGTGAATGCATGTGATGAAATGTTGTGATGAGGGTTTGTGGCCTAAGGGTAAGTAAATGCATTGTGATTATGGTTGATTGTATATGCCTTCTTGTGATGTCGTGTGCCCTTGTGGGGTGTGAGCGACGAAACGGTTCCAGAGGGAATCCGCTATAACATCGTGTGCCTTATACAAAGAGGTGTGAGCGATGATTATAGAAGATAGTGTGCCTTATATAAAGTGGTGTGAGCGATCGGGTCGTGTGCCTTATACAAAGAGGTGTGAGCGATCCATAAACGTCGTGTGCCTTATACAAAGAGGTGTGAGCGACGGGGAACATCGTTTGCCCGACGGGGAGTTACACTAAGTAACAAGCGATGATTCCAATAGTTCCTGAGTGAACTAATGATGAGAATGATGAATGGATTGATTATGTGTGGAAAATCATGAATGGATTGGTTATTTGTGGAAAATCATGAATGGATTGATTATGTGTGGAAAATCATGAATGGATTGATTATGTGTGGAAAATCATGAATGGATTGTTTATGTGTGGAAAATCATGAATGGATTGATTATGTGTGGAAAATCATGAATGGATTGATTATGTGTGGGAAATTGTGAATTGATTGATTATGTGTTGAGCTCGTGATATCATTGGTGATTTGATATGTATTCGTGATAAATGCATTGGTTGTGGATAATATGCTTCATGAATAGACATATGCTACGTGATGTGGTGGTGTGTTTCCATATGTCATAACTTTGGTATGCATTATGTGTGAATATGTTATTATGTTGGTATAATTGATATATGCTATGTGTATTAGTATGTGATGCTTGTGGTGAGAATAATTATGCATGTGAATTTATATGTGTTGCATATTATTATGCAATCTTGATTTAGTTGTTATTTCTCACCCTTCTGCTGTGGTTTGTTGCTCTATGAGGCAATTGCAGATCTGTGTCTTGGAGGCTTTTGTAAAGATTAATTCTCCATCCTTTTGTCGGTCTGTCTGCTCTGATACGTAACACGGGAGTCGGGGAACGCTTTTGTTATATGTATATCTTTGTTGGATCTATTTTGTATTACCTTTGTATGTATATTTTGATGTTACAAAATGATTTATTTTGTAAAACAAGGAAGTTATGGATCTTTCCGTTTTATTCCATAATTGAACTTTCCTTTTGTTGGAAAAAGTTTCCCTTTGAGGTTATTCCATTTTGTGTTATGTATCAAAATTTATGAGCAGGGATTGTGTTTTCTTTCTATTGATGTGGCATCCTTGTTTCTGTTGGGAAAATAAATTTTTACTTACTCTGCTATAATTATGTATTATTTATTCGCGATGGGAATAGGGGTGTTACAATAGTGGTATCAGAGCAGGTCGGTCCGTCCGGCCAAGTTGTTGAGTCAGTTGGTGTGACAGTTGAATACTGTCGATGTTGTTTATCCCTTGGTACGTAATATGTGTGAGAAACACTGTCGGTGCATTCTAGTTTTCTAATCCTTTGTCTTCAGGATTGAGAATGAGATAAGTGGGGGAGAAGCTTGTGCTTCTCCAAGTTGCTTCAGGTGTGGAGCATTGGCTCAGTGTGCCGTTGGTTGTAAGAGTGTAAGTGTGGTTTGGACAGTGTTGTTCCCGAATTCCGGAGGGAGTGCGGAGGTAAGGTTTATGTCAACTAAGGATTTGTGCCTTAGGTAGTTTTGTGCACAAGATGCAAGAAATGCTATTATAGTTTGGTAAAGACGATTTATGCCCCATCATGATTGTCGACTGTCTATTGACAAATTGAGGAACTGATCACCCTTAATCTCTTGTTGATAGCAGACGGGAATTATGTTGGATGGAATAGACGTGTCTTTCTGGCTTAGATAGTGTGTGCAATGAATTGTTTGGAATTAAGCAAAGTGCTTACGGATTGTTTTGATGAGTCGATGAAGATTCTTATATCAGAAGATGAGGCGGATTCGAGGTTTTTGTATGTTGGTCAAGTTGGGAAGTCATTGAGAGAGAATGATTGGGTATTATTAATGGCTGCTTCTCAGAGAGTTGAGACTGAACTCAAAATTGGACGAAGGTGAGGATTAGAGGTTTATATCTGCTAAGTGAGTAGGAAACTCTCCTGGGATGAGACTAAGATGTTTGTTATGTTTGTGATGATAGTATTCTGGAAATTGGCAGTAAAGTCACAGTGATGGGCCGTCAGTTGTGCATGGTTTTCAGATGTGTTTTTGGATGGAAAATTAGGGTGTTGTCTTAGAGAGCTCCAGTATTGTTAGTAACAAAAAGGATGGATGATTGAACATAATAACAAGCATGATGTCTATAATGGTATTGAGACTATGGAAAGCAAAAACTTAGAGTTCTGGTGAGGTTTGGAGTCTTTGGAGTTTTAGAGCATTAATGGAAATCTTGAGAAAACCCTAGGTGTGGATGTAATATTTGAGAGTTCTTTTTGGTTGGTTGTTGCTACATGTTGGGATTTATGGAATTTGGACTGTTGAGAGAAGAAATTGCGTATGGACTACTAACAGTTGAATAAGGTAACGATTGAGAATAAGTGTCCACTTTCATGAATAGATAACAGGAATTGGTTTGGTTGAGTTTGAGTGAAATCACAATTGGTTGGAATGATTAATAAGAGTGGTGAATTGTGTGAGTTGAGGCTTTGATCAACGTAATGTGACTGGTTATGTTTGTTATCATCGGGGTAGGCTGTTATTTACTCGGTTAAGCTTGTATGTGAGTAACCAGTTACCCAGTGAAAATTTTTGCAAAAGCTTTAAGAATTTATATCTTTGGGAATTTGGTTGGGCATTTCAACGTACAGTGATGTTATTTGGTGTTAGTAATGCGTCTGTAATGTTTATGGAGTACATGAATCGTATCTCCCATATTTATTTGGATAAGTTCGTAATGGCTTTGATTGAGGATATTCGGATCTGTTATAAACTCAGAGGAAGAACAGGTAGAGTGTTTGAGATTTGAATTACAAGTGTTGAAAAGAGACGAAGTTTTATGCTAAGTTATTCGAGTGAGAATTTTGGTAGAAAAAGGTTAGTTTTCTTGGATATGTTATTTCGGATGAGAGTATGGTTAATGGATCCATCGGAAGTAGATGCAGTTCTACAATGAGAGGCTCCGAAGTTGGTTAAGGAGATTAGAATCTTTTTGGACTTTGGTTGGTTATTACCAGAGGTTATGAAAGGTTTTATCAAGTTAGCATTTTCGTTATGACAGGTGACTTGTAAAAGGTAAGTCGTTTGCTTTGGATGTTCATTGTGAGGAAAGTTTGAGAGGGTTAAAGTAGAGTTTGTCTACGGCTTCAGTTTTGATTCTGTGTGATCCTAACAAACCGTTCGGGAGGTATTGTGATGTGTCTTTGATGAGTTAGTCAGTGTGTTAATGCAAGAGGGTAAATCCGTGGCTTATGCTTTACGACAATTGAGGATTCATAGAAGGATCTATACTATTTTGGATTTGGAATTGGTTGCAGTTGTATTGTGTTGGAATATTTAGAGGTATTATCTTTATGGTTCTAGGTTCTAAGTGTTTAGTAATCACAAGAATATTGAGTACTTGTTTGGTCTGAAGGAATAGAGTATGAGACAACGAGGATGGTTAGAATTCGTGACGAGTTATGAATTTGGCTTGGATTATCCTTCGAGAAGAGCTAATGTCGTGCGTGATGAGTTAAGTCGATAGTCCTTGCATATGGTTGTTTTGATGGTCAGAGAATTAAAATTTTTTGAGCAATTCCGAGACTTGTGTCTAGTGTATGAGATAACACAGGAGAGTGTGAGGTTGGGAATATTAAAAGTGAACAGTGATTTTTGGTGAATATGAGGTAGAGTTAGACTTTGGACGTGAGATTGGTAGTTTGATGGTTACGGGTAATCAGAGTGCGCAACGGAAGCGTGATGTGACACATTTTGTATATGCGGGTGGGACTTGTAAGAGTTCATAGGTCGAACATTGGGAACATGTAGGAATGGTGAGACTATTGGACGTTTCAGGATGGAAGTGTTAAGTGAAAGGTTTAAATATTATTCATGGGCTACTAAGTAGATGGACGTTTTGGTTGTATTTTCGATTGGTAAATCGTAGCATTGTTGTAATATTGTTGTGTGACAAGGATATTGGTATTGTGGTTACGTAGAGGTTGTTGAAGCGATGTTGGGTCGTGGAAATTTATGTTCTTGTTTGTGTTGTTGCCTCGTTTCCATCGTGATGGTTCGAGTGCGAGTAGCTAATTCCTGTGTGTGTTCGTAGCTTGGGTATTATTTGAGTCGCGAGTTAGTCGTCAAGTGCATTGTATGGGCTTTGCATCTTGTCGTTGTAGTTGTCGTCGTTGTCGTGTCGTTGTTGTAGCTGCTGTTAGCAAGGTGGTTTGTCAGTTTGTGTTATTCGTGGTGTGCCTTTGGTTGGCATGTTGGTTTGTTAGTCGGATACGAGAGTCGTATCCGGAGTTGTTTGTATCGGTTATATTTCCGAGGACGAAAATGTCTAAGTGGGGGAGAATTTTAACGCCCCGTTTTGTCTGATTTATTTAATCGAGTCGATTTAATTATTTTTATTTTTATATTATTTTATTCTTGACTTTTATTTGGCAATATATTGTTTTTCATCGTTATTGTGTTTTATCGCGTTTTGAGAGTGTTTGCGAGATATTTGAGAGTAGGGGTATTTTGGTCTTTTTGCTTGGTTATTTTTCATAAAATAGAAACATAGAGCGAAAAGAAAGGGAAAGGAAAAGAAGAGAAAGAAAAGGAGAAGAAAGAAAGAGAGAAGAGGAGAAAGAGGAAAATCGAGGAAACCTCCGTTTCAATCTCGAATAATCGGGTAAGGGTGAGAAGTTTCAATTATATCTTGCTTGTGTATGTATATGTGTTGTTTGTTGTAATTGTTTTGGTTGTTCCACAACTTTTTCTCATTAATAAATTGATGAACAATTGATAGAAATCGATACTTTCACGGTCGAAACTCGATATAAACTG
The DNA here is from genome assembly GCA_022829125.1 of Lathyrus tuberosus. Classification (NCBI taxonomy): domain Eukaryota; kingdom Viridiplantae; phylum Streptophyta; class Magnoliopsida; order Fabales; family Fabaceae; genus Lathyrus; species Lathyrus tuberosus. The sequence continues at coordinate 5,586,980 of JALAZF010000305.1, forward strand.
CGTAGAATACTTGTTGATATGATTGGGACATGTTTTGGTTGATATATTGTGATTTGGAAGTGTTTAGATGAGAATTGGAGAGAAAATTGGATGATTTTTCGCAGCAGAATTATGCAGGAAAAATTCAGGGTTGCGCTACCCATACGCGTAATAGGCAAGGCAATACGCGTATTGGTTAGGGCAATACGCGTATGGCAAGGGGGGAAATGAGGGCATTACGCGTATGGAATCCATTTTACACGGCCCTCTACTGAAATGCGTAATGGTACACGTACTTGGCAAGGCATTACGCGTAACTAGGAAAGCAATACGCATACGGGGTTTTAGTGGAATTGTTGGGTAGAAATTAGTCTCTGCCCATACGCGTAGCACTTTGGGCAATACGCGTATGGATGTGCGAGCGAACTGGGCATTATGCGTATGGCCCAAGGCAATACGCGTATGACCAGAGAGGGTGCAGAGTTTTCCCGATTTTGCGTCCGAAGCCGTAACTTTTGATCCGTAACTCAGATCGAGGCATTCTTGGTACCGTTGGAAAGCTTGTGAGATGTTCTTTCTTATTAAAATGGTTTTGAGATTGGTGGCCGATTTAATTAGGTCGAGAATTTGGGAATGTGTCATTTTGCCGACTTTTACCGTCTTAACTGTGTGTATTTGATGTGTTATCATGCAATATGCTTTTGATATATATCGTATGACTTGTGTGCTGTTGTATGATGTTAATGAATGTGATGAAATGTTGTGATGAGGGTTTGTGGCCTAAGGGCAAGTAAATGCACTGTGATTGTGGTTGATTGTATATGCCTTCTTGTGATGTCATATGCCCTTGTGGGGTGTGAGCGACGAAACGGTTTCAGAGGGAATCCGCTATAACATCGTGTGCCTTATACAAAGTGGTGTGAGCGATGATTATAGACGACCATGTGCCTTATACAAAGAGGTGTGAGCGATCAGGTCGTGTGCCTTATACAAAGAGGTGTGAGCGATCCATAAACATCGTGTGCCTTATACAAAGAGGTGTGAGCGACGGGGAACATCGTTTGCCCGGCGGGGAGTTACACTAAGTAACAAGCGATGATTCCAATAGTTCCTGAGTGAACTAATGATAAGAATGATGAATGGATTGATTATGTGTGGAAAATCATGAATGGATTGATTATTTGTGGAAAATCATGAATGGATTGATTATGTGTGGAAAATCATGAAGGGATTGATTATGTGTGGAAAATCATGAATGGATTGTTTATGTGCGGAAAATCATGAATGGATTGATTATGTGTGGAAAATCATGAATGGATTGATTATGTGTGGGAAATTGTGAATTGATTGATTATGTGTTGAGCTCGTGATAGCATTGGTGATTTGATATGTATTCGTGATAAATGCATTGGTTGTGGATAATATGCTTTATGAGTAGACATATGCTACGTGATGTGGTGGTGTGTTTCCATATGTCATAACTTTGGTATGCATTATGTGTGAATATGTTATTATGTTGGTATAATTGATATATGCTATGTGTATTAGTATGTGATGCTTGTGGTGAGAATAATTATGCATGTGAATTTATATGTGTTGCATATTATTATGCAATCTTGATTTAGTTGTTATTTCTCACCCTTATGCTGTGGTTTGTTGCTCTATTAGGCAATTGCAGATTTGTGTCTTGGAGGCTTTTGTGAAGATTAGTTTTTCATCGTTTTGTCGGTCTGTCTGCTCTGATACGTAACACGGGAGTCGGGGAACGCTTTTGTTATGTGTATATCTTTGTTGGATCTATTTTGTATTACCTTTGTATGTATATTTTGATGTTACAAAATGATTTATTTTGTAAAACAAGGCAGTTATGGGTCTTTCCGCTTTATTCCATAATTGAACTTTCCTTTTGTTGGAAAAAGTTTCCCTTTGAGGTTATTCCATTTTGTGTTATGTATCAAAATTTATGAGCAGGGATTGTGTTTTATTTCTATTGATGTGGCATCCTTGTTTCTGTCGGAAAAATAAATTTTTACTTACTCTGATTTAATTATGTATTATTTATTCGCGATGGGAATTGGGGTGTTACACTTTTGGTATTCAATCTCCTTCTACCTCGAATGTCTGAAAGTTTTTGCTATTCATACCTTCAGGTTTAAGTTTATTGAATAGGGGCAGTTGTTGTACCCCAAAATTTGCCCTCACCTTATCCAAACCCTAATTGTTTGTACTTTACATACATTAGGTCATACACTTTTCAATCATTCAATTCATAAGTTCCTAAGGCAAGGGATTAAAGGTTTTCTTGTGATTTGGGTTTTCCCCATTCAAAGTTGATTCAGTTGGTTATTACACTCAAGTTAAGGCAGGGTTTGAATTGTCATCATCATTTAAAGGATTGCTTGGTTTTTCATTAAGTCAAAGTGTTTCTTGTTGATTAAATTATGGATTGAGATCTCATCAGATGGAATGTGATTACTTTTGGGATTAGATGGGAAATTAAGGATGGATTCATTGATTCAAGAATGTTCAAATGGCATCAAGTTCTTGGGCATTTATTTTGTCCAAGAATTTGATTTAAGTTTGTTTAGATTTCTCGGGATTCAAGTAACAAGTGGATTGTTCAAAGTTCATCAACATTTTCCACTTTCATTTTCCAAAGTTGTTTTCCAATGGTAGAGCATGTGAGCAGTGCTGAAATATTGCTTTAAGTCAGATCTTGCCTTTCATCTTTTGCTGCAGAAATAACATCTTCATTTGGGTGGAACGTTCCAACTGGATCTAATGATGGTGGTGATGGAAACAAATCTAAGAACTTATTTTAAGTGTTGACTATGTCTTTTCCTTTATTAATAACATTTAACAGGTTCACTGCACATTTTCTGGTTCAGATGAGACAAAGAGAACTTTGAAGTCAGTGGATTTGGGAACCACTAATGAGTCAAAGCTTGATCCTTTTGCTATTGGACCCAAATGAAGATGTTAGATAGTCTGGAAAGTCTATGTTGGAACACATTTCAGATACTCGTGGTTTTTCTTGTGGTTTGAAGTTTATTTGTTCTCACAGACCCTCGTTGCATGCAATTATTTTGGAACTAAAACATGTTATGAAACTGGTCCAACTTTATTCTGTTCTATTAAAGTTTGATACCTTACATCATTTTTGGTTTCTTTTATGCAAATTACTCAAAGATGATGGTGTATTTGGCAGAGAGTTACCCGAAAATAGACATGGTGACTCAAGTGTGCCAAAGCTCTCTTCACAAGACGGGTTTTTGAAACAGCCAACTTTTGATTCTCTACATGTGGATATTAATAATCATGTTATCAACGTTGAACCAAAAATAACGGAAGCATTTAGTCGCTTTCAACTTCTGTTAGATGACTTGTGTTCGGTTGCTTGAGATTCTCCCTGTTCTTATTGACAAACTCTTCCTATTTGGTGGAGAAGAGCTAAGAAATTTTGCAATGCTAGTCAAAAATAAATTGGGTGTCAAATGGATTCACAATCTCATGGAATAGGGAAATTCAATGATAAAAGTTCTAATTATTTATTGAAAATAGGCACTTACTTATTTACTGAATCTGTTCAAAGGTTCTAGTAATAAAACTTATGCATCAGCAATCATGATCATTGAAAATCTTGTTATGAGCAATGGTTATACCTTGAAAGAATTGACAGAACATGTTTCTCGATTGACCATGTCTCTATCTAGTGAAGACTCTCATAATTTTTAGGATGAAAATGCGAAGTTCAAATCATCATTAGCTAAAAGCATGTCTTTTAAAAAATAACTTTTTAAGTTCTGATGTTCATTCTTCACCCACGAAAGATAAAGGCATACAAGTGATGACCGAAAAAAAAAAAGATACGGAAACTATAGTTATTCTTTCAAATGGTGAATTTGAACCAAACGTGTTTTCTAATTTCCATTTTATCAGTTAGTGAGACAGGTCAAAACATATTTGATGGCAGCATAATGCCTTATACTACTGGTACTAGTTCACCAGAATCTGACCGTGCGATCTAGAATGTTTCTTACATGAAAACTTCTAAAGGAAATAAAGGAGGCCTTCTAGAAAAAAGATATTGCTGAAGCTCTTAGTCTTTCTACTTAGAAACAAGACTCTGGTAATTTGCGGAATAAGCTTGTAGTTGCTCCATGTGTTGATTTAAAGGGCCCGGTGAGTTGTAAGAAGGAAGGAATTTCAAAATCCAAGGATAGGGTCAATTCGATAAAATCTTCTATTGAAACTGTTAGTGCTAATAGTTTGAATAGTACCTGCAGTTAGTAAGCTCATATTTTAGGATCTAATTCAAGTTATGATAATCAATAACCATTAATTTCCAAAATACAATCACACATTTCCTAAATTAGAAACAGCAAGCATTCATCACAAATTACAGCTATGATTTTATTTCCAAGGCAATAATATACAAGTATCCCAATCATTCAATGTGAAATCAGAAATTTATTACCCATGAATCTATAAATAGGACGGATTGAACCACATAGCAGCATACACAGAAGACGCACTAAGAGCATAAACAAGTTTTAAAAAAAGCAACAACATCAATGATTTGAAGTGTGTCATACCCCAAATTTTGACCACTAAGATTTCCCATCATTGTGCAAATCATCATCACAATATGGATGTACCAACATGCCCCAATCAATCTCCTCGTAGATGTTTGAGCATTCACTACTATTAAGTATTAGTGTTTTAAGCCCTCTTAGAGCTTAGACAAAGGATCAATCAAGGAATGACATGAATCTCAACTTGTCTAACCTCCCAAACACCCATAAGAGATCAAGAGGACTCCCACATCAAGAATCAGGCTCAATGTTGTAGCATTCCAAGTGGATTAAGCCTCAAGATCGCCAGTGTTACCAAATTAGGGTTTTGGTCGACCAGGGCCTCCAGATGGAAATTTTCCTCTGGGCATGAGCCAATGCTTCAAAGCATAACCCAAAATACTCTAAGGTACATCATAAACCCAATCACCAAGTCAATTTAACCTCAGGGGATGCATTCATAAAAAAACAGGAATTAGGGTTTCTTGACCTAATTCACCCCTAAGTTGACTTTTAGGACAAAACATTAGCCAAGACCTCAAGACATGATTTGAGGGTCCCTAATACACTACATTGATCCATTTGCAACAATTGATTGATCCAAGAAGCTTGATTCACAAGTTTCAAGTTCATCAGAACCACAGTTAGGGTTTCGCGGAAAAAGTCAACTTTATCTTTGACTTTTGACCAGCACATGCTCCCAAACCTTAGGACATGATTCAATACACCCTATAACGCCTATGAAATCAATCCATCAAGTTTGATTTAGGTCAAGGACTTGATTTCATAGAGGATCTCATAGTGTGGAATTCATCTGATAAAAAGTCAACTGTGCCCAAAAGTCAAAGTTTGACTTTTTGATTTTTTGATCAATTATGGTTCCCTAACCCTAAAATGATGTTAATGTGTCATTGGAATCCTCATTCATCAAGAAAAATCAAGAAAAGTGGGATAACTTGTAAAAGGGGTAACCATAAAAAACTTAGAAATTTTCTAAGTCATGGAACAAAGTGGCTAGGGTACCAACTTCCATGGATCATAACTTGAGATCCAAGCAACCATTTGGGCTGATCCAAAGATGGATTTGTAGCTCTCATGGCATACTTTAAAAGTGTCAACTATACCTCATTCCAATTCATCATGAATTTTGAGTTATGGTTGGATCAAAATGGCTGAAAACATGAAATGTCACTTTTTCCAACACTAAGTGAAATTTTCACTAAGTCAGAATCTGTTTCACTTTTTCCAAAATGTAAGGGCATTTTTCACTTGGATCCAAAAAGTGTCAAGACAAACTATGATCACACATATGTTGTATCATATGAGAGCTTTCCAAAATGGCCAAGAACCCCATGAAATCCCATTTGAGCTAAGAGTTATGACAGTGGCAATATGCCTTGCTGCAACTGTCATAACTAGGCAGATTTGTGCATTTTGCTCGATTTGAGCAATTTGTGCAAATGATAAACAAGTTTATCCATCTGAACACCTCAGAGGGAGACCAAGGAGGAACAAACACTGATCCATAAGCCTCCCAAGTCTTTGGAACCAAAAGTAGCATGCCAAACCTAAAAAACCCTAAAGAGGGGACAAGACTCCAATTTTGTTTTGGAGCATTCAATGGATACACCAAGGTGGCATGAACTGAGCCATTTCCAACTGAATGAGTCAAGGAAGATCTCTGAACTAGGGAACCAAAGGCCTGTGCTCTAACCTCTAGTCAATGGCTAGAGGAGACTTGGATTCCTATTGATCAACATTTGCCAAACCTCTGTAGCAGTTGCCATTCACTATTGCAGCCAAAACAAACTTTCTCTACTATAAATAGAGCTCATTTATGCTCAGTTTAAGTACACCAAAGCCATCAAACTGATGCTTTCCTCAAAATCTCTTCTTTCACTCCAAAATTGCCTTCCAAAGCAAGTCACTATCGGGTTTCGAGTTTGAGAGCCATTCCAACCAAACCAATCACATACAAACCTCATAAACATCATATAGAAGTGATCCAAACACTTAAACCACAATTGGAACACTGATTTCTCAGAATCACCATCCAATTGCTCAAGGTTTTAACCAGGTTCCAGTTGAGATGCCATGATGTGATCCAGCCATTTCCAATCAAGTCCAGGCATTCAAACACACTCCATATGGTGTAGGGAAGCTGTTCAGATCATCAAAACTCATCTGTAACACCTCCAACTCAAAAATCACTTTGCCCTTGCTGTCATGACCTTCAAGTAAGCTTAAACTTGATCATCTCTTAATCTATGCATATTTCCTCGCACAATACTTTTGCCAAATGTTCATAATCATGCATAGAATGTTTCCCGTCATTTAATTGCTTTGTTTAAATCGTGTATCAAAATTCTCAGCCTTCATGCAAATTTTAGGGTTCTTGAGGTTTTGTCTTGATTTCTTATTCCATGCTTAAAATAAATGAAATTAAAGACCATAGACATGATCGTGAGGTGAAAACGAGTAGATTGATATGTGGATTGTGTGATTTCATCAGGTATTCAGTGAGATTGGTGAGAAAATGCAAATCTGCAGAAACAGAGGGGTGGCGCGTGTTCTTGGTGTGTTCTTGGCGCCATTTTTTGAATATTTGAATATTTGAATTTTGTGATTTTGTTTAATTGATTCAAAAATTAATTTCTCTCTGAGTTTTAATAATTTTGAGTTGATTCTTTTTTAATAATTCACAAAAATGTTAAAATATTTTATTTTGCCAAAAATTCCCAAAAATATTATTTATTTCATATACTTGATATTTTTGCAAAGAATTAATCTTTTATTTGTTTTTTAACATTTAAATTATTTTTTCCTCCTTGATTTTCCAAATTTAATTGGTTTCAAATCATTTTGTGTATATAAACATGATTTTTCAAACATTAATCCAAGATCACAACTTGTTTTTCACACATGTTTGATAATTTTGATCATTTTAATTAAATTCTTATTTAATTAAAATACATTTTGAAATCAATTTGGGGTTTTGATCTTAATCACCCTAAACAAATCTTTTTCAAACACTCATGGGCCTCTAATAAAGTGTAAGACCCAATCCCCTTTTAACCAAAATGATTTGGGTCTCAGATATTGTATAAGTCCCTCTGCGTTAAAAGAAAAATCTCAGCGCAATCGCCAGTTCAAAAATCAAATCATCTGGGCCTACCCTCGTGTTATAAGCCCCATTTCTTTTCTTTAAATTCTTTGGGCCTCTAATAGAGTGTAAGACCCAACCCCTTTTTGAAACCAAAATGATTTGGGCCTCAGATATTGTATGAGACCCACTGTGTTTTCAAAAACCTCAGTGCGATCGCCGTTGCCAAACACCACCCTGGGCTTCTCCTTGAGTTGTAAGTCCCACCTCTTGTACAAAAGTAAATCTTTGGGCCTCGAATAGAGTGTAGGACCCAACCCTTTTTTTGAAACCAAAATGGTGTGGGCTTCACATATTATATAAGTCCCTCTGTACAGTTTTCAAGACAACGATGCGATCATCGTTAAAACTTGGGCCTCTTCTTAAGCTGTAAGCCCCAACAATCTTTTCAAAGCACTTTCTCCTTTGATTTTGAATTAAAATATATGTTGTCATCAAAACTTTCTTTAATTTCTTTGTTGAACAACTAACAAAATAGCATGTAAGCTCTGCAACAGGTAAGTGTTTATCTGCTTTCATTTACCGCTTTCATATATATATAACTGTATTGTGGGGCTGCTTCACTGTAAGTCTTCTTTCACATCCTTTTATATACTTGTCACATATCCACTGTGTAATACTAGTATAGTTATTTAGAGTTTTCCCCGACAACTACGTCTAGCACTAGGTAAAGCCTTGTTGGTCACTCTTAAAAACAAACAAAACTAGATCCCCCGTAGGATTCCAGGTACAGTCTTCCCTTCTCTTGGGGTTAAACAATATGGAACAAAGAGAAAGGCAGTATTATCGGCGAACCTTTTCTCAGACTGTCACCCTTAGAAATTGTCAAAGAAACACTAACTCCCCAAAGATGATCTTTTCTCCATGAATGACATCTCTTGAGTTTCTTCCAAATTCTCGAACTTTCCTAGAATGATCTCTTCTCTGTGAATTTCATTTCTTGAATTTCTCTTAGTTTGGAGACCCACAGACTTCCTAAAAGCATCCCCGCCTCCTCTTGGCCTTTGTACAAGGACCCTCCGGCTTCTTAGAAGTTCTTATGCCTTCTCTTGGGCTTAATACAAGGACCCTGATGACCTCTTAAAGGTATAAGACATAACTTAGTCATCCTTTGCTAGAGCAGTCTTTCCAGTGTCAAAACTCCGACCATTTTAGGGTTGATACTCATCCCTTAATGTCCGTGCCTCCTCTTGGGCATCATACAAAAGATAAAACTCTAGACTTGGACAATCTAAAACTCTTGAGTCTCAAAGACATTCTCAAGTTCCTTTCAAACCATAGGAAAAAACACCGATCACTCTAGATCAATCTCTAGCAGAAACCCGGTCTCTCTCATGAGAGTTCCCCACACTTGGACCCGCTTCAGGATCTCAATAATCCTCGGCAGTAAGTTAGCCTGCTCTTGAGCTTTATACAAATAACTCCTCCTAGCAGAGCTAACCTTTTTAGACTCTCTTGTTGAGTCAATCATCCTTTTAGCCTCTATCTCGGGCTTCGTACGAGACACATAAAACACTCCCTTGTTGAGTATAAATGACTCTCTTGTTGAGTATAAAAGACTCTCTTGTTGAGTCAATCACTTTTAGCTTCCGTCTTGGGCTTTGTACAAGACATACAAAACACTCTCTTGTTGAGTATAAAAAAACTCTCTTGTTGAGTCAATCTCCTTTTAGCCTCTATCTCGAGCTTCGCACAGGACAACAAAACACTCTCTTGTTGAGTATAAAAGACTCTCTTGTTGAGTCAATCTCCTTTTAGCCTCTATCTCGAGCTTCGCACAGGACAACAAAACACTCTCTTGTTGAGTATAAAAGACTCTCTTGTTGAGTCAATCTCCTTTTAGCCTCAATCTCGGGCCTCGTACGGGACAGCAAAACACTCTCTTGTTGAGTATAAAAGACTCTCTTGTTGAGTCAATCTCCTTTTAGCCTCAATCTCGGGCTTCGTACGAGACAACAAATCACTCTCTTGTTGAGTATAAAAGACTCTCTTGTTGAGTCAAACAACCTGCAGACTCTCTTGTTGAGTCAATCACCTGTTCAAGACTCTCTTCTTGAGTCAACCTTTTTAGCCTCCATCTTGGGCTTTATACAGGACATATAAAAGTACTCTCTTGTTGAGTCAAACCCCTTTAGCCTCCATCTTGGGCTTTATACAAGATACATTCCCCCCAACGGAGTCAAAATCCCTTCTAGCCTCAATCTTGGGCGATGTACAAGACAGAAAGAATATTTTCCCCGTAAAAGTCAAATTTCTCGCCTCCTCTTAGGTTTTGTATAAAGAAACCCCCAGTTGATTCAATTAACCTTTTAGCATCAAATTTGTGCCTTGCTCACAACATACAAACATCAACAACTCCTCTTTAGAGATGACAAATTCTCTCTCATCCAAAACCCTTTAGCTTCACATCTTGGGCTTTGAAAAAGATACAAACCACCTTTAGCTTCATATCTTGGGCTTTGAACAAGACACCAAAACAACCTTTTTTTCTCCCATAGAATAGGAGGAACTACGATCGCTCTGATTTCCCTGTTTCTGGAATACGTACGCATAAGATTGCGAAAATCTTAGTGAGCATACCAACAAAAACCCCAAAATCCTGTACCTTCATACATCCATCAAAAGCATCAGACCTAACACCTTACCAGAAACCTAGCAAATAGTCTAGACAATGTTTTTAAGCAAATAACCCTAAAGACCGACCCCCTATTTTGATAGCACCTGTAAAACAACAGTTTTGACTGTTCAACCTCGGTATGCAAGCAGGGTTAATTGGAGACATCTACTTCCCTTCCTTAATCAGCTCAATTGGATAAAAAATGAATCTAACTGTAGTACCAAAGTGATAGTGATTCGAAACCACAAAAATCGCGCTACAGAAGAATGGCGACTACAGTGGGAGGCATTCTTTCTAGCCTCTTTTAGGGTGAAAGCCTTAAATTCACAGAATACCATAGAAATGATGACTCTGCTGGGGAGTCATTGTCTGTATAAGATCATAAGACTAGAGTTCTAGGATGTCAGGACAAATATATATACTGCTTTTCCTAATTGATATATGTGTTTACTTTTCTGCTAATGGGAATGCGTGTGACGCCGCATCTGGAAAGATTGAGTATACACCTAAGATAGGGGATGGCATTATACGGGTAATCTTACGGGGAGTGAATCCCAGATAAGAGGTCCCGGTCGACCATCAAATCAGAGGAGATGCCCTTTGCGGATTCAATGCCTATACGACTTCGGTTGTCGAAAATAGTTGTCACGCGATACTACCCTCATTTGAGACTACTCTAAGATACTACAGCTCGCTGGCAATCCGCTTGTTGTCGTCATCCCAAGAGGGGTCACTGATTTTGAGGACAGGTACAAAAAATACCAGTATAAACCTTTGGGGATGGGTAGAGCCTTGACTTCATGACACTGACCCTTTGACCCCATGTTTTTTCTATGTTTTTGTGTGCTGCATTCATGCATTCATCTAAAAAACATTTAAACAAAGAAAAATCTTCACTTCTAGTCTCTCTTTTTCAAATTAAACTAAGACAATGATTACAAATGTCAGATAAAGAGATTGCGTTATGGATTTCGGTAGAAGGAAAACTCACAAGTACACCTTCAAGGTTCCAAAACTAGAGGATTTAAGAGGTCTAGCGAGGATGATAACCAACCCTGAGGCTTTCAGAGCTAAGTATGGAGGACTGCTGTCTCTGTTAAGGGTCCATGTAATCGAAGGAATCCTGTCCACACTAATCCAGTTCTACGATCCGGTCTATCACTGTTTTACATTCCCGAATTATCAACTAGCACCAACACTGGAGGAGTACTCTCACCTGACTGATTTACATATTACTGACCAAGCTCCCTTTTCTGGACTGGAAGAGATTCCAAAGGATCAAACCATTGCAAGAGAAATCTATTTGGACGAGTCAGAAGTCAGGACTCACATGACCACTAAGGGTGGAATCCAGGGTTTGCCTGCCCAGTTCTTGATAAAGAAAGCTCTGTACTTTGCTAGTATAGGGAACGTGGCCGCTTTCGAAAGGATCTTTGTTTTGCTTACCTACGGGTTATTTTTGTTTTCCAACATCGATAACTTTGTAGATTTCAATGCCATTAAGATTTTTCTGATTGGAAACCCTGTACCGACCTTGCTCGCCGATGCTTATCAATCTGTACACTTAAGGAATTTGTATAGCAGAGGAATGATCACATGTTATGTACCCCTGTCGTACAAATGGTTCACTTCTCATTTGCCAAAGTCTGCTGCATTTTGGGATCAAAATAATACTTTACGTTGGTCGTAGAGAATCATGTCTCTTACCAACTCTGACATCGATTGGTACAATCGAATCTATGACGGGATCAGAATCATTGACCGTTGTGGAAATTTTCCAAATGTACCCCTCATAGGAACTAGAGGAGGAATCAATTATCATCCAGTTTTAGTTCGTTGTCAATTTGGATACCCGATGAGGCATGTCCCGCGTAATGCTCATCTGGAAAGTCTTTTCTTCAAGGAAGGAGAAAATGACAGGGCACTAAAGACAGAAATAATGCATGCTTGGAAACACATTCATAGGAAAGGAAAAGAGTCTCTAGGAAAACCAGACTGTGTCTCGATGGAGCCTTATCTCCACTGGGTACAAACTAGAGCTCTCAAGCTGAGGATGTCTTACCCTCGTCAAGAAGTTCTAACGTTAAGGGACCCCGTCCTTTACTTTATGTCTGATACGGAAAAACTCCAGGTTACTCTCAACAAAGTTCGGCAGGAGAAGAGTTCTTGGAGGAACAAGTATCATATTCTCAATGTGGAGTGTAAGAAAATACAGCAACTATTGAAAGATAAAGATGCTCTGATCGAGATTTTAGAGCAACATGCTGTAGAAAATCAGGATGACCAGAGGAATTTGCTTGCTCCTTTCACTTGGCAAAGGAATGACAACCCGACAACGGCTCAAGAGCCTCGGTCAAAGAAAAGGAAAGTACCAGAACTCGCACCTGAGCTCGCTTCAGAGAGGACTCAGGACCCATAAGTTTAGATTTCCTTTTGCAGCACTATGTAAATTACTATATTTCCATTTCCGCAATCTTTGAATTCAATAAAACGGGGTTTCCCCACTGTTTGATATTTGCAATCCAATTGTCAAAGTTTACTTTGAATAAACAAAAAAATATATACAATTAATATAATCATTGCATATCATTCATCATTCTCACATAACGCATTCTTCTTACCTACGAATCTCACGTTTGCGTCTCGATTCTAGAGACAAACTGTCTCATTCATACAATACTCGGGCCAATCGACAGAAAAAGATGGATGATCTCGAGGAAGAGAACAGAGAGTTGAGGGAAGAGATCGACACTCTGAAAGAGGATCTGAGAAAGCTTCATAACAACATGCAAGCTCTAGCAGAAGCTCAGATGCAACAACAAAGGACTGTGATATCAGAGATCACATCAACGCCCATAGTGGAAAAGTATGATCCTAGGTACAAAATGCCAAAAGATCGTCCCTGGGGCATGCCTATTAACTATATCCCGAAAGGATATGTTCCGCTGATCACTGAGGATCAGGGAACTGCAACAGGAGCCACTGGGCCTGAAGGTTACAAACTTCGGGAAAGCAAAGATGCCTGGGGCATGACAGCAACTCCTGAAGGTTACAAACTTCGGTAGAGGGAAGGACCTAGAGTCACTGCCATGATGACTATACCACCACCCGTGGTACACACAGTCCCGGAAAGGCAGATTCCACAGATACCTTCTGGTGGAAACGAAAGTATGTTCGTCAGAATGAATGAGTTCCAAGAACAGTTACTGGAGATGCAGAAAGAGCTGCAAGCCCTTCGCGGTCAAGATCTATTTGGAAAAGACGCCGCAGACCTTTGTTTGGTCCCCAATGTGAAAGTTCCACACAAATTCAAAGTGCCCGAATTTGAAAAGTACAAGGGTAACTCTTGCCCTCAAAGTCACTTGGTGATGTACGCTCGGCGAATGTCAACTCAAACAAAGAACCAGGAGCTACTGATTCACTACTTTCAGGATAGTTTAACCGGTACCGCACTTAAATGGTACATGGGCTTAAACCGCACTAAGATCGGCACTTTCAGAGATCTTGGCGCTGCTTTCGTTCAGCAGTATAAGTATAATCTAGACATGGCACCAGACAGAGATTAACTCAGATCGATGTCACAAAAGGACAAGGAAACCTTTAAGGAGTACGCTCAGAGATGGCGTGAAATTGCCGCCCAGATTTGTCCACCTCTTGAGGAAAAAGAGATGACAAAGATCTTCTTGAAAACCTTAAGCTCATTTTACTATGACAGAATGGTTGCCAGTGTGCCCAGTGACTTCACCGAGATGGTAGGCATGGGAGTTCGTCTTGAGGAAGCAGTCCGAGAGGGACGTTTAGTTAAAGACGCTGGATCATCAAGTAGTACAAAATGATACGGTAGTACTCTCCCTAAGAAAAAAGAGCAGAATATTGGGAATATCTCTCTCAGAAAGCAAAGGCGACGTTACCAACCAGTAGCAGCTGTAACTCCTGTTATCAACTCTGCGTCTGTTCCTACGTATCAACCTCAAGTTGCTCAGAGCCAACCGATTCAACAACAATTTCAGCAAAGGACACAACAACCTCTTCAGCAGGCTCGTCCTCTATATAACCACAACCGTACAACGCGACCACCCAGGTTCGACCCTATACCCATGTTGTACGCGGAACTGTTTCCACTCTTACTGGTCAAGGGGCATGTCCAAACCAGGTCTCCCCTTACAGTACCCGAGAATCCGCCTTTTTGGTTCAAAGCGGATCAGACTTGCCCTTACCATCAAGGAGGACCAGGGCATAACATAGAAAACTGTCTCAGTTTCAAATCTGATGTGCAAAAGCTTGTTAGGAGCGGGGTCTTATCCTTCAAGGATACAAATCCTAATGTTCTCACGTACCCGTTGCCTCAACACGAGAAAGCTGCGGTAAATTTGATAGAGGGAGAGTCCAACAACAGCTATCAAATTTATGATGTACTCTTATTGAGGGCCAACTTGGTCAAGATTTATTGTAGACAGAGTGGATGCGGTCATGTTCCACCTCATAATTATCACCAGTGTGATATCTGCTCTAAAAAAAATCAAGGATGTTTTATGGTGCAATAAGCTCTACAGGAACAATTGGATCTCGGATGGATCCAAGAGCACCGAGTTCGTGGAGTTAATATGACGTATGCAAATTCCAACATCATTCAGAACCATGACATCCGTGCGATGAATGTCAACTTGATGGCAATGCACTCAAGGCAAAGCCAACATCATAATCTGCCGCGACATGATTACAATTCCTGTCTGACTTGCTCGGTAAACAAACAGGGATGCTCTTTTGTACAAGAGGCCCTCCAGCGTCAGATGGATCTTGGGTGGATCCAGGACTACCGTGATAGAAATCCTTATCAATTTAACATGATTCAAATCTTCGATATTCATTTGATGAATACCAGCTTGGTGGAGTTACACGCCAAGCAAGTCCAACTCGATTTTCTCACTTCACATGATTATCTGAGCTGTAAAGTATGTTGTATGAGTAACCAAGGGTGCGCTCTCGTTCAAAGAACTTTACAACACTTGTTAAACCATTGGTGGCTTCCGATCTATCTAGACGAAGACACGCAACAAATCAGTGTGACAAACGGGAACCCTACTAGACATCAAAGTCAGGATGTCCGATCTATGGAAATAGACCTAGGAAGGTTACACTGCATTTAAAGCAGACGTGGCCAGGTGCCACCACAAAATTACGAGCGTTGTAGAGTCTGCTCGGAAAAGAATCAAGGATGTTACCTCGTGCAAGCAGCCCTTCAAAGTCAGTTGGTTCCCAAAGAGGTTCAACCGTGTCCAAGTTCTGTATCAATCAACTAGACACCAGACTATTTCGCTTATCAGATTAAGGATGTTGTCGTGATCTCTAATTATTAAAGGACCAAAGATGTTTGTACCATCATCCCTCTACTTGACGAATCAAAGGTTCTTAACCAGGAACTGATTGAAGTTACCTACGACAGTCAGAAAAATCAGAAGGCTCCTGTAATTATCTATCTACCGGGACCGTTACCGTATGAATCAACTAAGGCTATCCCTTACAAATACGGTGCAACAACAATTGAGGATGGAAAGGAAATTCCATTACCCTCCGTCGTGAATATTGCAGGCATCAGTCGAGTAACACGGAGTGGTCGAATCTTCAACCGAGGAGTTAGAGAACCTAACAGAGAAAAGGAACCTCAAACGGAAGTTCCCAACCCATCAGTCGGTCAATCCAGTGATCCCGACCTTCCAAAGAACGATGATGAGATGTTGAAGCTCATCCAAAGGAGTGAATACAACATTGTTGATCAACTGTAACAAACTCCTTCAAAAATCTCAGTGTTATCACTTTTGCTTAGTTCCGAAGCCCACAGACAGGCTCTATAGAAAGTCTTAGAACAGACCTTTGTGGAACAGGATGTGTCAATACGACAGTTCGATAGCATCATCTCTAACATCACTTCCTGTAACAACTTGGGATTTAGTGATGAGGAATTTCCAGAAGAGGGCCCAAGTCACAATATGACGCTCAATATCACAGTCAACTGCCAGGACGATGCTTTGGCCAGCGTACTGGTAGATACCGGATCAGGTATCAATGTTATGCCGAAGTCCACCCTAATGTGACTATCATTTAAAGGATCTTCGATGAGAGGCAATGAGGTCGTCGTCAAAGCATTTGACAGGTCCATAAAAACAGTTATCGGCGAAGTCGACCTTCCCATAACTATCGGTCCTCACACTTTCCTAGTCACTTTCCAGGTCATGAACATCTGAGCAACATACAACTATTTTTTGGGAAGACCTTGAATACACCAGGCTGGGGCGGTCACTTCGACACTTCACCAAAAGCTGAAGTTCATTAAGCATGGCCAACTTGTCACGGTCTGTGGAGAACAAGCCTTGATTGTGAGTAACCTATCATTGTCCACTTGTGTAGAAACCGAGGAGGTTATTGGAACTCAGTTCCAGGCACTTTCGGTGAGCAATGAGAATCAATCAGAAAAAGGGACATCAATTTCCTCGTACAAAGATGCCCTCAAAGTAATCGAGAGTAACAATGCAACGGGATGGGGACAGCTTGTCATTCCTACTGATAATAAAACAAAGAAGGGTCTGGGCTTTTCATCAACCTGTACCCAGATTGCTACTAAAGATGAAAGTCTTCATCCCATTCAAAACTTCTTCCATAGTGGAGGTTTCCTTCACCCAGTGTCTCAAGAAGTACATACCATCAACGAGGGTGATTCCTCCGATACAGATGAAGAGTGGAAGTCCTATCTTAATGAGGACAGTTATATGTCTCAGGAAGAGGTGCCTACGCCATTTTGCTATCCCGCACAGAGTCTGAGATTTATACCAAGGTCAGATGTCAAAATGATATACGGAGATTGTGATCCGGAAGGATGTCGTGCTTCACCAAATTCATTAGAGGAGGACACTCCGATGAAATACAACTTTGACCACGACTATTATGGCCCGATGGATGGCCTGCCTATGTGGCAGCCGTACCCAGGAAACTCGGGGCAAGAGAATCAGCCCAACGATGCTTATCAAGTCAGCATCATCGAAAAGAATACCTACGTCCCCACCGAATCATGGGATCAACACTCAGGGCATTCTGAAAATATACAGCACGACGATGAATTTACAATGTTTGCAAGACAAGAATTCATTAATTATGCTTTCCCCGAGGTCAATGTCATTGAAAGGGATGACTCCTCCAGTTCCAAAGAAGTATGTGACACCCTGGGACAACCAAGTGGTAAACACGACTTCATGG
Source organism: Lathyrus tuberosus (assembly GCA_022829125.1). Taxonomy (NCBI): domain Eukaryota; kingdom Viridiplantae; phylum Streptophyta; class Magnoliopsida; order Fabales; family Fabaceae; genus Lathyrus; species Lathyrus tuberosus. The sequence continues at coordinate 5,604,561 of JALAZF010000305.1, forward strand.
TGAAGTATACTACTCCTGAAAGTTCTCACATTAGGCTCGAAGACATCCAGCCAACTGGATGGGGAGATCTGCATGAGAGTGCAAACACTGTGCAAAATACAGCTGAGGAATCCTCCTACGACAACTCTGCTTGGGAGACAGATTCCAATGATCCTGATCCGCCAGAAATCAGCGTTATTTCTGAAGACAAGCAAAGAAAGAAGGTACCAGACTTTGTGATTCACCGAGGAGTTCGCCACCAATGGGTTGCAGTCAACGTTCCGAAAGTTGTTCATAAGTCTAAGTAATTTCCGTCTTTATCTTAACCTTTCACCCTGCCCCGGTGAAACGGATGTTTTGATAGGGCTCACTTTCTGTAAATATCCCTCTTCGCTTAGCCCAAAGCGACAGAGTTTTGTTTTATAGGGCTGTAGTTTCAAGAATCGACGAAATCATAAATAAATAAACGTCGTTCTGTAATTTCTGTATTAATTGTTGTTTTCTCTTTTCGCTTTTTCAAAAAATGGTAATCCTAAAAAGCAATTCAAACAATTAAAACAAGCAGTAAAAAATTTTTTTTACACTGCACACACTCTTGCATTTTCTCTATCTCTTCTAAAAAACAATCATCACGTCATGCAGATTGCTTGTTTTAAACCCCATTGAAACATACGATCCGATGCCTTCTCCCAACCTTGAATTCCCGGTATTTAAGGCTGAAGAAGAAGATGACAAAGAAATTCCAGAGGAGATCTCCCGATTACTCAGACAAGAGGAAAGGTCCATTAAACCTCACAAAAAACCATTGGAAACGGTCAACTTGGGCTCAGAAGAAGAGAGAAATGAGGTCAAGATTGGGGCACTGCTCAGTCCGACCATCAAAGAGAGTTTGATAAAGCTTCTCAAAGAATTCCCGATGTATTCGCTTGGTCCTATCAGGATATGCCAGGGTTGGATACCAGCATCGTGGAACATCATATACCGTTGAGATCAGAATGTCCTCCAGTAAAACAAAGGTTGAGACGGACTCACCCAGACATGGCCATCAAAATCAAAGAGGAAGTACAGAAATAGATTGACGCAGGTTTTCTCGCCACATCGGAATATCCTCAATGGTTAGCCAACATAGTACCAGTTCCGAAAAAGGACGAAAAGGTCATAATGTGCGTGGATTACAGAGATCTAAACAAGGCTAGTCCAAAGGATGACTTTCCTTTACCACACATTGACATGCTGGTGGACAGTACAACAAAGTTCAAAGTTTTCTCCTTCATGGATGGATTCTCGGGCTATAATCAGATAAAAGTGGCGCCGAAAGACATGGAGAAAACTTCATTCATTACCCCATGGGGCACTTTTTGTTACAAGGTAATGCCGTTCGGTTTGAAGAACGCCGGGGCAACCTATCAACGGGCCATGACAACTCTGTTTCATGACATGATACATAAAGAAATCGAGGTATATGCTGATGATATGATTGCCAAATCTAAAACAGAGGGGGAGCATGTGACCCACCTGTCAAAACTGTTCGAGCGGCTGAGAAAGTACAAACTCTGCTTAAATCCCAATAAGTGCACATTTGGTGTCCGTTCAGGGAAACTTTTAGGGTTCATCGTCAGCCAGAAAGGAATTGAGGTTGATTCTGACAAGGTCAAGGCCATTCAAGAAATGCCTTCTCCGAAGACTGAAAAATAAGTCAGGGGATCCCTGGGACGTTTGAATTACATTTCCAGATGTATATTTCTCATGACTGCGACGTGTGCGCCAATCTTCAAATTACTCAAAAAGAATCAGGATTGCGTTTGGACAGAAGACTGCCAAACCGCCTACGACAGTATCAAAGAATACCTGTTAAACCCACCGATTTTATCACCTCCAGTGGAAGGAAGGCCACTAATCATTTACTTAATAGTCTTGGAAGACTCAATGGGTTGTGTACTTGGCCAGCAAGATGAAACAAAAAGGAAAGAGTATGCCATTTACTATTTAAGCAAAAAATTCACTAACTGCGAGACTCAGTATACTATGCTTGAGAAAACTTGTTGTGCTCTGGCTTGGGCAGCCAAACGTCTGTGCCAACACATGATTCATCATACTACTTGGTTAGTCTCTGAAATGGATCTAATCAAGTATGTCTTTGAAAAGCCTGCTCTCACGGGAAGGATTGCCCGTTGGCAGATGTTGTTGTCAGAATATGACATAGAATACCATGCTCAGAAAGCCGTAAAAGGAAGTGTTTTAGCCGATCATTTGGCTCATCAACCGATTGACGATTAGGAATCAGTCGGGTTCGACTTCCCAGACGAAGATGTTATGTATCTAAAGATGAAAGATTGTGATGAACCACTACCCAGTGAAGGGCCAGAACCAGGTTCCCAATGGGGACTAACCTTTGACAGAGCTGTCAATCATTATGGAAACAGAATTTGGGCAATCATTATAACACCTCAGGGTACCCACATTCCTTTCACCGCCCGAATGACATTCAAGTGTACAAACAACGAGGCCGAATACGAAGCTTGTATCATGGGTCTCGAAGAAGCGACCGACTTAAGGATTAAGAACTTGGATGTATATGGCGACTTAGCCCTGTTTATCAATTATATCAAAGGAGATTGGAACACATACCAATCAGGACGATTCCTTTCAAAGATTACGCGAGAAGGTTGTTACCATTCTTCAACCGAATCGAGTTTCATCACATCCCTCGTGAAGAGAATCACATGGTCGATGTATTAGCCACTCTCTCTTCCACGATTAGCGTAGGTCAATGGAACGACTTACCTAAGATTGACATAATGCGCCTTGAACGGCCCGCTTACATCTTCACGATTGAAGTAGTTATAGATGACAAACCTTGGTATCACGATATCAAATGCTTCCTTCAGAAATAAGAGTATCCACCGGGGGCATTAAGAAAAGACCGAAAGACCCTCAGGAGAATTGCAGGTAACTTCTTCCTGAGCGGTGATGCACTCTATAAGAGAAACTTTGACATGGTCTTGCTTCGATGTGTAGACAGACCAGAAGCAGACACACTGATAAAAGAAATTCACGAAGGATCCTTTGGCACTTATGCCAACGGACACACAATGGCGAGAAAAATTCTAAGAGCAAGGTACTACTGGTTGACCATGGAATCCAACTGCCACAAGTACATGAGGAGGTGCCACAAGTGTCAGATATACTCAGACAAAATCCATGTACCGCCAACGCATCTCAAAGTTCTCTCTTCCTCGTGGCCTTTTTCCATATGGGGAATTGACATGATTGACATGATTGAACCCAAGGCTTCAAACGGACATCGGTTCATTCTAGTAGCCATTGACTACTTCACCAAGTGGGTCGAACCAACGTCGTACGCCAATGTAACCCGACAAGTCATGATCCGCTTTATCAAAAACAATATCATTTGACGTTATGGTGTTCCAAGCCAAATCATTACTGATAATGGATCTAACTTGAACAACAAGATGATGAAAGAGTTGTGCGCTGAGTTCAAGATTAAACACCATAACTCATCTCCCTACAGACCCAAGATGAATGGAGCGGTAGAAGCGGCTCACAAGAACATCAAAAAGATCGTTCAAAAGATGGTTGTAACCTACAAAGACTGGCACGAAATGCTACCCTTTGTTCTTCACGGTTATCGCACGTCTGTCCGCACTTCAAAAGGGGCAACCCATTTCTCTCTAGTATATGGCATGGAGGCAGTGCTTCCCATAGACGTAGAGATCCCATCAATCCAGGTATTGATGGAAGCTAAGTTAACAGAGGCTGAATGGTGTCAGAGTCGACACGACGAACTGAATCTGATCGAAGAGAAGCGAATAACGACACTATGCCACGGTCAGTTGTATCAGCAAAGAATGAAGCAGGCGTTTGACAAAAAGGTCCGACCTCGCGTCTTCAGGAAAGGAGACCTTGTGCTCAAGAAAATATAATCATTTCTCACTGATTCCCGAGGCAAATGGACCCCGAATTATGACGGCCCCTATGTTGTCAAGAAAGCCTTCTCAGGCGGTGCCTTGAGACTTGCAACCATGGATGGAGAGGAATTTTCCTATCTCACAAATGTTGATGTAGTCAAGAAATACTTCGCCTAAATAAAAAAAAACGTCTCGGTGGATTGAAAACCCGAAAGGGCGGTCCAGGCAAAAATTAGAGACATAATAAAAAAAATCATCCCGGTGGATTGGAAATCTCAAAGTACAATCCAGGCAAAAGTTAGGGATTAATGGCAAGTAACTACGTCCAACAACGGGGCAAATCCCTCAGCGGCAGTTACACCATCCGTCAGGAAAACTCTAGTCAAGGTCATCTTCGACAAAAGCTCAGGATGTCCAGAATTCAAAGTTGGTAGAAGGGTAGCGGTCGTTATGTTTCAATGTAGCCCTTTTCCCTTAAATTACCATTTTCTAACTTTGTAAATACTCGATGGGATCATGCGCTTGGCTGATTTCCATCCTATCAATGAAAATTGAGCCCTAGTGCTTTTGTTCGCAATTCTTATTTGTTTTAGCTTTACAGAACGACATTTTAATATGATTAACGATTCTTGAAATAAAACAAAAATGAATTTACTTGTTAAAACTTTTTATGATTTTAAGATAAAGGTGGCAATTTATTTTGACTGTTGAACATCGAAAGAACATCGATCGCTTCTCCAGAAGTAGTCGAGCTTCAAAGTGCAGAATCAAAGTACTCATTCTAAACCAGTGCACCTGAATGAAGGATCAACTGTGTCAGAGACCGTGTTTTCTCTGACACCCCTGACAGAGTTCTTATCTCCTAAGCCCGACCAACGGTGTTCCCCACGGGGACTATCTCTCCTAAGCAAGGTAGAATTGCTATTTTGAACACAGTGGTACCTCTTCGTCCCCCACAGTGGCCGAGTATCCAGTCGTGTTCATTCGTTAGTCTGTATGTCGCGTCAGTTTTGTCAGCATATACATACATACATCATGCATTATTGATTTACATTCACATTCATATTGCATCACTATCACTCTAGTCGGTCTTACCCCCTAGTGATAAAAGTCCTCTCAATTGAGTTGCCAGTTCTTTCCTCGTCAGGAAGTGAATCATCTAAACAATTTCTCCTCCAGTTTATTTCTGGATTGAAGTTGGTCCCTTGACCACTTTGATAACTTGAACCTCTGAAAAACAAGAAGACCTGCGACAAACATCACTCTTCTCCATTGAAGATGATATCTTCGCTTTCCCGGATTAAGGAAGATCCCCAGAGAAAGCCTCTTAATCAGAGATTCGGCAATACATCAGTTTTTCTCCAAAAAATTCGCTGACGAAAAGGTCATCGGCACCTCAAAATTGGATCACATCATATGGCATTTCTCCGAGAAGATCCCGAGAAAAATATGGTGTAATATCCCCAAGCCAAAGCAGTCTCTCAAGAGACTCGTTTCCCCCAGTAGAGTCAACAAATGGCGTCTCCAACAGTGAAGTTTGTACACCTCTACAGCTTAGACGAATGGGTTTCCCCAGCAAGTCTGACATCAAAACATTTTCCATCAAATGGCATCTCGCCAGGAAAATTCGGCGAGAAGTTTGAGGAAAACCGCTACAAATAGCGTCTCTTGTCAAGAAAGTTTATTGACAAAAGAAACTGAGACCAGTTCCTTGGTAGGAAACCATGATCGAGGGGAAGTTTATAAAGGAAACTGAGACCAGTTCCTTGGTAGGAAACCAGGATCGAGGGGAAGTTTACATCAGAAACTGAGACCAGTTCCTTGGTAGGAAACCAGGATCGAGGGGAAGTTTATTGACAAAGGAAACATAGACCAGTTCCTTGGCTGAAAACCAGGATCGAGGGGAAGTTTTTACCTTTTCTAATCATCATTACTTAGCAAAAGAAGATGGATGGGCAAACTACAATTCATATCCACCATCAAAATTTCGGGTATTCCGATATTTAATACTCTTGCACCCCGAATGCCCGAATACCTTCGCCATTCACACCTTCGGGTCCAAGAAGATTAAATAGGGGCATCTGTCATACCCCAAATTTTGACCACTAAGATTTCCCATCATTGTGCAAATCATCATCACAATATGGATGTACCAACATGCCTCAATCAATCTCCTCGTAGATGTTTGAGCATTCACTACTATTAAGCATTAGGGTTTTAAGCCCTCTTAGAGCTTAGACAAAGGATCAATCAAGGAATGAAATGATCCTTAACTTGCCTAACCTCTCAAACACCCATAAGAGATCAAGAGGACTCCCACATCAAGAATCAGGCTCAAGGTTGCAGCATTCTAAGTGGATTAAGCCTCAAGATCGCCAGTGTCACCAAATTAGGGTTTTGGTCGACCAGGGCCTCCAGATGGAAATTTTCCTCTGGGCATGAGCCAATGCTTCAAAGCATAACCCTAAATACTCTAAGGGACATCACAAACCCAATCACCAAGTCAATTTAACCTCAGGGGATGCATTCATAAAAAATCAGTAATTAGGGTTTCTTGACCTAATTCACCCCTAAGTTGACTTTTGGGACAAAACATGAGCCAAGACCTCAAGACATGATTTGAGGGTCCCTAATACACTACATTGATCCATTTGCAACAATGGATTGATCCAATAAGCTTGATTCACAAGTTTTAAGTTCATCAGAACCACAGTTAGGGTTTCGCAGAAAAAGTCAACTGTACCTTTGAGTTTTGACCAGGACATGCTCCCAAACCTTGGGACATGATTCAATACACCCTATAACACCTATAAAATCAATCCATCAAGTTTGATTTAGGTCAAGCACTTGATTTCATAGAGGATCGCACAGTTTGGAATTCATCTAATAAAAAGTAAACTGTGCCCAAAAGTCAAAGTTTGACTTTTTGATTTTTTGATCAATTATGGTTCCCTAACCCTAAAATGATGTTAATGTGTGATTGGAATCATCATTCATCAAGAAAAATCAAGAAAAGTGGGATAAATTGTAAAAGGGGTAACCATAAAAATGGATTTGTAGCTCTCATGGCATACTTTAAAAGTGTCAACTACACCTCATGGCATACTTTAAAAGTGTCAACTACACCTCATTCCAATTCATCATGGATTTTGAGTTATGGTTGGATCAAAATGGCTGAAAACATGAAATGTCACTTTTTCCAACACTTAGTGAAATTTTCACTAAGTCAGAATCTGTTTCACTTTTTCCAAAATGTAAGGGAATTTTTCACTTGGATCCAAAAAGTGTCAAGACAAACTATGATCACACATATGTTGTATCATATGAGAGCTTTCGAAAATAGCCAAGAGCCCCATGAAATTCCATTTGAGCTAAGAGTTATGACAGTGGCAATATGCCTTGCTGCAACTGTCATAACTAGGCAGATTTGTGCATTTTGCTCGATTTGAGCAATTTTTGCAAATGACAATCAAGTTTATCCATATGAACACCTCACGGGGAGACCAAGGAGGAACAAACACTGATCCATACGCCTCCCAAGTCTTTGGAACCAAAAGTAGCATGCCAAACCTAAAAAACCCTAAAGAGGGGACACGACTCCAATTTTGTTTTGGAGCATTCAATGGATGTACCAAGGTGGCATGAACTAAGCCATTTCCAACTGAATAAGTCAAGGATGATCTCTGAACTAGGGAACCAAAGACCTGTGCTCTAACCTCTAGTCAATGGTTAGAGGAGACTTGGATTCCTATTGATCAACATTTGCCAAACCTCTGCAGCAGTTGTCATTCATTATTGCAGCCAAAACAAACTTGCTCTACTATAAATAGAGCTCATTTGTGCTCAGGTTAAGTACACCAAAGCCATCAAACTGATGCTTTCCTTAAAATCTCTTCTTTCACTCCAAAATTTCCTTCCAAAACCGGGTTTTGAGTTTGAGAGCCATTCCAACCAAACCAATCACACACACACACCTCATAAACATCATATAGAAGTGATCCAAACACTTAAACCACAACTGGAACACTGATTTCTCAGAATCACCATCTAATTGCTTAAGGTTTTAACCAAGTTGCAGTTGAGATGCCATGAAGTGATCCAGCCATTTCCAATCAAGTCCAGACATTCAAACACACTCCATATGGTGTAGGGAAGCTGTTCAGATCATCACAACTCATCTGTAACACCTCCAACTCAAAAATCACTTTTCCCTTGCTGTCACGACCTTCAAGTAAGCCTAAACTTGGTCATCTCTTAATCTATGCATATTTCCTCGCACAATACTTTTGCCAAATGTTCATAATTATGCATAGAATGTTTCCCCTCAATTAATTGCTTTGTTTGAATCGTGTATCAAAATTCTCAGCCTTCATGCAAATTTTAGGGTTCTTGAGGTTTTGTCTTAATTTCTTATTCCATGCTTAAAATAAATGAAATTAAAGACCATAGACATGATCGTGAGGTGAAAACGAGTATATTGATATGCGGATTGTGTGATTTCATCAAGTATTCAGTGAGATTGGTGAGAAAATGCAAATTTGCATAAACAGAGGGGTGGCGCGTGTTCTTGGTGTGTTCTTGGTGCCATTTTTTGAATATTTGAATATTTGAATTTTGTGATTTTGTTTAATTGATTCAAAAATTAATTTCTCTCAGAGTTTTAATGATTTTGAGTTGATTCTTATTTTAATAATTCACAAAAATGTTAAAATATTTTATTTTGCCAAAAATTCCCAAAAATATTATTTATTTCATATATTTGATATTTTTGCAAAGAATTAATTTTTATTTGTTTTTTAACATTTAAAATATTTTTTCCTCCTTGATTTTCCAAATTTAATTGGTTTCCAATCATTTTGTGGATATAAACATGATTTTTCAAACATTAATCCAAGATCACAACTTGTTTTTCACACATGTTTGATAATTTTGATCATTTTAATTAAATTCTTATTTAATTAAAATACATTTTGAAATCAATTTAGGGTTTTGATCTTAATCACCCTAAACAAATCTTTTTCAAACACTTATGGGCCTCTAATAGAGTGTAAGACCCAATCCCCTTTTAACCAAAATGATTTGGGCCTCAGATATTGTTTAAGTCCCTCTGCGTTAGAAGAAAAATCTCGGCGCAATCGCCAGTTCAAAAATCAAATCATCTGGGCCTACCCTCGTGTTATAAGCCCCATTTATTTTCTTTAAATTTCTTTGGGCCTCTAATAGAGCGTAAGACCCAACCCCTTTATGAAACCAAAATGATTTGGGCCTCAGATTTTGTATAAGACCCACTGTGTTTTCAAAAACCTCGGCGCGATCGCCGTTGCCAAACACCGCCCTGGGCTTCTCCTTGAGTTGTAAGTCCCACCTCTTGTACAAAAGTAAATATTTGGGCCTCTAATAGAGTGTAGGACCCAACACTTTTATTGAAACCAAAATGGTGTGGGCCTCACATATTGTATAAGTCCCTCTGTACAGTTTTCAAGGCAACGGTGCGATCATCGTTAAAACTTGGGCCTCTCCTTGAGCTGTAAGCCCCAACAATCTTTTCAAAGCACTTTCTCCTTTGATTTTGAATTAAAATATATGTTGTCATCAAAACTTTCTTTAATTTCTTTGTTGAACAACTAACAAAACAGCATGGAAGCTCTGCAACGGGTAAGTGTTTATCCGCTTTCATTTACCGCTTTCATATGTATATAACTGTATTGTGGGGTTGCTTCACTGTAAGTATTCTTTCACATCCTTTTATATACTTGTCACATATCCACTGTGTAATACTAGTATAGTTATTTAGAGTTTTCCCCGGCAACTACGTCTAGCACTAGGTAAAGCCTTGTTGGTCACTCTTAAATACAAACAAAACTAGACCCCCCGTAGGATTCCAGATACAGTCTTCCCTTCTCTTGGGGTTAAACAATATGGAACAAAGAGAAAGGCAGTATTCTCGGTGAACCTTTTCTCAGACTGTCACCCTTAGAAATTGTCAAAGAAACTCTAACTCCCCAGAGATGATCTTTTCTCCGTGAATGGCATCTCTTGAGTTTCTTCCAAATTCTCGAACTATCCTGGAATGATCTCTTCTCTGTGAATTGCATTTCTTGAATTTCTCTTAGTTTGGAGACCCACAGGCTTCCTAAAAGCATCCCCGCCCCCTCTTGGGCTTTGTACAAGGACCCTCCGGCTTCTTAGAAGATGTCATGCCTTCTCTTGGGCTTAATACAAGGACCCTAACGACCTCTTAAAGGTATAAGACAAAACTTAGTCATCCTTTGCTAGAGCAGTCTTTCCAGTGTCAAAACTCCGGCCATTTTAGGGTTGATACTCATCCCTTAATGTTCGTGCCTCCTCTTGGGCATCATACAAAAGATAAAACTCTAGACTTGGACAGTCTAAAACTCTTGTGTCTCAAAGACATTCTCAAGTTCCTTTCAAACCATAGGAAAAAACACCGATCACTCTAGATCAATCTCCAGCAGAAACCCGGTCTCTCTCATGAGAGTTCCCCACACTTGGACCCGCTTCAAGATCTCAATAATCCTCAGCAGTAAGTTAGCCTCCTCTTGGGCTTTGTACAAATAATTCCTCCTAGCAGAGCTAACCTTTTCAGACTCTCTTGTTGAGTCAATCATCCTTTTAGCCTCTATCTCGGGCTTCGTACGAGACACATAAAACACTCTCTTGTTGAGTATAAAAGACTCTCTTGTTGAGTCAATCACTTTTAACTTTCGTCTTGGGCTTTGTACAAGACATACAAAACACTTTCTTGTTGAGTATAAAAGACTCTCTTGTTGAGTCAATCTCCTTTTAGCCTCTATCTCGGGCTTCGTACGAGACAATAAAACACTCTCTTGTTGAGTATAAAAGACTCTCTTGTTGAGTCAATCTCCTTTTAGCCTCAATCTCGGGCCTCGTACGAGGCAGAAAAACACTCTCTTGTTGAGTATAAAAGACTCTCTTGTTGAGTCAATCTCCTTTTAGCCTCAATCTCGGGCTTCATACAAGACAAAAAATCACTTTCTTGTTGAGTATAAAAGACTCTCTTGTTAAGTCAAACAACCTGCAGACTCTCTTGTTGAGTCAATCACCTGTTCAACACTCTCTTATTGAGTCAACCTTTTTACCCTCCGTCTTGGCCTTTATACAGGACAGATAAAAGTACTCTCTTATTGAGTCAAACCCCTTCAGCCTCCATCTTGGGCTTTATACAAGATACATTCTCTCCTACAGAATCAAAATCCCTTCTAGCCTCAATCTTGGGCGTTGTACAAGACAGAAAGAATATTTTTCCCAGAAAAGTCAAACTTCCCACCTCCTCTTAGGCTTTGTATAAAGAAACCCCCGGTTGAGTCAATCAACCTTTTAGCATCAAATTTATGCCTTGCTCACAACATACAAACATTAACAACTCCTCTTTAGAGATGACAAATTCTCTGTCATCCAAAACCCTTTAGCTTCACATCTTGGGCTTTGAACAAGATACAAACCACCTTTAGCTTCATATCTTGGGCTTTGAACAAGACACCAAAACAACCTTTTTCTTCCCATAGAATAGGAGGAACTACGATCGCTCTGATTTCCCTGTTTCGGGAATATGTAGGCATAAGATTGCAAAAATCTTAGCGAGCATACCAACAAAAAACCCAAAATCCCGTACCTTCATACATCCATCAAAAGCATCAGACCTAACTTGGCAAATAGTCTAGACAATGTTTTTAAGCAAATAACCCTAAAGACCGACCCCCATATTTTGATAGCACCTGTAAAACAACAGTTTTGACTGTTCAACCTCAGTATGCAAGCAGGGTTAATTGGAGACATTTATTTCCCTTAATAAGCTCAATAGGATAAAAAATGAATCGAACTGTAGTACCCAAGCGATAGTGATTCGAAAACACAAAAATCGCGCTACAAAGTGGTAGCAAAGCGATACGAACATTAACAACGAAGAACCAGTCGCAAAAGTGAAAACAAAACACCACGAATTGAATTCGCAACAACACGATAACAACACGCAGGCAGCGAAAACATAGAATATATACACACGGTTTCGAACCTTCAGTAAGCATAGAGAGCATCGCGAGGATGCCCGAAGCCCATCATTGTCGTTACCGTTCTGGATCTGCCATCTAAGCATCTCGCAGTTTGCTATCGGTAACTCCTTCTCAATTTTTGTTCTTACGGACTCACGTTGTTTGTTGTCTATGTTTGCTTTGGCTGAAATTTTAAGTGAATATGGTGAGAGAAAACAGCAAATTCTTGAGGGGCAGTAGGGAAAGGCGTGCGAGAGAGAGTAGATGATGAGCTAGGAATAATGGAACAAGTTTAGTTACTGATGTGAAGTATTTCCTACATTACTCCCTCAAGAAGCACAACCCTGGTGGGCTCAATTGTCAGCCCATGTTGCTTCCTTTTGTTTTCTTTTTACACCAACTTAGAACCTAGATCGTGTGGGCCTCAACCCATCAGCCCAATGTTTTTTCTTTCCTTTAATTCATTTATTGTGATGTGTTACGAAACACGGGCTTAGTATATAGGCGTAGCATCTTATCCTTCTTTTGACACACCACCTTTTTCTTTGCTCACTGATTTGTTTTAGATTTAGATTTCATCTTTTATTTTATTTCTTATAACCAATGATTAATTTTGATTAAGGTGCGATCTTGACTCTAATTTGGATGAAAATTTTGTAATTTAAAAGCGTGATTAATTCTTGATTTGAGATCGTGATTAATTTATGATTTTATTCAGTGTTTAATCCATGGTTTAAAGTTTGCGATTAAATCCACGTTTTTGAATCATGAAGAGGTGAATAGTTTCTTATGAGTTTCTTGATGCATACTTGTTGATTGATTTATACCTTGATTTTGATATATGTGCTTGATGACCGCTCTTGATACGTGATGTTATTGATTGCTTGACTATTGTGATTTCCATGTTCCCTTAGGATATTTTGATTCAACCTAATCTTTGATCAATTTGAATTAAGATTGGACCTTAGGCTTTCTCATCCAAGCATGATAACATTAGCTAGGGTTACCCTCATACACAACTTCTAGGGTAGAAATTTCCCTTTGACCTTTACTTTAGGACCATTTTGCATGATAATCTTAGGATAGAAATTCCCCGTTAGTCATCATTTCCTTTTCATAAGACAAAAATCTTTTCTTAATCAAAAAATATAAAAAAAATACTTAATCAGTATGATACGTATTATGCATCACGATGTAGCGAGCAATTTTTGTCAGTGACGCGACCACCTAATAGATGGTTTTTGGGTTTCTCCCCACAATGAGGAGGGGGTGCTACTTTCTGATTTCTTATTTATCCCGTGAAGCTGGAAGGGAAAGGGAAGCTATCTAAAACTAACCTTGCACGCGAATGTTTAACTGAACAAACGCTTAAAGAGATTCGGGGAGTTCGGGGTCACGTTATACAATGGGGAGTTGTTAATTACCCATCCTATATGTGGTTATCCACAGGATATTAGCTTTAGGTTTCGCTTTATACTTGATGGTGTTTATCCGTTAATGGGTTGGGAAAGTTTCTTGGGAAGTATGAGAGAGAGAGTGAGTTTTTGTTGATGTTCGGGTTTTTTCGATGTTTTTGGTAAGGTATTGGACCTAAGTTTTGATTGATCTGAAGGTACTGGACCTAGAGTTTTTAATTAGTATGCTCGTTAAGATTTCGCAACCTTATGCCTACGTATTCCCGTTTAAATGAAACAAGGAAATTAGAGCAATCGTAGTTCCTCCTATTCTATGGGAGGAAAAAGATGATGTTTTGGTGTCTTGTTCAAAGCCCAAGATTGAAGCTAAAAGGTTATTTATTTTTGTCTTGTTCAAAGCCCAAGATTGAAGCTAAAAAAGTTTGACTGAGAGAGAACTTGTCATCTCTAAAGAGGGATTGGACTTCCTCTGAGGGGATTGTTGATTAGCACAAGGTTGAAGCTAAGAGGTTGATTGACTCTTCTAGGGAAGTTTTTAAACAAAGCCTAAGAGTAGGCTGAAAGAGATTCGGCTCTTAGGGGATGTCATTATATAAAGCCTAAGAGGAGGCTGGAGGTTTGACTTTTCTGGGGAAAGTATTCTATCTGTCTTGTACAAAGCCCAAGATTGAGGCTAAAAGAGATTTTGACTCCCTCTGGGAGCTTTGTATGTGTCTTGTAGAAAGCCCAAGATTGAGGGTGAAATGAGTTTGACTCTGCGGGAGAGTATTATCTGTAAAGCCCAAGATTGAGGCTGTAAAGAGTTTTACTCAGCTTAGGGAATTTATTTCTCGAAGCCTAAAGAAGGCTAGGAGAAATTGACTTCGCTGAGGAAGATATTTGTCCCAAGCTTAAGAGAAGTTTATGAAGATTTATGTCTTGTACAAAGCCCAAGATTGAGGCTAAACGAGTTTGACTCAACAAGAAAGTGCTTTTATTTGTCCTGTACAAAGCCCAGGATTGTGGCTGAACAAGCTGGAGAAATCATTCTACGCAACTTGAGAGGAGGCTAGCTCCTGCAAGGGGGAAATCTTTATGCCAAAATTAAGAGGAGGCTGGAAAAGATTGACTCAACAAGAGAGTGTTTTTATCTGTCTTGTACAAAGCCCAAGATTGGGGCTAAAAAGGTTGACTCAACAAGAGAGTCTGAAAAGTGATTGACTCAACAAGAGAGTGTTTTTATCTGTCTTGTACAAAGCCCAAGATTGAGGCTAAAAAGGTTGACTCAACAAGAGAGTCTGAAAAGTGGTTGACTCAACAAGAGAGTCTGAAAAGGGATTGACTCAACAAGAGAGTCTGAAAAGGTTAGCTCCGCTGGGGAGAATCATTGTTCAAATCCCTAGAGGAGGCTGACTACGCTGAGGAAAGGTCATTATACAAAGCCTAAGACAAGGCTAACTTCTGCTGAGGATTATTGAGATCCCGAGGCAGGTCCAAATGGGGAATCAACTCTTGCTGAGGGTTACAGAAGAGTTGCGGTATCAGATGCCTTGAGGTTCTGATTTGGGATAGTGTTATACTGATGATAAACTGAGCCTGGCTTGGGGATTTCTAGGAAAGAGACTGGGTTTTAGAACCCCTTTGGAGATTGATCCAGAATGACCGGGGTTTCTCCTACGTTTGTAGGGAACTTGAGAATGTCTTTGAGAATCAAGGTTTAGACTGTCCAAGTCTACTAGTGTGGAAGAGTTTTATCTTTGGTATGATTCCCAAGAGGAGGCGGGTGTTTTAAGGGATGAGAATCAACCCTAAATTGGTCTGAGATTTGACACTGGAAAGACCGCTCTAGCAAAGGATGACTAAGTTATGTCTTATACCTTTAGGAGGTCTTTAGGGTCCTTGTATTAAGCCTAAGAGAAGGCAAGAGAACTTCTAAGAAGCCGGAGGGTCCTTGTACAAAGACCAAGAGGAGGCGGTGATGCTTTTAGGAAGCCTGTGGGTCCCAAACCTAAGAAGAGTTCAAGAAAAGTTTCACCGAGAATAATATTTTCTTTAGTGAATAGTTCTAGGGTTTGAAGAAATTCAAGAGAAGTTTCACCGGGAATTAATCCTCTCTAGGGAAATGAATTTCTTTGACAAGTTCTAATAGTGACAGTATGAGAAAAGGTTCACTGAGAATACTTCCTTTCTCTTTGTTCCATATTGTTTATGCCCAAGAGAAGGCAAGACTGTATCTGGAAATCCTATAGGGATCTAGTTTTGACTGTATTAAAGAGTGACCAACTGGCTTTACCTAGTTCTAGACCTAGTTGCCGAGGAAAACTCTAAATAACTATACTAGTATATATACAGTTGATATATGACAAGTATTTTAAAAGGATATGAAAGAAGGACTTACATGTGCAACTTCCCACAATATAGTTATATATATGAAAGCGAGTAAATGAAAGTCGTTAAAACTTACAGGTGAGCAAGCTTTCATGCTGTATTGTTAGTTGTTCAAAGAAATTAAAGAAAGTTTTGATAACAACTGTATATTTGAACTTAAATCAAAAGGGAAGTTGTTTTTGGAAAGATTGTTGGGGCTTATACTCAAGGAGAGGCCCAAGGTTTAACAGTGATCGCACTGTTGTTTTGAATATCGTATCGGGACTTATACAACGACTGAGGCCCAAAGCGGTTTTCTGTACAATGGGATAGGTCTTACAACTCAAGGATAGGCCCAAAGAGGTTTTGAAAAAGAAAGATGGGACTTACAACACGAGGGGAGGCCCAATGAAAGACAATGATCGCACCGTCGTTTTGAGAATCGCAGAGGGACTTATACAATGACTGAGGCCCAAAATTATTTTTGTACAGTAAGGGATTGGGTCTTACACTCTATTAGAGGCCCAAATATTTTGAAAATGAATAAAGATGGGTCTTATAGCTGAAGAAAAAGAAGCCCAGTTGATTTTGTTAAAAAGGCGACGATCGCGCCGAACTTTTGAAAGTGTACAGAGGGACTTATACAATGTGTGAGGCCCAGATGATTTTATTTACAAAGGGATGGGACTTACAGTCTATCAAGAGGCCCACAGTGTTTTAAAAGGTTTGATAACGATCAAGAACCAAAGAAACCCTAATTTCATTTTCTTTTAATAGTAAACCTTTTAATAAAAATGAAAAAATGATAAAAATACCAAATAAGTCTAAATAAACTACTTGTGATTTTTTATTAAGGTTTGAAAAATGAGGTTTTAATCACAAGATGATTTAGGACTCATTTGATTTTGATTTTCAAGATGAATATTCATTTTTGAAATGTTTAAAAAATAATAAAAATGAATTTATTTACAAAAATATCAACTATATCAAATAAATAATATAAATTTGATTTTTTTGTGAAATAAAATATTTTAACATTTTTGTGATTTTTTGCAAAAAGAACCAATCAAAAATAATTAAAATTGAGAGAGAAATTAATTTTCCAAATCATTTAAAATTATATGGCAAATATTAAAAAAATGGAAAAAGGGGTAAAAAAGGGTCTGGGGCGAGGGGGATTCGAACCCCAGACCTCCAAGTTACAGCGCGCGCCTTCTAGCACTGGGATGGTGATACATCCGTGCATCAAAACCACCCCATTAATACATAAGGGATACCTTGTTTTAGGCCTGGGCAAGGCAAGGCAAGGGCAACTTTTGGGCCAAAAACGTAAAGGTTGTAACTTTCTCATTTCTCCATGGATTGGGACAAAATTTAGGTCTATCCTGCCTAGAATTTCACAAGGAATCCAAGGGTGCCCTTGGTTTTTCAGATGAGGTCCCCATTTTAAAACCCGGTGGTGGTTTTGAAATAGGCCATGATTTGCATTTTCCATGCTACCTCATGGTATTGGCCAGAATTATATGATGAATTGATTCAAACACAACATATACAACATGTATGAGATGTTTACGAGCAATGGACTTCAAAGCAATGCATAATTCAAAGAGTTCAAGTTGTGATGCTTACCTCTTTGGGAGCTTTTTGTGCTATCTGCCAAGTTTCTTGTGCCAGAAGTAATTTGATGCTTTGGAAACTCTCAATTGATCCCTTAGAAGCTTTTAGAATGGTTGGAACCAGCTGGAATCTTCAGGAACAAGTTTGAGCTCTTGCAAAAGGGGCAAAAGTGACCAATATGGCAACTCTCTCAAATGGTGTTCCAGATGTGCGGGAACCATTTGGGACAGTTCAAGGATGATATTTGGAGTGTGTTTGAGATTTTATATGGTTTTGAAAGTGACTGAATCAAGACATGGCTTGAAAAATGCAAAAAGTCCAATTTTGAGGTTTTGGAAATGGACTTTGAGATTTTGGTGTTACAGGTCACATGTTAGTAATTGAACGACTTAGATACAACATATTAGAGGTGTTTGGATCATGAGCTGTGATGGAATTGCTCTCTAACTCAAAAACTCAGAGATACCTTGCAAAAGAAGGCATTTTGGTCTAAAGAGAGGGATTTTGAGGAAAACATCAGTTTGGTTGCTTTGGTGTACTCAAACTGATCACAATTGATGTCTATTTATAGTGTGTCAAGTTTGTTTTGGCATCAATAGTGAATGGGGGCTGCAGTAGGCCTTTGGCCAATGTTATGCAAAAGGAATCTCAAGTCTCCTCTAGCCATTGACTTGAGATTAGGGCACAAGCTTTGTAGCTTTGGTTCAGATATAAGTCTTAACTGAATTCAGTTGGAATAGGCTCAGTTCATGCCACCTTGGTGCATACATTAAAGGCTTGGAAACAAAATTGGAGTCTTGGCACTTTTTAGCCCTTTTAGGTTTGACATGGCTACTTGTAGATTCTTGGACTTGGGAGGCTTGGAGATCAAACCACCCCCCTTGGATTTGATCCTCAGATGTGTCCAAATTGATGACAAGGCTTGGATTTATCAGATTTGGACAAATTGAACAAAACTCACAAATTCTGCCTTATAAAACCAGTTCATGATGCCATGTTTCAAGGGTTGTATCTCCTTGCTCAAATTGAATTTGGAGATGATCCAGTACTTGTTGGAAAGCCCTTATGGCATACTTTAACTTTGATGTTTACCCTTAGACCTGATTTGACTTGGATCAAGGTGAAAAATGTCCCTAGATTTTGGAAAAAGTAAGGCAGATTCCGACTTAGTGAAAATTTCACTAAGTGTTGGAAAAATGTCATTTTCATGTTTTTAGCCATTTTGATCACTCCATAACTAAAAATCCATGAAGAATATGAATGAGGTGTAGTTGACACTTTTGAAGTATGTAATGAGAGCTACAAATCCAGCTTTGGACCATCCAAAATGGTTGCTTGGATCTCTAGTTATGGTCCTTGGAAGTTGGTACCCTAGCCACTTTGTTCCATAACTTAGAAAAATTCTAAGTTTTTTATGGTTACCCCTTTTACAATTTAACTTACTTTCTTTGATTTTTCTTGATGAATTATGATTGAAATCACATATTAAAATTGTTTTAGGGTTAAAGAACCTTGGTTGACCAAATATTCAAAAAGTCAAACTTTGGATTTTTGTACAGTTGACTTTTTATCGGATGAAATCCAAACTGTGCGATCCTTTGTGAAATCAAGCCCTTGACCTAAATAAAACCTAATGGATGGATTCCATATGTGTTATAGGGTGTATTGAATCATGTCCCAAGGTTTGGGAGCATGTCTTGGTCAAAAGTCAAAGGCACAGTTGACTTTTTCCTCAAAACCCTAACTGTGGTCCTGATGAAATTGAAACTTGTGAATCAAGCTTCTTGGATCAATCCATTGTTGCAAATGGATCAATGTAGTGTATTGGAGACCCTCAAACCATGTCTTGAGGTCTTGGCTCATGCTTTGTCCCAAAAGTCAACTTAGGGGTGAATTAGGTCAAGAAACCCTAATTCCTGATTTTTTTTGGGTAAATGCATCCCCTGAGGTTAAATTGACTTGATGATTGGGTCCATGAGGTCCCTTGGAGTATCTTGGGTTGTGCTTTGAAGCATTCGCTCATGCCCAGAGGAAAATTTCCATCTGGAGGCCTTGGTCGGCCAAAACCCTAATTTGGTTACACTGACGATCTTGAGGCTTGATCCACTTGGAATGTTGCAACCTTGTGCTAGATTCTTGATGTGGGAGTCCTATTGATCCTTTATAGGTGTTTGAGAGGTTAGAAAAGTTGAAGATCATGTCATTCCTTGATTGATCCTTTGTCTAAGGCTCTGAGAGGGCTTGAAACCCTATTTCTTGATTGTGGTGAATGCTCAAACATCTCTGAGGATAATGATGAGGCATGATAGTTCATCCATATTGTGGTAATGATTTGCACAATGATGGGAAACCTTGGTGGTCAAAATTTGGGGTATGACACACAAGCCTTAAGTACATAGGAAAAGATGAGCGAGAGTTTTCCTTACCTCTTCTTAGGGTATTTCGTACGTGAGAAGCTTGGCTCATTTGTACGAGATACTCACTCCTATTGTCATAGAATTTAGTGTGATACATGTCTCAATCCCCCTCTTTTCAAATCTTAACAAAACACTTCACAAATTCAAACCATCTTTCCTTCGGGCTTTTCCCTTTGAAACCTTTTCAAAAGGGCATGCTATCTCCGTTCTACCGCAAACAGACATCGTCTCTAATTGCAAGAATGCGAACTTAGCATTGTCCATAAAAAACACACAAAAAACCAAATTTTTTCAACAAGATAATTTATTTATGCATTCCCTTAGCCAGTAAGTCTTTAGATATATACACCCTTTGATTAGAACAACAAGAGTGGATCCCGTTGAGTACAATGAACTCAACAAAAAACCCTTTTATTTTTCCCAAGTAATTTATTCATGCATTCCCTTAGCAAGCAAGTCTTTAGATATACACACCCTTTGATTAGAACAACAAGAGTGGATTCTATTGAGTATAACGGACGTGAGAGGTGCTACCACCTTTCCTTTGCGTAATCGACTCTCGAACCCGAATTTTGTTGTGAGACCATGTTCATTCCCTTCTGAGGTTTTCTCAGTGTTTTCCTTTCCTCATTGGGATAAATAAAGTTTGATGGTGACTCTGTGTTACGTAGCGACAACTGGGGACACCTAAGCAAGTCAGTCCTAGCTTTTATTTGTTTTAATTTATATGGGTGTTTATCTTTATGTCTTACTTGTTTATTCATTGCATTCTTGGCATTTTACTTTTGCTATTCACATTATTCTGGATTTCTGATGTGCTAACGGGTTGGGTTGTTACCGAGTGATACACCCATTACCCATGCTTGAGTATACACACAGAATTAGAGTGGACTCGTGTTGACTTGCGTAGCATTTGGTACGTATGGTTGGCCCGAGACCAACATTTAGACAAGGTTTTCTTGAGAATACTTTGTCCTGCATGTTATGCAATAGACAGAGTGTTTGCATAGAGAACTCATGACTCTAGAGACCTTTCATTAGAAATTAGTGGAGGCATCCTTGAGGGGTAATAATTCAAAACAAGAAATTGTGAACGTATTATTATTTCTCAACCTGAGAGCCCGAGAAGCTGAGGACCGTTAGGATCCTCCATTCAAGACTAGAACCTACCAGTGAGAAGGGATGGGATTTTTTTTGCAGGAAACCTTGACCTTTACCCTACCTGGTTTTCTTATGGAAGCAAATTTTTGAACCTATTATATTTAGCCTGTTATTAGTACAACAGTTATCCAGAAGCTTTGATCCCATGTCTTTGCGTCATATCATAACATACATCTCCTTTTATTTCCATGGATCTTATCTTTAAGTCTTGTTGTTGAGCTTTCTTTACAGATGGACACTGGTAGAAAGCACACCATCAGCTATAAGTTTCAGTCACCTAATCTGAGTTCACTTCATAATCTGGTTGCTAGTACTACCTCAGGCAATTTGAAAATTTTCAAGAAGGATTATGGGAAGATTCTCTGTATGCTTCACACAATCATAAATTATGAGAAGGGGGCTATTCATACTTTGCTTCAGTTCTATGATCCTCCAATGAGATGCTTAACATTCGGAGATTATCAGTTAGCTTCTACCTTGGAAGATTTTTCTCTCATTTTAGGGATTCCAATAAAAGATCAGGTGTCATTCCACAGTTCTATGAAAGTTCCCGAGTCACATGATATTGTTGTTTCTCTTAATTTGAGCAAATTTGTGGTGGAAGCCAACCTTAAGAGTAAGGGAGGCCTATCTGGATTTCATTTGGGTTTCCTGATAAGTGAGGCTAAGGTGTATGATGATGCTTGCAGTTGGAGTACTTATAATGCAATCCTTGCTCTTTGCATCTATGGGATTGTTCTCTTTCCCAATGTAGCAGACTTTGTGGATATGAATGCCATCCGTCTTTTCATGATGAAGAATCTAGTACCTACTCTTCTTGGTGACATTTACCACTCTGTGAATACTAGAAATGAGAGGAAGAGAGATGGACTTGTTCTTTGTTGCGCTCCACTTCTCTATAAGTGGTTCGTAAGCCATCTCCCTCGTATGGATGCATTTGTAGATGCCAAGGATTGTTTGAAATGGTCAGAAAGTCTGATGGGGATTGTTGCTAAGGATATCACTTGGTTTTACAAAAGATTGATTAGTGTTGAGATGATCCACAGTTGCGGAGAATTTCCTAATGTACCTCTTATAGGTTTAGTACAAAGCTGAGGTAATCCTTTCTGCTTTTCGAACATTACAGATGAAGGAACAGTATAAAGCTCAGATCGAAGACTTATATAAGCAACTCAAAGGTAAAGAGGATGATCTCGAGAAAGAACATTGTCAGAAAGATAAGGTTGACCATCAGCTCGTTGGACACCAATTCCAGTTGGACAAGGCCCTCGCAGAGATCGAAGAACTCAAGGTTCAAGCCGAAGTCAAGAAACCTAAAGTCAGAGTTCATTCTGAAGGGGTTGATGTGCGCAAGCTTTAAGAGGAGAATGATCATTAGGAGCAGCAGTGTCTTTACTTAGAAGGTATCATCAACAGGAGAGATATTCTTATCCAAGAATTGATTTAAAGACCAAAGCACGTTGCAATCAAGAAGCTCTTCAAAGAAACTCAAGACTGGAGAAAGAATCACCTTGGTTGGGGAAGACTTGCCTTTGTGAAGATTGAAGATGCACCTTAGAGTTATGAACTTTATTGTTGTGATCACCATCAGAAATGTTGATTGGGATCTTTTGTCTTGGTTTTTTTTAAGGCTGTTGAACTTATTCTATTACTGTTTCTATGGTTTTCAATTGATAATATGAGCTTGTTTTACTAGTGTTCCATCTTATGCTTAAGACATGAATCAGAGTAGGTAGATTCCCTAGAAATAATTGAACATGGCATTTGCATACACTCATGCATTTTTCATGCGTACATACATTTATGACAGGTGCTCATTGGTGGTTTTCTTATTCTTATATTGGTTTTTCAGCGAAGTGCAAGTCTGAATTTTCATCTCTACGCAACTCGCAACAATCAGAGATTAGCTTTGGAGCAACTCCGTGAGGATGTGACTCAGATGTGGACCCAGATGGGCCAGTTTATGGAAAACATGCATGCCATGTCCCAGGGTCAGAAGTCACTAATGGAGGAAGTCGGTCAATTGAAGACTCAGATGAGCCTGGTCATGGAAATCTTGAGGGAAGTATTGAGAAAGGAAGGCAATCCTATACCGGCTGCCGCAACAGAAGTTGTCCCCTCTCCCCATCCTTTAGGACCTCCTCCAAATTACGAACTACTTCATGGATCTCCTCCATACCCTTTGGCTCCATAACTTCCCCGTCAATAGCCACTTCCTGTTCCCCAATTGAATCCAATGGGCAAAGCATATGAAAGAATTCGTCGCTCGTGGAAGGACCAACAGAGACCAAAAAGGCCTGAAAGGAAGTTTGATCCAATCTCGATGCCATATGCTCAGTTTCTTCCTCGCTTACTCCAACTTCAGTTGATTGAACTTTGTACTTTGGGACCTCTGCCCGTAAAGCTGCCACTAGGTTATGATGCGAGTGCGAGATATGAGTTCCATTCAGGGGCACCTGGCCATTCAATTGAAAATTACAAAGCTCTGAAGCACAAAGTGCAAGACCTCATTGATTCCATGGCAATCACATTCACGCTAGATGGCCTACGCGTAAATTGAAGCCTCCATCCCCCACTGAATACCAAGACTTCAAAAACGTCTTCAGAAGCAATAAGTCCAAACGGAGTCAAGCCTCCTCAACAATGGTAACCATTAGCCTCTTTGCTGCATTTTCATTTGTAATTTTTTTTGTTGAAACAATGTTTGCATGTAGAAACTAGTTTGTTTTTTAATGTTAATCGTAATACAATGAGCATGTTTTTCTTGAAGTAATACATTCGTATCCACTCATAAAAATGTTTCTCTGCATTGCGAAACCAACTGCTTGCTTAAACACTTCAGGGGAGGATGATGAAGTGAAAAACACAAAATTTCTGGTTGTATGCTTTTGAATAAGACCCTACTGATGATGTAAGGCATTGTTTCAAATTTCCAAACACTGAAGATATAAGGAAGATAACCCCTCGTTAACCCCTTTGAGCCTTGAAGTATGAGTTTCTTTTCATAGGAAAAACCCTCACATTTAACCCAAGGGCAGGGTAGTCGTTAGTTAATTTGACCGAGCATTCGAATTTCAAAGGATCAATCACAGTAGTTATTCCTCTCACATTAGGATGTCGAAAGACAAGAAACCATAATGGTTATCCCTCACCAACCAAGGAATGAGGCAATCAAAACCCTTTCAAAAAATCAATACAAACCAATGTCACGCGATTTTACAATAATCCAAAGAAAAGGAAAAAGAAAGAAAGCCCGCTATGTCGAAAACTTGAAAACAAGTGGCTTAGGCAAAAGCTAAGGCATCCCGCTGGACTTCAAAATCAACCAAAAAATCAGTCCAGGAAAAAATTAGGGAATAAAAATCAAAAGAATGAAAAAACGAAAAGTGGAAAGGATTACAAAACAAAAATAATCCTCAAGCAACAACAAATTCGTGTGACTACAAAATACAAAGACAAAAGGGGTGATAGTTACTCCAAAAACCTCAATGGTTCCTCAAACATCACAAAATCCTTTTAGAGATGAACATTCATGTCAAATTAGTTGAATGTAGGACTAAAGAACATCACGGAGAATGGGTGGGTACAAATAAACCTTGAGCTTAAAAATCTTTTTTCAATAACGGTGAACCATACCACGTTGCAACCCTCAAAAGACCCAATTGAAGTAGGGTTTATTTTGAAAGCATACTTCAACGAGATAGTGTTCCTGACTCCCCTGAGTTGTGCTAAAAGATCTTTGTTGGTTTTGAATGTGTATGCTATCTTTCATTCAAAAATCAATGTCGCATCCTAACTAGTGATCCGTTCATAGGGTTTTGCGACATATTTTCAGTAAAAACTTCAAGATTATCATGTGTGTTGCATTAGAATTATCATTCTAGAATAAACATTTTTCTATTTGTAAACATTTGCTTAAACATCAAGGAGGCTTACATAATGAACATCAATTGAGAAGCTTAATCCTATCAAGATGAAATTCCTGAAATTTTCGAAGAACACTCATATCAAGGGGCATGTTGCCAATAGACTCTGTAGAGCAGAAGTTTTCCCCGGCAATTTGTGTTGAGATGTAGCTAATTTGGGGCAGACACGTCGAGAAATCTCTTCAAAGTTCAGTCAATCTGGCGCAGTCACATCGAGAAATCTCATCAAATTTTAGTCAATCTGGGGCAGTTACGTCGAGATTCGACAGACCTCTCCAAGAATCCATTGATCAGGGGAACTATTTCAAAATTTGAGAACACTGGGGCAGAATATCCTAAGTCACTATGGTACAAGGTTCTTTATGAATCCTCTCGAGGCAAATTCCTTCATAGACCATGCAGTTTGTGGCACAAGTTGAGAATTAAAGAAACCATTGTGATGATCAGTATGTGATTGATCAGCACAGAAATATGAAGCACCAAGGTTGTTCCGAGTATGAGATTTCTGGTGCCAGAAGATATCTTTTCCCCAGCCAGGTGTCAGAATATGTCTTTCCCCAACGAGATGATGGAATTACCATTCTTTCCAAGCAAAGAATCATTCTCCAGCATGACAGGTTTTTATATGAGGATTTTCTTATCCCCAGTAGTATAAGAGGATTCCTCATTTCCAGTAGCGTACGATGACAGAATGTTCCCAAGTAGGTTGAAAATGTTGAAAGTCAGAGTGTTTCTTCTTCCCTACAAGTCAGGATCTAGTTGTGATTCCCCACAAGACAAAGTCCGATGGTTATTGACATCTCCAGCAAGCCAAAGTCCAATCTTCATTGGCGCATCTCTCCACCAGAGTTTGCAATTCAATTTGAAATTTCCCGTCAGAGTTTGTAGCCCTATAATTATTGGTAATTCAGCTTGTTATCTCCCTGCGGAGAATCAAATGATTAATTTATCTCTCATTTCCTTGGCGAAGTTGCCTGTTATTTTCAATGTATTCCCTAGTTGAATGTCTCCGCATACCATCTTACATATAGTAGTCATCACTACATTACATCTACTAAATGCGTAGCACTTCCATTCGATAAGGAGAATTACGCCATTCAAACATGCATGAGCATAATCCAAATCAAGCCTTTCTCAAAAGTACAATCCATTGATACATCCCCAGAAGACTACCTCATCTTTATTAAATCCACCTTCGTCTGGTACATCTTTATTAAACCCACTTTCGGCTGTTACATCTTTATTAAATCCACCTTCGGCTGAAACATCTTCCCTAAACCCACCTTCAGCTGGTACATCTTCATTAAACCCACCTTCGGCTGGTACACCTTCATTAAACCCGCCTTCGGCTAGTACATCTTTTTAAATCAACCTTCGGTTGGTACCTCTGTTGTAAGTCCACCTCCGATTGGCATTCTTTTAAAATCCACCTTCGGTCGGTACTTCTTATTAAACCCACCTTCAGCTGGTACATCTTGATTAAACCCACATCTGGATGGTACACCTTCATTAAACCCACCATCGGATGGTTCACCTTCATTAAATCCACCTTCGGCTACTACATCTTCATCAAATCCACCTTTAGCAGGTACATTTCTATTAAATCCACCTTCGGCTGGTACACCTTCATTAAAACCACCTTCGGCTGGTACATTTCTATTAAACCCACCTTCGGCTGGTACATCTCTATCAAACCCACCTTCGGCTGGTACATCTTTATTAAACCCACCTTCTGCTGGTACATCTCAAACCCACATTCGTCTAGTAAGTCTCTATTAAACGCACCTCTGGCTGGTACATTTTCATTAAATTCACCTTCGGCTGGTACCTCTGTTTTAAACCTACCTTCGGCTGGTACATCTTCATTAAACCCACCTTCGGTTGGTACATCTGTACCAAAAAAACCTTCGGCTGGTACACCTTCATCAAACCCACCTTCGGCAAGTACATCTTTATTAAACCCAACTTCGGCTGGTACATCTTCATTAAACCCACCTTCGGCTAGGACATCTTTATTAAACCCACCTTCGGCCAGTACGTCTCCATTAAACCCACCTTCGGCTGGTACATATTTATCAAATCCATCTTCAACTGGTACCCTTCACTCCTTAAACCAACCTTCAGCTAGTACCTTTCATTCTTAAGTCCACCTTCGGCCGACATATCTTATTAAGTCCACCTTCGGCTGGCATCCTACACCTAAGTCCACCCTCGGCTGGCATCCTTTGTTAAATCCACCTTCGGCTGGTACCTCGTTTGTCAAATCCACCTTCAGCTGGTATATCTTCCTAAGTCCACCTTCGGCTAGCATCCTTTCAGAATCTAACCTTAGTTGGTATACAACCAGAATTTACTTTATCCTTTGTGGAATCCGGTACCACACTATTCTTCCATCCCCATGGTTCTTTTGGTATTCAATATCCTTCTACCTCGAATGTCTAAAAGTTATTGCTATTCATACCTTCAGGTTTAAGTTGATTGAATAAGGGCAGTTGTTGTACCCCAAAATTTCCCCTCACCTTATCCAAACCCTAATTGTTTGTACTTCACATACATTAGGTCATACACTTTTCAATCATTCATTTCATAAGTTCCTAAGGCAAGGGATTACAGGTTTTCTTGTGATATGGGTTTTCCCCATTCAAAGTTGATCAGTTGGTTATTACCCTCAAGTTAAGGCAGGGTTTGAATTATCATCATCATCTAAAGGATTGCTTGGTTTTTCATTAAGTCAAAGTGTTTCTTGTTGATTAAATTATGGATTGAGATCTCATCAGATGGAATGTGATTACTTTTGGGATTAGATGGGAAATTAAGGATGGATTCATTGATTCAAGAATGTTCAAATGGCATTAAGTTCTTGGGCATTTATTTTTCCCAAGAATTTGATTTAAGTTCGTTTGTATTTCTCGAGATTCAAGTAACAAGTTGATTATTTAAAGTTAATCAACATTTTCCACTTTCATTTTCCAAAGTTGTTTTCCAATGGTAGAGCATGTGAGCAGTGCTAAAATGTTGCTTCCAGTCAGATCTTGTCTTTCATCTTTTGTTGCAGAAATAGCATCTTCGTTTGGGTGGAAAGTTCCAACTGGATCTAATGATGGTGGTGATGGAAACAAATCTAAGAACTCAGTTTAAGTGTTGACTATGTCTTTTCCTTTAATAATAACATTTAACAGGTTCACTGCACATTTTCTGGTTCAGATGAGACAAAGAGAACTTCGAAGTCAGTGGATTTGGGAACCACTAATGAGTCAAAGCTTGATCCTTTTGCTATTGGACCCAAATGACGATGTTAGACAGTTTGGAAAGTCTATGTTTGAACACGTTTCAGATACTCGTGGTTTTTCTTGTGGTTTGAAGTTTATTTGTTCTCACAGACCCTCGTTGCATGCAATTATTTTGGGACTAAAACATGTTATGAAACTGGTCAAACTTTATTCTGTTCTGTTAAAGTTTGATAAAAGTTCTAATTATTTATTGGAAATGAGCACTTACTTATTTATTGAATCTGTTCAAAGGTTCTAGTAATAAAACTTCTGCATCAGCAATCATGATCATTGAAAATCTTATTATGAGCAATGGTTATACCTTAGTAGAATTGACAGAACATGTTTCTTGCTTGACCATGTCTCTATCTAGTGAAGACTCTCATAATTTTTAGGATGAAAATGCGAAGTTCAAATCATCATTAACTAAAAGCATGTCTTTTAAAAAATAACTTTTTAAGTTCTGATGTTCATTCTTCACCCACGAAAGATAAATGCTTACAAGTGATGACAGAAAAAAAAAAGATACGAAAACTATAGTTATTCTTTCAAATGGTGAATTTGAACCAAACGTGTTTTCTAAATTCCATTTTATCAGTTAGTGAGACAGGTCAAAACATATCTGATGGCAACATAATGCCTCATACTGCTGGTACTAGTTCACCAGCATCTGACTGTGCGATCCAGAATGTTGCTTACATGAAAACTTCTAAAGGAAATAAAGGAGGCCTTCTAGAAAAAGGATATTGCTGAAGATCTTAGTCTTTCTTCTTAGAAACAAGACTCTGGTAATTTGTGGAATAAGCTTGTAGTTGCTCCATGTGTTGATATAAAGGTCCCGGTGAGTTGTAAGAAGGAAGGAATTTCAAAATCCAAGGATAGGGTCAATTCGATAAAATCTTCTATTGAAACTGTTAGTGCTAATAGTTTGAATAGTACCTGCAGTTAGTAAGCTCATATTTTAG
This sequence comes from Lathyrus tuberosus, assembly GCA_022829125.1. Lineage (NCBI taxonomy): Eukaryota > Viridiplantae > Streptophyta > Magnoliopsida > Fabales > Fabaceae > Lathyrus > Lathyrus tuberosus. The sequence goes on from JALAZF010000305.1 coordinate 5,633,615, forward strand.
GATCTAATTCAAGTTATGATAATCAATAACCATTAATTTCCAAAATACAATCACACATTTCCCAAATTAGAAACAGCAAGCATTCATCACAAATTACAGCTATGATTTTATTTCCAAGACAATAATCCACAAGTATCCCAATCATTCAATGTGAAATCAGAAATTTATTGCCCATGAGTCTATAAATAGGACGGATTGAACCACATAGGAGCATACACAGAGCACGCACTAAGAGCAGAAAAAAGTTTAAAAAAAAGCAACAACATCAATGATTTAAAGTAGTAGCAAAGCGATACGAACATCAACAACGAAGAACCAGTCGCAAAAGTGAGAACAAAACACCACGAATTGAATTCGTAACAACACGATAACAACATGCAGGCACGAAAATAACACACGGGCACGAATTGAAGAGAACAACAGTGAAAACATACAATACAGACACATAGTTTCGAACCTTCAGTAAGCAAAGAGAGCATCGCGAGGACGCTAGAAGCCCATCATTTCCATTACTGTTCTAGATCCGCCATCTAAGCATCTCGCAGTTTGCTATCGGTAACTCCTTCTCAATTTTTGTTCTTACGGACTCACGTTGTTTGTTGTCTATGTTTGCTTTGGTTAAAATTTTAAGTGAATATGGTGAAAGAAAATAGCAAATTCTTGAGGGGAGAAGGGAAAGGCGTGTGAGAGAGAGTAGATGATGAGCTGGGAATAATGGAACAAGTTGAGTCACTGATGTGAAGTATTTCCTACATTACTCCCTCAAGAAGCACAACCCGCGTGGGCTCAATTGTTAGCCCATGTTGCTTCCTTTTGTTTTCTTTTTACACCAACTTAAAACCTAGATTGTGTGGGCCTCAACCCATCAGCCCAATGTTTTTTATTTCCTTTAATTCATTTTTTGTGATGTGTTATGAAACATAGGCTTAGTATATCGGTGTAGCATCTTATCCTTCTTTTGACACACCACCTTTTTCTTTGCACACTGATTTGTTTTAGATTTAGATTTCATCTTTTATTTTATTTCTTATAACCAATGATTAATTTTGATTAAGGTGCGATCTTGACTCTAATTTGGATGCAAAATTTGTAATTTAAAAGCATGATTAATTCTTGATTTGAGATCGTGATTAATTTATGATTTAATTAAGTGTTTAACCCATGGTTTAAAGTTTACGATTAAATCCACGTTTTTGAATCATGAAGAGGTGAATAGTTTCTTATGAGTTTCTTGATGCATACTTGTTGATTGATTTATACCTTTATTTTGATATATGTGCTTGATGACCGCTCTTGATACGTGATGTTATTGATTGCTTGACTATTGTGATTTCCATGTTCCCTTAGGATATTTTGATTCAACCTAATCTTTGATCAATTTGAATT